>JARZZO010000014.1:69562795-70810608 GCA_030544215.1 Zantedeschia hybrid cultivar
CAAAAAATATTATGACTTACATCGCCTATTATATTCCTTCTAAAAAAGGTACGATTCCTTCTATGATTCAAGATAGCATATATGGAGACCACATCTAATATCTTTTGAACTTGTATTCACTAGTTAAAAAAAACGCATTATCACGCGTGTATCTTCAAGAGAAAACTATTTGTTTCTTACCAACATTACATAAAGAAAATATGTATATAAATTACAATTCAAATGCGAATATATGATACTAATAATAGAGTTCAACGAAAAAGAATGATGGAATAATGTGACATAATCATAATGTTAGCAAGTCAAAGCATGGTTAGCCTTGAAACAATTGCCTTTTTCTCTTGCTAGGAAATTGTATAGGTCCAACAATTCAAAATACCAATACACTGATTAATATCTCTTTGGAACAGGAAAATTGTACATTAAAA
Organism: Zantedeschia hybrid cultivar; assembly: GCA_030544215.1. Lineage (NCBI taxonomy): Eukaryota > Viridiplantae > Streptophyta > Magnoliopsida > Alismatales > Araceae > Zantedeschia > Zantedeschia hybrid cultivar. The sequence continues at coordinate 69,563,224 of JARZZO010000014.1, forward strand.
CAAATACACTAATTAATCCATTTCAAAGTATGTTTATGTAGCTTGTTAGAGAACTCATCCTTTCTTTGAAACTTTCACCAACAATAATCCATGACAATCTATAAAAAATTCATCGAGAACAAAGGTTGTGACGACTATACTTCTATTTATATCAGCTTCAAGTCATAACTTAAAGAGAAGAGAAGGACAAGGAAGGTGGAATATCAAGTAACAGATACATGGAAACTTAGCATATGCTTTAATTTCTTCTATCAAATGGTGGCACTGAATATATGACTAAAGTTCTTAATGAGGCACAAAAAAAATTGAACTCATAGACCCTATTTACTACAGTGTTTTAGTTAATTGTCAACCGAACTCAAATGTATAAGATTTTGCTCTAATAATAGTTGAATCAGGATTAACTTATACAAGAGCATACTTGGTCAAAATCTTTTCACCTTGCCATCATGTTAAAAATTCTAAACAAAAGCTAATGAGCATGGTTTTTGTTTTAGTTTCAATTAATCTGATTTAACCAAGCTAACATAAGGTAAAAGATGAAGGCTAGATATGTGATTGAACACCTTGGCCCGAGGCTTCTTATGTTTTGACTACTTTCTCAAATGTTAGGAGACTCACAATTCTACTATAGCATATATTAGATCCTTAGTAAGCTATTACTTCTCGGATATTATATCACCCTCCGCAAGTAAACATTATTGATCTTGTGTATCTTATCTCTTAATTACTACTTAAAGAAATGAGGTGCATAAATCTTTAAATCAATAAATGATGATTTACGTTGACAATTATCGTGCAGCATTCAACTATTTTTATGCTGATATGCTTCAACAACATAATGAAATCCAAAATGAATATCTTGCAACATACAAGCATTTTGACGCTTACATGCTTCAATGACATACCAAGATCTAAAATAAATATCCTACAACATCCAAACATTTTTATGCTTATATGCTTCACTAGCATATTAAAATCTCACTTCATCATTGCAAAGCATATGATATTGTACATGTACCCGTTTAGTAAAAGGTCGTACATGTATAACTGTCCCTCCTTATATCATTTTAAAGGAGCATTAAACCACAAAAACATGCTAAATCTAGAGCATCCTTAACATGCATTTGCTAGACCATTATTGTGTGTACAGGTGGAAGACAAATATAGTTATCTTCATTTTCTTCAACGGTGGTTGAAGCAACATATGTGAAGAGCAGAAAGAAATGTTATATTTTTATTCCTTGAATGATTCATAGAGTCACATTACATGAAAACCTAAAACCAACTACTTTAGGTAGGGCTTGAACCTAAGGTCTTGGAAATGATTAGAGAATACTTGCTCTTGGTATTAAAGAAGCAAAGAGTAGATAAATGAATAAAGTAGAAAATAAAAAAAAAATAATATGAAAAAGATCAAACAACTTGCCAAAGTAGTTTGTAGAACAAAGAGAATAGATGAGCAACTTCTTAGCTCTTTAAATCAGAAAAGGCACCAAAACAACTAACAATGGGAAGGACATAAATAAGTTACTTGATGCTCTCAACCTTATCTAACACTCTTCAATCCTTCTAAATGTACCAGTAAAATCTAAGAAGACTATTTTTTATCAAATAATATTATTATTTAAGTGATTGGCATATTGTGTATTTGTTTGAGGGCAAGCTAAACCCATCAATGGAGAAAGAAAAGGGCACACAACTTCCGTCCTTCCAAATGTCTCCTCATTCACATGGTTAAAATAAACTTTAACACTATCCTATGGCTTGTTAGCATTCTAGCAAGTTGAATGAGTTGCTTACCTTTCTAGATATTATTTTTGTATTGTGCATTTACATAGGTAGTTTTATTAAGATTACAAAAATGTTTTGCAAGATATATAATCAAACGTACGGTAGGATCTTGCCCTAGCATGACACCACATCTTTACCTCTTGATGTCTAGGTTCCATAACATTTCATTGAGTTGGCTTTGTAAGCAAATAGGCAAAGTGATGTTCTATAAGCTATCCCTTAAAAGTATATAACTTCTTTGAAAGTAGTGAAAAAATGTTGAAAATAATACACTAAACGTATCATGTTCCTAAGTGAAAATGGATTTTCTTTCTTTGGAGGGGCACTTGCATTTGTGCACCAAGCACAAGACTAAAGTATAATTTCTAACTGTATAACAATCTATTTTACTCGCATAATTTTTTTATGTTGGATTCCAATGGCCCACATGTTAGTGCAATCCAACTGAATAATGATAAAATTCTAAGAAATAAAAAATTATTATTGGGCCCAGCCCATTAAAGTTTTTTTTATCGTTCATTGAGGTTCAATTTTTGACTTTTTAGAATCTTTTGCATCGTTCAGTCGGGCATTGGACTGACGAACATGTGAAGCATGTGACGCCCAATCTATTTTTTTAAAATTTTCCCTTTTTTTAATGGTGCATCTGCACTACCTAAAGATGGTGCAACTGCTCTTGAGGTACAACAAGTATTACTTCTTCTTTTTTTCAAATGACGGATTTATGTTATGTTATGAGGATCTTGAGTCAAGTATGCTGATTGATGGTAAGGGTAAATGAATCATGAAGAAAAAATCAATAGTAAAGAACCGATTGTCGAGTGTGTGTTGTCATAGAGACCCAGAGAAGGTAACAGAGGTCCATATAAGAGAAACAAAGAATGTATTCACAAAAGAAAACTACGACAATAATGACTACTTCGTACAACACTAATTTGGACATGGCAGGGAGGAGACCTTCAGGAGGAAACGTGTTCCTTAGTTGACGTTTGATAATACTTAAATCTATTGTCTGACCTCTTTTTTTTCATATGTAATTTCTTATTTCGTTGTAAATGAAGTACTAAAACTCATTAAGATGGAAACCTTTCTAATAGCAATGAGCATCAAATCTCTCCACCCAATCCTCGTGAGTATGTGTCTCTATGTTTCTTGAGAATCAACAAGAGCCATGAAATATAACGAACGACCAAGAGCATGAAATCAATGAGATGTATGAAGAGAACAAAAGGATGGACAAATAAATAAAAAAGATATAGAAATGGTTAGATCCATATTCTTATCCTTAAACATACGAATATTGAAATATCCTCATTGTTATTCTAAAAATATAAAATATATCTTCTTAATTACCAGTCCTTTAAACTCTGAACAAACATAGATAGTCGGATATCCTTTTGACATCCTTGTTTATACCCATTTAACTTGCAAACCACTCTAACTACTTCTTCATCAATGCCCTTCTTATGGTTGCATGCACACAAGAACTTAACAAAGAGAGAAAAAGAAGAAAAATCAACAACTCCAAAGGGTTATGAAGTCTCCATTTGCATATGTGATTCAATGTTCTACATTGTCTATGCTGCCTAAGACAACTTCATGTATATGTGCACCACAACTCTTACTTCAGTTACAAGTCTCATATCTACCTTATTTTCCAACACGCTATCTTTTTTTAGACCGTACCCTGATGTGTTTGGCAAAACTTTTGGTTAAAAGTTATTATTTGTTATGTTAACCTTTCACATGGAAAAAGTTGAGTAAGACAGATTACAGTCAATATTGGTTAGTGAAAAGAGTCGAGCATTTCAGAGCAACCTCAGCTTTCTCCCACTAGAGAATGTTGTACTTTGTAACTTTTGACTTATATTAAACTTTTCACATGGGAAAAGTGGAGCAAGACAGGCTATGATCAATATTGATTAGTAAAGGAGTCAAGCGGACTTCATAGCAACCACTTAGCAAGTTGTACTTTGTAACTTTGACTCATGTTAAAAGCGAAAACACAATCAAAATAGTACACAAATAACTTTTAATATTTAATTTTATTCTCTCAAAATAATTAGATAGAAGTGTAAAAGTACTTCTAATTAGAACCTACTCCAAACACCGCATGGATGCAAATTTTAAGGACATGGTGTGTATTCTCAAGGTTCGTCAATTTGAAGAGTCAGACCGACTCGGATCATCCATGATCCGGTACGAGTCGGGTAGACTCGTGCCGATTCGGTCGAATATTCATATGAAAAAGTTTTTTTAAATTGCATGGACTCAATTGAATCATACCAACTCGGATTCGCCTTGATACGAGTCTATACTGTTCGACAAACCATGTCTATCCCACGATAAAAGGTGGGGTAGCACATCATACATAGTTGCCCATGTGATGAAAGTGTAGGAGAAGGGAGAAGTATACCGAAGTGAGATTCCTCGAGTCCTTCCCCTTACACCCCCATGTGCCTACAGACACATGAGGTAAGGATGGTTTAGTGCAACAGGAAAGTAGGCATAAAGTTGTATTAATTGATTGTTACCTAATTCCATTCGCCTTCGTGAATATATACTTGAGTCAAAAAATGAACGTCTCATAAATGGTGAATAGAGTAACCAAATTCAAGTTTACAATACCCATTTGTACACACAAGTTAAAATCCATGACCGGTTGAATAATTCTTAACCTTGTTCTGTGGTGAGGTCAATATTTCAATTTTATTATTGACATGCTGGGGCGAGCTAGTTGGTCATTATGTATTATAGACTGCAACAACGAGATCGCATCAACGTTGCCCAAAGCTTCGTTAAAGCCTATGGTTTAGAACTAAGAAGGATATTGTGAAATCAATCATGCCTATCTTTGATAGACATGTTTGGAAGTTCCCTAGCATTACTCATTTTAAGCCCCGTTTGGTAACAAAATAAACGGGTAGAACGGGAGGTAATCAGGTCATCTCTGTTAAAATAGTGTTAGGCATATGAGATATTCAGGGGTCGAATATTCAATCAGAGCGAAGAATAACATAGTGATTTATTCGGAGTCTCCCCTAAAATAAGCTCTTATTTGACAACAGAATAAATTTGGAGAAGAATATCTTTTTATGCATGAATTATTCTTTCATTTATCAATTTTTTGTTTGGCAAAAGATGGAGACAATAAATAATTTTTCTAATAAGAGTTGGATATTCCACCTATTTTCCTTTATTTGGGGGGAGACTCCGAATAGAAATCACTGCCCTCTGACAGAATATTCGACCCCCTGAATATTCCAGTTACCAAACTGTATTTTAACAAGAATGATTGTCTAACCTCCTACTCCACCCACTTATTTTGTTGCCAAACGGAAAAAAAGATATTCAATCCTTTTGTTAAAAAGTATTTATTTTTATCATCTTTTACTAAACAAAAAATTAACGAATGACAGAATAACCCATCCATGAAGGAATATTCTTCCCCATGTTTTTCCCGTTGCCAAATGGGAGCTAAGAATTAATAAGTAATTTTATATTCCCTACTCTTAAGTGACATGCACATATTGGAGGGAAGTATTAGTATTCCGCATCCTTTGACAGTTGTATCTTTTAATGTATGTATGCGATTTAAATTGTGTTAAAAACTTGTGTCAGCCAATGACGTCACTGTACCATTTTTCTTAAGAAAAGGCTTTCCAAATATCCAAAGAAAGTTTTAAAGACATGCTCATTCTATCCAGTATGACTTCCTATATTTAGAGAAGTCTTTCTTGCAAGGGTTACTAATTCCTTATTTTTCAAGTGCTACTAAAATGGATACGAAGGGCAATCTAAGAAAGACGCTCCAACACAAGTGTCGAGAAGCTGCAAGCACAATGTGTGAGAAGAGTTCTTGTGTGAACATGACGATACCCTTTTTTTCTTAGTAATATTTATTACAATGTGATGTGTGTAATCTATTTTTTTACCTTCTTTTTATGTATACCGAATTTAGGTAGACTCCAACTCAACATTATTTTTAGAAATAAGAAATATATTATCTGCTGCCTTCCAATCTAACAAATTTGACACTATTATTTGTATGGTACAATTCAGGTGGATTGCACTGTACTTGACAACATAAAATTTAAGATAAAATATTAAATTCTTAAATGTAAAGTAGAATGGTTTATTTAACTAATTTTAGAAATAAATAATTCTGATAGTAAAATAACTAATTCTTCTAATCAAGCGAGGATTAACTTTATTTTAAAAATATAAAATCTTTTCCTTTCCTAATTCTGCAAAACAAAGTGGAGGTTCCCCCTTATTCGCGCCAACGGCCCAGGCGGCGCCACCGGGCCACCACGGTGGCGACCTCCCTTGATACGTTCCTCGTCACCTTCCCTCCAACCTGTTACCGGTCGCACCTGCGCCGGGGCCACGCAGCAGCCAACAGCGAAAGCGACGCCCCCCACCCGCCCCATTGGAGGGCCCCCTCGTCTCTTCTGCTCATGTGCCGCACCAGTAGAGTAGGAGAGACTAGCATAGTAATAGCTTCAACCCCTTCCCCCGCCGGCATCGACTCCAGTTACCCGGCGCCCCAACCGTCGGATGCTCGAGCGAGGGCGCGCGGCCGCTGAGCTGTTGGTGAGCAAGCTAGCTTGGGGGTTGTGCGGATTTGGGGAGTGGCGGGGGATGGGAACGAAGGAGATCAAGTCGCCGGCGAGCTCGGAGAGGAGTCCGCCGCCGGTGCCGGCGGGGGAGGGGGCGTCGGAGTCGTTTCGGAGGAAGAAGCTGGGGATATATTTTTCGGAGAGCGACGAGAGGCGGGGGATCATCGGCGGGGCGCGCTGCGGGGGAACGACCCCTGTGGATATCCGGGGCAGGCCGATCCAGAACCTCGCCAAGACGGGGGGCTGGACTGCCGCCTTCTTCATCTTTGGTCCGTTTGGTTTGCCATATCTCATCTCCTCGTCGGAGCTATTTGCTTGTTTCTAACTAGAAGTATTTAAAGTTTGATTTGGTTTAAGGATAAAATTTTATAATTTAAATTATAAATCGAAATATAGAGTTAAATCAAATCACAAAAATTTAAAATAATTAAGATTAGTTCAGTTTAGTTTGCAACTACAACTTTATAATGGACCATCGTAGTTAAACAATCCACTTCAGCATTGTTTTCCTAACTATGGTCATTTAAAAAATATTATCTGAAAATAGTTTAGGAGTTTGGGCCTTATATATATTGGACCAGTATAATTAAATAGCCTACTTTACTAACAACTCAACACTATTTTATGAAGAATGACCATCTTAAAGATATTATCAAGAGGTCATTTGGAGTTTTGACTCTTGTAATTTACATAAATTCATACGTATAAACCCAAGAATTTGACACTCGTATTATGTCCCTTCAACTCATCAGTTTATTCGAGTTGGTTTGATTTATAAACAAGAAAAATAGAATCAAACCAAAATTATTAATTCCATTTGATTTCCACTCAAATTGAAATATTCAAAAACTTACCCTGAATCAAATCAAACTGAGTTAGCTGGTTCCGCTTGGTGTTTTGATTTGAACCGAATAATGAACATCCCTGCTTGTTTTTATACTCTGCTTCTCCCCACCCCATCCCCCCCCCCTCTCTCTCTCTCAATTCTTGGGTAAACATGGTTTAGATATATTGATCTGTGTGCTTTTTGTGGGAGATGGTTTGTTTGACGATTAAGACGAAGAACCGTTGTTTTCTTTACACTTTTTTGAATTCCAGACTAGTTAATCTTTGTCTTCTGCCTTTGCGGACACATGAGCATTTATTCGGATTTCTTGACATGGGTTTCACATCTTGAAATAATAGGATGCATCGGTTATATTAGTAAACTTGACAGCATGTAGTGCCCGCTCTTCAGGGGAAAAGAGAGAACCTCTCCAATAGTTTACCTGGTCAAGAATGTGTTTGGTGAAAATCTAATTTTTTTAGAACAAACATGTGCGGGGAAAATCTAGTTTTGGACAGCTACACTACTCTCTCTCTCTCTCTCTCTCCAATTTGAGTTTTCTGGTAAGAATAATCAATAAAATGCGCTTAATGCGCATGTAAAACTATATGAGAAATTATTTTATTATAAAGCTATCATAATAATGATTATAATTGATAATAAACATATCATTCTCAGACTATTCCCCAACACTGAAACTAGAATATGCCATGATATTTATTAGAATTAAAATGTGATGTTTTTGTGAAGTGAGTCATTTGTCCTAAGCAGTGACCATTGATATAGTGCAATAAACAAATATCAAATATTCATAATATACATTTGATTTTTTTTGAAAAAGTAAGGTGGAAATTAGGTGTGTATTTTGATATATGTAAAACTATATATCACTAATTATTTGGGAGAAGAAAACTTCAACGCACTCAAAGGTTGAGTAATTAAAAAAATTCGACATTTTTTTTCCAGAATAAAACAGAATATATCAGTTTCTTAGAGAAGCATACGCTGGAGTAACTTTGATGATATACATAACTAAAGTAACCTCACAATATTAAATCAAGATATTTCAAAACTTGGTAATCCGATGTTAATGTTGTAGGATTTTCTTTTGGAATATGGTTCTTTATCTAAAGAAATGCTATGTTTGGCTTAGATGTTAAACCAAACGTTACCTCAGCCCTAGTGTGTATTAATGAGAATTTAAGAGACTAAACTGTTCTAGATTTCGAACATAGAAAACCAATCTTTCATGGTAGATGATAGATGCCAATATAAAGTTTACATATTTACATTTTTAAAATTGTCACTGTACACAATTTTCGGGATTTTACATGTACGAAACATATGCAGACATAAGCCTTATATAGTTCATATGCAAATAAAAAACCTGCATGGGTATGAAAAAAACAGCATGGATCGTCTAAGGTGCTATAACAACATTGAATTGGATGTAAGGCTTGAAAAAAAGAAAGGAGAAAACATTAGGTCATGTTTAAACAATGCCATGAAAAAAGAGTGTTTATGCAACCTTGAGTTTGAAACATGCTTATATATTATTTTTTCACTTTTGTTAAGACAAAGAAAGGAAAAAAAAAATGAATGAGGAAACTCAATAAAAACATATGAAAAGCTCAATAAAAATATGAAAAGCTTCAATAGAAAAGAAAAGAATATGCCTAATGGAACTGTCAAGAAGAAGGAAAAATGTCAAAGAAAATAATACAAAATCTTCCAAAAGAAATGCACACTAAAGTTTAATGAAACTATGATGTGAGAAGGATTTATAAAAAACTATAATATGCTTATAAATAATTTTCTCTTCTTTATTTTATATAAGGGGAAGGATGGAAAAAATGAGCAAGAAAAACTCAAGGAAGAAATGTCAAGAAGCCTTTAAAAGGAAGAGAAGAATGTGTCTCAACCTAGAAAATCCCAAAGAGCTAAAGAAATTTAGGAAAAAGTGGCACGTTAAAAGTTGGATGAAGGCTGCGAAACAAAGAGAATTTATGTATAATCCTATTTTTATAATGGCGAATGTCTAATTTAAGAATATCACTATAGAATTTATATAAACATACATTATACCAACTTTTAATATGTTATTGTATATTATATCCTCTTTTTATTTTAGGTAAGAGGAAAACGGAAAAGGTTAGAACAAAAAAAAAACTCAAAAGATCCTAAAAAAAAGGAGGAAAGAGAGGAACATGCCTAAAGCAAGAAAATGTCAAATAAATAAGCTAAAATTTCAAAAGACCTGTGTTTAAGGGTAAGTCAGATTGTAAGGAAAGAAAGGTTTATGCATAAACATAATTTTATAATAGGGAATATCTTAGCTTAAGCGTATGCTTTAAAAACTTATATGTATATATATTTCTTCTTCTTTATTTTAACTAAAAGGTAAGAAGTGAAAGATTGGACCAAAATTTCAGAGAAAAAATTCTAGAAAAGGAGAAAAGAGAAGAACACTCCAAAAGCAAGAAATGCCATGAAAAATGACTAGAAAACTCCAGGATAGATAAAAGATGAAACAAATTGAAACAAAAGAAGGGACTAAAAGTATATTTTTATGATAAAGAATACCTAATTTTAAGAATATCCTCTGAAAAATCTATATATACTTGTAGAAGCCTAGTCATGGTCATCAAATTAAAAAATTAAACTGAACAGCCGACCTCTTGCTTCTACTGACTGTTATAGATTAAAAGGTTATACATTATAGATTTGTATATGTAATAGATTATCATCGACTATGATGAATAGATTAATTACTTTAAAGTTCAAATTTCTAATAGCAATAATATAGCTTATGAAGTAGGACGGACAAATATGTAAGATGGAAGCTGTGTAATTACTTATTTTCTGACTTTGAATTGGCATTTTATACATATCATTGATATAATTTTTATTTAAAAAAATAAAAATAAAATTCATGTTTATAAATTAAAAAAAAATTAAAAAGTTAAGATTATAATGAATAAAATAATTACTTTAAATTAGTCTATTTTTAGTTTTTAAAAAAATATCTAGTAGTATGGCCAAACATGTAAGAAGATGGAATCTCTTGAATTATTTATTTCTGAGTTTGAATTAGGATCTGATATGTATCATGAATCAAATTTTTAGAAATAAAAATATAATTCAAATTTATTATAAAGAAAGTCCAACATCTGTATTAAATGTAATGATTAAGTCTTTAGAGGTCGACTTCACATTTGATATTTCGTATGGATATATGAAATAGTTGTGAAAAATGATAAACCAATGCACCTTGTTGTCCAATGCATCAAATTCTTAGAAGTTGGAGGTCTTTCAGTAATTTCCACAAACAAATGAGATGAAAGGTAAATTTGCAATTTCTATCATAGTACGTAGTGTTCACTTGGGAATTTATCAATTAAAAATCTACAGAGTTCCACTGAAATATGAAGAGCTAGCTTACTCATTCAATACACCTACTTTGTTGACAATTTCCTTTGTTTTCTACTTTTACTGTTCCTTCTAATGACTACCTTTTGCCATAGAGCTGTAAAATATTCGTATAAAGAAACTTTATTACTTTATTAGTCCTTCGGGAATTGCATTATTTGAGTTAATTAGTGTTAGTTGGCATTATCTCTAGCACATTTCAAATATCAGGTCCTGTCGAAATTGATTTTTTTATTTCAGTGGTGTTATCTTTTAGGATTCTAAGGGACATTTGTTTGGACGTCAATGCTTCGTGGAATCTTGCTTGTGAATATAACTTATTATTTCCTTTGCCATTTAGGAGTTGTTTGTTTCAATGTAAAATTATTTAATTCATTAATTTTAAAATAATTAATTCTAAAACAAGTGAAATTTGTCATTTTAAAATCAGAGAACACTGTTTGGTTGCTTATGTAATAAAATCAGAGAATGTTTAAACTTTCTTGTTTTGGTTTACAGTGGGGTCATCCATGTAAACCAAAACAAAATAGTAAGTTTGCCAAGTGGGTAGATAAGATTTAGATAAGATTTTATTTTATACTGTTTTACATTATACTAAACACTCGAAAACACCGGAAAACGAAAAATAAATAAATGAGAATGCTGCAGAGTGAATCAGGATCTGGTTCCTCTAATAGTTCACATGCATTTGCATGCAGGAAATGAGGTGGCAGAAAGCTTGGCACATTATGGACTCTTGGTTAATCTGGTGGCATTTATGTTCTATGTTATGCATCGGCCATTCACAGCCAATGCAGCCAACACTTTCCATGGCATATCGCAAGTATCGTCTCTACTTGGTGGCTTTCTTGCAGATGCTTATCTTAGCAGATACTGGACGATTGCCATCTTCACTACAATTTATCTTGTTGTAAGTAACAAAGGATAATAGCATATATATATATATATATATATATATATATATATATATATATATATATATATATATATATATTTATTCTCCGTCGTTTGTGTCTTTGGTGCAGAAGATAATTTCTCTTTTCTTCACTAAAAGTGGACTAAATTTTCAGATGTTAATGTAAGTTTATTTTTGCATGAATTGGTTCCTCATAATTAACATCTCTTAGATGGAAATATAGCTGAAAGAGTAATGGAGGCTAGAAAATGCGAAGCATAATTTCACTTTTCCTGTTTGCTTGGCTGGCTAGGGTTTGTCACATATTTACTTCCGGGTGCAACTTTGCTTGTTTTTTCCCCACTGCAGGAAGCTTTTCATTATCACATTTGAATTTATTTAGACCTTATGGAGTATATGCCATGCGTACTATTTAAAAATTACTTTGTCACGGTACTCTTTTAGATTTAGGACGTGTTTGACAAAACTTTTTTTTGAAAGTTATTTTGACTTTTATTTCTTACATGTAATGAGATGAAAGAAAGATGTTATAACTAATTTGTTACAAAAGTCAACTCTTTATAACAACTTCACTTTTTTCTCTAATTGTGAAAGCTTCACCTTGTGGTTTTTGGTTGGAAGTTAAAACACAAATAAACTACTACATAAATGACTTCTAAAATCTAATGACTTTTAAAATATAATGACTTTCATAAAAAATAATTAAATAAAAATGTAAAATGCTTCTAATTAGAAGTTGTACCAAACACGGCATTAGAGCATGCATGAGAGTTCTTGGTTGTTTACTTTTCATTCTCTCGCTCCCGTGACCTCCATGATCTGAACATCACCCCATCCTTCAGTTCATCATGGGTGCATAAAAATGTAAAGACAGTGTTCCATTGATAAATTAGCTAGGAATGCAGGCAAAACAAATCATTCTTAACCTGAGCTCTTACTTCCAAACTAGTTATGCTCATCCTGAGTTCTTCCTATGCACCTTTGCAATCGCATCATGTTTTGATTCATGAAACACTTGTTTGGCTTCTCTCACTCGATGGAGCACAGTGTTTGTGCATATTGAGCTTCCTGTCAAAGTTCAATTAGTTGAGGATGCACTAAACTGTTCATTACTATATTACAGTAAAAGATGTCGTAGTTTCTAGGGTCTCAGATTCACACTGGCCTACCCACATAAAATATGACTGCTTTGGAAATAATTCTTGTTCATGAGTAATATGGTAACATTTGTTTACATTTATAGTTCTGTGATCTGACAGGTCTCTCCATGCGTTCATTCTTACACATTTGTTCCTATCGTTATCTTGTTGTGAACTAAGCGAAGTTATGTTGTGGTGAACCTAAGTGACCATAGGATGCATTGCAAAGACATTTACATATATATATATAACCGAAAATTTATTTGAAGATTAAAATTAAAATACCAAGAGATGTTATCAAGGTTAAATGTTAATTTGACAAATTTTTTATTTTCACTATTTTTTCAATACTTTTAAATGTTAATTTTTTATACATATCTAATTGGACAGCTCCAATTTCCCTTAAAGGCTCTATTTGAATATTTAAAAAATTTTATTTTATTTTTTTACCATAGCGAATGTCGGTTTTTCTTTTTTGTGTGGGTGGGTGGGGGGGGGGGGGGGTGGGAGAGGGGTGGAGGGAGTGTGCATCTAACTTAGATGTGCCCCGGGCCGAGAGACATTGAATCATTTCCTATATATATAATACTAGTATGCCGCTGTGCGTTTTGGACCCCTTCCCTATGTTGAAGAAAAATTAAAAATCATCATAAAATTTTAAATATTCTACTTACTCTTAGGGTTGTTCTCATCCTTTAAGGCTTAATATTGATTGTCTGATCATGAACTTTAACTATAGCTATTAGATCAAAGGTCATTTTTGATTTTCATGATTGGAAGACTTAAAAATTAAAAAAAGAATCAAAATAGAAAATGATGTCAATTACCCAGGGTTGTTCCCATCTCATGGAGTTTTAATTTTGAACATCCATTACATAATTCAAACTCCATGCAATCCGAACCATGGCATATATATATATATATATATATATATATATATATACACGTCCTAGGGCACATCTAACTTAGATGCACCCCCCTCGAAAAACCCCCATTTTGATTTCAAAAAAGTAAAAATAAAAATCACAAAAAATTTAAAATATTCAAATATTCCCTCAAGGGTGTCTTCTCCTTGAAATTTAATTTCCACCCTTAGATAAAAAAAATTAACCGTAGTTGTCTAATCAAATGTGTCGTCGATTGGGGATCAAAACTAAAATCCTAAGAGAATGGATCAACCTAAGGGCTAATATGATGAATTTTCTATTTTTAACTATATTTTTAGCATTTTTAGATGTTAATTTTTGATACATGTTCGATTGAACGGTTCCGGTTGATCGTCAAGATCGGACAGTGAAAATTAAAGTCCTGAGAATTTGATCAACCTAAAAACCCTATTTGAATATTTATTTATTTTTTTTAAAAATATTTATTTTAATATGGAGTGGATGAATTTTTAAGGAAGACACATCTTACTTAGATGCGTCCCGGGACATGTTGAATTCTTTTCATATATATTATCGGAAACAAAAGCCTTGAGCCATCAATGTCTCACCTCACCTCATGTTTGCCTCACTTACTTAAGCACTCGCCGATGTTGTCTGTGTTAAATATTTATCTTTTTTAATTATGTAGTATTACTTTTTCATTGTTTTTTTCTTATTCTTCACACGACATGTTAATTTCTTGTTTTATGATCCTAATTAAAACCATCCACCACTTACATGAGAGCTTTATACGAAATCGGTCTTTACATACTGGATATGATAAGTATATGAAAATTGCTTGTCTATTCTTTTCTTGAAAAGGATTATTGAGATATATCATTTCTGGTCTTTCTGCATCTAATTACAAATTGATGGGCGATATCTTATGTTTTCTTTCTCAACTCCTAGGGAATGGTAGGGATTACCTTATGTGCCTCAGTGAGCATCTTTGTTCCAAATCAGACTCAGTGTGATCAGATGTCTATTCTTTTGGGCACTGGTGAGAAGGCAAAACCATGGCAGATGCTATACCTGCGTGTCGTTCTTTTCGTTACAGCTTTTGGAGCTGCTGGAATAAGGCCTTGCGTTTCATCTTTTGGTGCTGACCAGTTTGATGAGAAGGATAAGGATTATAAAGCACAGCTGGATAGGTTCTTCAATTTCTTCTATTTATCTGTTACCGTTGGAGCAATTGCTGCATTCACTGTGGTCGCCTACATTCAAATCGAGTATGGGTGGGGCTGTGCCTTTGGCATGTTGGCCTTAGCTATGGGCATTTCAAATGCTGTATTCTTTGTTGGGACACCATTGTATCAGCATAGATTGCCTGGGGGCAGTCCTTTAACACGAGTTGCCCAGGTTCTGGTTGCCGCTTTCCGAAAGAGAAATGTGCCTTTCTCAAGCAGCGACATAGTTGGCCTGTATGAAGTTCCTGGTAAACGATCTGCCATCAAGGGCAGTGGGAAAATAGAACATACTGATGATTTCAGGTATCTTAGCCTGCGATTGCACCACTTCTTTAGTCATATATAATTGTACAAGATGAACACTGTGTCCATCTCGTTATTAGGGGTTAGGGTTCCCTTAGTTACCCGACTAAAAGAACCCCCTCAGTCATTATGCGTGCGGGATGCGCACCTCGTGTGCATGGTGTGTGATTGAGGAAACCTCGACCCCTTTATTAGCGTCATTAGTGAGCTGCTTGCTAAACATTACTTTATACTTCATTTATTTTGTTTATTCAATATCACTGCTGCTTGGCCTTACATTTAGAGTCTTATCTATATTTGGTAGTGATACTTGGCTTTTGGGATGTACAGATGCCTGGACAAGGCAGCCTTGCAGGTGGAAGAGGACGGATCTGAACCTAGTTCGTGGAAGCTTTGCCCTGTGACTCAGGTCGAAGAGGTCAAAATACTGCTGAAACTTGTTCCAATACCTGCATGCACCATTGTGTTCAACCTAATCTTGACGGAGTCTCTAACTTTGTCAGTCCAGCAAGCATACACCTTGAACACCCGCATGGGCCACTTGAAACTTCCTGTCACATGCATGCCTCTCTTTCCTACACTGACTATCTCTCTATTATTCCACATTTGCACCTTTGGCACGACGCATCACCGGTCACCCTCAGGGTGCATCACAACTTCAGAGGGTGGGTCTAGGGTTAGGTTTATCAATCCTATCGGTGGCTTGGGCTGGAGTTTTTGAAAGGTATAGAAGAAACTATGCCATTAGACATGGGTATCAGTCATTCTTCCTGAACCCCATGCCAAACCTAAGTGCATACTGGTTGCTGATCCAATACTGCCTCATTGGGCTAGCTCAAGTGTTTTGTGTCGTGGGTCTTCTGGAATTCCTTTGTCAGGAAGCACCTGATGCCATGAAAAGTATTGGGTCTGCTTATGCTAATGTTGCTGCAGGATTGAGCTGCTTTTTAGCTACCATTTTGAATAACATTGTCAAATCAGTCACAGGAAATGATGCTGAGGGGCGGCCTTCATGGCTTTCCCAGAACATAAATACTGGAAGGTTTGATTACTTCTACTGGCTATTGACAGTCTTGAGTGTCATCAACTTCTGCATTTTTATTTTTTGTGCTCGGAGATACATGTACAGAAAGAGGGTTGTGTAAAGAAGACTTAGATCATCTGTTATTCACTGTAACAACAATGCACTTGCTGACATGGCCGGCTTTCTTCAGTCGAGATTCTGTGCAGTGTTTGGTACATGCGATTGTCATTATGATTTTATAAATCACTAAAGTTCAAGTTTGAAGGGAAAGTTATCTTTGGCATCCATTCTTAAAAATTACTTTCTCATTCCATTCCTCATTCTTAGAATGAGAATATTATTTGACTATCATTTTTAACTGATGGAAAAACATCTTTTTTAAAACAATGTTAATTCGAAAGGAGGTAATATTCCTCTGAGGGAAGGCCTTTTGAATATTATTTTCTTTCTTGGAAGGTTTTCTTGGAGGAGTTAGTAAAGAGATTTAAGTTGACTCATTCTTCGTTTAAGTAAGAATGAGTTTTCAAGAATGGATGTCAAAGACTACCTTAGACGATGGCTGTTTGATGAGAACAATCCTCACCCTCTTGGTTTCATACCTACTGCAAATGTTGGCATCTACTAAGAATCACTACATCAGTAATTCCTGTAATTCTATAGTTTGGGTGCTAACACGTTGCACCCCTTCTGCTCAACCCATCAATTTCTTTTTCCCTCCTTTTCGGTGGTTAAGGGCAGAAGCTCTATCCCACGTTAAATGTGTCTGCGGGTGCAAAAGAGCTGAGTTGTGCTAAGTATCATCTTGCTTAGACTTGGCTGGACTAACTTCAATCAAGTTTGAGTTCAAGACGAGTATCTAAGATGGTTGTTGAAGCTTGATTCATTTATTTAGATATTTGATTAAAGTAGCCCGCAAGCTCGAAGAAGTCCATGATAGATTTGGTCCAAAAAATTTAAAACTTTAAATTTATATATAGAAGCCAAATCATGGTAATATATACAATTCGTGTGGAAGATTTGAGCCACTAGCTGCACAGATTCAAACTCACAAATTGATAACCGACAATTGATAAGATGATGGGAAGCAGGGCTTTTAAAAATGAATGCCATCATGCAGTTTTGTAGAAGTCTTGATGCGAGACTAAATGAAAAACATGTAACCATGTATTCCCATTAGTCTCCATCATCAACGTTTGAAATCATATTAAAGGATTTTAAAAAGTAAAAACATATTAAATTAATTAAATATATTTATAACTTTAATAATAAAAAAATTGTTAAACGAGTTTGTTCATGAACTTAAATGAGGTGAGCAGGTCTATGCTCGAGTTCGATTCATTTACATACTTAAAACTTGTTTGAACTTAACTCATTTAATTTAATACATGAGTTGAATTTGAGTATATGTCAAACCAAATTCGAACCACTTGTTGAGTGTATCAATTCATTTACACCTAAAATGGATCCTTTTTGAGGAATGTTTGCAACAATGGTATAATTTTAAAAAAAAAAAAAAATGTTAAACGAGTTTGTTCATGAACTTAAATGAGTTGAGCAGGTCTATGCTCGAGTTCAATTCATTTACAAACTTAACGTGAAAACTCGTTTGAACTTAACCCATTTAATTTAATAAATGAGTTGAACTTGAGTATATGTCAAACCAAATTCGAATCACTTGTTGAGTGTATCAATTCATTTGTACCTAAAATGGATCCTTTTTGAGGAATGTTTGCAACAATGGTTCTCTTGCATATATAGCTTATTTCACATGGAGCAAGAATTTGGGGTTACTCTCCCACTTGGCTGCTGCTTAGAAAGGCAAAACTAAGCCGAGCTGGCTACATATAAATTACACTGCCATGGTCATGCCAGAGAGACAACCCCAACTACTCTTGTTGCTACTTCAACTGTGTCATGGGGGGTGGAGTGTAGTCTACACTAAGACAACCCCAACCACTCTCGTTGCTACTTCAACTGTGTCTTCTTAGGTGGAGTGCAGTCTACACTAAGCCCATAAAGGCATGGCACTAAAATTTAGTTTATTATATATACTTTATAATTTTCATCCATCATGTACTTCACACAATGAACGATGATACTGAGCTTGTCTCCTTTGAACTTGCTTTGCTATTAGGCTTCTCCCTTCCTTTCGACCACCGTCTCAAACTCTCTCTTGGACACACCCATCTATTATTATAGTCCAAGACTTCTTGAGTAAGATAAAAATTCCATCTTTATGACAATTCTTCGTGGGGAAGTTCGATAATTAGATTGCTTATGAGGGATGTCTTATTTGGGATCAATTAATCTAGAATAAAAGTTGTTTTACATTGATAACGGGTTGGTATTCCCTCCAAAATAAGAGGAAGATATTTCACAGAGTTTGATACGAAGGGTTGAACGAGAGGCAGAATAATACATTCGAATATCCATATCCTTATCCTTGTTACTAGGACTGTCAATGGGTCTTGATGTAGCCGAAGCTATCACGACCGGATTCCGAAGCTGGAATCCGGAGTAATGGATCCGAAGCTGGGTCGGATCGGTGTTTAGAGGCCCGACGGGGATCCGGAAGGCGAAGGAGGCGGAGGCGAAGCCGAAGGTCCGAGGCCGAGAGTCGTTCGGTTGGAGGCTGACTTGTCTTCAGGAGGTCGGGGCCGAAGCTCCTTCGGTAGACGAAGAGGCGGTGCGAAACCGAGTCTCCTCCGGTCGTGGGGCAGCCGGCGCACGGCGTCGAGACCAGGGAGAGGAGTCCGAGGTCGGCGGCCGAGACCGACTCGGGAAGGTCGGCGAAGATTCGAACCGAGCCCCTGCAGGAGGGAAAGAAGAAGAAAACCGGTCAGCAGGAGTCCCGGGCTTCGGCCCTAAGGAACCCCCTCCGACGGTCAAGTTAGCTCCTGAAGATGATTCGATTCAGAAGGCAAAGAGTAGCTTTAATGCTATTTGGACTGTAGTCCTTGAGGGTCTCGGAGGCATCGGAGAGCATACCTTTGGCAATAAATAGCGGTGTATTTATAGCAGAGGATAGATGATGGTTAACGGTGATAGTCGATATAGGACTATGTCCGGGCTTACTGGTAAACCGCCATAGTGCCTAGTCCTCCACCGGAGTGGGCCGGACTCGGCTATCGAGCCGAAGGGGGTTGGGCCGCTGATGGGCCGAAGCCTGCTGGGCCTAGGGCTGCCGTGCTGCTCCCAGGCCGTAGACTGGTGGGCTGCTGACGGGCTGAAGCCTGTTGAGCCGGGAGCAACGGTGCCGCTTACGGGCCGAGGGCTGTTGGGCCGCTGATGGGCCGAAGGCTCTCTGAAGGCCTTCTACTGCTGCTGCTGGGCTGAACTGGGTTTGAGCTTGTTTTAATGGGCCGAATCAGATTCTGCCTCATCAGATCTCGAAAGTTCAAAAGCCTGATCCGATCCAATCTCGATTAAGTAGTCTTGTGTATTAAAATTGAGCCAATTTTATTTTTTGGCTGGGCTTGGATTTTGATTTTAAATCCGATCCCTAAAATGGGCCAAACTTAGACTTTGTCAAACCCAAATCCGAAAGTCCAAAAAGTCCGATAAATATTAAATATAAAGAATAATAATAGAATTTGTATAATATATACATGTGCAAATCAAGTTCATTTATTTGCATACATATATCATATAGATAAAATTATGTCAAGTATGAACATTTTAAATTAATATTTCAATTATTTTAAATTCAAGAAAGTTATATCTTACTACTTTCTAAACAATACTAGACATATGACAATTATCTTATAGAGTTCACATCTTTATGACACCTTCAAATTCATCTTATGCACCATTAATCGTTATAATATTTTAGTATGAATTAATCAATATTTGATCAAAGTGCTATGATAAAGTTTGTTTTTATAAAAGATCACATCTCTATGACACCTTCAAAATAATAATATGCATCATAAATCATTATAATATTTTAGCGTGATTGAATAAATATTTGATTAAAGTGCTATGGTAAGTTTTGATTTTATAAAAAACACCTTTTTATGCTAAATATGAAAGACTAAAATATGAATAATTAATTTAATTTTTTTATGTGTGTTATTGAATATGATGATCTTGAAGATCTCATTTTTTAATGTGTAAGGGGGTTTACGTATAGACATTGATTCTTGTTAATATAATAGATTACATATTTAAATACATGAGTCAATTCTTCCTATATTTAAGTCCAAATCCAAAATCCGAAACCCGAGTTATTTTGAGATTGGGCCGAGCTTGGGCTTAAGCATAGAGAAGTAAGCTTGGGCTGGGGTTGAGCCTCATTTTTCTTGACGGGCTTGGATTTGGGCTTTGTTAAGCCCGAGCCTAATCAGTTGACAACCCTACATGTCACTGTCTTTTAAAAGAAATTCAAAGATGGATGGTTGCAGGTTAATTATAAAAAGAGTAATACTTGCTACAATGCCTTGGATATTTTAATCCACATAGATTGTAATGCCCAAGCCATTGATGTCCGATCCAGATAGATCGGATGGCCTGCCAGCGCCCCATCCAGTGGTGAGCGGGGCCAATTTTTTATTTTTTGGATTTCTTCTTAAATTTTTTTAATTTTTTTAGAGTGTCCAATCAAAATCGGATGATACAGTCTATGAGCTCGAGTTGACCTTGAGCTAGCTGTATTTTTCTAAAGAAAGACTTGAGGAACACCTCTATTTGCATGCAAAAAAGATTTTTTTTTTTTTTTTTTTTAAATATGGTCAGCTCGGAGCCAACTCGAGCTCACTAGACGTACCATCCGATCTTTGATCGGATACTCAAAAAAAAAATGATAATAAAAAAAATAACAAATTGGCCCCGCTACCCACTAGGCGGGGAGCTAGCGGGATCAGATGGCAATGGATCAGATGGCAATGCCCCAGGCAATGTAATCGACCTGGATTGTAATGCCCAAGGCATTACATAAGTATTTTTCTTATGAACAAAAAAGATTATTACCTGCATCGCCTATTATATTTCTTATAAAAAAATCCGGTTCCTTTTATGATTCAAGATAATATATAGAGGAATACTATTGTATCATATTTTTTATTATTCTTATTTGCTATACTTATTGAGAACCGTTTGATCTCTTGATTAGATGGTTCTCATTAAAGGTACTTTGACACAATTTTTTTTGCTACTCATACAGTTAATTAAAACTTTTTGGTCAAGTGATCAAATGGCTCTTAATGAGTGAGATAAAGAGGATAATAAAAAGTATAGTATTATAGCATTCATCATATATATAGAGAGATTATGCCTAGTATGTGTTTGGTGTAGCTTTCAATTAGATAAACTTTTATCTAATTATTTTTTTGAAAAAAAATAGATGTTGAAAGCCATTTTCATAATATTTAGTTTGTTTTTTGACTTCCAATCAAAAGTTACAACTTAGAGTTTCCTAAATTGGTGAAAAAAATAGGATTATGAGGGGGATTTGACTTTTGTAACAATTTAAATTAGTTATAACTATCTGCATATATCATTTTTTATGTTATAAGAGAAACCCAAAAAAAAAATTTAATTAAAAGTTACACCAACACGCCCTTATCTCTTTCAAACTTGTCATGATTCAATAACATTCATGAAGTTCAACTAGCTAGGAAATTCGAGGTATCATTTCAATAAAGATCTCCACATTTGAGGAAATTCGAGGTATCATTCTGTATTGCACATTTGATAAAGATCGATGGAGGCCTTTCTAATAACAATGAGCATTCAAATCTCTCCATTCAATCCTCGCGATATTCTTGAGAGTTAACAAGAGCCATGAAATATAATGAACGAGCAAGAGCATGAGATCAATGAGATGTATGAAGAAAACAAAAGGATGGATAAATAGATAAAAAAGGATATATAAATAGTTAGATCCATATTCTTATCCTTAAACATATGAATACTGAAATAATCGTCGTTCTTATTTTAGAAAAATAAAAGTATATATTCTTATCATTCCTTTAGACTCTGAACAAAAAGAGATAGTCGGATATCCTTTGACAAAAAATTTCATGCCCATTTAACCTGCAAACTACTCTAACTACTTCATTAATGCCCATCTTACGGTTGCATGAACACAGCAGTTGAACAAAGAGAAAAAAAAATAACCTCCACGACTCCGAGGGGTTCTGAAGTCTCCATTTGCATGTGATTCTCAATGTTCGACATTGCCTTTGGTGGCATTGCTGCCTTAGATAACTTCATGTACATGTGGATTACAACTTCTAATACAAGATCCCATTTCTACCTAATTTTCCAACACAATATCCCTTGGACTGTATCCCGGCTATAGGATGTGTTTGGCAAAACTTTTAGTTAAAAGTTACTTTTGATTTTAACTTTTCACATGAAAAAGGCTGAATAAGAGAGGTTATAACTAATATTAGTTAGTAATAATAATAAAACATTTCATAACAACATTAGCATTTTCCAAGTCTAGAAAGTTGTACTTTGTAACCTTTTGCTTTTGTTTATTGCTACATTGGAAGACTGCACCGGCTGGTGGTTTTTTGTTAAATACATTTTTTTTAATTTTTTAGGTCGACCCCATTATATCTCATGTAAAAACCACCAGCCAGTACATTTTTTTAGGTCGACCCCATTATTGCCGGTACGGATATGTAGGTCATATTGGGATGACCCAGAAAACGTTTTTTAAATAATTAAAACACCAGCATGCCAGTATAGAAAGTAAAACTCTTTGTTAAAAGTCAAAACACAATCAAAATATTAGGTAAATAACTTTCAAGATTTAAATTTTTTCTCCTAAAATAATTAGATAGAAGTGCAAGAGTACTTCTACTTAAAAACTCCAAACAATGCATGCAAATTGTTAGAATTATATACATATATATATATATATAAAGAAGAGTGTTACTGTGGTTTGACTACACATAAGTACGTTCGTCCCATCAAAGATACTAGGGTGCATTGCATTGGGCCTTATGATAGAGACTCTTACGCATAAGAAATGATTCTTACACGTAAGAATTTGTAAAATATTTTTTCTTTTAAATGCGCAGCATGCCACCGGATTCAAGATCAGATGGCACGCAGCGCCATGCGGTCAGCGGGCACAGAAGAGCCTGACCGCATATTAGCACTCATCATACATATTAGGCATTAATATATTAGGGGGCAGGCACATCTAATTATATATATATCAAGGCACACCTAAGTTAGATGCGCCTCCTCCTCAAAAATCGCCCATCCTCGTTCCAAAAAAATAAAATTATGATAAATTTTAAAATATTCAAATACTGTCTTCTAGGTTGTTTTTCATCTTTGAGATTTAATTTTCATCATTAGATCGAAAATTTTTACCGTGGCCGTCCAATCATATCCGTCGTTCTTTAGAGATCAAAATTAAAATTTCAGGAGATGGGATCGACCGTAAGGACTAATTTGATATTTTTTCTATTTTTTTAATTATTTTTCAGTATTTTTAGACTTTATTTGTTTTACATACTCAATCGGACAATTCTAGTTAATCGTCAAAATCAGACGGTAAAAATTAAAACTCCGAAAATAAGATCAACCTTAAAAGACCTATTTTAGTATTTAAAATTTTATAAAATGAGTGAATTTCAAAAGGTGCATCTAACTTAGTTTTGTTTGTTTCTTTTATTACCTTTTAGCTCATTTGGACGCCACTTTTGTTCCCTGCCGTGAAGATTGGAGTGGGGCCACAGAATTCACACCAAACGGACGCAGTAGCGTGAGCTGTGGCATATCACCACTCTTTATTTATATATATATATATATATATATATATATATATATATATATATATATATATATATATATATATATATACACTGACAAGTGATAGATTAAAGAAGAAAATGATGAGGTTAAAAAACACAGAGAGAGGTGTATAAATGAGATTTGCATAAATGAGATGCAGTTCAGAGTGTGCGAGAGAAAGAGATGGAGGGCATGGGGGAGAGAGAGATGTGCGTAATGGTGAGAAGGGGGACGTACAGCCATAATTGGCAGCGATCGATCATGGTTATGACGTATAGTACGATTCGGTGCAACAACAAAGCAGGCATAAAGCTCTATTAATTGATTCTTACCTAATTCCATTCACCTTCGTGAATAGTAAACGGGGACTAGAGTAACCAAATTCAGGTTTACACCGTCCATTTGTACACTCAAGTTATTCAGTTGAAATCCATGACCACTTGAATAATTGTTAACTTAGTTTTGAGGTAAGGTTAATAATTCAATTTCATCATAGGTACGCTACACAGATGCGTTTTAGACTGTACGGTCTTGTCAAGATCCTATGCCCACTTTATTTGCAGAATAAGTTATTACGTGGAGCTCACTTGCGGAATGACGTATACTAGAATAAGAGATATTTCGGTTTGATAGTTTTGTGGGGCCCGCTGACAGAATAAGAAGATTAAACAATTCTTAAGTCTAGGGTTGACTTATTCTTCTTATTCTCCGAATATGCTATTCTGCACCTGTATAAGTCATTCCGCTTGTCAAAGCAAAATTAATCTTACTCTCTCCTTATTCACCCTCATTCTTCTCCTATTCTCCAATCAAAGTGGTACTATCAGTCTCTCTAATTCGCATCGATCCAAGGTGACTATTCGCGTATTATGTGGTCCAACCAAGATGTGATTCAGTCTATCAACGTGCGCTCTTCTTTCTCCTCAACGTGCACGCCAACTAATGGCACACGTGTCGAGGAGCACCCACTCCCTTCCCCTTCTCTTTTCTTCTCTCCCTCTTCTCCCCTTTTCTCCTTCTCCCTCCCCCACCGAGCTCTTTTTCCTCCTCTTCCCTCCGGTTTCCCCCTCCTCCTTCCTCTCCACCACTTCTCCACCTCACCTCCTTCCAACTCCACACTATGCCCTCTCGGTGGCTGATGAAAGATGAGGGTGTAGCCAGTGGCGGATCCAACCCATTTCAGTGGGATCCTAGGACCCCACTGAAAATTTAAAATTTTCTTAGAAGAATTTTAATTTAATAAGACAAATTTTAAATTTAAATATAAAGCGACCCCACTGGATTTTTTAGATGACCTACAAGATCTCAGTCCCACTCTGATCTTAGTTTCACTAAATTTTTTACATAGTATTATGACTTATATTATGATTTAATAAAAAATTCGTTGAGTGCATTTGGAAGAAAAAATTCCTCGTAACGAAGTGTATCATTTTTATTGAAGCATATCATTTTTATAATGATTAAAATATATTTATATTTATTTTTTATTTTAATATTTTTATTATAATTAAAATAAAATATGAATAAATTTAATAATGATCCGAGTGACCCTACTGAACAAAGTTTCTACGTCCGCCACTGGGTGTAGTGGCAATGAGACTGTAGTGGCGGCGACGTGGCGGTGTAGAGATCAACTCCCCTTGTTGGGTTTGGAGGAGTTCAAGTTAAGGTAGGGTGACAATCCCCCTTAGTGTTAAGGATCTCCTACAAAACCATGCTAGGGTTGTATTTGTTAGCATGTTTTCGTAGTTTTCTTAGGGTTCCTGAGGATTGCATGTTTGGGATGTGTTGGGGGGCTCTCTTCTCTCGATTTTCCTTATTTTTGGGGTGATTTGGGGCCGTTAGAGATGGCCAGTCTTGGACTCAATTTTGATGTTGAATCACATCTGAACCAGATGACGCGATTTGAATAGCATCATACTGGGGTGACGCGATTTAGACGCCTTGACTATGGTCGACAGATAACCAATTAACTTCAGAAGTTAAGTGATTAGGCTAAACAGCGTAACCCTAGGGTGACGCGATTCAAATTGATCGATTTTCTATTATTTATAAATTAGGAGAGCTAAATGACATAAGGTGCGACTAACCATATCTGATGCAATTTGAGCCCCATGCAGTTAATCGATTAACCGCTTAATCGATTAGCTTGAAAGGGGTCGGCCTGTGGCAACGCGATTTGAAAGGCGTCATAAGCAGGTGAGGCGATTCAGGATAGAAGATTAAATGGCCCTAGATCTTGCATCTCATGCATGTAATATTATAAAATATGGTTATAATTGTATAGATTATGTATCCTACCTTTTAATATAACTGTTAGATAAATTCCTACACATTTGCATGCTTGAAATCATTTATGGGGTTGGGGCTGTGTTCCATTATTGCATGGTTTGTGTAATACTCCTATCCTCTGGCTCACGATTCTCGAACCGGTTTACTGGCTTTGATCGAGTTTGACCCTTGATGAGGCAGAATCCGATTCGGCCCATTAAAACAAGCCCAAACCCAGTTCAGCCCAGCAGCAGCAATAGAAGGCCTTCAGAGAGCCTTCGGCCCATCAGCGGCCCACCAGTCTACGGCCCGGGAGCAGCGCAGCAGCCCTAGGCCCAGCAGGCTTCGGCCCATCAGCGGCCCAACCCCCTTCGGCCCGATAGCCGAGTCCGGCCCACTCCGGTGGAGGACTAGGCACTATGGCGGTTTACCAGTAAGTCCGGACATAGTCCTATATCGGCTATCACCGTTAACCATCCTCTATCATCTGCTATAAATACACTGCTATTTATTGCCAAAGGTATGCTTCCTATGCCTCCGAGACCCTCAAGGACTACAGTCCAAATAACATTAAAGCTACTATTTGCCTTCTGAATCGAATCATCTTCAGGAGCTAACTTGACCGTCGGAGGGGGTTCCTTAGGGCCGAAGTCCGGGACTCCTGCTGACCGGTTTTCTTCTTCTTTCCGTCCTGCAGGGGCTCGGTTCGAATCATCGCCGACCTTCCCGAGTCAGTCTCGGCCGCCGACCTCGGACTCCTCTCCCTGGTCTCGACGCCGCGCGCCGGCTGCCCCTCGTCCGAAGGAGCGTCGGTCCCACTTCCTGAAGACAAGCCAGCCTCCGACCGAGCGGCTCTCGGCCTCGGACCTTCGGCTTCGCCTCTGCCTCCTTCGCCTTCCGGATCCCCGTCGGGCCTCTTGCACTGATCCGACCCAGCTCCGGATCCATAACTTCGGATTCCAGCTTCGGAATCCGGTCGTGATAGCTTCGGCTACATCAACCCTCATTGACTCGAATCGATTGTTGTTAAATCATTTTGATTTATGATAAATATGATATTGTGGTTTATTATGTATGATTTAAGTTTAACTAAGAGGGTTATTTGTGACTTAGTGGAATTTGGACTTGGCTCCATAAGTTAATGGGTTTAATCTAAGTAATTGAGTGGGTGGAACATTTTAAAATGGCTTCGTTGAATGGGCCAAGTTTTGGGACCCAAAGAAGAGCTATTGGGCCTTAGAGAGTGGATTTTAAGTGGCCCATTGGGTGTATGTGGGTGTGAGGGGATTTTTTGAAAGTTAGGATATTTATTTGTAATTTTTTCAAGCCCATTATATGGGCGTGAAGCTTCAAATTTATATGTCGTTAAGTATAAGTGAACATCAATCTTAATTTTCAAACTCACACAAAGACTAAATGAATGTGGAATAATATTGAGACGGGTCGATTCCACAGGGAGGTTAAGGTTTATGATTTGAAAACCTTTGACATGAAAATCACTTTGATTCTTTTATAAAATCCTGAAAAATACAAGTTGGAAAACTAGGTTTTAAGACACTTGAAATAACACTAAGATAATATAAAGAGCTAGTCTAAAGAATAAACTAAAAACTAAAAATTAAAAATAGTGCAAACCCTACCTTTTAACATTACACTTAGATCTTTTGCAAATCACAAAATAATTGCACTCCTAAATTTTAATCTACTCAAAACCGCATGGAATGATAAACTGGATAACCTTAGGACTCAACTAAATTGACTAACCATAATTTTGAAAGAATTAAATATATAAAATGATGCTTCGAATAACGAATATGCAATCTAAAATTTAATATCTAGGCTACACAACACAATGCAACTCAAGTGATCTATCAAAAGAATTAGTCAAAAGAACATATGTGACATTGAAGAGATCATCATCCATAAACCAAACACCACTTTTTTTATTGATTAAAATAAACTTGAGTACATTGCTTGAAACAAACTTGTAATCAAATGGAAATGTAAATGGAAAAGTAGAAAAATAAAAAGAACAAAAACTCTTATTGGCAGTTATGATGATGATGGATGGTTGTTGGAGAAATCCACAGTAGCTAGCAACAAGATGAAGATAGCCGATCCCTTCAGTCCTCCTTGTTGGTTGGCGTCCAGAAGAACAAGAGAAAGAGAGAGACCGAGAGGGTGCTACAGTACCTGTCGGTACTATAGTTGCTACAGTACCCGCCGGTGTTGTAGCAAAGAGATGGAGGAAGAAAGAGAGGTAGAGAAGGAAGGGGGAGGGAGAGGCGGGGGTGAGAGTCATTAAAAAGAAAAAAGAAAAAAATGTTAAGTTCCCTCCAAATGAAGATGTCAAGGATTTTATAGAGCTTTGAAGAATTTGAAACTCAACTTTTTAGTTCCTTAAATTATTTGAAATTTGAAAATAAGATAATAACCCCCTCTTTAATCCTCTTCTTAATCTTTTCTTCATTTTAAAAAATCAAATCTCATTTAATCTTTTTAAAATTTTAAAAATTCAAATCTCACTCTGTAAGGACTGAGGTTTCAGATCCGGTTATCAGATCGATTTCAGTGTCGAACCCTTTGGTTTGAGCCTTTGTGGGGCTAGAGTATGGGCTCTTTTTCGCATCTAACTTGCAAGACGTGATTTTGAACGGCGTCGGCCTAGGGGTACGCCATTTAAGAACTTTGCAGGGGTGCCACGTGGGCGGGCATAGGGGCGCGTGTGTACGGCTTTGGTCGTGTCGTCTGAATGACGTCTTACATGAACGACGCAATTCAGACATCTGTCAGTGTACGACATACGTCTTGTCGTCTGAATGACGTCTTCCTAGAACGACGCGCTTTAGCCTTGTTTGGTTCGACGTCCGAGCGTTCCCTTCTTTCTCTCATTTCTCTCATTCTCTTTCTCTCTCCGAACCCTCTAACGCCCCCTTCTCCTTCTCTTCCTCTTCTCATTCCTCCTCTTCCTCCACTCCATCAACCTTCTAACCCTCACCACTACCACCACCATCTCCTCCGCGACACATTGCTCTCCGGACGGTGGCCGACTTCTCGGATGAGTGACGGCGTCCACGGTGGTACCGGCGGCGACTTGCGGTGTAGTGGCGGCGGCTTGGAGCTAGTAAGAGTTCAAGTAACCGGTAAGGTGACAATCTTTGTTGTGTTTTGTTTAAAACCATAATTTTCCCGCTTTGAAGCATGCAATGTATATGGATTATTTTCGGGTAGAAAGCATGTCTTAAGGGATTTTTTTAATGAAAATAGGCTTTTTTATGAAATGGGGTTTGGGTGATGAATTGGTTATTGGACTTCTACTTTTGTCTCCTTTGCGTTTTTTGAGTGTTTTGGGGGAGAAGAGGGACCCTCGGTTTGGCTCAGTGGAACGCAGTTTCGGACGTTAAATGGCGTCGAGACCAGGTGACGTCATTTAGAATGGCGTCAAAACTAGGTGATGCGATTCAACAGCCCAATTTTCTGGTTCCCGAGACTAACGTAGGATAAAGAGCTAAATGACGTCGGCCATGGGCAACGCCATTCCGGCCAGTATCCCTGGTCCCAGTGACTTAGCGAAAATTGAACCAGTTTAGGGGTCTTGAATGACGTCGGCTATAGGCAACGCAATTCAAGACAAAACCCCATAAATTCATGAAATTAACATATGTTTACATCACTAGATAACTCGGTTAAATGCATGTTCGATACCGTACTTCAAGGACGAGAGTTTCCACGTCACCGGATCGCACTGTATTGTGTTTTGTGCAATCGTGGACCTAGAATGACAATTGTTAACGCTTAGGCACTCTGTGTCAGTGTGGGAGTGACACAACACCGGTGTGGGAATGGTGGGGTAACACTAGAGAGAGGGTCACCTGATGTAGTCCATAGTATAGCTAGTACTGGTATGGGAGTGGTACATTCGGAGTGTCACTCGTAATTGGGAGGAGGCAAAACCACCTAGATCTAGACAGGTCGAAGTAGCCAGTGTGCTATCTGAGGGGTTGCTGCTCCTTCCCAGCGGATCGGTGTTTTTCCACGTTCAGCTGCGTGGTTTGTATGTTTCGCAGGAACGCTGGTTGTGGACTCCGGTGTTGAGTCGAGTAGCTTTAGAGTTATTCCTGTTGCATCTTCGAATGCATGTGTTTCATATCGGAATTTGAGAATCTTTGGAAGTTGTGCTTACTACTTTACTTGTTTAATTGCCTATATTTGTATTGTTGCACTTGTGGGTGCGTGAGTGGGTGGTGGGGATCGAAGGATCCCTACTTAGTCTATTTCATTGAGACTCGCCCCTGCGATTTTCAGGTGAGAGTTTCCGGCAGGCGTAGCGTGGAGAGTTCCGTCATGGGTTGTTATACGCATAATTATTTCTTTTCAGTTGGAATATATAATTATTTGTTGAGTCGAGTCGAATTGTAATAAATTTTAATTCATGCACTTCTTTTACAATTCGATGTATTATAGATTGTTTATCTTAGTTTATCATTTATTTCTCAGACTTATTGAGATCCTGATTTGACTTTAAATTTTAATGATTCGGTACCCATTTAATAATCAGATCCTCGATTATAGGATAGCAGGTCGTTACACATTCTTTCCTTGAATCCCTCCTTTCATATTTCACCCTCTCTTAAGTTGCCATGTGGCAAGGTGGACCCCACTCTTGTTCTACCTGCAACAGTTAATTATTGTCATTGCTAGGAATTGAACCCTGATCACTTTAGTAGGAGTCAAGTAGTTTAACCAACTAGGCCACAAGCTCTTTATGCTCTACATATACATAAAAGTAAAATTAAGTCTCTGGTAAGAATGAAATTGTGCTCATGTATTGATAAAATTATTTAGATGTCCTTGAAGCTCTAAGAATTTCAGCTAAATTCTATCGAGGATGAAGTTTGCACAAAAGTCTCTATTGAGAATAAAATTGTGTATATATATTAACACATTTTTTTACATGAGATGACGATATTTTCGATTTTGAATTTCACAAAATTGATATCATTGAAAAGAGACCTAAATTATCTATCATTTCATATAATTTTACACACAAAATCATGAATGTCATGTATGAATTTTATCTATTTATTGCCTAAGCATGCATAGTTATCGAAGGGCAAGGTAGCATACGAACCGCCATTCCTCCTTCCTCCTCCCATGCATTCTCCACTCTCCCTCTCACCTCTCTCTTAGTTCTTGGTCGGAAGAGCATGTGCATGTGTGTGTTGTGTGGCTTTTGGGGGTTGCATGTGAAATTGGAAGCTTGGAGATGGCTCTTAGAGGCTTCTTACACGCTCTTGGAGGGCTGAGAGCTCTTGGTGGATGTCCTTGGAACTTGGATTAGATCTTGAAGGCCCTCCTTGGGTTGGTGGGGTGTGAATTTAAGGTAGAGTGATGCTCATATTTGGATTCCCTATGATCTATGTGTGCATATTAGTCTTGATGCTTGGAATGAACATGCATGTGTAGAATTTGATGTTATTTAAGTAGTACCACTATCTATGGTCCTTATTTATATAATAGATGTATGATTGGATGATTTAGAGATGAGTTTTCCACATGGTTCATGCTTATTCTGAGAATAAAGTTTCTTATAAATCCTCTTAATTAGTGTGCTCAATCTAGAGGATGGATTCCCTTGCATGTTTTAGAAATGTCTAAACCTCAAATATAAATATTTTTTAATATTTTTTAAAACTACTTTAATATTTTTAATTGTTAATATGTATAAACTAAAATTTTAATTTTATAAAAATATTAAGTAGATTAAAAAAAGAGAAAAGTTAAAATGAAGGAGTGCACGGGTGTATATAGCGGTCTTTTAGGAGAAGAAAAGAAAAGGTGAGTGTGTTTTAAAAAGTGAAAGAAAAAGTTAGGAGGGTTATTTTATAAACCTTGGAAATATAGTTATTCTTTTAGAAGTAACGGTGGAGCTGTTGGGATCTGGGTGGGATGCGAAGAACGCAGCGGAAACGGTGAACAAAATTTTATCCCGCCCGATGCCCGCTGATCCGATTCGAAACGAAAAACTAAAACCGAAAACAACGAGAAGTAATCCGATTACCGTGCGCGGATTCGAATCCGCTTCCGTCTCGATTCCGTCGAGGCGATGCCGCGAGCCGCACAAGCGTCCGGCCTCCAGCGGTATCCACGCGATCCTCCGCGGTGGTTTGTCCTCGATCTCTCGTCCGTTTTAGCTCGCTCGCTGAAGATCCGTCGCTGCAACGATTGCTGAAATCCCGCCGATGAGAATTCCCGACTTTCGGGAATCACACGCGGCGGAGACGGAGACAATCCCGGCACCTCGAACGGGGCGCACAGAGGAGGAGAGAAAAAGGAGGGATGACGGCCAGCAAGGGAAAATCCTGGAGCTTGGCCCAGGGTTTCTCAACAGCGCGTATATATATATATATATATATATATATATATATATATATATATATAAGTCGGCGCGACTTTTCACAAAAGTCTCTGAGTTAATATAAATCCCACTTATGTACCACCGACTGAGAATTTTATTGCGTGTGACCCTCTAGGCCCATTTATCAGTCCGATTTTCAGCCCGTTAAGTCCAATAACTAGTTATTGACTTATTGTAATTAATTAATATCTAGATATTAACTAATTACTTAACCGAATTATCATCGCATGTAAATTCGGTCGGACTTCCGATCAAGTTGGGTGCCAAGCAACACTGCATGATCCCGGAAGGTAATGGGGTTCAGCAACCCACTCATAGAACATGTCCGTCCACAGTTACTACGTGGCTATAATCCTTCGTTCGCACAATGCTCTCGAGTTAACCTAGGGTATGGTCAACTGTCAAACCCTAGATGGTCAACTCACTTGAATCAGACTCCGCTGTACAATATCTGAAAACATCTTTTCAGATATTGTTTCTGCTCTGGCCAAAGACTCCTGCGGATATATTCTAGAGCATTCTCTCTCCAGTTACCTGAGAACGAACGATCCTTTATTGAACACACAATCACCTTCGAAGGTCTTCCGTTGGATCCGATCCTTAACTATTAGAGATCCCGTGGATAGGGATTCGTAGGTCAAGGTCAAAGTCCAGAAGTTCACCGACAAGGTGTCTTTGGTGTCTCAAGTCCAAGGATCAACTACGCCACTGTGACGATGAATCAAGCTGATTGACAGTTAGGTAAATTACCATTCGGCGATTCATGTCGGATTAGTTCAGTGAACTCATTCCCCAATGACCACCTACATATTTACCATTATGTCTCCACACTAGTAACTAACGAGATCAGTCACCCTCATTATATGAGCTGGAATAACCTGTACTAGTCTAACCGGATGTTTGATGTCCTTCTCAAACATCCTACGACTAGGAACAATTAAGAATATGTGTTTATAAGTTAATCTGATGACTATTGCACATATTCATGGACTTCATTATGCGCAAATATAAATATGTCAATCTACATAATGAATTTAATACCATTTATTAGTAAACCAGATTGAAATAGGTGCCTTATGATTGACTTAGATGACACCTATATCCATCATGGGCATTAGGTAAGGTTTTGAAAAAGCAAGGGGGGACTAGATAAACAACCTTTTGTAGGAAGTAAAAATAAGTTTCACCCTCAACCATAGGGCTTGAATTAACTATCCTTATTTTAAAATAAAAGTTACAGGTAGATGTCTATGCGATTTTTTTGGTGAGGTATTATATATTTCAACTCAAAGTATTATTAATATTATTTAATATGTTTCATATATTTTATATAAAAATATTTTAATTCAAGTGAAATTCAAAACAAATCATCTAATTAAGGAGGGATAGATGCACATACCGTCATACCCACGAGGGTTATATGCATTTAAATTATGTAGAGGGTTCTCTATAGATCCAAAATCTTTTAGGGGGTTATTTGCACTGAACCATTTTACTTACATTAAGAGTTTGTCTGTTTCAATGTAAAATAATGCAATTTAAATAATATTTTATTTTACAGTATTTTTAGATGTTTAATGTAACGTAAAACAGTATAAACTAAAATCAGATCAAGCCTTTGTTTTGTTTTGTTTTCATGAGTTTTACAAGTATACAAACAAAATATGTGTGGCTTTAAATTGGAAAAGTTCGCTAATTTTAAGACTATTGATTTTAAAATTGGTGAAACAAACAACTCCTAAAAGGAAAAGACTTTCTTTAGTCTTATGTAATCTACTTAATTTTAGAAAAAAAAAATCTACAATCTCTTTATCGATTTATAATCCCTCAAAATTTTGAGTTATTTGATAAATGTGCCAGAAAATTAGTAAAATCTTGGACAGTTTGAAAATAAACTCCCTGAAAAAGGGTCTTTCCCAAATAAGAGTATAGGGCTTTTATTAATAGAGATATAGTAGGAAGTTTTGTCAAAATTAAGTGGGTTATAGGAATTAAAAGTTAAAGAACTAGAAAAAACCAGTGAAGAACTTGAGGATGTGAACAGATTAAGATTTTCATTTATGCATGTGATTTACTCTCCTTTTCTCTCTCTGGCCAATCAAACATGACACTTGTATGATGGCCACCCACATGTTAGGAGATGAATGTCGGATTGCTGCATCTACTTGTCCTATCAATGCATATTAAGGCTAATAAAAGTTAGATTATGAGACATTTCAGAATAAGAATGAGAGATGATTTCTCCGTGTACTGCTTCATCTACTTCAAACTGAAACATTATGAAAATTAAAAACTATGATAGTTAAGGTTAAAATTTTATAGGATGTAAAGGACCGTATCCAAATTCACAAGTCATTGTATCGCGCATGCCGTGCGGTACCTTGCTGCACCGCATGGGGTACAACTATTTTTTTTTGAATTTTTTTTGTGATGTGTCTCATCATGTTATATATGCCATATAATTCAATCTTCGATTGGACGATACAAAAAAATTTGAAAAATAAAAAATCTAGTCCAACGAACAATAAAAAATTACTGTTCATTGGGCTCGATTTTATATTTTTTAGATTTTTTTTGGATCGTCTGATATGAGATCGGCCCATACAAGAAGTGTCGGATGAGATGGGGCCGACCTAAAAACTGTTTTAAAGAAAAAACTTATGTTGCTGCTGCAATTGCCTGCACGCGATGCAGCAAGTGTTACCTTTCTAAAATTATCTTATAAAATTTCCCAAAATGCCTTCTCAAATACAACTTCAATCAACCGTTTCTCTCACCTTATCGACAAAATCTCATGGAGAGGTGCATTTTAATCTAGAGCTAATCACAGAATCAGATAACTTGTTTGCACCAACTGAGCATCAGTTAATTCGCACTTGTTGGTTTCTTTATTTCAAGAGGTTATAACTTTGAAGATTCATAGAGACATTTGCATGATATAAGGTTACTTTTCCAATGATGGTCTCAAGTTTGTAAAGATGATCTATATAGATGTAAAATCTTATAATCATATAAAAATATTTTAAAAAAATTATTAACAGCATTCAAATTTGATTATAAATTTATTTCTCTCTCTATATATATAAGTCAAAGACACTGTTGTCTATTAGCTGACATACAACAACTAAAAGAGATAAAGTGAGAGAATTAGAAAGGTGGGAAACAGAACGAGAGGGAAAGATAGAAAGTAGGTGCGCTGGGTCCTTATGGGCTATTTTAGGATACAGATGATTACAATGCAATGGGGTGTTCTAATTATCATATAAGTAAATGTAATTTTTTCTCAATATCTCTCATCGACAACTATAAGAAGAAAAGAAGTGCCATTGTTGACAGGAAGAAGTTATGAAGAATTATCAACATGGGAGGTGATGGTAAAAGTAAAAGTTACAAGCATTTGGAAACCCTCGGAGTAGATTTGATTTTTTCAAAATCAGCATTCCCACAAGAATTTTATGATCACACAGAATCCTCATGATAATGTGTCCCCATCAAAATCTTGTTTGGAGGATTTCACAATAGAGTAGATTTTACCAAAAAATTCTCTACGGGTTAAAGGGGATTAATAGAGACTAGAGAGAGACATAGAAAAGATGAGAAGAGACAAATAAGTCCTTTTCCTTCAAATTCTTTTAACCTTTTTAAAAGTTTTTCCTCGCCAATTTTTCCTACTAATCATCTCTCTCTCTTTCATGAGTCTATTCCTTTCCCCAAAGAATGTAATCTATTTGTACTGAATCCAGTGATCAAAGACTTCATTTAGGAACACTTGAACCTTTTATTTAATAATTTTAATATGAATCACCTCAAAACATATTTCCGAACACTGCCTAAAGAGCAATGAAAATGATCAGAACATGAGGGCGAGAGTGCGACGAAATGAGTTGAGGGGGAGACCAATGTTCATGCTCCTTCTACCTAAATTAAGTGAACTACTTGAAAACAAGGAACAAAAAAAACGCCCCCGACCTTGGTTGGCTCCATTGGGGGTGGGGATAAGTGGGCAAGGCACAGGAGACGCCCAAGCGTGACACCACACCCATCCAATCCCAGCTGCCCAAGTGTAATCATCTAGTCCGTCCATCTCACTTTCGGATCGGCTTTACCGTCGCTTTCTGCCCCCCTTCACCACTGAGGTCACCGCCACGGCCACGCCAGCTCCCTCCCCCGCACGGCCATGTCACCCTCACACACCTCACCCCCCGGGCCGTCGGCGTCTCCGGCTCCCCCTGTGGCCGCCCAACGGCCTCCGCGGCGCCACCGGGGCACCACCATGATGGCAGCATCCTCCCTCGGTACCTTCCTCCCCACCTTCCCCTCCAACCCGTCCCCGGTCGCGCCTTTCGCCACAGCCCCAGGGCGGGCGTGCGCCGGGGCCACGCAGCAGCCAACAGCGAAAGCGACGGCCCCCAGTCACCCCACTGTAGGGCCCCCCCTCGTCTCTCCTGCTGTCCTGCACCACTAGAGTGGGAGAGCCTAGTAATGGCGTCCCCTTCCCGCCGCCATCAACTCCATTTACTGCGGCGACCACCTCCCAAC
Organism: Zantedeschia hybrid cultivar; assembly: GCA_030544215.1. Classification (NCBI taxonomy): domain Eukaryota; kingdom Viridiplantae; phylum Streptophyta; class Magnoliopsida; order Alismatales; family Araceae; genus Zantedeschia; species Zantedeschia hybrid cultivar. The sequence continues at coordinate 69,600,373 of JARZZO010000014.1, forward strand.
CGTCGGATGGTCGGGCGGGGGCGCGCGCCCGCGCCTAATTTATTCCCCGCACCCGCCCCGGCTGCGTGACCACCCACCACCGCGCTTGTGTTTTTCTCGCTCTCCCACTGCCTCTGGCTGTGGACTCCGCAGCGCGCGGTGGCCGCGGGTCCCCCTGCGGATGCTGCCGCCTCTGCCGTGTCGGTGAGCAAGCTTGGGGTTGCGTGGATTTGGGGAGTGGCGGGGGATGGGGACGAAGGAGATCAAGTCGCCGGCGAGCTCGGAGAGGAGTCCGCTGCCGGAGCCGGCGGGGGAGGGGGGGTCGGAGTCGTTTCGGAGGAAGAAGCTGGGGATATATTTTGCGGAGAGCGACGATAGGCTGGCGGTGCTGGGGATCGGCGGGGAGCACTGGGGGGGGACGACCCCTGTGGATATCCGGGGAAGGCCGATCGAGGACCTCGCGAAGACGGGGGGTTGGACTGCCTCGTTCTTCATCTTTGGTTCGTTTCATTTGCTATCTCATCTTCTAGATGTATTGATCAGTATGCTTCCTGTGGGAGATAGTTTGGTAAAAGATTAAGACGAAGTATCGTTATTTCTTGTATTTTTTTTGGATTTCCAGACTAGTTAATTTTTGTCTTCTGCGTTTGTGGGATACGGATACGCGAGGTTTAAGCTCTGTCGTTTTATTGATATTGGTTTTCCTGTTCGTCTGGAGGAGTTAACAGAGCTCGTTGTTAAGTTCTTACAAACTTGTTCAAGCATAATTTCATGTTGTGTCGAGAGCTTTGGATTATAGTAGTATAGTTAACCGTTTATTTGGATTTCTTGGCATGTGTTTCGCATCTTGACTTATTAGGATGCATTGGTTATATTATTAAACTTGACAGTATATGACAGCTGTTTGTTCTTCAGGCGGAGAGGGAAAAGCTTTCTAGTAGCTTACCTGGTTAAGAACATGTTTGGTGAATATTTCCCCTGGACTTCCGCCTCCAACATGAAGAAATTGGGTGAAAGTAATTGTGACTAGTTTTGGATAGCTACACTACTCTCTCTCTTTCTCTCTCTCTCTCTATATATATATATATATATATTATATATATATATATAACACAATCCAATTTTCCCTCCAGTGTGGGAAGTTCCAATTTTAAGTTTCTGGAAAGACTAGTCGATAAAATGCACTTCATGCGCATTTAAAACTATACAAGAGGTTATTTTAGTATAAAAAGTATCACATTAAATAATATTATTATTATTATTATTATTATTATTCTCAGAATATTCTTGGACACTAAAACTAGAGGGAGCCATGATATTTATTAGAATTAAAATGTGATGTTTCTGTGAAGTGAGTCACTTGTCATAAGAAGTGACCATTAATATAGTGAAAATAAACAAATGTCAAATATTCATAACATGCATTTGAATTTCTTTGAAAAAAGTAATGGGAATTAGGGATATACTCTATATATGTAAAACTATATATCATGACCACTAGTTACTTGGTAGAGGAAAAAATCAACACACTCAAAGGTTGAGTGAGTAAAAAAAGAAAAATTGACATTTTTTTCAGAGTACAATTAAATATACCAATTTGTTGGATGAGCATACACTAGAGTAACTTTGATGATATACATAACTAAAGTAACCACACAATATTAAATCAATATATTCCCATACTAGATAATCGGATGTTAATATTGTAGGATTTTCTTTTGGACTATTGTTCTCTATCTAAAGAAATGTGATGTTAGGCTTATATTTAAAACCGAACATTACCTTAGCCCCTAGTGAGTGTTAATGAAAATTTAAGAGACCAAATTGTTCTAGATTTCAAACATAGAAAACCAATCTTTCAAGTCAAAAATATGGTAGATGATAGATGACAACATAAAATTTACATATTTTCATTTTTAAAATTGTCATTGTACACTAACTTTCGGGATTTTATAAAATGAACTATAATGGTACATATACAAATATTTGCAGACATAAATCTTATAGTTCATATGGAAATAAAAATCTTGCATGCATATGAAAAAAAAAAACAGAACATATCATCTAAGGTGCTATAACAAAAATTGAATTGGGTGCAAGGGTTGAAAAAATAATGGAGAAACATTAGGTCATGTTTAAACAAGGCCATGCAAAAAGGGTGCTTATGCAAGCTCGACTTTGAAATATGCTAATATGTTATTTCTTAACTTTTGTTAAGACAAAGAAAGAAAAAGAAATTGAATGAAGAAACTCAATAAAAGCATACAAAATCTCAATAAAAAATAAGAAGAGCTTTAGTAGAAAAGAAAAGAATGTGCATAATGGAAAAATGTCAAGGAGAAGGGAAATGTCAAAGAAAACAATAAAAGCTTCCAAAAGAAACACTAATTAAGTTTAATGAAACTATCATGTGGGGAGGATTTATAAATAAAACTACAATATGCTTATATATAATTTTCTCTTTTTCATTTTATACAAGGGGAAGGAAGGAAAAAGTTGAACAAGAAAAACTCAAGGAAGAGACCACGAGAAGCCTTTTGAAAGGAAGAGAAGAATGTGCCTCAACCTAGAAAATCCCAAAGCAAGGAACTAAAGAATTTTAGGAGAGAACGGCATATTAAAAGTTGGATCAGGCTGTCATATGAAGAGAATCTATATACAATCATATTTTTGTAATGGTGAGTATCTAATTTGAGTATTACAATAAAATTTATATGGACATACGTTATACCAACTTTTAATATGCAATTGTATATTATATTCTCTTTTTTTATTGTAGGTAAGAGAATAAACGAAAAAGGTTAGAACAAAACAACTGAAAATATTAAACGGAGGAGGAAAGAGAGGAACATGCTAAAGCAAGAAAATGTCAAAGAAATAAATCTAAAATAAAAAAAAAACACTGTGTTTAACAGCAAATCAGATTGTATGATAAAAACAAACACTTGCTGCACTGGCAGCCAGCGTTACACCAGCTGCTGGTGTTTTTAGTTAATTTTTTTGAATTTTTTATGGTAGGTCCAACCCTACCTACATTCCGTACAGTCCGATCTGCGATAGGACAACTCAAAAAAAATCTAAAAATTCAAAAACCGACGCCCAATGAACAGTAAAAGACCTTTAAGGATGATTAAAAAAATCAAGATTTTTACTTTTCAGTTCCTATAATCTTCCAATGTTCCTTATAGATCCCTGCAATTTTTATATTCCTTATTAGTCCCTACAATTATTTAAAATGTCCCCAAAAGTGCCCCTCAACCCTCCCTCCAAAGGCCCTCTTGTGTGACTTTTTAAGGATGATTGAAACATTGTGGGGAGTTTTAAGAAAATATGAAGATTAGAGGGGCTTGTAAGGAATATTGGAAGAGCATAGGACTGAAAGTAAAAATCCCAAAAATTGTTCATTTTTTTAATTAAAAACACCAGCAGCCGGTGTTACACTGGTTGCTGTTACAACAAGTTTTACTCATTAAAAAAGGAGTATGTGTAAACATAATTATATAATAGGGAATATCTAGGCTTACGATTATGCTTTAAAAATTATGTATTATTATATATATATTATTCTAACTAAGAGAAAACATGAAAAACATTGGATCAAAAATTCGGAGAAAAATTACAAAAAAGGAGGCTAGAGAAATACATGCTTAAAGCAAGTAAAATAGTAAATACCATGAAAAGAACTAAAAATTTTCAGGAGAACTACATGATAAAAGATGAATCAAAGTGAAACAAAATAAGGGTCATAAAAGTATATTTTTATGATAAACAACACCTAAGTTTAAGAATATTCACTTAAAATGCATATATACTTATAGAAGCCTATTCATGATGACATGGTCATCAAATTCAAAAAGTAAACCGAACAGCCAAACTCTTACTTCTATGGAGTGCTACAGATTACAATTATACATTATAGGTATATGTAATAGATTATCATAGATTATGATGAATAGATTGATTACTTTAAAGTTCATATTTCTAATAGCAACAATATAATTCATGAAGTTATGTGAACAAATAGATGTAAGCTGTGTAATTACTTATTTTCTAACGTTGAATTAACATTTCATATTTATCATGGATATAGTTTTTATTTATAAAAATAGTTAACATTTAATATCATAACTTGATAAAAATAGTTAAAATTTAATACTATAATGAATAAATAATTACTTTAAAATCTTACAATTTTTAATAGCAAAAATATAACTTATGTAGTAGTATAGACAAAACATGTAAGAAGATAGAACCTCTTTAATTATTTATTTCTAAGTGTGAATTAGCATTTGATATGTATCATGAATTAAATTTTTGGAAATAAAAATATAATTCAAAATTAGTAAAAATAATAGTCCAAAAACTGTATTAAATGTAATGATTATTTTTTAAGATGTCGAGTTCACATTTGATATTTCATATCGATATATGAAATAGTTTTGAAAAATGATGAGCTAATGCACCTTATTTCCCAAGCCAGCAAATTCTTAGAAATGGGATGTATTACAGTAATTTACACAAACCAATGAGATGAACGGTAAACTCGCAACTTCTAACATAGTACTTGGTGTTCCTCAAGGAAAGGGGTGGGGTCCAGCACTCGTATGAGAGGGAGAAAAACCAATCTTTTGAACCCACAACCACATAGAAAAAGGTTTTTTTTTTCTCGGTCAATTTAATGACTCAAGCTGGTTCGGAGGACCATGAATGGGTTTCTCTAAGTATATATAGATATGCAGAAGTGGTTTCTGTGGTTTAATATTCCCCAATGAAAATAACTGAGCTGAAAGTTGTTGAAGGCTTGAAGCCCAAAAATGCTTCCAATAGGAAGTGGTGCTGAACATGGCCCATATGGGGGATGGTAGACTTTTATGCATTTAAGGCCTAAATGGGTAATGTAGTTCTTTATTTTCTTGGATGGATAGGAATCTCTCCTATCCTTGATTGTACTTGCTCTATTTATTCAATATTCAATAAAATTGGCGCTACAATCCACGTTTTTATTAAAAAAAAGGGCCTTAATGGGAATTCAAGACCAACACAAGCTTTGTTGCACTCAAAAGCTTCCCAAAGCCCATTTGAAGCGTAGATTATTTTTAGATGAGTCCATAGGTATCTTGTTTGGCCCATCTGGAGCCCAGTTAGCATGTTTTCTATTTTTTTTTTATATTAGTAGTATCTTTTTATTTTTTAAGATTTTTTAGTGCGAATTTTCATAATAATTATCTACTTAGAGATGTCTTAGTTCGTCTTAGAGTAGGGTAGTCAAGTTGGAGTTGGAAAGGTCCCTCTCTCTCTCTATATATATACATATATATATATATATATATATGTATGTATGGATGTGCTCTCTCTTTTCTAATTATGGATGAATATTGTTATGAATTTTGAGTTATTTTCTGGAGTTCCTCTCTGCGATAGAGAAGACGACCCTGCGATGAGGTCGAATTTGCCTGCGATGAGGCTGGATGTGACGCCCAAGCGGCCGGTGTGACGCCGAAGGCTTCTCCACTATCGATGCGACGTCGGTAGTCTATCCAAATCCTCCCTTCTTCCTTCTCTGTCCCCTATCAAATTTGGTATCAGCCTAATTTCAATCATTTCCACTACACCACCGCCGCTCGTCACCACGACATCACCACCCTATTGTCCCCTTCCTCTCTCCATAGCGCCCAAAAAGAGAAAGAAAAATATTGTTTATGACACTGTTCCACGAATAGTGACATGCCCAACCCCTCCACCGCATCCATCTTTCTCTTTTGGTCCGATTTCTCCCTCTATCTCTCAGTTTCAGCCCTGGCGGAACAGAAAGAGGAAGAAGCGGGAGGGAGGAACCGGCCTCCACTGATGTCGCAGCCGGCCCCGTCAGCCGCTGCCGCCATCAGTGACTGTTGCTGCCACCCCCGTCACCATCTCCTTCCTCCGATCCCTCTCTCTCGGTGTGAGCTGCTGCAACACAAGGAACAGAAGGAAGAGGCAATCACAGAAGTGGTCGATCAGTCGAAGATTGTTCAAGACACTATTGGCCAGCATGATTTTGACCACGTATGGAGTGATATTGAGGTGCATCTTCCACATCGAGGCAAAGCTCTCCACCGCGTGGTGATCTCAACGGCATCAAGTGTGCGGACTTGTGTTGTTGTTCTCATCATTTTCCATAGATATTGTCGCACTTTAAAACTTGAGGACAAATTTTCTCGAATCGGGAGAGAATGATGGGAATTCAAGACCAATGCAAGCTCTGTTGCACTCAGAAGCTTCCCAAAGCCCATCTGAAGCGTAGATTATTTTAGATGAGTCCATAGGTATTGTGTTTGGCTCATTTGGAGCCAATTTAGCATGTTTTCTATTTTTTCTAAATTTTAGGCATGATTTTTTATTTTTTAGGGATTTTTAGTGCGAATTTTTGTAATAATTATCTACTTAGAGATGTCTTGGTCCGTCTTAGAGTAGGTTAGTCTAGTTGAAGTCGGAAAGGTCCCTAATCACTCTCTCTTTTCTAATTATAGATGAATATTATTACGAATTTTGAGTTATTTTCTGGAGTTCCTCTCTGCGACGAAGAAGACGACCCTGCGACGCGGCTGGACGCCCAAGCCGCTGGTGCAATGCCGGAGGCTTCCCCACTGCCGGTGCGATGCTAGTAGTCTCTCCAAACAACCCCCTGTCCCACCTCAGAAACCCTCTTTATTATGTGCCAAGAATTGAATTTAGCATGGTTAAATCATCAATTCAAAATCTTAAAAGAGTTCCACTGAAATATGAAGAGCTTACTAGTTCGATTGTAATGTACACCTACTTTGCTGACATTTTCCTTGGTTTCCTACTTTTACTCTTATTTCACATGACTACTCTCTTCCATAGAGCTGTAAAACATTTGTATAAAGAAACTTTGTTAGTCCTTTGGGAAATGCATTATTTATGTTATTGTTAATTTTCATTATCTCTAGGAAATTTCAAATACAGTTCCTGTTGAAAGTGAATTTTTACTTAAGTGGTCTTAGCCTTTAGGATTCTGGGGGATATTTATTTGGATGTCAATGCTTCGTGGAACCTTGTTTGTGAACGTAGCTTATGATTCTCTTTGTACATTAAAAAGGAAAAAAAATCATGTTCCAACCATATGAAGTCTTAAACATGGTTTTCCCCTCTACTTACGCCTCATGTATTTTATGCATGCAAATATTTGGTGATGGTTCTGCAGTACCATATAACTAAGTTCATTTTTTTTCCCTGTGGGAGTGCTCATCCGACCAGAGTGATTTAGGATCTGGTTTCTCTAAAGTGGTTATATGCATTTGTGCGTAGGAAATGAGGTGGCAGAAAGATTGGCATATTTTGGGCTCTCGGTTAATATGGTGGCATTTATGTTCTATGTTATGCATCGGCCATTCACAAGTTCTGCAAATGCAGTGAACACTTTCCTTGGCATATCACAAGTATCATCTGTGCTGGGTGGCTTTCTTGCAGATGCTTATCTTGGCAGATACTGGACAATTGCCATCTTCACTACAATTTATCTTATTGTAAGTAGCAAAAGATAGCAGCGGTCTTATTTTTATTCTTCTTCGTGTGTGTTTCTTTGGTGCAGAAAGATAGTAGCATTTTTTTTTTATTCTCCTTTCTTTGCGTCTTTGGTGCATATGATATTTTGTCTTTTCTTCAATAGAAAAATCTAAATTTTTAGTTAAGTATTAGCTTGATAGCTTATGCATGCCATTTCAGGCGTTAATGATCTGTACTCCATGCATCCTTTGCTTCATCATGAGTGCATAGAACTGTAAAGACAGTATTCCATCAATAAATTAGGAAGGAATGCAGACAAACCTATCATTCTCTGCCTGTGTTCTTACCTCCAAAATTACCATTCTTATCGTGAGTTCTTACTTCGCTATACACTTCTGCAATTATATCCTACTTTTACTTATGAAACACATGTTTGACTTCTCTCATTCAATAGAGCCCAGTATTTATGCATATTGGGCTGCATGTCAAAGTTCAATTAGTTGAGGATGAACTTAACTGTTCACTACTATATTACAGTAATGGATGATGTAGATCAGATTCACAGAGGTCTAGCTATGTAAAATATAACTACTTTGGGAATAATTCTTGTTCATGAGTAACATGGTAACATTTGTTTACATTTATAGTTCTGTGATCTGACAGGTCTCTCCATACTTTCATTCTTATACTTCTGTTCTTATGGTTATGTTGTGGTGTACTAAGTGACTGTAGGATGCATGGCAAACAATATAAAGGCATTAGAGTGTGTGTGTATGTCTCTCTCTCTCTCTCTCTCTCTATATATATATATATATATATATATATATATATATATAGCTGGTGGCAAATTATGTTCGGAAGAGATTTTTTTTTTTTTAAAAAAAAAAATCTTGTGGTGCAGTTTCCTGCTGCACGCAATGCAGACATGCGTGGGGGTGCCTGCATGCTCGTCTTCGTGCGGGCGCCTAGGGTGCCCTTTGCATGCTACTCCAATCATGCTCGGCGTGATCAGATGCTGAGGATTTTTATTTTTTCTTTTAAAGTCCTACCTTCCCATCACCATTTTTGCCCTCCATGAATTTTTGGCACCGTAGGTGCCACAACACCCCGAGCCGATCTGCTGGCGCGGACCAAGTAGGACCAGATCGTACCGTCACAATATAGTCATACATACATAAAGATTTGTTTTAGATTGAGTTTTACGCATTTGATAAGTAAAATCAAACTGTTATATGAATTAATAGGGTATCTTTCTCTAAAATATAATGTAAATTTGTTATTTTTAATTTTTTTAAGAAAGTCATTGGCTTGACTCGTGAGTTGGTCTGAGTCTGACCGGTATCGTACTGTATCTGAGGAGATCCGATCCAATCCGGATCAACGAGTCGGCAAACCTTAATACACAGACACACACACACACACACACATTGGAGCGGATCCTTTTTTTTAGGAATGTTGCAGTGCCTTCGGTGCCTAAAATTCACATAGGGTAAGGTGTGACAAAGAGGGGGGGGGGGGAGAAATTAAAAAAATAAAAAAATCTAATCCATCCGATCTTTTGATAGGACGGAGCAGAGGCATGAGGCACCCTACTGTTTGGGACCCGACCTAACTATCTCTCCTATCATATTTTATTTATTTATTATGAAATCCTATCGTTTTTTATCTTTTTGTTTTTATCTGGAGAAATATAGGTCGATTTTATGTATTTTGTTTCTTGGACTATGAGAGCTTGGGATTAGCCCTCAGGGAGTCTGGGACTTTGGATTAGGCTAAGATCCGAGTATATGATCTCTCTCCACTGACTTCGATCAGTGTTAATTACGTCGAGCAACCGCTCGACAACCTTTGATTAATCGTCCGTTGATGCCCTTGTAACATGCAACACTATTACTACAGGCAACACATACATACGAAGATATGTTTTAGGTTAAGTCCTTGGCCTCACCCAAGTTTAAGATGGGTTTATAATTGATTGGGAGACTTTTCAAAAGGTTTTCGATTGACTCTGAGTTATCTGGATTGATTCTAAGTATTTTAGACCCATAATGATATTTTTGTAATTATGCCAAGTTGGAGGGTATAGAGGTATTATGGTCACTTTAATATGTGAAATGAGTTTTAATGATTTAGGAAGGTTTCAAAACCTTAGGAGGTATTTTAGAGTTATTTTAAGTGTGTTTGGGTTGTAAGGGTATTTTGGTAATTTTATCCGGATTAGATTTTTAGACTTAAAGTAAGTTTTTTGGGCATTTTTGCAATTATGTTGCATTAGGGTCATTATGGTCATTTTAAGTTTTTTAACATTTTAGGGAAACTTGAAAATCCTTGGGATATATTTTAGGATCATTTTAGATATATTTAAGTTATAGGGGTATTTTGATAATTTTACCTTAAATCGGGTTTATTAGACTTAGAGTCTATTTTTATATTTTTATGAGATTTTTACTTATTTTTATCATATTAAGGGTATTTTGATAATTTTATCCATCTTATTAAGGTTTGGAGGGTATTTTGGACATATGAGAGGTTTTGTTATTTTTTTAAGAATTTTCTGTGATTTTTATAGATTTTTATCATGGATGGGAGTATTTTTGTAATTTCTATTAAGTTATGGGGGCATTTTGGTCATTTCGGAAATTTTATATGTTTTTAGATTTGGTTCTCTGTTTTTTACTGGTTTTTACTGAATTTTACTGATTTTTTTATTAATTTTTTATGGTTTTTATTAATTAGTTGAGTATATGAAGAATATTTAAGTCTTTTTTTGGGTTTATGTAATTTTCAGATTTGGTTTTCTGATTTTTTTTTTAGTGTTACTGGTTTTTACAAATTTTTCTGATTTTTATATTTATTTTACCGATTTTAAATAATTTCCACCAATTTTATTAATTAATTAAGCATGGAGGGTATTTAAGTCATTTTTTAACTTAAGTATATTATTTTATGTCTCAATGTTTTATTATTGAGTTTTGATTATGAGTTCTAGGTTTAATTATATATAGGGTGAGGTCAAGGGTATTTTAGAATATTTAATTATGTACTTATGTATTTTAATTAGTTATTAAACTAATTAATAAATTAATTATGTATGTGAAAATATAATAACATAATGTTACTTAAGTAATAGATTTATGAACACACATGCACACACATATGCTCAAAGAACAATATTAGTATTTCATTTATCATTTCGGCATAATGCCGTCTTATAGAACGGCGATTTTACAACATAAATTCGGCAGAGCTTCTCCTTAGGAATAAACCTTAGGAAGAGAGCCCTCCGAGACGGAAAATATCCTCCAAACGCAGTAAACCCGTGCAAAAGCACTTGGTTTTGTCTTCAAATGGACAAAGTTTCCCCTAGGAAATTTTGGACCAAAGAGGCATGCTTTCTTCTTATCCCTTGGGGGGTATTTATAGGCTTAAGAGCCTTAACTGGTGGGGGGTGCCACCGGAGATTTTTGAGCTGGGGGGTACCACCGGAGGTTTTTAAGGTGGGGGGTGCAACCGGAGGTTTTTTTGAGGTGGGGGGTACCACCGGAGGTTTTTGAGGTGGGGGGTACCCACCGGTAACCCAAGTGAGAGAGAGTGAGAGAGGGATTAGAGAGGAGGGGGGGAAACCGGTGGGCACCCCCTACCGGTTCCCAACCGGCTTGGGGACCGGTGGGGGGGGGGGTGGGTTCCCCCTCCCCCTTTCTTCATAAAAAAAAGGCCCAACACCTGCGCACCCATGCTTGGTGCCTGGGGCACCTCGCACGTGCATGTGCTCGCGGAAACGGGGGAGGTTTTTAATTTTTCTGAAAAAACACGGCCACTGGATCAAGATCCGATGGCCCTTGATACAGTCTGCTGCCAGTGGACGAAAACCTGGCAGCAGACTCATATATATATATATATATATATATATATATAGAGAGAGAGAGAGAGAGAGAGAGAGAGAGAGAGAGAGAGAGAGGAATGCTGGTGTATGGCTTACATCTTGGGAACGGAATGACCGTACTTGATTACAGTCTGTTAGATGTTGATCTAAGGACTCCCACACAGGGAGGACATTTAGAGCTCGCTTTGGACTTCCAACGCTGCATCTGCTTCCCGTGATACTCTGCTCTTTCCGCAATTTGCCCGACATTATCGCCCTCCAGCCTCTTCGCATGCAACCTTCCTAACCCTCTTGCCATCTGACAAGCTATTGCATCATCTAAAGCTTCACCGGTGCCGGCATCGCATGCTCGATTATGCATTGGTTCCTTTCTTCCCTGAGTCCCTCCACATGGATCTGCAGCGTATGCTGATGGCACACCCAAGCTAGAAGATGCACAGTGCCTCAATGACATCGTCTCACAGATTGGCTTCCACCACAATGCCGACAACTAAGAACCAAGGAATTCCGGCATGGATCGGCCGGCCGGATCGGGACCCACCGATCCTGATCTGGATCAGCGTCGGATTGGCCAGAATCGGCTGAAAGTGGCCAGAATTGGCCAAGATCGGCCGATTCCGGCCGGATTGGGACCGGCGGATCCTGATCCGGATCGGGATCGGCCGATTCTGCCTTCCATGCCAAGGACGGCCGTCAACCTCTCCCACGAATTCATTATGTCACCTTTTCTTCCCCACACCTATCCCTTGCAGAACCAAGGAACCTTCTTTTGTTAGAAAGCTTGCAGAACCATGGAACCTTCTTTTTGTCAAAGAGGTATATCCATTGCATTACATTTCAGGTGGTAAACAAAAGAAATCTTGTAGAGCAGAGGATTGGATGCAAGCAAGAGCATTAGAGCCTAAACATATAAAAACATATCCAAGTGAGCTGCTAGTCTTGCTAATCAATGAGTGGTTTGGTTGCCGTGTCAGTAAGCGAATCCAACTGTAATTTAGATCAGATTCAGCAAGGAAAGTTTGGAAACTAACTGCAATACATAGTTTTTGGTGTAAACACTAGAAACCCATAATTATGTCTGCGGCACTTTTTTTTTTGGAAAGTAATAGGACCTTTCCAAAGACGGATATCTTTAAATTTTGGGAATGCTTGATGCAATAATGCTCATTGAGGGGAGAAATAAAACATAAAGATGACTTTGCCATTTACGTCTGGCGCAAAGGTCAAACTTCAAGAATTTCTGCTGAATTCTCCATCTTCTTAAACTTCGCTTCGATGCTTCTTCCCATAATCAATTGATAGTCCTCAACCTCTGGATACTTATGCATGAACACCGAGGTAAATGCTGATCTTGGCAACACAAATTAAGTCTCAATTCAGACACAAAATGGACGTTTTCTAGACGTAATTCCATTTTGGCAACCCTGAAAATGTTATTCGACTCAAAACTAAAATAATTTTGGACTGTAGTCTGTAGAGAGCAATTATACAAGAACTTCATAGGTGACAATTACCTCTTCTTTTCCATTACCTTCTATAATGCATCTTTCTACTGAAGCACTGGGCCGCCAAACAGTGAGCGGCCTCATTCCACATCTTTGCTATTGTTGAAACTTAAGTGAGACCTCACATCCGCTTTCCCAAGCATCACTGCATTTCTGAGGTGCTGAACATAGGGTCACCTTCCAGAGTATTACATCAATCAAATGGCTGAAGATATGATCGTCGGCTCAACAAGGCAAGAAGAGGGGCAAAATGACAGTTTGCACCAAGTAAGATGCCACCGAGTTTTCCGACGATGACCAACAGCGTCCCCTCTCCGACTGGAGTGTGTAAGCCCACTCGTCTCTCAAGGTGACACCGGCATTGGGCAATGTTGTCATCGAGACACTATGCATCTTCTAGCTTGGATGCCTCATCAGCAGATCATGTGGAGGGAAGAAAAGCAGCGTGCGATGCCAGCACCGGTAAGCTGCAGATGCTGCAGTAGCTTGATCAGATTGCAAGAGGGTTAGGAAGGTTGCACAAGGAGAGGCTGGAGGGAGATACGTCAGGCAAAATGAGGAAAGAGCAGAGGATTCGTGGGGAGCAGGGGAAACATTGGAAGTCCATCACAGGCTCAAAACTGTCCTTTCCGCACGGGAGTCCTTAGATCAACATCTAACAGATCATAATCAAGTACGGTCACTCTGTTCCCAGGATGCAAGCCATATACCAGCATTGAGCATTCCTCTCTCTCTCTCTCTCTTGTGTGTGTGTAGATAGATAGATAGATAGATGGATGGAGAGAGAGAGAGAGAGAGACGAATGCACAATGCGACGGGGGCAGTTGGTGCAACCCCGTCGCATGGAAAAAAATAAAACTGACCTTTAGATGTAGTTCTAAAGGCTAAAAAAACAATAGGGAGCTCTGTTCTGTGCAGGCGGGGCTGTTCTGCCACGCGGAATGTAAGGAACTGTTCCACCATGTGGAACGTAAGCCGTCCAATCTTTTGCTTGGATGACACTTTTTTATTTTTTTTTAATTTATCTTGCTTGCTACTGCATTTTTTTTTTTTTTTGGTGATTCCTAAGGCCATCCACGACTTATATGAGAGTTTTATACAAATTGGTCTTTATACATTGAACATGATCAGTATTTCTCAATGTCTTACATATCATTATGTTGGATGTTTTCTTTATTTTCCTCATATTTCCATTTCCTTCATGATGATTCATGGGAGAAAACGCGTTGCCTTAAACGCCTAGGCATTTGAGGCTAAAGAGAGCCCTTGGTTACCTCACTCTCCTCTTGCCTTAGGTGTATGTATGTGTGTGTGTGTGTGTGTGTGTGTGTGTGTGTGTGTGTATTCACATGTGCATGCACGCACTCTTTCTAGAGTGATTATCTACTTTCGAATTTGCTTACTTGTGAATTTATTATATCTGATAATCGAAAAACATCTAGACATGTTGATTGTCTTACACGATCCCTCATGGACTTTGAAAACTGCTTGTCTGGGCTCTTGCTTGAAAAGGATTATTAACCTAATTTCCAGTCTTTCTGCATCTAATGTGCAAATTGATGGGCGATTTCTTATGTTTTCTTTCTCAACTCCTAGGGACTGGTAGGGATTACCTTATGTGCCTCAGTAAGCATCTTTATTCCAGATCAGAAGTGCAATCAGATATCTATTCTTTTGGGCACTTGTGAGAAGGCAAAACCATGGCAGATGCTGTATCTGTATGTCGTTCTTTATGTAACAGCTTTTGGAGCTGCTGGAATAAGGCCTTGCGTTTCATCTTTTGGTGCTGACCAGTTTGATGAAAAGGATAAAGATTATAAAGCCCACCTCGATAGGTTCTTCAATTTCTTCTATTTATCTGTTACCGTTGGAGCAATTGCTGCATTCACTTTGGTCGTCTACATTCAAATCGAACGTGGGTGGGGCTATGCCTTTGGCACGTTGGCCTTAGCTATGGGCATTTCAAATGTGGTATTCTTTGTTGGAACACCATTGTACCGACACAGATTGCCTGGAGGTAGTCCTTTAACACGAGTTGTCCAGGTTCTGGTTGCCGCTTTCCGAAAGAGAAATGTGCCTTTCTCAAACAGTGACACAGTTGGCCTTTATGAACTTCCTGGTAAACGATCTACCATCAAGGGCAGTGGGAAAATAGAGCATACTGATGATTTCAGGTATCCTAACATGTGACTTCACTTCTTCTAGTTATTCAACAAGAATGTTGTCCATCTCTTTATTAGCGCCAATTAGTGAACTGCTTGCTAAACATTACTATATGCTCCATCTATTTTGTTTATTGAAGAGAATACTTCTTAGAGATACAGTCTTATCTGTATTTGTTAGTGATATTTGGGCTTTGGGATGTACAGATGCCTGGACAAGGCAGCTTTACAGCTGAAGGAGGATGGACCTGAACCTAGTCCATGGAAGCTTTGCACAGTAACCCAGGTCGAAGAGGTCAAAATACTGCTGAAAATTCTTCCAATACCTGCATGTACCATTATGCTCAACCTCATCTTGACGGAGTATCTGACTTTGTCAGTCCAGCAAGCATATACCTTGAACACCCACATGGGCCACTTGAAACTTCCTGTCACATGCATGCCCGTCTTTCCTGCACTTAGCATCTTCGTTTTGTTATCTCTCTATTATTCCACATTTGCACCTTTGTCACGACGGATCACTGGTCACCCTCAGGGTGCATCACAACTTCAGAGGGTGGGTCTAGGCTTAGGTTTATCAATCCTATCGGTGGCTTGGGCTGGAGTTTTTGAAAGGTATAGAAGAAATTATGCCATTAGACATGGGTACCAGTCCTTTTTCCTGACCCCCATGCCAAACCTAAGTGTGTACTGGTTGCTGATCCAATACTGCCTTATTGGGCTAGCTGAAGTGTTTTGTATCGTGGGTCTTCTGGAATTCCTCTATCAGGAAGCACCCGATGCCATGAAAAGTATTGGGTCTGCTTATGCCGCAGTTGCTGGAGGATTGGGCTGTTTTTTCGCTATTATTTTGAATAACATTGTGAAATCAGTTACAGGAAATGATGCCGAGGGATGGCCTTCATGGCTCTCCCAGAACATAAATACAGGAAAGTTTGATTGCTTTTACTGGCTATTGACAGTCTTGGGTGTCATCAACTTCTGCATTTTTATTTTTTGCGCCCAGAGATACAAATACAGAAAGAGGATTGTGTTTTAGACGGAACTATTCCGAACGAGGGCATCAGCCATGGCTGCGGAAAGTTAGAAAGAAAACAAAGCAGAAAAAAGACTTCAAATCATCTGTTCTTCAGAGTGTAACAATGATGCACTTTCTGACTTGGCAGGCTTTCTTCAGGCAGTCAGAGATTATTTGCAGTGCTTGGTACATGCAATGGTCATTATAATTCTGTATCTCACGAAAGTTCAAGCATGAAGAGATGACTTAGACAATGGCTGTTCTGGATGAGAGCAATTCTTACCTTCTTGGTTTTAATGCCTATTGCAAATGTTTGTATCTAGTGAGAATCACTAGATCTGTAAGTCATGTAATTCTATGGTTTGAGTGGTAATATTTTGCACGCCTTATGCTCAATCTTCTCCCTCCTTTCGAATGGTTAAGAGCAGAAGCTTTGTTGCACTTAAATGGATTTTGAGTGCAAATGAGCCGAGTCGAGATCAGCGCTGCTTGGCTCAGGCTCAGCTTGAAGATAGCTGTTCAAACTTGATTAATTTAGGTACTTAGTTTGAGTTAGAGTATCGAGCAGCTTGGCAGCTCAAGAAGTCTATGATAGGTTTGGCTGAACATTTGTGAACTTTAAATTTATGAATGTAGGCCAAATTGTGTTATAATTCATGTTGAAGTTTCGAGCCACTACTTGCATAGAATCAAGTCCACAAATTCATAACCCGCAATAGGTAAGATAATGGAAGGGAGAATTTTTAAAAATGATGTCATCATGCAACTTTGTACAAGTCTTGATGGGAGATCGAATGGAAAGCGATGATCAATACTCAGAGGATGGGTGGGAGTAGGTGGGAGTAGGTGGGAGTCCTTACTTCCCCTTCGCCTCCTCTAGAAGCTTTGTCGGCCTCCGGCGGTTCTTTTGACGATGCTTGCAGCCCAGTCTCGTTGTCCTTGGCTAATTTGGGAGGGTGCTACCCCTCCGCCTCCTCCTTCCGTTCATTTCTTTTCCTTTCTTTGCTTCCTTTTTCTTCTCCCCTCTCACTTCACTAGAAGTTACTGCTGCACTACTCTCCCACTGTCGGCCTTTATCTCCAGCCACCCCTCTTGCCATCGCCATCAATTCTGGCCATCTTCCATTGTCATCATCTCCCCTGTTTGCCTTTGCCTCCCCACTCACCCCCTTTGCATTTGCCCTATTGTTGCCTAATCCCTTTGCATTTGCAGTTCTCCTTCTCCATCCCCTCCTCTTTTACTTTCCTATTCCCCG
Source organism: Zantedeschia hybrid cultivar (assembly GCA_030544215.1). Classification (NCBI taxonomy): domain Eukaryota; kingdom Viridiplantae; phylum Streptophyta; class Magnoliopsida; order Alismatales; family Araceae; genus Zantedeschia; species Zantedeschia hybrid cultivar. The sequence goes on from JARZZO010000014.1 coordinate 69,617,681, forward strand.
CCTATTGCTTTGCCCTCCCCTCCCCCACTTTCTGGTCCTACCCATTCCCCTCCTTTTTTGGTTAGTTGTTTGTCCTTTTGAGTCTCACTTTGTTTACAAAATAGTTTAAACTAGAATAAAGTTTTGAGGATTTCTTAAACTAGAATAAGAGGTATTTTGATTTGATAAGTTGTTGGTATTCCATCTAGAATAAGGAGAATTATACTGTGCTATTCCAAGTGAGTTGGTAGGAATAAGTGGCATAAAGAGTGAAATAAATAGTGATATCAGGAGAATTGGGAGAATTAAGTATTCTAGATAGAGTGTGGGGAGTTGGGGAAATTGGGGGAATTAGGTATTCCTGCAATCAAACTAGAATAGAGTCTTTATACCAGTTATTCCGGTCCTATTCCACAAACAAAGTGAGCCTCTGAGGGATTTTGTTGGGGGATTGGGACTTGGCCAAATTTAGCCTTTGGTGTACTATTTGTATTGTTGCCCCTGTTTGTTTATGTGTTTTTCTCTTTGATAGGCTTTAATGTTGAGTGCGACTTAGGCACTATGTAGACGTTATTGGTCCTCAGGTAGGTTTCTTCGATCTTGTGGATTTTAGAGATGGGTGTTGGTGCTTAAGATTGTGTGTATTTCGTACGTCCTCGGTGGCGTAAGTCTCTGAGTCCTACTTTGTTCAACTGCTATGTTGGTTGTAGTGTTTTCGATAAACACCTTACTAACATCTCTGTGGAGGTTCTACTCCTTCCCATGTGAGCCTCATCCCTTACGACAACTTGGTGCACCATTCATCTGGTGACTAATGGTCCTAGTCCTCTTGTCATTTGTACTATGGTCTTTACCCTCCTATAGGCTCTATTTTGTTTAGGTGCCACTTTGGTTGTACCTTACTTTGGTGTTGTATGGTTTGTGTACGTGCCATCTTACATCACAACACCGCCCCCCCACCCCCCACAAACCCATGTTGTGCCTTTTCCCTTGTGTATGTGTTTGCTTGTTATCTTTTGTACTCCTCTATTTGTTGGAATGAATGGCAACTTTGTTATTGACAAAAAAAAAAGGGATCAAATGGAAAGCATGTAGGCATGTATTCCCATTGGTTCTGATCATTTAACATTGAAATAGTCTTGTTTAAGGATTTTAAAAGATAGACAGATATATTAAATTATTTAAATATATTTACAATTCAAAATGATAAAATGTTAAACAAGTTTGTTTATGAATTTAATGAATTAAGTAGGCACAAAGTCGGTTCATTTATAAAGGGAGCTTGAAAAATCGTTTGAACTTGACTCATTTAATTTAATAAATGCGTTGAGATTGAGTATATGGCCAGTTGAATTTGAACTACTCATCAAGGGAAACAATTTATTTGTATCGTAAATAGATCTTCTTTTAGGAATGTTGCAACAATGAAATCTCTTGAATTGCTTGTCTCACATGAAGATAGGGACTTGAGGTTGACAACCCACTTGGTTACTGCTTATTAGAAAGGCAAAATTTAGTTGCCTTTCAACCTTCTTCCTTGAGTTAAGCTAGACCAAGCCAGCCCATATTACATTGGCATAGTCATGTGCGAGAGCCAAGGCCAACTAGCCCATATTAGATTGGCGTAGTCATGTGCGAGAGACAAGGCCAACTGTTGGTGTTTGCTACTTCAACTATTCAGGGGTTGAGTGGAGTCTTCACTAAGAGCCTATAAAAGTCATGGAGCTAATTTTAGTTTATTATATACCCTATAATTTTAATCCATCATGTCTTTCACACAATGAATGATGATACAATTCCTTCAGAAACCCTAAAAAAAAGAAAGCATATTGAACTTGCATCCTCTAAACTTGCTTTGCTACTAGGCTTCTCCCTTCCTTTACCCCGTTGTCTCAAACTCTCTCTTATACACACCTATCTATTATAGTCCAAGCGTCCAGCTAGGCCTTGTTAGGTGGGTGGAGGAACATGCCTAATGATGAGAGTGAGTAATGCTTACTACAATTCTCCAAGGAATTGTAGCTGCAACCACTATGAGGAGGGGAAAATTGAGTTGGTCCATGTCAGACCCACTAGAAGCCCACATAGGCTTGAGATGATTAGGCGAGACCGAGTAGGCATCCCTGTCCTTTGAAGGAATCACCTAAGGCACCACACTTAGGACATCTTGAGTGCTAACTTCCTTACAAGTCAACATCTCGAGATGGAGCATCGGTAGGGAAGGGGTCCCATTCGGTGATCGAAAAGGCCGAAAGGGAGGAAAGTTAATATAAGGCAACTGTTCATCAAACAATGAAAGGAAGGTAGCTTATGACCCTGTTTGGGATCAAAGGCATGATCATGTCACCTCTTACATGGAAAACCACGATCCTCTTTGGATCATGGTCTCGTTCCATGCAGAGCATACACTTTCCATATTTTATAGCTAAGCCTCCTATGTAATTAGGAGGACCATGCAGAACAAAGGTATGCTAACTTTGCCACTAAAAACTTTAGAGCTCTTCTCTCTCTAGCACCGATTGACTTAAGCCTTAAAGGGTCCTTCCCCCACGTCCACTAAGGGGTCCCTTGATGATATCTTCTTTCTTGATTGCAGGCCCATTGCCATCGATGTTTGTCTCCTACAAATTTCATTGTTGGTTAGGATTTGACGGTCTACACCTGCAAGCCAGATTTCGGCCGCTACACGATGTTTGATCATAGGATCAGATGTTGGTCATTTGCACCGCACTATAGAGAGTGCAGTAAAACTTAAAACATGTGACCGTTTGAACCCGTGATCGGGCAGTAGCTGTAAGGATCCAGGAGGGAGACGAAGAACGCAACGGAATAAAAGGATTAAAATTATGTCCCGCCAGTTCTCGATCCGTTTCGAGAAAAGTAGAACAAGAACGGTGATCAAACATCACCTTGCGCGGATTCGAATCAGTGGCTGTGTGGTTCCGATGGAGCGATGCCACTAGCTGCACAGGTGTCCAGCCTTCAATAGTATCCACGCAATTCTCCTCTTGATGGTGTCCTCTCCCTTGCTTGATATAGCATACTCGTTGGCGTTCCTCCTCCGCGACAGTGCCCGTGGCGTGTAGACGGCAGATTCCTGACGCTTGGGAGTCCGAGACGGCAGAAGCAGAAGGACAAGGGGTGCCCCTTTGCTTGGGCGCCACTAGAGATAGAGGGGGGCACAATAGGGGAATTAGAGCTTGTCCCAAGGGTCCCCTCTCAATGTCTATTTATATTAATTTAAGGTCGACTTTTCACAAAAATCTCCAAATTAATATAAATTTCACTTAAAAATTATCAACTGAGAATCTTTTTGCGTGTGACCCTCTAGGCTCAAGTATCAGTCTATTTTTCAACCTAATAAGCCCAACAACACCTTATTAGTTTAAATTATTAATTTAATATCTCATATTAAATAACTAATCTACGGAATTAATATCACATATTAATTAGTTGGGCTTCTAATCAAGTTGGATTTCAAGCAACACCGCATGATCCTGCAAGGTAATAGACTTCATCAACCCATTCAAAGAACTTTTCCGTCATCAGTTATCATGTAGCTATAATCCTTCATCCGTGCAATACTCTCGAGTCAACCTAAGGCATAGTCAACTATCAAATCATAGTCAGTCAACTCACTTGGACTAAATGTTACTATACGATATCAAAAAACTCTTTTTCTGATAAAATGTCTGCCCTAGCTGGGGACTTCCGTTCATCATTCCCAGAGCATTCTCTCTCTTATTACTAAGAGCGAATGATCCCGTATTGAGTAGTTAATCACCTTCGAAGGTATTCTCCTGAGTCCGATCACTTGGCTTATTAGGACCCCATGTTAGAGATCTATTAGCCACATTCAAAGCCTAGAAGTCTACTGACAAAGTGTCTTTGGTGTCTCAGGTCCAAGGATCAACCACGCAACTGTGACGTTGAATCAAGTTGGATCAACCACGCAACTGCAATGATTGTCAAATTGTAATGAGATTACAATAATGAGACTGACGATCTATAAATATAAATTCTTAATTGTTCCTAGTCGATGAATATTTAAGAAGGAAATCGGATATCCGATTATACTAGTACGGGTTGCTCTAACTCATATGATGAGGGTGACTAATCTCATAGTCACTTGTGTGGAGACACTATGTTGAACCTGTAGGTATTCATTGGGGAATGAGTTCATTGAACTGATCTGAACATGGATCGCTGGATGATAAGTTATTTGATTATCAACTAGCTTGATCCATTGTTACAATAGCGTGGATGGTCTTTGGACCTGAGATACTAAAGGCACCTTGTCGGTAGACTTTTGGGCTTTTTTGACTATAGCTTATGGATTCCTATCTACAGGATTCTAAGCAGTCACGTGATCAAGCTCGCAAAAGACCTTCGAAGGTGATTGTACGTCAATAGGTAATCATTCGCTCTCAGTAATTAGAGAGTGAATGTTCCAAGTTAAATGCGTTGAAGTCTCTGGCTAGGGCGGACTCAATATCATGAAAGAAATTTTCTAATATTGAATAAGTGAACATTCATGCCAAGTGAGTTGACCGGCTAGGGTTTGACAATTATTCATACCCTAGGTTAACTCGGGAGCATTAGAAAGATGAAGGATTAAATCTACGCGGTAACGATGGACGGACATGTTCCAAGAACAGATTACAAAACCCCATCGCTTTCTGAGATCATGTAGTATTGCTTGGCACCCAATATGATCGGATACTCGGACGATTACCGTGAGACGGTAATTCGATTATGTAATTAATTAAATATTAGATGTTAATTAATTACAATAAGCTAATAAAGAGTTATTGGACTTGTTCGGTTGAAAACTGAACTGATGTTTGGGCTTAGAGGGTCGTACGCAAAAAGGTTCTCAGTTCGGAATTACTAAGTGGGTTTTATATTAACTGAGGGTTTTTGTAAAAAATCGCCTGACTCAATATAAAACACAGTGAAGAGGGCTACCTTGGGCCAAGCTCCAGAGCAGCCTAGCCGCCCCCTCCTCTCTCTCTTTCTCTCGTGCTGTGCGCCTAGCACAGGGCGCCTCCTTCTGTTGCCGCTTAGCTGCCTTTCATCTTTGGCAGTCGGAGAAGAATGCCTGCATGCCGTAGGCACCTGCGCGAAGGAGGAAGGTCTATGACCGCGTCGAATCGAACGAGAAGACGAGGATGATCCCGGAATAGAAGGACCATATGGATACCATTAGAGATCGGGCATTTGCACGGCTAGCAATATCGCTCATTTGGGACAAGATAAACGCAGATTCGAATCCGGCAAGGTGATAATCAAGTCGTCTTCCTATGTTTCTGTCAAAACAGATCGGTGATGGTGGGATAGAAAAATAATAAATATCTATTTTCATTGCGTTCTTCGTGCCCCGCCTAATCCTTACAGATTGTACAATATACGTGATTGACTTGACGAATATATATAATACTAAAAATCTCCCACTTGAACTAAAGTCAATCACCTTTATGTTGTATACACATAGACTTAAGGGACGCTCAAACACATTCTACGACAGTGGCTTCATCAGTGGATCTATTATGTTATCGGTTGATGGAACCCTTTCCACCACGACATCTTCTCTAGCGATGATCTCTCTGATCAAGTGAAAGTGCTTCAAAATGTGCTTCGACTTTTGATGAAACTATGGCTCTTTCGCTTGTGCTATCGCCCCATTGTTGTCATACAGCAATTGGAAGGGATCGGAGATGCTTAGCACTACACCAAGGTCGGCAATGAACTTCTTCATCTACACGGCTTCCTTGGCATCTTCAGCTATAGCAATGTACTTAACTTCTATCGTCGAATCTATAGTAGTTTCCTACTTGGAACTCTTCCAACTTACTGTACCTCTGTTCAAAGTGAACAAGAATATGAAAGTAGACTTGCTATCATCCAGATCAGATTAGAAGTTCGAGTCGATGTAACCTCGTAGTTTTAAGCCACCTCCTCTATAGATCAGAAATATATATGCTTAAAAAGTACTTAAGGATACATTTTACGGCCTTTTAGTGTGCATTACCTAAATCAGCATAATATCTACTCGTAACACTTAAAAAGTATATGCTATAGACCTCGTACACAGTATGACATACATGATAGATCCTATGGCAGAGACATAGGGTGCTATATCTATGAATGTCTTTTCTTCAGGAGTTTTAGGAGACCATCCCTTAGAAAAATAAATTCCATGTCTCATGGTATAAGACTTTTCTTGGAATTCTCCATACCAAATCTTTTGATAATGGTGTCTATGTATATAGATTGGTCAAGTCAAGCATCCTCTTTGATCTATCTCTATAGCTCCTCATTCCTAATACGTAAGATGCTTCTCCCAAATCGTTTATGGAAAAGTTCTTTGACAGTCATACTCTTACAGATGATAACATCGCTATATTATTCATAATCAGTAAGATGCCATCAATAGAACCTACCAAAAAAGTGATTGCACTCCCATTAGTCTTCTTGTACATGTATGGTTCATCCTCATTCTTAATGAAGTCATAAGACTTGATGTCCTCATCAAATCTTATGTTTCAACTCCGAGATGCCTACTTCAAGCTATAGATAGATCTTTGAAGCTTTCTCACTTTATCTAGAAACTCCTTGGATGTGTAACCTTCAAGTTGTATTATATACACTTCTTCTTCAAGATTTCCATTGAGGAAGATAGTTTTCACATCTATCTATCAGATCTCATAATCATAGTGTGTGGCGATGGTGAGAAGAACTATGATCGACTTTATTATCGTAATTAATGAGAAAGTCTCGTCATAGTCAATCCCTTGCCTTTGATGATATCTCTTTGCCACCAACCTCGCCTTATAAGTGTCGATTCATCCATATGCACCGATCATTTTCTTAAAAATTCACTTCCATTCGATGGGTACAATATCTTCAGGTAAGTCCTCAAAGTTTCAAACTTGGTTGGTATACATAGACTGTATTTCAGAGTTCATGGCTTCTCACCATTTTCTGGCTTCGGGGCTCTTAAGTGCCTCTTGATAGGTCTTCGGATCATCATCCTCATTATAGGATATGTTTGAGTCACCCTCAGTGATATGTCCCTTTCGGGTTGTCTCGGTACCCCAGAAGACCTATGTGATTCCCACGCATACTCTTGAACATGTTACAGAATCGATGGCTCATCTGATGAGCTAAGTATAGTCTGTGGATCTAGAATTACTTTACTCCCATTGTCCTCTTGAAGAAGATATTCTTCTTCTAAGAAGATAGCTCTCCTAGCTACGAATTGTAAGGATTGAGGTTACGGATCCGGTTATCGGGTCGGGTAAGGTATCGGACCCCTTGGTTTGGGCCCTTGTGGGCCTGGGGCATGGGCTCTTTATCGCTTTGAACTTGCGAGACGCGATTTTGAATAGCATCGGCCTAAGAGGATGCAATTTAAGAACCATGCAGGAGTGCCACGTTGGCGAGCGTTGGGGTGTAAGTGTACTGCCCTGGTTTGATCATCTGAAAGACGTCTTACAGGACCGACGTCATTCATAGATCTGTCAGTGTACGACCCCGACCCGTTGTCTGAATGGCGTTGTCTAGGAACGACACGATTTAGCCTGTTTCGGTTTGACGCCCGAGACTTCCCTTCTTTCTCTCATTTCTCTCATTCTCACTCTCTTTCTTCACTCTCTCCGAACAGCTCCGTTTCCCCTTTCCCTTATCCTTCCTTTCCTCTCCCCATTTCTCCTCTTCATCCACTCCATCAACCTCCTACCCCTCACCACTACCACCACCATCTCCTTCGCGGCACATTGCTCTCCGGACGGCGGTCGACGTCCTAGTAGAGTGACGACGTCTACGGTGGTACCAGTGGCGGTTTGCGGTGTAGCGGCGGCGGCTTGGAGCTAGGAGTTCAAGTAACCAATAGGGTGACGATCCTCGTTGTGTTTTGTCTAAAACCATAATTTTTTCGCTTTGAAGCATGCGATGTGTATGGAGAATTTTGGGTAGAAAGTATATTTTAAGGGGCTTTTTAATGAATGTGTTTCAATCGGTTATTTGATTTCTTCCCCTATCTTCTTGCATTTTGAGTGTTTTTTGAGGAGAAGGGACCCCGGTTTTGGCTCGGTGGAGGATGGAAGATCCCTCAATTTCGGGCGTTAAATGGCGTCGAGACCAGGTGACTCCATTTATAATGGTGTCGACCATGATCGACATGATTTACGGCCTATTTTCTCGGACCCCGAGGCTAGTGCGGGGATAAAGAGCTGAATAGCATCTCCCATGGGTGACGCCATTCAGACCAGTAACCCCTGGGTCCCTGTGCTATAGAACACAGAACCTGTTTTAGAGGTCTTGAATGACGTCGGCCACATGCGACGCCATTCAAGATAGAACTCCATTAATTCATGCAATTAAGATGTGGATACATTATTAGATAATTTGGTTAAATGCATGTTCGAAATCGTACTTCGAGGACGAGGGTTTCCACGTGACCGGATCGCATTGTGTTGTGTTTTATGCGATCGTGAACCTAGAGTGACAATTGTTAGCATTTGACACCATGTGTCGGTGTAGGAGTGACACAACGCTGATGTGGGAGTGGTGGGGTAACACATAGTGAGAGAGGGTCACCTGGTGTACTCCGGGATATAGCTAGTACCGATGTGGGAGTAGTACACTGCGGAGTGTCACTCGTACTCAAAAGAGGCAGAACCACCTAGAGCTAGACAGGCCGGAGTAGCCAGTGTACTATTCGAGGAGTTGCTGCTTCGTCCCAGCAGGTCGGTGTTTTTCCACGTTCGGCTGCGTGATTTGTGTGTTTAGCAGGAACGCTGGTTGTGGACTTCAGTGTTGAGTCGAGTAGTTTTAGAGTTATGTATGTTGCATCTTCGAAAGCATGTGTTTCATATCGAAATTGGGAACTGTGTTTACTACTTTACTTATTTCATTGCCTATTCGTATTGTTGCACTTGTGGGTGCGTGAGTGGGTGGTAGGGATCAGAGGATCCCTACTAAGTCTATTTCGATGAGACTCACTCTTACGATTTTCAGGTGAGGGTTCTAGATAGGCGTAGCGTGGAGGGTTTCATCTCGGGTTACGCGCCAACAACCACTATTCCGGAGTATGCCCCGATGTAATTGTATTTATTTTTCAGGTATGTACGTTTAATTATTTCTTTTCAGTTAGAATATATAATCATTTGCTGAGTCGAGTTGAATTGTAATAATTTTTAATTTTTGCACTTCATTTACAATTCGATGTGATGTAGAGTGTTTAGCTTAGTTTATCATTTATTTTTCAGACTTATCGAGATCCTAATTTGACTCTAAATTTTAATGATTCGGTATCCATTTAGTAATCGTATCTCCGATTATAGGGTGGCGGGTCGTTAGGCAAATACTTTTTGTTCACCAAGCTGGTAAAAGTAGTACCCAAAAGTCTCCTTTAGGTACCCCACAACTCTGCACCTTTCAGTTCGGGATTTCAGCATATTTGGATCATGTCTCTTCACATGGGCAGGACATCCCCAAACTTTAACATACTTAAAGTCAGGCTTTCTATCCTTACATTTCTCATATGGAGTAGAAGTCATAGACTTACTCGAAACCCTATTTAGTAGATATGCTGCTCACTCCAGTGCATGTCCCTAAAGAGACATTGGTAACTTCGAAAAGCTCATCATGGAACTCATCATGTCTAACAAGGTGCGATATCTCCTTTCAGATGCACCATTCATTTGAGGTGCATAAAGAGGAGTCTATTGAGAAAGGATATCATTATCCTTTAAAAATTGTGTGAAGTCCGTACTTAAGTATTTCCCTCTTTGATCCAATCGAAGAGTCTTAATACTCTTTTTAGTTTGCTTCTCTACTTCATTCTTAAATTTCTTAAACTTTTCAAAAACTTCTGACTTGTACTTTATTAAGTACATATAGTCGAATTTAGAGAAGTCATCTAGGATTGTAATAATGTATGAGAAGCCACCATTGATTTGGGTAGGCATTTAATTACATACATCAAAATATATTAGTTCTAATAAGTCTTTAGTCTTTTCTCCATACCCAGTAAATAGAGACTTAGCCAACTTGCCCATCTATTGAGTAATTTGTGCATTTAATTAATCTCTATGTTTTGGTGATAACATACAATGAAAATGTCAGAAATCAATATTGTATTAACTTATGTTGTTAGATTGATTTAATTGATTAGTCTCTAACAGGATCACTGTTGGAACACTTCTATTCTGGGACTTAGTCAATTTTAGCTGTTCTTGGTCCATTTCGATTATAGACTAATTGAAACTTCGATTAAATGTCTATCACTAATCGATTATTAGTGAGAATGTTAGCTACAATATCGTTAATCGATTTGTTTTCAAATCAATTACAGAACAATTCTTCTCTTCTCCCTTAGTTAATCGATCCATAATTTAAGTTTCACTTTGATTATTATTGAAATGCTAATCAATTTAAACTTACTGAACTAGTACTAACTGAACCTTGCTATCAATTAACGTTATGTACTCAATCTTTATTATTCATACGTTTCAGATTGATTATAGTGCATTCCTAAATTGATTTATAGCCAACACTCAACTTCGATTCCTCTTAGCTGTAAAATTGATTAACCATGAGTTCTCTAATCGATTAATGTGTTCTTTCTACCAGCAATTACTACCTTAAGCTTGAATCGATTGGACAGATTCAATTATGTGTCCATTTAATGAATTCTCTCATCTTCATATGAATGATTTTACTATCGATTTGTGTGTAATTGGTTATTTTATCCAATTGCACCTCTGTCACTGCAATATTATATTATCCTTTCGGCCAGAGAGATTTTATGCGTCATTTTTCTGATCCCTTATTTACAACTTTTTAGCTTTTTCATGATACTTTTTCATGAGTTCTCATGCTTCTATGTCTTGTATTATCATAGACTTCTGCTACACTGACGTTAAGGACAAAGTATAGTTGCCCTTTTTGTGTTCCCATTCATACAAGTGTCTGTCAGAAGATCTCTCCTATCGGTTCGAAGTTACATTTGATCACCATTTGACAGCTTGTACCTGTAGTCTTGCAAAACCTCTAAGAGAAACAGAAGGAACTAGATCTTTATCCAGTCATGGTAGAAGACTCTTTCTCTCTCCGTCTCTTTGAAATTTTTAAATGTTAGACACAGTTGGAAAGTTTCTTTGTAACGTTTTCCTCCACTAGTCTAATCGACATATTTTGAAGATGTCCTATATATGAAGACCTTGATCAAGAGAGAATAAGATTAAACATCAAGAAAATCAAGCCTAGACTTTGCTGGTCTATGTCCAAGACAACTTTGTGCTCTTGAGCTGAGAGAGATAGATAGATAGAAAAATCCAAGAGCTTTAGCTTCCCCTTCATCTGTGTACCTAAAGGCTCTTGGGATTCTTCAGAGTGATGAAGACCAATGTTTCTTTGTTCTAAATTTGTTTTTCTATCTTGATCATGTTGTGTGTTCATCTGTGAACACCTGCCTTTTCGAAGGCACTCTCATTTCATATGTCCTCTACTCAGTTTTTGTGTTCCTCTTCTTGGTTGTTGGAAGAGAGGGCCTACAGTTCTGCAGGAGGTTGTTGTCCTTTTCATTGTGTTAAAGAGAGGACTAGCTGAGGCTGGAGGTTATGGTTGTGTTCTTGTTGGTTAACCTGCAAGGGGTTTATACCTTGCGTTAGTGGAGCTCCCAAGAGGTTGCTTGGTAACCGGACGTAGGTCTAGACAGACCGAACTAGTATAAATCTTTGTGCATTTTGTGCGATTGTTCCTTATTTCCTTCCCTTATTATGCAATTGTGATTATTTTCTTTTTAGCTTAAGTATTCAAATTTTTTATAACCCATTCACCTCCCTCTGGGTTCTCTATAGTCTGGGGAACACTATCAAATAAGACTCACAAGTTGCAAACGACTCATAATCGAATGGATCCAAATATCCATTTTTATGCAACTTTTGAAGCCTATACTCGTGAATGTATCCAAGCCTACAATGTCACAGATAAGCTTGGTTCACACAATTCTTCCTCCTCTTAGGAGCTCTGTCAAGGTGGAGAGAATCATAACAAACATTAAATAGATAGAACTCATTAACCAAATTTGCTAAAGTAATAAGTTTATTACTATAATAAACTGAACAACAATTATTCTTAAAGGTTAATTTGTATTCTACTTTGTCCAAATAAGAAATAGAAATAATATTTTTTAATTATGCTAAGAACATAATTACATAGGCTTAAGTGATCTCATCTCCTGACGCCTTCCTGGTTGCACTTGTGGATCTTCACTCCTCCTCAGTCACTGCAATCAATTACATCATAAAAATGATACAAATTATCAAACTTACATAGCTGTAAAGAAGACCTTATGGCGGAGTATCTTTATGGAGGGAGGTAGAATTACATTGGAATGAGAGAGAAAGAGATATGCAAACTTTAATAATTAACACTTAATTAATCCATGCCATTCCACAAAAGATCCACAAATAATATCCTACATTACATGATACAATAAGTATGTGCATGTCCATGGCCACCACAAATTTTAACCATCCACACATGATATAACGTATCACATGAAAGTTAAAATTTTTAAAAATAAATACTTTGATTTTCTCAAAATCTGGGTTCCAATCAATATTGGATATTTGAATTTTTCAAAAATCACATTTTCTAAGTATGCTTTTAAATCTAAATTGAAAGCAAGTAAAACATCAACATGTGCACATATATCTGAAACTAACTTCTAGAAAGATTCCATACTTGATTTAGAACGATTCTAAATGAAATTAATCTAACACTTAGATTAACTTAAATTTAACTAACATCTCTTGTTAACAAAAATAATACACAATTTAAAACAATTATAAATTGGATTTAATCCAACTCTTAGATTATTGTCAATTCCTATAACAACTCTTGTTGAGGAATTCACAAAAATAATTATATATTTAACATTGTTAAGAATTCTTTAAAGTAATAAGATCTCTTAACAACCCTTGTTAAGAATGTCTTAGGTAAATAGATCTCTTAACTTTTGTTAACAATCCCTTAAAACAAATGACTACTCTCAACAACTGTTGTCAAAAGTAACTCTTAAGGAAATAAACTCTCTTAACAACTATTGTTAAAAGAGTAATTAAAAATATATGAATCTCTAATGGGGACTCATTAAAAAGAATAAAATTTTGAAAATTTAAATAATTTAAAATTTCAGAGATCACCCTTTTTTAAAATTAATGCTCATTTGGGCAGGGGGACAGGGCAAGTAGGCTGGGCCTGGCTTGGTCGGGCTGGGTACAACCCAGGCGCCTGACCTGGGCCCAAGCCAGTCCTTAAGGGGAAGCTTGGCCGTGGTTGGCCTGGTTTGACTCGACCAAGGCCGGGCCGCCCGGCCCAACGTGCTCCACTCCGCACAGGCTTGGGCGGCACAAGCTGGGTGCAGGGAAGCACCCCCCCCCCCCCCCCCCCCCCCCTCTCGAGCCCATGGTGACGGGAGGTGGGGGGCGTTGCCTGCGCCTGCCCCAGCCACCGATGGGTCCTACGTGGTCAGCCAACGTCCCTACTGTCTCCAGTCACACCTACGGCGGTTGGGGTGCCTCTTGCCCCCTCTCTCCCTCTCTTTCTCTCCATCACATGAAGAGAAAGAAAGGGAAGGGGGCCGGCGTCGGCGGCTCTGACCATGCCCCTTATGTCCAACAGAGCCCGGCAGTGGTCAGCGTGTGTACCAAAGATGCCAAGGTCGCTGACGGCAGCAACCCCATTTCCCCCAAAAATTGCATAGAATCAATAAAAAAATTCAAAAACTATTCTTGAATTGTTCTACTAAAGGAAAACTAATTTTTCCATACCTCAATTCATAACATGAATAAAAAACAATTATGAGATTGATTCAAATAGCATAGAATTAGGTCTAGAAATTAGATTCATAAATTTGAAATGGATCAAGCACAACCTGGCTTTGATACCACTATAAGGACCGGGCGAGACGAAGAAAAATCCAGCGGAAACTATGAACAAAAATGATCTGGCATGTTCCTGATCCTTTTTGAACAAAACAAAATGAAAAATGTGGTGGTCAAACATCACCGTGTACGGATTTAGATTTGCATCCATGTCGATTTTATCGAGTCGATGTTGCTAGCCGTGCAAGCACCCGGCCTCTAGCAGTACCCAGACGATTCTTGCTCGGCAGTTCGTCCTCGACCGATACGGCGCAATCGCCGCCATATCTTCTCCGTGGCGGTGCCTACGATGGTGGGCAAAATTTTTCGACGTTCAGGAAGTGGAAGACAGTGGAACTTGACTCAAGGTTTCTATATAGCACTTACTTATATTAATTGAGCGACTTTTCACAAATTTCTCCGGATTAATATAAAACCCACTTAAGTACCGTTAGTTGAGAATCTTTGTGCGTGTGACCCTCTAGGCCCAAGTAACCAAGTAGTCGTCCAATTAATGGCCCATAAAACTCAGTAACAATTTACCAACTTAACTAATTAAGTTAATATCCTATATTTAACTGAATTAATGTCGAATACATTAATCGATCGGGCCTTCGATCATATTAGGTGCCAAGTAATATCGCATAATCCTGGAAGGTAATAGGGTTCAGCAACCCGCTCATGGAACCTTTATGTCAACAGTTACTACATGGCTATAGTTCTTCATCCAAACAATGCTTTCGAGTTAACCTAAGGCATGGTCAACTGTCAAACCCTATTTGGTCAACTCACTTGGATTAGATGCTGATGTACAATCAGAAAATCCATTTTCTGATATAGTGTCTGCTCTGGTCAGAGACTCCCGTGCATCATTTCTAGAGCATTCTCTCTCTAATTATTGAGAGCGAATGATCCTATATTGAACACAAGGTATTCTACTGAACCTGATCATTTGATTAATTAGAACCCTGTAGAAAGGGATCTGTGAGCCAAGGTCAAAGCCTAGAAGTCCATCGATAAAGTGTCTTTGGTGTCTCATGTCCAAGTACCAACCATGCTACTGTGATGTTAAATCAAATTGGTTGACAATCAGGTAAATCACCATCCAACGATTCAACTTAGATCAGTTCAGTGAACTCATTATCTGATGAGCACCTGTGTGCTTGCCCTAGTGTCGCCACACATGTGATTATAAGACCAGTCACCCTCATCAGGCATAACACATACCAGTTTATCATGATATAAGATGTCATGTCTCTAATATCCTTTAACTGGAAACAGTTTAGGAATTACGGTAAAAAATATGGATCTCATTATGCGCTATTAGTTAGACGCTAATCTTCAAAATGAATTAATTGCCATTTATTGTGAACCAGAATGTACATAGGTGTTTGATATGATACATATATCCAACAGTCATCACTTGCACATCATTTCAAACATGAGAAGCACATTCAGTATCTAATACTTTAGATGTAGAATCTCTAAGAAACAAATGAATATCTATCATATAGATATCTGAATCTTCTCCAAGCTTCGCCTTTTCTTGAGTCTTTTACTTAAGGTACTTCTTGCAATTCCTCTTTCAGTGACCCTTTTGGTGACAGTGGAAGCATTCACCATTCTCTATTCCCTTGTCTTTGTCCTTCTTGGCAGCTGACTTTGGCTTGTTCTGTTTCTTTCCCTTGCCTTTCTTAAAGGCTTAGATTGCCTTTCTCTTCTTGTTGGTCTTACCAACCATAATGACAGTGGGCTTCTCCTTCTGAAGGTTGCCCTTTCTAGTCTTTAATATATTAAGCAGCTCTGCCAATGTAGCATGAATTTTGTTCATGTTAAAATTAACTATAAACTGAGAATATGAGTCCGGGAGTGACTAGAGAACAAGGTCAGGGCACATCTTCTTAGGTAACTCAACCTCAAGCACAACCAACCTTTCAATCCACTCTATCATCTTTAGCACACGAGTCTACACTGAAGATCCCTATGCCATCTGAACTTTGAATAGGCTTTTAGATATCTCATATCTTTCGATCATGTTCTGCTCCTCAAATAGCTCCTTCATGTGGAGCAAGATTGATCTGGCATCTATCTTCTCATGTTGTCTTTGCAACTCATTGGTCATAGAGGCTAATATGTAACATTGGGCCATAGTAGATTCCTCCTTTCACTTCTCATAAGCAATCATATCCTCTTCAGGGCATCTAATGTCGGTTCAGGCGGTGCCTAATCTTCCAAAATATATGCAATTTACTCATACCTAAGAATAATTTTTTAGGTTCTTGAGCCAGTCAAAGTAGTTGGGGTATGCCAATATGTTGGCATCTAGTATGCTACAAAGTGGGTTGTGCGACAACATTTTTGCCTATAGAAGAAATATGAATAAAGTAATTAGTAAGTGTTTAATTATTAATTAAAATAAGATATAGACTTCTATCAAGTTTACCGCTCACTAATTTTTGATGGACTGTACAACCCTCAGATGCACATAACAGGAGATACCGACGGTCTCCTAATGGGGATAAGAATACTCACAATGTGACCTTATAGATAACACAGCAAATCACACTATGATAAGAGAGTAGCCGACTCTTGGCACTTGCAATTTCTTGCAATATCTAATCATACTTCGGCCCCCAGAACATTAATGGTCTGTGGATAACACAACATGCCATTAATATCTGGTTTAAACATTACCATCATTACTTAATGGGTATAGATTAAGATGTAATTCTTGTAGATAGTACAACAAGGCTACACCATGCCTCTACATCGTTTAAAACATCATTATACCATAGTTTTAGTTTGTTCATCAGAATATGATAGATGTTATGGATATCACAACAAATCTGACATACCTTATTTAAATCCTAAAACTATAATGATGGAGGGTCATGCAGAACATTCTAAATTATTCATGCTATATCTTAAACTTTTATAAAAGGGATTTTTATAATATTTTATCTTGATCTCATCCTAGGTGATAGTAAATAAATATATTAGATATATTTGGAGATTTACCATACCTAGATAATATCATTTGATTCATAGTCAAATAAAAATACAGACATCAAACATAAATTTCATTTAATGTGGTCATGAATAGCATAATGATTAGACTAGAGCCATATAGTCATTATAACAATTATATTAAAACATTCCACAAACATATAGGCATGCAATCTCATCTCCTTGGCCTTCCTAGTTGCACTTATGGATCGTCCTCACTCCTCGACCAACATGTTCAGTTTATAAAAGGATAAAATTTGATACACTATCAAATTTACACTTATAATAAAGAAAGTCTTATGGCGAGTACAATTAAGGAGAGTGGTAGAATTACATTAGAATAAAAGAGAGAGGTAGGCGTGCAAGCCTCAATAATTAACCATTAATTAAATTATCGAACCATTTCACATCCACACGAAATATCATCACATGACAAAAGTTTTAAATTGCATATCCATGACCACGATTAACTTTTAATCATCATCACATATGATAGCGCAGATCACATGAGGGTTGAAATTTTAAAAAATAAAATGATTTTAGTTTTCTCAAAATTTAGGTTCAAATCAAAATTGGATAATTTGAAATTTTTAAAAATTTATTTTCTAGCATGTTTTTAAATATAATTTTAAAACATTAACAACACATCACATATGCACACAAACTGGCATGACTTTTCTAGAACATTTCGTGCTCATTTAGAGTAATTCTAAATATTAAATTATCATTAAGTAATAATATAATACTTAGATTAATGAAAAAATGACTTAACAACTATTGTTAAGCAATATTAAAGATCATAATGAGCCTCATTAGAATAAAAATTATATAAAATTTTAATTTAAAAATTAAAATTTAATTTAGACTTAATGGGCCTCAGGGGTTATTAGGCTAGGTCAGCTTGGCTGGTCTGACTCAGCCCAGCGTCTTGGACTGAGCCAGGCTAGCCCTAAGGGGCCTGGCCCGGTTGTGTTATGCCCGCACTTTTGCAATCCATTAATAAATTTAATTAATTTAAATTAGACTAATTAACTAATTATAAGAATTAATTAATGAGTTTAAGTAATTTGATTTAGTCTAATTAACTTAATTATGAAAGCCCATTAGTTCGATTATATTACTAAGAATAGCATACTAATTTAGTTCAAATTTTGGGTTGATGCATTAAACGACAACATAGTAAAATATGATAACTTTCTGTTAAAAGTTCTAATTAAGGCATAATTGATATCATTTAAAAGAGCATAAAAAAGGTTTATAACTTTGTAGAAGATTATTTTACTAATTTAGATATTTTAGAAGTCAAAAATATCGATGATCAATTTAAAAAAAGGCTGCCTATAAAGAACAAGTCCTAATTAGACTAGGATTTGAATTATGAAATAAAAGGTGACATAATTAAAATTAACTATGATCAGAAAAATTATGTATGACATTTGACTTGAATTAAAAGTATAACATAATAAATTTGATATTAATTAAGATTTTAATTAACGGGTAGAAAGTCATAATTACAATCCTATTTGAATTAGAATTATGTACACAAATTTATTTGACATAGTCCTAATATTTTAAGTATAACTTTGTGTATAAAATTATAATTAAGTAAGACAACTCCCATTAAAATGATGACTCAAAATTCTAGAAGTTTTATGAAGACTATATATTTAAAATAAGTCGTTTACTTGTCGAAATTAAGATATGTTTGGACATGAAGAAAATTTGCCGCGTTCTTGAATTCAGAGTACTGAAGACAGTATGTCAGTAAAATAAGTATAACTTTTTGTACAAACGTATAAAAATAGTGAAATTAGTGGTATTATAAAGATAAAAAAAAGTTATAAAACTTTATATAAGAGAGTTTTTCCTAATTCAGACGTTTAAGAAGTCAAATTTAAAGATTTTCAGAAAAAAAAAAAAAAACATGTGACGTGAACATAGTTCGATTTAAATTAGGAAGTGACTTTGACTTGGAGATTAAGTTATAAGGAGTTGGAGTTCGACTTCAGCAAAAAAAGTGGGTATTAATAGTTGTATTAAAAAAGAAAATAAGTATAAATAGAGCATTGGGGTCGTACTCAAGAACTGTTATATGCAGCTTTCTTCCAATGGTAAGTTCATGTGGTGTTATGGAGAGAATATAGTTGATTCTTGGTTATTTCTTTTAAGAATTTGATTATAATAATTGTTTGTGTTATTGGAGGCTTAAAGAACGTGAAAAAAGATTTTATAGATTGTAGAAAAGAGTTTAAAAAGAGAATAAACTATGGATAGATAGTAAGAAAGTCATTGGAGAACTAAGAATCAATCTTTCTTCAAGAGATAGATATATAACTTTATACATGATCTATTTTATATTAAAAATTATATTATTTTTAATTTCAAATGTTAATCAATTAGTAATAAGTTTGATTTATATATCTATTTCATGATCATCAATTTTCATATTTTTATGATCTTCTTTACTATTTATTCTATGATTATTTTTTCAACATATGTAATATGTCTATTCAATCTGTTTTATTTTCAACTATGATCACATGAGTTACATATAATTGTTCTCCTTTATCCGACATCCAATTGAACTAAAATTTTGACAAAAGTTTACTTTACATGTTATCATTACGTCTAATAAATTTTATAATTTTTTAAAATTATTTTGATATTTATTTCATAATATTCATCTTATACTATATAATATGTCCTGATAGTTTTGAAATCTTAACTTATGAATCTTATATCTCACTTGTTTTATGTTTAAATCATTCTAAATTTTGTGGAGACTTTTGTTATATTATTTTTGACTTTTATGTAAAGTTTAAAAATTTAATGACCCTTTTTGCTATTTATTTTGCCATCTATTTTGATTTGCTAAAATTATATTTAAGTCATATTTTTAAAATCGAAGTGCGAATCAACAATCATCTCAAACTAATTTAAAAATTGGTGAAACTTTGTCCATATCTTTTTAAATTATCTTATTTTTTATTATTTTTTAATTTTTTTAGCCATCTGATCAAATGTTAGATGAAAATGAGTCAAAAATGTCCCTCCCTTTAGATATTTAGAAAAAAAACAAAAATAATGCTGCAGGCCATGTTACTCTGTGTATCTATTATCTACCATGCTATCTATTATCTATTAGTTTCTTTGAAAAGAAGAATAATTACGAGAACAACCCTTTTTGACAGCTATTGTCTAGTGTAATTATGGATGGTCAGGTTTTAGACACTCATTTAAGAATAGAGAAAATAAAGGAATGAATCTGAAGGTTTGAGAGACAATAAGGACTGATCGTAAAATTCTCTTTCAGAAAGACCCCCACGTCCTCCCAGAAACGGATATTGTCGCGACATGGCGTGGACCCCACCGTACGGACAAATCACCCCGCTTCACCCACACGCGCCCGACCTCTGATATCACTTCTCGCCGAGAACCCCAATTCCTATTGGACACACCGTGGCCGTGACGT
Organism: Zantedeschia hybrid cultivar; assembly: GCA_030544215.1. Classification (NCBI taxonomy): domain Eukaryota; kingdom Viridiplantae; phylum Streptophyta; class Magnoliopsida; order Alismatales; family Araceae; genus Zantedeschia; species Zantedeschia hybrid cultivar. The sequence continues at coordinate 69,638,075 of JARZZO010000014.1, forward strand.
CAAGCGCCAACCTACTGTCCACAGTCCGACCGCGGGGTTCCCCCACGGGAGACACACAAAAGGACAGCCCTTAGATCTGCGACGTAACCGCACCAGAACGCGCGCGCCACGCGACGGTGCAACGGTTCCCAGAAACCACGCCCCGTCTAGGTTTCCCTCCATAACACACTCCCACAGGAAAAATCTAAAACAGCTCTCTCTCTCTCTGCGTGCGTTGCTTCGCTCGGAAGAGGTGAGGCCTCCCCGCCTCGCTTGCGGGCGCTAGGGGTTTCCTTTTCACCGTTCTTCTGCTGACGGGGTAGGAAAGGTATCTTTTTTTTAAATGCTCTTTTTGGGATTTTTGATTTTTGTGTGTGTGTGTGTGTGTGTGTGTGAGTTTTCCTTGCTCTATTTTTAGGGTTTTTCTTCCCATCTGGAGGAGGGCTTAGTCTTCTTCGGATGACTTGTTTGTTCTCCTTTGTCCGCTTTGTTGTTCGTCTTCCCCGGGCTGCTTTGTTGGATGTCTTGGGTGGCGGTGGGTTTGTGATTCTTGTTGTGGTTGTGTTTGAGAATTGGGGAATGTCGTCATCTCCTTTCTTTTTTCTTCAAAAATTTAGCTTTTGTGTGCTTATGTTTGCTGGATGCCGTGTGTTTCTCTTTTTGGGGAGGTCTCTGGTAGTATTCCAATATGGATAGTTTGTTCTGACAATGACAACTTCTCGTTTCTCATTATAGAATGTTATTTTTAATAGAAACTGCCAGCTAATGGTTTTATTAGCTTTGTTGGAAGAAAAAAATGTATTGGAGCTCTTTGGTATACTTAGCATGTAATTGTACCTCTTATAGGGTTTTCCTTCCACAGCGTCTGGATTCGAGGGCAATGGCACTGGGGTACACTCTACTTTTGTAGTCTTGATTGATGCTTTCTCCATGTTGTGTTGAACATTTCGGAGTTGTTTGTTTCGATGTGAAATGTAAAACTCTGTAATTCACTGGTTTTAAAATCACCGATTTTAAAACAAGTGAAATTTTATGGTTTTAAAATTGGAGGGCATTCGTTGGTTTGTTTGTATAGCAAAATAAGAGAATGCTTAAATTTTCTTGTTTTGCTTTACAATGGCCTTCTCTGTAAACGAAAACAAGGGAATGGGCCTGCCAAGTGGACAGACAAGGTCTAGACCAAATTTTGATTTACACTGTTTTACATCATAACAACCAATAGAAAACAACGTAAATTTTTTTACGTTACACTCTTTTACATTGAAACAAACAACCCCTTAATTGAAGTTGGTATTTTTGTGCTATTTAATTGATGCAGGAGACGATGCAGGGAGTTGAGCTCCTTTATTGGCTTTTATTAGGATAATTTATGGCCCATTATGTCTTTTTATTTTCTAGGAGTTACAAGGGAAGTCCTAGAGTTAGATGGGATCTCTAGGGTCAGGAGTTACCATCTACTCTATATATGAATGTTGTTCCAGAAATAAGAGGAGGTGAAATTTGAAGAAAAAAATATCTGAGTGTTTTCTCGATTTGGTTCTTTGCGAGAGAGAGCCCTCTACCCAGCTCCGGTGCGACGCCGGAAATTATCTACCAGTGCGACGTCGGCCCCTTTCCCAATTCCAGTGTGATGCCGGAGGAACACCCTACCTACTGGTGCGATGCCAGCAGGTCATCTTCCCTCTAAATCCCTTTTTTCTCCTTGTCCCGCATCAAGTTTGGTATTAGAGCATACCCGATCCCCCACTGTGCCGCCGCTCCGTCGCCGCCCCTATCGTCAGCTCAAGCAGTGCCCGCCGACCCCGCTGTCGCCGTCTCCGCCGGCACTAACCCACCTCCACTGCGCCGGCCCCACTGCCACTGTCCGCACCAGTCACCAGCACAGGAAACCCCTGCTCTAGGCTTCACTGTCATGTTCCCGGCAGCACGTTGTTGTAGCAGGAACCCCCGGCACAGTCGCCGCCCGCCGGCGCTCGCATCGCCCTCCACCGGCCCCGCCGAGGTCGGCCTCGACGTCGTCGCCGGATCCCAACGCGGCTGCCGCCCGCCGTTGTCACCGCCGCTCGCCATTGCAGCTGCCGTGCTCACCGCCGTCAGAACCAAGCTTGCCGCCATCCCCGACGATCGGAGCCATCGTAGCTGCCTCTGCCGCACACCCCGCCGGCGCCATCCGCCTCTGCCGCACCATCGCCGTCTTCCGCCAGGAACCACCACCACCGGAGCCCCCTCTCCACTTCTCGAGCCTGCCTGGTGCGTAGTGAAGAAGACAAAAGAAGAAGAAGAGGGGAGGGGCGAAGCTGCCCACTGCGGCTGCCACCGATGGCCCTTCGCCGTAGACGTCGGCCCCCGCCGGTGCGATCCCTGTGGCCGCAGCCTTCCCCTGTCTCTTTTCCCTGTTGGCGTCTGGTGGAGCCCCTGCCCGCGCTTCCCACTACCGCCGAAGTCGCCTCTGGTCACCGGAGCCGCTCCGCCACACCGTCACCACCGCCTCACCCGCCCGCTGGAACCCAGCCTTAGCAGCCGCCGCCTAGTTCGCGTGAAAGAAGAAGAAGAAGAAGGGAGGAATAATGAAGGGCTCATGCCCTAGTTAATGGGCTTGGTCAAACCGGGTTTGACTCGGTTCGGTTCAAGCCAGTTGTTAGTTGGTCCAAGCCCGAGTCCGCCATGGTTCGAGCCACCCACACCCTTCAAAGCCTCAGAATCAAACCTGGTCTAACCAGGTCCTAAGTGGTTCGAATCAATGTTCCAGTGGGTCCAACTCAAATCACAGGTGGTCCGGCCTGCTGGTCTGCTACAGTGCATACATGTAGTGCACTAGTAGGTCCTATCGCATCGCCAGTGCCACAGACTCATCGGTGTTCCGATTTACGTGCCGTTCGAATCGTTGGGTTCGTATTAACGAGGTCTATCTAGATTCAGAGTGCTGATGTTGCCAACCTGCCTCGTTTTGCGTGCCATTGCTGCACGCTTACCGAGGACTCCGATCGCGCATCTCGAGGGCTCCGTCAACCGCCTCGATTTGCGTATCGACCTCTTGGTGCACCTAATTCGCAGCAGCCAGTGTCCGATCTGCCTCATTTTGCATGCCATTACTGCACGCATACCGAGGACTCCGATCGCACATCCCGAGGCCCGCATCAGCCGCCTCGATTTGCGTGCCAGTTGCTAGCGCACTGGTTTTACAACGGCCAACAGTCGATGCCTCGTTTTGCATGCCGCACTTGCACGTTTTACGAGGGCACTTGTGCTCACTGTTCGAGGTCGTCACGGACCCCGATTTTAGCATCGTTAGTGGCGTTGGTCTCGTCTCAAGAAGGCCCATCCAGTTTCAACACACATCAGACCCGATTTGCATTAATTTGCGTGCCACTTCTGCATGCATATCGAAGTCATCATTTGTGTTCTGTTTTGCGTGCCGATCGTACCGTTGGCATCTTTGCAGTGAGGCGAACCTCGTCCAGTGTTTCTTCAGCCAGTGGTGCATTAATCTGCACGTCATTTGCCCGATTTGTCTTACAAGTCGGAATCCTAGGTACGCTTCTTCACCATGGACTTTACGTTTGAGGTGGACCTACCCGATTCTATGCAAGCCAGGGTGTTTTTTTACTGGAAGTCCGTTCGGCACTTTTATTTCGCAATCGATTGTGGATTCTTTATCCCATATAGACTACATGGTTATCTCTTGAGACCGAGCTTGTGTGTAGTTTTTCCATCTTATAAAAGGTAAAGGCATTTCTCGATTTGTCAGATATTATGATCATGCATGGTGCAAGATTACACCACATGGTTCATATATTAGCTTGGGCAAAGAATGGATGAACGTGCGACAAGTTGTGATTGATCCCACTGGGCGGGATTGTCTTTTACGACCCGATAGATACTAGGCATCCTTTCGTATTCTCAATTCCACTTATCATGTTCGAGAGAAGCTTCAACAGTTGTTTTTAGCTTGTTTAGTTAAAGTGGCACCTTCATCTATTACTGGTTGAGATCACAACTTATTCATTACTTCTGGGCTACATTTGATTGATGATACAATATTCGAAGTTGATGCCTCATGGGTGCTTCATAGTTGGGATCATGTATTGTTTAGACGGTCATGATTGGATCGCATCTCTGATGATGTGTTTTGCACAGATCTACTTGATACTGCACTAGTTCCTATTATTTTATGGGATCATGATTTATTTGTTGAGGCAAAGTTACATCTTATTGCTGATGATGTTTTTGCTAACTCAAAACCTCATCCAACACTTACTGAAGATGTGATGATAGCTACCCTGCACGAGGATATGTATGACTTGCTACAGTTTCCCATAGATATGATATGGCAAACCTTCTGTGATTCGCATACAACAGACCAATTTGAGATTCTTGATATGATTTTCTGCTTGAAGACTTCCACAGATGATCCAGTCGTCCGCTTATTTATACTGGTGCACTTCAAAATTCGAGGATGATTTTTTTTCGAACCAGGGGAGATTGATGCAGGAGACGATGCAGGGAGTTGGGCTCCTTTATTGGCTTTTATTAGGATCATTTATGGCCCATTATGTCTTTTTATTTTCTAGGAGTTATAAGGGAAGTCCTAGAGTCAGATGGAATCTCTAGGGTCAGGAGTTACTATCTACTCTATATATGAATGTTGTTCCAGATATGATATGGCAAACCTTCTGTGATTCGCATACAACATACCAATTTGAGATTCTTGATATGATTTTCTGCTTGAAGACTTCCACAGATGATCCAGTCGTCCGCTTATTTATACTGGTCCACTTCAAAATTCGAGGATGATTTTTTTTCGAACCAGGAGAGATTGATGCAGGAGACGATGCAGGGAGTTGGGCTCCTTTATTGGCTTTTATTAGGATCATTTATGGCCCATTATGTCTTTTTATTTTCTAGGAGTTATAAGGGAAGTCCTAGAGTCAGATGGAATCTCTAGGGTCAGGAGTTACCATCTACTCTATATATGAATGTTGTTCCAGAAATAAGAGGAGATGAAATTTGAAGAAAAAAATATCTGAGTGTTTTCCCGATTTGGTTCTTTGCGAGAGAGAGCTCTCTACCCAGCTCCGGTGCGACGCCGGAGATTATCTGTCGGTGCGACGCTGGCCCCTTTCCCAACTCCGGTGTGATGCCGGAGGAACACCCTACCTACTAATGCGATGCCAGCAGGTTATCTTCCCTCTAAATCCCTTTTTTCTCCTTGTCCCGCATCATTAATGTTCATTTGGTTTCATGTAAAATAGGCTGCATGAAAAGCTTTTCCTGAAAATGGAGCACAATGACTTATTTGATAATCTAGAAAACTCTAGTCAATGGAAAAGTTAATTCGATGACTCCCTCTTTTCCTGATTTTGGCATCCATGGGATGAGATTGAATGCCCGTTTCCAAAGCAGCTGAAAATGTTTTCATTATCCAAATGACAAATTTTATTTTCATTTTCCTTGTAAATTTGTTTTCCTAGAAGTTTTTTTCAACTCGGATATATTTTACATAGAACCAAATGCACCCTAATCACGGAGAAAATCTTGCTGGAAATGCACTGTGAAATTTTCTGTTGGGTTGGCACCTTGCTTTGGCGTTATCCTTGTTCATGGCAGTGTGCCACATTTAACTTTCACAAGAGTTGGATTTCCTAATTCTCCTGTCTACTACATGTTCTCTGTTTTATTCCATTTCTGAGGCAATTAAAACTTTACAAATCAATGGTAAAAGTGCCAAAGGTGACCTGAGCATGTGGCTTAATGGGCCTGTGACTTCAATTGTCTTTCCGAGGTGGTTGGTTGATTCCACATGTGCATAATGCATACCAGTTTCCTTATCCTGTCTTAGTATTCAGCTGGGGCTTTTGGAACCTTGCTTTTGTTCAGATGAGTCAAGTGGCATGGCCCAGTCTCAGGTGCAAGGGATGTTTTCCACACTTTTCAAGTATAAAACTACCAAATATTGCCTAGTGCTAAGGCAGTAGCAGGGACTTTTTGGACAGTTGAAGGTCAACAACCATGTGGCCATTGTTTGATTCTTCACCCTTCACCCTTCACTATGAATGTTTTTCATTGTTTTGATGAGATTTTCGATTTTTATCCCTCACCATTAGTGGCTTGCCTGGGCTATTTTAGGTGGAAATAGTTTTCCTAAAGAAGAGGCTGAAAGTATATAAATGTTGATGAAATCTAAATTCATTTGTAAGTATTTTAATTATAGCACATTGCAATGTTAATACTATTTGGTGTGTCTCTGGGGGATGTTGTGTGTTTCAGGAAAACATTTATACGAGTGTCATTATTGCAGCATTTCTTACATTTGTCTCTTGTAACATTGCTACGTTTGTTTGTTTCTATCCTCAAAGTGTATGGTTGCCTATATAATATTTTCATCTGAGATCTGGCTTTTGATACCTTAGCCATCAGCACACTGACTTTTAGGACCTTTCACATATCCCTCAAGAACCTTAGGTGTCACATGTACTAAAAGATTGAGTATTTTCCATGTATACATAATTCTTCGTGTGGTTATAAACATATATATATATATATATATATATATATATATATATATATATATATATATATATATATATATATATATATATATATATATATATTTAAAGATCTCAGATTCTCAAGGTAGGCTTTTTTCCTCCCTAACTGCAATTTAAGATGGACCCACTTTGCCTGGTATAAGTCTCTAGGTAAAGATATTCGAAATTAAAAAAAAAGAACTAGGTCAATGTCAAATTGATAGTGGTTACCATTCTTTCCAATTTTTGAGGATCGCCAGTGTATCCAAAGAAATCTTAGCATTCTGGAATGTGATCATGATTTTTTTTATTGATTCCTGCACCCTCTAATATGCTACTGTTTCAACCTAGATATGCTGCTGTTAATTGCAAGACTTTGATTCACATACTAGATTGCAGTGTAACAGTAAGTCCTGTTGCAGATTGCAATCTAACAGGAACTCCTTTCTTTGGATGCCAGGATCACATAACAGTGATGGAACAGTTATTTCATTATGTGACAAGGAAGGGCGTAATGTTGTGATAGATCTTGGTGGATTGTTTATTTGAGAGGCGAAGCATGGCTGCTGGTCAACAAAAGAAAAGATCAAGTGTTGCTACCATTTTGAGGTTTAGTTTTCATGAAAGCAGCAGAGGAAAGAAGACAAAGAAACTGGAGGCAACGGATGTTGTTTTGAATATTACATCTCATGTATCTTTGGAGTGGAATGCCACTCAAAGTAAGGCTGTAGCGAAGAGAGAGCAGGTTGGGATAACATGGAGGGAAATGGCGCCTTTTCTTGATCCCGTTCCACAATTAAGATCATGTTTGGCTGATGTGTTTTCTGTTCCTCAAGAAATTTTTGTGTTGGAGAATATTACTGGCCTGCTTTCTTATGAGGTAACTGTTGTCTTTTAGTTACACAGACCCTTTTAAAATATTTGACAATGCTATGGATGCACCTCTTTATTTTTGACAATGCTAGAGATGCACCTCTTTGTTGTTTGTCCTTTTGTATACCCATTTCTATCAGAGCTTGTAAATTGTTTCGCAACTGACCTACAGGTCTGGGAAACTTATCTGTCAGAACAAGAGAAGAATCTTCTGATTCAGTTTCTTCCAAGGGGTGTCAATGTGAATCATGTGCTGCAGGCTCTTCTTGCAGGGGAAAACCTTCATTTTGGGAATCCTGTTAGCAAGTGGCAAGTTTTAAATGTTTATATTGCTCTTCTTTTACAATTATTGTTCTAATATTATAGTGTTGATCATTTATAAGAAAGAAATAACAATACCGTGATTTTTCAATTTTAGTGTTGGCTTTGCATTGGGTTTGGGAAAGGAAAAGGTGGTGGTTTGCTACCCAACTTCATTAAGTGATCAGTAGCCATCTATTTGTTCTTTTCTGCATGACGTAAATTGATACATCCACATTAAAAGAAAGACCTTTTGTTCTTTTCCAGATTGCATCTGAATGATTTCAATCTCTTCTTCCTTTTAGTTAGATGTTCTGTAAGGAGGACAGAGGCAATAGGCATCTCATTGAATATTGTAGAGCATTTGCTAGTTGGTGATGATGCTAATTCCGGTGGTGTTCTGTGTCGTGGATATCAACAAGTACTTGCCATATTTGTATGTGGGTTCCATTCTTGTAAGTTGTAACTTTGGATGCTCAAATAGTTTGTTTCCCCTGGGACAGACTTCTGTCCATCTCATGCTTTAGTTTTCTTTCACTTAGGTAAGTAGCCTTGCAGGTATCAAATCTTTAGCATTGATCTTCTTGTCTTCACGACTTGCAAGCAATAAAGAGAATTTTTGCCATTATTAACAAATTTAAGAGATGTTTAGCAAAAGTTTTTGAATGTAAGATGTTTAGCAAATCTAATAATGCTTACTCTGCTAATCAGTCATATATATGAGCATCATCACCAACTTATCAAATGTGCTCATTTTTCCTAGGTTAAAACGATAACAGAAGGGGTACCCCCTTATCTTACAAACCTCAAGTTCTCTTGCAAACACCAGAAGGGAAGGTTTACACTGGAAGGTGACCACAAGGCTCCTAATCATGGAAAAGGGGAATAGAAAATCAATGGGCAAGACTCAAAAAAAGAGGGTGTGGCTGATAGGACCAAGGGGTAATGACAGTGTCTCCCAAAAATTCAATGTTGCTGCCAAGTCTGGATGGTGTATAACAACAGAGAAAGAAGGGAATAAAGGCAGCTCATCACTTGATCAGATTTCTCCTGTTTATATCTGTCCACGGTGGAATTCTTCTGCTTACATTCTGCACAAAAGATAATCTAGTCCTTAAGACAGAACATCACCAACTATGTGTCATGGGAGTGTCATTCTTGTCCTCTCTGTATCTTCTGTTGTTCCTTTCCCTTAAAACTTATCTAAGGCAGGCCAGAACTAATGTAGTGCAGATTATTGTATACTTGCTGTTAGGGGCATTGCTGACCATAATATCTAACAAGGGAAAATGAAGAAACAATGGTTCCCATTAAATAGATAGGTCTTTACAGGCAACCTCCAAACCATATGAATGATGCTAGCGTGGATTTTTAAATGACCCATTGATTCTTGCTCTCAACCACTGAAATGCCCCAGCATGGGTTGAAAATTTGAACCTCTTCACCTTTGCAAACTTACAATTGCATAAGAAAATTTCCCGAAGAATGCTTTTTATATTAGATGTAAGGAATTTTGATCTTAGCTGCTAAGACCAATCAACCCTGCCACTTGTCATTAGAAATGAATGACATTAATTATTTATCAGTGAATTTTTCTTTCGTCTTCCAGGTACATTCTCTGCAGTATCCTTGGGATCATACATAACCTTATAGGATTTTGAATATATACCCCTGAAAGATGCTGTATTTGTATTTATACCCCCAACTCTCACATATTGGTATAAATACCCCTGAAATTTCCAGAAAGGTTGCACCCTCCGTCAAAATAACATGAACTCCAACCAAATATGCCAAACAGATTTGTAAATCTTGATAATATCAGGGGTACATAGACAAAGTTCTAGTGAATTTAAGGGTATATTTGCAGAATCTTTAGGTTTGATTTAATGGCATTTTGACAGGGGTATAAGTGTAACCTTTCTGAAGGATTCATTCATATATATATATATATATGTGCAAAAATTCCCAACTTTATTCACACAACCTTGAAGGTGGTCGAGTGCGGCCCTTAGGTGGGTTGGCTCGGGGGCTTCGGTTGTTAACCGAAGGTCTCGGGTTCGATTCCTCCGGAGGGCAAGGGGATGAACTGGTATCCCGCGGACCCGACGCACTCCCCATGGTAGGATACCCGAGGTGTGTTTGACCTTTGAGCGCTCCTCGGCACTCCACTAACTTAGACCGCACATGGTTGCGGTTGGGGTGGAGGTCGAGTTAGTGGGTTGCCGAGGTGTGTTTGACCTCGAAAATCCAAAAAAAAACCTTGAAGGTGGTCCGTGGTCTAACCATTAGTTTGGACAATCATATATATATATATATATACAGGGGTATATATGCAAAAATTCCCAACTTTATTCAGACAACCTTGAAGGTGGTCCATGGTCTAACCATTAGTTTGGACAATTCAAGGTTACCTCTAAAATGGATATCAAAATCAAATTGTTACATGGGCTTCACCAATGTTTGTAGCAACTAGCAAGTAGTACTGTGGAAACAGAAGCTAGGTGATCATGCAGCTAATTGTGTCGGCCATGATATGGCAAAGTTGTTCCATGCAAAGCATTAAACAGGCATGTATTTGTATATGTTCATCTCTACAAAAGCAAATCAGTTAATCAAAATATTAAAATATTCAGTTATTGTCATCCAATTCCTCTCCCTTCTGTTTTCTTCTCCCATTACTGTTTCCTAATTTGAAGGTTTGAGCAGATAAAGCAGAATGGTAATGGTCCTTTTCTGGGTTAGTTCCTAACAAGTGGCAACTGAGGCTACAGGAGTAAACTCATCAAGATCCTAGGCAAGGTTTGGACTAGTAACCTTCATGTTTCAAAATGCTTTTCCTTTTTTCCCCCACCTTAACTACAACAATCATTCCCCCTGCTGAAGTTGCAGCTACATAATCAAGAATATCTTGTATGTGTTCTGTTAGTATCAGTTTGTTTGCAGAATAGCTTAAACCAGAATAAGGAGGAAGGGATTTCTTAACCCAGAATAAGAGGTATTTTAGTTTGGTAAGTAGTTGGTATTCTACCCAGAATAAGTAGAATTGCACTGCGCTATTCCAAGTGATTTGGTAGGAATAAGTAGAATAAAGAAGAGAATAAAGAGTGGAATAAAGAGTTCAAAATATTATATTGATTAATATATATTCATAAATATTAATTAATATTAATAAATATTAATTAATATTGATAATATTAATAAATATTATTGTGATTAATACATACTAAACAATATTAATATAGATTATTATGATTAATAAATATTAACAATTATTATTTTGATTAATAAATACTAGCAAACATTAATCATAGTTAATTATTAATATAAATTTTATTATGCTCCATTTAAATAGTATTAAATATTAAAAATGTTAAGTAATAAATGTTAATTATTATTAACAATGTTAATAAATATTATTAATCACCATTAATTCATATTAATAATAAATATTAATTCATAAATATTAATATTAATAAATATTAGTATGATTACTAAATATTATTTAATATTTTTTTGATTAACTAATATTAATTAACATTAATCATAGTTAATTATTAAGAAAAATTTATTATGCTCCATTTATTGATAAGAAATTTGAATAACAATTAACGTTAATCATAGTTTATTATTAATTTAAATAGTAATATACTAATTACTAAATATTATTTAATATTTAAATATCAATAAATGTTAAGTAATAGATGTTAACTATTATTAATAATATTAATAAAATATTATATTGATTAATATATATTCATAAATATTAATTAATATTAATAAATGTTAATTAATATTGATAATATTAATAAATATTATTGTGATTAATACATACTAAACAATATTAATATAGATTATTATGATTAATAAATATTAACAATTATTATTTTGATTAATAAATACTAGCAAACATTAATCATAGTTAATTATTAATATAAATTTTATTATGCTCCATTTAAATAGTATTAAATATTAAAAATGTTAAGTAATAAATGTTAATTATTATTAACAATGTTAATAAATATTATTAATCACCATTAATTCATATTAATAATAAATATTAATTCATAAATATTAATATTAATAAATATTAGTATGATTACTAAATATTATTTAATATTGTTTTGATTAACTAATATTAATTAACATTAATCATAGTTAATTATTAAGATAAATTTATTATGCTCCATTTATTGATAAGAAATTTAAATAACAATTAACGTTAATCATAGTTTATTATTAATTTAAATAGTAATATACTAATTACTAAATATTATTTAATATTATTTTGATTAACTAATATTAATTAACATTAATCATATTTAATTATTAAGATAAAATTTTTATGCTCCATTTATTGATAAGAAATTTGAATAACAATTTACGTTAATCATAGTTTATTAAGAACGTGTAATTCTGCCCCTATTCCACTTAAACCGGGTATAAGGTATTCCACCCCTGGGTTAAGCAATGCCCTCCGCCAAACTGGGTTAAAGGGTTTAAGTGGAATAAGAGACCCTATTCCGGGCCTATTCTGCAAACAAAGCAAGGCTTAGGAGTTCTCATTTTGGGTGTGCCAAATTACTGATATGTGAGAGTTTATAGAAATTAGTGTTGGACAGTCATTCTAGAATTGGTTGTATGCAGATAACTTTTTGTGAAAGTTGAATTGTAAGCATATACATAGTGCTTTAACATATCCATAAGTGATTGGTAAGGAGTGATTGAGTTTTGGCCACATAATGTACCCTTTTTTGAACAAATATGTAAATATAGTGCTTCACTATAATGTAATTTTTAGATGATCATGTAAACCCTTGAGTGCTCATCATTTCCATTTATGTTCATTTTGTCAAATTTATGTTGTGTATATTTTGTTTTTTTGTTTGTTGCACAATCAAACTTTACTCACGTTTAGGTTAAAGATTAAATGGAATATACACAGGCAAAGGCAATGTTAAATAGCCCCAAATTCAGTTTCTTATATTTTTAAAGTTTTTTAAAGGAATCAATCTAACTAATTAGTTATTTTTGAGGCGCGATGAGAGAGAGGTGGGAGAGATCCCTGGGGGCGCCTTCAGTCGCCACTGGTGCCCAACCGTATGCCGTTAGGTAGCGGAAGGCGACCGGAGGGGAATGATGCCTCTCCTTTCGCATAGATTTGGTGTGCCTGGCATGGAATGCAGAATCAGCCGATCCCGATCCAGATCGGTCGATTTGGATTGGGATCGGCGGGTCTCGATGTGGCTAGAATCGGTCGATCCCGGCCAATTCCAGCCAATTTCAGCCTATTCCGGCCGATCCGATCCTGATTCGGATCGAGATCGGCGGGTCCCGATCTGGCCTTCTGATCCGTGCCGGAATTCCACGGCGCCCGGTGCTTGAGCAAGGGTCATTAGTCCAGCCAGTGCAACCATCTGGTCAAATGTCTTCGGTGTGAAGGGGCTAGGCATGTAAATAAGGTCTGCTCGTGGGGAAGCAGGTCGTATGCAGAGATGGTATTGGAGAGAGGGAGGCATGTAGGGCAGATGGTGGAGGGTGAGCACTAGCAATCTTTGATCTGAGTGTGGGTGAGCAGCCTTTGATCAAGATTGTGGCAGTTCCACCGGTGCAGCTTTTGAGGATAACAACTGTAGCAAGGAAACCATACACGGCTACTGTTAGAGACCTTTTGGAGAGAGGGATCAAGGCATTGAGAGGGTAGGAAGTTAAGGATTTAGTTGCGGCCTTCCTAGCCTTGGTGCCATCGGAGGAGGAGGTCATTGGGGTGGTAGGGAGACGCTTCCTGACTGGCGGCTCCCTGGTCTTGCAAGTTTCCTTCTGGGAACCCCATCGGGGTGCTTATCCGAAGATTACCCATTCGAGATTTTCAATCAGTGTGAGCGGCGTCCCCATCTACCTCTGTGACTTGGTTGGGATGCAGTATCTGATGTAAGAGGTGGGATATGCGAGGAAGAAGGCCTGAGTCACTTCGGTAATGGAGATCTCTTGGTTGTGGAAGGGATTCTCAGGGCCTTTAGTGCCCTTGAAATCCCTAAGGGTCTCCTGTTAAGCTTGGAAGGACGGTTCTTGCTGGTGGAAGTCTAGGTTCTTCTTTATCTTCACTCGCTACTGCCAGTGCCGCCGCCACATAAGACAACGCAAGAGGTAGGGCATCACGGAGGGGAGCAAGGGTAGAAGATGAACAATATTCTGAGTCAAAAGCCCACCTGGGTCGGGATGGAACTCCCTCCACTCTCCTCCGGTTCAAGTGACCTATGGAGACGGTTCGGGAGCATTGGGTAAGCGAGTCGGGGCCCATGACTTACTCAATAGCCCACATGTCGAGGGGCCCATTCGAGGACCCGAGCGCGGTGATCTTCTTCACCCGATAGCCATTGTTCCTGCTCAGCACGCCCTCCTCATCCTCCCTCTGGCTCTGGCTCAGGGAGCCCTTCTGGCTTACCAAAGCAACCTCAGATGAAGAATGACAAGCGGAACAACACCGGATGGTAAGGACGAGCATGGAGGGCATCTTCCTCCCTCAAACATCTCTTCTGCTCAGGGCCTTGTACCCTCTGACTAGGAGGTGGTCCCCTGGCAATCGACCCCTGCACCTACGGTTCCTGCAATACTTGTAGCCTCAGCAGTGTCTGATGTTGTCCCTGGGGAGGCCAGCTGCATTTGAGATGCCCTTGTGTAGGACATTCCAGTGGCAGCCAACGCAACCATTGGTGAAGGAAGCAGCCACCAAGAGGTGATTAATGAGCCTAGTGGGGCCATCTCAATAACTCTCCTGCCTGGGAGGGTCAGGGACTCATCTGTGCCTACTTTGTCTATTTTGGTGGAAGGTAATGGGGAATTTGGCTGCGTTCTCCAGGATGATGGGATGCAATCATCCCCTCTGCATAAGGAAATAGCTTTGGGACCTGAGGTGGAAGCCAACGGCCTAGGAGTGACTTCTAGAAGTTTGGTTAAGGGTGGACCTATTTCTTCTCCTAGGTTCCTGTCTAATAGGGATGGGGAAGGAGACTTAGATGTGCTTATGGTTCCTGAAACATCTCTGGCAAGGGGTGGAGGAGTAGGTGATCTTGACAAGATGGAGGTCAAAGAAATTCTTGCTGCGGTGGAGAGGCTTATGGAGGAGAAGGCGAAGGAGGTCGCAGACAAGATAGGGGTATCCTTTGAAGGGAGTGAAAAAGATATTCCATAGAATACAAAATAGGTGACAGTTGGGGGTAGCAAGAGGGGCCAAGGGGACCAAGATGGCAAGGAGAGAGGGGAAAGGAGTTGGAGAGAGGGTCCAAAGGGAGGGGACAATAAATCCGCCTTCTCATAAAGATTGTCTCTGGGAACATTAGGGGTTTTTGTGGGGGGGGGGGGGGGGGGGGGGAGGAGAAGGTGGGAGTGAAGGAGCTGGTAAGGTGGTGTAGAATTGATGTCCTACGTATACATGAAACCAAACTTGAAGGAGATGATTGGATGTGAGGAGATATATTGGAGGGGCTCAATTTATAGGATGAATGGCCTCACTTGCCGTGGGTAGGTCTGGAGGCCTAAACCATAAAACCCTAAAACCCTAAACCCTAAACCCTTAAACCTTAAGGGGGGGATCGGGACCGGCCTGAATCGGACCAGATCGGGTCCGGACCGGCCGATCTGGCCGGTCCGGCCCCAATCTGGTCCGGTTCGGGCCGATTTTTTTTTTTTTTTCAAATCGGTGGGCCCCTGAATCGGATCGGAACCCGCCGATTCCGATCGGAATCGGCCGATTCCGCAATCCATGGGGAGGACAGAGGGGCACGGCCAGCAGAGGCAGCCCTCCAACGGCTGCAAAAGGAATTCCCCAGCAGCAGCCGCACACACAGGGAGGCAGGGAGAGCTAGCCGGCCCTATTCTTTTTAAAGAAAGGAGAGAGAAAAGGGGGATAGAGATCAAAGAGGTAAGGGATAAATACCAAAAAAGAAGGGGGAGAGATAGAGATAAAAAAAAAAGGAAAGAAGGGAAGGAGAGACCGACCGGTCCCCTCCCTCCCTCCCTCCCTCCGTCTCTCTCTCTCTCTCTCTCTTTCCTTATCTCCCCCCCCCCCCCCCCCCCCCCCCCGCTTCTCTCTCTCTCTCTCTTTCCTTATCCCTCCCTCCCTCCGTCTCTCTCTCTTACCCCCCCCCCCCCCCCCCAGGTGGCACCGGTGGGGGGTGCCACCGGTAGAAGCCCTAGCCCCCCTGGCCGGCCTCCAGAAATCTATAAAAAGAGGCCTAGGCCTCCAAGAAACAGACACCCCGAGAAGCCCAATTTTCTAGGCTAAAAAAAAAAAGATAAGGAAGAAGAAGGGTTTTTTTTTTTAAGGCTTGTATTGTATATTTTTTTTTAGGGGAAGAATTTTAGAATAAAATTTTTTATGTTCTTCATGTGATTTGCATAATTCTTCTTCTATACTGTTTGGTTGGCCATTCATTAATTAATCAAATAAAAATCAGAAAATAATTAAAGTGGTTCTTCCATACCGTTTGGTTGGCTATTTATTAATTAACCAATTAAAAATCAGAAAATAATTAAAGTGGTTCTTTCATACCGTTTGGTTGGTCATTAAACCCTAAAACCCTAAAACCCTAAACCCTAAAACCCTATACCCCTAAACCCTTAAACCTTAAGGGGGGGATCGGGACCGGCCCGAATCGGACCAGATCGGGTCCGGACCGGCCAGATCACCTTAAGGGGGGGATCGGGACCGGCCCGAATCGGACCAGATCGGGTCCGGACCGGCCAGATCACCTTAAGGGGGGGATCGGGACCGGCCCGAATCGGACCAGATCGGGTCCGGACCAGCCGATCTGGCCGGTCCGGCCCCAATCTGGTCCGGTTCGGGCCGATTTCGGCCGTTTTTTTTTTTTTTTTCAAATCGGTGGCCCCCCCCCCTGAATCGGATCGGAACCCGCCGATTCCGATCGGAATCGGCCGATTCCGCAATCCATGGGGAGGACAGAGGGGCACGGCCAGCAGAGGCAGCCCTCCAACGGCTGCAAAAGGAATTCCCCAGCAGCAGCCGCACACACAGGGAGGCAGGGAGAGCTAGCCGGCCCTATTCTTTTTAAAGAAAGGAGAGAGAAAAGGGGGATAGAGATCAAAGAGGTAAGGATAAATACCAAAAAAGAAGGGGGAGAGATAGAGATAAAAAAAAAGGAAAGAAGGGAAGGAGAGACCGACCAGTCTCCCCCTGTGGGACCGGCCGGCCCCCTCCCTCCCTCCCTCCCTCCGTCTCTCTCTCTCTCTCTTTCCTTATCTCCCCCCCCCCCCCCCCCCTAGGTGGCACCGGTGGGGGGTGCCACCGGCAGAAGCCCTAGCCCCCCTGGCCGGCCTCCAGAAATCTATAAAAAGAGGCCTAGGCCTCCAAGAAACAGACACCCCGAGAAGCCCAATTTTCTAGGCTAAAAAAAAAAAAGATAAGGAAGAAGAAGGGTTTTTTTTTTTTAAGGCTTATATTGTATATTTTTTTTAGGGGAAGAATTTTAGAATAAAATTTTTTATGTTCTTCATGTGATTTGCATAATTCTTCTTCTATACTGTTTGGTTGGCCATTCATTAATTAATCAAATAAAAATCAGAAAATAATTAAAGTGGTTCTTCCATACCGTTTGGTTGGCTATTTATTAATTAACCAATTAAAATCAGAAAATAATTAAAGTGGTTCTTCCATACCGTTTGGTTGGTCATTTATTAATTAACCAATTAAAAATCAGAAAATAATTAAAGTGGTTCTTCTATACAGTTTGGTTGGCCATTTATTAATCAACCAATTAAAAATCAGAAAAATAATTAAAGTGGTTCTGCCATACCGTTTGGTTGACCATTTATTTCTTTATTAACCAATTAAAAATCAGATTTAAATGGTTCTTCCATACAGTTTGGTTGGCCATTTACTAATTAACCAATTAAAAAATCAGAAAATGATTAAAGTGGTTCTTCCATACCATTTGGTTGGCCATTTGTTAATTAATCAATTAAAAATCAGAAAATAATTTAACTGGTTTTTCCATACCATTTGGTTGGCCATTTGTTAATTAATCAATTAAAAATCAGAACATAATTTTAACTGGTTCTTCCATACCATTTGGTTGGCCATTTATTAATTAATCAATTGAAAATCAGAAAATAATTTAATTGGTTCTTCCATACCATTTGGTTGGCTATTTGTTAATTAATCAATTAAAAATCAGAAAATAATTTTAACTGGTTCTTCCATACTATTTGGTTGGCCATTTATCAATTAATCAATTGAAAATCAGAAAATAATTTTATTGGTTCTTCCTTACCATTTGGTTGGCCATTTGTTAACTAATCAATTGAAAATCAGAAAATAATTTAATTGGTTCTTCTATACAGTTTGGTTGGCCATTAATCAATTTAAAACATAAAGAAAACATAAAAAAATGGTTCATCCTCATCGATGGGATGACCAGAATTCCAAATAAAAATTGGTTTATTTTTAATAAAATAACCATAAGATCATATGGTTCTCTCTTATTGGTAGAGCGGCCATATAATCTAGGGGTTATTTTATTAAAAAAATGAGCTATATTAAATAATGTTTTATAAGATTAATAAAAATTGGTTCATCTTCATCGATGAGGTAACCAAAGTGTTTTAAAATAAATAATAAAATAAAATAAAATAAAATAAAAGAGATTTATTCATACTGGTTGAATGGCCTAAGTTTAGTGGTTCTCTCCTATTGTTGGATTGCCCACTTAGTTAATGGTTCACTCTTATCAGTAGAGTGACCAAATGTTGTAATTATTGGTTCATCCCTATTGATAGGATAATCAGTGACTTTTATGGTTCAGTCCTATTGATGGGCAGGCTACGAAGTCGTGGTTAACCTATTCATAGAAGAAATAATAAGAATAATTCTTTGTTCATTTTATATTAATAGGGTAACCATTAACTAAATTGGTTCTTTCCTACTGGTGGAATAACCCTTAAACTCTGGTTCATTTATACTAGTTGAATGGCCTAAAAAAAGAAGAAGAAAGGGAAATGGTGGCCCTCATATCTTGCTGCTTAACGACGTCCCTCAAATAGTCTGCGTCTTTTGCAAAAGAATTCAAAGATCTTTTAAGTATCCTTTAAAAGATACCTCATGAATCTTTCTAATAAAAGAACAAAAAAAATGACTTGCATGTTCGCATCCAACTTTGCTTGTTTCCTGTTTTCATTCTAAGTCTTATTGGATGGTTAATCAAGGGTCACCAATCATTGATTGATGTAATTAACACTGGCCAAGGTCAGTGGGGAGAGGTCAAGAACACGGATCCATAATCGATCCAAAAGTAATTTAAACTTTGAGGATGAATCCTAAAAGTCTATTCAAAAGAAAAGAGAACATGTTTTTCAAAACTTAAAATTCTCTTTTCAAAGCAAGATTTCCACAATGATTTTTAAATCTGACCAAGATTTCTTTCAAATCAAAAGGATTTTTAAAAAAAAATCAAAATGGAAGTCTCACAGTGCTCTTTCAGAATGGGGTATTAAGAGGAAGCTTCTAGGAAGAGAGGAGAAAGATAATATCTTGGCTAGTTTCCAAAGTCTAGATGCTTTAGAGGAAGTTGGGCTCTTGGACGAAGAAGACAGAATAGAAAGAGATAGGCTTAGACTTCATTTTCAGGATATTCTTCTTAAGGAAGAGATTTTTTGGAAGCAGAGATCTAGAGATAGATGGATCAAGGAAAGGGGAAAGTAATATTGCTTATTTCCATAGCATAGCCTCTGGAAGGAGGAGAAAGAACCGTATTGGCAGCCTCAGATTAGGGGAGCAGCTTATTTCATAGAGAGAGGAGTTGACCAGGCACATCACTTCCTATTATGCTACTCTTTTCACTGAGCAGACCTTTTATAGTAGATGATCTCTTACCTTCTCTGGCAGAGAATGAGTGTGCCTTTATTTCTGCCCCTTTTACATTGGAAGAGATGAAGGAAGTTGTATACTCCTTGTCGGGAGACAAGGCTCCTGGACCTGATGGTTTTCCTATGATGTTTTACCAACATTGCTGGGAGGTGGTCCATCCTCTCTTGTTTAAGGTGATATTGGAATTTTAGGAGGGGAAGGTGCGCCTTAGAGGTATCAATAAGACTTTCATTGCTCTTATTCCTAAAAAGGATGGGGCTGACTCCTTGCTGACTTCAGACCCATCAGCCTCCTCAATGGAGTATATAAGATCATTGCCGAAATGCTCTCCATGAGACTAGAGAAGGTTATTGACATAGTGGTTAGTGTCAGCCAGGGTGCTTTCATCAGATGGAGGCATATTCAGGAGGGTTTTCTTGTTGCTCATGAGTGCATCCATGGTATGAAGATTTCAAAGCAGAAGGATGTGACTAAACTGGATTTTGAGAAGGCTTATGACAGGGTGAATTGGGGATGTCTAGTAGATATTATGCAGAAGATAGGTTTTGGGGAGAGGTGGGTAACTTGGATTAGTTGCTCTATTTCCTTGGCGTGCTTCTCTGTCTTGGTTGATGAACAACCTACACCTTTCTTTCTTAGTGGGAGAGGACTCAGACAGGGCAACCCTCTTTCTCCACTTCTCCTTGTTCTGGTGGCTCATGTTCTGAGCCATATGTGGGAGAGAAAGTAGGTTTCTTGCATGGGTTCCCGGTGGGAGTGGTAGGGAGAACTATTTTCCACTTGCAGTGTGCTGACGACACCATCTGTGCTGGCGACACCATCCTCTTTCTGAGGAATGAGCAGGAGCATGTTATGGTATTGGTAGCAAGGTTAATTCTGGAATTCTTGCATGATATTACTGGTCTTAAATTGAACTTTCAAAAGAGTGTTGCTATTGGCATTAACTTGAGTGATGAGGATTTATGTAGGGCTTCTTCCATCCTCGGTTGTCACATTGGTTCCTTCCCCGTCCCATACTTGGCCCTACCATTGTCACCTGGGTCCATTAGGTGTGGGGATTGGCAACCAGTTATCCGCAGATTTCACTCATGTCTTGCAGGTTGGAAGGGGCAGCTTTTGTCCTATAGTGGTAGATTGGTGTTGTGCAAAGCTGTCTTGGATAGTTTGCCTATATCTTTCTCTCCATCTTTTGCATCCTCAAGATGGTAGCTAAGCAGTTGGAGGCTATCCGCAGCAGGTTCTTTTGGAAGGGTACTGGGGTGTCTCCTACCAATGGTGGGTTTGAGGTATGTGGGTGTTGAACCCAAAATTTTCTGAACTAGGGTTTGTTTGAAAAAAACCCACATGCATGCATGCACATGAAAAAAAGACTAGGGTTAGAGGACCTAGATCTACAACATGCATGAGGTGTATTGTATAAATAGAAGAGGAACAAGAGGGAGCAAGAATTACCTGATAGCATCCCCTCCAAAGCTGCAAAAACAGCAGCACAGCAGCCCTTCAATGCTGTGATTTCAGCAACAAGACATCAATAGCAGCAACAGAGCCTTCAACTGCAGCAGCAACCTCCAACAGAGCCAACAGAAGCAACCAGCGGCAGAGGCAGCCCCAGCAACCAGCAGAGGAACCGCACCACAGGGAGAGAGCAGCAGAGGCAGCTGGCCCTAATTGTCCCCCCAAACCGGCCCTCTATTTTATGAAAAAGGGGAGAGAAGGGATAAATATGAAAAGAGAGAGAGAGAGAGGACAAGAGATAAATACAAAAGAAAAAAGAAAAAAGAGAAGGATGAGAGGACCGGCCTCCCCAGTGGGGCCCGCCGGTCTCCTCTCTCCATCCATCTCTCTATCTCTCTCTCTCCCTCATCCTTATCCCTGGTCGGCCCCACTCTCCCATCCATCTCTATCTATCTCTCCCGTCCTCATCTCTATCTCTCTCTACCCCCCACCGATGCCTAGGTAACACCGGTTGGGGGGGGGGGGGCGCCACCGGCCCTCCCATGGCCTCCCTACGGGCGCCCCCAGCAGCCCTATAAATAGGCCCTATGGCCCCTCATTCAAACACACACATGCAGCAAAGAAAAAGGGGGAAGAAGACTCTGCAGAAATTGTAAAGGAAGCTTGTAATTTCAGTGCGTGGAAAAAAAAGAAAAAAGAATTAAGTGTTACCATTTTTTTAATGTTTTCATAATGATTAAAAAAAAAAATAGTTCATTCATATTAGTTGAATGGCCACAAGTTTCATATATATCTTATGCTCTCATGATTATATATTTTTTCATGTTAGTTTAGAATGGCTCATTCATATTGGTGGAATGGCCATAAGTTTCATATTCTCATGTTGATTAAATTATTACATGTTAGTATGGTTCATTCATATTAGTTGGATGGCCATAAGTCTTATGCTAATTAGCTTAAATGATTTCATGTTAATAAATTGGTTCATTCATATTGGTTGAATGGCCAAAGATTTAATAAAAAGTGGTTCATTCATGTCGGTTGAATGGCCAAAGTTTTGTGGTTCTCTCCTATTGGTGGATTGACCACTATGTTTATGGTTCACTCTTATCGGTAGAGTGACCAAAGACTATAGTTATTGGTTCATTCCTATTGATGGAGTGACCATTGGCTTTTATAGTTTTGTCTTATTGGTGGACCGGCTACGAAGTCATGGTTCACTCTCATTTATAGAAGGACTAATAATTATAGTTCTTTGTTCATTTTTATCGATGAGGTAACTATCAACTTATGTGGTTCTTTCCTACCGGAGGATTGATCATTAAACTATGGTTCATTCATCTCGGTTGAATGGCCTAAAAAGAAATTGTGGTTCTTTCATATTGGTTGAAGGACCGTTAAGGGATATCCTTAAGTATGTGGTGGCCCTCATGCCCCATTAATTAAGGTTATCAAATGAGAGGATATGCTGCCCAAATAATCTTTTATCCCTTTAAAGGATGCTTTAAGGATAAATTCAAGAAATCCACCTTCTTCAAGGGGTCCTAATGAAGCCTAGGTCTTAAAGCCTATCTTCTCAGCACTCTAAGATGCCTGAAATACTCATGTCCTCGTGAGAATTTAAAAATCCTTTAAGTATCTTTTAAAGGATATTTCATGAACTTTTATGATAAAAGAACAAAAAAATGATTTGCATGCTTGCACCAAACTCTGCTTGTTTCCTGCTTTCTTTATAAGTCTCATTGGATGGTTAATCAAGGGTTACCAATCGATGATTGGTGTAATTAGCATTGACCAAGATTAGTGGGGAGAGGTCAAGAACGCGGATCCATTATCGATCCAAAAAAAAAAAAGACTTTGAGGATTAATCATAAATTCTCAAAGTCTACCTAAAAGAAAAGAGAATATGTTTTTAAACTAAACAATTCTCTCTTCAAAAGTTCCTTTTTTTAAAGGATCCAATCAAAAGATAATATTTCCACAATTTTTTTCAAAATCAAAGTTTTTCAAGAAAGTAAGTCTCACAGTGGGGAAGAGTTTGCAAGAGCAAGCAAAATGGTGGATTAGGGTTAAAGGACATCTGTGACTTCAACGTGGCACTTCTTTCCAAATGGCTTTGGAATCTTAGGGCAGCTTCTTTTGGACTATGTATACAAGTGGTTTAAGAGAAGTACTACTTTAGAGGGAGACTCTGGGATGTCAATATTCAGGTGGGGTATAATGTGTCTCATATGTGGAAGAGGATTCTGTAGGTGGCAGACATCATCCTCTCAGCTACTCATATATCCTTGGAGGGATGGTCAGAGATGTCTTTTCTGGCATGATAAGTGGTGTGATATGATACCTCTCTCTTGCCTCTTCCCACAGATTTTTTCAATTTCAGCCAACCCAGGAGCCTTGGTTGCGCACATGGTTGATGAACTTCCTCATGGCAAGAGGGAGTGGAACATCTCTTTTAGGAGGAACTTGAGGGAGGAGGAGATGTAAGAATTCGCCTCTCTGCTGTTGCTATTACAAGATCTTCTGGTGGACCCTTCTGTGCAGGCTTCTTGGAAGTGAGGGTGGGACACCCATGGCTCTTTTTCTATCAAGTCAGCTTATTCTATCATTGCAGATGGGGGGCACGGTGTCCCCTCTTCAGGAAGATCTGGGTGCCAAAATCTCCTCTCAAAGTCAAAGTTCTCATTTGGCATATCTCCATTGGCAGACTCCCCACCTGTGATAGACTACTTTGCAATGGCTGAGGTTACCCCCTCTTTCCCTTTGTGTGGGGAGATGGATGAAACTTTTGACCATCTTTTCGTCAGATGTTCCTTCTCTAAGGAAGTATGGCTCTCTTTGTTCGATAAGCTTCGGCTGAAGGCGCTTATTTGCAACAAGGTACTTGAGGCCCTGATAAGATTTTGGTCTTCTTCGAATGTCAACAAGGGAGATGGAATCATGCAGTGGTTGGTTCTTCATGCTACTATGTAGGCCATTTGGATGGGTTTGTAATAGGGTGAGAGAGTGGATTGGATGAGAGTTTTTTGTATAGAGCATACTGCTAGTGCCTCCTTTTTTACTCTTTTGGAGGCCATAGTTTGATGCAACCTCTTGGTGCCTTGTATAGAGGATTTTTTGGAGGCTCTTCTTTTCCTCTACACCATTGTAATACTCTTTTTTCACATTTATACAATCTAGTGGTACCAACCACTTTCAAAAAGAGAAGTTCTTCAAAGGAATCATAAGCGAGTGATGGACAACAGATGTAATTCCATTCGCTTAAGTCGTGTCAGAGTTTCTACATTGGAATATACTTAATATTGTGGCAACCTAATTAATATACACCTTTTACAAATCAATAAGACAGAGTAACACCACTTTTGAGCAAAGAATATGGAGTAACACATGCAGTTTATATACCATGTAAAGCTGGACATGGAATCTATGTCAGTGATTTTGTTGAGAGCTTTATTCATTTCAGCTCAAGTGTTGGTCTGTTGAAGTTGCTTCAGGTCCTATGCACTTGGAAGAGGAGATTAATCAAGGGGGTTTAGAGTCACGAGGTCATGTGTGATGAATTGCAGTGTAATGACTGATATGGGAAAAGATATGAGAAGATTTTCAGAAGAAGGTTTGAAACTATGATGCAATATGACATGGATCTAGATTTTTCTGATTAGCAGATAGGCAAGGGAAACTCCTGAATAGAGTGTCGGGTTTTTTTTGACAGTCTCTTGTTCCAGCATCTTGTGGCAAACAACTGTTCATGCATTTCTGTTTGAACTCTTTTTGAAGGGTTATGTTCCTTTGCGGAGTTTTATTTTACTTTTTTTTTTTTTTTAAGGATATCTTACTAGCCTACTGGTGGAATTAGTGTAAGGTTTTATCTCCTGCCCTATCCTGAAGGATCGCTGGCTGTGCGGGGGTTGGAAAACCAAGAGGGTGACGCATGAGAGCGTTCCAGATGATGTCCAGGTGCATTAACTTGCGGACTTCCTTTCTAGTCATGCCCTACCCGCCCATCCTAGCAGTTGGCAATGTTTCAGATCATCTTCAATGATAAAGAATGTCTGTCCCTTGGGGAGGGTGGGGCCTGGGGAAAAGAGGGGGTGGGGGGGTACCCTCATATACTCAAAGAAAAGAAAAGAAAAGAAAAGTTTACATGCTTTCCTTCTGAAATGTACTCTTTAATAATGTAAAAAGGTGCTAAGGTCATGGATCCTGCAGTGAGAACTTTCATTCTCCGAGGAAACAGTTAGCCTTTCAAACATCAAAGTGACTGCATGTGGCATATCCTTGATTTCTCTGTTGGTGTAGTTGCTTTTGCTTGGACCTTGAGCCATCTGTAGTTGTAACTTGTTTGTCTCCTTTCAGGGTTTTTCTGTTGTATTGTTGTGTGACTTTTATCATATGTTTTACGTCTTCAACAGCTGAACAGGCATATTTACTTAGAGAGAACATCTATTAATTGTCTCAGGGCATTTTTTTCCCAGTCCATTTTTGCTCTTCAAGACAAATGTTTTATGGTGGGAACGCAGTGTCTGTCTGTGTTTCTGATAGTTGTGATATCATAACACATTGCATCTGTTTATGTTCTATTTTCACCTTGCGTCTGTTTATATTTTATTTTCGCCATTTGTATTATATAGGTGAACTTACGTAGGGAGATACATGTGTATGATCTTTGACTGAAGTTTAACTATGGCTTCTAATATTTTTTATAATCCCACTTCCTGTTCTTCTGGTATTGTTTTCTGCGGTTACACTCGATAAAGATCTCTCCTTGGATTTTCAGTATCTTTATTGTATACAGTTATTAATTATTATTGTGTAAGCATCTTTTTTTTTTTTTAAGTTGTGGATCTCTTCCTTTCATTGTTTTTGGATCGATAAGCATATTTGCCGTAGGATAGTATAAGTAATCCTTGAGATACATTGGCAGGGGTGCTTCACTTTGTGCTGGTAATCTCCATCCAGATGCTGTTGTATATAGGGAGTGGCAGCTTCGAGCCAACAGGAATGCTTACTTTAGGAAGTTAAAGACCTACCATACCGAGTACGTGTATTCTAGCTCATGTGCCTTTTAGGTACTATTGTGTATATATATATATATATAGAGAGAGAGAGAGAGAGAGAGAGAGAGAGAGAGAAAGAGAGAGGAATTTATGTATGAACTTCCTATGTCGTCTTGTCTTATTTTTAAATATTTATGTGGTCTAACACACAGAATCTTGTCTTATTTTTAAATATTTTATGATGTCTAACACACAGAATCTTGTCTTGTTTTTAAATATCTACGATGTCTAACCCGTAGAATCCATATTATCACTTTACATCCACGTTTTGCAACCTTAAGGTTGCAGCTGCATATTGAAGCTTTTTCCTAGTCTACTCCATTTGCCTATCTATGAATTTTGATGGCAGGATCATTGAGAAACTGTCAAAATTAAAGGAGAGATGGACAAATAGGCAGGGTCCAGAGAAGGATATTGAAGAAGAGATAGTGAGGTTTGTATCATGTAAGCTTTATGCTATTTGAAGAAATTCAATATTGTATAATTCTACAGGTGCAGTTTAAATAGGAATTAGTTTAATTCATGCTTCAGGTGTAAGAGTGTGTGCATCAGCACGTGTCCACTCCTTACGCAGTTTATTACACCACATTTCTTTTAGTACAACTTTGTATAGTTACCTGTTGCACCCTAAAATTATTCTTCTACTAGGGTAACAAATATTGTAGTTTGTCCATCAAAAGCAAACACTAATTAATTGACATACAATACACCCTAACATAAAATACATAGCGAGGTGTGTTGGAGATATCATGATAGACTTTATCATGCAATAAAAGGCATACATATGATTAAATTGATCATATCTTCCAAGTAAGATGCAGAAGCATATGCATATAGAATAAAGAATCCATGGCTGATTGCTTTATGACTCTGTGATGATTTAGATTAAGGCATACCTGAAGAATCTTGCCTATATTATCTCTATAGGAATCAAGAAGATACGAAGTTGTAAAAGAAAACTGGTTTTGTTGCTAAAAAAAAAGAGGAGGAACATGACATTGAAATAAATATGTGTACCTGGTCCTCCTTTAGCTCTCTTTAGAAGGGAGCAAGAACTGCAGCAGACTAAGGCAAGGGCAGGCACACTCATGGATTGCGGAATCGGCCGATTCTGACTCGAATCGGCCGATTCGAGTCGGAATCGGCGGGTTCCGAGCCGAGTTGGGGGGGAAATTACTGTTCCCCCCACCGATTTAAAAAAAAAAAAAAAACGGCAGAAATCGGCCCGAACCGGACCAAATCGGGTCCGGACCGGCCAGATCGGCCGGTCCGGACCCGATCTGGTCCGGTTCGGGCCGGTCCCGATCTCCCCCTTAAGGGGGGATCGGGAACCAGACGCTAACAGCGTTTCTGCTGCTGGCGCCCGGCCCTTCCCCACTCCCCAGCCCCTCCCCGGCTCACCGCCGGCCTGCCGCCGCCGCCGGCCTGCCGCCGCCGCCGGCCCTCTCTCTCTCTCTCTCTCTCTCTCTCTCTTTCTCTCTCTTTTCTATTTTTTTTTGAGATATCGAGCAAAAGGAGGGGATTTTCATCCCGTCATCGTCGGCCGGCCGTCCGGGAGCCGCCGCCGCCGCTGTGGTCGCCGCCGCCCTCGACGTCGGATTTTTTGTTCGCATTCCGATCCGAGTTTAGGTATATTTCGAATTAATTTTTTAAAATTCTAAAAAAATTAGAAATGATGTATGATTGTGTTTATGGTGTAGATCTCTTAATATTTAGGTTGAAAAAAAATTTAGCATGTTGATTAGACAAAATTCTCAAAATTAACCCTAATTAGGGGTTAAAAATTGGGACTTTTGTATGATTAGTGTGATTAAGGTTCAATTGAGTGTGCCAACCACTCAATTGAACTTGTTAGGACATAAATGTGTATTTTTTTGCATTAATTGCATGTTATTAGTGTTAATTAGTTAAAATTAACCCTAATTAGGAGTTAAAAATTAGGGCTTTTATATGATTAGCGTGATTAAGGTTCAATTGAGTGTGGCAACCACTCAATTGAACTTGTTAGGACATAAATGTGCATTTTTTTGCATTAATTGCATGTTATTAGCGTTAATTAGTTAAAATTAACCCTAATTAGGGGTTAAAAATTAGGGCTTTTATATGATTAGCGTGATTAAGGTTCAATTGAGTGTGACAACCACTCAATTGAACTTGTTAGGACATAAATGTGCATTTTTTTGTATTAATTACATGTTATTAGCGTTATAGTGTTAATTAGTTAAAATTAACCCTAATTAGGGGTTAAAAATTGGGGCTTTTATATGATTAGCGTGATTAAGGTTCAATTGAGTGTGACAACCACTCAATTGAACTTGTTAGGACATAAATGTGCATTTTTTTGTATTAATTGCATGTTATTAGCGTTAATTAGTTAAAATTAACCTTAATTAAGTGTTAAAAATTGGGGCTTTTGTATGATTAGTGTGATTAAGGTTCAATTGAGTCTGCCAACCACTCAATTGAACTTGTTAGAACCTGATTGCATTTTTGTGTTTTTATGTTATGCAGGAATATGGCAGAACAGGATGTGGAGCAACATGGTGCTGATCCTGGTTGACAACATTGCACACTAGTGGACAGTGTTAGGAGGAGGGTCAAATGCAACTGGTGTGGAAAGGAGATGGGTGGTGGCATCTATCGCCTAAAAAATCATCTTGCTGGCATATCAGGAGATGTCAGTAGATGTGAGTCAGTCCCGCTGGCCTTGAAGAAGGAAATGAGGGCTTATATGATGGGTAAAAAGGCACACAAAGATTTATCATCTCAACAACACATGGATTTGCAAGATGAGATATCAGGGCACCAAAGACGAAGGGATTACAGTTTACCTGTTCAGCGCCCGATCAATTTAGATGATGATGATGAGGAGAAGGAGGAGGATGAGGAGGATCCAGATGACCCTGATGCAGAGTACACCAGAGTTGTTCGTGCCAGTTTGCGGACAATAGAGAAGATGAGGACCGGCGAAGAGGCATAGGATCATCAGGTGGATCAATGCATGCTGCTTCTCAGCCTGGGATATTCGTTCCTAGGGGTTCTTCTGGTCGCAGGACTGCTAGTTCTATATTGAGTTGTGGACGGACATCAGATGTGGCACGCGGTCCTATGGACCAATTTTTGTACAGATCAAGGTCTGCCAGACAGTCTGGAATCAAGCAAGCATTAAAAGGAGTCAAAGCATCAACAAAAAATGCCTTGAAAGGAATTATGAAATGGTTTTTACATGCAGGTGTGCCAGCACATGCTGCATCTAGTCCATATTTTCAGACGATGGTGGATGCAATTGCAGATGCTGGACCTGGTGTAAAGGCCCCCACAGCTCGCTACAGTATGATGTTGGGCTTGAAGAAGAGTATAATGACTTGAAGGTATGGGTCGACAACTTCAAAAATGTGTGGAGGGAGCATGGTTGTACCATCATGTGTGATGGTTGGACATGGACCACAAGAAGATCCATGATTAATTTTCTTGTGTATTGCAGTGAGGGCACTATTTTTTTGCAGTCTGTGGATGCCTCAAACAGAATAAAGAATGCTAATTATTTGTACAGGCTAATGGATGACGTGGTGGAGGAAATTGGTGAAGAAAATGTTGTGCAGATAGTCACTGACAACGAAGCAAGCTATAAAGCAGCCGGTAATTTGTTGATGCAGAAGAGACACCATTTGTACTGGGTGCCTTGTGCAGCACATTCTATTGACTTGATGATGGAGGACATAGGTAGAGATCCTTTTGTTGCTGAGGTGGTACAACATGCTCAGATGATCACGGGATTTATTTATAGTCACAACAGGATCTTACATATGATGAGAGAACATACAGGTGGACGGGATCTTCTTTGTGCTGGCCCTACTAGATTTGCATCCAACTTCATTTCTTTAGAGAGCCTGAGTAAATACAAGCATCAGTTGGCCCAGTTAGTCCAATCTGACGAGTTTCTGGCACATATAGGGACACTGAGAGCCGATGCTAGAGAAGTTGCCTTGGCAGTGCAATCGCTAGTTGGGGAGAGAAGTTTTTGGGATAAGGTTTCGCGCTATCTGAAAGTGGTTGAGCCTCTGGTACGTGTTCTGAGGTTAGTTGATGGAGATGACAAAAATGACATGGGATATTTGTATGAGGCCATGGATAGAGCAAAGGAGCAATTGAGCGAAAGCCTTCCTACTTCTCATGACAAATGGTGGAGGATCATCGATAATAGATGGGAGTCGACTCTTCATCATGATCTTCATGCTGCTGGTTAATTCTTCATCTATTTAAGTTGATTTTATGTTATTAATTTTGTTCACATTTAATTTTATAACTAATTAAAATTCAATTTATATGCAGGATATTTTTTCAACCCAAGGTATCAGTATAGTGAGAGCGTGCATAATAACGGAGAGGTCCTTCGAGGCACAACTAGTGTGATTACTAGAATATCAAGGAATACGAACGAAAGGATAGATGCCTTAGCAGAGGTACCGTACAAAGTAGGAGTTTATGAAAATGCATGCGTCTATCATTAACTTATGTTATTTATATTTATTTTGTAGATGGAGAGATTTAAATTGAAGATTGGCATTTATGGAGATGATGACGTCAGGGCTGCAGTAACGAGGACAACTCCAGGTGAATTACATAATAAATAGTCAAATATTAAATTTAATGATTGGTATTTATGATTATTGATATCGTCGTCTTCTTTTTTTTTGAACAGCTGAATGGTGGATCCAGATTAATTACAGACAAGCTGCCACAAATCCTTTGGCGTATGTTGCAGTGCGAGTACTCAGTCAAACAACTTCTTCCAGTCAATGTGAAAGAAACTGGAGTACATTCAGTCTCATTCACACGAAGGTTCGTAACAGATTGGGGGTTTCTAGGCTGGAGAAGTTGGTGTACTGTCACTACAACATGCGTCTAAAAATCAGGCAGATTCAGGAAAGACAGAGGCTTGAAAGACAGAGATTCATGGAGTTTGCTGGCAGACCAATTGATGAGCCTGTACATCAGATTGATATTAACGAACTGTTAGATGAAGAACACCCACTGCATTCTTGGGTGGAGAGCAGAGCAGCCAGAGATGCACAGCCTGAGTTTGATCCTCAGGATCAGAGTTGGGCAGAAGGTGAATTAGATGCAGTAGTTGCTCGAGATCCTGAATTTCAGACAACACAAGAAGGAGGTGCACTAGTTCTGCAGAGGCGCCGAAAGTCAGCCACACTAGAAGACACTGCTAGAACTTCTGCCTCTCAGCCAGCACTCAGGAGATCAGCTACTCAGGTGGATCCACAAAGAAGAAAGGAGAAAGAGCCAGCGAGACCTTCATTGCAGTCATCGAGCAGCAAGAAGAGAAAACAATCAAAAGGAAAGTCTAAAGAACGAGTGGACCCATCAAAAGGAGAAGAAGGGACAATTCAGCAGACTGGAGAGACACCTGAGGACACCCCAGCTTTACCACCTCACTTGGCCAGCATGTACGAGGCAGAAAGACAAACCTACAGACGTAGAAGAAGGCGATTGAGGAAAACAAGCCAAGTGCGGAGTGATGACTCCACTGATGATGATGATGATGATGATGGAGATGGTGATGGCGCTGCTGCTGCTGGACTATCAGGAGGTCCTGCACTTGGGAGCAGTTACACAGGATACGATGATTACTCTGCACCTCCGAGTCATTCTGAAGGAACTCAAGGTCAGAGACAAGGACAACAAAGGGGATTTGAAGTCCAACAGCAACAGGCAGGATGTGATTGGCCACCATGGGAAGATGCACTTTCTTATCCGCCCATTTTTCATCTCCCTACACTGCCATATTCAGACATCAGCAGCACTACTGAAGGGTACTCTGGACCTCCACCTATACAGTACGGCATTTTTGTCCTTCCAATACAATCAGGAGAAAGTTCAAGCCAACAAACTTACACACCTAGAGGTATTCAAAGAGGATTCGAAGACTTCGCTAGTTCCTTGTTTGGCTATGGATATGCACCGGCAGATTATGGCCCGCCTGCTCAAACTTATGAACCGGATGATGAAGGATCACAAATGTGATCTTTCTAAGGTATTTTTCAACAACAATATCTTTTTTAATTAATGCACAACAAAAATTATTAGTTAGTTAGTTGTCTTTAATGTTTATTTTTTATGGATGTACATGAATTGCATTCATTCTTATTGTACATCAATTGAATAATATGTATGTAATTTTTTCTGATTTTTTCCTGATTTTTTTCTATTTTTTCTGATTTTTTTTTTTAAAAAAAAATCCGGCCGAGTCGGACCGGCCGGACTGAGTCTGGATCGGCCGACTCGGCCGATCCAGATCGGGTCGGGTCGGGATCGCCGGGTCCCGATTCTCGGTCCCGACCCGAGCCGGAATTCCTTGGGCACACCAGCAGCAACAAGAGGCCACGGCAGCAGCAGGAGCAGAAACAAGAGGCCACGACAGCAGCAGGAGCAAAACCTGGAGCCAGAGCAGTAATGCACAACAAGAACAACAGCACTGCAGCAAAGGAAACCCAGCGCACAACAAAAAAAGGGAGGGGGGAGGCCGGTCTGCTCTGGCTGTTTATATATATATATATATATAAAGGATAGAGATGGGGAAGAAGAGTCCACCCATAACCCTCACCGGGTGGGAAACTACCACCCGGTGAGGGTAGTAGGGCATGCGCCCTCCTCCTTTCTTTTGAATCTGTCCCGGGACAGTTAAAAAAGAAAAGAAAAAGGAGCCATAACAGTATAAAAAAAAAAAGAGAAGTTAGAGATGAGGGGGAGGGCAAGAGTCCACCCTTGTGTGGGCTCTTGACCCCACCTGGTGAGGGTGTGCAGGTGCATACGCACCTCTCTTCCTCTTGGCCAACTGTCCAAGGACAGTAGGACAATAAAAAAAAAAGAAAAAAAAATACGAACAGTAAAAAAAAAAATAGGGGAAAAGAGTCCATCCACACATGGACTCTCCACCCTCACCGGGTGGATGCAGCCCACCCGGTGAGGGTAGTGTGCCATTGTTGAAACCACTTTTTTGAAAAAAAAAAAAGAAGAAAAAAGAAGAAGCAAAAGGGAGGGGGAAAAGCACCCCCCCACCGGTTGGGGACCCCCCACCGGTTCCAAGGGGGGAACCGGTGGGGGGGGAGGAGGATCTCCCTCCACTCTCTCTTCAGATTTTTTAAATCCAGA
This sequence comes from Zantedeschia hybrid cultivar, assembly GCA_030544215.1. Lineage (NCBI taxonomy): Eukaryota > Viridiplantae > Streptophyta > Magnoliopsida > Alismatales > Araceae > Zantedeschia > Zantedeschia hybrid cultivar. The sequence continues at coordinate 69,671,311 of JARZZO010000014.1, forward strand.
AATGGGGGGGTTTAATGGGAGGTTTAAATGGGGGATTTTAACCCTATTCACATGGGTTAAGAATCCCATGTGGAAACCCTCTTAACCCCATCCCAAACCCCTTTCACACCTAGCCCAAGACATGGAGTTAATAGGGGTTAAACCCCTTTCACATTGGCCTAAACCCAAACCCCCAAAATCTGAAAAGAATCTCCCATTTAATGGGCCCCAAAAAAGCAGAAAAAGGAAGGAAGTGGGGGAGGGGAACACCCCCCACCGGTTTTGGGAAACCGGTGGGGAGACCCCCCCACCGGTTCCCAACCGGTGGGGGGGGGTCCATGGCCGGTGGCCATTCCCCCCACCGGCTGGAACCGGTGGGGGTGCCCACCTTTTCCCCCCCATTTCTCCCTCCTTTTGTTTGCTCTCTCTCACCCTCTCTTGCCATCTATTGGCCAATGAGGAATAAAAAATAAAAATGGGGGAGGAAAGAGACTCCAACCGGTGGGTACCCCCCACCTCAACCATTCCGGTGGGTACCCCCACCGGTTAAGGCTTTGAAGCCTATAAATACCCCCCAAGGGGTAAGGAGAAGCCCCATGCCCATTTGGCCCAAAAATTCCTAGGGGAAATTCTGCCAGTTTGAAGATCAAATCCGGTGCTCTTGCTCGGGTTTGCTGCGATTTGGAGGCGATATTTTCTTGGAGGGCTCTCTTCCTAAGGTTTATTCCTAAGGGAAAGTTCTGCCAAATTTATGTTGTAAAATCACCGTCCTATAAGACGGGATTATGCCGAAATAATGAATGAATGCTACTATTTGTTCTTTGGGCATATGTGTGTGTGCACGTGTGTTCATGAATCTACTATTTAAGTAACATTATGTTACTATATTTTCATATGCAAAATAATTGGTTTTATAACTAATTAAAATACATAAAACATATAATTAAATATTCTAAAATATCATTGGCCTCATCCCATACATAACTAATCTTAGACTCATAATTAAAACTTAATAATGAAACATTGAGACATAAAATAATATACTTAAGTTAAAAATGACTTAAATATTTCCATACTTAATTAATTAATAAAATCTGCGAAAATTATTTAAAATCAGTAAAATGAATATAAAAATCAGAAAAATTCTGTAAAAATTAGTAATACTCAGTAAAAATCAGAAAACTAAATCCGGAAATTACATAAACCCAAAAATATGACTTAAATATCCTTCATATACCTAATTAATTAATAAAAATCAGTAAAATTAATAAAAAATCAGTAAAATTCAGTAAAAACCAGTAAAAAACAGAGAACCAAGTCTGAAAATATATAAAATTCCGAAATGACTAAAATGCCCCTAGAGCTTAATACAAATTACAAAAATACCCTCATACATGTTAAAAATCTGTAAAAATCACAGAAAATTCTTAAAAATATCAAAATCTCTCATATGTCCAAAATACCCTCCAAACCTTAATAAGATGGGTAAAATTACCAAAATACCCTCAATATGATAAAAATAAATAAAAAATCTCAGAAAAAATATAAAAATAGACTTTAAGTCTAAAAATCTAATTTTGGCAAAATTATCAAAATACCCTTACAATCTAAACACACTTGAAATAACTCTAAAATATCTCCTAAGGTTTTGAAACCTTCCTAAATCATTAAAACCAAGGTTCAAAAACTCGGCTCGGATCGGCACGGATCGGCCGAGTTGGACAGGTTTTTGGCCGACCGTGCCGATCCCGGGTTTCCTGGCCGAGTCCAGGACTCGGATCGGCCGGTCCGAGCCGGATCGGGCGATCCTGGACCGGATCGGGCCGGGTCGGCTCGGATCGGCCCGACCCGGCCCCCAACGGCTAGTTTGACTAGCCGTTGGGGGTCAAACTAACCTTGAATGGGATCACATCATTTCCATTATTTTCTTCTTTGTTGACTCGGTCATCATTGTTCGCGTGCTTGATACCTGATGTGTATTCTTTGGTTGTTCATGTGGTTACATCTGATGCAATGCCCTCTGGTGTAAGAGAGGTCGTGATCCATGGATGGTCCCGGTTTACTTTCAGTAATTTGGCGGGGGTGAAGTGAGCAGATGTTGGCTGAAGTTGAAATGACAGGTTGAATATTATCTTTCTATTTCGTTGGTTACAGTTATGGATTTTGGTTGTGTCAGATGTTTAAGGGGTTTAGTTGTTTAGTTTGTGGCAGAAAGCAGGAAAGAAATAGAAAATGCAGATTCAGGTTTTTGGGTGAAAGTTTGTTAACATTTGGTGAGTGCAATCCATTAGCATTACTTAGCACGTTCCATTTATGCAAGTTGACATTATGGTATGTAAGCATTATCCACTCATGTCTTGAAAAGGACCTCTTTTGTGTGTGCGGGCATGTGTGTGCTTGTGTGTCAGTGTAAATGTAAGTTCATAATCATATATGTAAGTTTATTCAAGGTTTTTTTGTCCAACAACATCTTATGTACTTCAAATCAATGTATTTCAACACAATTATGCATTAGACTTGTGTTTTATATTTTTTCCACATTTTTTCATATTTTTTTCTATTTTTTTCTGCTATCCGAACCAGCCGAGCCTGACTCAGCCAGGATCGGCCGGGATCGGACTGACTCGGATCGGAATCGGCCGATCCGATCGGTTTTGGACCGGCCGATCCGAGCCCCGATCCCGGGTTTCTTAACCTTGATTAAAACTCATTTCATACACTTAAATGACCATAATCTCCCTATACCCTCCAACTTGGCATAATTACAAAAATACCCGTATGGGTCTAAAATACTTGGAATCAATCTAGAATACTTGGAGTCAATCCAATATACTTGGAATTAATCTAGATAGCTTGGAATCAATCCAAAATCATATAAACACATCCTAAACTTGGGTAAGGCCAAGAGTTTAACCTAAAATATATCTTCATATGCATGTGCTGCCTGTAGTAGTAGTGTTGCATGTTATAAGGGCATCATACGGACGGTTAATCAAGGGTTGCCGAGCAGTCGCTCAGCGTAATTAACACTGACCGAGGTCAGTGGAGAGAGGTCATATACTCGAATCTTCGCTTGATTCGAAGTCCCGGATTCCCTGAGGGCTAATCCCAAGCTCTCATAGTCCGATAAAATATAAAACCGACCTGTAAATCCTCTAAATAAACAAAAAAAATGGATTTCCGAATAATCCGACATAGGAGAGATGTGTCTAGGTCAGGTCCCGACCGAAGGTTAGAAAAATCTTCGACGCAAACAGCCATGCGCACACTTCTCTCTCTCTTGTAATTGTCCAAGTAAAAAAAAAGAGATAAGCTCCAGTAAAAAGGTAAAAAAAAAAGGAAGGAATTAGTAAACAAAAAAAAAAAAAGAGGGGAAAAGAATCCTACTCTAAGTAGGACACTTCATCTCCACCCGGTGAGGGTGAAGCATGCGCCTCCCTCCTTCCGTAACTCCTTTTCCTTTAAAATTTTTGGAAGTGGGATTTTTTAGTAACCGCACGGTGAGGGTGAAGCATGTGCCCCCCTCCTTCCGTAACTCCTTTTCCTTTTAAATTTTTGGAAGCGGGATTTTTTAGTAACCGTCACCCGGTGAGGGTAGCCTCCTTGGCTCCTTAACTGTCTCCTACGAGACTATAAATAACCCCCTAGGGGGCTCATTTGGGAAGGCAAAGGTGTGACAAGTTTAAGAGTTCCTTGTGGTAAGGACTCTTGGCTTTGAGAGTGGTAGGCTTCGGCCCCCTCTCTTTCCTTTTTGATTTGGGTTTAAGTCTTATCTTAGCCCAATGTTTTAATATGTTATGTTATATTATATGTTTGTTATAACATATAAATATGACATGACATAATATAAACATTATATGATCACATATGTCACATTATATGTGATGATCATATATGATTAATTACACCTAGGGAGTTAAATCTAGGAGGGTGTAATTTAATCCAATAAGTCAATTATGTTAATGTGACATAAAGTCTATTAACATGTAACATGTTAATGTGACATGAAGTCCATTAACATGTAACTTATTTATGTGACATAAACATGTGACACATGTTATTAAGTCATATGTCACGTTTATATTAAGGTGACATAAAATTTATTAACATGTAATTAAGTTATATGTCATTAAATCATATGTCTTATGTGTTAATCATATATGGTTAACTATATTCATAAGACATCAAATTCACTGGTTAAATGACTTAGTCACATTGATTAAATCCACTCACAACCTGACCCATTGATCAAATGACTTAAGTAAGTCGTAGGGTCTAACATAGCCCGAATCTAACTACATCGGTCAAGCGATCATATTATGTCTTTGATCTAATTTCAAATCCAACGATCAAATCGTTTTGACATCGACCAAATTCTAGATCTAATGGTCGGATTTTCAGATCTAACGGTCGGATCTTCACGATCTCGACCTGACCTCATATTTAACAGTCGGATCAACCCGATACCGACTGAATTTCAGATCTAACCGTCGGATCTTCACGATCTCGACCTGATCTCATATTTAACGGTCGGATCATCCCGATACCGATTGGATTTCAGATCTAATGGTCGGATCTTCATAATCTCGACCTGATCCCATAACTTAGTGGTCGGATCATCTCGACATCGACCAAATTTCAGATCCAACGGTCGGATCTTCACGAGCTCGACCTGATCTCATATCTTAGCGGTCGGATCATCTCAATATTGACCAAATTCCAGATCTAACGGTCGGATCTTCACGATCTTGACCTGATCGCATATTTAATGGTCGGATAATCCTGATATTGACCGAATTTCAGATCTAACATCGGATCTTCATGATCTCGACCTAATCTCATATTAGCAGTCGGATCATCCCGATATCGACCGAATTTCAGATCTAACGTTCTAACGTTCGGCTCTTCATGATCTCGACCTGATCTAATAATCCAGCAGTCGGATTATCCTGATAATCGGCCGAATTCCAGATTTGACGGTCGAATCTTCATAATCTCGACCTGATCTCATATTTAGCAGTCGAATCATCCCGATATCGACCAAATTTCAGATCTAACGGTCGAATCTTCACAATCCCGACCTGATCTCATATTTAACTTTCAGATTATCTTGATAATCGACCGAATTCTAGATCTGACGGTCGGATCTTCATGATCTCGACCTGATCTCATAATCCAACAGTTGGATCATCCCGATATCGACAGAATTTCATATCTAACTGTCAGATCTTCATGATCTTGACCTGATCACATATTTAACGGTCGGATCATCCCGATATCGACTGAATTTCAGATCTAACGGTCGGATCTTCACGATCTCGACTTGATCTCATATTTAGCGGTCGGATCATCCCGATATCGACCGAATTTCAGATCTAATGGTTGGATCTTCATGATCTTGACTAGATCACATATTTAACAGCCAGATTATCCTGATAATCGACTGAATTCTAGATATGATGGTCAGATCTTCATGATCTCGACCTGATCTCATAATCCAACGATCGGATCATCCCGATGTCGACCGAATTTCATATCTAACAGTTGTATCTTTATGATCTTGACCAGATCACATATTTAACGGTCGGATTATCCTGATAATTGATCAAATTCTAGATTTGACGATCGTATCTTTACAATCTTGACCTGATTACATATTTAAAGGTCGGATCATCCCGATATCGACCGAATTCCAGATCTAACAGTTGGGTCTTCACGATCTTGACCCGATCTCATATTTAATAATCGTCCGAATTCCAGATCTGACGGTCGGATCTTCATGATCTCGACTTGCTCTCATAATCCAACAGTCGAATCATCCCGATATCGACTGAATTTCAGATCTAACGGTCGGATCTTCACGATCTCGACCTGCTCTCATATTTAACGATCGAATCAGATCTAACGGTCTGATCTTCATGATCTTGACCAGATCACATATTTAATGGTCGGATCATCCCGATATCGATCGAATTTCAGATCTAACGGTTGGATCTTCACGATCTTGACCTGATCTCATACTCCAACGATCAGATCATCCAGATATCAACCAAATTCCAGATTTATTGATCATATCTTCATGATTTTGATCTCATCTTATAATCCTACGGTTGGATTGTTCCGATATCGATTGAACCTCAAACCTAACGGTCTGATCTCCATGATTGTGACCTGATCACATATTTGACGGTCATGTCTTCACGATCTCGACCCGAGTTCATAATTCAACGGTCCGATCTTCATGATCGTGACCTAATTCTTTAATCTGATGACTGGATAATCCATATTTCAGATCTAATGGTTGGATCATTCCAATATTGACCAGACGTTAGATCTAATAATCTGATCCTTATGATCTTGGCCTGATTTCATAATTTGACGATTTGATCATATCGATCTTGACTGTCGTCATAATCTGACAGTCCAATTTTATCAATTTAGTCCATCTTCTTAAATCTAACGATTTGACTATGCTAGTCAAGATCGTTAATTTTGTTTAATCAAATCAATCACTCTGATTGTATTTGTTAATATCAGAATGATCTTTCGATCACAATAATTACGATTCTGGAGCACAATTTGTTATAATTGATCAAAGTTCTGATCAATATCTATAGTTCCTAATGTAATTATTGGGTTGTTACAAATAGAAACTTTTGTCATGTTGTAATGCCCATGCTCAGTGGCATGGATTGCGGAATCGGCGGATTCCGATCTGATTCGGGGGGGATTTCACTGTCCCCCCCCCCCCCCCCCCCCCCACCGATTTGAAAAAATAAAAAAAACGGCCGAAATCGGCCCGAACCGGACCAAATCGGGGCCGGACCGGCCAGATCGGCCGGTCCGGACCCGATCTGGTCCGGTTCGGGCCGGTCCCGATCCCCCCCTTAAGGTTTAAGGGTTTAGGGGTTTAGGGTTTAGGGTTTAGGGTTTTAGGGGTTTAGGGTTTAGGGTTTAGGGTTTAGGGTTTAAGGGTTTAAGGGTTTAAGGGTTTGGGGTTTGGGGTTTGGGGGTTTGGGGTTTGGGGTTTGGGGTTTGGGGTTTGGGTTTTAGGGGTTTAGGGTTTAGGGTTTAGGGTTTAGGGTTTAGGGTTTAGGGTTTTGGGTTTTGGGTTTTTTATGGATGTACATGAATTGCATTCATTCTTATTGTACATCAATTGAATAATATGTATATAATTTTTTCTGATTTTTTTTTAATTTTTCTGATTTTTCTTGATTTTTTTTTATTTTTTCTGTTTTTTTTTTCCGGCCGAGTCGGACCGGCCGGACTGAGTCTGGATCGGCCGACTCGGCCGATCTAGATCGGATCGGGTCGGGATCGCCGGGTCCCGATTCCCGGTCCCGACCCGACCCGGAATTCCTTGCTCAGTGGGGCCTCATTGTAATTTGTAACATCTTTTGATTAATGAAATTTCATTCATTTATTATTTTCATTGCTGCACATTGTGTCGTCTCTCATCTCTCGCATGAATTTTATGGCAATTATCAGTATTACGCATAAAGGGGTTAATCAAAGGTTTCTAGTGATTTCACTGGTGTAATTAACATCGATCGAGGTCGATGGAGAGGGGTCCAAATTCAAATCCACACGCTTGATTCGGAATCCAACTCATTATTTACGAGTCGCGAATCAAACAAAATATCCACATCCACATCAAAACATATAAAAAATTCATTTTATATATTTTGATAAAATATCATTCCCACATTACCTCATAGGGATGTATCCTGCTATACAATTTTTATCGCAGTGCCCACTGAAGAATTCCTTCTGGCGCTTGATGCATAAGGTAGATATAGCCCTGACTTTTTGGGTTCCATGTCCATTTATTTTCAATTCTTTGCCAAGTTATTTGGCTTTCTGGAGTTAAAGAGGTCATTATATATTATGCTTTAGAACAGAAGCGGCAGAAATTTTATAATGTCTGGGTTGAGAGAGTTTATGCTATAACTAGTTTCAATTGTCTTCTGGAATCTAGAAGATACGAGCCATACCACGTACTATTTTTGAATGAAGAAAAGTTCAGGAAAACCATGTTCTGGGAATCAACTATAATGTATATCAGTGTACTCATTCTAGATAATGGTTTCTGGTCATATAAGTCTTGCTCTTATTTTTAATTTTCCTGCTGTCTTTATTATTTTTTTCATGTTGGTAGCTATTAATTAAGGTGTAAATTGGGTTTCCATTAACTAGTCTGGTCTATTTTGGGCCTTCTGGAAAAATTATGACTTCGATCTGCCTAATGCTGCACAAGATGCAGCACTAGACCTTTTCCAATGAAGAATATTGTTATCTAGTACGGTTAAATTCTACCAACTACCCAGACCGCATGATAGCGTTTCTCCGTGTGCATATATATATTGACGTTTTTTTAATCGTGGTATTAATATTAGGCAGTACTGTCAACATTCTAGGGGTGTAACTTTTATCATTTTCCCAACATTGTATGCTATATTTAGTGTTTTAACAGGAACATTCCCTGTTAATGTTGCATTTATGACCCTTGGATTTATCTGTGTGCGTGGCTGTTCCGCCCATGTGGGTGAACTTTCTGCATGGGAAGTTAGCACAGCGCAGCAGAGAGAAATGGACCATCCGATCAATGATCAGACAGTCCAGATCCCTTTTTTTGGGAAAAAGTTATGATACATTTTTTCTCTTCATCCATCCACCCCAATGTGAATTTTGGGTGCCGAAGGCACAACAACATAAGAGTCCAACTTGATTTAAAATTTTCTCATCCTTGAGACTAATAAAGGTGATCGTTGGGTCCCCTTAAAACTCTATGTAAGTTCTAATAAAGGTGATCCTTTAGACTAATAAGGTAAGTTCTATAGGACGGCTGTAAGACTTGTTATGTTATATGGTTATGAGTGTTGAGCTATGCAAAGGATTATGTGCAAAATTGTGTTGCTGAGATGTGGATGTTGAGGTGGATGAGTGGTAGAACTAGAAAAGATAAAATTAGGAATGAATATATACGTAAAGATTTAGGGGTAGCTCCCATTGACATTAAGTTTAGGGAGAATAGGTTGCAATGGTTTGGTCATGTACATCGTTGACCAAATTCAGCACCAGTTAAGGGGTGTGATAGAATTAGAGTAGAGGAGGGTAGAAGAAATCGAGGAAGACCTACGATGAGGTGGTTGGATGTAGTTAGAAAAGACTTGGCATTGTTATGAGTTACTTCTAAATTGACACTGGGTAGATTAAGATGGCGGGACAGAATTCATGTAGCCGACCCCAATTAGTTGGGATAAGGCTTTGATGATGATGATGATCTAACGAAATTTTCCGTTACCTCGTTTTAGAAATCTGTTCTCTAATATTAGGCAGTACTGTCAACATTCTAGGGGTACAACTTTTATCATTTTCCCACATTGTATGTTATATTTAACCCTCAAGGTATGAAAGTAATTTTCAAGTAATACTTGCTGCACTGCATGGGGATGCAGCCCACAAAAATATATATATATATATATATATTTGAAGTTTTTTAAAGGTGGGCCACATCATGCCCAACATGTCCGTATAGCCTGATTTTTTATCGGATAATCCAAAAATTCTAAAAATCAAAAGCTGCTCGGCCATTAAGGGCATTTTTTAAATTGTTCATTGGGGATCAGTTTTTTTTTTTTTTTTTACAATTATTGGGTCATCCAATCAGAGATCGGGTTGTATAGACGTGTCGGACATGATGGGGTATATAGGGCTGCACCACATGCAATGCAGCAAGTATTACTCATAATTTTCAGATGTACAGGTTCCAAATGTATCATATTTCATGTCCATTCTGAACTGTACTGTGAAGATGATGATGTCTGGGTCTTCTTTGGAGCTAATTGTTTGGCATTTAGCTAGTCATTACATCCTCATTGGGTTGGTACCGTAATTAATTTCTCTTATATTAAGTTCAATTTTTGATGTGTATTTAGACAAATGATTGGGTTGTTGGACATGCAGGAGTGGAATCGCAAAGTCAACTCTGTCAGTTGCTCCAAAAAGAGCCAAAATATTCTCTTGTGCTGCAGAGGAGCAGCCACATAGGAAAAGCATCCTCTATGCTGACAGTGAATATATGTCTTATTTCAAGGTTATTTTTTCCATAAAGGCCCTACAACTTGATCTAAAACTTGTTTGCTTTTGTGTTTTGAGTTTGTTAATGAAGAATAGGCATATGACAACTTTTGGTGTTGTAGGACAGCAAAGTCCTCCCACAAGCCGAACTATATGTGACACATCATACCTGGAAGATGTGGGTGACATAAATGTCATGGATGTTAAGCAGCCACACCCTGCTTTGTTAAACTTGATTTCTATAAAAATGCTCTCTTGATTGTTGGCTAAAATGTTTGTTTACTACCAAGGTAGGCATAATCGGGGATTGGACATGGATCAGTGTAGTCTTGAACCGATCAGATCGGCCGATCTGATCTGATCTGATCTGGTCCGGTCCTCTACTTTCTTAAAAAATGAAAAAAAAATGAAAAACAGGTTTCCGTCGCCGAAAACTTATCTAAGACATTCGGATTCTATTAATTGGCAAAAAAAGCTTTAAAACATGTGGGAACATAACACCTTACCCTTAAGTACATGAATACATGATGGCCAAAAAAAATAAAAGTAAAAAAAAACTAAGAAAATGTGGATCTACTCACTTTCATTATAGTCGTACACGGTAATAGCTATACAAATGTTGTACATAGTTTACCCAAGACATTTGCTTCGTACCATTACTAATATTCTTCAAGAAACCAGTTATACTCATCTGTGTTGCCATAGATGATTGCCACTGGCATCCATCTTTTTGTTTACATAGTTAGATCCTCACGACGACTGATAGGAGGATGCACCTGAGTACTGAGGATAAGCGTGATATCCTCCTAAGTGACTCGATGCATCAGAGGGTGGTGGTGGTTGAGTTGCATAATACCCTATTGGTGTTAGGTATCCATGAGGACTCTAAGGTCTATAACCCACTGATGGAGCTTGAGATGAAGCATCAGAGAAGTGGTCTTGAGCAAATTCTGCTAATATTTGTCTTGCCCTAGTCATGAATTCAGCTTGTCATTGTTGCTACTTCTCTTTGCCCTTGCCTCGAGCTGGTGTGCCCCTGGCCAACCTGCTTGAATGGTCTTCATCTTAAGTAGTATGTGTAAATTGTTGCTCATTAGTGAAGGTAATAGGAGGAGCTTCACTTCCTTAACTTGAGCCTCGTCTTCAAGATGTCCGATGTTGCAGGGATCCACCTTGACTCCCATGTGGGTCATCATCATCACTAGTGCTCATCGCCGAAGTAGAATCATTTAAAGTTTTGTATTCCACTCTGTAACTCGGCTTCGGTGTCTCCTCTTCTTCTTCTACAGTTTCTAAATCTGCAATATCTATGAGAGTTGTTAGTTCTTCCTTACCTTTACCTAAATTTGATGTATGTGATGCAAATAAATTTCTTTTGTCGTTTATAAGGAGGTTGTGGAAGTTGAAACTTCACGGACAATGGGATTCCATCTAGCTCTTCTTATGCCTACAAACTTTCATTTGGGTTAAATTCTATTGGACACAACATGTTCCTTGCATCCACTCATACATGAAGTGGGTTCTCCTTGTTGAAGATATCGTCCAGGTTGATCGGTTCTTTGGCTTTAGGTTCCCGTTGCATAGGCCAACCAACAACCTCATTTTTCCATTGCACTTCTTCCTTTTGGTTCTCCTGAATTCTTTGGAGATTCTTTAGCTTAAGTTGCATGTTGTAGTGGTAGAAGACCAAGTGCTCTGACCTTATTGAGCTTAATCGGTTCCTTTGCTTGGTGTGAATTAAGTTAAAGATTGACTAGTTCCTCTTACATCCAAAGGTAGACGTCGTCCAGGTCAACACGTGGATGGCAAGACAAATTACCAAATTGTAAGACATGTATCTTGAATTACCAGACCTATGAAAGTATCTTAAATTACCTAGTGAAACCAGCATGCCTGCTCCTTGAGCATTGTGAGTCCTGAAATGTAATATTTTCAGCCTATAGTCATGCATCTTGTTACAGGCAATTATAGCTCTATCCTCGTCTGCCAACATACGCCAGATGACATTCTTAGTCCCATAAAGGACATCTTTATCATCTAGCAAATGTTGAGTAGCTGTACTATATTAATATATTGGGTTAAGTAAATGACCTACAAGATGATTGGATATTTGTGCAAGTAATTATCCAAAAAAAAATGAGGAGTATATAAGATTTAGTAAGTGGTTACCTACTACATGCAAATCATGGTGAAGCATCCTATCCCATCTTGCATCGACAATATCCCACTAGTTTCTATAAGTAGTCTTGTTCGCCCTTGCAATATCTTCCTTCGCACGATCCATTGTTTCATATAAGTAGCTCACGGTAGCCTTCCTATCACCATCTACCATCCTCAAAACATGCACAAGAGGTTTCACTACACTAAGAATCATCTTAATGTTCCTAAAAAAATCTATGTTCTAAAGAAACTCCATCACATGCTTCCCCTTGGTCCTATCTTGTTGTTTTACATGTCTTGTCATCCAATCGTCCCATCCCTTACTTGAAATCATTTTGTATCAAAAGGCGCCTTTGAGATTGTAGGCTATTCAAAGAAACATAAGTGAAAGCAAAACGAGTTACCTTAGGATGTAACGACTCTCTCTAGTTGGTGTGTTCACACATAAAAGTGAGCACATAGTTGTAGTTATAGATGTAGGAGGTGATGAATTGGGCACTCTTCACTGTCTCTTCCACCTTTTCATCCTTGCCAATGTCTTTTAACATCAAATTTAGAGAGTGGGCAGAGCTAGGTACCTTATAGAGATATGGCCGCTTCTCCATCAACATTTGACCAATGACTTTGTGTATGAAGCTGCATTATCCGTCATAACTTGCACAACTCGATCCTCTTCCACCTACTCCACAATGTCATTAATTAACTTGAAAGGTATTCAACATTCTTTACCTTCCCACTGACATCAATTGACTTCCAAATTACGGTCCTAGCTTGACAGATATAAGGAAGTTGAAAATGAGAGTGAACGAGACAATTAGCTCAAATATGATACCATGAACTAATATTCTCTAAAGTTATTTGACTAAACTTGCTCACTTGCCCAGCCATCGATTATGATTGTATGGCCTCTCTTCCCATATTCTTTCAAACGACTTGATATAATCTCTAAGATTACTTACCTCTTGAGGTAGGTAAGTGTTGTAGATCTCCTTGGGTGTTGGTCCTAGAACTCCTTTACCTACTTCTTTGATAGTCTCTATCATGTCCTCCTAATAAGGACCTTAGCAATGTTCATTGACACATGATTGTAGATGAACCATTTGGCAGCGGCACGATCAATCTTCTCTTTGCATAACTTCAAATTCTTTATGGTAGCTATAATAGATTTTTGCCTACTCTTCCTTGTCAAAAAAGGATCTATAGGACCTACTCTAGGATCATCATCATCGCTAGTTAGGTCATGAATTTCCTCTTCACTGGATCCTTGCCTGGACCCACTTCCTTACCCAACGTGTCGACTAGTTTGCCTATACAAATCCTCTTCAGTGAAGGTCTTCTGCCTTTTTCATTGCATGTCACACTTCATCTTAAGAAAGAAAAAAAGAGGAAAATAATTTATTAAAATTAAAATTTACTATAGGGAAAGAAGGATAGAAAAGATCAATAGGTGCATAAGTATAACTCTTACCTTGAGGAAAATCCTCAAATGTTATATCTGTATCTTGGGGTTCTCCCGAAAGGTATATGTGGACTGCGGTGGCAGAAGGAGGTGTCATCTCCTCCCTAATCCAACCCCTTATAATAGAGGTTACTCCTCTTTCAACATTCCGCTGCTATAGGTAGTTCTTGAATTGACTTTTGACCTTTAGAGGTGCATTAGAACAAGCTTTTACCTCTCTTTTGACATCCGCTCAGTGTTGCTTTAGATGGAAGACTCCACCTGAAATTATCCTATTGCAATAGTTACACCTCACCTTCTGTTGTTGCATGTCCAAGGCAATGCAATGGTTTCATCCTGGGTCACTACGAGAACTGTCGGATGTTACCTCATTTTGCTTTGACGTAGACATCTTAAAAAGGAAAATGAGAGATTAAGGTAAAAATATAAAAAATGAGAGAGTGAGTGATAGAAATTTTTAAATAGAATAGAAAAAAAATGAGAGTTAGAAACTGAAAGAGGAGAATCTTAGGGAGGGTTAGAAATGGGATACAAGAGGGAGAATTTTTGAGAGAGTTAGAAAGAGAAAAAAAAAAACGTGGAAATGCCACCAAATGCCACCAATCATTGTAGAGTACAACTCCCCCAAGCTCAAATGAGAGCTTTAGAGAGCGGGTGGAGAGAAAATGAGATCTTAGAGAGAGAGATATATCTTAGAGAGAGAGAAGTATGAATGAGTGTAGGTGGAGATGGAGAGTGGGCTTGGGAGGTTTATCCCCTCAAGGCCCTAGCTAGCCATTGGGAATGTTCCCAACAGCAAGCCACTAGGCATTGGGCAACGGCTAGTTTGAAACTAGCCATTGCGGACCAGATCGGGCGATCCTGTCTGATCTGCCCTATCTGTGCCACGGGTCAGGTGATCTGGTCCGATCCCACCTGATCCGGTTCAGGACCGGAGGATCAAGGCACGGGATCGGGTCGGACCAGGTCAAAACTGATCGTATTGGCTGATCTGGTCTGATCTGTGCATTCCTGCACACCTTGTTTGCTACTCACATACAATATTGAACTGCTTTTTCCGATATGCTTCATGATTTTGTATCTTGGTAATTCAAATATGAACTTTTGTTCAGCTTTTTCCATCACATGTCAGAAAATCTATTTATGTATGATACCGTGACCTTATCCATCCGGGCCCTATGGAGAATGCCAACTCATTCTCAAGTGGCACGTTGACTGCACCCCCCTCTCTGTTTCTTTGAGGACCATAGTTGGTGGTTCACTATTCAACAGGAACTGGTAGAAACATAATTTTCAGGTGAGGCACCTCAAAACACTGGAAAAGGAATCCCGTGACAAATGCCAAAGATGGCATTAAGAAGTTGTTGAACTCAAAAAATTTCTGAACTAGGAAATCCACATGCAAATACATAAACCTAGTGTTGCAATAGGCCACTAAGGTTTAGGAACCTAGTTCCATGCATGAAGAAATCTGCAATATGTATGCATGCATGCATAAATTTTTAGGTGCATGCAAACACATATAGATGTGTATGTGTATTCAAAGAAAAAAAAGAATACATATACCTCAAAACATGCACCAATGCAGCCTCCAATAAGACAAAAACTGCAGCACAAGAGGTCTCCAAAACCAGCAGGGAAAGGCTTCCAACCAAGGTCAAAACCAGCAAAGGAGAAGCACCACCAGCAGCAACAAAACCTTGCACCAAACAGCAGCAAAGCTGGCCGGCCAGTAAACTGCAGCCCAGGAGGAGGGGAGCCGCAGGTCTGGCCGGCCTAGAAGCCTGTCAGTTCTCTTTTAAGGGAAGGAGAGAGAGAGGAGATAGAGATAGAAGGATGGGGGGGATAAATACAAAAAAAGAAGGGGGAGATAATTATCAAAAAAAAAAAGAGAGAGGAGAGAAGGAGGGACCTGCCGGCCCTCCCGTGGGACCCGCCGGCTTCCCATCCTCCCTCCATCCTTATCTCTCTCCATCTCTATCCTCCCTCTCTCTCTCAAACCGCAGGCCTTATCTGCCCCCCCCCCCCCCCCCCCACACACACACACCCACCAGCGCCTAGGTGGCACTGGTGGGGGGTGCTACCGGTCCTCCAAGCCAGCGCTGCTGGCCGGCGCCCAGCAGCCTATAAAAGGCCTCCCTGCCACAGCATTCAAAGCGACCCCCCCCCCCCAAGCTCCAAGCCCTAGCTGCAAAAAAGAAAGAAAGGGAGCTTGTCAAAATTTCCAAGGCTTGTATTTTTATTTTTGGGGAAGAAATTTAGAAGGGATTTTTTTTATATAGCTTATATTTTTCATATGATTTGAAGGTTTTAATCGGTTCTTCCATATTGCTTGGTTGGCCATCTATTGTTTACTAATCAATCAATTAAGATAAAAATAATTAAATTGGTTCTTCCATAATGTTTGGTTGGCCAATAACATGTTAATCAATCAAATTAATAACGGTTCTTCCATAATGGTTGGTCGGCCAATAATTTGTTAATCAATCAAGATTAAATCAAAATTGGTTCTTCCATAATGTTTGGATGACCAATAACATGTTAATCAATCAAATGAATAACGGTTCTTCCATAATGTTTGGTTGGCCATTCATTTTTTTTTTATCAAAATAAATCAAAATCGGTTCTTTCATAATGTTAGGTTGGCCATTCATTTTTTTAAATCAAAATTGGTTCTTCCATAATGTTTGGTTGGCCATTCATTTTCAATCAAAATAAGTCAAATTAATAACGGTTCTTCCATAATGTTTGGTTGACCATAAATAAAAAATTCGGTTCATCCTCATCGATGGGATGACCTAAGGTTGGGTTCATTTTTAATAAAATGACCAAAAGATTATAAGGTTCTCTCTTACTGGTAGAGCGGCCATATAATCTATGGATTATTTTATTAAGAATGGACTACATTTAATAAATGTTTTGTAAGATTAACTAACTATTTTATAATAAAAAAAATTCCTTCATCGATGAGATGACCAAAGTTTTCCAAAATAAAAATAACAAAAGAAGATAAAATAAAATTCAGGTTCATTCATACTGGTTGAATGGCCTAAATTTAGTGGTTTTATCTTATTGTTGGATTGTCCACTTGGTTAATGGTTCGCTCTAATTGGTAGAGTGAGCAAATGATATAATTATTAGTTCATCCCTGTTGATGGGATAATCAGTAACTTTTATGGTTCTGTCCTAATTGGAGGTTAGGCTATGAAGTTGTAGTTATCCTATTTTTAGATGGACCAATAAGAATGAATCTTTGTTCATTTTATATTGATGGGGTAGTCATTAACTAAAGTAGTTTTTTCCTACTAATGGATTGACCATTAAGTTCTGATTCATTTATATCGGTTAAATGACCTAAAAGAATTTTGTGGTTCCTTCATATCGGTTGAAGGATCATTAAAGAATATTCATAATTATGCGGTGGCCTTCATGCCTCATCAATTAAGAGTATCCTTTAGGCAGTCTATGTCTTCTCAAAAGATCTCAAATGAGAGGACATATTGCCCAAATATCCTCCATCCTCTTAAAGGGTACTTAAAGGATAATTCTAAGAAACTTTCTTGTTTCAAAGGATTCTAATGAAGTCTAGGTATAAAAATCTGCTTAGTACTCTAAGATACTCAAAATACCCACCCATTTGGGAGAACTCAAAGATCTTTTAAGTATCCTTTAAAAGATATCTATGGACTCCTCTTCACTAAGAAGAACAAAAAAATAACTTGTATGTTGCACTCAACTCTGCTTATTTCCTGTTTTCCTTTAAGCTTTATTAGATGGTTAATTAAGGGTTACCAATTATTGATTTGTGTAATTAACACTGACAAAGGTCAATGGAGAGAGGTCAAGAACGAACACGGATCTATAATCGATCCATAAGTCATTTAGACTTTAAGGATTAATCCTAAAAGTCTATCTAAAAGAAAAGAGAACATGTTTTGAAAACTTAAAATTCTCTTTTCAAATCAAGATTTCCACTAAGATTTTCAAATCCGACAAAGACTTTTCAAATCAAAGGATTTTTCAAAAAAGGAAGTCTCACAGAAGTATACTCCAAGGATCGACATGCATCTAGAAGGTCAAGAACACGGATCTATGATCGATCCAGAAGTCGTTTAGACTTTAAGGATTAATCTTAAAAGTCTATTTAAAAGAAAAGAGAACATGTTTTGAAAACTTAAAATTCTCTTTTTAAATCAAGATTTCCACTAAGATTTTCAAATCCAACAAAGACTTTTCAAATCAAAGGATTTTTCAAAAAAGGAAGTCTCACAGAAGTATACTCCAAGGATCGACATGCATCCAGAAGGGTTTTTTTTTTTTTTTCTTCAGTTGGAGTCTACTCAGGATGCAAATCAGCACTTTATTAGGGAACCCAACAACGCAACATTGCAGAGCACATCATGGACACAAACATCATGTGGCCTGCCAATCGCAGACCACTTGGAGCTCAATATATACTCCCTGCTACACCCTTTGTATCATATAACTCAAGACATCATGTGTCTAGAAAATGCAAGGTTAAGAAAGCCGGGATCGGGTCTCGGATCGGCCGGTCCCAAACCGATCGGATCGGCCGATTCCGATCCGAGTCAGTCCGATCCCGGCCGATCCTGGCTGAGTCAGGCTCGGCTGGTTCGGATAGCAGAAAAAAATAGAAAAAAATATGAAAAAATGTGGAAAAAATATAAAACACAAGTCTAATGCATAATTGTGTTGAAATACATTGATTTGAAGTACATAAGATGTTGTTGGACAAAAAAACCTTGAATAAACTTACATATATGATTATGAACTTACATTTATTCCAAACGTACATTATACTTAATGAACATATGGCTAACATACTCAGCCCATGACATATAGCTCTGGTAGTATTGTTCATACTGCATCACATACCGGCTATAGTCATCCGTATTGGTATAAATGACTGAAAATTGTGGATATTCTAGACAACCCCCTGAATAGTCGGATGTATCAGAATGTTGAGGAGGGTAAACTACATATCCAGTAGGCTGACTATATGATGATGCATCTGATAGTTGCTCCTGATATTCCTGAGGAGCTTTACCTTTGTCCTTCCTCCTTGATCTGCTGAATGTTTGAATGGAAGATTCTTCACGTCCTCCTCTGCTACCATGATGTTCATCTTGGGTAGCATGTGTGAATTCTTCTTCTCCAGTGAATTGAATTGGTGGAGCTGGGGCTAGGGCACTGGTAGCATCTCCGCCATCCTCAGAACTGTCGGAGCTCGTCTTTGATGTCGAGTCATTTGAGGTTTGATATTGGACCTCATCACTTGGTTCTGGCGTTTCATCATCTTCCTCGATAGTCTCCAGATCAGCAATTTGAATTCCAGTACCACTCTTCCTTCTGCTTGGTACTTGTTTTTTGCTCTTCTTCTGACGTTTTGGAGAAGGAGGTTGAAAATCAGTAAGTAATGGAACATTATCTAACTCACCTTCCGCCCATTCCCGATCATTTGGGTTGAATTCAGGCTCATTTGAGGTGCTTGCATCAACCCATGCATTTAGTGGATGTTGCTCCTCGAACAGCTCATCCAAGTCTATGGGTTCTTCTGCATGTGTCGTCTCTGTGGCTTGTCCGGAAATTCTCTCTTTCTCCTGCCTTTGAAGGTTCCTTATGAGCTCCAGATTCTTTAGCTTCAACCTCATGTTATAATGACAGAATACGAGCTTCTCTAGATGGTTCGACTTCAATCTATTCCTTTGCTTGGTGTGAATCAAGCCAAATGTGCTCCAGTTTCTCTCACAGCCTGATGAAGAGGTTGTTTGACTTAAGACCCGAATTGCAACATAGGCTAGATCTTCATACCCATATGTTTTTCCATGATCTAGCTACCAGTCAGCTGTAAATAGAAAATTGGCCATGTCAACAATGTGCAAGCTATAATTAAAATTTAAGTAGAACATCTAGTTAATAATTTTCAAACCTGGACTCAAAATTTTGGCAGCTCTTTGAGCAGTACTTGTCCCAAAGTGGTATAACATCATTCTGTAATCATGCATTTGCTTGCATGCCAATATTGCTCTGTCCTCATCTGCAAGCATACGCTTAATAACAGACTTAGCCCCCATCAACACTTCCGAACAACTATCATAGCTATCCTTCTTCCCATCAGTTCTGAACATGTACTGAGGGTTGAAAAAATAACCTAAATAAATAAGTCGAAGTTAGTTATTACTTAAGAGAAATGTGTATACAAATAATACATATAGAAAGTTAGTAGCTTACCAGCTGCATGAAGATCGTGATGTAAAGTGTGTTCCCAACGTCTGTCTATTATGTCCCACCACTTCACAAAAGTTGTTGGGTTGTTCAGTTGAATGAGTTCCTTAGCTCTGTCCATAGCTTCATATAAAAACCCCATATCTGATCTTCTTTCTCCATCACAAGATCGCAAGACACGGACAAGCGGTTCTACAACATTTAACACCGCTTGCACCCCCCTCCAGAAGGGTCTAGACTGAATTAGATCAGCCACTTTCTTACCTTTCTCTCTGACCTTAGTTGGTACATGCCGCAATATGTGATTCTCCCAATCTTCCGATGCCACCATCCTAATCAAGTTGTTCTTTTGTTGACTTAAACTATCTAGAGAGATATATTGAGATGCAAACCTGGTGGCTCCCGGACGAAGCAACTCTCTTCCATGAGTATGTGTGCGCATGATATCCAGAATGTTGTTGTGGTTGTAGATGAATGTGGTGATAAATCGACCACTCTTGACCACTCCATCTACCATCGGATCAGAGGAAATGTCTTCCAACATCAAGTCAATACAATGCGCAGAACAGGAAACCCAGTATAAATGTTCTCTCTTCTGCATCAACATTTGTCCAGCTAACTTGAACGCCGCTGCATTGTCCGTAACCACTTGGACAATCCTTTTTTCGCCCACTTCTTCCACCATTTGATCCATTAATTCACACAGGTACTGGGCATTCTTTATCTTTCCAGATGCATCAATGGACTTCCAAAATACGGTTCCAGCTTTACAGTAAATTAAGAAGTTGATCATACTTCTTCTTGTTATCCCTGTAAAATTCCAAACGTGATAAGAAATCAGAAAGAGACCTATTTTGATTAAGAAAAAATGAAGATAAGATAAGAAACTGAATATAAGATTTATGTACCTGTCCATCCATCGCACATTAAAGTGCATCCATACTCATCCCAGATCCTTTCAAATGATTTAATGTATGTTCGGATGTCATCAACTTCCATATCCAAGTACTTGTTGTATATCTCATATGGAGAAGGTCCTTCAACCCCTTTGCCAACTTCTTGTATGGTCTCGATCATAGACTCATAATATGGCCCCTTGGCCGCATTAGCAGGGATACTGTTATAGAAAAACCACCTAGATGTAGCTCTCCCTATCTTCTCCTTACAAAGTTTTAAGTTCTTGAATGCAGCACTAATAGAAGGTTGTTTATCCCTCTTCTTGGTGAGCAAGGGATCTATTGGACCTACTCTAGGATCTGCAGCTCTAGTGAACTCCTGAGGCAGCTCCTCGCATACATTAGTGCTCATGCCGGCACTAGTGCTCCCTTGTGCAGAAGGTGTGGAGCCACTTCCTTGTCCTCCATATCTTCCAGTGTGCCGAAATAAGTCCTCATCTGCAAAGGACCGCCGGCTTGCTTCCATTGCACGTCGCAATTCAACTTTAAATGTAAAAGAAAAAAAAATAATCTACTATAACTATTTGTCTGAAAACGTTAAATGAAGAATATGAAAATAAGTTAAATAAGAAACTTACTTGTATCCCAATCATCAACATTTATAGGTTGATTACTTCCACCAAGCCGGACTCCAGCATCAGACCT
Source organism: Zantedeschia hybrid cultivar (assembly GCA_030544215.1). NCBI lineage: Eukaryota > Viridiplantae > Streptophyta > Magnoliopsida > Alismatales > Araceae > Zantedeschia > Zantedeschia hybrid cultivar. Next base: position 69,692,839 of record JARZZO010000014.1, read on the forward strand.
TCGCGCTGGTTCAGTCAATTCCTCTCGAATTTCTTGTCTTCTTCTGGCAGTACTTGCTTTGCTTGATTCCTTTTCCTTCATGTAAGTTCGAAATTGGATCCTAACCTCTGAAGGAACTCGAGCACATGCTGCAACTTCACCTTTTATTCCAGCAAGATGTTGTTTGAATCGGTAGACCTCGCCAGAGACAACCCGGTTGCAATATTTGCATTGTACCTTTCTTTGGCCCATGTCCACCGGTGTGCAATGACCCCAAGCAGGATCAGCACTAGGAGGATTCCCAGATGACCGCTCAGCAGCACCTTGAGATGCCATTCCTTCACAGCACAAGAAGATGAGAGATCGCGGAGCTTGTAGTAGACTAGAAGTGACCTCGTGGGAGAGATGGAGAGAGAATTCTATGAGGGAGAGAGAGCAAGAATGTTAGGAGGCTCAAAGGGCAATTGTGGAGCCTTAGGAGGGCCTTGGGGGGGTTTAAATAGACCCCCAAGGCCCAAACTAGCCGTTGCTGGCCGTTTGGGACCGTTTGGGAACGGCCAGCAACGGCTAGTTTGACCCCCAACGGCTAGTCAAACTAGCCGTTGGGGGCCGGGTCGGGCCGATCCGAGCCGACCCGGCCCGATCCGGTCCCGGATCGCCCGATCCGGCTCGGACCGGCCGATCCGAGTCCTGGACTCGGCCAGGTTACTCGGGATCGGCATGGTCGGCCCAAAACCTGTCCGACTCGGCCGATCCGTGCCGATCCAAGTCGAGTTTTTGAACCTTGAGAAAATGTCCTTCAGATGTACACACACAATGGTACTCAACAAAGGGTTCAATCAAAGGCATACAAGAACATCGTTTGCAATTCTTCTGAAGAACATTATCCACATTCTGAACCTAGTCATATTAATTACACATGGACAATGCCCTAAGCATTCAATTACTAAGTTACCTGCTCCTGAATCACTTGTCTAACACAGAAGAATCACAAAAGTTCATAACCATCTAATCCTGATTGATATATTACATTGCAAATTGACACCAAAATACATTACATGATCCCAAAATACCCTGAGAGCGAAGCTCTTGCTTCCGAATACACAGCCATTTATACACCTTTCTGTTTATGATCTTGCTGAATGGTTGAACCTCATGCCCTTGTCTATTTACACATTCGGTTGCATACATTTTAGTCCTATGATATTTTCTAAATATGGGTTTGTTCACCTTCAAAACAAAATAGCACTTTTTGTTAAAAGGAAAGAGGTTCTTGCTACTAGTTGATGAATTTCTCATCACATCATAGGTGATAGTTAAGCAGGCATGAAGAATTTACAAAAAGTAAGAATGACCAAGATTTGTAACTCTATTGGGAATTTGAGTGTCAAGTATTTATTTCCATGGATGGGCAAGAATGTTCAATCTTCCGAAAATGGATGGAAAAGATGTTGATTGTTTGCTAATGCCTGTGATTTGCTTGGTATGCATAGGAGGTCTATTGAAATATTGGCGTCAATAATGTTTGAATTTGATTCATCACTTAGTAAGCACTTTAGCCTTTTTCTTGTCACATCTAGTGTACGATATTTATGATCATATTTTCCACATTACCTTTTGAGATATATTGAAATGACAAAGATAGATCATAGTCCCTTTTAGCCCCTATCTAAAGCAAAAATCACAAGGTTTATGCTCATAAGTTTATTTCTTTTGCACACTATTGATGGGCTTCTATGGGAGAAATGAGGGAGATTGAATGCTCGTGTTTCATTATTTTTGTTTTATTATTTTGATGAGCTTGATAAATGTGAGAACTTAGGATGAGTCCTCAAGGAATCTGAAACTTTGGATCAAGTATGCAGATCTATAAGTTTGACCTCACCCTACTGACCTCAGTTAGTGTTAATTACATTGATCAAAATGATCAAAGACCTTTAATTAACTACCATAGATGGTACCCTTAAATATAAACTACATGAAATTTACATGTCCATTAATGAAAGCATGATTTGAATTGAGCCCAATAGCTTTAGCCAGGTCTAGGATGGGTTTCAGATGATCTTGAAGACTTTTAAGTTGTTTGGAGATTCCAGATGTTTTAGGCCCCAAAAGGGTATTTTTGGTAATTTTTGCAAGGTTGAAGGCATACGAGTACTGGGGTCACTTTGGTGTTTGAAATGTGTTTGAGTAGATTGGGTAAGTTTTGAAACACTGAGAGATGTTTTCAAGTCATTTTAGAGGATTTTGGGTCAAAGGGTATTTTTGTCATTTTTAGAAAGTTTTGAGTTTTAAGGATATTTAGTGTGTTTTAGTTGATTTAACATTTTTATGATTTTTAGTGATTTTTGGTGCATCAAGGGTATTTTGATAATTTTTGCCATTAAGGTTTCGAGGACATTTAGGGTGTGTTAAGTGGTTTTTACATTTTTTTTGTGATTTTTTACATATTTTTATAATTAGAGGGGTATTGGTAATTTTGAATTAGTTCTAGAGTTGGATGGATTATTAAAGGTTACAAGGGTGTATGTGTCCTTTATAGGCATTAGATCTTTTATTTAGGTTAAGGGTATTAAAGGGATATTCTATGTTTGGTTAACTTATTGCTTATTTTGGGTTAACGGTGTCTTGGAACTTAAATGAGTTTAGGTGAGAAGGCCAAGCACATTAGAGTCATTTGGACATCAATCAAACAAAATCCAAGACCATGAGCCAATTTATTGGGCTTTAACCAGATTGTAGCAACTTGTATTAAGCATAGAGGACTTGATTAAATTTGTCCAAGTCTAACTAAAGGATAATCCTATTTAATATTGATTAAAGATACGAAGAGGTCATAGACCTACTATAGATTCATTAGGATTATATCCTTTAATGCGATCATATGCATCAAATATTATGGACTTGTTCAAGTTTTCCAAGTCTACTAGAGGATAATCTTAATAGATATTTATTAAGGATGCGAAGAGGTCATAGACCTATTATATATCCATTAGGATTATATCCTTTAGTGAACTTTAGGTGGATCAGGTGTGCCTTAACAGATAAAGGATAAAGTATCAATTATTTGTTTTAGAAGGTGACTTCAAGTCACTATTCCATTAATGAAGATAAGAAAATGTTACAAGGGAGATCCCTAAGGGGAAGATACACCTCAGCTTGGGTGGGACAAAACCCCAACCAAGTCTCACAAATCCATGAAGAAATAATTACAAGTAGACTGTTTTATCAAGGGGATAAAACATCATTACAACAAACTCCTCATAGAAATAAAACTCTCCACAGACTTCTGTAAAATCACTGAATCTTCTTCAATAATGATGCCAGCAGCTCTTCCCCACTCTTCTACCCTTCTAAAGGTGTAGTTCAATAATTCAATAGCACTAATAAATTGATCACTAAACTTCCTCATGTTTCTCTCACACCAGATTGTCCACATCAAAGCCGGCCCTATAAGTGACCACAGTTGGTTTTGGTCAGGATAAGGGCAAACTTCAGACCACCAGCATAGGAGATCCATGGCAGAAGAGTGGTCCACCTAGCTGATTCCAAATATACTGCAGAGAGACTTCCATAGGATGTTAATAATGCCACAGTCCACGAAAAGATGTTTAAGATCTTCCTCAAAGATTGCACAAAAGGCACATGAGGAATTAACTGAGATATGGAACTTCTTAGCCCTCTTGCCCGTGGGAATTCTAGACCAAGCAACCTTCTATAAGAACACCTTAATCTTATTAGGAAGGTTTTTTGTCCAAACTAAATTCTTCCACCAAACCCTGCAGCCACCATCATTCAATACCTGAACTGTAGATCTGACTGAAAACAACCCGTTGGAATTCCATCTCCAAACTCTCTTGTCCTAGTTTTCTATACAAATTCTGACTCTACTAATAAGGTTTAACAGATTCAAAAATTCCTCTATTTCCATGTCAGTCAAATTTCTTCTCAGCTGCAAATTAACAGATCTTGAACCATTATGAGATAGGACATCTACAACCGAAGCCTCCTTGTGAAGAGTGATGTTAAATATATTGCTGAAGACTGAAGATAAAATCAGATTTGAGCACCATCTGTCTTTCCAAAATGATGTATCACAGCCATTACCAACCTAGATATTACAAGAGATAGCCATGAACTCAGCGTTCTTCACTATATTCTTCCAAATAGGGGACAAGTTATAATAAGTGATAGAAGGAAATAAAGTCCACTTATTATCAGCATAATAATATAAGTCCTTGACAATGACTGTCCAAAGGGCTTCTGAACATTCCCCCCTTCTCCACAGTCATTTCATTATCAAAGCTTTGTTAAAAGTGGCAACTCCATATAGGCCAATGCCACCTTGCTCCTTAGCTTTACACACATTTTCCCATTTAATGAGATGAAGCCCTCTCTTCTCCCTTTTTCCATCTAACCATAAAAAAGAGCTTCTGGCTGATTCTAAAATCTTCTTCACAGTCCTGGGAATCTTGAAAATAGAAGCATAGTAAGTAGCCAAAGAGGAAAGAACTGATTTGGATAAGATCATTGTCTCTCCTCCAAAAAGAAATCTACCTTTCCATCCTTCCAATCGATCTTCAAATTTCTTAATAAGGTCGCTCTAATCCCTAACCCTGATCATTCCATCCGATAAGGACAGACCAAGGTATTTGATAGGAAAGGAATTAACTCTGCACTGAAAAAAGAACTGCCACTTCCTGTAATCTGTCCTGTGCCTCATTAATCCCAATAACTTTTGATTTCTCATAATTAATTCTTAATCCAGTGATAGCTTCTACCAGAATCAGCAATCTTTTGATATTCTGAAATTCCACATTACTTCTAGTAGTAAACAATAATGTATCATCCGCAAACTGAAGATGAGATAAATGGATATTACTTTTACCAATACTAAATCCCTCAATCAGACCCTTATGAGCTGCACTATCCCAAAGAGTACTCAAAATCTGTCCAACTAACAGGAAGAGAAGAGGTGACATAGGATCCCCTTGCCTAAGACCTCTAGAACTCTTAAAATAGCCACACGGCTCTCCATTAATCAACACAGAGAATGTAGATGAGGATATATAGCTCATCACCCATCTAATCCACCTCCCATTAAAACCCATAAGCTCCATAACCTTCTGAAGACAGCTCTAGTTGATTCTGTCATAGGCCTTTTCAAAATCAATCTTTACTGCAACACCTTTCTTATTTCTATTCTTGTAGTGATGGATTGCTTCATTTGCTGCCATGTAACTGTCCAATATGTATCTACCTTGCAGAAAAGTTGTTTGATTGGCACCCACAATGTTATAAATAACTTTCTTGAGTCTGGATGTCAAGATCCTAGTTATGATTTTATAACACCCATTGAGTAAGCTGATAGGACGAAAATCAGCCAAGTTTTCAGCACCTTCTGATTTTGGAATAAGAACAATGAAGGTTGCATTGAAGACCTTAATCCTTTCCGGATTATCAAAGAATTCTTGAACAGCCATAAGAAGATCCTCTTTAATGGTATCCCAGAAGAATTGATAGAACCCTAGGGACATCCCATCGGGTCCCGAAGCTTTATTGGGATCCATATTGAACACAACTTCTTTAATTTCCTTTTCTGAAAAGGATGCAGATAAAGCCTCAGCTTCAGAGACATTAAGCTTGGGAAGCAAACCTTCTTCCAGGTGAGGTCTGAAAGGGAAATCTTCCAAGAAAAGATTCTTGTAGAAATTAACAAACCTTTTCTTAATCTCAATAGGATCTTCAATCAAAACCTCATTATCTCTAATATGATCAATGGACAAATATCTCTTCTTGGCACTGGCCACCACATGGAAATAGGATGTATTTTTGTCTCCTTCCTTTAACCAATGTTCCTTGGCTCTCTGTCTCCACCTGATTTCCTCTTTCAACAACTCTTCATTCAGCATGAACTTGGATTATTTTATTGTCTGCATTTCCTGAGAAGATAACTCCATACTCTCACTTTTCAACTCCAATTCTTCAATTCTGTTTTTCAGCACCTGTCTCTCTTCTGAAAGTCTCCCATATTTCTGTATAGCCCATTGTCTTAAGCATTTCCTGATCCTCTTCAATTTGCCTTGAAAAGTATGAATAGGTGAATCAGTCCTTGGAGCTTCCTACCACCAATTGGAAACCATCTCTTTGAAAAGATTCTGCATTTCTGTCTCTTATCTTCCATCATGAGTAATAGAGGAATATGATCTGAGACAACTCTACTAAACCCTTTAATGTGGGTCAAAGGAAATCTGCTGAACCATTCAGTGGAAATCAATATTCTATCTGTTCTTGACTGGATACTAACCTGCTGCATGTTTGACCAAGTAAATTTCCTGTTCGGGATATCTAAATCCATAAGATTAAGGTCCCTAATCCACTGATTAAGGGTAGCCATCTCCTTGCTCCACTTGTGCATACCGGACCTTTCCCAGGGAAACCTTACACAATTAAAATCCCCAACAATACACCAAGCTTTAGCAAAAAGAGAGTGCAATCTGTAAAGTTCCTGAAAAAACAATTCCCTCTGCTGATCAGTGTGCGGGCCATACGCTGAAGAAATAATCCAACTTTTATTGCTGTATGAGCTTCCACCCTTCCATTTGAAAGCAACCGATATGCTGAACCTGCCCACATCACATACATTGATTAGTATCAATTATTAAGGAAGATAATATATCTTTAAGGGTTCATTAAGAATCCTTAAATAATATCCTTTAAAGGACTTATAGTGAGGCTTATCCAGATCTATTAAGAGTCCATTTAAAGATCCATTTATGAACCAAAAGTTTAATTTGGATAGACCCAATTAAAGTCCAATAAGGATATATAATGTTACTAAGTCCAATAAGGATCCAATAACAATGAAATTGATTTATCATGAGCACATAGTTCAATATGATTAGTGGGAGTAAGTACACATGAATGGGAAAACTCAATAATACATGAATTTGCAAAACTTAAAGCAATGCTCAAGAATGCATGAGCTTGCCCTTCAAAAGGCCTCAACAATTCCTTCTCAAATAGTGGCACAAGTCGTCCCCAAAAAATGGTTGCTGCAGCATCACCCTTTGAGGGGTTTAAATAGGGGCCAAGGAGGATTCAGTGGGGGGTCAAAAGATCCGGTGGCACCTCCCACAGGATGTGACATTTCCTCCATTTTTTTCAATTTTTTAAATTGAAAGATTGAGAGAGAAATAAAGGAGAGAGAGAGAGAGAGAGAGAAATGAGAGAGGGACCTGAAATAAATGTGTGTGTGAGAGAGAGATGTGAGAGCCACATGTGGCTGTCCAGTGTGTGGGGGGGGGGGGGTCTTCCTCTCTTCTTTGCTTCTTCTTTCCCTTTTTTGTTATTTTATTCCAGAAATGCCCCGACAGAGCTTTAATGCTCTCCCTCCAGTGGGGAGATAAATGAGAGAGGGAGGATAAATGAGAGAGAGAGAGGAGCCACGTGGGCCATCCGGTGGGAGGTCTCCCACCTTTCTCTCTTTACTTTATTGCATTTATACTCATCTGGTTGGGTGGTCTCCCATCTTTTTCTCTCTACCTTGTCTCTCTCTGTTTTTGCATTTATTATCCATCTGGTGGGGGGTCTCCCACATTTTCCTCTCTCTTTTACTCTTCTTTTTCACTCTTCTTTTTTTCTTTTATACTCATCCGGTGGTGTCTCCCACCTTTTTCTCTACCTTTTCTCTCTTTCTTTTTGTGTTTATGGACACCTAGTGGGCTCTCTCTCTCTCTCTCTCGGGACCGTGAGTCAACAACTTTGTTGCCACTGCTGCTTGCTGTTGGTGTTGTTGCTGTTGCTGCTTCTATTGGTACTGGTGCTGCTGCCTTTTGTTGTTCTTGTTGTGGGCTGCTTCTTGTTGGTGTAGAAGTTGCCGCTGCTTGCTGCTATGTTGTTGTTCACTGGGGCTATCGCTTGCATGGGGGAACATGAATAGGTATAGTTTTTTATCATATATATCAGTTTTCTTCTTGATAATAAATGTGATTTAGACTGAAAAATGTCAAACAGCTTCATTATCTATGTTTTTTTCTGGATGTTGCTTCAGCATTTCTTTTGGCTTGAGCCTTCTTGATGATGATTTATGATTATCCATGTATGTTAAACACGGAAGTTTGTTTCACATGTATATTCTTAATGCAGAAACATTATGACTGAAGTTGACTTATTGCAATGTTAATTTTTGTGCTATTTAAAGTTTTTTTTTTGCCTTAAAAAGGATAAAGAAATGTTTTTCATTTCACTGAGAAAGATCTGCTGCATATATTAATCACTTAGAATTGACATTTATTCTTTGGTATTCCAGATAAGCAAGAAGCTGCGTCAACTAGTTGCAAACATTAAGCATTCTGGTGATGGAATTCAGCCCAAGTCCCTTAAATGTATCTTGGGTGACATCAAACACTTTAACATACAACCATATGCAATGTTTGAGGAGGAGGAAAGAAAGAGGATGCATGAACATTGGTAAGTATTTTTTTTGAAGCAATTTATTATCTGGTTATTTATATTGATCCATGCAAATTGGCCTGTGCCTGCAGGTTGCAATTAGCAAACAAAGATCTCCCTGCTACATTTGAGAATTTCAAAGAACTTAGGTTGCTGGCTGATAATTGGAGGAAATCAGTGCAGCATGAACTTGAAGGGATGAAGGAATGGATGGATAAGAAGGTTTATTGCCACCCTCTTCTTCACTTCGACAGTAATTATTATTTTTATACTATGGATACAAACTTGAGGGTTAACTTTAACCTGTCAGATTTGCATTGCAAATTAGTTTATTGACATATGCTAAGTTGCCCTACTGATTTCCTAAATCATGTGTTTTAGTGGTAACATTGTATTGAAATTTGACGGAATGGCACCTTTGCAGTAGAAAGATGTGATAGTTTGACTTCAGTAATGGTTTCTTTTTCAGGATGAGAAGGAAAGTCGAAGATGGGCTTCTCTGGAACAAGTGGATGAAAGGGACTTAGAACAAGAGTCTGCCCTTGATGTGCAGGATGCGGGATGTGTTCAGCCTGCCCTTCACTTCACTCACTGTCATCATATGGAAGGAAACTCTTCACTGAACAGTTCTCAACTGTTTAATCCTTCATCTCCGGACCAAGAGAACAAATTGAATATCTTACAATCAACAGGTAATCATCTCATCCTTCTGCCTAACAATGGTCATCATGCAGAAAAGATACTTTCTCTCAACAGTCCTCAAGAGCACAAACCTTCAATGCATCAAGAAAGGTGTGGAAATACAGAAGAAAAAGCAACTATTTCCCAGGCTCTTCCCAAGACCAATGGATGTGAGGATGCTAAGGAAGACTTCATGGAATTGGAACATTCTTCATCCACTGACGGTCATCACCAGGAGTGGATTCCTTCTCTTTGCAGCCATAAGCGACTCTCCTCTGTGGGTTTGGATGAAAGAGATGTAGATAAAATAAGATCTGTGGATGATGGTCCAGTTGTCTGGCAGTTCCTTGGAAGTGCAAGTGTGAATACTGCTGTGGATGTTGAAGCAAATGGAAAACATTTTCTCTCATGTTCCAAAGGCATTTTGCAGCAAGGCAATAAACATCCTTATCACTGCCCTACCTCAGAGAGCCAGGCGTACACATCTGTCAATGCGTTACCATTCCAGACGCCACAATCTATGGAGGAAAGAGTGTCTCAATTGATTGATATGAAAGCTCAAATGCATGGTCAAGATGCAGAATCGGTTGCTTTACATGTTGACAACAGAGTGAACATGTTCAGTTCATATGCAATCGAAGATAACAATCTGCTACTTTCACCTATTCACGGGGAGGGGGGAATTCTATCATCTTTTGTGCAGGAACATTTGGATGGATTGAACAAATCACAAATTCCATTTGTGGTAACAAATGATGGCTTGATGCAGTCTAGTCAGTTTCCTCCCCAATTTCTGGGACAAGAAGGAATGATGCTTGATCAGAACCAGTGTAGGGAGAAAGATCTGTACTTGCACCAAATACCAAATATGAATATGCCTTCAAGTGGCAGATTCCCAAGCCAAGACCATTTCCTCTCAAGTGGCTCTCAGGACTCGACTAGGCTCCAATCCCCAATAATTCGTGGATTACCAGTCCACAATTGGTTGCAGGGGGGCCACCGCAATCGTGCAAGTTGGTCTGGTGCCGAACCTACTGGTAGTGTAGGTCAGTGCTTTGGTTATACAGGCAGTATTGATGGAAGCCTCTTTGGTGTGTTTTCCGAATGTAATCAGCTGCTGTCAAGTTCACCATATATCATCATGAATTCTGAGCACTTCTCTTCAGGTGTTAACTTTGGCAGCAGGGGCAGTCCACATGGTGATGGAATTTACAGTTGCCCACCCCTTATTAACAATGGCAGCAGTAGAGATGCGGCTGCATCAATGATGAATCCCATGACATGGGTGAACTCTCATCAAAATCCTGGATTACCAGAATCACTCAGGAAATCATATCTGCAATCCTAGTAGGGGATATCTTCTTTGCTTGCTGAAAATTTGAACCCCTTCTTTGACATCCTTCAGGTTGCTGAGTGAGCAGTGCCATAAATGATCGAGGGGTTGCTGAGTGAGCAAATCTACTCTGGAAGTTCTGATAAAGCATTTGAGGGGGGCAAGGTTTTGTACATATTTACAGATACTGTGTTTATAATGAGGAGAATCATAGAGGGCGTTTGTATCAATAACATGAGAGGATCTGAAGTTACAGTGAAACTCTTATCAGAGGAAGCAAAATATGGGTTAGGTTCGGTGACCTGCATGGCAGGTAAATTTTGGTTACGGTTATTCTGATCTTCCTCTCTTTTGTCCGAGGGAGGTGTCATGTTTATGATTTTCTTGAAGGCCTTGTTGCCTTTAGTATACAATAAGGTTTCCTTGAATGATGTAGCAAATAAAAGAACCATTTTGGTCTCTTGATATGGGTGGGGGCTGGCTCAATCCATTATGAGTGTAGCCTTTTCTGTCAGCATCTTTATCTCTGGCACGTTGATCTACAGTTTCTTGATCAGCGGCAGGCAACCCTTGCCCCCCCTCTTTCCTTCATGCTCATCCTCTTATTGCAGGTCCTTGTCGCATGTGGGAAACATGAGTGCCCTTGGGATCTTGGCACTTGATGCTTGGGTAGGGGAAGCATGAGTGCCCTTACTGTTATCTTGGTGGCACTGATCCAGTTCAGCAGATAATGAGGGACATGGTTTGCTATTCAGATCGGAGCGACTAGAGTTGACTCGTATCTAGACGAGTTCAAGTCATTGGAACGGTTTGACTCGCGAGTTGCATCCACTGGATCTGACCAGATACAACTTGTGCTGATTCATATGCCACTTCCAACGACTTCCGCTGACTCGTGTCGACTTGTGCGATATGCTGTTATCCAGCACAGGTCGTTGTGACCCCCCAATCCCCTTAGAGCTACTCAATGCAACTTGATGCAGTTTGTCTTATTAAGTAGCTTTTTTTTAATTTGATAAATAATTGGACTCTTTTTTTCTTCAATTGGTAAGTAATTGAGCTTTTTTCTCCAATTTAATTGATAATTTATACTTTTATATTGATTAATAGGGTAGATGTTTATTAAATTTGATTTAATATTTGTCATTAATAAACCATTAGATCACTAGAGTTAAAATTTTATTTATATCATAGTTATTTATAAATTTAAATTTTTAAAAATAAAATAGAAATAAGATTGAATCAACTTGATTAGTGTGAGTTGTGTGGATTAACCAAGTCAGATCGGATTTGACTAGTATGTAGCTGGACCCGATCTGATACAGATCATTGAGTTCACAAACCTTGGTGAGGGAGAGGTTGGAGCTCGGGAAATAAGAAAAAAGGTAGAGGCGATCTGAGAGCAAGATAAAGGGCATGCCACTCGAGAAAATCATGAGGAAGAGGAACTTTGATTCAACGCGCACGACGTTGCTGGTTTTTTATATTATTTTCAATGATTTTGCTGCATTACAATACTTGCAAATATAGTTTTGTGTTAACCTTGGTTAGAAGTGCAGTAAAAATCTTTTTTCAACTATCAAATTTGATATTTAGATAAAGACATCTCTACAAAAAAATTCTTTTGACTAGTACAATTTGACACAGAGTTAGTAAAGGAAGAGTGCTAAAAAAAGTTAATTAGAATTAGATAGTTTTAATAGAATATTAATAAATATATGGTGATGATGGGATATTTTTGCAAGTATTGTGATGTGGTAAGGTTATTAAAAATAATACAACACCTCACAGTCTCAAGCATTTAATGTAAGTATATGTCTTTGGACATGATAAATGTATGTATGCTCGACAAATATTTTGTGGGCATGACAAATACTTGTCACACTTAAAAACATTTATCACTCATACACGTGTACAAATTTCTAGACATGACAAATATTTGACAGACATGATAAATATTTAGTGGGTATGACATATTTTTCAGGCATGACAAATATTTGTCCTCCTACATACAATTGTCATACCTAGCGTCTTGTACACGTATTAAATGCTTGTGAGGCCCATTCGTGGAAAAGCTACCTAATCCATGTGCTATTGCCCATATGGACCAATGAGATCTTACATTGCAGATGACTCGGCTCGTTGCAATGCAAAGTGATGAAGGTCTTCCCCGTCAAGGGAGACGAGCTGGTTTATGCTTGGTCGGGTTCGTTTTCCTTGCGAACAGGCCTACAATAAATGCCGAGAGGAAGGAGAGGGAAGGAGCTCATCAAAACAAGGATAGCTCTCCTCTAGTCCCTCATCGGTTGCAACATTTACTCCTCCAGCTGCCCCTTATCATAAATAAAGGGAGTTTAATGCTTTGGAAAGGTATGCCATAAAGGTCACATTAAATACTCCTTTCTCTCTCTCTTGCCCACTCTTCCTTGTCTTATTCTCCTTGTCACTATCTGACTTGGATGACGGAGGGGCATACCTGGGATAGTTACCTAGGCCCCACTTGACGACATATTTTGGTGCGTTCAGGAGGTGGGCACTTCTGTCGGTCGACTCCATGGCCCTACTCTCCAATCAGCCGGCTCTCTACTCCGGTTCTTCTTCGATTGGCCTCTCGGCCACCAGGCTCGGCACCCCATGCACCTCGACAATGTCACTTGGCGCCATCTGTGAGAAAGACGCAAGCCATGGCACACCAGGGCCCGATAACCAGGAATCGAGTTGGCCAGTCAGATTTACTGCGAGGTCGTGACTGTCTCCATAGTTCAGGTGGAGAATGGGTCGGGCATCATCACCTCTTCGGCCCAGTCTCTCGGTCCTGTCCCAGTGCCTCCGACTGCATCGAACACTCCCTCGGTGCAAGCCGGCTGTGTTGAGGAACTGGCCCAATAGGTGGCCCATCCCTTGACTACTGTGGGCACGTTGACATTGTTGTGTGATATAGTTACGGCCATAGCAGAACACATGGGGTTGCTCGGCCCCCAAACCAGGTTGCCTCTGCCGCCACAGCTGTCATGCTAGACGTTCCAGCCCGCTAACCATTATCACTCCTCGACTTGGCATCATTCACCGGGCCGTTCGGTCCACCTACAGGGGGCGTCCCCCAAGGGGATCTCGAAACTCGAAGGTCACCCGGCCGGAGGTGTACGTTGTTATACCCTAGAACTTAAACCCACTATAATTAGTTAATGGGTTATATTTAATTGAGCCTAATATGATTAATTAATGTGTTATGTGTAATTGGATTAAATTATAGTTAATTATTTATTAAAATAATAAGTAATATATGAGAAACCCATTAGTTTAACCATTAGGCCCATTAATCCCATTAGTGTTCTAAGAAGGAACCAAGCTAGTTCCAACACTTGATCAAATTCTGAGTTCGGAGTTGTGTGACAGTAGCTCGGTCAACCAGTGATAGCTTTTTGCTCGGTTGACAAACAATTATGATTTTGGTACCATGGGAAAGAGAAAATTAATATCTAAAACTTTGTAGAAGAATGTTTTTGCTAATTCTAACGTTAACTAGGTCGAATTTAAGATTTTACAGTTAAGGAAACAGTTAAGTACATGAATAGAGTCCTAATTGTACTAGAAAGTGGTTTTTCCTTAGAGATTAAGTTATCCACGGTTGGAGTCCCGCTCTAGCATGGAAAAGTGGATTTCTTGGTTGTATTGAGAAGGCAAAAAACTATATATAATCTCTTAAATTCGTGTTAAGGCTTCTAGAGCCGCACTTGAACTCCCAAGATAAGAACATGGTGTTCTTGAGAAGAATTAGAAGAGGTTTTGATTTATTTATTTTTGCGATTAGTTCTAACACATGGATTGATTAGTTTTAACACATGGATTGCATTTTTGGATAGTTATAGGACGTAGAGGAAGCTTTGGAAGAGGAAGATTTTGTGGCTAGAGTATAAGAAATTGATTGGAGAAGGATTTAAGCAATGTTCTTCGTGCTCTTCAAGAGGTAGGTGATAGATGATAACCTATTAAGTGTTTATTTTGTATTAATATAAAATTTTCGTTTTGATTTTCAAAATTGGTCAAACATGATTCATGGACCTTAATCTATCAGTCTATGATCATAATTCTCACTTTGGTCCCTCAATTTAATGTGAATTCATCAAAATATTACAGTTAAGAAAAATTGGTCTAAAATGCGTCCAGACCAGTAGATGCGATTCAAAAGACGTTCACTCGACAAGACGTCTTTCAATATTGATGTTTATAACCAATTTTCATCTATTTTTCTTGTCTAAAAGGCGTCCGCTTTGGTGGACCTGATTCAAAAGGCATCCACCAAGCCAGGCGCGATTTAGATTACTCTTCTACTGTTAGTTCGAAAACTAGATCCAACTTGTTTTGGCCATAAATTTGTAAATACTCATACAAATCATCTAAAAATTTGACCAAAGCTTGGTATATATGTATACTTAGTACTACACAAATTTTATATTTTTATGAATTTATTTACTATTCTATCCGTAATTATTTTCTCAGCCTATACAGTTTGACCAAATTGATGACAGTTCGAATTTTTTGATGAACTTTGATTAGCCATAACTCCTTCGTTTCTTAGACAAATAATCTGAAAATTTTAAAACTTTGTTACGATGGAATCTAATTGTTTGTAAAATTTTATCATTTAAGAAATTTATTCATCAATATTATGTTGTTTATTCTATTGGCAAAAATTCACTCAAGTTTGACATATACAATTCAGTGCTCTAAACTACTCATTTGATGTTTGATTCACGTGAAACTTTTTTCACATATTTTGTTTCACCTATTTATCATGTCTGCCAAATTTGGCTTTTTTTAGAATTTGTTTGCTGTTTTTTGACATGTTTATTGAAGTTTTAGCTTTAGAAATTAGGTTTAATACTTGAAAAATATGTTTGTTTGTCCGAAATTATGAGAATATTCTTGGAGCATATTCTTCCACCCAAAAACCTATTGGTATAATTTTTGTTCTGATTTCACATCTATATGACCACGTTGTCTCTTTAAGTGATTATTTTGTAAGTAAAAATATGTATTTTTGACTTATAACTAGATCTAGTACTTTGTTAATTCAAATTTTAGATTTATGTTCATCCTTTAATCTCTATTAATCTGATTGTACTATAATTAATAGACTTTGTTTGGACATTCACATCTTAAGTAAATAGTTGGTCTAATTACATTATAAGCATCCATATTAGATCGGATATTTTGTTTGATACTCGAGGGCAAATGAGTAGAATCCTGATTCCTGTCGGTTAAACTACGGGATGGCGATACGTAATGTCCTAGCGATTTAGAGTTGGGTGGGACTTAGTCTCCGATTCTACGCAGTAACCAAGACATATGTATCATATGCTTATATGCTTTGGTATTTATTTTGTTCGGCTCCTTACGTTGTGGTTTGGGTGGATATCCATTATGATATAATTTAATATATTTGATTGACACAAATTTGAAATCTTTGCTCTGATATGTTCATTTAAATTCAGCTGAGTCGTTTGAATATTTTGATCATTCTGCTTAGTTACTCTTTTGGAATTATATGAATCTGTCTTAATCTTATGATCCATGATATGAATATGATTTGATATGATACTGTGCCATAATATTTGATATGCTCAAGAGACGGCGATACGTAATGCCTTGACAATTTGATATGTTATGTTCAATATGTGATACGTTCTGAGCATGCTAGTAGAATTTGATATGTATGATATGAGTTCGATCATACCATATATGCTATATGTTACTTGATCCATTCATACTATTAGAAACACATTTGATTTGATAAACTTATACTTGACCATATTTTATATCATATTCTTATTTGAGATATATGTATAACTGTGAATCATGATTAGTTAGATATCATTTATTTCAATTATTATATTGTTAGCATTTAGTAGATTTCATTTCTTACTGAGTGGTTGTACTCATAAATCCTATTAATATTTTTAGAATCTCATGAGGAGGAGGAGTTTGACTCTTGATTGGTGAAAATCTTTAGGTTTGAAAACTTCTATTGTTATCTAGGTAGATTTGCTTATTTACTTAGAAGATTGATGTTGTAGGGATAAAGAGAGAAATATGCACTTTTTCATTTCTTTAGTAAGTTGAGTGATTTTATTTCATATGGACATTTAGCATATTTGAGATCCTAGTATTGATGTAATATATTTGTGGAATTATAGTATTAGAAATGAAAACTTTATTGGATTACTTTGATAGTAAATAACATATTTATTGCTTTAGTTATTTGTTTCTCATCATTCATATCCGATTTGTGTGATATTTGATTTTGTAGTTATGTAGCTTAAATATGAAGTGAGTCCAAGTGATTGAACTAGATCAGGAGTGTGACAATGCGGTATAGAGCAATTATGAGAGAACATTAACCGTTACCATCTGATCATAAGCCATACCATTTGATCTAAAAGTGCGGGGTAGGATAGATTGGATAGAATTTGGTTCCTAGAAGTTTGAAGATTGCCTAAAATCCAAACAAAATCTAATTATCTTTTGTTTGCATAGGAATTTCAGGTGATGACTATTATGAGAACTGGGGCTGGGAATAGGTCTCCTATTATCCGGCTTGCTAACACTGAGGAGTCTCCTGCCCAGGGAGGCTTAGCCTTTGACAAGACCCAGACTTCTGGACAAGGGGTTGTGCATGTTGCACCCATGGCTATGCCTCATGGAGAATTTGGCGCCTTTTTGTAGACTTTTCAGGGCATGGTCTAGACTATGCAGGTGCATGCAACACATCAGGATCGGGATAAAACACCTAGGGCTACCATCATGGAGAGGTTCAAGAAGCTAGACCTTCCTACTTTTAAGGGGGGAGAGCAAGCCCGAAGTTGTTTTTCCTCACATGTTCGACCAAGGTACAAGAGTTCCTTGGCCTTACGTAAGGGAACTTGTTTGTGGCTGCATATGAGGCCAAATTCATAGAGTTGGAGCGCTTTGCCCCATGCTTCTTTCCTGACAAAGTGGAGCGGGTGAAGAAGTTTGTACATAGGCGTGGGGCGCTATCTAAGGCCGGGTGGCTCTGTTCCAACCCCGGACTATAGTTGAAGCTTTAGGGACTACTTACATTATTGAGCAAGAGCAAAATTCCTTTCTGGAGGAAAAGAAGTCGCGGAACAATAAAAGGATAAATGCACCACCTCAACACAGAGGATTTGACAAGAAGCAGAAGTTCTTCCTGACCGCTACAAATGCTACAAAGAAGGTTGAGCTTATTACGTGCGCTCAGTGTGGGCGTGTGCATCTTAGCAAAGAATGTTGGCGTACAATTGGCAAATGCTTCAACTATGGAGAAGCTGGATTCATGATGCGTGATTGCCCAAAGCCTAAGGGCAACTTTGCACCTGGAGCACTTGCGAGAGGGAAGGTGAAAGTCTATGCATTGACCAATGTTGAGGCTAAGGCGGATGACAACTACAACAGGGCTAGAGGTACTATGTTAGCTAAAGGCACTCGTGAACGACTTATGTTTGATTCAGGTGCCACAGATTCTTTTGTTTCCACCGGTTTTGTTGATTCCCTAGAGAGTGTCGTGCTTTTAGAGGTACTACCTTTGACTATCACCACAACTACTGGTGAGACTTTGTTTTCCACACTTATGGTGGCTAGCCTCAGTGTTCGCATAGTAGACTAGGATATGTTTGCATGGCCCTATGTTATTGATATGGTAGACTTCAATATCATATTGAACATAGACTTTTTAGAAAAGCATGATGTATTACTAGATTGCCGTACGAAGAGAATGATATTCCAAGGTCCTAGACTAGAAGATACTTTCTATTTCAGTGTCTGAAAAATAAGTTTGGAAGGGTATTTGTCTCTGTAGTAAGAGCACATAAGTTAGTTAGTCAGAGTTGTGAGGCATTCTTGGCTAGTGTGGTAATTGATGATGACACGGCCAATATGGTGCAAGACATCGAGGTGATTCGGGATTTTTCCGATGTGTTTCCTGATGGTTTGCTCGGGTTGCCACTATCTCGGGAGATCGACTTTAGTATTGATCTTATGCTGGGTACTGCACCTATTTCTAAGCCACCATATAGAATGGCTCCTGCCGAGTTGGCAGAATTAAAGAAGTAATTACAAGAACTTCTAGACAAAGGTTTTATACGTCCTAGTGCATCACTATAGGGTGCACCAATGTTATTTTTCCAGAAGAAGAATGGACCGATACGTCTATGCATTGATTACCACAAGATCAATCAAGTCACTATCAAGAACAAATATCCTTTGTCAAGGATCAAAGACTTGTTTTATCAGCTGTAGGCATCAAAGGTCTTCTCCAAAGTTGATCTTTGATCTGGCTATCAGCAGTTGTAGATCAAGGATGAAGACATTCCAAAGACAACCTTTCACACAAGTATGGCCACTATGAGTTCTTGGTTATGTCTTTTGGGCTAATCAATGTCCTTGTTGCTTTCATGGATTTGATGAATCGAATCTTCCAGCCGTACCTTGACTTATTTGTTGTTGTCTTCATTGATGATGTGTTGATTTACTCACCAAGTGAGGAGGCACACAGGGAAATGAAGATTGTTCTAGAGATTCTCAAGACTTACCAGTTGTATGCAAAATTTAGCAAATACGAGTTCTGGTTAGAGCAAGTCCAGTTATTGGGACAAGTTATTTTCAAGGATGGAGTCTCTGTGGACCCTACAAAGGTGGAGGCTATTATGAAGTGGGAGACTTCGAAGACTGCTGCTGATATTCGAAGTTTCTTTGGCCTGGTTGGATATTACAGGAGATTTATTAAAGGGTTTTCTACTCTAACTGCTTCAATGACCAAGTTGACACGTAAGGGTGCTAAATTTATTTGGTCAGAAGAGTGAGAACACAGTTTCTAAGAACTAAAGACTAGGTTGACTACTGCTTCGGTACTCATCCTATCAGATGGGATCGATGGCTTTGTGATATATATTGATGCATTACGACAGGGTCTCGGATGCGTACTTATGTAGCATAGCAGAATTGTGGCTTATGCATCGAGACAATTGAAGGACCATGATCAGAATTACCGCACACTTGATTTGGAGATCGCTGCGGTGGTACATGCTTTGAGGATATGGCGACATTATCTCTATGGAGCTCAGTTCGAGGTGTTCACTGATCACAAGAGCCTAAAGTATATATTTTCCTAGAATGATCCGATCTGACATAGAGGCGATGTGTGGAGTTCTTAAAGGACTATGACTTCACTTTGAACTATCACCCAGGCAAGGCGAATGTGGTATCTGATATATGGAGCAGAAAGCTAATGGTTTTACAATTGCTCTCTGACTGGAAGGCTATGGAAGATATTTTTGAAGGTACACCTCAGGTTCATAGTGAGAGGTCGTACTTGATGCATTTGACTGTTCAGTTTGCTCTAATTGATAGAATCATTTAGGCTCAGGAGGAAGATCAGGCTATTCAGGCTATGATTGGTAAGCCTAATGTAGTATATAGATTTGATGGCGGCATTTGGCTTAGCAACATGCTATGTGTGCTGAATTATGTTGAACTCAAGAGAGAGCTTATGTCTGAAGCCCATAAGTTGTAGTTTTCCATACATCCAGGCAACGCAAAGATGTATCACGACTTGAAGAATTTTTTTCTAGAGAACATGCATGAAGAAGGATATTGTTGACTTTGTTTCTAGATGATTCACATGTCAGCAAGTGACATCAGAGACCTACTGGTCCGTTGCAATCAATGAAAATCCCATAGTGGAAGTGGGAACATATTAATGTGGATTTCATCACAGGTCTATCCAAGACAAGGAAGAAGCATGACATGATTTGGGTGATTGTAGATCGGCTAACAAGTTTGCTCATTTTTTGGCCATTCACAAGACTCAGTCATTGGAAGAACTTACTAGACTTTAAATTGACGAGATCATTCGACTACATAGTGTGTCAATTTCCATTATTTCAAACAGGGATTCCAAATTTATTGCTCGATTATGGAAGAGTCTATAGGAGGCATTCGGCACACAGCTTAAGTTTAGTTCTACTTTTCATCCTCAAATCGATGCTCAGTCTGAGAGAACTATATAGACGCTCGAGGACATGTTAAGAGCATGCAGTCTAAAGTGGCAGGATAGTTGGGATGATCAATTGCCTCTGATTGAGTTTGCATATAACAACAATTACCATTCTAGTATCGGGATGGCACTATATGAGGCACTTTATGATAGGCCATGTAGATCGCCTATATGCTTGTCGGAGGTTGGTGAAAGGAGTCTGTTGGGACCACAGATTGTCCAAGATTGCTCTGAGAAGATTGACATCATCATAAAGCGGTTGCTTACTGCTCAGAGCCGATAGAAGAGTTATGTAGATAATAGAAGATGAGAGCTAGTATTTGATGTAGGAGATCATGTGTTTTGAAAAGTGTCTCCTACAAAGGAGGTGATGCATTTCGATAAGAAAGACAAGCTTAGTCCGATATTTCATTAAGCCATTCAAGATTCTTTAGCGGGTTGTTAAAGTAGCTTACAAGCTGGTTTTGCTACTTGTATTGGCCAATGTACATCCAGTGTTTCATGTGTCAATGCTCAGGAAGTACATCTCAAATCCATCTCATGTGATTGAGAATGAACCACTATATGTGCAACCGGATTTACCTTATGAAGAGAAGCCGATTTGTATTCTGGACTATAAAGAGCAAGTATTGCGTACCAAGGTGATTCCTCTGGTGAAGGTTTTATGGCGACATTGTTCTACAGAGGAAGCTACTTAGGAGACAGACGAACATATGAAGAAGAAGTATCCCTTTTTATTTGGTGAGTAAAGATATTTTAAATTTCAAAGACGAAATTTTTTTAAGAGGGAGAGGATATTATAAACTAGAATTTAAACCCACTATAATTAGTTAATGGGCCATGTTTAACTGAGCCTAATATGATTAATTAATGGGTTATGAGTAATTGAGTTGAATTATAATTATTATTTATTAAAATAATAAATAATATATGATAAACCCATTAGTTTAACCATTAGGCCGATTAAGCCCATTAGTGTTCTAAGAAGGAATAAAAAATTAGGTTTAATACTTGGAAAATATGTTTATTTGTCCAAAATTTATGATAATATTCTTAGAGCATATTCTTCCATCCAAATACCAATTGGCATTAGTTTTGTTCTGATTTCATATCTATATGACCATATTCGCTCTTTAAGTAGTTATTTGTAAGTAAAAGCATGTATTTTGACTTATAATTATATATAACACTTTGTTAGTTCAAATTATAGATATATGTTCATCCTTTCCATCATTTGCTCTCTGTTAATCTGATTGTATTGGACACTGGCATCTTAAAGAGATATTTGGCCCGATTCCATTATAAACATCTACATTGGATAGGGTATTTTATTTGAAACACGAGGGCAAACGAGTAGAATCCTGATTTCCTGCTGACTAAATTAGGAGATGGCGATAGATAACGTCTTGACGGTATAGAGTTTGGTGGGACTTAAACTTTTTGATTCTGCGCAGTAACTAAAACTTCTGCATCATTGCCTAGATGCTTTAATATTTATTTTGTTCAGCCCCTTATGTTGTAATTTGGGTGCATATCCGTTATGATGTAATTTGATATGTTTAATGACACATAAATATGAAATCTTTGTTCTTATATGTTCATTTAAATTCAACTTAATCATTTGAATCTTTTAATCACTTTGCTTAGTTATTCCTTTGGAATCACATGAATCTGTATTAATCTTATGATCCATGATATGAATCTGATTTGATAAGCTATTGTGCCATGATATTTGATATCTGATATTTGATATGCTTAGGAGACGACGATACGTAATGCCTTGACAATTTGATATGTTATGTTCGATATGTGATACGTTCTGATCATGACTAATAGAATTTGATATGTCTGATATGAGTTTGATCATGCCATATATGCTATATGTTAGTTGATCTATTCATACTATTAGAAAACACATTTGATTTGATAAACCTAGATCTGACCATATTTTATATCATGTTCTTATTTGAGATATATGTATAACTGTGAATCATAATTAGTTAGATATCACTTATTTCAACTATTATATTATTAACATTTGGTAGATTTCATTTCTTATTGACTAGTTGTACTCATAAATCATATTAACATTTTTAGAGTCTCTTGAGGAGGAGGAGTTGGACTCTTGATTTGTGAAAATCTTTGAATTTGATGACTTCTACTGTTATTTAGGTGGATTTGTTTATTTACCTAGAAGATTGATGTAGTAGGGATAAAAAGAGGAATATGCACTTTTCAATTTCATTAGTGAGTTGAGTGATTTTGTTTCATATGGATATTTGGTATATTTGAGATCCTAATATTGATATAATACATTTTTGGAACTATGGTATTGGCAATGAAAACTTTGTTGGATTATTTTGATGGTAAATGACATATTTATTTGCTTTGGTTATTTGTCTCTCATCATTCATGTCCGATTTGTATGCTATTTAATTATGTAGTTATGTAGCTTGAATATTAAGTGAGTCCAAGTGACTGAACCGGATTATGGGCATAACATACGTGGTCTAACTCAACCCTAAGTTGAACTCGGTGGCTGGTCTCAGCAACAAGGGATGAGAGCCACGGAAGCGGATCAAGCATCGACTGGCACTCGGCCTACCGGAGATCGAGGACGATCAGCTGCTTCCACCACTTCCACCCTTGACTTGGAATGTCGAATAGCCGATCTTCAAAAAGAAATGCAATGGCTGGTTAGCCATCCCTACGGCGTACCGCTCGCTAGCACCATTATGGAGAAGACTTTGTTTTCCTTCGACAGTGTTGTTGTCCAAGTGCGGGACAATGTAAAGTTGCCAAAGGGCCCATTGTATGATGGGACAACTGATCCCGCCAGCCACTTCGAGAGGTTAAACTCTTACCTCCTGGCTAGAGGGGTGCCTGAATAGGTATGTCGCCGGCTATTCCCTCTTACCTTGGAGAAGGCTGCAACAACCTGGTTCCAGTCCCTAGCGATCAGATCCATTTATTTTTTGGAGCAACTCAGGCAACTCTTCATCGCCCAATTTTATGATGCAACCCGACAATTCAAGACCTCGGCCATCTTGCTCGCCATCAAGCAGGCACCGGGCGAAACATTAAAAGATTATTTCACCCGATTTAGGGCCGAGGTGGCACAGATCACTAATCTAGATCATTCCCTCGCCGTCTCCGCGGTGATCAATGGTTCAACGGATATCGAGCTGCTTAGCTTGCTCGGGAAGAAGCATCCGCTAACCTTTCAAGACCTCATCGCCCGCATCCAGAAATACATCAATCGGCATGCCCTCCTACTCATGAAAGTCGTCTCTAAGCCGACTGACTTGCCCTTGCCTTCTGAGAAGCAGAGGCATGATGACTTCAGACAAGCGGGTAAGGCATGATGACTTCAAACAAGGCAGACTTAGCCACCACCTCAGCCACTCCCGTTCCTCCCTCTTCTGGCTCCGCCTTCCTAGATCCTGATGGAGGTCAAGGAAAGGAACTTGCTTCGGCAGCCGCCTAAGATGAAAAGCGATCCTTGGTGCCAAGACCCAAGCAAATACTGCGAGTTCCATAAAAAGTGCGGCCACACGATGGACGAGTGCCGGTACCACCGATAGGAGATTGAGCGCTTAATTTGCAAAGGCCGCCTCCCGTAATACGTGCCCAAGCAACTGGCCATATCGACTCCTCCTTAACAACCCCCAAGGCCTGCGCGACCGACTTATTCTCCTACTGGGAACGCCTCCCCCGGCGGCCGACTATCGGATCGATCATGATGATCTCCGGGGGGGGGGGGGGGGAAGGTCAGAGCTACCAGTTGGCGTCCATCTAGCTGGAGGGTGTTGGGTTTTCTCGGTTTCTCCGGATCGCTCACGCAGCGGAAAATAAAAAATTTACAGCGATCCGTTCCCGTTTTGAAATCTAAAATACGATAATCGGATTATCGAAGTTCTCACCGTGTGGGGATTCGAATCCGCAACCGTTCGGTTCCGTCGGTGCGACACCGCAAGCCGCGCAAGCGCCCGGCCTCTAACGAAGTCCACGCGATCCTCCCCGCGACGGATATCCTCGAGTTCCTCGTTCTTCGCAGCCCACGAAGCCTCCGTCGGTCGCCGCAACTCACGGACGATTTCCCGTCGAACGGGATTCGGAGAAGCGGCGGAGCAGATCTGGATCTGCCTGGACGCCAGAGAAGGACAAAAACTGAGGAGAGGCGTCTAGGGTTAGCAGCAGCTTGGCCTGCTCAGCCCGTACGCTATGTTTTATACTAACCGCGCAGTTTTTCATAAAAACCCCCGGTTTGTATAAAACCCACTTATTTATCCATCGCCTTGAGAATCATTTGCGTGTGACCCTCTAGGCCCAAGTACCAGTCCAGTTAATGGCCCAACAAGCCCAGTGACTCCTCACTGGCTTTATTAATTAATTAATAACCCTTTATTAATCAATTAATCAATCGAATTGATGTCGCACATCGAATTCGACCGGGCCTCCGATCACGTTGGGTGCCAAGCAACACCGCGTGAACCCGGAAGGTATTTGGGGTTAAGTAACCCACTCTTGGAACCTTTCAGCCGACAGTTACCGCGTGGATATAATCCTTCATTCGTACAATGCTCTCGAGTCAACTCAGGGTATGGCGAGCTGTCAAACCCTAACCGGTCGACTCACTTGGATTGGATGCCGCTGATGAATATCGGAAAACTCGTTTCCCGATATTATCGTCCGCCCTGGCCAGGGACTTCCGTGCATCCTTCCTAGAGTATTCTCCCTCTAAGTACCGAGAGCGAATGATTCCTTATTGACACACAATTCCCTTCGACGGTATTCCGCTGTACCCAATCCTTGGCGTATTAGAATCCTGTGGCTAGAGATTCGTAAACCAAGGTCAAAGCACAGAAGTCCACCGCCAAGGTGTCCTTGGTGTCTCAGGTCCGAGGACCATCTACGCAACTGCGACAATAGAATCAAACTGGTTGACAGTGAGGTACAATACCATCCAGCGATTCAGTCGGATCAGTTCAGTGAACTCATTCTCCAATGAGCACCTACAGATTCGCCTTAGTATTTCCACACAAGTGACTTTTGAGACCAGTCACCCTCATCATATGAGCAGGAGTAATCTGTACTAGTCTAACCGGATATTCGATGTCCTTCTCGGATATCCTCCGACTAAGAACGATTAAGAATATGTGTGTTTAAGTGATCAGTCTCATTAGTATGATCTCATCATAATCTGATCACTATAGCACATATTCACGGACTTCATTATGAAACGATAATTAACGCGATTTACACATAATGAATATTATGCCATTTTATTAATAAATGAACGAGATTTACATAGTCAGATTGGCTTGTAGGCCACCTTAAACTAACAGAGGGAGCCGCCGCAAAATGTCCCTGGTTGGGCGCGAGGCTATCACCTTCTCCGATGAAGACCTAGTTCAAGCTCCGTATGATGATGCCCTAGTTGTAGGAGCCATCAATCGTAATTATGATGTACGCAGAATATTAGTTGATGAGGGAAGCGCTCCCAATGTTGTATTTTATGATTGCTTTGTAAAGCTTGGCTTGACCAACTCGGACCTGAGTCCCCATTGAGGCCCTCTGTTTGGGTTCAGCAGGGCACAAACTAAGGTGGAGGGCATCGTCTAGCTACCCATCACCCTAGGGATGATGCCCAAGTAGTTAACCTTGAAGACCGACTTCATTGTCGTTAAAGTTGAGTTGGCTTATGATGCCAATAATTGGCCAATGATTAGTCAGCCACATTGGCGTTGTCCCTTCCGCCTGCTACTAAAAGTTGAAATTCCTGATTGAGCATGGGGTCGGAGAGGCACGGGGCGATCAGGAGTCGGCGCACTCTTGCTACTCGATATCCACCAAAGGCAAGGCGGTCGCCAAGTCTTTGGCGATAGAATCACCTGTGACTCCTCCCAGAGATAAGACTTGGTTGAATTTCCAGTGTCAGGGGGTGAAGTCCGAGTTTGATGATTGGCTCTCGTCTCCTGGCAACTGAAGTCGAGGAGCTAATTGACTTCTTGAAGGCCAACCTGGACGTCTTCACATGGGCGCCAACCGATATGCTAGGAATTGACCCGAGCATAGCCGTCCACTGCCTCCATCTAGATCCCGCTCGGCCTCCGTAAGGCAAAAAAGGCGGACGTTCAACCTCGAGTGTCGAATGGCCATTTAGGCTGAGGTACAAAAGGGGTACAACGCATGCCACCTTCGAGAGGCCCATCATCTGAAGTGGTTGGCCAACATTGTTCTCGCCTGAAGAAGGACAACAAATGGTAGACGTACGTAGACTTCACCAACTTGAATAAGGCGTGTGTAGACACGCTAATTTTGACGTCATTTTGAGTAAATTTCATATCATATAATAATGCCTCAGAATGGTTTGATATTTAATCATTGATTAATTTTTATTGATATTTTTGAGTGTCGGGTTTAACAGACATGTTTAAGTTAATCAATTGAATTGATTTTAGCTCAAATTTCAGTTAAAATATGAAGAAGTCTAAAAGACGTCGACCCATGTGGACGCGATTTAGACTTTATTCCTGTTTTAGCGTTTAAATTTGAATTTTAATCAATTGATTAATTAGCTAAAAGGCGTCTGTGAGGGTCGACGCGTTTTAGGTTTCCTAGGCTATTTTAACTTCTCTTCCGGATGTTTATCCTTATCTTAATTAGTGTAAAAGACGTCTACACATGTAGACGCGTTTTAGCTAATAAAGATAAAGATAAGTTTTCCCGGATATTTATCCTTATCTTAATTAATATGAAAGGCGTCAGCCATGGTGGACGCGTTTTAGACAATTACAGATAAAGATGAATTAATCAGTATTTATCTGTCGGTTAAAATGGATAAATCATAGATTTTTCTATGTTAATCGCGAACGCAAAAAAAAGCCTATAAATACCTTGCATGTTGAAGAGTAAAAAATGTTGAGCCATATTGAGCCCTATTGAGAAAAGAGAGAGCGTTATTATAGCGAGTTGAAGATCGAAGCAACAACGTCGGAACGCCGGAGCGCTGCCATTCCCAGAAGTCGGCGTCCTTTCAAGAATCTTCATCCTTTCAAGGCTTCAACCAATTGGGCATAAGTGTTTCATTTCTGCATTTTTATTCTACATCTTCATTAATTTCATTCTTCATATTCACTTCATGCAACACACACCACAGCATCAATCTTTCAAAACCTATTTGATTTAAGGGGTTTCAAAGCCATTTAAACAAGTAAGTTTGCTGTTCAATTATATGCTTATAATCATGATCAGTTTAAATATTGCTTCTACTTAAGTTCTCATCATCATTGTTTCTTTATTTTCTTTTCATGTTTCTATTTCTGCTGCACTCAACAACAACAAGAGAACAAAAGGGGAAATCAAGCACAAAGCCAGAAGGACTTCTGGACGATCCTCAACCTCAAATTCAACAGCAAGAACAAAAGAACAAAGAAAGGGCTCTATTTCTTCAGCCGGCTGAAGGAGGGGAATCAAGGACTCGACATCTTCCGCGTTCAAACAGGTAGGCGATCAAAAAACTCTCTTTTGAAACTTTTAAGTCAAAAGTTTCTGGCGATCACTGCACTTAGTTGCTATTTTTAATAGGTTAGTTTACACTAAACAACATAGATTTTTCATGTTAATCACACGAGCATTTTAAGCACCTACAGCGTGCCCAATGGATCCCGCTTCCCCAGATTGACTAGATAGTGGACGTTATTTCTAGCTACGAGTTGCTCAGCTTCCTCGATGCTTACTGCAATCACCAAATCCAGATGCACCCAAATGCAAGGACAAGACCAACATCATCATTGACCTTGGGTTATATTACTATACCTGGATGCCCTTCGGGTTGAAAAATATTGGAGCGACCTATCAGAGGCTCGTCAACAAATTTTTTTAACCCCAGTTCGGGCACAAAATGGAGGTCTATGTCGATGATATGCTGGTAAAAGGTCCCCTAGCTACTAATCACTTGGCTGATTTGGCCGAGATGTTTGATACCTTGCGCAGGTTTCGCATAAAGTTAAACCCGGCCAAGTGCACGTTCGAGGTGGCTTCTGGTAAATTTCATGGATATCTGGTGACTATAGGGGCATGGAAGCGAACCCGAAAAAGGTTGAGGCTATCCGCAACATGAAGCTGCCAACGACCATCTGAGAGTTCCAAAGGCTGAGCGACCAAGTGGCAGCTCTTAGCCGCTTCATGTCAACGGCGGCCGACCGTTGTTTCCCTTTTTTCAAGCTCTTGAAGAAAGCCAAGGCCTTCCAGTGGACAGATGACTGTCAACGTGGTTTCGATGCGTTGAAGGAATATATGGGTCATGTGTCAGTGCTCTCTAAGCCCTTGCAAGGTGAAACCTTGTTCTTGTACCTCACCGCCTCTAACTCGGCAGTTAGCTCCATGATGGTTTGAGAGGAGGGCAGAGTTCAAAAGCTAGTTTACTATACCAGTCGGGTCCTATAGGGAGCCGAGCACCAGTACCTAGCTCTGGAAAAGCTAGCGTTGGCCTTGATTAGCTCGGTTCGACGACTTCGCTGGTTAAAGTGCTTAATGATAGGACTCTGAGGCAAGTCCTAACTCGTTCGGAGGTATCTAGTAGGCTCGCCAAGTGGGCTATCAAAGGGCAAGCGCTCATCGACTTCATTATCAAGCTGACTACAACGGACTCCCCATCCCTGGATGCGAGGCCGGATGGGGAGGAGACCGCTCTGCCCCATTGCTCGCTCGAGCCGGCATGGGAGTTGAACATAGATGGCTTAGTGTGCTCAGCTGTGAGCGGAGCAGGGTGGATCATGATCTCTCCCGAGGGTCATCATATGGAGTATTCGCTCTAATTTGGCTTTCCAGCTACCAACAATGTAACCGAATATGAGGTGCTCCTGTCAGGCGTCCGAGCCGTGCGTTGATATGTTTGTAAATGCTGTCATTAAAACACAAAGAGACCAATCTTAAATTCCGATTCTCAATAAAAATGGAGATGTAGCACTTGGTTGAGATCGGGTCGAATCCATAGGGAAACATATTTTAGTGTTGAAAACCTTTGAATTTAAATTGAGATTAAAATAAAATAGGGATTAGAAAGAAAGTGGAGTACACATAAGAGCTTGCAACTAATTAATCTACTCTAGGGTCGAAACAAACTAACTAGTTATTGGCATGACATTTATTGCAATATTTAAGCACTTAGTTAACACTAACTAAAATGCTGCAAATTAATTAACTAAAACTAATGCAAATCCACAAGTTTAAACTAATTGATTCTATTATGCACACAAACCGTACTTTGAAAAGAGGGGGAGAGAGATTAGAGAAGACAAACAAATGAAATAAATTAACATCATCTTTAAAACTATAAAGTGGAGATGGAATGCCAAACTAAGAATTACAACTTTAAATGGAAAACAAAATAAACTTAAAAGAAAATAAAGGAAGATAGCAAGGGCTCTGGCAAGCTCTACTGGCGCTGTGGATCGGCTTTGGCAGGCAGGAAGCGGGCGCGCTGGACGAGGCAACATGGCATGGTAGGCATTGCAAACCAACCTTAGGTGCAACAAGCGGGAGAAGGTGCCAGGCTGATGCGTGGCATAGCGCTGGCGATGCACGGCGGCACGGGCGACGAAGAGGGGCGGCACGAACCACGCCCGGCAGCCGCGTGGCAGGGTTGTATGGTAGGCAGGAAGCAAGCGTTGGCACGAGCGACGAAGCGGGGTGGCGCGAACGTTGGGAGGCCGCCATGTGGCTACTGCAGTGCGTCCTCTGACGCGTGGCGGGCGGGCCCCGAGGGTGCAGGCAAGCGGCAGAGAAAAAGAGACGCAGGGAGAGAGAGAGAGAGAGAGAGAGAGAGAAGAGTGCAGAAAGAGAGAGGGGAGAGAAGAAGCGTAG
This sequence comes from Zantedeschia hybrid cultivar, assembly GCA_030544215.1. Classification (NCBI taxonomy): domain Eukaryota; kingdom Viridiplantae; phylum Streptophyta; class Magnoliopsida; order Alismatales; family Araceae; genus Zantedeschia; species Zantedeschia hybrid cultivar. The sequence goes on from JARZZO010000014.1 coordinate 69,723,210, forward strand.
AGGAAAAAGGGAGAGAGCACATTACGGTAGAGAGGGGGAAGAAGAAAGAGAGAGAGAGAGAGGGAGTTTAAAATCTAGAGAATAGCCAAAATGTCTCCTCCCGTAAGAGAGGCTTAGGATTTATAGGTTAAGAGAGTTTAAATTTCAAAACTTGACACCAACAAAAAGAGTTTAAATTTTGAATTTAACACTTATCTCCTCTTACTTGGAGGAACCTCCTCCAAGATAAGGGATTTTTTTTTTAAATTTGAATTTTGATTTGAAATTTGAATTTTTGAAGAAGAGGAATCTCTCTCCCGTTGAATTACAGGATTCCCTCTTTCTTATCACTCTTAGTTGGCATGTGGGTCCTACTTGAAGAGAAAGTATAAAAATAAAACATTATTACTACCAAGATTCGAACCGTAGTCATTTCAATAGAGTTCAAGTGGTCTAACCATTATGTCATCTACTCGTTCATGTCTTACATCCACATAAAATAAACATTAAATCCCTGCACTGACATAAATCATTCAAATATACATTAAATCCTCGATAATTACCGAGAAGCCCTTGTTGATAATGGAATTTTCACAAATCTATTGACACTCAATTAATCACATGAAATGACGATATTTTCAATTCTAAATTTTACAAAATTAATATCCTTGTAAGCATCATTGATTTATCTATCATTCCATATAGTTTTCAAAAAATCACCAATGTAATGTGCAAATTCCATCTTTTTATTACCTAAAAATATGTAATTATCATACCCCCCAACTTAATCATTACTAGTCCCTTAGCAATGCAAACAGTGAAAAATTAGGACTATCATGATTAGTAGAAAATCAAACATCATTTTAAAGGCTGTCTATCAAAAATGACTGCCAGTTTAAGTTAAAGTTCTCATTCTCCCCCCACTACGCTTGAGATCAGGACAAGTGATAGTGCATAATAGTTGACACACTTAGAGTTCATTTCCATCTTGTCTAGTATATCCTCGCCTTCGTTGACCTTTGGAGAAGAACTACCTAGGAAAGAGAAAGACAAAGAGAGGTCTCCTGAGCAGTTGGCTAGGTCTGCTTTTGAACATTGTGTAATTTGCCTTTTTAGGCCGACTTGGAGGAACTGGGGAAGGTTCTTGATTTAACAATACGGCCCACTAAGACTGGGTAGCCCGCCTCCCAAAACGATAAGACAACGCAGTTGGTCTTCCAGAACCCAAGATCGAGTAACCCATCTCCCGACATGCAAAGAGCATGTAGCTAGTCTGCCAGCAACTAAGACTGGGTAGCCCGCCTCCTGGCACGCTAAAACTATGCAGGTAGTCTATCGGCAACAAAGACCTAGTAGCCCGCCTCTCGGCATGTGGACAGCCCACCTCCCGGCACACTAAGACCGCGCAACTAGTCTGTCGGCAACTAAGACTGGGTAGCCCGCCTCTCGGTATGCTAAGACCGCGCAACTAGTTTGCCGGCAACTAAGACAGAGTAGCCAACCTCTTGGTAGGCTAAGACTACGTAGCTAGTCTGCCGGCAACTAAGACAGGGTAGCTCGTCTCTTGACATGCTAACACTGCGCAGCTAGCCTGGCGACAATTAAGACCGAATAACAGCATCCCGGCACACTAAAACTATGCGACTAAGATAGACTTAGCATCCTACCCGACACTATCCTTAAAAAGCGGACCCGAGCGACTTTGTAACATGCCTCTACTCCTGGGTCACCGTTTCTTAGCCCACTTGGGAGTCACACTAGACTTGAAGGCTAGGGTTATGGCAAAGTTATGGGCCATTCGAGAACTCTTCATCGGAGTACTCTACACAAGGTCAGTTAACCGGCAGAACCAGTCAGGTTAGTAAATGAACTCAGACTTGTACAAAAAAAAAAAAAAAATCTTTCATTTCATAAAGGCCTTTAGGCTCGAGATAGTTACAAAGGATAAGCCGATCGCAGACACGTCCGATTCGACCAAAAGAAAAAAAGACAGAGAGTGATAAGGTAAGAAATAACGGCCTCTAGTCCTCGGCCCTATCTGCGCCGTCCTCACCGCCGGCTTCCTTGTCCAAGTGCAGGGAGGCGCCAGGAGTAGCCAGGGTGCTAGGAGACATGCCACCGGCCTCGTCGTCGCCTACCACCATTATTGGCTCTTTAGGAGACCTCGCGAGCCTTTCAACTTTCAGAGCCTCCCACTAAGCTGAGAGTTCGGTGGCAGTCAGACCATTCACTAGATCAAGGCTGGTGAAGTCTACTTTGGGACATGCTCTCTGGGCCACTGCCACTCCCAGGTTGAAGAGCATCATCACCGACTTTATCCTGTACTTGAGGAGAGCATTGTTGTGCTAGGGGCTGGCCTTGAAGAGCTCGACCGCCTTGGAAGCCTCCTCACGGACCTCAGACACCGCCTTCACGGCCTTCGTGTTCTTAGCGGCGAGGGCACCCTCCAACTGTTGCTTCTCCTCGGTGGTTACTCTCTTGAACTCGTAGGGAGCCTCAGACTCCTTCCTCAGCACCTGCTGGAGTCGGGCCATTTCCCTCTCTGTTGCCTCCTTCGTTTTCTTTGCCTCTCTCTTTGTCTGCTCGGCCAACTTCCTTAAGTCGGCTTGGTTCCGCATCTCGACACCATCTTGGCATTAACGTCAAGGAGGGTCTCGATGTTCTCCTCCATGCCCCGGTGGATGAAATCCACCTTAGCCGTAGGAAGGTGGTCGGTGGCCTTATCGATGTCCTTGAGCCGTTCCTCAATGCGAGCAAAGCGGTTGATGAGGGCGGCATAGTAGGCGCCAGCCTAAATATTAAAAGTGGAAGTTAGAAAATGGAGGTAGCAGGCTGCCGAGCGGGACATCGGTGAAAACACTAACCATGACAGTGTGGTGAACACATTGACTGGGTAGGCCAGTGGTTAGAACCGTCCGCAACTTGTCCTAGACAATTGGAAGAGTTAGCCCCTATGCTAGCCTGATGCAGGTGGCCGAGTCTTCCAACATTGAGTCGCAAAAGACCCACGCGAGGTCGGGGGTCCACTGCTCATGAGAATACTCCCCGCTCATGTGGCCGTGAGCGTCCCGGCCAAAGGGAAATAAGCTAGAGATACTTGTGGCCGGCGACTTGGCTCCAACCCGGGCGCCCTCAAGGTTGGACGTTGGCACACTCATGGAGGTCGTCCGTACGGCTATCTTTTGTCTCTTTTCCATAGCCGGCTCGGAAGGCCTGTCTGCCTTTTGCTTCTTTGCCCTAGTCACCTGGGACTTGGTGACTGATTTTCTGCGATCTTGCACGTTCCTCTCGGCTGTAGCCACCGTGGCTCATCTCTCCAAAGATGTTGTTTGAGCCAGGGGAGGGAGGGAGCTTGGAGTCTGAGTCGGAGGAGCCACCTTGCTGAGCAGGCTGGTCCATTTATATGACACCACAAGAAACAATAAGCAAACAAAATCAGCCAGAGCGTAAAGGGAAATGCACGAGAATGACTCACGCTCAGCTCCAACGACAACACCTCCCGAGGCTCGGCGGGGTGCACCACTGCTATAGCTATCGTAGAGGTGGGTTGCTTCGTCGTTTCTGAGATCAACCTCCCCCATGCAGTTGGGAACATGCCCTCATCTCCTTCAGGGAGGTCGAGATAGACAAAGCCATCTTTCCAGTGGTGGATCGAAGAGGGCTTGCCGAGAAAGATGTTAAAGTTGGCCCGAGAGGAAAACGAGAACCAAGACATTTTCTTCGACGTTTTTATTTTGAAAATATAACGAAAAAGGGTCGGGGTAGGAACCATACCCATCCAGTTGTAAAGGATGACAAAACCATAAACGGTCTTGCAAAAGTTCAGATAAAACTGGGAAGGGGCGAGATCATAGAAATTTAGAAGATCATGGATGAAGGGATGAAGCAGAAGCCGGAAGCCAGCTAGGAAGCTTTGCTCGTATAAGGTGAAGTATATGGGCTAGAAGTTGTCGACTTGGTCCTCAGGGCAAGCCTTCTATAAGCGGACCCACTCGGGAATGTCGAACCTCTCCCAGAACCATTTGATGTACGAGGTTGAGAGAGGGGGGGGGGGGGAGACTTTGGCCACTAACTCGGCTGAGAACTGTCTTGATTCCATGAGTTTGGACTATTTGGGCTCGGAGTGCTCGGTCAAAGAGGAAGGAAGAGAAGCCTCGTTGTCTATGGATGAGGCAAAGGAATCAATGGAGAAACATGTAAAAGAAGTGGCGAGTGAAGCCTCGTCGGTAGACGATGAAGAAGTTTGAACAGAGGCAAAGGAAGAACAAGGCGAGCTACTCGAGTCAAGGAACGAGGAAGAAGAGGACATCCAACCGACAGGAGTAGGGCCGAGTTAAGGGCTTACCCTTAGACTGAAGCGGTCTGCATTTGCGCCCGATGGGACTTACTCGGCCTCTCCCTGACAAGATGCGCTTAGTGCCCTCACACAGCTTCGCTCTTGCAACTTGTCCTTCTAATGCGCAAGCACCAAATGAGATCCTGAGAGGGGTTAGACTCCTATTTATCGGGGGGCCCTGGGGAAAGCGCCCAGGGGCCAACAGCCTGGATCGCAATGCTTCTTCGAGTAGCTGCTATAGGATCATGATCAGTTGTCTCGCGAAAACTGTCATGATCAGTTGTCCAATTCAATAAAATACAATAAACGAATTCGAGAGAACGGATTCTCATTGTGCGGAGATGAGAAATCTCTAAAATTCGTCCCCGAATCCATAGGACACAAGTAGCCGCACACACGCATGGCCTCTAGACATAGTATCCACACGGATCCTTGCGTGGACTGCTTCTCCTTCTCGTTCGATGCCGACGCGACGACCAACACCACCACCTAGAGGAGGAAGAGAGTGGACAACCAAGAGAGAGGGAGAGAGAGGGAGAGAGAGGGGACGACCAGGAGGAGACCCACGTGTTGGTTAGGGTCCTAAGTCCCACTAATATATATATTATCTCTAGTTTTTCATAAAAACCCAAATAATACATAAAACTTTCATTAAGTCTTGTCTTACGAGAATCCTTATGTGTGTGACCCTCTAGGCCTGACAATCAATTTGTTTGTAGGCCCATTATTCTTAAAACATCTTTTAAGATTAATTTAATTCATTTATCATCTCATGATCAAATGAATTAATCAATTATCACATAATTATTTATTCAGTGGACTTTCAAATCACGAACAGCACTAAGTAATACCTCGTGATCCCAGAAGATGTCAGGGATTATCATCCCACTATCGGCACATGTACGTCAACATATTATCGTACGAAATTAATCCTTCACCTACGCAAGTGTGATAATGATAACAGAGTATGGTTAACTGTCAAACTCCTTAATCACTAAGTGGTTCAGTCGCTCAATAAGATATTATCGGAAAACTCCTTATCTAATAATCTCGTTAACCCTAGCCAGAGATTTTATTGAGTATAAACAACTACAGGCAATTCCATCTTGACAACTAAATCACCTTCGCACAGATTCCAGTGCTAGCGATCACTTGAATATTTTCAGATGCAAATATTCTGCGTCCTTAATCAAGAGCCAAGAAACAATAGTCCTCATATAAGGTGTACTTGATGTCTCTAGTCAAAGGACCTACTATACTACTATGACACAGAATGTCCTGATTGACAGTTAAAATTATATCTAGGAATTATGAAGTGGATCAGTTCATTGAACTCATTCTACCAATGAGCACCCACATGTCTATCTTAGTGTCTCCACACAAGTGGTTATAAGATCAACCACTCTCATCATATGAGTACACACAACATGTGTCTATCCGAATGCTCGATGTCCAGTTCGTAGATTCTATGACTGAGAACAAGTTAGAACTTATGTTTATAGAGGATTAATCTCATTAGCACAACTCTTTGTGATTTAATCCTCATTGCATAAGTCCATAGACATATATATATATATATGAAAAATATCATTTATTATTGAAAAATATAAAAATTAAGTCTGTTACATATAATGTGATTGGCTTAGGACATCCTAACTCCTTCACTATGCTCGGTCAGGTTCATTTTCCCTGCAAACCGACTGCCATTGAATGCCGAGAGGAAGGGGAGGGAAGGAGTTCATCGAAATAGGGATAGCTCTCCTTTAGTTCCACACAAGCTACAGGATTTACTCCTCCAACTGCCCCCTATCATAAATAAAAGGGGTTTAATGCCTTGGAAAAGTATGCTATAAAGGTCATATTAAATACTCATTTCTCTCTCTTCCCCACTCTTCCTTGTCCTATTCTCCTTGTCACTATTTGACTTGGGCATCAGGGGGGCTTACCTGAGACAGTTACCCGGGCCCCACCTGACGACAGATTTCGGTGCGTACAAGAGGTGGGCGCTTCTCTCGGCCGACTTTGCGGCCCGACTCTTTAGTCAGCCGGCTCTCTACTCCGATTCTTCTTCGACCAACGTCTCGATCGTCCAACTCAGCACCCCGTATGCCTCGACAGCATCACAAGGCATTGCATCCAGTATTACTCTTGTTAAAAATTTATCCTTTCCCCTCCTCCGTCAAAAATGGCCTTGCCAAACATGGTATACCCTCGGTCTTCTCTTTATTGTTTATTTTGAGAGAAAACATTAAAAATATTTTCAAATACCATATTTATTTTCACTTTTACTATGAAACATATTGAATGTATGTAATAATCTTGAATAGTTCCACAAGTCAAATATTTCCTAATAATGTCACTGTTATATTTTTTAATACCATATTATTTTCCACTTTTATAATGAAAATATTGAATATAAGCAATAATCTTGAATAGTTCCACAAGTCAAATATTTCCTAACAATCTCACTTTTTATCTCAATATAGAGTCTTTTATCTCAAGATAGAAAATTTCTAATTTGGAGTTTTTAGACGAGTAAAAAAGAATAACCAAAAAATTACATAAATGGCGCCCACCATGTAGTCTTCTCTCCTCAAAATAGTTATATTGCGAGCGTGCTTTATAAAACTTTTAACTGGAAGCCATCTTTTAGCTTGCGCCTACAACGTGAAAATATTGTAAGAGAAATATTATAATTAATGTAATGTAGCTAGGTAAGTCAAAGTTTTCTTAACAACTCTAGTTCTACTCAAATTTAAGAAACTTCAATTTGAAAATTTGACAAAAATTAGTTAAAAAATCTAAACTGCTTCCAAGGCCTAATTTTCTTTTCTCAAAACAACCGACTTGAACTTAGGAACTTAAAAATACTTCTACCTAGAAGCTGCGACAAACAAAACACGGTTAAAACATGTAAAACCCCAACGATGCTGCAAGTCTGCACCAAATGGGGCCCAGTGTACTGCTGTTGTCCTCTCTTGATTGGAGTAACTCTTGCTACAATACTATCCGATATTAATACAACCTTCATCCGATCGGGTGGATCAGACAACATGCAGTCACTGCACCGCCTCAAATAAAGCGCAGCACATTTTAAATGAAGTGCACTAACTGATCTGTTGATCGAACAACAAATGTACTACAATTCTTTGCAGCAAATATTACTCCAGTGGTTTATTTATAGGCACCTCCCTCACTTTCGCACACGATATCAAGCTTCGAAAAGGAAAGAGAGCTCTTTTGTTCATCGGATGGTTAGATAAATATATCAGTTACCAAACATTTTCTGAAGTTTTGTTAATCACTTAAATAAACCAGGAAAGCGAGTACATACCGGAGAAGAAGGAAACAGTCATCATGCATGCACTTGATCGAAGAGTGCACCTTCGACTGGATTTCGTTTAACAAAGAAAATCCTAACCTAAACAAAACCGAAATACCTGTGGAAACCAGATCAAAATTCCATGAGGATTCAAGCTCATGGGAAGGCTTACAGAAGAACCCTCTGCAGTTCCTAAACGCAGAGATGGCGAGTACATGTGAAATTGCTATCTGCCCAAGTACTGTAACAACTTGGTGGAATAAATTCTCACCGCACGTAGAACAGGATGACTATTATTTTTACTATGAAACGATATAAGACGGAGTGAAGACAGAAAGATAAAACTAGAAAAAAGACATTAAACAGAACAGGATGTTAACAGATCTTCAATCCCCAACAAGCACTAGCTTTACTTGGAATAGTGCTGTCCAAAGTAATTTACAATAGTCAAGCCAAAAGGAAAGAAGGAAACAAACTCTCTCGCAGAATTCAGTGTCAAAAGAATAACCCAGAAAAATACAAGAAAATATAACAGCTGAATCTCCCAGGCGAACCTCGGGAAAACAAACAAATATTCTCCCTGAAGCAGTCAATCAGACAACTCTCTCATCAAAAAAACTAAAAGGAAAATGAATAAAGAAAAAAATTCAGCACCAATAGTCAAATAACCTCAAAACTATATTGGCAGGAGAGTGCCTAAAACTGGCAAACCAACAAATCCAATGCACACTATAAAATTATTTCTGTCTCAATCAGAATCACTAGAGCTGGAGCTTGAATCAGATTTGTGAGATTTTTCTTTCTTCCTCCTCCCTGGAGCTGAAGAACTGGAACTAGAACAATGGGGGCTTTGCTCAGCTTCCTCTGGCACATCACTTTGATCAGTTTCTCTAGCACTAACAGCACCAGCTAGCTCACTCTTCTCAGAAGTTTGTGCTTCAAGAACACAATGCTCCAAACTTCTTTCAATCACTTCAGCTTCTGTATACCCGTCTTCCTTGTCTTTTGGTTTTGGCAGGTCATCTGCAGTAGCTTCACATGCATGCTTTAAAGCTACATCTATGTCTGCAAGGGATCTTGCTTCAATTTCTTTCATGTCTGATATGCCTTTGATTTCCATCCTTTCTGGAGATCCCTCAATATATACTGTAGCAGCCATAATGATTGAAGAATCATTTTCACTATCTATCAGCTTTGGTGGGCAATCATTTGTACCCTCGGACAAACCCTTTGAAACCATATCTATGTCTTCAGTGGGACTTGCTTCAACAATTTGCAGATGTAATACATCTGAATGTCCTGATGGGTCGCCAAGTTTGCCCTCGGAGACTTGCACATGCAAATCCTCAGATAATCTTGCTTCAGCTTCCTGTGGGTCCAAGATGCATTTAGTTTCCATTGGTCTTGGTGGGCTCCCAGTAGTGCCTTCAGAGACAAACTTCAAGGCCGTATGTATATCTTCAAGAGATCTTGCTTCAACTTCTTGCAGGTCTCTCGAACTCTCCACCTCAGTTCTACTCTGACTTAACCTCAATTCCTCAACATGGAAGTCACCAATTGCATCCAATTCCAACAACAAAGCTTCACTGTCTATCCCCTTAATTTCTTCACCATCAAGAAGATCAGCAGTACGCATTTCTATATTTGCTGAACCAATTAACTCATCATTTGTGGCCGATGATGATGCATTTTCATACTCCCCTTCATGTTTAAAATGATCTGAAACATACTTGGGAATTGAAGGCAAAATCTCAACCTGTTGTTCTGCAAGAAAAGTGCCAAAAGATGCTTGATCTGTTGAACTCTTTATTGGTGGCTGTGCATTTGCTGGCACTTGTGAACTGGAATAATCAGATGAACCCAGTGCGTCTGAATGAGGTGTTTCAACAACATTTCCCTGCTCACTAAACTGGAGGTCCTCACCCATGTCTTCAATTGAGTCAGTCTCGGTTGAAGTTGAACTTGAACTTGAGTAGCATATAACTTGCTCCATGGCTGATTCCGGCAATGTCAATGCAGCGGGATGATCATATTCATCATTAACTTCTGTAAACTCAACTTGAATGACATCTTGCTCCCTTATCTCCTCAACCTCTCTTGATCTTGATTCATTTTCTTCCACAGATGACAGGTTTAACGGTGCCACCCAAAGTCCTCCATTATCAGATGCAGACATTTCTGCCATGCTTTCAGTGCCAGACATAGAATTTATAATCTCTGTGAAAATGCTCCTCTCAGCTAGGACTGGAGGTGAATCAATTCCTGAGGTCTCTACATATGTTTCAGATGATAGGGATGAAGTAGACTTGAAGCTTCCCTTATCCTCATGGAGCAGTTCTTCTTCAAGTGAAGCAATGTTAGACAAAGATTTTTCAATTGCTGAAGGACTAGAATCATAAACAGGTTCTACAACATGGCAATCATTTACAATATCAATTTCTCCACTAACTGACTGCATAGAACCAATGGAACCCTTTGAGGAATCACCACTCGGCTGCTGAAGATCAATGGATCCTTCTTCACTCTTTGTGCTAAGGTTCTTCATGCTCAATTCTGATGAACATGAGGAGCTTGACCTACTGTATTTTCCTTCAGCCGCATCTGATTTGGCAGCATCTGAAATGGGCGAGCATAAATCCAGGTCATGTCTGTTTTGCTCTTCAACTTTTATGAGATCATCAACGGCCTCATGGATGGATACCCCAAAGGCTTCAGAAGCACCAGACTCGACATCATGACTGCTGCAGATGTTGATCTCTTTATTTCCGCATAGAGGATCAACTGAATCCATTTCATCAGAAGAGCTGTCTTCCCTTTCAACATGTTTAGCATCATTCGTCGAAGAAGAAACTAATTCAATTTCATTCTCTGGATGCAACGGTTGCTCTGCTATTTCATCGTTGGAATCCTGATCTGCAACTGAAGAGTTTGATTCAGATTCGAGGACAGAACTCACCTTGGAATCACTTTTCTCACTCAACTGTCTCTCGAATGGGGCATAACTTGCATCCTCTAAATCTGTCCTCTCTGTTACAAAGTAAGGCCTCATCTTAATGTCATGCTTGTCTTGCTTGAACTCACCAGTAAATGAAGCTCCAATAGCAAAGCTTTCATGCCTCCTGAAAAACATCTCCCTTTGTGGAACAGCCGCAAAGCCTTGATGGCTCACCCCTGGAAGATTGTTACTTTCACCTGCTTGTTCATGAGGTAAATCGAAGGGATTCCGCGTTGGTAGCAAAACAGATGGTGCTGAACCAGGAATTGGAACTTCTGAATCATAAGGAAGATCAAAGGGATTCCGTCTTGCTGTTGAAATAGGAGGAATTTGCATTTGGATGCGAGAAAGCTCATCCACCATTGGCATAGTTTCATTGGCATCAAGGTCTATCAAATTTATTTCAGTTTCAAGGCTCCGATTCTTCCTTGCTCTTCGCTTTGCAATTAAGTTCTCCAACCTCTGATTCCTTTCCAGTTCCGAACTGCCAAGAACCATAAGATTCTTTGCATCATCTTCTGTCCATTTGACTGCCAGTGCAGCTCCATCCTCATTTTCCTCCTTTGCTTCTTCCTCCTCCTCCTCCCCCCCTTCCCCCTGGTTTTCAGCCTCCTCCTCTCCACTGCCATCATCTGACTCTCCATCCTCGGTAGATGCGCCAGAGATAGAATGTAAGTCATCCATGGGGACATTAACAGGCAGAGGATCTTCAGAGTCCAGGAGAGGATGGAGCTCATCAAGCATTGGAATGATGTCGGCCATTGAAGCATCAGGAGAAGAACTCTCAGCATGATCAGAGTCTGATTCAGATGCATCACGGTTATCAACCAAATTCCAGGATGAAACCAGAGAAGAATCAAATTGGCCTTCCATTGCAAGTTCGCGGGCTTCCACCTTGAGAACTTCAGTCTCATTTTGACCACCAGTTGCAGGATAAGTATGCTCAGCAAATTCCGTTGCATCTTCAAGTAATTTTGCCTCATGTATCTCTGCCTTTCCAAAGTGTCCTCTGTTGTTGACTTCTTCCTTACTGGTTGCTATATTCTCGATGTGGATTTGTTTTTCATGCACCTCAAGTATCAAGCCTGCGTCAGCTTCAGGTTTCCTTTCTTCCTCTTGATTAGATGCTGATAAAAGAGCTCCCCCTTTTGATTTACTGACATGATCAACTTGTTCAATAAACTTCGCTTCCTTTGTAGAAGCTTCTTCGACCTTTTCTCTATTTTCTACATGTTCCTCACTGGAGAAGCTTTCATCTTCCTCCATGATGAGATCATTAGCAATAGCATGCATTCGTGGAGGAGAGGGGCCATGAGCTTTCTCCTCTTTTTCTATTTCGGGGATATTTGGCTGGCCAAAACTCAGAAGCATTCCCAGGAGAAGTGCAGTGCAGATAATGATGGGAGAAAAAGACAACAGAAATCCAAACAGATTTGGAAAAAATCTGTACAGGAGAAGCAAGAAAAAGACCATTCCCAAAACAAAGGGATGCTCACATGATGATCTGTAGATAGTGGATATTAAAAAGACCACAGTTTTCCTTGTATAAGTAATGATATCCTTTGCGTCGATACTCATATTTTTTGGCTCTCTTTCAGCTTTTGTCAATCTGATTTCAGAAAAACAAATGGAAAAATATATCAGATCCAGTTATACTACTATCAAAACGGCCAATCATTCAATGACAATATTTTAAGAAATCAATGCCTTGAGAAAATAAATAAAATGTGACACAAAAGATATTTAAGATCCAAAAACCTACATAGTTTCCAACCTTTCTGTATTTTTTCTTAAATTGGTTCACAGAGTTGTGATACTCAAGAAGTAAGAAGCAGATATAGAGATAAACATCTAGGTTAGTACATTAGTCAATGGCGGAGCCCACAAACGCTTCCTGCTTCCTAAATCAAAATGGTATGATACACAAGAGAAAACAGCACAGAGAAAAGGTGAGAGCATGGTAAAGAGCATATTCACATCCCCAGTACAATCAGCTTCTGCGCATTCAAATGAGAGAGATCAGAACTCATGTCGTTTGGAGCACTCATCTGTGGCTGGCCCAAATAAATATTCAAAGCACATAAATAGAAGAATAAGTAAGGAAGGAAAAAATGTCAATCCTTTTGAATGTGATTTTCCTGTTTCATATGTTTGCCAGACAGTTAAGGGGGGAAATAAAATCTCTGACATGATGCCCACAAATCACTGAGACATCCATGAAACATTACAAATAGTAGAAACAGCTGAGACATTAAACAGAGTAAAGCAGAGGAACCCAAAAGGAATTATATGCCTGGCTTGCAAGGAAACCTATAGAGTAATGAAGGCTTATCAGTAAGATGAAACTTATATTTTTAAATTTAAAGTCATCGCTGAAACAGAAAGAATAAATGTGAATTAGAGGACAAATCAGCCTCCTTTCTGTGACGAATGGGATCAACATTTTCTCTTATAAATAAAATCATCTTCCACTTGTAAATTCCCTATCTTTATTTAATGAATTTTATGGAACCATCCACTTTCAACAGCAGAAGCAAATTGCTACATCATGCAGCAGAAAAACAGAACAAGACAATTTCGCTGCTTATTATTGAGGTTAGCTCATCCATCAGATCACTAAAAATAAGTGATCACAACAAATATGAAGAAAGGAGGGTGAATTCTGAAAATGAGCTCTCAGGTCTATTTATCTATCTTAAACAAGATTTGACAAGCTATTACTCCAGAAATAGAAACATTATAGCTTGAAATGATGATGATGACATTACAATACTGTGACTCATAGTAAAGAGATGGACAGGCTGATAAAAGCAGTTGTAGCCATAGATCCAATTCTAAACTGAAACGTTGAGATGTTCATGAATTTATATTGCCACTGGTACACATGTCTAGCAATGAGAACTTCCGAGGAAGACGCAGTTGAAAAATGTCGCTTAATAATTTCTGATAGAAAACAGCACATTCGATCATTATGATGATCCCTCCAAGTCTAAACAGGCACGAGAGATTGACAAATGTCTCTTTTAGAAGAAGACAGTCAGGTCATGAAAATTATCAATTCGATTATCCACACGAAATGAAGTTACTTATATGTTGTATTAAGAGGCAGAATCCGAGTGTTTTCCAAAAGCTTGGATTGCTGGCTATACAAATAAGCAGGAAGGGTGAAAAAATCGGAAAATGGCAAATACCTACTCGATGCTATCTGCAGCATCACAAACAAATATTGAATACAGGGAAAAGATTCTTTACGATATCAAAGAGGTTTGTAACTCTCATTAAAACCACCAAGCAAATAGGATATGGATAAGCAAAGATGAAGAAGCACAACAAACACCAAATAATGCATTTTTTTTGGGATTTTACAAACTAGAAACCTGTCCAAACATGCAACCCAACATTCAAATACGTGGGAAAAAAAAATGAAACCCCTATTAGATTAATGTAACGAACATCCCCAGATTGCCGAACAAATTTCGACCAGGCCTTTCCGAAAGCAGACTCAAATAACCGGAAACCTGACAAATTCAATGTTCCAACATCGCACACCGCCACACAAACAAACAGATCAATCCCAGTTCCACCGGCGAATCCAACTCCAGAGCGAATAAACCCTATTCCGATCTACGCAAAGAAACAAAGACGCCAGAGGCAGAAACACCACACATCATCAAACGAAAGGGGAGGAAAATCTCAATACCAACCCCTTCAAGCATCATCAAACTCCCACCCGCATCACGTCAAAAAGATCACAATCGCAACAATTCCACACACAGATCCACCAACCGGGGACACACCACAACCCGTCATCGCTACTCACCTGAAGAAGCAAAAGAAGCACCTCAGCGCCGCAGACACACCCAACGGCCCAGCCCCCGGGCAAGAGAGCTACGATCGCGCGATCGAGACAGGATCAACAGACCCCACCTACACCAGTAGCTCCCTTCCGAACCAAACAAAGAAATCACAACCTGGCCGCCATGATCGCGAAAACAGAGACCTGCGCCCAGAGATGGAGCCGATGAGCTGGGCCACAGAGAGAGAGACAGAGAGAGAGAGAGAGAGACCTCACCTTTTCTACCCTGTGAAGAGCACGAGGAGAAAAGGCGCCCGGCAATGATGGCGCCACGGTTGATGGTATTCCCGGGGGCGAGCTTTGTATGAGGTTGGCTGCCACAGCGCAGGTGCCGCCGGAGAACGGGTGGACTAGGGTTAGGGTTCCGGTGGGAGAGAGAGAGAGAGAGAGAGAGAGGTGGGGGGTGGAGAAGGTGGGGGTCGCCGGAGGTGGGGGGAGGAGGAGGACAATGAGGAGGGCGACGCCGGGGTGGTCTGGTCGCTATGTGGAACGCGACGGGTTCGGCTGGGCAGGCGCCACCGAAAGGGAAGATTCCAGCTCTCTTTTCTCTTTTGGTCTTTTTTATAATTTTCTGTGATCTCCTCTTTTTAGCGGGCCCCACCTCCTCGGGGGGATTAAAAGTTTCCGGAAAGGGCAAAACCGGTCAGAGACCGGCGTTCGCTACGCGCCTTTGTTAATGTTGGTGCCCACCTGGGCGGGGGGGGGGGGGGGGGGGTTGTATATTATGATAGTTTCATTTTAAAAGTTTTGTGATATATATTTTTATTTAATTTTAAAGCTCATCATATCTATATGTTTGCTTTTGACTTTTATATGTTATTATAAATACTTTTATTATCTTTAGAAATATTGCGGTTATATCTTTTTGTCAAAATACTATGAAGTCTAACTAAATAAAACATTATGTCTATTTTAGTGACGTTAGGAATATGAATACAAAAATATTAGAATTTTTCACTCATATTTTATTTAGAGTTCATGGTATGCTGATGAGAAGGATATAACTATAATGTTCCTAACCACGCTAAGGATTTAGGGTAAGAGGATGTGATAGTGAAGGATAAACATCCAGATAGGTTATAAGTGGGTCAGGTATGGATAGACCTAGGCTCAAAATATATGGACTCAGACTTAAACCAGATCTGATAATATTTATGGGTAAACGGATAAATAGATCTGTTAACTTGCCTACTTTTTTTTGCTGAAATTACACCTCAAAGCAGTTTTAAAAGAAACTAAGTATAATTTGTTCTCTATGCAATTGAAAATAGGTCCACTTTCAACCCCAGATTTACATAATTCTACTTAAAGAATTTAAAGTAACAAGAATTAACGATCTATTATTAGGTTATCGGGTATATCCAGACCCAAATTCACTGGGTCTAATAGTTGAGTCCTGCGTCTCATACCCATTTTGACAGCCTTCCATACATATATAGAGATTTGTAGAGCCATATATATACAACGATCTCTTCAACTTTTTAATTGTTAATTTACTTTTAATGTTTCAAAAAAAATATATAAAAATATATATTCTAATATAAAGTATTCCAAATTAAAATCTTCCAATAAGAAATCAAATGTGGAAGTCAAAATGCACATTTTAAAATAAGTTGACCAATTTTAGAATGGACCAAACTAAGGTTGAATACTATGGCACAAATCATTCAATAGGCTGGGTTCAATTTAAATCTAAATAGGTCAATTCAAGAATGAAATTAACATTAATATGACTAATTGATATCAGATTCGCACTCTTCCATATTATAGATGGTCAAGCTTAAAATTTTAGAAATATTATATATTTTTGGGTTAGGCTCCTTTGGTATTTGTACATGAAAACATCTATTGTACGACTAAAGATTCGACTCAAGTCATGACAAGATAGAGTAAGGCATAGAAATACAAGATAACTCATAATTTTTTTAATTTTCAAGATTAACATGATTCCTTTGGCTCTATCACTATTTATACTAAGAAAATTAAATTAATGCCCCTTGAGATGCCTAGAGGGAAAATCCTCTGACATTCAAGTCAGTTCAAAATCTAAATTAGAAGAAAATACATGAAAATACCTAAGTTGTAAAGTCTCAAGCTCAATGAATTATTGGATGATGCAATACTTAACAAATCCTTTTGAATATTCAAATAGGCCCTTTAGGATTGTTCCTATCTCTCGGACTTTAATTTTCACTGTCCAATCTTGAAAATCAATTAGAGCTGTCCGATCAGATACATATCAAAAAGAAATGTTTAAAAACATTGAAAAAAAAAGTCAATAAGGAAATTCATCAGGTTAATCTTTAGGATTGATCCTATTCCTTAGGGTTTTAGTTTTGATCCACAATAAAGGATGCACTTGATTGGATGGCTACAGTTGAGTTTTTTGATCTAACGGTGAAAATTAAATCTTAAAAGATGAAAACCAACCTGGAAGATGGTATTTGAATAGTTTAAAAATTTTGGTGTTTTTTATTTATTTTTCGAAGATGAAGAAGAGGGAGTTTTGAGGGGCGCTCATCTAAGTTAGATGAGCCTCAAACTCATTAGAGCCGGCCCCTATATATATATATATATATATATATATATATATATATATATATATATATATATAGAGAGAGAGAGAGAGAGAGAGAGATGCTAGAATGCGAACCGCTACAACACTGGTTTCGACCCCATCTCTAAATTAAAAAAATCATAATTTTTTAAATATTCAATAATCTTCCTTAGGGTTGTTTCCATCCCATGGAGTTTTATTTTGAACGTCCAATCGTGATTCGATCTTGAAATTTGATCTTAACTATCCATCGGATATATGTAAATTCTGATTTTCAGAAATTATGAAAAAATAGTCAAAAAATAAGAAATTGGTTAGATTATCCCTTAGAGTTGTTATGATCCCTTGGAATTTTGCTACTCATTACCAATTTGCGAATGCAAAATTGGTCAGCTTACATTGAAAGCTTCATGATCCAACCGTGACAATTAAGCCAAAAGAGATGATATTTCTGTTGGAGGAAGAATTGAATATTTAGAAATTTATCATGATTTTTTATTTTTCAAAACAAGGAGAATAGTTTGAAACTGTGTGTACATATGCACGTATTGTAACATTCGCACCATAGCACTCCTTTATGTATGGGGGGAGGAGGGGAAGATTCAACGTGCCCTACGACACATCTAAGTTAGATGCACACCACACCACACCCAAAAAAAAAAAAAAAAAAAAAAATCCACCCTCCTTATAGTAAAAAAAATAAAAATTTTCATAAAATTTAAATATTCAAATAGGGTCTTTAAAGTTGATCCTATATATGAGACTTTAATTTTCACCCTCTAATTTTGAAAATCAATCAGAACCGTCCAATTAGTTATGTATAAAAAATAAACATCTAAAAATACTAAAAAATAGTCCAAAAAATAAAATTTGTCAGATTAGCTTTTAGGATTGATCACATCCACTTTTGGTCTCCAAACGATGATGGATTTGATTGGACGGTTACAATTAAATTTTTTGTCCGATGGCGAAAATAAAATCTCAAAGGGAACACCCTCTGGTATTTAAATATTTTAATTTTTTTGGTGATTTTTATTTTTATTTTTTTGAAATTGGGATGTGAAATTTTCGTGATTGGATGCGCCTCAAGCACATTATATCCACACACACACTATTAGTGGCGCCACCCACTAATGGCCGCCTAATTGGGTGCCGGTTCTAAATTACTTTAGGCATCCTCGAGTAGGGGTGTACATGATTCGGTTCAGTTCCGTTTTGGAGGAAATTTCTTCAACTCGAACCGAACCGAACTGACATTTGAAATCGAATCGAACCGAACTGAAAAATTTCGGTTCGGTTCGGTTCAAACCGAAATTTTATATTTTATTGATATTAAATGTATATATATGTATTTAACATAAAAATTATATTTTAAAAATACTTATTTATACATAAATATATATATGATATTAAAATATTAAAATATTTATATGCATAATGTTAATATAAATACCTATTTACTTTAAAAAAATCGATTTATTCGGTTTTTCGGTTCGGTTCGTGAAACCGAACCGAATCACTCGATTCGGTTCGGTTTTTCGGTTTGAACCGTATTATGCACACCCCTATCCTCAAGTCAAAAACATGATTTGACTTTACTAAACATTCCAAGTTGGTTGGATTCAACTATCACCTAGAATATGGTAGAGTTGGTCGTCCTATGGTTGTGAAGGAGCAAGGCAAGGGACCGTGGATCATCCAAGGGGACAATACCCGTCTTCTTTTCCTCCATAGGTTGACTCTATATGTATGCACCATTTTTTTGGTCAAGTAATCTAGTTGGTTGGAGGTTATGGTCCTTGCACTAAAGAGTAGGATTCGAAATTGCCCAAAGTGAAGAGATCCTCCCATAGAAGGGAGAAATATGGTGCACTTTCTAATCCTATTTTTTCGTACCCATTTTCCCGTATCCTTCCTCCTTTCCCACTAACCAATGCGTCCTTGTGCCCAATATTAAATAATTATTAAGACTTAATAACAAATGCCAATGCATGCAAAGTACGTTCAATATATGTTTAAAATGGTAGTTATCCACGAATTATTATCATTATTTTATGATGTAGACTGGATCTATCACGACTGGATTCCGGAGCTGGAATCCGAAGAAGAGGATCCGGAGCTGGGTCGGATCGGTGTTCGAAGGGGCCCGACGGAGATCCGGAAGGCGAAGGACGCAGAGGCGGAGTCGGGAATCCGAAGTCGGAGGTGACTCGGAACGGGCTTTCTCTTGGATAGTGAGCCCGAGAGCCCCTTCAGCGCGAGACCGAGTCTCCTGTCTTGGGCCGAAGCTCCTTCGGCGGACGAAGGAGCGGCGCGGATGAATCTTCCCTCGACTGCTGTCGACAGGCGACGAAGCCGAAGGTCCGAGGCCGGAGGCGACTCGGAGTGGGCTTGCTCTTGGATAGTGAGCCCGAAAGCTCCTTCAGCGCGAGACCGAGTCTCCTGTCTTGGGGCAGCCGGCGTACGGCGTCGAGACCAGGGAGAGGAATCCGAGGTCGGCGGCCGAGACCGACTCGGGAAGGTCGGCGAAGATTCGAACCGAGCCCCTGCAGGAGGGAAAGAAGAAGAAGAACCAGTCAGCAGGAGTCCCGGGCTTCAGCCCTGGGGAACCCCCTCCGACGGTCAAGTTAGCTCCTGAAGAAGATTCGATTCAGAAGGCAAAAGGGAAAAGCTTTAATGCTTTTCGGACAGTAGTCCTTTTAAGGGTCTCGGAGGCTTGGGGAAGCATCCGTTGCCTACCTTTGGCAATAAATAGCGGGGTATTTATAGCAGAGGATAGCGGATGGTTAACGGTGGCAGCCGATATAGGACTAAGTTAGGGCTTACTGATAAACCGCCATAGTGCCCGATCCGCCACCGGAGTGGGCCGGATTCGGCTACCGGGCCGAAGGGGGTTGGGCCGCTGATGGGCCGAAGCCTGTTGGGCCCTGGGCTGCCGCGCTGCTCCCGGGCCGTAGGCTAGTGGGCCGCTGACGGGCTGAAGCCTGTTGGGCCGGGAGCGACGGTGCCGCTTATGGGCTGAAGGCTACTGGGCCGCTGACGGGCCGAAGGCTCCCGGAGGGCCTGGTGCTGCTGCTGTTGGGCTGAATGGGGTTTGGGCTTGTTATAATGGGCCGAATCGGATTCTGCCTCATCACATAGCCCCCCACTCTTGTCTTCCTCAGTTCTGAGATGGCGAGAGTATAGCCCGAAGCTGTCAGAAGAGTGTCATAACATGTGTCTTACCCGAAGCTCTGCTCTCTTTTCACTGGGAAGAGGGTGCCCTCGGTCGGCCGAGGGCTACGCGGTCGCTTCGCCCTCGCTCGGAGTGGCGACGAAGGCTCAGAGCTCAGAAGCCGAAGGGCCGAGCCCTCTGATTTGTGTCAGACTTCATTAAATGGACGGGACGGCGCGTCGCCTCGCGAGGAAGCACGGGACACGCGTCGCGCATCCGGCCGCTCTGTAAAAAACACAAAAGGATCCAGACCGTCCGCGGGTCGCGGATCGCCTCGGCTCTCTGCCCGAGGCTCCACTCGGATTGCCGCCGCTCCCTTCGTCGCACGCGGATCGGGACACGTGGCGGGCATCCGAGAGGCTAGCCGAAGGGTCGGAGCGCTCTCGGCCGTTGATCGCTCTGCTGCAAGTCCCGGAGCCGGCCCGTCATAATTGCCGAAGGACGGTGCACGTGGCGGGCATCCGAGAGGAGCGAGGGGACGAGCGGGATGATCTCGGCCGTTGGCTTCGGCGGGAAGCGCCTCGGATGGGCTTATAAATGCAAGCCCTCAGCAGGGCACTGTTCTTCTTCCTGCTGCTGCGCTTGTGTTTCCCTTGCGATCGTCCGAGCTCTTCTTCTTTCTCCAGCGAAAGGCTAACTTCCTGAAGGCTTCGTCCGAGCTCGCCGGCCACCGTGGGAGGTTCTCCGTTCCTCAGAGCGCATCGCTGGTGGAGCTTGGAGGCTTGAGGCAGCATTCGGTTTAGGAGAGACTCCCTCCCCCTTCCTGCGAGTAAGCTTTGGCCTCCTTCCTCCCCCTCGCGGCCTTATGGTCCGGAGCCCTTCCAGCGAGATTACTCCTTCGGACGAGGAGTATACTCCTTCCCACTCTCCCAAGTCTTCTCTGTCAGATCCTCTCGCCTCGGATTCCCTTGCTTCCGCAATGTCTGAGGAGCCTGAAAACTCTGGGACTGAGGGGTCCGAGACTTCCGGGGCCGAGGTTTCCGGTGCTGAGGTTTCTGGGGCCGAGGCTTCCGGGGCCGAGGCTTCCGAGGCCGAGGCTTCCGGGGCCGAGGCTTCCGAGGCCGAGGCTACCCAGGAAGTCCGGAACTCAGGCCAGGCTTCCACCTCGGAACGCCGTCCGCCGGACATTGCTTCGGAAGCATCCTGCGCCCTTTCGGACGTAGAGGTGAGGAACTTAGTTTCTTACTTTCAGCTTCCTTCCTGGACGACCCCCCATTGGCCTGATTCTGCCACCAGGGCCAATACTGTCCGCCCGGGCTCCTTCTCCATCTATGTTGATAGCTTCGCAGCGGGCTTCCGTCTTCCTCTTCCCACCTTCGTCATCAATCTTCTTTGCTTCTACGGGCTGGCCCCGTCTCAGCTTTTTCCCAATTCCTGGCGCACCGTATACGGATTTTTGAGCGTCTTCGCTCGTATAAAGATCCGCCCTTCCATCAATGTCTTCCGTTATCTCTTCAAAATCCAAAGGCAGGGGAAGTCCGAGTGGTACTGCTTCGTCCCTCGGGTCGGCCGAAGCATCTTCTCCGGGAAGCCCTCGTCCATCCACGGCTGGAAGAGGAAGTTCATCTTCATCTCTCTACCGGAGAACGAGAAGGGCGTGTGGCCCTTTCCTACCGAATGGGCGCCGCTGGCCGCAGGCCTCTCGGACCCTCCTGCTCTGACCCCTGTGCTGAGCACTCTCGTGGGCCATGTCCAGGTTTTGGCCCCGTACGACATCTGGGGGCTCCTCAGCGCGTCGGAGCGGCTGGTGAACGCCGGGGTGTGGCCGGATCTCCGGTCTGATCCGGAGCGGGCTTTTCCCTTCCTTCCTCCTAGGGAGACTCCGCAGGGCCGCGGAGGAAGGGCTGCCGCTCCTTTGGCCGAAGCTCTTCCGGCTGAGGATGCTGATGAAGTTTCGGCCGAGGGTAAGTCGGCTTTGATTTTGTACTTGATCACCGTTTTGTTTCTAACATATTTTTCTTGCTTGCAGCAATGGCCGAGCTCGACGACCTCCTCGCCCTGATATCCGACCAGCGCGGTTCAGGCCGGGCGCCGGCCCCGCAAGCGGCAGGCAGGTCTGGCCGAGGCGCTGGGGCTCCGAGGACCAGAGGCGGGGTCCCAAGGACTGCGGCCTCCGCCGAGGGCCGCGCGGCCGCTGCTGCTCTCGAGAGGGAGCAGAAGTCAAAGTTCGCCGCTCGAAGGGGCGGCCGAGCGTCGAAGTGCCCCCGGGTAGAGGAGGCCGAAGAGGCGGAGCCAGCTCCGCTGATCAGGAAAAGTGCCGGGGCCCGAAGGGCCGCCAGGCTGGCGTCTCCCGAGGCGTCGAGGGGCGACTCCCCTCCGGCCGTGTCGGCAGGGGCCGATGACGGAGGCGCTGGGTCGCGGGCGCCCCGGGCGCAACGCGAATGGTGACACCCCGAGCCAGGGGTGTACAAAGATGAGAGCATGGAGGATCCGCAGACGTGCCTCCGTCTGCTCAGCAGCCTCACTCTCCCTTCAGCTTTCGAAGAGCTGAAGGAGCATTCGATTACCGACCTGGCGGCGATGAGCGCCCGGTTGGCGGTCCAGGTAAGAAGTCCGAAAATTCTTCAACCTAACTTTTCTTAGCTGTCTTGATTTTCTAACCCTTATCTGCTTTCGGTCTGCAGGCTGCGGTGACAGGTAGCGTCCTGATGCATCATCAGGAGCTGCTTCGGCTCAAGCTTCTGGAGGCCGATGAAGATCCGGCCGGTCCGGGCGAAGGTACCTCGGCGGCGCCCCGCATCGAGCCCTTGGTTGATAGGCTCGCAACTGCGAGCGGCCAGGCGCGGGCGCAGCTAGAGGAGAGGGCAGCAGAGGCCCGTGCTGCCGCCGAGGCCAAGGCGAAGGCCGAGCGGGAGAAGGAGAAGGCCGAGAGCGAGCTTGCTGCGGCTCAGTCCGAGATCCGGGCCCTCAAGGCCCAGGTCCAGGAGAAGGAGTCCCGGCGAGCTTCGGAGAAGCGCCTCCACGCCGAGGAGGTCTCGGCCCTGAAGCAGGAACTGGAAGAGGTGGCGGAGTCGGCCGTAGCCGATTACAAGGCCGGGCGTGATCACGCCCAAGAGATCCTCCGAGCCCAGCTGCTAGCGTCTTCCTCGGTCTTCGACCTCGGACTGGCTGTCGCCCAGAGGGCCTGCCCGAGTGTTGACTTGACCGGGGTCACCCTGCCGATGGGCGCGGAGGCCAGGGAGCTCCTATCCTGGTGGAAGGATCTTATGGCCGAGAGGGCCTCACCTCCAGTCGCTGAAGATGAAGTCGAGACCGCCGAGGAGGCCCCCGCCGAGGAAGCCGCTCCTGAAGCGGTGCAGATCGTTGACTCTCCCTCTCCCTCTCCTGGCCGAAACGTCGTCGAGGCGGAGGAGGAGAGGGTCGTCGAGGACTGATACGAGGGTTCCCCTCGGTTTTCGTTTTTCCGCTTTTGTAAGCCTTCGGCCAGGCATATGGTCGAGTTTGTACTTCCTCTTGTGAATACAAGGAATGTTTTCGGGCTTTACCTTGTTGTTTTCTGCATGATTGAAGTGGATCTGGCTTCTCTGAAATCCGAGATCCTTCTGCCGTTCGTCATAGTTCACGAAGCTGAGACCCGAAGTAGGTTCGTCATAGTTCACTAGCAGATACGGCTGCTTTAGATGCGGCCCCTGTGGCCGAAGCCGCTCCCGCTTCGTCTTATGCAGACTTAGAGAATATCCTGCTGCGTCCTGATCCGGATTACATGGCCGAAGCCATTCGTCGGATCGAAGGACTTGCGGACTTTAAGAGGATCATGCCGCTCCCGGTACGGTTTGCATGGCCGAAGCCACTCCCGATACGGTTTGCACGGACTTAGAGAAAATCATGACGTGTCCTGATCCGGATTACATGGCCGAAGCCATTCGTCGGATCGAAGGACTTGCGGACTTTAAGAGGATCATGCCGCTCCCGGTACGGTTTGCATGGCCGAAGCCACTCCCGATACGGTTTGCACGGACTTAGAGAAAATCATGCCGTGTCCTGATCCGGATTACATGGCCGAAGCCATTCGTCGGATCGAAGGACTTGCGGACTTTAAGAGGATCATGCCGCTCCCGGTACGGTTTGCATGGCCGAAGCCACTCCCGATACGATTTACACGGACTTAGAGAAAACCATGCCGTGTCCTGATCCGGATTACATGGCCGAAGCCATTCGTCGGATCGAAGGACTTGCGGACTTTAAGAGGATCATGCCGCTCCCGGTACGGTTTGCATGGCCGAAGCCACTCCCGATACGGTTTACACGGACTTAGAGAAAACCATGTGTAGGTGCTGAAAAATTGCTCATGTGATTAATGTGAGAAACTATGTTGTTTAGGGTAAATTAACCTATTAAAAAAAATGCAACTAAGGTGCAGTGATCGCCAGAAACTTTTAACTAAAAAGCTTCAAAAGAGTTTGATCGCCTACCTGTTTAAACGCGGAAGAATGAATCCTTGGTTCCCCTCCTTCAGCCGGCTGAAGAAAGAGAGCCTCTTTATTCTTTTGTTCTTGCTGTTGAATGTTGAGGATCGTCCAGAAGTTATCCTGGCTTGTGCTTGATTTCTCTCTTTTGATCTTTGTTGTTGTTGTTGAATGCAGCAGAGACAGAGAGACAGAAAAATAAAGAAGAAATAATGATGAGAATCTAAGTAGAAATAATATCAAAATTAACTATGATTATAAACATGTTTAAACAGCAACTCACTTGTTTTAAATGGCTTTGAAACCCCTTTAGAACAGATGGGTTTTGGAGAATTAATGATGTGGTGTGTGTTGCATGAAGTGAATATGAGATATGGAACTAATGAATGATGAAAAAATGAAATTCAAATATGAAAAACTTATGCCCAGTCCAGTTGGTTGAAGCTTTGAAAGGATGAAGATCTTGAAGAAGGATGCCGACTTCTGGAAATGGCAGCGCTCCGGCGTTCCGACGTAGTTGCTCCGATCTTCAAATTACTATAACGCTGTGGCTCTATAATTCTCTCTTCTTTTTCTTTTACTCCTTGAGATGCAAGGTATTTATAGGCATTTTCTGCGTTCGCGATTAACATAGAAAAATCTCGGATTTATCTACCTTAATCGACAGATAATTACTGATTAATTCATCTTTATCTGTAATTATCTAAAACGCGTCCACCTTGGCTGACGCCTTTAAGATTAAATTAAGATAAGGATAAATATCCGGGAAAACTTATCTTTATCTTTATTAGCTAAAACGCGTCCACCTTGGTAGACGTCTTTTACCCTAATTAAAATAAGGATAAACATCCGGAAGAGAAGTTAAAATAGCTTAGGAAACCTAAAACGCGTCGACTTTTAAAGACGCCTTTTAGTTAATAAATCAATTAATTAAAATTCAAATTTAAACATTAAAATAGGAATAAACTCTAAATCACGTCCACTTAAGTAGACGCCTTTTAAGATTCTTCATATTTTAACTGAAATTTGAGTTAAAATCAATTCAATTGATTAACTTAAACATGTCTGCTAAACCCGACACTCAAAAATATTAATAAAAATTAATCAATGATTAATTATCAGACCATTATGAGGCATTATTATATTATATGAAATTTACTCAAAATGATGTCAAAATTAGCGTGTCTACAGCTGCCTCACCTTGGCATCGTCTTTACAAGGGAGTAAAATGAAATGGAATGTACTGAAAAGGTGATGCCAAGGTGTGACGAGACACGCTCTTAACATCACATGATTGAAATTTTTCTCAAAATCATCAATGAAGATAGCTCAATGAAATCAATGGAATCAATCCTGTCTGGATGAGGTAGACAAGGAAATAAAATAAGGTCGATCAACCTCCTAAGAGTGGGAAGTACCCCAGGTCGTAGACACTGTAGGTTTCATCATGGGGAGCGTTTGCCAGCCAATGTGGACGTGCTACAGCCATGATGGATCTTAAAAAGAAAACAAGAAATATTGGATAAAGAATCCAATCAAGGATAGAATTTCAAGGATATCTTCAAGCGAACCTCAAAGATAATCAAGATACTTAATTCAGAATGGAATATCTCATATCATGTTGAAATTGTTTGATTTAATGGTCTGAAACTTAATCAGTAATTAATCATTATCATAATGATTTCAAAGTCCTACATGATGCATGCTGGGCTAAAAGAAAAATATAAAGTCAAATCAAATATAAATTAATCAAGGATAATATTGTTAAACTGCCATTAATGAGTCAAGATACCAATTCTTGTAATCCAGTGCTAAGCCGAAGCTCGTTTATCCACGCACCGTTTCACAAAAGTGTAACCATCGTCCTCACTAATTAACAATCCAACGGCCTATCCGTGCGATTAAGAATTTTCTGGAATTATCACTGTTTTTGTTGAAGGGGAACTCAAATTCCAGTTTCATCAAAACTACAAGGTCCTTGATATACTCTAATAAATACTTATCATATAGTAATGCGAATGCAAAATAATTACATGAAATAATACAAGGGTAGAAATAACCGTCTTTTTAGCCACGGTTGAGACTTCTTGACTCCCACAGCGGATCTTCTTGACATTTCTAGCTTTACTCAGATTTTCTTTGAATTTTCTGAAACAGGTTTCTGGCTGTTCTCTATTCGAATTCCAACTCTATCAATACCTTGTGTCCTGTATACAACTTGAACAAACATGTTAAGTATCTGTTTAGGCTTAGCCCCTTGCCTGGTTAAGTAACCGACTACTTGATCCTATCCTTGATAGAAGGGTCAAGGGGCATAGCCTTTATTAACAAAGGTAATGAGAATAATCGAATTTAAGCAAAATGCAACATACAAGCAGACAGATGCTCACTGAAAAATAAAAGGAATGAAACATACTAAATGCAACAAGCAGATGCTAATTGAAATATTTTTGTTGTTTTGAAATATTCATTTTTGTTTGGGGTTTTGGAATATATGCCTTTTTTTTTTTTTTGAATTTTGACATATGTATTTTTTTTGAATTTTTGAAACATATGTATTTTTTTGACATATATATTTTTTTTGATGCATTTTTTACTTATGTATTTTTTTTTTTTTTGAAATATGTATTTTTTTTGAATTTTGACATATATATTTGACATACATATTTTTTTTGAATTTTGACATATGTATTTTTTTTTGAATTTTGACATATGTATTTTTTTTTGAATTTTGACATATATATTTGACATACATATTTTTTTTGAATTTTGACATATGTATTTTTTTTTTGAATTTTGACATATGTATTTTTTTTGAATTTTGACTAAAAGATCAGCATGGTACTTAGATCAAAAGATCATATTCATTTATTAACTTAATTTCCAAATTATTCTTTAACAACTTAACTTAAACCCATCGTGTTTGAATTTGTGTTTCCATTCGTGATCCCATTTGATGATTTGACCCTTAGTCAATCTAAACCATTCCTTAAGTTTGTAGTACATTTCTTTAGAAAGAAAAGATGAATAAGTTTAGAAAGCCCATGAGAAGGTTCCGGAGACTTAAAAAGATGTCCCTTTCCTACCCTAATATCCGTTGGGGTTCGGTCATTTTCTTTCCGGGGTATTTATCGACCTTGCGTTCCCTTTTATTTCATTTCATGGCCTTGATGTAACGTTTGTAATGTAATGGCCTTTTGATTTGACATTTGGCTTTTGCCTTGCGTTTTCTTTTCTTCCTTTCTTTTCTATTCTTCGGGACGGATCTCCCCCTTTTTTTATGACGGCCTCCTACTAAGATGGCGGGTATTCTTGGTAGTCTATTCTAAGCCTCGTTCCGACATCATGGGCCGAGTATAAAACAGAATTTTTGCTTTAAAAAGAATGATTTGTACTTTACACTTTTGGTCAAGCTTTCGATATCCTTTAGGACTTGTCATCTCTTGTTACTCACGAATCAAACGTGTCAGTGTGTGCAGTAATGGGCTTGAAATTAAGTTATTCAGACTAATAAGGAAATTTGAGTTTATAAATTTTCTGATTCCACTGGTCTTTGTACCATACTGATCAACTTTTTAACCTAAGGGTAGTATTTCTTAAGATGTAAACCATTCCAGGGATGTTTTAGCTCTTCTCCTTCTGCATTAATAAGACGATAAGCATTACCAGGAAAAGCGTGTGATACAACATAAGGTCCTTCCCAGTTGGGTTGGAGCTTAGAACGCGGACCACCAGGTTTTATAAAAATTCTTTTGTCAACCATTTCACCGACTTTGAACTTACGTTCAATGACTTTCTTTTGATAAAAACGTGCTAATCTATTTTGATAAACTTTTGCATGATTAGCAGCTGACCATCTTTTCTCATCTAAAAGTTCCAATTGAGCAAGGAGTGCTGAACGATGTTCATCAATGGAAAATTCCTTATTCAATTGTACTCTTAATGACGGTATAAGGATCTCATATGGGACTACCGCCTCCATTCCAAATGTTAAGGAATAAGGAGTTTGTCCAGTAGGTGTGCGGATTGAAGTTCGGTAGGCCCATAGAGCCTCAACCAATTTTTCTGGTCAATCTACGAACTTATTAGATTTACACGTCTTTTTGATGATTTTTATCAAAGTCTTATTTGTTGCCTCTGCTTGGCCATTGCCTTGCGGATAATAAGGAGATGAATGATGCAATGCAATTTTATACCTGTTACAGAGGTCCTTCAATTCCTGTGACACGAACTGCGGTCCGTTGTCGGTGACGATGGTGCTTGGAATTCCAAATCGGGTGATGATGTTCTTCATGATGAACTTGCAGACGGTTGATGCTTTGATCTCCACGTACGCTTCAGCTTCTGCCCACTTGGTGAAGTATTCCGTTGCCGTGAGAATGAAAGATTTTTGCTTGATGCCGGAATCTGGATTACCAAGAGGTCCAATAATGTCGAAAGCCCACATGGAGAAAGGCCATGGGGAAGAAACAGGATGGAGTGAAGATGCAGGAGAATGAATTTTGTCGGCGTGAAGTTGACACTTAGCACACCTACGAACATATCCTACACAATCTTCTTCCATGGTTGGCCAATAAAATCCTTGTCTAAGGATCTTCTTTGCTAACATCTGTCCATTGACATGACCACCACAAACTCCACTATGAGCTCCTTCCATAACCTTCCAAAGCTCATCTTCGTCTAGACATCTAAGAAGAACTCCATCAAAACCTCTCTTGTACAGTGCTCCCCCAACTATGGTGTATCTTTGAGCAACTCTCCTGATAGCTCTCTTCTCCTCAGTTGTAGCTTCCTCAGGATACGATTGATCTTCACAATATTTTGCAATTTCATAATACCATGGCTTCTGTTCATCATCCATCTCTTCTAACAGCTCCATTAACATGATTTCTCTTTTCTCAATGATATCTCCGTCTCTGACTTTCTTCAGCAATTTCTCCTTAGTTCTAAGGAATGAAGGATCTTTCACGGCAGGTGAAAGACGCCTATGAACTATGATTGATTCAGATTGTTTGCTGATTGGAAAATCAAGAGAAGATGCAAGTGAAGCTAGAGCGTCAGCTAAGATGTTCTGATTCCTAGGGACATGGACAAAGATCAATTTCCTGAAAAGCTTTGAGTAAGCAGAAGTAAGTTCCTGATAAGGCTTGAGTTTGGGATCGAGAGTTCGATACTTGGTCAGCACTTGGCGAAGAATTAGTTGGCTATCACCTACAATCCTGAGTTTAGTAGCACCATGGAAATGAGCAGCCTCGAGACCAGCAAGGAGTGCCTCGTATTCAGCTATATTGTTGGTGACTGGAAAATCAAGCTGAAAGGCTTGTGGAATGGTGATACCTTCAGGTGATAACAGAACAATACCGATCCCTTTTCCATGAGAATTCAGAGCTCCGTCAAAATACAGAGTCCACATATCATCTCTGATTTGATTTACGGACATCAGTTCCTCATCCGGAAACTCTGATCGGACTGGATCAAATCGAGGAAGGGGATGATGAGCTAGATGTTCTGCTATGGCATAGCCCTTGATCGCTTTCTGCTGAATATAGATGATATCGAATTGAGATAGAAAGCTTTGCCATTGTGCTAACCTATCAGTAAGAACAGATTTCTCCAGGAGGAATTTGATCGGATTCATCCTAGCGATGAGATGGACTTCATGGGCCAGAAAATAATGCTTCAATTTCTGCACAACCCAAACCAATGCTGCACATGTTTTCTCCATCGCCGTATATATCTGTTCAGCGGGGTTGAGAAGTTTAGAGAGATAGTAGGCTGCCCTCTCTTTTCCTTCTTCATCTTCTTGTGCTAAGACAGCCCCCACTGCATCATCCAGGACTGAAATATAAAGTATCAATGGTTTGCCTGGAGATGGTGGTCTCAGAACAGGAGGACTTGCTAGATAGTTCTTCAATCCATCGAATGCCTCCTGACACTTATCGTCCCAATCAAATTTGACTCCCGGCTTGGTAAGCGCGTAAAACGACTTACACCTTTGTGAGTGCTGGGAGACAAAACGGCGAATAAATTGCAACCTCCCGATTAATCCTCTCAATTCTTTCAAGTTTTTGGGAGGGGGCATTTCTCTAATAGCCTTTGCCTTGTTAGGATCGATCTCAATTCCCCGTTTACTGACGATAAATCCAAGCAATTTTCCTGAAGATACCCCGAATACACATTTCTTGGGGTTCATCTTTAACTGATATTCTCTCGATCTCTCTAATACTCTTGCCAAAACTTTGGCGTGCTCAGCCTTTGTTTTCGATTTAACTAATAAGTCATCCACATACACTTCCAAATCTATGTGCATCATGTCATGAAATATTGCCATCATAGCCCTCTGATAGGTGGCTCCAGCATTCTTTAACCCAAATGGGATGACAACATAACAGTATGTTCCCCAAGGTGTAGTGAATGACGTTTTCTCTTGATCCTCTTCTGCCAGCTTAATCTGATTATATCCTGAAAATCCTTCCATGAATGATAAAGTCTCATAGCCAGCAGTATTATCGATGAGTACATCAATATGAGGCAATGGAAAATCATCTTTAGGACATGCCCGGTTCAAATCGCGGAAGTCAATGCAAATTCTGACCTTCCCGTCCTTCTTCATAACCGGGACTATATTGGCCACCCATTGCGGATAAAGGACAACTCTAATAAATTTGGCTTTATGCAATTTATCGACCTCTTCCTTCATCTTTAGAGCTATTTGTGGGTGGAATCGCCTTAATTTCTGTTTGACCGGGCTAACTCCGTCTTTTAATGTCAATCTGTGTTCAACTAAAGACGAGTCTAACCCCGGCATATCTTCATAACTCCAGGCGAAAGTGTCCTTATAGTCCTTGAGTACTTGTACCATTGCTTTCTCATCCTCTGAAGAAAGATTTTTACTGACGAGGACAACCTTAGGTTCGTCTTCAGTCCCTAAATTAATTTCTTTGGTGGGCTCTTCTACGGCAGCTGAGGGTTCATCAAATCTCTTTACTCCACTGGCATATGCCTCAGCCGCGTCCTCGTCATCTTCCTCATTTTCAACAATGGGGTCCTTTTCATGTACTAATTCATATACCCCGTACCCATCATTAACTAACTCATCGTCCATGCAATATTCTGGCATCTGAATTGGATTTTCTAGAAGATGAGGGATCAAAGAGCAAGAAGAGCACTTATCAGCTAAGTCCTGGAGGTATCTATCTGGAATTTTCCTACCCTTAGGCTTCCTAGACTTCCTAAGCTGACTAACCTGACTAGACTGCCTAACTTCACTATCATAACCTAACGAAGACGAAGCAGGATGAAAATCCTGGGATATAAGTGGAAATACAAGAGAATCCTCCCGAGGGGAGGGACAGAGTAAATCTAGAAGAGAAGCTTGACCGAAAGACCCGCGCGGCGGGGTGCAATCGGACAAGTAAGATGTTTCCTCAATGAGGATTTGGGAAGAATTTGTTGCCAAATTGGCGTTTTTTTTTGGAAAATGAAAGAATTAAACATAAAGCAGGAATGAATACTAATGGAAGGAGAATCAGACGGAGGAAGTGGCACCAAGGCCAGAGGATTAGGGGGATCATATAGTAATATGTCCCAGATCAGATCATACAACCTCTCTAGATCGAGAGGAGGTTGTGGTATAATGTCCCGAGGGGACAGAGTAATCATGACGGGCGGAGCCCGTGGAATATCTTCAATTATGACCCGCGACCAAGTCGGGGTCAAGAGTAGTGTACGAAAAAGAGTGTGGAGCATGAAGATATGTGAAGGATATGTCCCCCTCCAGAGCAGATCTGTTGTGTAACCAGCTTCATAGGGGTCATCTGGCTCCCCTTCATCGGTTTCTTCAGATAGCAGTATCCGCTTGTCAAATATAGCACCAGGGCTTTCAATCAATTCATCAATCTGCGGCGGCCACTTAGGTTCTGCAGGATCCAGAAATAGTCTGTTCAGTGCAATATACAGGTCCCTCAGATCGAACCACCTGTACCATTCACATTCAGGGGCATGGAATTTCCTCCTTTTCATAGGCCGCAGAGCCTCCAAGGATTGGTACGTAAGCAGTTCAGAGCAATGTCTGGCCAAATCCCTCCCATATATATCATGGAAGTCAAAACAGGAAGTAATGACCACCGTATTGTCGTAGCTAAGTATGGGCCCTTTCACAAAGTGCGTACACAGGGTCCATGTTAGGGGATCTCGGCCTTCTTTAGATGGCGTAGACATTGCCTCCCAGATCTTTGGGCCTTCTTCGATTTCTGCTTTCTGAACCGGATCTTGCTTCAGTTTTATTGGCCTATAGCCCAGACCACTTCCAGGTGCTGCTCGATGATTTCTGACAGGAGTGGTCCTGCCTTGCAACTGCGTGCCTAGACCTTTCCCAGGCTCGTAGCCATTCTTCATCATGATCCTCCATCCTGGGGTACTCATGCACTTCCCCCTTTTGATAGCATCTAACGGATATGGAGAGATAGTAGCGGCTTTCAGAGGATCAGCCACTGGACGGTAGACCTGTAATACCGACAGAAAAGGTTGTCGGCCAGGTAGAACAGCAGACTTAATGTTTAAGGTATGAGCAGCAGCAAGGATCGGCATGCTCGTCACTTTAATTATTCGTCCTTTGTAAGGGAATTTGAGGCATTGATGATTCGTAGAGGGAATTGCCTCGAGAGTTTTAATATAAGGACGACCTAAAATGGCATTTATGGACGGGTCGATTTCCAAGATGTGAAATTCGACCTCTGCATGACTTACAGGGCCCAGCTCCACCTTTAAATAAACCATTCCCATAGGGGAACGGGTAGAATTGTCATATGCTGTTACTGATATGGGGCTGGGCAGCCATTTCTCTTTGGGCACACCGCACAGCTCCAGGGTCTTCGGAGGTAGAACATTGATCGAAGCCCCTGTGTCGACCAGGCATGCATCCACGGCCTTCTAACAGATGTTGACCGTGATACTCAGAGCCATGCTTCTGGCTGCCGGCGGTGCTAGTTCCGATGTATGAAATGTTATGGAGGGCTGATCCCCCTGAGGAACTAGTAGTGCTGCAATCTTCTCTACCGGCACGTCTTCATTGACCATCACCTTTTGCAGATATTCCATTAAAGCTTCTTGGTGACTCTTGGATCTTTTGATCAGTTCGAGTATAGTGATCCGTGCCGGTGTCCGATCCAGGTGTTTCAACAAGTCATATTGAGTGCCTGGTGCACTCTCTTCATTGTGGGCTTCCTCAGTTGGCTGTGATGGGCCGTCTCTGACTGTGGACTGAGGAAAGACCTTGTTGAAAATCCTTCCACTCCGGAGCGCGTGTTCCTCAACCGTGGAGGATCCGGGTGACACTTTAAGTACCGCAGAGTCGGATGGTGCGGATGGCGTAGAGGGTTGGTAGGTAGGTGATGGCGTAGGGCTAGGCGTAGGGCTAGGTGGTGATGGCGCAGTGCGGATTAGAGGCCTAGAGGGTTGGATGGTGGATGAGTAAGTGGTTGGCGAAGTGGGGAATGGTACGCGTAATAGCGGTCTAGATGGTAAAGGGATATCTGGATAGGCGGTGGTGGTAGTGGGTGAAGTAGGAAATGGTATGCGTAATAGTGGCCTAGATGGTAGGAGGGGCGCGTTATTGGTTTGTGGGGGGTTATATGATGGAGGTGTAGTAGTGCGGTGCGTAATGGGTCTTAGGAAGGTGGGTAGTGGTAATGGGTTATTGGGTGTGGGTGAGTGATATGTGGGTGTGGGTATGGGGGTGATGGTAACAGGTTGTGGCCTTGGTATGTGGATGGTGCGGCGTGGTGGTCGCTCTGCGGTACTTTGAACGTGACCCGTTGAACAAAGAGAGGAAGAGTCCTCTACTCTCCACTGCTGCCCACGACCAGCCTCAGACTGGCTGTTCGTCAGAATGGGAGCAACCTGGTTTTGGTTCTGATGCTCCGGGAGTGGATTCTGCACTATTCCCATGTTGGGTGGTGCTGCTGCTTGTGCCGGTGGTCTTGCTTGCTGCTGCTGCTGCTGCGGTCTCCTCGCCTTCAGGGCTGTTATGTACTTCTTCATTTCCTCCCAGTCTATGCCGCCCTGCTCGTTGAGATCATGGATATAATCTCTGAACTGAAAGCAGGTGTCAATGGTATGCCCAGGTTGCCTATGGAAGTAGCAATACCTAGACGTATCGGCATTTTGAGGCCAGACGGCCTTCTCCCTCGGCAAAACTAAGGCATTGGCTGCCATTAAAGCGCTGAAAATATCTGCCAAGGATTCTGGGAGGGCCGGGTACTCTGCCCTTTTCGGGCCTGGAGGTCTCCTCTGCTGGTTGTAGTCACCAGGAGGAGGGACGTTGTGGTACGCCGGCGGTGCACGCGGCTGGTACTGTGGCTGTTGCTGTTGCTGCTGATGTGGCTGCTGATACTGCTGTTGATACTGCTGTTGCCGTTGCGGCTGTTGCTGTAATTGTTGCTGATTCGGCTGCTGGGGCCGCTGGTACTGCTGTTGGTAATGGGGGTTCTGCTGCTGCCTGTACCCCTGCTGGCTCGTCTGTGGTGGCCTCTGGTACGGCTGATTCCTCACAAACTGGGGCGAGTTATTGTTCATAGTACTGACCTGCTCGTGAGAGAGCGTGCCCTCAGTAGTTGGACCTGAGCTAGGAGAATTCGGCACTGCAGGCTTCCGAGGCGGAGGCCTGTTAGGTCTGTGAGGATCAAAGATGCTAGAGAACGTAGCGTCCTTGAAAGCATTCTGGCAGTACCGTGCCCTTTCATAGAGCTCTGCCATGTTCGTCAAGTTGTTCAAGGAGAGGACTAGCTTGAACTGGGGAGTGGCGTTAGAAATCAACATTTTCACTTGTTCGGATTCGGACAAGTGATCTTTCACTTTTTCAGCCAGGCCCCGCCACCTGTCAGCAAAACTGACAAACTCCTCGTCCGGTTTCATCTTTTCTGCAATAAGATCCGTGATAGACAAGGAGGGTGCAACTCTGTCCTGGTATCGTTGGATAAATTTGCGTGAAACGATACCGTAATCCTCTACTTCTGAGGGTTCCAGAGAAAAGAACCACTCGAGGGCTGGTCCCTCTAGGGATCTCCTGAACAAGAAAGCCAATGACCTCTTATCATTCTGCCAGAAAGAGGATTCGTACATGAACTCCTTCAGGTGCGTGAAGGGGTTACCAGTACCATTATACTTTCGATACACTGGCATTTCAGAGGGTGGCAGATGGAACACTGGCAGGCTCGGTAAATTGATTTCTGGCACAGCTTTAACCCCCATCATTTTCTGAAGATTGTTGAACTGTTCATCCATGCGCTCCATCTTGGCCAGCAACGTCTGCGTGGTTAGATCTGCCTGGGGAGGAGGAGGAGGAGGAAGTACCTGATAGGCCTGCTGCCTAGAGTACGTCGGACAAGGAGGATAATAAGGATGAGGTCCGGCAGAGCTTCCGCCATGCCCGAGGGCATTTTGATAGATGGACGTCTGCGGTCTAGCCGGTTGCCTGGATGACGAAAGTTGTGGCCCAGTTGGCCGAGAAGTAAGATGAAGGCCTTCCATGGCCTGTTGGATATAAGGAAGAGGAGGAGGAGGTTGTTGAGGAACAACGGGGGGAGCCACAGGGTTCGGCTCAGCAGGCTGTATGGGTGCCTTCCCCTTCAAAATGGACTGGATCGCCTCGAACTGCTGAGGGTCCAGTCGGGAGGCAAGAACTCCCAGAGCATTGACAAGATCCATAGGATCGGAGGGTGAGGGATCATTCTGATTCATGTCCCCCTCAAAGTCAGGATTAGGAATCGCATATTCATGCGGAAGAAGATCATGATATTGATCGTGTGGGTTAAAAAGAGGAGTTCGGACATTCCCGTCATGTCGAACTGGAATGGGGACAGAATTACGAGAGGCATCAGCATCTCTCCCGTTCTCGTAGTTGAAATCTGAATTGCGAGGGGCATTAGCATCTCCCTCGTAGTTGATAATGGCGTCTTGGGCCATACTCAAATCTCTGCCTGATCGCAGCAACATTATATTAGATTCTCTTTTCAAAGATTTAATCACACAAGTTGTGCAGAGATTAATCAAACAAGTGGATGCTTAACGTGATTTCAGGATTCCTTGTTGAGTTATTTGAATTGGATTAAACCACAATTTCGCTCAGGGAAGGATCCTAGTTTCAGTTTGATTTCCATCGTTATTCTCTAGGGTTCTCTTTCACAACGCTTTCGGAATCTAGCCGGGACTTCAATTGGTACAACCAGCCCGATGATCAAGGAGGAATACCTTGATTTTGGGGACTTATGGAGGTCTCAACGTCAACTTCTCTAGTCTGATCAAGGGACCAACCCAATCAGAGAGAGTTGCTAACGTCGAGTAATGTGTTCCTAAGAAAAGGAGGGTTTTAGCCTCAATGCGTATGCCCTGCGACCTGGATGGCCTCTAATGCTTAATAGAGTAATGGGTAGCTAGCACTCAACACAGAAATCTGGAAACTGAAAAATAATTAAGAAACTGTATGAATCGCGTCGATTATAGTCGACGCTATTCAAAACAGAACTTAATTCTTTCGCAGAGAACAGATGCAAACAGCAGAGAAAGCCTGGAAAATAACTAAAAACTATCTGAATCGCGTCGATGATGGTCGACGCTATTCAACACAGAGCTTAATTATTTCGCAGAAACAGATGTAGACGACAGAGATAATCTGGAGGCTAAAAGGCGTCCAGGTGTCCGGACACGGTTTTGAAACGCGTCGCTGTTCCTGGACGCTTTTCAGTTCGCAGAAACAGATTTCCAGAAGGATTTTCTGGGTTGAATCCTCCTTAAACAGGGTAAAATGCAGTAAACAATCGACTCATGCAAAGATTTTTGGTTTCAGATTTTAAACAGGATGATTTACTAACTAAACAACTAAGAAATCACGCAATCACACAGCATTTTATCACAAAAAACAGCTTTTTGAATTAATCAAAAGGGAGGCAAGATCTTGCCACTGGGGTGTGCACGTGGTGCACGAGGAAAATTAATCAAACTAAACACTCACCAATTGGTGAGGACGTGTCGAAAGACACAAGTGGTGCACCGTGGGTGCCCGATATGATGATAACAAGAACAAAAGAAATTAAAAGACGGCGAGACCAAGTCCCACCGTGATCGCCAAAAGAGCTGTAGGTGCTGAAAAATTGCTCGTGTGATTAATATGAGAAACTATGTTGTTTAGGGTAAATTAACCTATTAAAAAAAATGCAACTAAGGTGCAGTGATCGCCAGAAACTTTTAACTAAAAAGCTTCAAAAGAGTTTGATCGTCTACCTGTTTAAACGCGGAAGAATGAATCCTTGGTTCCCCTCCTTCAGCCGGCTGAAGAAAGAGAGCCTCTTTATTCTTTTGTTCTTGCTGTTGAATGTTGAGGATCGTCCAGAAGTTATCCTGGCTTATGCTTGATTTCTCTCTTTTGATCTTTGTTGTTGTTGTTGAATGCAGCAGAGACAGAGAGACAGAAAAATAAAGAAGAAATAATGATGAGAATCTAAGTAGAAATAATATCAAAATTAACTATGATTATAAACATGTTTAAACAGCAACTCACTTGTTTTAAATGGCTTTGAAACCCCTTTAGAACAGATGGGTTTTGGAGAATTAATGATGTGGTGTGTGTTGCATGAAGTGAATATGAGATATGGAACTAATGAATGATGAAAAAATGAAATTCAAATATGAAAAACTTATGCCCAGTCCAGTTGGTTGAAGCTTTGAAAGGATGAAGATCTTGAAGAAGGATGCCGACTTCTGGAAATGGCAGCGCTCCGGCGTTCCGACGTGGTTGCTCCGATCTTCAAATTGCTATAACGCTGTGGCTCTATAATTCTCTCTTCTTTTTCTTTTACTCCTTGAGATGCAAGGTATTTATAGGCATTTTCTGCGTTCGCGATTAACATAGAAAAATCTCGGATTTATCTACCTTAATCGACAGATAATTACTGATTAATTCATCTTTATCTGTAATTATCTAAACCGCGTCCACCTTGGCTGACGCCTTTAAGATTAAATTAAGATAAGGATAAATATCCGGGAAAACTTATCTTTATCTTTATTAGCTAAAACGCGTCTACCTTGGTAGACGTCTTTTACCCTAATTAAGATAAGGATAAACATCCGGAAGAGAAGTTAAAATAGCTTAGGAAACCTAAAACGCGTCGACTTTTAAAGACGCCTTTTAGTTAATAAATCAATTAATTAAAATTCAAATTTAAACATTAAAATAGGAATAAACTCTAAATCACGTCCACTTAAGTAGACGCCTTTTAAGATTCTTCATATTTTAACTGAAATTTGAGTTAAAATCAATTCAATTGATTAACTTAAACATGTCTGCTAAACCCGACACTCAAAAATATTAATAAAAATTAATCAATGATTAATTATCAGACCATTATAAGGCATTATTATATGATATGAAATTTACTCAAAATGATGTCAAAATTAGCGTGTCTACACCATGCCGTGTCCTGATCCGGATTACATGGCCGAAGCCATTCGTCGGATCGAAGGACTTGCGGACTTTAAGAGGATCATGCCGCTCCCGGTACGGTTTGCATGGCCGAAGCCACTCCCGATACGGTTTGCACGGACTTAGAGAAAATAGCAACAAGTTTCCTGAACAAGAGAGTCCTTTATTCATACCCTCCGGCTGAAAGCCTGGGGAGAGGTGACTTACATAAAATAACGCCGAAAGCGATCTACATTCCAGGTGCGCGGAAGAGGTTGGCCCGAGAGGGTCTCCAACCGATAAGCTCCACGCCTGACCACCTCCCTGACCCGATAGGGCCCCTCCCAGTTGGGGGCAAGCTTCCCTGAGGCTTCGGTTGGCTTGGAAGCATGATCATTTCTCAACACGAGGCTCCCTACTTCAAAGCTTCGGGGCTTTACTCGAGTGTTGTGGTACTTGGCCATGCGTTGTTGATAAGCCGCCAGCCGGATACGAGCTTTGTCTCGGGTCTCTTCAATAAGGTCCAAGTGGTCTCTCAGACCTTCCTCGTTGGCCTCCGGACTGTAAGCAACGACCCTGGGAGTAGGAAGGCCGATTTCAACCGGAATAACGGCCTCTATCCCATAGGCCATGCGAAAGGGAGTCTCGCCGGTGGGGGTTCGGCTCGTCGTCCGATAGGCCCATAGAACACTCGGCAGCTCCTCCACCCATCGGCCTTTAGCCTCGCCGAGGCGGGTTTTCAATCCCTGCAGGAGGCTTCGGTTAGTGACTTCGACTTGGCCGTTAGCTCGAGGATGCGCCACCAAAGTGAATTTGTGAAGTATGCCGAAGCTGACGCAGTTGTCGCTGAATCGTCGGCTGTCAAATTGCTTTCCATTGTCAGAGATGATGGCCCGAGGGATGCCGAACCGGCAAATGATGGACTTCCATACGAAGTTCCAAGCATTGCTATCGGTTATTGACGCGAGGGGTTCGGCTTCGACCCACTTGGTGAAGTAATCGACCGCCACGATGAGGAATTTTCTTTGGTCGGTGGCGACGGGAAAAGGTCCCAGGAGGTCGATTCCCCATTGGACGAAAGGCCAGGGATCGGACAAGGGGGTCAGAAGGGTGGCTGCCTGGTGAATGAGGGAGCTGAACCTTTGGCACTGGTCACAGCGCCGCATGAGGGCTAAAGCGTCCTCTCGGAGTGTTGGCCACCAGTAGCCTTGCCTCAGGAGCTTGTGAGCCAGGGCCCTTCCTCCCGCATGCGCCCCGCATACCCCTTCATGGACTTCTCTTGCGGCGTAGTCGGCTTCAGCCGGGCCGAGGCACCGCAGCAGTGGTCGGCCGAAGGATTTTTTGTACAGTACCCCGTCCAGAAGAAGGAAGTGGGATGAGCGCTGTCGAATGTGCTTCGCCTCCTTCGGATCTGGCGGGACTTCTCCTTGGAGAAGGAAAGCGATGAGGGGGGTCATCCACGTCTCGACCTCGGCCTCAGTGACTTGCATGGCTTCGGTTTCGCCGAGGCTTGGTTCGGCAAGCTCTTCGACGAGGATCATTCGGCCTCCGCCCCCGTCTTGGGTTGACGCCAGCCGGGAAAGGGCATCGGCCCGGGTATTCTCGGCTCTCGGGATCCTCACGATTTCATAAGAATCGAATTGGGTGAGGATCTTGCGAGTCACCTGGAGATAAGATGCCATCACCGCGTCCCGAGCCTCGTACTCCCCGGAGATGTGGCCGGCGATCAACTGGGAATCGCTGAAGGCTTTCAGGTTCCGGGCGCCCAGCTTCTTCGCGGCCCGGAGGCCGGAGATGAGAGCTTCGTACTCGGCGGCATTGTTGGTTGCTGGGAAGGAGAAACGCAGGGCGTATTCCGTGACGACCCCTTCGGGTGATGCCAGGATCCATCCGGCGCCACTGCCCGTGGAGCACGCGGAGCCGTCAACGAACAGTCGCCATTCGTCTGCTGGCGCAGGAGCCGAAGTAGCCTCGGCTTCGACCACGTCGGGTGCTGGCTGAGGTGTCGCGGAGGCGCCGGGGGTAAGCTCAGCGATGAAGTCTGCCAACGCCTGGGCTTTTATTGATACCCGAGGGGCGTAGGAGATGTCGAACTCCCCTAGCTCGATTGCCCATTTCGCCAGCCTGCCGGACACCTCCGGCCGGGAAAGAATCTGCCTTAGGGGCTGGTCGGTGAGGACCTTCACGGAATGAGCTAGAAAGTAGGGCCGGAGCCTCCTCGCGGACGAGACGAGGGCCAGCGCCAGCTTCTCCAGGGCAAGGTACCGGAGTTCTGCTCCTTGAAGGGCTCGGCTGGTGTAGTAAACCGGCTTCTGAACGCCATCTTGCTTTCGGACGAGGACGGCGCTGAGAGCCGTCTCGGAGACTGCAAGGTACAAGCTCAGAGGTTCCCCGGGAACCGGTTTGGACAAGATGGGGACTTTGGAGAGGTAGGCCTTCAGCTGATTGAAGGCTGTCTGGCACTCTTCCGTCCAGTCGAAGTTGTTGGCCTTCTTCAGCAGCTTGAAGAAGGGGAAACAGTAGTCGGCCGCCCTTGACATGAAGCGGCTGAGGGCTGCGATCCTCCCGTTCAGCTTCTGTACCTCTCGGAGGTTTGCCGGGGGTCACATCTGCATGATGGCCGAAACCTTCTCGGGATTAGCCTCCACTCCTCGGTGAGTGACCATGTAGCCGAGGAACTTGCCGGAGGCTACCCCGAACGCGCACTTGGCCGGGTTCAGCTTCATCTTATACCGTCTGAGGGCGGAGAAAGTCTCGGCCAGGTCGGCCAGATGCTCTGCAGCAACGCGGCTCTTGACCAACATGTCGTCTATATAGACCTCCATGTTTCGGCCGAGCTGTGGGGCGAACACTTTGATGACCAGTCGCTGATAAGTTGCGCCGGCGTTCTTCAGACTGAAGGGCATTCGGGTATAACAGTACAGGCCTAAATCGGTCGTGAAGCTGGTCTTGCTCTCATCGTCCGGATGCATCCGGATCTGGTGGTAGCCTGAATAGGCGTCGAGGAAGCTTAGCATCTCGTGGCCGGAAGTCGCGTCCACCACCTGGTCTATCCGAGGCAGTGGAAAGCTGTCCATCAGACAGGCCTTGTTGAGGTTGGTGAAGTCCACGCACATACGCCATTTGCCATCTTTCTTTGGCACCATGACCACGTTGGCAATCCAGTCCGGATGGTGCACCTCTCGGAGGTGTCCGGCGTCCAGCCCCTTCTGCACTTCGGCTTGGATGGCGGCCCTCCTTTCCTGATTGAAGGTGCGCCGCTTCTGCTTTACCGGAGGCTGGTCGAGATTGGTATGGAGTCTGTGCTCAGCTACCTCCGGGTCACCCCGGGCATGTCCGCCGGAGACCAGGCGAAGACGTCGAGATTCTCTTTTAAGAACTCAGTAAGCTTCTCTGCTTCAATCTTTTCTAGGCCGGAGCCTATCATCAGGACTCGTCCTTCACCTCCTGGAATTGGGACGGCGAGGAGTGCTTCTCCCGGAGATGCTTCGACCGACAACTCGATCGTTAGGGTCTCGGCTGCTGTCTTCCCCTTGACCGAAATCATGTAGCACTGCCGAGCTGCTTCTTGGTTCCCCTTGGCCTCGCCTATTCCATGGCTGGTATGAAACTTCAGCTTCTGATGGAAGGACGAAGGCACGGCTCCGACCCCGCCGATGAGCCTTCGGCCGAATATGGCGTTGTAGGCTGACTCGATCTTTACAACGGCAAAGTCCGTTTCAACGGTTAATTGCCGGGGGGCGGAGCCTAAGGTTACAGGAAGTCGGACAATACTCTCTACTCGGCAGGGCGAGCCGTTAAAACCGAAGAGGGGGCCCCGGTGAGGCTTCATATTAGCCTCACTCAATCCCATTTTCTCAAAACAGTCATAAAACAAGATGTTTGGGGCACTTCCATTATCCACAAAGATTCTATGTACATCATAACTATTTATTACAGCATTGACAACGAGGGCGTCATCATGAGGGACCTGAACATCAGTCAGGTCCTCGGCGCCGAAGGTGATGTCTTCCAGACGAGGCCGCTTCGGTTCGCCGTCGACCGCCGCTACGGTGTTGCGCTGCCGCGGCCTTGATCCTTCCCCCGGCCCTCCGGATATCATCATGATAGACCCAGAACTGGGTCTTTGATGGGATGACTCTACCGGGGCCGAGGTGACCTTTGGCGGAGGAGCGGCTTCTATCGTCGGGGGTTGCTGTTGCTTGGGCGCTGCAGGGGCGTCCCAGTTCTGTTGCGGCGGCTGCTCTCGTCGATACTGCGGCAATCTTCCCTCCCGGATGATGCGGTCGATCTCCTCCCGGAGCTGCCGGCACTCATCCGTCGTGTGGCCGATCTCCCGGTGGTATTCACAGTACCTGCCGGGGTCCCTTCGGCGAGGGTCGGTCTTGATGCGATCAGGCCGCCGGAGCATGCCCTTCACCTCCATGAGCATTCGGGAAGGGGGAGCAGGTAAGGGTAGGTACCGCGGCTGCGGGTCCCGTCGCCTCTCCCTGTCCCAGTCCTCCCGGCGATATCGCTTTCGGGAGGGCTCTTGGTCTTCAGGCCGAGGTCGGACCACCTGGGGAGCAGGCGCCGAGGTGGCTTCGGCTGTGCCTTTACCCCTGGACAGCATCAGGGCCTCCCGGTTGATGTACTTATGGGCCCGGGCCACGAGGTCCTGGAAGGTCGGGGGATGGCGCTTCCCAATGGAGCCAAGGAGCCCCTCGTCCCGGCACCCGCTGATCACGGCCGAAACTGCGATCGAGCTATCGAGGTTCGGGATCTGGGCGGCCTTGGTCCGGAACTTGGTGAAGTACTCCTGGAGGGTTTCGGCGGGGCCTTGCCGGATGGCCAGCAAGCTGGCGGAAGTCTTGCACTGCCGGGTGGCATCGTAGAACTGGTCGATGAACAATTGGCCCAACTGGACTAGGGAGTGGATGGAGTTGGGAGCCAATGTCTCGAACCAGGTGAGGGCGATTTTTTCAAGGGTGAGGGGAAGAAGACGGCAGCGGACTGCCTCGGAGATCCCTCGGACCCGGAGGTAGGCGTTGAATCTCTGGAAATGACAGACTGGATCTGTCATTCCGTCGTAGAGAGGGCCCTTCGGTAGCTTGAAGCTGGGGGGCACCTCGGTGGCCAAGAGCTCCGCCGTGAACGGGGTCTGCTCCAGGATGCTGCTGGCGAGGGGCGCCCCGTGAGGCTGGGACACCATCTGCTGCATCTCTTTGCGCATCGCCGTCAGCCGCCGGTCCAGGTCCGGGGCAGTTGAGGTGGCGACGGATTGTCCTCCGGTCCGGGCCGGACGGTACTCCGACGAAGCATAATCCTGCTCCGTCAGACGATCGGCGCGGGGAGCTCGGGCAGGTAGCGCCGAGGGCTCGCTGCGCGTCGCCGTTGTTTCGTTGGGAGAAACCGGTGTAGGCGCCGGCCGGAACCGGGCATCTTGTTCTGGGTAGAGTGGAGGGAGCGGCGCCTGCTGAGGAAGCTGCCCCGTCAGTCCCATGCGCTGGGCGATGGCGGACACCATCTCCTGAAGAGGCGCTAGGGACGTGACGGCAGCGGCCAGCGTCGCCATCTGCTGCTGGAGCACCCCCACTCGATCTTCCGAGCCGAGGGACTCCGGTATGGTCGGCAGAGGCAGGCTCGGCGGGACAGTGGGTGCGCCTTCGGAAGGCAGCATCTGCGCCGAGGCCTCCCGCGCTTCTGCTTCGCTTTGTCCGGATCGTCGGGTCACAGGTCGCTGAGACATGACTTGTTTTGTA
This sequence comes from Zantedeschia hybrid cultivar, assembly GCA_030544215.1. NCBI lineage: Eukaryota > Viridiplantae > Streptophyta > Magnoliopsida > Alismatales > Araceae > Zantedeschia > Zantedeschia hybrid cultivar. The sequence goes on from JARZZO010000014.1 coordinate 69,768,071, forward strand.
AGTTTCCCACAGACGGCGCCACGTGATGTAGACTGGATCTATCACGACCGGATTCCGGAGCTGGAATCCGAAGAAGAGGATCCGGAGCTGGGCCGGATCGGTGTTCGAAGGGGCCCGACGGGGATCCGGAAGGCGAAGGACGCAGAGGCGGAGTCGGGAATCCGAAGCCGGAGGTGACTCGGAGCGGGCTTTCTCTTGGATAGTGAGCCCGAGAGCCCCTTCAGCGCGAGACCGAGTCTCCTGTCTTGGGCCGAAGCTCCTTCGGCGGACGAAGGAGCGGCGCGGATGAATCTTCCCTCGACTGCTGTCGACAGGCGACGAAGCCGAAGCCGAAGGTCCGAGGCCGGAGGCGACTCGGAGTGGGCTTGCTCTTGGATAGTGAGCCTGAAAGCTCCTTCAGCGCGAGACCGAGTCTCCTATCTTGGGGCAGCCGGCGTACGGCGTCGAGACCAGGGAGAGGAATCCGAGGTCGGCGGCCTAGACCGACTCGGGAAGGTCGGCGAAGATTCGAACCGAGCCCCTGCAGGAGGGAAAGAAGAAGAAGAACCAGTCAGCAGGAGTCCCGGGCTTCAGCCCTGGGGAACCCCCTCCGACGGTCAAGTTAGCTCCTGAAGAAGATTCGATTCAGAAGGCAAAAGGGAGAAGCTTTAATGCTTTTCGGACAGTAGTCCTTTTAAGGGTCTCGGAGGCTTGGGGAAGCATCCGTTGCCTACCTTTGGCAATAAATAGCGGGGTATTTATAGCAGAGGATAGCGGATGGTTAACGGTGGCAGCCGATATAGGACTAAATGAGGGCTTACTGATAAACCGCCATAGTGCCCGATCCGCCACCGGAGTAGGCCGGATTCGGCTACCGGGCCGAAGGGGGTTGGGCCGCTGATGGGCCGAAGCCTGTTGGGCCCTGGGCTGCCGCGCTGCTCCCGGGCCGTAGGCTAGTGGGCCGCTGACGGGCTGAAGCCTGTTGGGCCGGGAGCGACGGTGCCGCTTATGGGCCGAAGGCTGCTGGGCCGCTGACGGGCCGAAGGCTCCCGGAGGGCCTGGTGCTGCTGCTGTTGGGCTGAACGGGGTTTGGGCTTGTTATAATGGGCCGAATCGGATTCTGCCTCGTCATTTTATATCACAGGATTATTAGTCAATATTATTAATTTAAACAAAATAGGTATAATATAGGTTATTATTATTGATGTTTATGTCGTTAGTAAAATGTGTGTTGACAATCCTAATGATAATATTAATATTATGAACAATTAATATTAATAACTATTCATATTTAACACCAATTGGCAATCTATGCGAAGTAGATAGAGTATATGCGATTATTTTATTGAAGCTTAACATCATTCTTAGAGTACGCTTTCAACTTTAATGCATTCTTAACACTTAATCAATTTTGTTATATATGTTAAATAATTATTAACACTTAATCGACATTATTCATTTATGCAACCTTTTGGAGATAATAACCATTCTCCCTTGCTTGCTAAAAAAAACCTCTGGGGCCCTTTAACGCTTACCAAAAAAGACCTCCGTGTTCATCTCTGCTTCTACCCTCTCCATCCAACAAAACGAGATCCTCTGGACCTCTTCCTTTTGGGTCATTGTGTACCCCTAGACTCATGAGAGGGGAGAGGTGATGGGGTTATCTCATCATTTCAAGGTCAAATGACCTATTCACCCTCCCTCTCATGAGTCTCGAGACACACAAATGTCCGGATGGGAGAGGTTCAGAGGATCTCGTTCTCCATCCAATTAGTCCCTATCTACCCATATTCCAACTTATGTAAAACACCATGTCTATGAGAGATATAAAATATGATATTTTCCAATATCTTATAACATTTTATGTCAAACTAAACAAACTCTGATAAAAAAAATTCAAGAACTTCTCATCTAATTTACATGTTGGTCGAGACATTGACATGTCCAACTGGTTTGCCTTCGTGGAGATTGCAAATAATACTTCAGCCGGCCAAACTTTCTAGAACAGCCTGCAGATCAACTTTCGGCCTTTCTTTCACATGCTGTCATCGGTTGGCTGCCGTGGGAAGGAATTATGATAGGAAAAGGAAACACAGGATGTGTGGATTCTTTGGAATGTGGATAGGCGACGTGCAGGAATGTATTGTTTAGTACTCACCTGTCCTTTTCCTTTGTTTATTGTTATTAGAAACAGAAGTAAGTTTGATTAGTTCCCTTTCAACTTGGCCACCAAGGCATGAGAGTGGTATGAGTGAGGAGAGCTGTCCAGCTCCTCCACATTAAACAAAGATCTCGGACTTTGATTTTGAGACGAGATGCAAAATTTAGCTAGAAACATAGAATCCTGTTTGGTGTACATTAGATTCCAAACTTTGGAGATGTGGGATAAGTTCCACTACATTTTAGGTACTCCAAAGTTCTTCTGCAACACAAGTTTCCTTCGGCCGTAAGGGATATGATCTTGTATCTTTCACTCTCTATGGAGACTAGAATTTTAGACTACTAAGAGTTAAATAATGTGTATAATTTACGTACTTTTGAATTTCTTAATAGCACTCCTGTAGGTTGCACCGCACCAAAAGATAGGGGAAATTATTCATTTTTTTGACATCAACCGTTTTATTCAAGTATAATACAAGAATATTTAACATTTTTCATCTAATACACTATATTATTGAATTAAAATAATATTTTTACCGCTTAAATATCATAGAACATGAGTTTACATGATAGAAAACTCACTTCTTCATTGACGAAAGCTCATAATTTAATTAATAACTATTTATTATATCATAATAATTATTATTTTAACTTTTTAAAATCTTGACAAATAAATTATAAATATCTCGCCGAATCTTGTTTTGATCTTTTAATTATTTGACTAAATTTTTGATCATCCTATTCAAAATTTAAACTCAAGCATATTCGAACGTATTTTTATTGTATAATATTCATACTGTATTTAACTAACTATGGACCTACCTCAATTAGTTTAAGTTGGAAGAGGGGGTATCAGTGGTTTAGAAATCGTTCTAACTGCTTCTCCTAGAGATGAGGATGCGACATTCCCGGTTCAACTTCCTTCCCCACCCATACCACCCTATTTAGATTTAAGTGGAAGATTGCAATTGGATTCAAACGCTCCTTTCCTTGTCTTTCTTGCCTAAAGAAAAATTCTCTCTCTTCCTTCCCTACAATCTCTCCTAACCCTATAAAAAACCTATGGCTCATCAGTATTAGACTTTCTTTGCATAAAATAAGTCATAATTTCCAATTCTATTTGAGTTCCTAAGTGATCGTCCAAAGAGGGATCAAGACTAAGGAAGCTCTATGAATACTTCTGACTAAAAAAGAGTCCTACCTCCATTATTATCTTGGTTTTAAGAAAATGAGATAGATTTCCTCATCCCAAAGTCTAAAAATTTGTGATGGGAAAACTTGTTGGTATTTTCAATTCGGAAAATGAAGACTGGATTGAGAAGTCTGTACTCGCGAAGCATCTCCAGTCTATGAAATTCCCCCGTTTCTTCCTGCAGAACGTCACATCCAAGTGCAACTCGATTCATGTTGTGCATCTTTTAATCGATCACCACGATTATTAAAACAAAAAGGAAGAAGAAGAACCAAAACTTGGGAAGGGGTCCACTTCAGAATAAAATCACTAATGGAGATTAATGTCTAATGGCTGTTTATGCCATTTAAAAATATGAAGTTGAAAAGGGATAAAATATGGCTTTTCTTCAACTTAAGGAAAATATTTCATCCTATTTATTGCATGAAGTTTGAATTAGCTTTACATGCAGTCTGCAGAGTGGAGAAAAAAGTTATCAAGATGCCATTATTTGACTTGGGAAACACTTGAAGATGTGTTGAAAATGAAGCAAAGTTTTTGTCATGTTGAATTATGACCCATTTTTCGGTTATCATAAGTCACTTTTCTTTATTTTCTTTCCAGATGATGGTGGACTCAGCAGAATGCACTCAAGGTCTAGGGAGGTGATTTTCTGGGATCTTGAGATCAACTATTTTGTCAAAGATTCATGAGTGATCCAGCTTAGGGCGATATTTTTAGTTCTAATTAATTCAGACATCTGGCCTCTTTAATTAGACCCTTCTCTTAGGGGTTGTTTGTTTCAAGGTAAAACTTTTTACTTCTCCAATCTTAAATTCATTGCTATTGAAAATAGTGAATCTTTGTGATTTTAAAATGATAGAGTACTTTGTTTGGATGTTTGTAAAATAGATGAAAGCAAAACAAGGAATGCACAAATTATCTGATTTCCTTGAAAATTAGAATAAGATAGGCCGTCAAATGGAAAGACAAAGTTCAAACAAGGTTTTCATTTTACGTTATTTTAGGTGTATCAAACATCTAAAAATACTGTAAAATAAAATATCTTTTTTAGATTACACTATTTTACATCAATTCGAGTTTTGAGATGATATAGTTTACGCCTGTGAAGTCCTAAACGTCATAAATCAAGTCTAAATTATTAATTTGCTATACATGTTTAGGTCGGGCCTAGGCTTAACTAGGCGAGAAATCTAGTGATCATTCGATGAAGTAATTCTATGGACTGGGGATAAATATTCCAGGAGTATTTTTAGACTCCAACTAGGAATAGAATCTGAGACCTCTCAAGTAAGAGACGAGATGAACCAACTCCGCTATCTTCTGCATTATTATAAATGTGTATTCAAAGACTAAACGATATAGAAGGTCCCAAATTTGATATCTTTTTTAAATGCGTTGCAATATACGCTCAAATTATAATACGCGAATATTGCAAGACAAAAAGCATTCCTCTTTCACTTTTGGGTCAATTTTTAAAACCCAAGCTTTGTTCTAGGTCAGGCCTGTTAGACTTCCGGACCAGTTAGTCTCATAGTACGCCAAAAATATAACAAATGCTGAACTATTTATTCTCATCATTGCTAAGTTCTGCAACTCGTTAGCCATTGGGCTCACATTACTTGAGAGAGGACTTTTAGGCTCATATGCAAGTGAAAAATGTGACCTTTGAACTGTCTTTTTTAAGAGAAAGACTCGTTAAAATGGGGGTATTGCAGTAGCTATTCCAACGGTCCGATCTTTGATTGGATGACTCTAAAACATTAAAAAAAAAAAAAAAACTCCTTTTGTTACGTTCTTTTTTTTTTTCATTTTTTTTAAGACTGTTCCATCAAAGATCGGATAATACAAATGGTTTCTTAAAGTCAACCCCACCCCTTGAGTTTTTAAAATAATAAAAAAATGACATCTGCTGCTGCTGCAATTGTCCCATTAAAGTTGAACGCACGACTGTTGAGGAATAATTGAGGAATGATTCGGTGAGCTCGACCTCACAGTGAAGTCGAGTTTCATAATTAGGAATAATTTGCACTTTGCTCCTTCCATTTTTTTACGGAGGGAGTAAAGTGAAAAAATAGTCTTTACTGTAGGACTTGACCTCACCATGAGTCGAGTTCACTGGATCACTTTTGGGCAGCATTATAGCACATTGCAACAAGCATTTCTCCTTTCTTAAAAGAAATTGATATAATTCTAGTTGACGTATGTTAGATTGGTTAGTTATTTGAATATCTTACGTGTAAAGACTAATAACAAATTTTTAGGGTTCAACACAGATAAAGACAATCATAAGCGTAGATGAGAAATAGTAAAAAAAGATACCCCTGTCTCTTATTATGAGAAATACTTGCTATAATATTCCTCGACATTATTTCCAGATATACTGGTAACTACTATCCACTCCCCCCCCCCTCTAAAAAAAAAAAATCATGAATATTGTAACTGCAATCGCCGTCGGATCTATCATAGTTATCATGCTACCAGGGGATGCAATGAGTCTTAAAAGCCATGTATTGCTTGATCTATCCATTGGAGGTCAATTTGCAACTACAATGTCAAAGAGATCATTGGAGCAAGTATTTATCTTTCATTAGAGCATTGTCAATACCTTGAGCTCTTAGCCTAGTTATTCTAATCTTTTCACTTTCCCCTTCGTTCCTGCCCTATCCCTTGACATCTAACATCATTTTACCTACTATCAGAATATTCACTTTATGGTTTAATTAACTTTAAGACCAAATTTTAGATTCTTAAATGTGATTATTAGAATTAGAGATGGATCAGAAACTCCAGGTAATCAGAATCCATGTGCGAGGCTATTATGTGTAGCTCTTTAAACTAGGTACTACACCTTTCCACGGAGTTCTATCCAGCGAAGGTTCCACTTTTCTCTTCTGGGGACTGCTGTTGTACGGCTCGCGTGTGTGTGAAGTGCACGGACGGTTGCAATGAACTATCTCAGTCAGCAGCGAAAGCAGAAATTTTGTTTACTGAGATTATTAGGACAATGAACTAATGAAGTCATTCTATTGAGTCAAAATAAGTGAATCAATAGAGTCACTCTAATAGGTTGTGATGAGTAGTCAGTCTTCTAGTAGGTCAAAATTAAAAGACTTTAGTAAAATTTATAAAATCCAGTAAAATCATAAGACCCTATTTAATATACTGGGAATCGGAGACTGATCTCAATTAGTACTTGAAAAAGAATTTTGGACCTACATCTTTTATTCCCATTCTCACAGTCGAACCTGAACTATGCACTCGGATGCTGTTTGATTCGACATAATTGAACATTTCTGAACTTTGCGGTATTTTACGTCAAACCAAACGCTGCTTTTGGTCTCATAGGCAAAATATACCATTCTGCTTGTGAGCTTGAGCCTACCTTCACACACCTCTGTTGCTCTTTAGGAGGCATCTGCCCCGAATAAACTATCCACCTAGCAGTCCCATAACGCATCCTTATATGAAAGAGTAATCTTTTAAGATTGGCTGTTATGTGTCACCATCTCCCACCTCCCTTGCACATTTGATCAAGGTTCTCTTCTAAGCTATAGCCAAGGTGCATGGGGTCAGTGGCGGACGTAAAAATTTTGTCCAGTAAAGTTATTCGGGTATTAAATCATAAGCATAACTGTGTTAGTGAGTTTTGGATTAGACCATATAAGATCTTGGACTGAACCATTGGAGTACTGGACTGAGTTAGTAGAGTTCCAAACTAAATTGCATTAGACTGGACCAATGTATATGGCAAAATTCAGTGGGGTCCTAAGCCCCCACCGAATTAATGCTGAATCCGCCACTGCATACCGCTGTAGCCGTTGATATTCCCCATCTTTACAGAGATTACCCGCCAGTGTGCAGCTCGGCTGGTCCCTGACATTGAGGTGGATATTAAAGTTGTTTAGTTGGTATTTTAGGATGCTGTTCACTAGTGGACGTTCAGCATGCTGTAAAAATATCGTAGATAGTCATAAAATGACAATTTTTTTTTCATGTCTAGATTACTGTAAATTATTTTATATTATCTTTTTATATGTTTTAGAGTATCGTAAGTTGTTGTACTTCACAATTGGTTGACATTAAAGTCCCTCCTTTTAGTTGATTTTAGTTTTCGGTTTAAAATCACCGTACAGTAAAATCAGTAATTTCAGAACTAGTGAAAAAATAGCAGTTTCAAAATCGAGTTTTTAGGGCATTTCACAACACACTAAACAAGTCTAAGACTGGTAATTTCCAAGTAGGCATGGGATCAGAGGACATCAGATCAATAATAGTTTTGGACCCAGCAAAACAGGATGTAGTCACTTTGCACCCCCTATCCAGCTTTCAGGCCTTCCCAGAGAGCTATGACTTCTTCCTCCTCTGACCTCCCATATCCTCTTCAAATCTGCCTTGACCTGAGAATGTTACACTCACTGATCTCCAAGATCATACCCTGCTCCACTGTCTTGTGTTCTAAGATCAAAAGCTCCATCAAAAACTTTCAGCCAGCACCCTTGAGGCAATAGCCATTTGACCCATGGGGCCTGCTCAAGCTGTAAGCTTGTTCCATGGGGTTCCCATTTGATTCAAATGTTTGTGTCATATGGATCAATCATGAGGTCCCAGAATACTTGCAGGTGGTGTAACATTCTCTACTCGGCTTTTCTGAGTGCCCCCTCAACTGTTACTGGAGCATTATGAAGCATATATATGCAGTCCATATGACCTTTTTGTTTAGCATTTACGTCAGATTTACTAGGCCAGAATTAATTATACCAGAAATAATAAATAGGTAGAATTAATTCCTATTCTAGCCAGAACAAGGAATTTGAGCCTTTGGTTGAATTTCTTATTTTAGTTTATTCACAATAACTCATTCTCATCTATATAACATATCTGAGCAACTAAAGCAATTAAATTTGAATAAACCCGGATTAGTCATCCGATTCTAGGCTTATTTGATTATCCTGTTGCATATTTATCCTCTTAAGCGTCGAAAACAAATGGATGGATTGATATTCGGGTATCCTTTACATCCTTAGACGGAGCTGTTGGCTGGAGAATGAGATGGGGGGGAACCAGAGTTAGGATTAGCATTTTAAGTTCCATCCTCCTTGTCTACAAATTGGGCCAAGTGAAGCCCAAGCCCCGTTTGCAAACTAGGCTGGGTCAGATGAGACCATCATATCTTCAAGGCCTTTCTCGGGCCCAAACCAATAACCTACCGAGTCGTTGGGCTAGTCTAGCTCACTAGTATTTTGCTTGCTGCATCGCACGCGGACAGCTACAACAACAGTAACTTTTTTATTTTTTTATTTTTTAAATTTCTTTTAGGTCGGTCCCATCAAGGTTGACACGTCTTATGCTGGCTGATCTCCGATCGGACAATCCAAAAAAAATCAAAAAATAAAAAATCGAGCCCAATGAATCACTATTCATTTGCTTGATTAATTATTTTTTAGATTTTTCAGGCCGTCAAATCGGAGATCAGACTGTACAGACGTGTGGATCATGAGACCCAACCTAAAAAAAAATCAAAAAATAAAAAATAAAAAATTGGGTCTCACCGCATGCAGTGCAATGACTGCACTGCAAACGGTGCAACGAGTAAAACTCTTTTTAATATAATCTTGTATTAAAAACATTAAATTAGGTGAACGAAGGTAGGGAGAGCAACACTACGGGCTCTAAGTGGACCGGTATGCATAGACCCAAGTACAAAATTCATCGACTTAGACCCAAATCAGACCCATTAATATTTCCGGGAAATGGGTATGTTAAAGGGTCTACCTCTTTTTTGTTGAAATTACACCTTAAATCAATTTTAAAAGAAACTGAGTATAATTTGTTCTCTATGCAGTCAAAAATGGGTCCACTTTCAGGCCCAGATTTACAAAATTTTATTTGAATAATTAAAGCTAATAAGAGTTAACAGTCTATTATTGGATTATCGGATATAGCCGGACCCAAATTTATCGGTCTAATGAGTCAGGTCCTAGGTCTCAGATCCGTTTTGACACTCCTACTTCAAGCTCACCCCATACACCTTATTTATCGATATTTTGGTTTCAGATGATATATAAATTTCTATAAAATACCAATTATATCCATAGTTTTGAAAGCAGCGGAAGTAAATCAACATCTCATTCCAATGGTCCCGAGCCAAATGATACGTGCCAAAATAGTGCACACATCAAAGGTTTTGAATTAGATGTTCTTGCGTTTGAAGAGAAAATAGTTAGTTTTCTTAAAATAAGTCTCCATTACTAGGTGCACAATGTGCAACCCACCACGAGCGCCACAATCCTATAACAAGGTACTAGACAAATCGTACATTTGTGACTTGCCTTGTGTTGAATGATGTGCGGTCTCCTTGTTACAAAGGTATTTAATAATAAAAAATGCTAGTTGCACCATCTCTAGTTAAGTTAGAATGAGCTCCTCATCTTCTTTTGTTATTTGAAAAGACCACGTGACTTCTGTCTCGTCACTAAATACGTCTCAATGTCATTCACGCGTCAGTGCACATGAGAGATGTCAAATTAAAAAAATAATAAAAAAAATTATCTATCAAATTACTTTTTGAGAGCATCTTGGAGTGCGCTCGAGCACTCAAAGATGCTCTTGAGTGCATCGAAAGATTCTAGAGCATAATGCTCTCTAGTGCATCCTAAAGCTCTTGAGCATATGACGCAGAATGTCGTGTGCTCGAGAGCCGCTTCAAGATGCTTTCAAGTGTTCTCAAAGTACGAGAGCATCCTAAAACTCTCGAGCGCATGATGTATAGAGCACTTCAGAATGTTCTTAAACGTTTCAAGATGCTCTCAAAAAGTAGTCTGATATATATATTTTTTATTATCTTTTTAATCTAACGCCTTCCATGTGCGTTGACATACAGATGATGTTGAGATATATTTAATAGAAGAACAGGAGCCATATTGACTTTTCAAATAATAAAAAGAGATAAGAGAGCTCATTTCAACTCAATTAGGGGCGGTACAACTAACATTTCTCTTTGACCATACATAATGCCATCTTGCCAGGTTTTAAACAGTGTGCAGCTACTTATAAAACATATGCTTCTGTGTTCCTCCTGCATCTTCGGTGATTATCAAAGCCACATGGTGCAAACATTGGGTTCAGGTGGTTGGATTTGGGTGAGGTCATTTTCGGCCTCTCTTCACACTCCCATGGAACAGCCTTAAACAGTCTTTTCTACTCTACAACACTTCCTCGATTTGCTATCTACTTGGGAAAAAAAAAAAAAAAAAGGAAAGAAAAGAACACCTCACTAAGCTGACAGACTGATAACATGTGATTAAAGATTGCGAAAGTTCTCCATGCCCGAGCATGAGGTGATGGATATAGAGTTTTTCTCACAGATCGTAATAATATTCCTCGATGGTCTTATTGCCACAAATGGTATTAACTTAATTACTTAGCAAATTCCTTCCAATCAGATCCCGAATTATTTTTCCTTTATCCCAATTAAATAACGACAATATCATTGTAAACCTTATCTTAAAACCTTTGTTTACGTCAAATCCTATCCACTAACAAAGATTACAAGCTCACAATCTATCCATATCTTTTGGTCTTTCCTACGTGGTTGGACGGGCTGTCGGCCGACAGGCCCCACATTCGGTCGTTGGCGTCAGGAGGGGGGCCCAGGTTCAATTATTCAAATCTGGGCCATTATTCAAATAAAAAAAAGCCCGGCCACAAACGAAACGAAACCACGCGCCGAGCGGGCCCACGGAAGATGGCGACGCCGATGGCGGATGACGCCAGCTGCCAGGGCGACGCTACCCGTTGATCTCAGGCCACATTAGCGGATCAGACGGATGTGATTATGAAGTCGTCAGATCAGACGGCTCCTTTCAGCCGGCAACTGGGATTTCTTAGTTGGATTACTTTAAGGTTCACCCCTTATAATGGGGTTATTTGTTTTAGTATAAAACTGTAAATCACTGATTTTAAAATAAGTGAAAATTTCTTATTTTAAAATCAAGAGATGTTTATTTAGTTGTTTGTAAAATAAAATAAAAGAGAGGCTTCAATCTTCTTGTTTTGATTTACAGTGGACTTTTACCGTAAACCAAAACAAGAGAATTAGACTGTCAAGTGGGCAGACAAGACTTAAACATGATTTCACTTTACACTGTTTTACATCATTCCAAACAACTGAAAATACTGTAAAATGAAATAATTCTTTCAAAATACGTTGCTTTACGCTAAGACAAACAACCCTAATGTATAATATCTAAGAATCAGTTTTCTTCATTTTAATATTCTTTCGACTCCCCATCTATACATGTTTATTTAACAAGTCCCTCTCCCTTTGTAAGCACATTTCCAAAAGTCGGAAGGGTTCAAGAAATTAAGGAGTCCAACTACTTGGGATTTCTTTATTCCGGAAATTTTAAGTTTTGATAACCGGCGTATATAATATTTTTTTTGTTGACACTAAATTTGACGAATATATAAGGAGACAAAAAGGGTACCCACTTTTAAAATTTAAGTGGCTGATCTAGTGCACTAAAATGGGGGCATGCTTGCCTCCTTCTTTGTAACTGAGTTAAGTTTGGTATAAAAAAAATATATTATTATATGATGTTCCCTCAATTTATTATACAATACCTGTTTATTTTAATAAATCTCCCCCTCCTTTCTGAAAGCACTTTACCAAAAGTTAAAAAAGCTTCAAGGGGGTTTCTTGCTTCGAGCCTTCTTCACAGTGGCTTTATGCTTGGAATTTTTAGTTATCACCCCTTAGGACATATGATATCTAATAATCAATTTCCGTAATCGTAATATTTTTTAACTCCTCATCATACATGCTTATTTAATAAATCCTCCTCAATTTCTGATGCACTTCGAAAGTCTGAACTCTCAAGGGTTCAAAAAATCGAGGAATTCATCAAATAATCTAAAATTGTGAGACACTACAAGCAAATATCAGAGTCATAGGAATTAATCCAAATATCAAGGATAATAAGGGGTAATACAAACAGATTCCCTTTATTCTTAACTTACATGGTGGTCATTCTAAACGGTTACTGTGTCACAGGCACAGCTCTCCCTCTTCCTCTTCTTCTCTTTCTTCTTTCTTCTGCTCTGCTCTCTCTCTGTGGGGAGGTTTTTTGCAGGCGGCAATGGAGAAGAAGAAGGACGTCATACGGCTCGAGCGGGAGTCCGTGGTGCCGATCCTGAAGCCCAAGCTCATCATGCACCTCGCCAGCCTGATCGGTGCTCTTCTGCTTCCTCCCGGATTTCTCACGCAGATGCTGTTCTTTCCTCGAGCAATCGCGGATTCTGGGCGCGTCTTCCTTGAGATTTCTCGAATTTGGTGTGGTTTTTGGTCCGCCTTCATAGTTTTAGAGCTTCTCTTGTTGCTCGATGGCCTGCCAACTTTGGATTTGTTTCTCTCGTTTTCTCTCCTACGCATGGATTAGTTTGAGTCCTTCGCCAAATTCCCAGCATGTGAACTTCTTACTTTACAGATTTGATCGCGCATCAAACTTTCATTTTTTTTTTTCAAGTTATAGTAATAATTCTAAAAAACGGGCAGTTTTTGAGCAAAATATTGCGGCACGCTGTTCCTTCGAGCATCCTGGTTTCAAAGTATTTGTTGTCGCAATGCAGCAGGTGATTGTACCCTTGATCATTCTAGTTTTGCATGCCTGTACAGAGCATGGTAACGACCGTGCGGAGTTTCTGAAACTGTGCAAGAGGGTTGAGTATACAATTAGGGCGTGGTATCTTCTACAGTTCGAGGATCTGATGGTTGGCTAACGTCCCTTACCCAAATTGTGTTTCGATTGGTTCGGTTTTATTTAGAATTGTGATGACATTCTGTGGTTGCAGCAATTATATTCGCTGTTTGATCCCGTTCATGGTGGTCAGAGGTTGGAGCAGCAGAAGCTATCTTCAGAAGAAATTGATGTTCTTGAACTGAATTTTCTGACTTATTTATTTCAGGTAAGTTAGCTTTCTCTATTCATGTCATGCATGCTAGATACAGACTTGCAATTTTCTCATGTATTTCACTATTGAAGAGATCATTATCACCGTTATAAGCCTTGTCAAATCAATCCAAGGTTGATAGATCCAGTGAAGGATGATAGGCTTTGATGAATTGTTGTGACACAATTGCCTGGCTGATGTTAAAAACCTATATGGTGGTGCCAAATGCTTGCATAAGATTGTTTTCGTCAATAGAGGGTCTGTTAAAATTTATCAAGTCCCATGAGATCAATGGGTTAGTAGAAAAATTACCTTATTAACTGTGCAGTTTAAACTCATGCAAGTAGGAAGAACATCTCAAAAGCTTTTATAATACTTTGGAAGGAGCATAAATAAAGAGGGAAGGAAGCAGTTTGATGTAGGGACAATTAATGGCTAAAGAATAAATTGGACACAATTGCATATCATTAAGCAGAAACGTGCCAATTTGTTGTATATTAAGTCCGCAGTAATGCCAATACATTATTTTTTTTAATGACGGTATGTGAGAAGTGAATGTTGTTATTTAATGAAAGTATATTATATGCAATAGGAATGAAGTGTGGTGAAAAGTAACCAAAAAAATGGAACAAACAAGACATCCACAAAAGCAAGCAAATAATGAAAACAAGAACATGGAGAAGCAGACTCTCTATGAGGTACACCACACACAGATCCCATTTTCAAATTTCAAGAGAGCAGATAATTCAAAGAAGAACGTGGAGAAGCAGACTCAATAGATGAGATACACCATAGAGAGATCCAAATTTCTTACCTCCTTGACAGTGACATTAATTGGAATGATATGGACCTGTTGTAACCATTTAGCATGGTGTAAAAGTTATAAACTGACATATGGACGACAATAAATTATAAGCTGACATATCCGGTGATTTGTGCAGGATAATTTTCCCTCCTATCATATATAATATACAGAGCAACTCACTGCTGTAATCCTCTGTGTTAGTGTTATGTCTATTTGGTCTGATTATTACATGAGCTGGGTAGAAGGAAAGCCCGTGGCCATGAGGCCACCAATGCGGGGTCTGGGGAGGCTTAGATGTACACATTCTTCCCCTTGAATTTTCAGAGAGGCTGTTTTCGGTACTTACATGAAATAACTGAAGCATCATATATTCTAATGTCATCTTAGTGCTTAACAAAAAGGCTTAGTCATATGAAAAATTGAATTCAGGCTGTGTTCAATGCAGGTATTAAGCAAAACATTGTAAATCAAGCCATCCAAGTTGGAAAGACTAAGCCCGGACTTCGTCCTGTGTGGTGTGATGTGTCAGCCTGGGGTTTTACTATGACCATGCCCCTGTGGCAGCCAGGCATGTCCCAAGGTCACATTCCGCACCTGGCTCTAGGTCAGCAACCATTCCACTTTTATGCTGAGGTGAGGTGGGACAGCGTTTCCCCTGGTTGTCAAAAACAGAAAAAAAGTAGTGAGGACTCGAACCTGGAACACTCAACTGGTTTGATGTTTGAATATTAGTTAAGCTAGGTTGTCATTAACTAAAGAACTAGAACTGCATATGCAATTTGTGACTCGATGCATTGTGTGACACAAATGAATTTTGGGGTTAAATTTCAGGGTGTTCAATCATATTTAAATGTGCTGCTTCTTCTAGATATCACAAACTGTGCAGTTAAATGCGAGAGGTGAGCTAGGTGACCAGGGGCTCACCTCAGCCTCTCCTGGGCATCTGAAGCAATTCCCCTGCAAACCCAATCTTAGAAAAACTAAGTCGCATGAAGGAATAATGGTAATGCGATGAAAGGTAAGAAATGGTAATGCGAGGAAAGGAAAGAAATGTAATAAAATATAACGTTCTAGGAATTATGAATGTGGGACAGTACATGAAGACTGCTCCATAGAAAGCAGCCATCTTAGCACTGGGTTTCCCAGGAATCATGTCAAATACCAAAAAAAAAAAAGTAGCATATAGAAGAAGACATTAAACATTGTTAAAAAAGGCATCAACGCGTGCATGTTTGTGTATGGTGGAGAGAGAGTTGAGCGAGGCAAATGCGAGGCCGCACGAGTTGTTCTTGGCTCATCTTGCCTAACCTCATTCCCCAGGTGAGCAAGGCGAATGCCTTTGATAACATGGATCAAACATCAGCTTGATCTTGCTGAACAGGTATTTACTTGGTTACAGGAGATTGGCATGGAAATATTTAACTTTGAAGTGTGTTTGTATTTTCTGTTAGTCTCTTATTTAGGTTGAATATTTAGTCAGTTGTACTGTTTAATATTCATCATTTATCTTATTTGAAGAGAATTCCATGATTTTTAAAACATATGCATATGTTTTGCTGTTTCAGCCTATTTTATTCAGGTTTCCAGGCAAGAAATCAATATGCTTGCTACAGTAGCAATAATTGACCCCTCCCCACCAAATCAATCACGACACACCCTCCATTATCCATATGTTGCTAGTCCCACACCTGCAGATGGCATCCTTTTCTCTTATGTGTTATAGAGCTAGTGATTTGCTTATCCAAGTTTAGGTTTAAGGCCAAAAATTAAGAGACCATTGATGGCATCAAAAGTGCTGCATTGCCCTTCAATTGTTAGATGATAATGCAGGTGGTCTCTGGTATCTCAATTCATGATGATTTATATTTTGCTTGTTTTGTTATATGAAGGTAATGGAGAAAAGCAACTTCAAGATAGTTAGTGATGAGGAGATTGAAGTTGCACAATCTGGACAGTATCTCTTAAACCTCCCTATTAAAGTTGACGAATCAAAGGTTCAAAATTGTATTTACGCATTAGATTACATATTTCATGAGTGCAGCACTTTTGCTGAATCATGTGTTGCACTGAGAATTGTAGGTTGACAGAAGACTTTTATCAAGGTATTTTGCAGAGCATCCTCATGATAATCTCCCAGAGTTTGCTGATAAGGTATGATGCAAACCTGACTGCACAATAGGTGAACAAATATCATCAGATGTTTTGAAATGCTTTTAGGGAAGTACGGAAGTATATTTTTTGTATAACTCAATCATTATATTAAATTTGATGTTGTGAGATAAATAATAAATTAAATATTATCATATTATCTGCCATTTTATCCAGTACCATAAAGATTATTGAAAATAAGGTTACAGTTTCAGATAGTCATGTTCCGTGGTAGTACTGGATAATTTACAGTTATTGCATTCACTTATCAGTTGGATTGCACCCTGTACTGAGTCTGGTCCATTAATTCCAAATGTCATGGTATAATCATCCATTGATTCACCTTTCTATTGTGAAATTGCAATGCAGTTATGGGATTCTTGTTATTTTTAATTAAGGCCTTCTATTCTCTCCATTCCTTCACATAACTTATTTCTGGGCCCAACAATTACACAAGTTGTATAATTGACATTTTATTTTGCAAATTAAGGGTGTATGACAGTACATCGAGATTCTTTACAGAGCATCAACAGTTTGATACAGATGGAGCATATGGATGAATAGATCAATGAACTTTTTATTTGTATTTCTAGATACCACTTGCCACAATTTATCATATTTAGGGATTAACCCCTCTAGGAACAATGTTTAATTTTAAGCCCCCAAAATACCCAAAATGTTTTTGTAACCTGCAATATATTCTAGACAGCACAAAATGCCCCCAAAACATTCCACAAAACCTCAGAATGCCCTCAAAACCTCTGTAAACCTTCAAAACATCAAAAATACCCCAGACCTTCCTTAAAGTCCCAAAATTCCCCAACATTGAGATTTTAGTTATTATTCTTCCTAACTATATCTTCACGGGAATCTCTGCAAAATTTGGATCAATTGTCATTCTTGTTCCCTTAGTAAAGACACTTTAAAATTGAGTTCCTAATGAAACAAACATTCTAAGAGAAGACATTGAGTAGATGAACATCAAACTCATCTTTTGTGTCAGTGGATGACAGAGTGAGCTTTCCATTATCCTAACTGCAAATGCTATCTCTTCTGAATGCTTCTGCAAGTCCTCATTGTCTCCAACTTATCTTTTACAGTGATTGATATAAGCCTTGCTGACATGGTTTGCAGAACTGGCCAGTTCAAACTGGAACCGGCCGAACCGGATCGGAACCGGCAGTGCTTAATCCGGTTTGAACCTGCCGCTTTTGGCTGGTTTTGGCTGGTTCTGTCCGATTTTGTCCGGTTCTGAACCGGAACCAGTTCCAGTTCTGGTCATGGTTCCCCAAACCTTGGTTGCTGAGCCCTGCCCTTATAGGGCATTTGAGAGCACTTTTTATTTTGGTACTATAAAACTTATTTCATTCAAATTTTTGTTTCAATTTTTGAAAATAGTATAAAAGCTCTTTTACCCGTTTGGCTAGATTATTATGACTTTTAAAAATTGTGGTGACCAGGTTGTTTGAGAGAGAAAGAAAGTATACTGGACATAAGAGAGAGAGAGAGAGAGTTATGGATGTGTGAGAGAGAGAGTGTGTGTAATGGACGTATATGTGTGTGAAAGGCAGAGGGAGAGTTATGGACATGTGTATGAGAGAGAGAAAGTTACGGACGTGAGAGAGAGAGAGAGAGAGGTGGGAGAGTAGTTACGGGAAAGAGAGAGAAGTGGAGCGGTTACGAAAGAAGTGGAAGTCATGATGTATCTCTTTTGAAAAAATAAAAAGGATTGAGTTGTTTTTATTTTGAAAGAATTTTATGAAGATTCCATCTCTTCCGATCCTCTTCCTTAAAAATAGGACAGAGGAATCCAAGTAGAGTGTAAGTCTTGTTTTCTTTTCAAAATAAAAATTAGGAGAGAAAGAGGAGAAAACACTGTAACCAAACGCCCTATTAGCCTTGCTCATACTTGCTGATGAAAAATACCAAGCCTTGCATGTTGGTGAATATTCTATTTTCAAATTGAGAAACTCATAACCTAATGCAATATAATGATAGTATCTGTTGATATTCTAGTTATGTAGAATTTAGATATTGCTAGCACGTGGTTCTAATTCCCAAACTCTCCTTGAGAGGATCCATGGAATCCCTTAGGAAAACAATGGTCTAG
Organism: Zantedeschia hybrid cultivar; assembly: GCA_030544215.1. Classification (NCBI taxonomy): domain Eukaryota; kingdom Viridiplantae; phylum Streptophyta; class Magnoliopsida; order Alismatales; family Araceae; genus Zantedeschia; species Zantedeschia hybrid cultivar. The sequence continues at coordinate 69,786,416 of JARZZO010000014.1, forward strand.
GTATAATATGGTGGCATGAAATAATGAAGATATCCAACATTAGATTAGAAAACAATGAGTTATGGTAAATTTGGATATGAGTTTTACATTTCTGGAGTTCAGAGTCATACAATGGCTACTCTAGCCATGATTTCTTGTTTATTGAAGGGGTCAGAACCTGATAACATAGATCAGTTCTCCTTTGCTAGTCAGCTTCTTTACTTATTTAAGACCCTTTATGGCATCAAGGTAAGAATCTGCAATACTAGGTAAGAAGACACGAAATAAGGGTTGACTGACGGTAACATAAAAAATTCTGTAAGGGCTGACTGACAGTTACGTAAAAATTTCTCTTCTCTTTTATTGTGCTGGTGCCTGGAATTTTGTTACCGGGCAGCATCATCACTGAACTTTGACAAAGAACTCTACAGTAAAGAAACTTAGATCACTGATGCACAGTTCTCGATTCTGATCAAATTGTTTGTTCGATTCATCTTTGGGTATCAGCATACTTATTTTGCCCGTTTGAGAAAGAATCTATAGATTTCCAAGGTATCTAGTTTATTGCCTTATGAATGCTAGCATCTAAGATAACTATGTTTTCTTTTCATGGGAATTGTGAAGTACATAATCTTTCGTCGGGGAATTGGAATCGATCACACAACTGATTTTTTCTTCATGGAGAAGTTAGATATAATAATTTCTTGTATTTGGGCATGGCTTCTCAGGGTTACCAGGTGGGACATTCCATACACATCACAGTTTTTATTTCCCGAAGACATAAATTCTCTTGGTATATGCCTGTTGTTTGATTTACTTTATGTTATGTTTGCATTGCCATGTTAACACGACTGCAGGATTCAAAGGATTTTGGCAAGAAAACCAAGTGGGCGACCCAAGAAGGATCCAAAGAAGAATGATGAAATAAACCCTGAAACAGATCAAGAAGATCTAGTTGTTGAACGAAAGCGGCTTGAGAATGAACTAAGGTTGCATTTAATTTCAACCTTGTATTCAAAATATCTGTATGAACATGTATTAATTTCACATGTTCACGTTTTGTGGCACATGCAGCAAGAATAATTTGTTTGGAAAGATTACAATTCAAGAACCAACCTTTGACCGGATTATCGTCGTATATCGGTAAAAGTTATTTTATGTAATTTGGTTTTTTGGAAGAACTAATCATGTAAAATTTAGTAAGAAACTTATATAGGAACTGTTCTGTATTTTCTTTGTGAAATGGCCGTAGTGCACATCTATTGAGAGTGTTTGTCTCTGAATGTCGATATTGGAAATCTTCTTAAGAATTTGATGATTGTTAGCTGCCTTTACATTGATTCATTGCCATTGTTTGCTGAATAAAAGGGAAACCTTGCAGGCGGGCAAGCACCAAAGACAAGACAGAACGAGGAATACATCTAAAACACTTCAAAAATATTCCTATGGCTGACATGGAATTAGTTCTGGTAATAATCTTCTAACTAGGAGGATGTATACCAGAATTGTAGTCTGACTTATTGATTTCCGTGTTCCATGAATTGTTGAATCATGAATTTTCTAATGGTTGTTGACAGCCAGAGAAGAAGAATCCAAGTTTAACTCCAATGGACTGGGTCAAGTTTCTTGTTTCTGTTGTGCTCGGGCTGGTATCATTTTACATAATTCTATTAATGATTGAGTATCCTTATGGCATATTCTGTTATATTCATTATGTATATTGTGGACAGGTTACACTAGTCAGCTCACTGGAAATGCCCAAAGCTGATATATGGGTTGTTATAGCCATACTCTCTGGTTTAATTGGCTACTCTGCTAAGGTCTACTTTACGTAAGTGCCACTTGCATCCACTGTCTTTGTACCTGTTACGTTCCAAGTCTTCTTTTTTATGGTTCTTAGAATTTATGGTTTTTTCTGAAAATTTTATGAAATTCACTCTGCAATACTGGCATAACTCAGTTGCTAGACTCACTACCTTTATAAGGATTCACGATTCATGTGGCTAGCAATGTGTTTGTGTACTTATGTTGTTTCATTCGAACATTATCTCTTGTTTCATTCTTTCTCACCAGTGAAATGCTTATCAATGGCTTCTTCTGAGATTTTCATGATTGAAAGGAGAAATAAACTGCAATTTGGACAGTAACAGACAATAAGATGAAGAAGACAAGGTTATAAACCAATTAGGAGGCATTTATGTGCTGTGTAATTTGTGAAAGTCATATTTTCTGCTCTTTGTTCTGTTTATACTTGCAAATGGGTAGACATTTGGAAAAGCAGGTTCCAGCTTATAGGCCATATGTTGCGTCCTTCCCTCATTTTCGATCCAACTTCTCCCCTTTCATCCTTGAATGGCCAAAAAAATTTCCTTCCTTAAAGTTTTTGGGGTTGATTAGATAAGGAACATCAAGCATTTTTATCATTCTGTTCTTGGTTCTCCTCCCTGTGCATGCACTTGAAATTTGGGAAGAGTAATGAAAAATCATTAGTAGCATTCCAAGAATATCTTTCTTTATTTCATTGATATGTGAAATGAGAATGATGCTTTTAAGTTAAAATTCACATTCTATATTATTAAATATTTAATGTTCTTTCCAATTTTTCTGTGGATCCACTCAGTTTATATCCAATGCATGTAACTGTCTATAACACCTAAGATGCAGCATGCACTTCCATACTTGACCCCAACATGCACATGCACAATTGATGAAGAATGATGGAGGGAGAGGATATTTAGGCGTCACACTGGCCCCATCGCAGTGCAGAAATTTGGGTGTCACACCCAGCCCCGTCGGAGGACAGATCTGACCCTGTCTCAGGGTCGTCTTCCCCGTTGCAAAGAGGAATTCAGAAAAATATACTCAAAATCGCAGCCATAATTTATTGAAAAATAAAAATATGTCTTACAAGAGTATTTAAACAGAAAACAAACTCTAGTGACTCCCTAAACTTGATTTAGGACCAAAATACTTCTAACATTGAAAAAAAAAATAGTGTGAAGACAGCAATAAAATTCCTAAAAATAGAAAAGTGACTAAACGGGCTTCAAATGGGCTAAATAAAATATCTACACTCGGTAATAATAAACTACACATCAGTCGTTCTTTGGTGAGTCTTTGATCCACAACGAAGCTAGAACGCTTTCTGATGGCGATAGATGCACTCTATCATGTGTAACACTTTGGTGTGCTGGTCCTGGATTCCCGTCAACAATGGAATAGACTGTACACTACAATGAGAATATGCTCTGATTAACCTACAGATCCATGTTAAACCCCAGCCAAACTGTAATGGTGGTTGACCTCCCTAATGCCACTATCCTGTGCCCCGGCTACTGAAATGTGATGTTGAAAATAATTATTACTAATCTCCACCTGTGTATGTATTGGAGACCCTATATACCTAGCAATACGTAAAGCAAGGGCATTGCATGTAGAGCTGCCCTATGGATTCTGAGTCATCATGTCATTAGCATCCCATCTCAATATGTATGATCTAATAGTGAAGTAATCAGTATGATATACAGGAAGCCTACAATTGTCCACTCCTTACCATGACCTAGACCTTAAGAGACATGGAAGAATTCTATAAAAGTATTGCCCATGAACATCTAATTCCGTATCTGAGATGGATAAGAAAGCCGAATCCCCCTTGAGCCTCCCTCGATAGTCCCATCCTCAAGGCTATGAATTGTTTTTCTCTTTCCTCACTGCTTTACCATCTGATGAGTAAAATATGTTAAAGAGATCAGTGTCCCTTCTCAATATATCTGTTTTAAATATTTTTTACAACAAGGTTGACTGCCACTGAGCTTTTTATCTTTTTGGCAATATAATGCTGTTCTTGTAACATGCTGACCTAGTCGAGGATCTTACTCTTTACTCTAGCCTGTTTCAACTTAACTTTTAGGCCCTGATTAACATATTTGATCCAACTCTCTGGTCCTAACCCACATTCAGTTACCAGTAATGCTGAATTGCACATGAGTTATGGGTTGCACCAAACTTAAATGTGTCTTGCTGTTGCCATTATTTTTTCTGTTTCTTCTTGGTTATTGTGTAACCTTTCTACAAACTTGTTTTTACATTTGAGCGCCACAGGAAGTGCCTGTACAATTCTCCTTTACTTGGGAGTACTCTCAGTATCTATGACCATGTGGTGACTGTTCACCTGGGAGGAGAAAAATCCACTTCAGGCAGCGAGACAACATGCAGAGTTACTTTCTGATGCGGGACGGAGATTTGTGGGGGGGGGGGGGGTGTTGGAAGAGGGCACAGAGGCCACGGGTGAAGGCGATGGAAGAGGGGAGGGTAGAAGAAGAAGGAGAGGTCGGGAAGAAGGAGGGAGGGGAAGGGGACGAGGGCTTCACACCCTCCTACAGAGACGCATCAGAGGTCGGCACACACACACACTGCACAGCCACCCTTTAGGAACATTCTATTCTTTCCTCTTTTTCTGTCCACCCCCCAAAAGGAGGCATGTACAAGTATATATAGAGGGCTCCATGGAGTGCCCTAGAGAACAAAAGGACAAGAATGCCCCTGCATCTCAAAATGAGAAAAAAACGTACAGGAAAATAGCAGAAAAATAAAAAGGTCTAAACGGGCCCAAATGGGCCGAATACATGTTCAAAAAGATGACAAAAAATGCAAAATATAACTCAGTCCAAAAATGTGTCCTCGCCCAGCCAAAATGAGACGGGAGTCGTGGCCGATGTCCTCTGACGATGGTACACGTGAGCTGGGTCGAATCGGGTACGGGCTCTGGTGGCCTCACCACTTTCATTCCTAGCAAGAGGAGAAATTTTGTGGGGAGTACAACTAGACCTATAGTTTAAGCTGTATGTTAGTGGTAGTGTGCTCCATACCTAGACCTATAGTTTAAGTTGTATGTCAGTGACTCAGTGGTAGTGTGCTGTATACGTTGAATTGGGCAGACACTCAAAGGGTCATGTCTGCTCCAACAACAGCCATATTTGTGAAAATGAAAGCCTTCCGTTGCAACTCCTCCCTGCCATAGTGCCAAATTTCCTGTCTTCCTAACTTATGTCAAATTCACCTTGTGCTACCAGCGGTAAGAAGTTGGGTTCTTCTTCATGGGTTGATATGCCTTTTTTTTCTGCTAGTTTATCCACAGACTAAGATGAATGGCGATTACAGACTTCCTCTTGCAATGTGGGGCACACAAGCCAAGCCTTTCTTTGCCTCACAGAGGGGGCAGGCAAAATGGTGCGAAATCTTTTGAGGACATTTCCGAAGCTTGATTTTTATGGTGAATATATGCAGAACTTGATTTCCCAACCTTGTCTACTGTGATATTGGTATTTAGCAAAGTAGACCAGTCAATCATTGTTTATAGTGTTTTGAATTAACATAAATATTGTAAATTCTTGGAATGATTTTCAAAGACTGTCTATCTACTTCCCTGCATTTCTGCTGCTCAAAATTTAAATGTTCGTTATTGATTTCCATTTGCATATTTCTAATTCTGGCTGCTCACATTCCAGTTGTACTTGACCCATCGAACTGTTGTCTTATGAATTTGATTTCAAGGTGAATCTGATGTTTGGATTATTTTCATTTTCTCTCTTGATTTTATTCCTTACAGTTTTCAGCAAAACATGGCAACTTACCAGAACCTAATTACCCAGTCAATGTATGACAAACAATTGGACAGTGGAAGGGGCACACTGTTGCATTTATGTGATGATGTTATTCAACAGGAAGTAAGTTCCAAACTAGAAGATTTTTTCTTAGGTGGCACACTTGAGATTCTGTTTCCGATATCTAGTCGCAGTGAACTTATGGGATGCAGATGATAATTTTTTATATGATTATAAGATGACAATAGAAAAGCCAATTTGCAGGTCAAAGAAGTGATAATTTCCTTCTTCATTTTGATGGAACAGGGTAAAGCTACAATACAAGTATGCAATAAAAAAAAATTGTTTCTCTTTCCATCAATGATATTAGATATGAATAACACATTATCCACTTTTTCTGTTCTACCTTGGACATTTAGGATCTTGACCATCGGTGTGAGGAACTCATTAGAGAAGAATTTGGTGAGGAATGCAATTTTGACGTTGTTGATGCTGTTCAAAAGCTAGAGAAGCTTGGTATTGTTTCCCGAGTAAGTAGGTTCTTTTTATGTAAATTTCAGTCTCTTCTAGTTGCCATCAAAAATCGTGTAGAATATAATATTGATTTTAGCCACTGAAAATTTCATCAGTCTCTGGTCTTTATGATCTTAATAATGGTCTGCTATCCACACGTGTTTCAACTGCCACATTAGAGATGTGTAGACATTATAAATAGAAACAAAAGACCATTTGATCTCCTTAATCCTCTGTTTTGAAAATAATAAGTTTGCACTAATATGATTTCTCTGCATGGTGGACTTTCTTTTATGATAAGGATCTACTCACATTGCCATGAATATGTGTTTCAGAGTCATAATTTTCTTTATTCAACTGTTTCAGAGTTTTGTAGTGTACAATTGTAGCTTGCAATAAGCCTGACTCTAGCATATGTTTACTAATTCTTGTATTTATAAATGGAGGTGGAGTAAAAGGTGTAAGAATAGGAACCCCACCCTCACCCCCATACGTCAATCGACTCTTCTGAACATTTACTTAGAATGTTTATCAGATCCCAAACTAACCCATGTACTAATTGATAGGATAATGTGGTTGTTCGATCATCCCCTCCCCCTCATGTGTTTTACTTTGAGTTACTATACATCAGATATACATGTACGATACAAGATAAAGGGATATTTTATATATTCGACATATATCCTAGTCAGGCTTAGATTAGGCTCATAAACACTAGTTCTAATTTAGTGTCTTAGTTCTACTTGCATTAAGGATGTCTATATATTCCTTGTATTTAGGAAGACACACTGAACATCTTGTATGTTATATCTGTATGTGTGTATTAGGAATGCTAGATGAATGCTACAATGCGATAGGGGCGATTGGTGCAAGTGCGACCCCATTGCACAAGAATACAAATCCTTAGATCTTGTTCTGAAGGTGTCCCCCCCAAAAAAAACATGCTTCTCTCCATGCGGTGTGGAACAGTTCTGCTTGTGTGGAACTGTTCAACCCGGGGCGGAACCATACGCACTGCAGAACTCGTGCAGAATCCACGTGCGGGTTTTCACCCTGTGTGGAAAGGTTCTGCACGGGCAGTACTGTTCCGCTTGCACAGAACAGAAGCTGTCCTATCTTTTGATTGGTCACTTCTTTTTATTCTTTTTTTTAGCTTTTTCTCTCCCTCTTCACACCCCTACCCCTCCATGAATTTTGGGTGCCAAAAGCGCCCAGGGCATGGCTATTTTTTTCTCTTTACCTTTAGATTAGGATCCAACCATTTAAATTTGGATACAATGTGGTTGTGCCAACTACCTCCACGCATTGTAGCATTCCTCTATATGTATGTATCTATGTGTGTATACAACAAATCACGCATCATCATCCCCCCCCCCCCCCTTACCGAATACAGAGGTCTATTTTTAACATGGCATCAAAAATTTAGGGCATCTCTCATCATGTCTGATGGTTCAGGAGTCCTGATCAAATTTCTTACCTTCCACTTCAGTGAGCAATGCGCAGAGGTCAAGCTTCTCTCCAGTGCCAAGAACATCCTGCCCACAGTTGACACTGAAACTCCTTGCATTCAAATTATGGCTGCCTTCGATTCAGTTTTCCGGGCTTTTGCCCAAGTCTTGCCGGTCCCTCCTGCTGTGTAACTTCACAGCTTGACGTCATCTTCTGTTAGTCTTCTTTTTGTCACTGTCACTTCACCAACTGCTGTTCTCATTACTGTCATTGGCTCCGCCCTCTTTCTTCCGCTGTTGTCACTGTCAGCTGCATTGTTTGCTGTCGAGGTTGCTATTACTGCAGTTCGTGTTTTTCAGCTGTGGCTACTGGCTTTTATTGGACTCTGTCAATCTGTGTCCTACCATCATCAGTCTCCACCAGTGTCATAACTGATTCTCGCTGACCATTCCACTACCACCATGGTCACTGGGACCTGCTGGCAAGCATGCAGCATCCTTGGGACCTGTTTTGTCTTCCTCGCTGCTGTCTGCTGTCAATGTCATGGTCAGGATTTGTGAATGAGAGAAATGCATCACTGTTGACCTTCTACTGTTGCTGCTGCCAGACTCTGTGTGGCTAGGGCTTTGGCTTCTTTGCACATCTGTGTGGAAAGGAAGGCTTGTACTTGATCAAGTTGGTGGTCCCAGACTCTGTCGACCTTATCATGCTTAAGAAACTGGATCTGGACATGTTAGTCTGGATCCAATTAGCTTAAGACAATTCACTGGTTCACTCTCATTTTGTTTTGAAACTGTTTCTTTTGTTTTGGTCATTAAAAGGGCTGCCATTCATCTAACTAGTGAAACGTACAAAGCCAGAATAAAGAGAAGATGAACACAAGGGAAGGGTGTTACATAAGAAGAGCACACAGGGATGGGGATACTGCAGACAGCACCGACAGCAACAGCTAGTACAAACAAAGATGTAAAACCCAACGGGTAAACAATGCCAAAATGATGGGCCGAAGGGTATCCCGATTGCCGTCGGCGAGACACAGGAAATCTGATGAACACGTATGAAGCAAATGTTGGCTTCGTCAGAGGATTCGGTACCAGAGACCGGAGCATGCTGCAACTCCATATTAGCAGGCAGCAGCCAGGCGAGGGGAGGACCCAGAGACGTATGCCTCAGGATGGCATACGGGATGAGCTTCATATCTCGGGATCCACAGCAAATCTCCACAATCCCAAAACGGGATCGAAGCGAAGACGACTGCTCCACAGTGTGCTGATCAAACACCAATGACGCCGGAGGTGACTAGGATACCAAACCTAAGAAGGAACCAGGCCGGCCCAGATCTCACCACAAACAACCACAGGAATAGAACAGAGGGAAAGAAACGGAGGTGGGGAGAAAATAACACAAGGATAAGGAGGGGAGAGGGAGATGGCAGCGATAATAAGCCTAAAGCCGGTAAATCCGGAGCCCGAAGGGACACCAGAGTAGGCCCTTTGAGAAAGGCAACAAAATGGGCAAACAAAACCTCACCACAAGAAAACATTGGAGGGGGGAGGGTTAGGAAGCAGGGGGAAGGGAAGCAAGGGTGAGGGGGTGAAGGGGAAGAATGGATGCAGGAGAAGAGGTGACGGTGGTGGAGGGATGGAAAGAGTGGCCAGGGCACTGCGACAGAGGCGAAGGGTCCTCGGTTACCACCGAGAGAAGGGTCAACAGCCTATTTTTGAAACTGGTTTAGGCCTTTTAGAAGCCAGTTTCTTCATCATCACCGATTCAAGGGACCTTTGTTCAACCAATTCTGCTTCATTTTATGGCCATTCCAACCTCCTTTCAAGCCAAATTCATAGCCAATTCAGTGCCAGACCAACATCTCTGTCAACCTTTCTGATGTCAGTAGAGGTTTTTCAACATTTTGATTGCAGCCATGTGGTCCCTTTCTGTCTGGCACCTAGTTTGTGAATTTTTGGGAGCTATTTTTCTGTTCAGTTGTCATTTTCCACACATCGGCATACTATTTACTTTTATAGGGTTGTTTCAGCGTGCCAATCACTTAGGCACTATCTGTTGATCCATTTGGCACATCATTTGCATGGTATTGGAGATGATTTTGCTGTCCAGCTGCTTCCTTCGAGCTTATATTTCTTTTGTCTGGAGCATTACTTTAACATTTTTTGAGTCTCCCTTTCATTGGATTTTTTTTTTTCTTGTTCAGTCATTTTTTCTATGGCATCAATGGTGACTTTATCATCCAGTAAGGGTCTTTTGGCTGGTTCAGCCCTTTTGCGCTTCAAAAGACATTGGTTAGCACAGTTTGGTTTATCCACTGCATTTGGAGGAGGAGGATGTTAGAGAGGCATATACCCTAGTCCTGCATTAGATTAGGATTGTAGATACTAGTTCCATAACTTCCACGTGGATTAGTGTGGCCTAATTTTACTTGGATTAAGGATAATCTATATATATGCCATGGTTACCCCGGTACTAGAGAGATATCTTAGTTGGATTTGTTGGGAAACATCTTGTTCATCTCGTATACGTATTGGGGTATTGCCCTGATGTTGAATAGAAAGCTTTCATTTGACACAGCAGAAAGCACTAGATAGGGAACTAAACCTCAGTCCACTTGAAGCCTCTTGGACCGCTCATTAAGTTTTGATGCTCCTTTAGCACTTAGCTTCCTTATTTCCTGTTTGCAAGTTGTGATTCTATTTGTCTCTTTTGCTTGATTCTTATGTTTCTAAGGTATGCAAGATAACAGGTAACAATCAATTTCCAAAAAAGAAATGAAAGAAAGGAAAGTATCGATAGTGTAGCACCACTAGTACCACTAGGTAAGTCTGAGTATCAATATAGTACCACTAGATCTGTCTGAGTTATACATTGTGGATTTAGGACACTCTTGGAAGAATATACTGTGTTGGTCTGAAACGTGCCAATGAGATCATAGGCACTACCACTGAGGAACTGGTGCTGAAAGCCAAGCTAGGGACTGCATCTTTTTGAAGGTAAGCCTAATTTTCATCTGAACATTAAAAAGAAGAGGATATAACCCATTATGTTTTCCTCTCCGGTCTCCAGGTCATGGTACTAACCATCTGAAGTAGGTGGCTCTTTCATTAGCATAGCGGATTCATGGCTTGTAATCATTCTTCATGTGATCTTTCTTAAGGTAAGCCTAGGTTTCATCTGAATGTTAAAAGAAAAGTGGATACCACTCATCATTAAATGAATATCTCTGTTTTCCTCCTCAGCTTATATTAATCATCTGAAGTGGACGCACATTTTCTCCATCGGATGAATCTTCATGTCCAGTCATTGTTCCTGTAACATACAAAGTGAATCTGTGGATTCTAATCTCATTCTTTTGTCAGTGTACAAGCTTTCTTCTTGTTTAACACAAAATCTGAAATCGTTAATGTGCATTGTTTTGCCATCTGTGTATTTTGTTGTAATGGCCATTTCTTCTGAAAAGTTTGGGTCAATTATGTACGCTCTCAATGTCCATATATGAATTGTTTTTACATGACTTGAGCCTCGAACTGGGTGGGCAGAATCGGAGAAGACATTGTAGTACTAGCGGCCTGTGTGTACGACTCTACTAGATAAATGTGTGCTGTTTCAATGGCAGCCCCAGCGACCAGTTGGGGTTTGGGAAAAAGCAAAAACTACAATAAAAATAAAAAATAATAACGGTTTAAGCTAAAACTACAATAAAATAGTAAAAAACTGAGAAAATGCACTTAAATACACAGCTCAGATTTGATTAACCCCACTTTGATAGCAGAATGAGTTATCCGGAATTATTTATACTAGAATTATTTATACCAAAATAAGGAACGTTTTACTTTCATAGTGGCATGGGGCTCACTGGCAGAATAAGTAGAATAAACAATTTATAGATCTAGGATAGAATTGTTTATTCTCTTTATCCAGAGAATAAGCAATTCTGACGCGATATAACTTATTTTGCCTATCAAAACTAGCTTATTTTAGGAATAAGACTCCTTATTTTTATCCTCCTATCAAAGTGTTAGGTGTTTTAACATTGAGTTCTTAAATGACCCCACCTCATTTTCTAGTCTTTACAACATTCAACTCAGTTCAGGTTTCCGGACATTAACCCCCCTTCATATCAACTAAGGTGACAGCATTGTCCCATCCCCTTTCAACCAATGCTCCTTCCCCTCGTCTGCATCCTCTTCCTTCTATGGACATGGGGGTTTCTATGATGCCTAGAAGAGGGAGCACATGGTTGGCGACCCTCTCACAAGCATTCATCAGTGCCTTCGACAGCGACCCTTTTTACCCTTCTTCTATCGTAATATATAGATCAAACGACGTCTCTCCTAAATCATCACCATCGTCAAAATTCCCATCCAAAGCCCAAGTCATCAGAGAAGTATGTATAATTGCAACACAGCGTCCACTAGCGTTTTGACACTAATGAAACCTTATAGTGCAGCTCACATAGTCACATTGACATCTATCAACATCAGCAGTAGTGATTTTTAAAAATTGTAACTGTTGCATTATAATGAATATCATCATCATCATGGTCATAATAATAATAATGATAAAATGAATGAATGAAACGATTATAATAACTGTAAGGAAAACAGTTTTGTGATACATAAATTTGACACATTTGACACCAGATATATGACATTCGCCATACATTCATCTTGAAATTTGTGTCATGTGTCTGATGTCAAATGTGTGTGTTAAATTTCTCTGTCACAAAACTGTTTTCCTAACTGTAATGGCTATAAGTAACTATAACAATTAACAATTATAATGACTTTAATAACTGTAACAAACATTACGGCGGTAAAGCCTACAGTGATTGCAGCATATTGATAGATATGGATAAAAGCTTTATTACATCGCGGTCACGCTAGAATACCAACGAATGCCATGTTATGGTCATACTTCTTTAGTGACTCGGAATTTGGCTGACAATTTTGTGATGATGCTTAGGAGAGATGCCGTGTGTTCTCTTGCACAGTGAGGGTCATGATAATTGTAGATGTTGTGAGTTCCCTCTTCATGATGCCACCACAAAATTTATTCACACGGCATCACAAAAACTTGGCTCTCTCGTTGTTGGGATCAGGAACTATGGGATCCACGAATTAGCGTCTGAAGTCCATTAACCTGCCTTCCTCTAGCAACTAGAGTAGCGTTGGTAGGGGAAGAAGGAAGAAGAGGGATAAGAAAATGGGCATTGGTTGAAGGGAGGAGGATTTGTTCCCTTACATTTGATAGCCGATGCCACAGGAGTTCGTAGCTAAAGATTTGAACATAAATCTATTATGAAACAAGGCAGGGAAGGCATAATCAGGAATAGGAATCAGACATTTTCGTTCTTGGACCAATCAGATCGGCTGATTTGATCCGGGCTGATCTAGACTGATTCCTCACTTTCTTAAAAAGAGGTTAAAAAAAAGTTTAAAATTTTAAAAATTATAAAAAATATATAAAAAATAAAAAAACAGATTTTTATTGTCCGAAACTTATCCAAAACCTTGAATAAGTCTTTGGGATTTTATTAATTGGCAAAAGAAAGAAAAGGTTAGATACATGAGGGAACATAACACTTTATCCCTAAATAACATGAATACATGATAGCAAAAAAGAAAAAAAAAGTTGAAGGCCCAAAAAACAAAGAAATAAGTTGGGCAACGGCTAATTTGAACCTAGATGTTGCTGACCAGTCCAGTTCGATACCGCCTGATCCCCTAATTTTGTTGAGGAATCGAGGATTGGGGCATGGGATCGGATCGATTAGGCCAAAAATCCGATGTATCCGATCTATGCTCACACCCTGCAACAAGGGATGTATGGAGGCTGATAAATTGGGACCTTTTACATATATATTCCTAAAAATACTGTACTTACATCTATACTCCCAAATACCACATGTTGTTATCGATATCCCTGAAATCATAGAAATGTTGCAGTTATACCGATCAAATTGCCATTAAATCAAAGTTAAAGATTTTGCATATATATATATATATATATATATATCCCTAAATTCACTAATATTTTATATATATACTCTTAAATTCACTAGAATTTACATATGTACCCTGATGTTATGAGGATTCACATAATCTTTTTGATATACTCAGTTAGAGTTCACGTCATTTTGACGGAAGGGTATAACCGCAACAATTCTGAGATTTGAGAAGCATTGATAATAATAAGATTTTTTGCAAGTATACCCCTAAAAACTAACATATTTGTATCTATACCCCCAATTCTCATATATTGTATAAACTACCCCTAAAAACCTCATCAATATTGCAGTTATACTCCTCCGCTAAAATACCGTTAACTCCAACTGAATATGTTAGAAAGATTCCGTAAATTCTGATAAAGTCAGAGGTACATATGCAAAATTTTAATAAATTTAGAGGTATATATGTAAAAATATATGTAATCTTTTTAGTATATTCCGTTAGAGTTAACGACATTTAGATGGGGCCATAGCCGCAACATTTTTTAGGTTTTTAAGAGTATTTCAGACAATATATAAGAATTGGAGGTATAGAGACAAATATATTAGTTTTAGGGGATATATGCAAAAATTCCATAATAATATTATGATAGTTGGGGATATAGATGTAAATACTGTGTTTTCAGAAATATACATGCAACAATTTCTAATAAATTTGGTCCAGACACTCCCACTAGCTTCTTCCTCATCCACACTCCTGCCCACGCATTTCACCGGCACACAGAGCAGCTCTCACTTGCCCCGCCACCACCCAACGGCCTACCCTACCCCAAACCATGGCGAGCCGAAGGACCCCCACCCTCTTCCTCTCCCTCCTCGCCCTCGTCCTCTTCGTCACATCCTGCAGCCCGGGAACGGGGGCAGCGGCAGATGGCACCCCGGTTCCGACCCCGGCGCCCTGGCCGGAGCAGTTCCACGCGCTGCTGTACACGAACCTGTCCAACTTCGGGAAGATCCGGGTCGACGGCCTCTGGTACGACTGGCCCAACCGCCGGAACATGCTGGTGACGCAGACGCAGCTGAGGGACCTGCTCTACGACGTGGAGTGGGACAACGGCACCTCCTTCTACTTCACCCTGGCCCCCCACCCCACCTGCCGCACCATGCGCTTCCCCGTGGGGGTGGTGCGCCCCGACTTCCTTCAGGAGGGCGCCGCCTACCTGGGCCGGGCGCACGCCGACGGCTTCCTGTGCGACCTGTGGCAGAAGCTGGACTTCATTTGGTACTACGAGGACGTCGCCACCAGGCGCCCTGTCCGCTGGGACTTCTACGACGGTAGTAGGCTGAAACGCCTGGCTTCTTGCTGTTACATCTCCATGGGAACTTCCGGCTTATAATTAGATGGGTCTGTACTTGTTTGGATGTGCAGGGATATCTATGCATGTGATGACGTTCGAGGTGGGGGCCGTGCTGGAGGACTCGCACTGGCAGGCGCCCGTCTACTGTTTCCAAGGAGATGGAGACGGCGGCGGTGGTGAGGAAGACGAGGCCCGCCTGAGTGGCCTGGCGGAGGTGCACAGGCGGCTCCGTTTCCTCGGTCACCACGGCGGCGATGCTTTGCAGGTTTGAGCACAGAGTTTGCAGCGCAGACAGTTGGGTCGTGTGATGTGAGCTTCTTACGGGCGCGTAAAATTCCTCCTCATTATGGTATCTAGCCCGCTGTTCCTGGTTTACAAACGGAGGAAACCTTCCTATTTTTTCAGAGATTCTAAGCTAATCAAGTTGAATGGAATACAAATGACATAAACAAGGTGGAATAAGCTATCTGAATCTATGAAATTGGTAAGGATCATTCGTCTAGTTATATTGATACATACACAGATCTCCTGTGGATTGGCTTCTTGTGTCTTCGTACTTTCTATTCGCATAGAGATAGATTTTTTTTTTTTTTTCAAATCTTCCTCTCTCTGTCTTCTTATTTTCGAGAAAGAAAAGTGATTTATTGAGTGGGAAAAATCTTTCATATAGTCTATTTTACGTAGGAGTGTTCACTATTCGGTTCAAATCGAAAAATCAAATTAAATCGACTAATTTGATTTAATTTGATTTGATTTAAATTTTTGAAAATTTCAATTTAAGTTGAAACTAAAAAAAAATTAAGAATCTTGTCGGTTTAATTTGGTTTGATTTAAATTTTTAAAAATTTCAATTTAAGTTGAAACAAAAAAGAAAATAACATTCTTGATTTGGTTCGATTTTTCTCGTTATTAAAATAAATTAACCCGAATAGAGCTTTTGAATCGATAGTAGCAACAAGCCGTGCAAGGATCCAGGGATATAGCAAGTAAGCCCAGCTGAACAAGTTAAAGGGGCATAATACAAGCATTTAATTCTTGGATTTGTAAGTATGAGTTTATTTAAATTACTAAGTCCAAAACTCCAAATGGTTTCTAGATAATACCTTTCGGATGGCTGTCCTTCAGAAAATGAGCATGCGGTGCAGCAAGTTGTTGCATCACATGGGTGCAGCCCAAACAACGAGACAATTATTTTTTGAATTTTTTTATGGTCAGTCCCAATAAGTTCTACATGTTCGCACAATCGGACAAGATGATTCAAAAAAATTTAAGAAATAAAAAATTAAACCCTAATGAATAGTAAACAAACGCCCTCAATGGACCGAACTCAATTATTTCGGTTTAATTTGATTCGATTTCAAGTCTTTACAATTTGATTTGGTTTGGTTTGACTTTGCATTTTGATTTAATTTTATTTCTAAAATTTTACTCTTAAACCAAACCAACTAAACCTTGGAATGCCCAACAAATAATGCACAATCCCACCAATCCAGCCCAAGGATACTAGTATGCTAGCGTGGGCAATGGATTGAATAGGACGTGCCAAGAATGGGGTATGGCACAGAAGCTCGTTGCCCATGGGAGACGGAATCCGTCAGTTCCGTCTGATGCTCGCTAGAAATTTAATTATACAGCTAAATGATCTTGTTGAACTTGACGGTCAGTTCAGATGGGTTCTGCCAACTTAGATTCAATGGACTCCTTTGATAGATGACCATCTAATACACCTTATAACGGATCGCTTCTCATCACTAACAAAATTTAGTCCATGAGATCCGCCAAGAAAGTGATTTTTTTGAACTTAATGATCCATTTGAGGTTGTTTGTTTTAACGTAAAACTTTGTAAATCACTAGTTTGAAAATCATCGGTTTTAAAACAAGTGAAATTTTCTTGTTTTAAAATTAGAGGATATTTATTTAGTCGTTTGTAAAACAAAATAAGAGGGATGCTTCGATCTTCTTGTTTTAATTTACAACGGGTCTTTGCCGTAAACCAAAACAAAGGAATTGAGCTGTCTAAGTGAGCAGACAAAATCCATACATGATTTTACTTTACATTGTTTTACATCATTCCAAATAACTGAAAACACCGTAAAATGAAGCAATTTTTTCAAATTACGTTGTTTTACGTTAAAATAAACAACCCCCTAAATGAGTTCCAGGATTCGATGAACTCGTTCAATAAGACCATCTAAATTGTGTAATCCGAGTCCACCCTACAATGGATCGAAATCTCTGCACCAGCCAACTCAAGCGTTCTAGGATCTATCTAGTCCCCCCCTTCACTCATTAGCAGTTAACTTCCAGCCCCAGGGCTCCGGCCAACCTTGGCAGCAGTTGGCTGGAAGTGGATGTGGCCTCTTTTTTTTGGTTTCCTCTTATGCAGATTACAAATTGTAACAGCCAGTTGTAATATACTGTGGAGTAAGAATGCAATTGGTAACCGCTAACTGGATTACACAATCGATTATTTTTAAGTCAATAAATGAATAAACTTTGTAAACCGATTTGCATAATGGGTGGGGATAGTTTCATATTATCAATTTTTAATGTTAAATTACCAAATATCATTCTTGGTTACATACTATCTTGCATATCATTCTAATATGGTTCAAAACTGCCATGCCGATGACATATTTTATATTTAGAAACATTTCATATACATGGATGAAATGACAGATACATTATTTTGTAAGCATATATCAGATAAGTATACAAGTAAGCATCGGTACAAGAGTGGTTAATATGAAATTAGTTCTCACAGATAAGATAACAGATATACAATGTTTCTTAAATAAAATGCATACGATAAGTAATAGTTTGATTATTTGATTGATTATTAGCTTGTAAGTTGGTTAAAAGATAATCTTTCTCAACTTATAATATAGAGGATAAGGTCTCGGATCTGCCTTCAATCCACACCAAATCCAGCCCTTTGCTGAACCTTAGCGTGGAATCTGATGCCCAAGGATTCAATTGTACAAGGAGCTTAAGACTGTAAACCGAAATGAAATACTTTATGGCGAGAATGCACCAAACCAAACAGCGCTGGTGAACTTCCACGGGGACATTTTCTTGTTATTTCTTCTCTATACAACAGAAAGAATCTGTAACTCATGAACCCAACATGTGGGCAATTAGTGGAAAGTATATACCATGTGAATTTCGATACATAAATCAATCTTTTCAAGCCTAAGATCACAATCTTCTCAAGCCTAAGACCACGTTGAATCATGCATCAATGTATCAAGATCCAGTTACAAGCTACGTAGAACTGAAGACTGAGCTCATTGTTTCGGCAAAAATTGAGAGAAGACCTAGTTTGCACAGATGGGGAATAAATAAATAAATAAGAGGACAAATAGGGAGGGCAGAGATCTATTAACCTCAGAGGAAAGTGAAGCCCTTGAAGTCTATGATTGGTGACAGATTCTCTGCTCCCTTTTAGCTCCATCCCGAGTACAAACATCATAACCATCAAATAATGAGTCTTCCATAATCCAGTCCTCATCTTGTTATTAGAATATCAGCGATTGCAAATAAGAAGATGCACAGGCATCTAGTGACCAAAGCTCGTATATTCACCCATAGATACAAGAAAAAAGTGCCCACGTTCAGGCAATGCCCACTGACCATGATCTGGAAGCATCATTGAAGACTTGACTTTAAAGTTTGACCATGGCCAGAGGTGTTTGTTGCTGATGATGTGCAACATAAGAGAAATTCCCTCATGTTCTCACATTTGTTTAACACAGAATATACAAACAAAACAGATTAACAACACATCTCTGTAGAGCTTATCATCAGTTCTACTCCTCTCTGAAGCCCATCCATATTGATGGACCTTGATGTAATAGAAATTGCAGCTCCAAAAGTTTGAGCAAGAAACTACGGATAACCAAGCATAACATTTTGAGGCAACGGAACTAGCAAAAACCAGGTCAACAATAACTTTCCATGATCTGAGATTGTCGGTTCTGGTAATTTTGCATGAAAGCCGTCATGCTGCTACAACACAACATAATTGTGTATTTGTGGCCCTAGGTTAAAAGCAAAAGAACTGGTGCCTGGACAAACTGATACTTCTGAAATATTTTCTCCCTAGGCCAAATGCTTTCTATCACAAACAAGTGAAACAGTGGCTTCATTATGAGAAGACTCCCTCTTCAAATTATCTATTAAATAATGCTGTCCTTTGTCATAAATCTTAGGAAAAATGAAACTGACAACAAATGATGCTGTATCGACCTGACACATGACTTGTGGAACCTCAGTTGTTTACTTTCTGCCTCATTAATTCATAAATATTTAAAAATGAATGTACAGAAAAATTGTGACAGCCTCAACTCATGTTTTAGCTATACATACAGTATAATGATTCAACACATAGATGTCTGCACTTGTGTACCTGAGTTTCTCTGCCCCAGAATTGGAGAAACGGTATTAGCACACAACATCATATTCAGGCGTGTGCAACAAATGCCAGCACTTGCAAAAGCGGTCAGTAATTCTTCAGTTTCTTCAGCTTATCAACAACCTGTTTCATTGATGGTCGAACAGCTAGAGATTCTACAGTGCAATCAGAGGCAAGTCTGAACATGCCAACTAAACTATCCCTTGGCCCAGCTTCCCATAAGGTTGGAGAAAAGAGCTCAGAATGCCGTTCTTCTTTGATCATCATCTTTCCCCAACCAACGATATTAAATCCATCGCCATACTCCGAGAATGAGGGATCAAGGGACCGCTTACCGGACATCAATTCCAGAAGCACAACCCCAAAGCTGTAGACATCTGCTTTATCAGAGACCCTGCATGTGGTTGCATACTCTGGTGCAACATAACCAAATGTTCCAGCAACGTCTGTTGTAGCATGTGTTTCAGAAACCTGTAGAAGCCTTGCCAATCCGAAATCTGACAGGTAAGCATTCAGCTTCTCATCAAGTAAGATGTTACTTGGCTTGATGTCCCGGTGAACTATACGAGGAACACAAGAGTAGTGTAAATATGCCAGAGCCTGAGCCACATCCAGGGCAATCTTGTGAATCACAGGCCAACGTGCATTTTTGCCAGACCGGTCATGGATGAAGACCTCCAGGTTTCCACCTGAGAGAAAATTGTAGATTAAAAATTTATCTACTTCACCCATGTGGTACCCTAAAAGAGTAACAAGGTTTTTATGTCGGATCCTCCCCAGTGTTATGATTTCAGCATCAAACTGTTGAAGGCCTTGGAATCTTCCTAAAGAAAGTCTCTTCACTGCTACCAAGAAGCCAGGTACCACTTCTGCCTTGTAGGTGGATCCAAATCCACCCATCCCAATCAGATTCCGTATACTGAAATTCCCCGTTGCTTTAAGGACATTCTCATAATTCAGCTCAGCAGGTGCATCTGCAAAAGTCACAATCACCTTCTCTCCACTGCTAGGAAGCCTGGCAGTTTTCCTTCTTGCAAAGACCCAAAAAAGAACTAGGATTATGAGGAAAGAGACCACTACAGATGCAGACGCCACTGTTGCTATTACATATGTCTTCAATCTACTTTCTTGATGATCCCACTTCTGAGGATGGAACTGAGAGGGCTGTCCAGATGACAAGGTAGCATCTGGATCAGGACATGGCTGAAGAAATGTATTCCCTTTGAAGAAACTGCAATCACTCAAGTGCTGGAGGTGAGGTATGCGACCTGAGAGGTTATTGAAAGAAACATCCAGTGTAGTAAGCCTGGTGAGAGCAGAGAAAGATGTGGGAATACTGCCTGACAACTTGTTGTGGTCCAGCAACAATACTTGGAGATTTGGGGCACTAGCCAAGCTTGGTGGGATAGAACCTGTCAATGCATTCTTAGAAAGATCCAGAACCATCAGCGAAGCCATTTGTCCAAGCTGCCATGGAATCTCCCCTGAGAAATCATTTGCACTGAGAAGAACTTGGTCCAAATTCCTCAATTTCCCTAGCTGCTGAGGAACAAAACCATTCAGGTGATTCCCTCTCAAATCTAGATGTGAGAGCATGACCAAATCACCAACCACAGAGGGAATTGGGCCACTGAGCTGATTGTAGGCTGCTTCCAGGCGCTTCAACTGCCCGCAAGCCAAAAGCACACTAGGAGAAATGCTCCCCGACACCTGATTGAAGCTTAAATCCACTTGAAAGCTCTGTAAATCCTTACACACCCCAAAAAAGCCAGCTGAAAGCGATCCAGTGAAGTTGTTGTTGTTAAGAAAAAGCCCGAATGAAAGCCTCTGATCAGCTGATAATTCGAATGGCGGCAACAAGCCATTGAATCTGTTAAAACTGAAATCATGAAGCACCACAAAATCCTCATCTGAAAATGGACCAAACGGGTTGCTCAGCAGAGAACTACGCAGGAATTCCCCAGAGTAAAACTTCTCGAGGTTTCCCTCATGAGATAAACTACCATCTTCACCACCAACATTTATGTTTCCAGAGCAACCAGGCCTTCCATACCCCGGAAGAAACCCACCCAGCGAGTTACCACTAACATTCAAATAAGCCATGCATCCGGCCCGTACCTGCACAGGAAAGGAACCCCGCAGCTCATTAGAGCTCAGGTCCAAGAACGAGAGGTTTCTACACAACCCCAGCTGCTCAGGGATCACACCCCGCAGGTAGTTCTGGCCCAGGTTGAGCACCCTCAACCCACAGGAACCTCCCCAATTAGTGGGCAAACGCCTCCCAAGATTCGCCCTTGGAGCCCAGAGAACAGTAAGACTCGGAAGCAAAAACACTTCTAGTGGAATCGATCCCACAAAGGCATTAAACTCCGAAACGGTGGCTTGGCCATCAACCAGATTAGTCAGGACGAGCACAGAGAGCTTCTTGCAGTTCCCCATCTCCACCGGGATCCTCCCCGTCAGGCTGTTGCGGGACACATCAAGAACACGGAGCTCGGGTAACCGGCCGATCCCGGCGGGTATGCGGCCCTCCAGAATGTTGCCATCCAGCAGCACAGACCGGAGGCGGCGGCAGTTGCCGATCTCCGCCGGGATCCTATCCACCAAGATATTACTGGAAAGCCTCAAGCTGATCAGGGAACGGCAAGAACTACCTGCGGCACCGAACGCGATCTTCCCCGAGAGCTGGTTGTGCGACAGATCCAACACTTCCAGCGACGAGTGCCCGATCAGGTCCCCCGGGACGGCCCCGGAGAAGGAATTGCGGGCGAGTTTGAGCACGCGCAGCCGGGGGAGGGCGCTTATCTGGGCAGGAATCCTCCCGGAGAAGTTGTTCTGCTGCAGGTCGAGGACCTCCAGGAGGCGAAGCCTCCCAATGGCCTCGCCGGGGATCTCGCCGGAGAAGGCGTTGCCGCGGAGGGAGAGCGCGCGGAGGGCGGCGAGGTTCCCGATGGCGTCCGGGAGCGTCCCCACCAGCTCCGACGCCGGCCCCCGCCCGGCGAGGTCGAGCGCCGTGACCCGGCCGGAGAGCGCGTCACAGGTGACGCCAGACCAGGCGCAGTGGCTCCCCGCGGCGGGTTTCCAGCCGGAGAGTAGGCGGAGGGGGTCTCCCGCCACGGAGCGCTTGAGGGCAAGGAGAGCGGCGCGGTCCTCGGCGGCGGGGTCCGAGGCGCCAGGGGAGGAGAGAAAGAGAGGGAGGCAGAGGAGGAGAGCCAAGGGGAGGGGCGGCATTGCCGTTGGGGACAGCCGTCGACGGCGCTGGGGATGCGCCGCTGCGGGATCGCAGCCTGGCGGGGAGGGTGGGCAGAGCCAGGGGCAGTTGGCCATGGGAAGGGGCCAGGTTGTGTCGGAAAAGCTCAGTAGAGGTCTAGGGTTCCGGCGAAGAGGGTGTTGCACACCCTGCTGTTGTCTTCTTCTCTGTGTCTGTGTGTGTGTGTGTAGAGAGAGAGAGAGAGAGAGAGAGAGAGGTGTAGGAGGGAAGGAGGCAGAGAAGGGGGAGGAGAAAAGAAATTTGAAAATGTTTAAACTTGTAAAAGTATTTGAGAATTAACTCTTTTAATTCTAATATTTATGTTATTCATGGATATGCTTCTGTTGATGATTTTTAGGATTTTCTTTTTACAAAAGCGTTGAAAGGCTCATGATCAGAGGCTAGCTCAAACTAATGAAACATGATAACTTTAAAGTTATTTTCACATGGTGGAGGGGTGCAACCAAATGTATCCACAAGAATAGTAATGGCCAAAAAACATAAAATAATTAGGTTCTAAATTAATTGAGGCTCCGAATCCTAATTGTGATAGTGAGCTCAAATAAAAGGGTGAGAAGTGAGAGATTGGTTGAAGAGCCTATGGTCCAACAGCAAAAGACTTATATATATATATATATATAGAAAGTCGTAGATTCAAATCTCATCTCCATTGATTATACTTAATAAAAGTTTTATCTCCAAAGTTTTTGAAAACTTACGTGTTCCTGGCACGTGGCAAAATCAATTATGAGATTATTATTCTTGGCCCACTTTGTTTGCAGAATTAGAGAAAAATAAGATTTCTTATTCTTAGAATAAAACTAATTCTAATTTAATAAGTGGAATGGCTTATAATGTGTTAGAATTATTTATATTAAAATAAAGAGAATAAATAATTCGACTCTAAACTTAAGAACATTTATCTTTGTTATTCTACCAGTGGATCCCACATAACTATTAAAACTAAATACCTCTTATTCTAGTATATGTCGTTTCAAATAAATAATTCCGAATAAACTATTCTGCAAAAATATTGGGGTTGTGAGAACTATCACAGCTCTATATAGGGAGAAGAAAAACATCTACTAATTGGAAGAAAATTTATAGTGTAAGTGTGTATTTTTATACTTTTCTCCAAAAGATTTTGTAAATATTATGGTGAAAAAGAATGAAAAGGGGGAGGTGCGGCGGTAAGATTCGGCTGCGGCTACAGAACATGGAGAAGAACTCCGGAGCCGGCAAGCGGGCGAGGGGAGCGGGCATACGTTTTTGTCTCCACGCATGCGTCATCAAGTGTGCCGGACACGATTTCCCTTCCCTGTGTGAATCCTCTTTGCTGAGATCTCCTTGTCCTCAAACAGGTATGGTGGGCTCAATTCCACTGCCCACCTAGAAGGAAAGAAAAAAAATGAAGAGAAAAGGGCATAGCTCAAAGAGATGAAGCTATGTTTGGATGCAGACTTTTTTAAGACTTTGTATGAGTGGAAGAAATCCTTTTTCTTTCTTTTTTTGATCCCTGGAACTAGGGCTGTCAAAATGGGCCCAGGTCCGATAACAGACCCGTTTAGACCCGCCAGTTATGGGTCTGAGGATAGCCGTTTACCCATTAAACCTTCTATTGTCGTACATTGCAAAAATTTGTGAGCCGATTTCTTAGAATTTGGACCTAAAATCAAATCCAATTATCTAGCACATAGAGATTTAAAATGAATAAATTCTATACCAGGCTCGTTTATCTTTTAACATCAAATAAATAAGAAGTAGGTCCAAAATTCGACCCATTTACCCATGACAATTATTGGGTCTAAACCGGGTCTGGGTTCATTCATCTTGGGCATGGGTCTACCCAGATTGGCCCGTTGGCAGTCCTACCTGGAACCTAGTGCAATAGTGGGAGGCTTAGGCAAAGCATTGATTGACCTATAACTTAATTAGTATGTAATAGGCATTGTTTAAAATTAATTATGCTAATTTAAATTAGTGTTAAGAAAATTCTATGTCTCCAATTGCACATCCTCTCTGCTTCGCCATATATGCACATAGGGGAATTCATTGCCAAAAAGAGGCACACTCCTAGTGGAAGCCAAAATATTAGAGAGGAAAAAAAAAACTTATCATTCTTTTAAAAGTGGAACTATGGTAAGTAGACAAATCTGATCTTTTCTCTTTGAAACGGAAGAGTCTGTGTTCATCCACTGAGCTATTTGATTAAAAAAAAGAATAAATGAAAAGAAAATTACATTATGTTACGATGCAATGCATGCATCCAAGCATAAACAAATGCCATTCCACAAATCAAGTCTAGCACAGATCCTGTTGCCACTTAAAAAAAGACTAGGTGCATTAATAAAATAAAGTACACTGATTAGTTACATCTACAGATGAAGTCATGTATCTTATTTTCTATCCCCACTCTATTCTTATTTCTTTAAGAGCAATGTTATCGTGACAGAAAATTTTACCCAATTTTTTTACCCCCTCAGAAGAACACGAGTTAAGGGCTTCTTTGCAAAATTGCCAATGATGGGAATCTACCCCGTGCACTCACGTTAGTCTGAGAAGAAAAACGAGAAAACATTTTCCGTTCGCGTAGCATTTTCCTTTCTTTAATAAGAAACCGAAAAGCAAGGGGCACATCTGCAACTGCCTGTTTTCTGATCCAGTAATGCTGTTCTTATTTTTTAAGACCATTAATGTTGCTCTCTTTTTTTTTCTGATCCATTAATGCTGTTCTTACTTTTTAAGACCATTAATGCTGTTCTTTTTTTTTTCTGATCCATTAATGCTGTTCTTTTTTTTTTTTAAGGGGTATGTGTTGGTGCAAGTGGATTTCTCATGGCAGAGGCGGCAGATCAGATCTCTGTGTTGCAGGAGTTCACATGAGCCACCATTAAACAACCCCACAAAAGGTGCACCCTTGGAATTATTAAAAAAAGGAGAGCAAGGGTGGTGGTGCTGTGTTCTCCCCTTTCTTCCATCCCTCAAGATCATAGCAAGTTTCATTGTGGCAGGGCAAAAGGGTTCCTAATGGTTCGTGCCTAACAAGTTAGGGTTGATTACAGTTATGTTGCCAATGTTTGTATGGTCACGTTTGGTCCAAACCCATTAGAAAAATAGTGGTAAAAGCATGAGACCTTATCCTTCGCCCCACAGTGCTTAGTTTGAGTATAGAAGCTTCTTACCAAGAGTAGAATACCCTTTTTTTTTCAATGATATTAGTGGAGTTTACATTGGGCAGTCTAAGATATTTTCTCGTACACTCAAAACATAGTAGTGTCAAAGCTGGTACCTCCAAAAAAATTATATTGTCTTGTATTAGCATTATTTAAAAGATAGTAGAAAGGACGAGAGTGAAAGGGACTGGTTTCATAGATATAGGTTATTACTGAATTAAGCAAATCCTACCTATTCTCTCTCGCTTCTGGTCTCTCTCTTTTGCATTATTAATTGTCTGTTTGCCGTGTATGTGTGACTCGATAGATGGGAAGCATGGGAATGAACCAATACAATAAGTTATGGAAATTATAATTAGGGCAGATTTACTTAGTATGATTTCTTAATGGATAACACTTGCTGCAGCGTGCACGGTGCGGGCACGCCCACACCCAGCATGGGCAGCCATCAGATTGGACGGCTGCAGCAACAACAATACTTTTATTATTTTTATTTGTTTAAGTTTTTTTTAGGTCCATCCCATCACGTCTGATACTTCTTGTATCAGCCGATCTCAGATCGGACGATCCAAAAAAATCTGAAAAGTAAAAAAGCGAGTCTAATGAACAATGATTTTTTTTACTATTTATTGGACTCGATTTTTTATTTTTCAGATTTTTTTGGATCGTCCGGTTGAGGGTCATATTACATGGGCATGTAGCGCATGATATGATCCATCACTAAAAAATTTCAAAAACTAAAAAATAAAAAAAAATTGGCCGCACCCTTTATTAATATATCATCAGATGAAACAACCAACAAAAAGGTGGTACAATTCCCAAAATTAAAGCTCGGCCCACTAGAGAGTGACATCCTTTACGAGTTGTGCCAGAGACTACATCAAAGAACTATAAAAATACCTACTTTTGTTGCCTTGGAACCTATGGATAAGAGAAAGGCTGAACTTTGCAACTCTCCCATAACAGCAATTACAGGATGTTGATGATGATATCATACACACCTACATGGATATTCCTAAAGAATAGTACCATGTTAGGTAACATCTACATTTGCCATGTATGTGGGGGCTGACATGAGAACAGTATCTTTAGCAAAAGGGGGCAGTGCCATGGGACAAGGGACCCTAAAGCCAGGAATCAAGCTGAATGTCTGCTACTATGTTGTTCTCACTCCCCCTCCCCATAAGGTGCAAGACAAAGGACAGAAATCAAAAGATTCCACTCTCCACCTATCAAACAAATATAAAGGCTTGGGCTCTCCCACCATCTTCCTAGATGTCTGTGTAACCTCATAGAATAACCCCCTATATCAGTGCCACCCACATAGTATGGTACTACAACATCATAGAATAATACTAGCTTCCCTTTAAAAGATCAAAACAGAACTTTCAGCAAACGAGGGGCGGTGGACCCCGAGAGATGGGGTTTCAAATTGGTGGAGGCTTCTTTAAAAGGGTGAGAGGGACATGGGGGTAACAGTTACCCCACATGACTGCCAACAACATGGCAGGAAGGTGGTGCTTGTACTTGGAGAGCTTGAACCCTATCATAACTTTTCCTTTTTCTTTTGAAGCAGTACAATTGATTAAGCACTAACTCAAAGACTTAAAATTTAAAAATTTTCAATTTTTCTCTTAATGTGTGAATATTTTAATACCTGAACAATTGCCCTCCTATATGATAATTTTTTTTTCTCAATTTAAAACTGTCCATTAATAAAGAGTAAAGTAGAGATTAAGAAATGAGGAGACTTTAGTTCAACAAAGCAACTCTATAGTGATAAAAAAGTATCCCTACCTTCTTCCTAATAAGAGTCTTTTTCCTAAATAAACAAAAGTACGAGATCCATGGGCGTAAGTGGACACTATTAGGAGTGTGCACGGTTCGGTTCGGTTCGATTTTGGAGGAAATTTCTTCAACTCGAACCGAACCGAAAAATTTCAATTCGGTTCGGTTCAAACCAAAATTTTATATTTTATTGATATTAAATGTATATATATGTATTTAACATCAAAATTATATTTTAAAAATACTTATTTATACATAAATATGTATATGATATTAAAATATTAAAACATTTATATGCATAATGTTAATATAAATATCTATTTACTTTAAAAAATCAATTTATTCGATTTTTCGGTTCGGTTCGGTTTCACAACTTTTTGAAACCGAACCGAACCGAACCTGACTCCAAACCGAACCGAACCGAACCGAATCACTCGGTTCAGTTCGGTTTTTCGGTTTGAACCGTATTATGCACATCCCTAGACACTATTATTAGAGAGAGCCTATAGTTCATTCCCTTAATACTAACTCTCATCTTATCACAGAACCGTATAGAGGCATAGAAATAACTTCTCTCATATGGGATCGAACATAGTAAGTGAAAAAAAAAATCTTGTAAGACAAACTTGCTGAGCTCAACATTTGTATTGTCCGATCATCAATGGAATAAATTAAAAAAAAAAAAAAGATTGCAACTTTATATAATTTAAGCTATCAAGTTATGTGAGAGAACAGAAGGATAGATAATCTTGTGAATTGCAGGATGAGCAGTTTCACTTGCCAACGACCTTTGAAACCCATGACATCACAAGACATGGACGCAGAGTAGGAAAAATTTTGCAGGGCGGCCTGCCCGTCACGGCAGCTTGGTACGCGTCCCCCTCCTGAGTGGATTCTTCTCCACTTGGCGGCAGACCATTACAACTCCGAGGAAGTTAGCTCTGGGTTTAGGTGGAAACATGATCCTCTGATTAGAATAATACGTCCTAATTTACAAAGAGGCATCAGAGACACTAAAAAAGAAACACTTCTTAAACATCATCAGGGAGACCATTGTCGACCCAAATCTTGATCTGCTTGCACTAAACTAGCTACTTGTCTTGATAAATTCTATCTTTTACCACTTGTTCTCCCCCCAAGTGTATGC
The DNA here is from genome assembly GCA_030544215.1 of Zantedeschia hybrid cultivar. Lineage (NCBI taxonomy): Eukaryota > Viridiplantae > Streptophyta > Magnoliopsida > Alismatales > Araceae > Zantedeschia > Zantedeschia hybrid cultivar. The sequence continues at coordinate 69,815,050 of JARZZO010000014.1, forward strand.
TCTTACAAGGCCTTTTGGGGAAGGTCATGGGGTCACAAGTGCAGCTACTCTTCCAAGTTAAGAAGAAAGGAACAAATGAAAGTTAAAACCATGTTATCTATTTGGAGGAGACTACATGTGCTCTAAAGGTCAAGAATCTTATAAAGTTAATTAGAAGGTGGGAGGAGATGAAATCGTAAAACCGCGGTGTTGAGATTCAAAGGCACAAGGTCATATGCGCTAGAATCATAATTTAGAAACCGATATAGAATTAATTGCCCAAGGCCACTATGGGCCAACAACCAACACTTCCCCTTACGGCCATCATGGGCCATGGAAATGAAAGGAGAGGCGAAAAAGGTCAAGCCCAGGATCGATGATGCCAAGATAAAATCCCAAAATCGCAGTGTTGAGATTCAGAGGCACAAGATCATATGCGTTAGAACCATAACTTAAAAACCGATATAGGACTAATTGCCCAGGGCCATCATGGGTCAACAACCAAGAGGAGGAGACCCTATTATTAACAACAAACTTGCTGGTCACATTGTGGCTTACTCTATACTTTTCAAAATAATTGTGCCTTGGTGGTCCAAGTTGCAACTTTCTTGCCTTCTCCTAACACCTCAGATTGAGGCTGGACTGTGCACTTTGAAAAAATTGTACGAAGTTGGGATCAGAACGAATGGATTTTGCTCCTGACGTGATGGTCTCTAATTGGATTTTTCCCATGATTCTGCCGGAGCCGGGTCAAGAATGGGATAAGTCGTGACGGCCACTTACACGTTGAAATCGGATCCCTCCAACCCTTTTTTGAAAGGATGGCGTGTTTGGTGTTCCAATTCGCCGACATGAAGATATATCTCTCTTTTTGCAGACAGCACATTTTTCACCATTTTCGTAGTTTACTAAGTTTAATATTTCCTCCCAAGAGAGAGATATTCTGTGTAGCACTCGCAATTCAACTTAATTAGATGACAATTTCAAAGTGTCGGAGAAGTAATTCTACCATAAAGAGAAATAGTCTTGTGACACACTTTAGCTGAACAGCAGGAAGAGCTACTAAGTTAGTTCAAGGGATGAAGCCAGCCAACTTGAATCAGAGAAATAGTCTCACTTCACGACCAACTTGAATCGGAGGCCTCCCACTTAGCTCCGTAGTTAACCAACTTAACCAGTTGTATAATTAAGGTGTAGGAGTTAATATTTTATTACTTTAAAAGTTTGCATATGTTTCTAGGCACTTAAGATTCTGTTCATAAAATTTTATGCGAAAGCAATTTTACCAATTTTATGTATAATATTTTGTCCATTTGTGCCTTGTGTTGTATCTTTGCATCTCTTAGTGTTCATTTCGACAGTGGTACTTGGAGAGTATCTTGACACTGTCAATGAGAGGATCATCATATCTTGAAAGTAGATTGCTGTCCATCATATTTTTCTAGCTTTTTCCTTTAAAAATTATCAAATTTCTAATAAACGATTGCCCCTAAACACTCTTCATGTTACATTTTCCAACATAATGTTTGCTCGAGTCTCGCCCCAGTGGAGGCCCTTCATCGAGAGAGCTAGAAAAATAAAATGCTGCAAGTTTCACAGGACAGAGTTTTTGGACCCCACTTTCTTGCGTTGCAATATGGTGCAGCAAAGTCATATAACAGTGGAGAAAATTTTATCCAAAGATCTCATTATTTTCAAGGAGTTGCCTGTAACTTTAAAGCCTTGAAGAATTCAAATGCGTGATAACCTGGTTTCCAGTTCAAGCTTAAGTGCTAAACACTTTGGTGGACAATGAGACAACGTGATTCACCAACTTGGAATAAGGAAGTACAACTTAAGCCACACACATGGCTGGCAGAAATGTAGCCGTACCTAACATAATGGTAGACATTTCTGAGCAAAGCTTATTTAATTGTTTCGTGCAAAACATGACCTCATAACATAATGTGGTTTACAAGCAAAGTGTCTACTTCGCTCACAAAGTAATCTCATTGATTTCCGTACACTGCGCCATTCTTTCCAGTCTTGTCATCCCATCCTCTTACCCATGGCTGGCCAGGGGCAGCCCGAGTAGCAGCAGCAGCATGTCTATCTAAATTGTGCATCACCTTGGCATGCACAGAGCTGAACACCTATTCAATGCATATGCATAATATCAAAGAACTGATACTCTGCAGCAGTATTAGATCACCATAATTTGTACTCACTGGATTCATATTCACTGCCTCCGGTGGTGGCTCCTGCCCAGTGAGCCACTTCCATAAGTCTGGGTTTTCCTGAAGATAAACACAGTTGATTACGAAGGAAAACGTTGACTGGAATGCAAATAAATAGCCATATATGAAGCAAAATAAAGCCTGGGACTTGCAAAGGTACATAGTACTAATCAATTTATGTGATTGTGTACAGCGTCACACATTTTGTAGGTTAAAATGTAGGTGAAGACATGTTATTGGACATTATATATTTATCACTAAGTGCTGAGGTTTATTGATGGGAAAAACCTCTACGTACTAGTGAGGCAACAAGCACAAACAAAAGGTGTTTCCAAAAGAGGGAGAGGTGTGAAAAGTCAGAATACAAAATTATGAATATGCAGAGGCTGCAAGATGGGTGGAGATCTGAGGCAGTTGTGGCAACAAAGGACATCCTTGTCTGCAAACACAAAGGATACAGCTATTTCCCCACATATAAATGGTGGGTACCATTTCATAAATTTTTCATCAACTGGTGACGAGCCAAAATTTGTAATTGTTGACAATTTGACAGTGGAGGCTCCACAAGGTGCAGCAGACACAATTCGAGTTCCAAGAAATCGGCAAAGTGGAGGCCATGAGAGTACATGAAGGGTTTCCTCACCAAAGATGCTTTTCAAACTAGAGTATGCTTCAGATATTTCTCACGGATCTATAGGCTCTGAATGGTGACCATGCTAAATAGATTCTATGGGAAGGATTGGAGAAAAAAATGTTGCAAATTTTGTGGGTGCTTTAATAGTCATTTTTAACACCATGCAATTTATCATTAAAAGATAGAATAAATAATGATAGTGGTAACGGTTACTTTTCAGGTTGGCCTGAAAAGCTGGGGCTAAAGAAATGCCATTAGCTAACCGGGCATTCAACTCAAGCAACTGAGCAATAGTGCCATCCGTGTCTGACACCAGTGAAGCATCAATTGACAAGAGAATTAGTCTATGTTACTATAGACAATTGGGAAATGGAAGTCACCTATCTCAAGTTTGGGGGTAAACCTATCCACTTACACATGAAGCTCACAGGACAAGCCCAGAGCCTTTACAAGTGTTAGGGAATTTCTCAAGAGAGTAATTTTATTAAGCTGCAGTAGTGTGGGTAGGCACCTGGTAACTGCGGTGGGTGGAGGGATGTAGGGTGGCTGCGGCGTGGGAGAGGTGGAGAGGCTATAGTAGGGTGTGTAGTGGATAGCTGTGGTGGGGAGGGGGGGTGAGTACAGGGTAGCTGGTTGTGGAAGGGAAGGGATGGGGGATGGCTGTGATGGGAGGACAGGTTGGGGGATGCCGGGATGGGGCCACAACAAGTTAAGTTGTTTAGGAATAGTGGCATTAGCTACCCTTTGACTTAGGATTGGTTAGTTCCATTGAGAAAAAAGAGTAATAGTAAGGACTAATTAAATCAAACTAATAGATGTACCTAGGACAGTTTGTAGTCTAATAGAAAGGAGGAACTTGTAGTGTGGTGGGGGAACATGTGCGGGAATGGCTGCAGTGGGAGAGGGGGGTTGGGAAAGGATTGGGATTGTGGCATGGAATTCTGGCACGGATCGGAAGGCCGGATCGGGACCCACCGATCTCGATCCAAATCGGGATTGGATCGGCCATAATCGGCTAAAATCGACCAGAATCGGCTGAAATCGGATCGGCCGATTCTGGCCGGATTGGGACCCGCTGATCCGTCTGGATCGGGATCGACCGATTCTGCATTTCATGGGTTGTGGTGGTTGGTTGCGTGCAAGGATGGCAGTACCAGAATTGGTACCAGTACCCAGGGGTACCGATATCAATACGTATCGGTCTTGGCTGATACTGTCAACCAAGCTGCAGTGGCTTGCTGAAGGTGCTACCTGGGTGTCGGTTAGGCAGATGCCTAAGCATTTAATTGCTTAGGCTCCCTTAGGGCACGTTGGATCACCTTATCGCTTTGACAACCATGTTTGGAAGAAATGGCCATGACCCACTCCGTGCATGTGAACCCAACTTCTACATGAACAACGGAGCTCCAAATGGTTGTTTCCAATGTGGGCTGAAATTGACAATGCCACCAAAGTGGGTATGCCGTCTTCCCTGTTCTTCTATTTTCTATTGTGGTTGAAAACGCAAGCATAGAGAGGCAGGTAGAAATCGGGACTCCTGAGCAAGGTTCGCCGTATCGTTGATCCGTATCGGATCACATCTTCTTAGATATACTATCCTATTAAAATCAATGAGTTGTTTGTTAAAATTAATGAGTAAGTCACATTTTAGAGAAATGTATCCTATTAATTGATAGAAAAAATATAATTTTACTTATCAAATAGGAAAAACTAAGCATGTATGAGTCGGTACGATCCGGTCCGACTCGGTGCATATTAGTGGATCGGGTCAGCCCAGATACGAGTCGACTCGTACGAATCAGCCCGATCCAGTACGATATGGCAAACCATGCTCCTAAGACGTGGGTGGTGGAGGTTTCAATATAGATGACACTCTCACACCCCTACCCCATCAAGGAGGAAGGACTCACACTAGCTGCGTCTGGGACAAGAGGAGTCCACATGGCTGCATTGTAAATTTCTCAAGGAAAAAAATTAGCCCCAATGAGAGTGTTATCTATTATCTGATTATAATCTTAACCTAGATTATAATAATGGCCAAGATATCCAAACAAATTAAACAATGACAAGTATGTCCCCAACTGAATAAAATGACAACAATGCCCTAGCAATCAGTGCTAATAGCCGTAAATCTTTACTCTGCAATCCATGAAATACAACATGCTGTGCACTTCGATGGTGCATATGCCATCTGAACAATGTCCCAGATCTGATTAGCATCTTGATCCCCACCGCAAGTTGGGACCATGTACCCGGTCAAGGTTACTATAGAGAAGAGAGCATCTATTAAAAAATTTGATGAGATCAATTAGCAGGTAGAAAACTGCCTTCTTGGTTGAGAAGCTCATTCAACTAGAGAGAAAATGCTTAAAATGCTTTACTTTCCCTTTGATCAACCACAGCCACCCTCTCTTCAATATTGTCTTGTTTCATTCTCTGTTGCACCCTCTTATCTAACAATTCATTTCCTATCAGACCATTTCTCTTCTCAATACAAATATGCTTCAAAACAAACTGACCAGCTTAATCTTCCCCCCATCTCAATAGTTCGCAATCTTTTTTCTCTTTTCTTCTCATCTTCCCCCCTCTCAAAAACCTAAAATTCATATCTAAAGTTCACAATTTAATCTATGATCCAAAAATACTAACCTTATAATTTTTCTAATTCCAGATTTTATTAAGAACTGAGGACTCTATGCTAGAGAATTCCTTCATGTAACATCAGCAGTCAAACCTTAGAAGATCAACCAGCTCCAACCAGTTAGGTTGAGAAAAATCTCTGACCCTTCCAGTCCGGAATAAATAATTCTCAGAAGTGACTACTTTATATCTAATTTTACAAGCATGTCTTCAGTTCGATTACACTTGGAAGCAAACACCATGCGCATGTGCACAGTAGTCTCATGTTGGTTCAACTATTTGACAAGACAAGAAAGAAAGAGAAAGAAAGGAAACAAATGAGAAAGGTCAGATTGTGTTCAAATGACATTTATTTTTATGATTTCTAATTTTATTTTTTTTACATTTCTTAGCATTTTTTTAAAATATCTAGTTGAATGATCCAAGGTCAGGCTTTGTGCTCCAGGCCACAATCAGCCAACAACGGGCCAAGATGCACATCATATATAATTGACCAATTGCAAGCTGACTTTCAAGTTATAGAGCCTTCAAGCCCATAAGACCATACAGGACTTTATCACAATGTATAAAATTATTTAGAGTACTTCCAACCCTTAAAACTATGTGACAAACCTTTTCCCTGCATCACAAGAAAGACCAAAGTGTGACATGGGTGTAACACGAATAACTAGCATAGATGTGCACTAATATTTCAGAGAAAAAGAGGTACATAAAGAATCTATCCTTTTTCTCTTTTCCGTTTTTGAGAAAAAGGCACATTCATGTGACCATGAACATATGGGAACTGAGAAGAAATGTGGAGTGGTACAGATCCAACACCTTGGGAGGAGCTAAAACAAAACTGAATGCACAAACACTAAAACATATGTGCTGCAAAAAAAAAAAAGAACACTCCAGGAATCTCCAAAATCAAACATGCAAGCAAGGACTACACTTTGAAATTGAGTACCTACTCCCCAAAAGGGAGAAACAAACTTATAAAAGTACAAAATTGTGTTCAAAAAACTTTGAAACAATAAAATATCTGAACAGTTCACCTCTAAAATAGGCAACCACCTAAGACCATACATCTTATCCACAGAAGCACGGTATTAATAATGTTCCACTGCACTTGCGGCATGTGCATTCCACTTTGCCGTCCTAGTAATCTGGTACCTTGGCCCACCACTAAAAATTTGTATGCTTCTTTATGAAATTACTTTCAAATATCTGAAGCACGGTAAAATAAATTGTTTTGGTCAATTTCAAAACTTCCCAATCCTAGCCCCTTTGGTGGTAAAATCAGTTGTTTTCACCATCTTCAAAACTTCCACACCCTAGCCCCTTCAGCATGCTTCATAGTGCCTTCGTTAAGCTTCAACACCTAAAGCCTCCCTCCCTCTGCTAGCTACCTGCTTCTCTTGGTTGCGTCACTTTACAAATCAAGACCCCACTGTTTACCAGTGTCCTCCCCACATCAAGGTAACCACTCGAAGTCTGAGTCCCTTATCTCCAAATGGACCCATGTATGAAATGATCATTCAAAAAATATGGGTGCAGCCACACTGGGACAACAATAGAACTGTAAGAAGTTTCCATGCAATATAATGTCATATTTTGAGTTTCGGCTATAAAGCAAGGAACTTAGAGGTCATTTTCTACCCTATTCACGAATGTGTCCTCCCATGAAGATATGATGTTTTTTAGTACAAATTTAAATTTTAATTATTTTAATTATTTTATTAATTTTGAATATTTGTTAACGTTATTAATCTGATTTTTATCCTATTCCAATCCAATCCCCTTTTTGACCCGGATCGGGATCAGCCCTTACCGATCCTAACAACCGATCCGATTCTACCTTCCTTGAACATAAGAGCAGCAATTGCAGAAGAGGTAGTCTTTGTCAAGCATCTCCCAATCAACCACACAGATTGTTTGATTGTATGCCACTCCGAAAACGTGAGGGAATATAATTTTGAATTTAATGCATCCTAAATGATCTATAAATGTTCAAGTCAATCACATAATATGCAAACCCCTTTTATTCATAAAATGTAAAGCCAATTATCAGATCATCCCAATCCCAAACTGTATCAACTCAGATGTTCAGTAAGTAAGACATGAATATAATCCTGTATACTGCATCCACTGAATGCAAACTGGATACAGCAACTGAACATTAAAATTCAAGCAGGGACCTTGGTAGCATACAGCTAGATCATTATAATTTGGGGAAAACATGAAAAAAGTAACACCATATGACATTGATATCTTTGCGCCTAAATCAGTGTCAACACTGAGATGTATCCTAAATTTCTAACGCTTAATGTTAAGGTTGCAGAAAAATAAAATCTTCACTTTACCTGCATGAAACTTTTTTTAAGGCGATTCCCTACATGAAATCTTCACTTTACCTATATGAAACTTCTAAACTTAAACTCTTCACTTTGCCTACATCAAACTTCTAAACTTTTTTTAAGATGGATAGCATCGCAATTTTATTAAGAAAAAAAAAAGGAATCTTCTAGTGTAAGGCCATATGCTTTAAAAAATCCCTCCATATCTAAGCTGAGTCCCCAAAAGGCAAAAAGAGAAGTGCTTGATTCATCCAATTCACATAGAAATTTAGCCCATTGCCGAACCTTATCACAAACAAAAGTAACAAGCCCTTCCATTCATTTTCTAGAAATCTAATTTATCAAATGCAAGGGTAGGCCAACGCTAAGAGTCATGAGGCAGATTTCTCCTCCTTCCAGCGTAAGATTGCGAGTTCTATCTGTTATCTAACATGAAATGCATTCTAGGTCAAAAAATGCCAACTAAAACGATAACTTATATTTATGTTGAACTTACAATTACTAGAACTTATGACACACTCTAAGCACTTGAGAGAAACCTCAATTGGTTCAGTCAAAATTTGACAATCCAGTAAACCTCGTGGGAAGCAAACAAATCACTGTTGACAAAAAAAAAAATACATCCACAATTTAAAATGTCCTATGTAAAAAGGATGAGAGAAAAACACGTGCTTCTAAAACAAATGAGAACAAGGCATATATGAGAACTTTCATGCTCATAATTAACGGGGACGATGGCTATTTAAAGAAGAAACAACACGAGTGACACTGTGATGTTTTCATAAATATTTTACCCCCCCCCCACCCCACCCCACAAAAAAAAAGAAAAATGAAAAAAGCAATCTTGAAGAACCACACCCCCAGCTAAAAGCTACCGCAAAACAATGAGAACCATAGAAAACATCAAAAAAAAAAAAACAAGAACTTTAAAACGAATCGTAGATACCAGATCGAGAACATCTACGAGCGCTTTAATCTGCAGTTCATCCATGGAACGAATGTTCTCCTCCACCCAATTCCCCAGGACCAGGTCCAACTCCAGAAACCCACGCTGCCTGCTCCTATACAGCAATCTGCACAACCAAAAACATTCGCATCAAAACAAATTCCCACCCCCACGTCCTCCTCCACCCAAATTCACAACAAAAGGGAGCCCAGACGAGACCTGTTAACGAGCCGCCGCCTGCTCTCCTCAATGGAAAGGTCTACGCCGACGGATCCGTGATCGGAGGAAGAGAAAAGCGATACCGATCCCAAACTAGCCCTGGCCAAAGGTTACCAACAGATCTTCTATGCTATCACAAGCTCATTTGGAGGGATCAACGAGAACAAGAGGAGGAGTGGTCAAATTCTTGCCTGTTCGATGCTCGCCAAGGCAGAGGAGACACCCCGAGGGCCCCGTGTTGGCGGAGCCGCAGCAGCGCGCGCCGCAGGGTCGCCATGGCGCCGCAGAGCGGAGAAGCCAAAGTGGAGCGGGTGGTTCGCCGGAAGAGTTTTGGCGAGGGAGAGAGTTGGGTTCGGGGTTTTTGTTGCCGCTACCGACGTGCGGGTAAGGGAATGGCCGTGGGGCTGCGTGCGTGGGCGCGCGAGTGCCGTGGGAATATAAAGCAGCAGGAGCCCGAGTCTCCCCGACTTGCTGCATCACTGAGGGTCAGGTCAGTGAGTTCAAAAAATTTTAAGGTACTGTATAGATTGATTTTTGATGGGATAATTTAAAAAATGTAAAAAAATAAAAAATTATTATTAGACTAGACTAATTAAATATATTTGTTAAAAAAGAAAAAATATTATTAGACTCGACTTATTAAATATATTTTTACTATTCATTAAGATTAATTTTTTATTTTTAAAATTCTTTTAAATCATCTGATCGAAGATCGAACTGCACATATGTGGAAGACACTTCGAAACTTATCTAAAATATTTTTAAAAAGTAATTTTTTATTTAATCCATTGGGCTGAATAGAGTTAAGTGCTACCGACTGTGGGTCTTCAGCTGAACGGAAGTAGCTCACTTGTTCGGTCATTTTTTAGCATTCAATTTACCTTGATTAGAGAATGGCTTATTCGAGATTAGATATTTTAGAGTTGTTTATATCAAGATAAGAGGTATTTAGTTTGAAATATTGTTTAGCTTATGCCACAATAAGGTGGACTAAATAGTTCTGCTTTTTTTTACTTCAAATGACTTTGTGCTGTTTATTTCCAAAATAACTCGTTCTTGCGTAGGATCCACACGGATAAGAGGTTCTACCTATCAAACTACGTGTTAACTTATTCTGCAAAATAAATCACCCAATTCTGCAGAATAAACCATCCATTTTCCATTCTATTCCATTATTACAATGAATCTTTGTGCGTCTATTGACCGGAGTCGGTAAGTGTGGGAAGGATCATATGAAACTTTTTGAATTCAATATAGATGATTTTTATGCAAATGTTTGTACCCTAGTCTCTATACTTACTTACTCTAGTCAATAGGTGCACTTAAGGATTCATACTCATTTCTATTCGTATTGGGTTCGGCAATTTGTCATTTGTAATTCGTCTTCAGAAAGTTGTTTTTAATTATTAGCTGGTCTCTTACCATTCATTTCCATGAAATTGGTTTTGAACGTTTAGTTACACAGATATTGAGAAAGAAGTAGCATTTAGATTAAATAGAAGGTTAGTTGCATAGAAGTGTCTTCTAAATTTTTTCTGAAGAAGTCACTTCAATTCCTAATTCCCCTAAAAAAGAGAATTTTAACCTTTTTTATATTTCCAAACAATTGAAAATAAGGGAAAATAAACGAACCACATGCAACTCACCTACATCAGTGTTCACCTTCAAACAACCAAAGAGGCTATATATACAAATCCGAAAGTTGATTGGTTAAAGAAATTGCAAAATAGAGAACTAGATTAGGTGATCCAGATAGATTACTTCTTGTTAAGTGAAAAGTCTACTCCAGTTGAACCGACGATATATATCAATAAAAACTCATTTGAGGGGATGAAAACCTTGATAATTAAGATGACTTTCCATCTAATTGGACACCTTTAATTAGTCACTTATTTAAAGGTGAGCTCATAAAAATGAGTTATCCACAAATGAGTTCAAACTATGATGCTTCAGTCATATATAACTAATTTCCATGAAGTCAATGAAGGTGATAAGTTAGAAGTATTATTTAGGTTGAGCAGGGGGAGGACAGTTATGTGGAACTCCTCTCTGATCCTTTTACAAGGAGTCATTTTGCCTGTTCTTAAGTGTTTTTTAAAAAGAGAAAGACTTGCTGGATCTACGCCGCATGACAGTATTTTCATTTAAAAAAAATTAAAAAATATTTAGGTGCTCCTCAATATGCCTTACCTACCTAACCATTTACTCTGATCTCTGATCAGATGATTCTAAACAATCTGAAAAATAAAAAACTGACCCCAAAATGATTTTTACTATTCATTTAGGGTCAGCATTTTATTTTTCAAATTTTCTAGGGTCGCATGTTCAGAGATCGAATTGTATACTCAGATAGGTCGATTTGGGGCTACCTAAAAAATTTTCAATTTTTTAAAATGAAAATACTGGCAAGTAGTGTAGAACCGTGTGACAGTGCAGTAAATCTTTATCTGTTAGAAAATAAGTTTCAACCCTTTGAAATCCTCAAAGAGACCAAACTATTAAAAGTGAGGTGGAATAAATAAGTAAAATTGAACTCTCATACTTTCAAACTCACCTGCAAATAATTGCAAGGACCCCAATAGTAATTGTAAGTTAAATGATGAATTATCTTATTACTTTTTTCTATGTTCGGACCTTTCTTTCTGTTTCCAGTCCATTATAGGTAACCCGTTCTCTTTGAAAATTTGATTGGAGTATTGTTGTGGAATATTTTAGAGCAATCATTTATTCTGAGGTGGATGGTAGACATACGTGGCAAACCTCTAATCATTTATTCAAGTGGGACACTTTGCAATATTTTGTAGCCTCTATAAATGAATATAGGACTTTTTGAATATCGATCTCTATAAATATAGTGAATTTGAAATAAATTAATGTGCCTTGCTATTTTGGTATTAATTTCTATAAACTTAATATAATTTAGTAATAAATATTTCCAATTTGAAATGATTTAAACTTAATCCGATTCAATCCGTTTGCGGGGAGCTGTGTAGTCATCTGATCCGTTTGAATCGGACAGCTGCACCTTGGGGATTGCAAAGCTCAAGACATTGCAGGAAGTATTACTCAACCCATGCATACATATGTACATACACATGATAACTTGGATCATTATGATGTATTTTATTTAATTTTATATATCTGAACAAAAAATTATATTATAATATAAATATAAAGATGTTCTCAAGTAACAGCCACATAATTATACTTGGATCTTCTTTTTTTAGTTATTTTATTAATGTAGCTAAATAAATTCATTTATTGCTTATAAATTCATTCATTTCTTTGTACATGAAGTTTTGATAGTTAAGAATATAATTATTAAAGATATAACCTAACCCCAAACTAATAAAGGTTGGATAATAAATAAAAGTTAATAATACGAACTATTAAGGATATAACCCAACTCAATCTGACGTGTGCTAGATTAGGTCGGGCCGCTGATGATTGAATGAATTTAGTTAGAGTTAAAGAGGTTAGATTGAAAGTTAGATTAAGCTAGATTAGAATTGAAAGCCTTTTGACATAGGTTAAGTTAGCATTGACCCCCAACCTTACTTGCGATGCTCCACACATAAGGATGTAAATTGGGCGGGTTAGACTGTGTTATGTGATAATTTGGGTCTAATCCAAATTCAAAATAGTTCAGTCTAATTTTAGCCCAGCCTAAATTCAGTTCAAATTTAACCCAAATTCAGCCACAATTTAATAATGAGTGGGTTGGCTTGGATTGACCTTGTTTATAAATAGTTTGTTAGAAGTGTTTTACTTTTTGTATGAATTATTGTAGAAGTCAATAGTTTAAATTGGGTCAGTCCGTTTTCAACCCAACTCAGCCCAGATTTAATTAATGTCAACCTAAATTTAGTCCAACCCAATTTATATAACTTAGGCCGGCCTAATTTCGTTTAATATGGGCTGGGTTGGACTAGACTACAGACCGGCCTGCTAGATTGACACCCCTATCCACACATATGGTATAAGATTACATGCTTGCATGAGTTCGCTTGTACTGTCGCCTCATAGGTAACTTCCACCTTGAGTTTCCTTCTTGGTTTCTTTTTAATGTCAAGAGCACAATTGAAAAGTTTGCAGTAGCAAATGTAGGAATTTTATCTAGTGGGATCACCCAAATTGAGTACTACGGGCCAAATTGGAGGGTGAAGAGACTTGGGTTACTGAATTACATGGGTCAGTAGGGTCACTGGACTGATCCAGTGGGGTCACTGAGCCCCTAACTTGTATTCCCTACAAGAAAATCTCATAATCTAGTGGGGTCCTATGACCCTACTGAATCCATATTGGATCCGCCCCTGAAAGTATGTACAACTGTCCAGAAGTGTGAGAGTCTATTCCTAATGGTGACAGCATATTCACCCCTCAATGGAGACTTTTTCATAGAAGGGACTCTTTCGGTCCTTTACGAGCAATTATTTTAGTCTTGGATGATCCACCATACGGTGAAATATTATCCTCACAAGTCTTACCTTTTGCAAAGAACACTCACATAAGTCTACAAAAATTGAGTTAATTTTTACTTCTATTTCCTCACAAGTCTTACCTTTTGCAAAGAACATTCACATAAGTCTACAAAAACTGAGTTAATTTTCACTTTCATACTATACAAGAAGTGGGAATTGAACTCTTCACATTCAACGTAGCAATTATCTCCAATCCAAAATTTAAGCAACATGCTAAAAAATATAATAAAATGGTGTACTTGTCATTATAAGAGCTCAGGGTATAACTATTAAAGTAGGCAGTCCTGAGTGCTATAACTAGTTACAGTAGCTAAATTCATGGTATACGATAATACGAGAATAAGATGGCATGCATTGGTAGATGAATGAGCTGACAAATCATATTTTTTTGGGTCTATAGTTCAGTGGTCAGGGAGAGAGTCCCCGACTTAAAAGAGCTGAGATCGAGTCAGCCCAGAGTCTAAAGATTTTTCCTCAAGAGAGAAATATTTTTCACTCAATGAGATTTTTGTGGAACAGCGATGGGACAACGAGAAAACCCACAAGAAGGCCACGGGTTTTGAACCCGCAACATTTTCCGTCCGAAGGCGAGGTGGCATGTACAGCCCAGCTGACAAATCATATTGGTATAACTATTGGATTAAATTAGTTCTCAAACACAAGATACAATCTGGACTGCACCAAGTGTTCTTAGTACTACCATATGTACACATACATGTACCTATGTATGTATGCCATCAATCCAGTGATCAGACTAGTATAATCGTCACATCTCCTATCCCTCCATACGTTTTGAGTGCCTAAGGTATCCAAGGAAAAGACATTGCAATTTTTTTTTTGGTTCTTAGGTCAAAAGATCTTATGCGTTAATTTTTGGGATGCACAGAATGGCTTCATGGCTCAATTATAGCCCATCGGCCCAATGGCCTTATGACCTAACTATAGCCCAAGGGTCCCATGACCCAACTGTAGCTCAATGGCCTAATGGCTCTATGACCCAATAGTAAGCCCAATAGCTCATCTACAACACTATCAAATTATGAACATGAAATGTGTTGGACTCTTCATTCTCTTCTTTTAAGAACTAATGACATGTTATATCCCCTTTCCATCTAAGTCAGAAGTTAAGCGTCCCTATATATCCTTCTCTTTAGACTCTTCCTTCACTTCTTTTAAGAACTAATGATATATTACATCTTTTTTTCACTCAATCAAAAGTTCAACATGCCTATATGTCTTTCTTTTTGGACTCTTCCTTCACTTCTTTTAAGAACTAATGACATATCATATCTCATTTTCGTTCAAGTCAAATTTTTACTATGTCTACATGTCCTTCTCTTTGGACTCTTCATTCATTTCTTTTAAGAACTAATAACATATCACATCTCTTTTTCATTTAAGTCAAAAATTCAACATGATTACATGTCCTTCTCTTTGGACTCTTTCTTTACTTCTTTTGATATATATCACATTTCTTTTTTATTCAAGTCAAAAATTTAATATGCCTATATATCTTTCCTTTTGGATTTATCTCTCACCTCTTTTCAGAACTAATAATATATCTTATTCAAATCACATCAACTATTCTCATCTATTGACCTTCCTTGATTCAAACTTATTTTGTCACATCATCAAGTCAGTATACCATCTATCTACTTATAAATAGAACACTTCATTCCACTCATTTCTCAAAACTAGGAAGAACGTAAAGAGACTACTCTTTTGCATGTTCTAGAAATCTAAGAAGAAGAGAGACTCTAGCTCAAATCATAGAGTATAAGTTCTAACCCATCTAAATGCTAGCGAAGCATGAGATAGTCTGTGAAAGTTAGCGACATAATCCTCTTCTTCTCTCTTTCTTTTTCTTTCTTGATTATCTTTTTCTTTTTATTTTTATGCCTTTCACAAAGGATCTTATCACCAGTTAATAAGATTCACTTTGTTAGAAAGTTAGTATCCTTTTACAAGAAGATTCTTATCACAAGTTGATAATGTTCGCTTTGTTAATAAGTTAGTGCCTTTACAAAAAGGATCTTATCACTAGTTGATAAGGTTTGTTTTATTCGTAAGTTAGTTAAATTAGTAGAGACTAATCTTAGAGATACATGGATGCCTAATTCTTTCCACATTTAACCGAAGTATAAATTTATAACTTCTGTTAAGACCTAGTCTTAGCGTCAAATTTGTTATCATGTCCTTTCAAATCTTTTAGGTTATTCCGATCTTTTTATCAGAGTGGTAATTCCCAAAACTTATTTTTAGTGATCCAAACGTCGGGTTACTACACTAAGGGAGACCATATTCTTTCTGAATTGAAGCATCATTTATCTCAGGCCCAATCTTGCATGAAGAGATTAAGTAATGCTCATCGTGTGGACGTAAGCTTTGATGTGGGTGATTGGGTGTTCTTAAAGTTACAGTCATATAAACACTTTAAAGAACTTCTTGTTTGATCTTTCAATTTCCTTGCTGGAACTAAAGGGTGACTATAAAAGAAATTGTGGTAGAGAAAGTAAATGCCAAGATGGATGGAGTGTGTACCATGTTAAAATTTTGATTGCTGTGATGTGATTATTTGAGTCCAAGGAAGAGATCTAGGAGGGGAGAAAGAGGGAAGCCTGCATGCATAGAGGGGTAAAGGCAGTTGATTGCTTTGAGCTTTAGAATTTACTTCTTGGAATATTCAGTACATAGATTTGTTAGATTATTGCTAATTTTACGAATAATATCATGATTTGACATTTTGTTACAAGGGTGAAACTTATGTCTTAACTTCTAGATCTTTTATGAACCTTACTATGTTCTTATATATGTCCAATTATATCATTTTATTTCATTACATTTTTTAGTTTAATGGCATATGTGATGGTTGAGATTTACATAAATGTTGTTAATTCTATGAATAATATTATTTATTTTATGTTACTATTTTTCAAAATAAAAAATATATATCATATATATCCGTATTTTTTGTGCCGATTTTTTCAACTATGGACGTATTAAACACCGTACGTATGTCGTACTGAATATTTGCCGCATGCGAATTTTTGACTTAATATTTGACCGTATTGAAAATAATGAAGACCGATTTATACTCGTACGCATCTCTAGGGGTGTTCACTGTTTGGGTCAACCCGAAAATTTTAAATTTTTTTAAAAAATCGGTTCGGTTTAAATTTTTTAAAACCGAACCGATCAAGAAAGAACGGTTTAATTCGGTTTGAAGTCCTCATAAATCGAACCGAACCGGAGAAACCGAATTCCAGTTAAAGGCATATAAAATTTATATATTATCTGAGTTTGTTTATCATGTTTGAGTAAATATTATATGGTCCAAAAAATAATGTGGGGTTTTCGTTAACTTACCTAGGCCATTAGATGAAGCTCCACAGTAGAGCCGCAGCCCGCAGAACTCAGAAGCGTCAAGCACGCTGGTCACGCTGATGGGCTGTATGGCGGCTTCCTAGACGCTGATCACGCTGCTGTCGACTCGCCGCCGACTCGCCGCTTCTGCCGTTAACAAGTTAGCAAGTTGCAGAGCTCGGCCATGGCGGCGAAGAGGAAAAGAGACCCCGATTGCAGCGACGTGGAGGCGGCAGCGGGGAGGGGATACTCCTCCGAAGAGGTCTCCCTCCCTCTTCCTTCCGTCGAAGAACCCTCTCTTTCTCCACGCCTCTCGTGTCTTATGGCCGCTGAGCGCTTTGTCTCACTGGCGTCTGGTGTGGGCAGGAGGAGGAGCTGGAGCGGGAGCTGGCGGAGGTGCCGCTTGGGGAGCTCCAGAGGGCGCGCGCGGACGGCTCCTACGTTGCCCCCCACAAGAAGCTGCGGCAGGAGAGGAAGCTCGGGCGGTCTAACAAGAACAGGTTTGCCCCTTTTCTTGCGTCAATGCTGGCATATGGCTTGTGGGTTTGGTGTTATTGACGTTTGTTGTTGTGGATTTTGGTTCCTGTTGTTGGCGTCGTTGGTGGGGTAAAAGGCCCATGGAGATAAGCAGCAAGGCGCCCGTGCGGAGGTTCAGGGAGGTTATCCAGGCGCCCAAGAAGGTGAGTTATGGGATTTAACAATGTGAATGACGATTATACTGGTCTTCGTTGCCATAATCTGTTTTTAAGGTTGAGGAATGCTCCTTTTTTTTGTGAATCTTGATGTCTTGGGCGTTTTTGTTTTTGGCTTGTTTTGTATAGCCAGTCGTTTGTTTGCGTGCCCACTGTTGTGAGAACATTGTTTAGGCAATGTTTTGGCATTCGGGTGAAAATTTCTAGGAAGTGGCAATTCAGGAAATTGTAAGTGGAGCAGGACAACCACCAAATATGGCTCCAAGCCCCAGGAAACATAAAAGTTGCTTTCAAACCAGACAATCGTAAGGGAAGACCACTGTTTGAATGAACAAAAGCATGGCAACCCCTTTAGCCAAGCTATCTTATGGGTCACAATTACAAAATGCCAGAAGGGAAGTATCAGATCTTATGTAAGCATTTGTAGGTAATTTAATGATTTTGAATCTTAATAATGCGAATCCTCTACTCGAGTTTGGATTGAAACCTGATCTGCCTAATAAATCAGATCATTTGGTATGGCAGAAAACTGTAATAAAAAGGACGTTGCATCCACGCACCACAATCACATGGAATCATTATTCAGTGAAGTAAACTTTCATTCACTGTCAATCTGTCATACATGTCCATGGTACAACTGGATAGTAATGCAGCAGAAACATCTTTAATACATACCCGAAAGACTAGCTTAAAGAAAGTACAACATTATTGACCATAGACTAGCTTAAAGAAAGTAAAACATTATTGACCATAGACTAACTTAAAGAAAGTACAACATTATTGACCATAGACTAACTTAAAGAAAGTACAAAATTATTAGCCATAGAATATGTCCGAAGCTAGTGATCTGGTGGTGCTTGCCAAACTTTATCACCGAGAACTTTCACTGTCCCACTCAATAGGGCTCATCTACTCTCTCCCATTTCCTTGCAATTATTTTCACTAGATTCTTTTGATTATCTTAATATGGCATGCAATGCCATCCTATGCTTAACTAAAGACTGATGATACTTAATTAAACTAAGATTTCAAAAGAAGAAGTAGGGGTGGTATCACCCTACCTGAAAGAAGAATCTCCAACGCCCAAGCCAGCACTAGGCCACTGCTGCATGCTGCTGCCCATCCCTTCCTTCTTCTTGCTCTCTTCTTCTTCTCTTTTTCTTTCTCTCTTCTTTTCTTTCTTCCTCTCTCTCACCTTGCCTTTTAGTTGGATGATAGGGAGATGGGATGATGACCTATTTATAAAAGAGGGAGGTCGGGGTGAGGTGGTTTGGGAAGGGAGAGGTGGTGGGAAGAGAGAGGCTATGGGGCGCAGGTGGTCCCCTACCAGGTCCATTTGCAGGGAATATTAGTCTGGCCCAATGGGGCCCTGGTTATGAACTATTGAGGGGATGTCTTTGGCCCAATAGCAGTCCTGTTTTGGACTGAGTTGGATCCATTGGTGGCCCATTAACCAAGGCCCAATAGCCTGGTAGGAATAATTTAAATAAAATCCTTTATATTCCATCTTTTACAAGTAAACCTTGTGTTCTTATTTTCTTGAAAAAAATTATCATATATTTTTAACATGAGTCCTTACTTCTTACATCTCTAAATGTTCCTAACTACATCTGTCGAATCACATTGCTCATATTATGTGGAGATCCGACAGCGGGGATAAAAAATTTGCACGCATAAAAAATGAATTTATGCAACACTTGCAAATCGAATCTCTTCTTCTCTACCCTTGTACCAGCCCCTTTGTTTTTACCTTTACAACTTCTTCCACAAGAATTACCATCTAGTAATTTCTTTAACTCCCAAGGAAATGGTTTAGTTTGCTGGTTCAGTTTTAATTCTAGGGAAGTCACCAAAGCTTAGATTTGCGGCGGTTTATCTTTGGTAAAATGATGGAAAAGTTCTTTATTTTCTGTTAAGGCAAACTCTTTGCATATTCTCCCTAAAGAAGTCCCTGGTGTCTTCACGGGTAAGAAAACATATCAAATGGTCATTCTCTGTTCTATCACATCCTTTTCTCCAGTCAATTTTCATTCCAATCAGATGTCGCATTGTTTTTTTCTTTTTTTTACAACATGTAATCTGTAGGGCGTTTTCCTATACTCTAAAAACCATCAGGGGTTTTACATGATTCTGCAGGGGGTTGTAATTTTTTTTTCTCCCGAAAATGACTGCAGGGGGGGTATATGCAAAACACTCAAAGTTTACAACTGTGTATCCCCACCCTGCGTTACTAGTCTAAGTAAGAAATACTGGCACACTGGTGTATTCACACGTCTTGGCTGCCACATATCTTGTTATTTTCTTGTTATATTTGCTAGCATTTTCTAGAACTTTGAAGAGATTGTCCAACAGATTATTTGCGTCCAAAAAGTTTTATTTACCAAAATAATTGTGTTGTAGACAGTTTTCATTAGCCAATGATGGCAAAGTTTCCTTATCATCTCAAGCTTGCTGCGGTGTCTTGTTTTCCTTCTTTCGTTGCAATTTTTTAGTTACAACCCTTTCTTCATGGATTGTTGATTTTCTAAACTAATTTCAATAACCTGGTATATATCCATACACTTTAAGTGCACTTTTTAAAGTTAATTTTAGCTTTTATATGGTCATGTCGAACCTCTCCCAAATCCGAAGGAAAACAAATTCCCAGTTGTGGTGCATTGAAATTTTTTAAACACTGTCAGTAGTTCTTTATTCTGGAATATGTTCTCCAGTAGGAAGTAATGTCAAAGTTCCTTTCTAAGCATCTTTTTCACATGGCTCCCTCTTTTTCCTCCTTTCACTTGTTCGCCTATTCTTGTCTGTCTTTATTCTGTGGTGCATATAGTGTCTTTTGTTACCTTGAAGCTAAAAGCACATATAAAACGGAAAAGGCGAAGAAAAAGGTCCTATGATGTGTTGTTGTTACCAACAATGAAATAAGCAAATAGGAATACACCAAATTCAATCAAATCTGCTAAGCAAGAAGCCAGGTTGAACAAAAATTTTCAGCTATCAGTGAAGCAAAACACTACCATTTTTTATCCATCTTTTGATGTTCTTATTAAATAAAATAACACATTAGAGATGCATATTCAAATAGAGTTTGCAGAATGATATTAGCAGCCACAATTTGTCATAGGCATATGCAGTTGTGTGTTTCTTACATGTATGCTTTGGGTAAAGGATTCTCTCATTTGACCATAGGTGGCGTAGCATAACAAGAATGATCCTTTGAACCATGTTCTTTCTATTCTTTCTACGCTGTAACCCTCTTCATATGATGGTCTCTGGTTTCTTTATGCCCTCTTACTTGATTATTTGTGTAGCCAAATACGGATATATTATATTATCTATGTCCACTTGCTTATTCCAGGTTTTTCGGGATCCAAGGTTTGAATCTTTATGTGGTACTTTTGACAAAGATGGGTAAGCTATTTTCTCCTGATTATATTCATACTTATTTACTAGAATGTTCTTGATATCTAATGCTTGCTTTTCACTTTGTTGAAATGAGATTTTGTTCATCTTGTTTTATTTTACACTTTGTGGGAATTGGGGAGCTCTCTTTTTTAATGTACATGTGAACCACCCATGGGGAGCTGACATATGAGTTTGTTTAATTTTGGATCCTCTCTTAGCTTGCAAGCTGATGTTGATGAGAGACAACCTTTGATTTCTACTTTGTGTTGGGTTTTATTTTTATTTTATTTTTTTTGTGGAGAAAAAATGTACCTCATGAAGACGCCTCAATATTGCACAAACATGAAAATTAGTTCAGGTTTAATGCAGCACTGCCCATTTAATTTATTGACATGTTCCATGGGAGTTGCAGTCTTTAGGCTGTGTTTATTTAAATCAGTGTCCCTTGGGTGACTGGAACCACCCCTCAGGGTTGTTGAGAATGTGGGACTACCTGTGTGAAAATGAGACATATTGGAATGGGGGACTCTGGGTACATAGTTTGTTTGAATATCACACTTGCCTTGCCTAGAGTTTAGACGAATGTCATATGCATGGTGCAAGGTTCGATTGTGTGCCACCGGGGCATCATGGAGATTAATTATCAATTGCGTGCAACATGCAGATTAGTTGGGTGCCACGTGGGGCAGCATGACATCTGATTATATGAGCACATGTGGGCATGCCATTTGACTATTTGTTGTACACCGTACGCGTGACATAACATTTAATTGTCATCCATGTGTGTGGTTTGCAAATTAGTTAGGTGTCCTATGAACAGCAGACAGAGTGATTAAATGTCACAAGTGGTGCTGGTGAGTTGCATGTGCAGCATAATTACTTAGTCTGATTCGTCTGAAGTCTGGCAATTTTGGCAAAATGGTGAAGTCATCCAATGTTTTTGTTATGTTCAGTGCATTGTCTGTAAGGATGTGATATGAGATTTTTGGAGTGTAGCATCTGCAATTGGCCAAGTATCAAGTGTGTGGTGTGAGATTTGGTTGAATGTTGGGCATGCCGAGCCATTTACTTGGATGTTGTGTATGTGACATGAGTGTGCAGTTTTAACCATGCACCATGAATGGTTCTGGCTGGGTGTCAAAATGTGGTGCAGAAATTTGATTTGGATTTTTAGACCTGATGTAGATTTTTAATTTAATCTTGAATCAACTAGTTCAAGGAGATTAGTTAAGTATCATAATCATGTTCAGGTCTGTTGTATGTGGCACGCATGGCTCAATTGAGGTGAGTCACTGCCGCCTGGGCACGGCAATATCATGGTGCTGCCATGATGGCAAGTGGGCCAAAAGAAATACATGGCATTCTAGCGTCTAAGGATGGGCTGAACAGAATGTATGGCATGCCATCGCCATGTGGGTGAGTGGGGCAGAGTGTTGGCTACAGCTCACCACTGATGCGTTGGCAAATGGGTTGAGAATCAATCCATGATGTGCCACCTCCACATAGGTAAGTGTGCCAAGGAGAGAACCATGGCATGCAATGTTTTACAAATGCCTAGGCAGAAGTCGGCTGACCCCCCTTACTGCCTAGGCGGTGAGGCGGGCACGGGACCTCAAATCCAAGGCAGCTATTTTTTTGAACCATTTTTTAATTTCTTTATATGCTCTCAGCTCTCTGCTAATTGATAATACTATTAACTATGGACATCTCATGTTCACTTATATGAGCATTATAATGTACATGATTCAATTATAAATTTTAGTTTGTTGTAAGTTAGTAAATATGTGTTTTGAAGAATAATATAGTATTAAACATGAGAGCTACTATGCAAGCATCTACAAGCACAAGAGGATCCTCTTTAGAGCCCCACAATTGTCACCGGTTGTTATTTTTGTGGATGACGTAAGTCTCCATGTAGCCGTGGTCCTCACAGTTGCTACAATTGGGCGAACGAAGAAGATAAAGAGCCATGTCCTAGGCAGAGACAAAACAAACCTTCCATTGTGGCCCTTGTAGGCATGCCACATGAATGAGATGTGTTTATACAAAAGACAATTTACAAAGCCACATATAAGTTATTGTTAAGGGTATAAAGGTCTCTCAACAAGAGGAGAAGACCAACTAAAATCTCACAAAAGAAGACGAGTCAATTTCCGCCTAGGCCGGAATGGGGTGCGAGCCACCTAGGCGGCTGACTTTTAAATCACTGATGGCATGCCATTAGGGTGCTGCAAACAAGTCAGATTCAGCTCGGGTTTAACAAGACTTGGAGATTATTCAAAAGATTCAAACCCAAATTTGAATCAGACAGACTATGAAGGATAGGTTTGGATATTGATCCAAATTCAAAAAACTATTCATATTTCTGATTTGCTATCTGGATCTGGATCATAAATAAGGCCATATCTGGAGAGGAAATCTGAAGAGGCATCCTTGCTATTTCTTCCTCTTCCCTTGTCTGAAACCTTCATCTTTTCCCCTGAACTTGTACTCCTATCTTAAGAAGGATGTGGTGAGGACACCCGCGCATGGACCCGGTTCGACCCGACTCGCGTGTACCGTCGGAGGAGGACGACTGCAGCCTACCCAGCATCCCTGTGGCTCGACGATGGGTCTCCCTAGTGTTGGCATGTGTTTATTGTATTGAGGAGCAGTTAGGATTGATGTAAGGCCCATTATGAGGCCCAGTTATCTCCTTTTTTTTATTTATTTTTTTAGCATTTTCTGCATTGTGCTAGGGCTAATTACGTCATTTGCTTCATTAAGTGATTATTAGGGTTTTTTTATTCTATTTAAGACACTGTAGCCTCTTTTGGAGGGGCATTGAAGAGTTTGAATAGAAAATTTGCAGCCGCCGTCTCGTGCATGTGCGATTGGCCATCGGTTTCTCTGTGTTTCTTCTCCCCCCCCCTTGTCTTCTTCTTCCTCTCTCTCTGTGCACGAGCCGCTTCTGCCCTCCTCCACGTTCGCTGCCCCGAGAAGGAGCCGCCGTCCACGCGTTGTCGGCACCGCCGGGAGGTTCTTCACGAGCCCCACCCCATCGCCCGCAGTACCTCTCCCGCCACCGCCGGCTCCGGGGAGCCCTCCGGCAAGCCCGGTCCTGCAACCCAGGCCGGACGGGCCTCTCCGACGGTGCCCACCGTCCGACAGCACCGCACGCAGGCCTGCGGATCCGCCTCCTCCCTCCCTCTGCGCGCACGCCATCCAGCCGGCACCCCTGTACGTGGTCCCGCGGGCTCCCTCCGCCCGTTCCGCCGCACCAGCCGCCCCCCCCCCCCCCCCCGGTGGAAGCCCGCCGCCGGCCCGCTGCACCCAGGCCGACGGCCTCCACGCGGCTCCGTCCCGCAGCGCCGTCCCCGTAGCCTTCTCCGCTGCACGCGGCCGAGACAGCCTTTCCCGCAGGGACTCGCCGTCCACCACCTCCACCACACGCCGGTCCGAGGCGGCCATCTCCGCGAGCTCCCTCCCCACCGCCGGCTTCACTGCTCGCCAGGCCCGAGGGAATCCTCCCCTGCGGGTTCTCTCCCTGCCGCACGCCGGAACCGGACCAGCCACTGCCGGCTGCTGCGACTAGGCCCGACGGCCATCACACGGGGCAGTCCCGCTACGGCTCCCCTCCCTGCGACCCGTGACCCGAGCCAGACATGCGGGTGATGTGTCCGTGAGCCAGGAACAGCCCCGGCGATCAACTCCCCTAATTTCCTGGACTGTGGCAGTTATGAGGATGCCGACGAGCTCGCAGATTTATTTCGTACACATTCGGAACCCCACTTGACAGTGGGCTGGTTAGTTCGGAGTGGTCTTTGTCCCTTTTGACTTGCTCGTTTATTATATGACATGAGTGTTCCCGTGCCAGTGAGTTAGGATCCCTAGCTATTTATTTGACGTTTGCTACCGGATTGTGAGTGTGAGATCCCTCCCATAGCATTTAAATCAAACGTATTAACTGTGTTGATGCTGCCCTAGCTAGTGGTAGTCCTAGCTACCGCCGATCCTGTCTACTTTTGTCACTGAGAGCGGACGATTCCTTTGAGTTTGCACGACTTACATTGCGTAACCACATTCATGAAAACAAGGGAACTTGATGAGAATTTGCCGTGCATGTACACTATATTTGCTGATTTCGGATCGTGACACTAGTTCGGGCCCGTTTCGGTAGTCGTCCCGCGTCAGGATGCAGAGGAAAGAAACAAAAAAATGTCATGCAGGAGAGGGGAAAATAGGCTCTGTGCCAGAGCCATTGACCTAGCAAGAGGGCGATGAGACTATATGCACATGAATCAGATCCCCCAGCCTTTCATCAATATCTTCATCAAGCACTTCTTCATAACATCCATCACATGCATGGGTCTGCTCATCGCACCCTAGGCCAGCAGAGTTGGAGGCAAGGTGGGACATGAGAAGGTAGCGGTCCTTACACGAGAGGCCCACAACAGTGCCACCAGCAGTGAGGGAGATGAGGTACTTGTTCACCTTGCCAATGAACATCGTAATTCTCTCTGTGGTTCGAGCATCAATGATGCAGAGGCCATTGATGAACTGGAGCTTAGTAGTAGCATTCATTCTTTTTGCCATTGTTCCCACTCCCAACAATACTTCCACTCCCATTCCCCCTCGTACTCCTAAGAGAAATTTGGATTGTATACTAGAAGATCCCCCACTCCCATCCATGGTTTGCAGAACCAGATCAGAACCGGCGGTTCCCGATCTGGATTAAACTGGCTGGTTTTGGCCGGTTCTGTATGGTTCCGGTTCAAACTGGCCCTGACTGGTTTCGGTTCCTGTCCAATTCTGCGAACCTTGCTCCCATCTCATTCCCATTAGCACTCCTATGACCACTTTATGCAACCTTTAACTAGGGCCAGACATTTATGCATGCAAACATGGAGGAGAGGGTGGCGAGATCTGTTGTTGATGCCAAAGAGCCACTGGAAAACAGGTTCTTGCCAAAGAGGAACCGAGATGAAAGCATCTGGCTGACTTCTACAAGAATTGAAGAAACATAGATGCGAAATATATATGTCTGGACAAATTCCGGATGCCCGGATGCTTAAAGTATGATTCCTAAGAGCAACTAGTTTTGGATTATTTTTAAAGGTGAATGGAACTACATGATGTTAAAATAAAAAAGAGGTGAATGTATAAGAGTACACTAACTCTCTCTAGAATTGAAGTTTCCTTGTGGAAAATCCTTCAATTTCATTCGCTCTAGATGGCCCATAAGGTAGCTTGACGGGTCAACCACAAAAAACTTTGGCATCAGCACTGGGCGAGGGATGAGACTCCCAAAAAAGCAGCAAGGATCGAACAGAATCAACGGCTGCAAAAATCCTCATTGTAAATGAAGCTTGTGTGACAAGAACTGCCACACCTCTTGAGCAAAGTGACAAGCAAGCAATACATGGTCCAAGGACACACCACATAAGCACCATATAGTGGGGAAACTATCTAGAAGTTGGGCCAATCTATCACAAGAAGGTAATCTGCCATGATAGATCCTCCACGTGGGAAGTTTGACCTTCAAAAGGCTCTTGGGTGACCACACATGCCTGTAAAATGTATGGTGTTGACCTCCATCTGCAATAATCTGATAGGTATACCTCATAAAAAAGGAACTAGAAGGCTCCCAATCCCATTGCCAAGAGTCTTTAGCTGTAGGGTCCACTCTAATGCCCCGTAAGAGCAGCAAAAGGCTATCAAAATCCTCAATCTCATTCTCCCACATCTCCCTCCTGTAACAGAGCGACTAGCTGCCCTCTTCTCCCTAAAGTAAGTTATCAAAACCTGAATACATCTTGGGGGTAGGAAGCAATGACGAATAAAGAGGCCAATCTGATGGAGAGTGAAGCAGAGCCACACCACTTATCTAGCCAGAAAAGATAGGACTCCCCATTGCCAAGGGAAATATGAGTAATAGTCCTAATGATATCAGAACCCTCGATGATGCCCTTCCAAGCGTCGGATACCTTGTACATGGAATTTGGGAATAAATCCCAAACTCTAACTTGTGCTGAATAACCTCCTATCATAGCCCTGAATCTGTGGTTCCCAACTTCCAAAGCCATATAGATAATAGAGCCAGATTAAAGTCTGAAATGCCCTTCCCCAAGAAATATCAAAATCTCCCCTCCGAGGGTGATCCCCACTGCCCTTCCAAAAGAAGCGGCATCAAATGGCTTCAAGGTGCTTCAAGGAATTGGGAGAGTATCAAGGAATTGAAGATAACTCTCCTTAGGTTAAAAGCATGATTTGAATCTGATTTAAAATTTGAATTATGGTTGGATCCTCATATCCTGATGATCCATTTTCACGTCTAAGGATCCATTTTCATGTCTATGCCCTTCCAAAAGAAGCGGCATCAAATGGCTTCAAGGTGCTTCAAGGAATTGGGAGAGCATCAAGGAATTGAAGATAACTCTCCTTAAGGTTAAAAGCATGACTTGAATCTGATTTAAAATTTGAATTATGGTTGGATCCTCAGATCCTAATGATCCATTTTCACGTCTAATGATCCATTTTCATGTCTATGTGTCATCATCGCTTATAATATGACGATGTGCCAAAAAAGGGAACTATGGCATGCCATCATCATGATAGGCCAAGAAGGGCCACCTCCCTCTGATTTTTCACCAGTGGCCTTAAGTTGCAATAGGAAGCTACCATGGAAGATTAGCAATGCTCTTGATTTTCACTACGGAATATCTGAAGTATTCTCCAAGATTTTAACTACGGGACTAATCTGGTTCATCATTGCTTCAATCCTGAGATACAGTGGTGGCTCCACACTGTGGCAGCTCCACACTAACACTTGATAGGTACCCTCTCTTATGAGTAGTCCTGTCCTCTTGCTTGGCTTATGATTGGATGACTATAGAATCATCAGCTTTTGCTTGATTCGCCCCCAAATCATACTATAGGGCGTCTGGACCATTATGTAATGAATCCCGATCTAAACATTGTAAAATATTGTCCTGTTTGGCCCCCCATTAACCTGCATATTTATATTCCCAAAAGGCACCTCACAAGTTATAGGTCTAGGCTCCTCATATATATAGCCCAAAAGTTTTTTTGTTTTTTGACATTGAACTAATTGAATTTTACCCATCATGTTAATTACGAGGCACTGGACTTACCCAAACCCCCAAAAAATCAAACTCTTATCTCAAAAGTGAACTGCCCTTCTGAAAAACAACAAAAGAAAAGCATTAAAGGGCCTTATCTGGCATGTCTTCAAGTGATAATGCAGCTGTGATGATGAAGCTTCAGACAACTTTCCCTTGACCTTGCCCTTCTATCCCTTAGGCTGTGAGTGAGGGTTAATCCTTCTAACTATATGGTAGATGTCAAGCCCACATCCTCATCTTGATGATCCAAGGGTTCTCTTTGACAAATGGCTTGGATGGCCCTCCCATGCAGATCTGCCAACCATAGAAACGGACCAACCTTGTTCAGGGAGGAGTGGTTCCTTATCGAGATGCAGTGTTGCCTAGAAACGGGCTCTAAGGCTGGGTCGCTTGTCTTTGTGCCCAGTGCTTCCATCTCCTTGGTCGAAGTAGATGCCACCTTTGGCTCTCCCTTTTCTCTATGTTGGAGAAACCCCATTGGGGTGGGGTGGGGTGGGTGGGTTTTTTTTTTTTTTTTTTTTTGGGGGGGGGGGGTCCTGAGCTCCTCTAGCTAATCCTTGTTACTAGCATGGGAGAACTTCTCCAGCAGATTGAAGATGATGGGATCCACGTCCATCATTCACACTTGATGCCTGCACAAGCTGATCCCTAGGGGATCCTCTGCAGCCCAAAATTGCCTAGGCAAATTGAAAGTTTAATGAAGTAGCCTCTTGCATCAAACCAACTCCATCTATTCGGTGCCTAGCCGCCTATGACATGGGTTGTGTTCCTCCCAATGTCATCTGCTTCTAGGGTTTTATCCTCTCTTAGCAGCTGCTGCCACTGCCGGAGCATCTAAGTGACGTCATTCAGGAGGCTCGCACACAAAAAGGCACCAAGCCTACCCTCTTCCTCTTCATTCTTTTTAGTCTCTTTGACCCTCACCTCAACCTTGAAGTCATATCAGAAGCTCACTATTCCCCTTTGTGACCAAAGTATGAGGTCAAAGACGTAAGTGTCCTTCGAAGCCCTATCGTCCACCTTGACAACATGCCCTGCCACTTGTGCAACCCTTCTCACAACCTCCCTCCTCTAAAGATGCATAAGGGATCCTGCCTATATCAACCTAGGTAAGCCTAGCCACCTATGAAACTTTGGCACCCACTCGGGGACTTAAATTCCTAGTCTCGATTGCCCTTCCTCCAGTAGAGTGTCTCCCCACCTCATATGATCTCTTCTTCTAGCTCCCATACAGGGCATCTAACTATGATAACCCTTCACTTGTCCACCATACTGTCCACCCTCTGGCTTTCCCCCATGCATGAACCAGCTCCCTGCTGAGCTCCTGCACCTGCCAATTTACTGTACAAGACCAGATGAGAGGAGAGGAGCTCTCATCTATCCCTAGCAGCTTCCTCATCCGAGAGAGTAATCGTAGCTTCCCTCACCCACTAGTTGACAGTGCATGGGAGTTTGGGAACCATCTTGATACCTCCCTGTCTGCTGGAGACTGTTTACCTAGAACACATTACTGAGCCAATTGGCCAGGCCTCTTGCAGACTTGGCATTAACCACAGCCTCCCTGCAGCAAGTTGCCTAGTTTCCCGGCAATAACACCATAGGCAAAGGTCTCTCACTCGCTGCTCTGCCTTTGCCAGCCATCTTCTCTCTTTCCTATCCCTTTCTCTATCATCTGGATCTCTATCATCTCCTGACCTCCCCACTCACACAACCCCTGTCGCACTCATCCCATTCTTGCAGCTGGCTGTACTAGGAAGCACCAAGTAATAGGATAATAATGAAATTAAATGAAGCAACAGTGCAATGATGCAATTAAAAATTGACAATGAGAAAAGCGTCGAAAGAAAAAGGGATTTTTGCAAAAATAACCTTCTTAAAGTTTTAATTACAAATTTGACTATCCTATTTTCATATTACTATAAATAGCCTTACTGCATTGCAATATTGCGAAAATGCCCCTGCGATTAACATCCGTTAAGGATGCAATGAATATTCCTTCTTCAATCATCAAATTTAATGTTTGGACAAAGATACTTATATAAAAAGGAGTACTTTTGATGGAGGGGAGAGAGAATAGAGTATTTTAGACAATTTTAACTTTGGTTAAAGACTAATCGAAGTTAAGATAAGAGATTTTTAACAGAATATTAGTGAACAATAATGATAGGGACATTTTTGCAATTGCAATTACTGCGATACAATGAGGTTATTCATAGAAATATGAAAAAAAGATAGACAAATCTGCAATTAAAATTTTAATAGGGTTATTTTTGCAAATATCCCATGAAAGAGAGTAGGAAGATATAAAAGGAGAAAGTAAAGAAGAAAGGAAATGCGGGGAAAAAATAAAGAAGGGTTAACAAGTAGAAACTATAAAAGACCAGAGAACACAATGAAGAGGAATATGTTTGGATGCGCCTTCCCCATCCAATACAATTGTCCTCGATAAATTGTATCTGTACACAGAAAATACATAACAGTTATCTGATATCTGTTTCATCCCAAGGGCAGAAGCAGGCAGTCAAACCTTGTGGTCTCCTTCATCTGTGACAAGCTTAGGGAATGGGCCTGAGTGTCCCTAGGCTAAAGTTTTGTTTCGTCTTCATTGCTGGATGTCGTCGACCCACCTTGATCTTGTTGGCCTTTTTTGGTTCTCTTGGGCCTTTTTGTACTTTTGGGCCTCCGGTTTTGTTCCTTTTGGGCATTGGTTGGGCACCTTCTTTTCCACTTAGGTGCTGTCTTGGGGTTTGCTGGATGTGTATGTAGGGGGCGGTCTTTTTGATATGGCTCTTTTTGTGGTTTTTTGGTCTGAACACTATACTTGTACACCTTTTGTAAGATGAGGTCCTCCTCCAACTGCATATATCATTTATCTTTAGCACCACCTCTAACATAATGGTGGGGTCCATCACTGGTAGTTTGCCAATGTACTAAATGAAGTCTTGAACCTTGGAGAGTTTATGACTTTCATAAATAAGCCCAGGAGCTAGCCTCGAGCTGGATATATGGTGGCATGAGAGTATTAGCACTTGGGTTAGTGGGTCTCATGACCTTGCTGGTTCAGCAAGGTCCTGAGCTCAACTCCTGCCTATGTCTGAAAGGTGGCAACTAAGCTGTAAGCTCGGACTTTGTCCTGTGCTATGCTGATGCCTCACCTCATTGGTTTTACTGCATCTGTGCACCTGTTACAATGGGGCAGGTCCTGCAGTCGCGTTCTGCAGCTGGGTCTAGGTCAGTGACCATACCACTGTTATGTTGAGCCGAGGTCTGGGCTTGGGTTTCCCAGGTCATCAAAAGAAAGAAAAACCTTGCCCTGAGTCAAGTTATTATCAAAATATCTGAAGACGGATTTCAAACATCACAGGGAAGTGTTTTCAAAAAAACCACAGACTTAATCTCGGTGGAAACTAAGCAGTAAGCATATCATCCCTAGGTCAACATCTAGTGTCCATGTGCCCACTTTATTGGTGATCTTGACACTTTATTGCAGACGTAACTGCTTTATCAAACATAGCTTCTATATTTGTACCTTCATATCGTAGATGTTAGTTGATAACTCATAATGTTAAAAATTCAATGGCAACATCATTTGTAGAAGGAAGAAAATGCTCATAAAAGTTCTCTATCCCTCAACTCAATCCTCCCAGGCCCCACCTAAGCTACCTAGGTGCTTAGTCAGGAGTCTACCTCTTTTTTTAGGAGGAACCCTGGTGTTGCAGCATTACACTAGTAAAATATTGTGCTTATCCCTGTGTATTTGGATCTGTACATGGAACATCGCATGGGAATTTCAATATTATCTATGGTTTCCATGCATTTCTTGATTGCTTCCTTTTCTTTTATGTGATGATCAAGTCTATGAAGCATGACATACTCCGGATTTTCATTCTTTTGGTTTACAGATTCAAGAAAAGATATAGTTTCTTGTTGGATGATGAACTTCCTTCAGAAAGAAAGGTGGTTGTTCTTGCTTAATAAGTTTTTTTTTGTTTTACTGCCTTTTTAAGCTGACTTACATTAGTTTTTCTGTCCACCTCAGAAACTCCAAAAGATGGTCAAGAAAACAAAGGACCCCAACAATGTTAAAGAACTAAAAGAACACATCTCTTGGATAGTAAGTAGATGGCATCTGAGAAGAACATACATTAGTATTGTTTTGCCGAGCCTGCGTATGCTTGTTTACTTGTGGTGTTCAATTATTTTTGTTACTGTGCTTACAAGATATCATGCTTGAAATGAGAATCCTTGTAATGCTATGGCAATTTGTACATTATGTTTTGATCAGTCTTTGTTAGTACATTCTGCTTTATAGCTGTGCATGTATTCTTTTTTCTTGCTATAAAGTGAAAAGGTGGGCGGAAAAGTTGCTTTCTCAGTGTATGTCTCACTGTTGTCTTGTATATCGGTATATATTCCATTTAATGTTGTTAACACCATGTTTGGCTGTTGCACCCATGCATTCCTCAGTGGGTTTATGCCTCAGAAAGCAGCAGTTTTGTCAAACCAGCCTGCTCGTGAAATCCTGCGTGTGCCACAGGTACCTTGCCCTAGGGTATCCTTGGCATAAGAAGGTTAATTGCATAGATACTCCCTTAGGGTCCAGCTGCAAGCATGCCCTTTGAAGGAATCATATTTAATGAACACCCTCTTGGCATTCAAGAACGAGTAAAACTTGCTACAGCTGCCGCTGGTGTTACGCCGGCTACCGTTATTTTTAATTTAAAAAAAATAATTTTTTTGGAGGGCCCCATGGTGCCCCACATGACCGTACAATCCGATCTTAGATCAGACGACCCAAAAAAGGATGAGAAATAAAAAAAAAGAGCCCTAAAACAGTGTTTTTACTGTTTTTTGTTAGTTAGGGCTCAATTTTTTATTTTTCATCCTTTTTGGATCGTCCGATCTGAGATTGGATTGTACAGTCATGTAGGTCGGTTGGAGAGCCTTAAAAAAAAAGCCAGTTTGTTTTTTTAAAATTAAAAACACTAGAAGCCTGTGTAAAACCGACTGATGGTGCAGCAAGTTTTACTCTTCACGAATATGTAGAAATGCCCCTAAAGTTTAGTGTTGTCGCATTCTATTGGAATATCCAGGGATCTATGGTCCCAAAGAAAGTAGTTGACTATTTAATTTGGACAAGAAAAGAGCCCTTTCATGATTTGAAGTTTTGAACATATGGAAGCAGGATGTGCTGGGAGGCTACCGTCCATCTGGATAGTGCGTTGTCATAATCCAGACTCATTTCTGTATCTTGATCAAAAGTTAACGATATCCTGTCAAATGGATGTGCCCAAACTGAAGCTCTTTTTACCTTTGCTGTTTTGCTTCCACTTTTGTGTAGATCAACTGCAATCAGTTTTCATTATTTCCATAAACAATTGCAAGAGGCTGTCTTATCAAACCAATGAGGCATTGGTGGGACACAACTTTGCTAGGAAAGCAATAACCCTACATTTCCAAGATCGTCCAATTCCCAGCCTCATGATGTGAGGCTTCAGCATGGCAGAGACAGTAAGTGGATAGGTAGATTTCTTCAATGGAACAGCTGATCCTTGGGAGCCTTCCACATTTTCATCTGGAGAACTAGCCATATCACTGGTGAAAATGTATTGCTTCTTCACATTCTTTGGGACAATGAAACGGATGAAAATAATTGGTATTTCCTCAGCACATGCTGTAGCTGAAAATTTTGACCAGGTGGCAAACACTTCTCAAAATGTTTCTATGATCGAACGACAAGGTAAATGATAAATATCCGTATGCGTTGCTTTGGTTACACCAGCGATAACTAGGTTCACCAGTTTCTCTGTAGATATTAAGTGCCTTCCTGTTTGTGCAGCTCTGTCATCCTTCTTTTGTCTACAGTCATGAGGAATTGGGTTTGCCAATTGTCACATATTTATCATTGATGGCCTTCGAAACTTCAATCACATAATTTGTGCTAATCCCAAGCAAAATCCAGCCTTATTTATAGTTCTTTTTTTTTTCACTATCTATCTTTGTAGTTGGAAAGAATATATGTTGGGATTAAATGACTCTGGCTGCTGCTACATCAGGAGAATTTCAGGCCTGCTGTTTCCCTTCTAAAGTGAGGGATAGAGAATGATGTACATGGTAACTGAGGATATCTTGAGAGTTACCACATCAGGTGATACAGATGGGAAGGCAACTAACTGCAAACTTTGTTATCTGTCAATCTTATGACTGATAATTTCACCAAAGCCTGAGCGGGCGTAGAGATGCAAATGAATGGTCTGCTTTACAATATATTTGCTTTTAAAACTTCCTTTTCGCATGAGCTTAATTCATTCTACAAGAATGTTCTCTTTGTTCATGAAAGAGGTCAAATTCTTGGAATAACATGTCCACGTGCTGTGAGCAGTGAGTAAACAGTATTGTATTCTACAGAACACGTAAGAAGGAATACTGTCCAACGAACTTATCTATGCCAAGGCCAGTTATTTCAAAGAGATTTTTACTAATATTTTAGGCCTGAAAATGTGATTTTGGAGATGAATAGTTCATTCTTAAACTAGGGTTTGGCCATCCTAGAAGCAGGTTGTATATGGAATTATGTGAAGATGAGCACGATGTATAGTTTGATGTAGTATAATGTTGATATTTATATTTTCGAGGTCTACAATGTTAATATTGAAATTGATGTTGGAGGAACATGGAGGAGGATGGCTGTAAGGAAAAGAAAGTGTGAAAGGGAGAGGAGAGGTAGCTTGAAGCTATAACATTTCTAATATAGGTACAGCCCTGTATTAAATTTGTGACGGCAATAAACTTCACGATTGTTTGACATCAAAATTGACAGGGTATAATCAAAGACCCACTGTTAGTAGCAATATCAAAGTTAAGATTGATAGAGCTACCTAATACAGCACGGATTAGATAGGAGGCTGGTTAGTTGTAGCTCAAAAGCCAGAGTAGTCATCTCCTTATAGTGCTTACCTGGGGAACTGCAATCGTATGTTGATTTCCCCGCATCACACTTCTTAAGCAGGTGCTTCCAATATTGGGTCTTTTATTCAGTCCAAATCGTGCATGTGTGTGCTAATCCGTTGGACGTGCATAGTGTTTTCTGTTATCTTTTCATGCCATTCACAGTGGCAATGTTGATGACCAGGCAGGTGTGATCCCAGCCTTCATACTACACAGAAATTTATTGGATTTCTTGCCTGTAATGTGCTTGTAGCTTGCAATTTACATCAAGAGCTTCTGCAACCTAGTCATCGAGGTGCCATACAAGTTTTTTGGGATGGAGTTTTGCACAACAAAGTCACAGTAGTGTATATTATTTTCTAACTTCTGAGAATAGACATTTTTGTAAATCAATTTACATGTTAAATTTTATGTGATGAATGGAACACATACGTCTCTTTGCTTATTCTGTCACCTTTTCTGAGTTTGCAGTTCAAAGTTGCTGAGCCACAGCAGTGCTTTGTTTTTGGCTTCTTTACTCCATGTGTGAGGCACCATGTTTTAACTTCTTATTACTTGCATATGCAGGACAAACAGCTAAAATCAGGATCTTCAAGGAATATTGATGCTGAGATTCTTGCAGGCCACAAGAAGAAAGAAAGGGAAGCAGCAGAGCGAGGAAAACGGCCATTCTACCTTAAGAAATGTTCTCTCTCCCTCCCTCCCTCCCACTCCCAACCCCCACCCAAAAAAAAAAACACCAAATGCACATACATGCTTCTGAGGAACTCTCAGAAATTATGCACGGTGACTATCTTATCCACATCTCCATGGGTATATTTTTATAGGGAACTGATCCAAATTGGGTATCTTAAGATAGAATCAGGAGATTTGTTAGCTGGATTATAATATTCTATATAGCTGCATGGATGGTCTGGAAATGGTTCAGGGTACATCCACTTGCATAAATGGGACATGGAAAGCCCTCTTCTTAATCATTCCCAAATGGCATCAGGAACATGACAAAATTTGTAGCCGTTAATGGATACATTGGATACACAAACTTATTAATGTGCTGAAGTTTATGCATCATGCGCGTGAAAGATAACTGTTGACTGTTTGATTGTTGTGCAGCCGAAATTCGTGAACGCAAGCTGGTTCAAAAATATAATGACCTCAAGGTAACACTTGGTTCTTTTGAGAATGTGAAAGGGAATTATACTCTGGATAAAAATTTATTGATCTCGTTCTCCTGTTTTACTTCAATTTGTCAGGCTTCAGGTAAGCTCGAGTCTTTCATGGAGATGAAGAGGAAGAAGAATGCCTCCAAAGACGCACGCTTTTTACCTTATCGGAGGACCAACGATGCTGTTTAGCACTAATCTCATTCGGCCTTCTGCATGGAGTTAAATGGTCAATTTGATCTTTACTGGAATGTAGATCATCTCATGGGGCATAGCAAATCATCAGTGTTTATTTAAAGTTAATGCAGTCAAACATGTGTTAGCTCTACCGGATGCTGAGAACAAATGTTAGGCAAGATTTTGCCTACGTGATCTGCCTGTATATTTCATCTTTCTTAGTGTCCCATCATGCAGAATTCTTACTGTTGGGCCAGGGGAAAAAGCTTAAGAGGATCAAATAATAGTGCTAGGCATGCTGCATTTGTGATAGCCAGCAAACCTTGCTTAAAAGTGGAGAGGGCGAGTACAAATGCTTGGTTGGTTCACGGTTTTTTTATGTATTTCTGAGTGGCTGGGACCGCTTGGTGTGCGCTTGGATGTACTGATGTAAATCGAAAACGATGACCTAAAATATCCTTTATCTAGCTTATAGGATATATAAGGATATCAACTAAAGGATAATAATAAGCATATTGTTTTCTATCCCTTTTATTCAAGATAAAAAAAAATATATGTTATATATAATCATGTTGAAAATAAAATTATAGATTTATACATCTTATATTCATATTGTTACAAATAGTTTCACTGCTTTGCAACTTGCTTCGGTTAAGCGTATAATGAATGTTCTTTTTCAACTGTATTTTTACAAAAAAGGTATTCTTTTGATTGGCACGAGAGAGAGAGAGAGAGAGAGAGAGAAATGGAAAAAGAGGGAAAGATAGTCGAGGAAAGGACAAGGAAATTTTAAGTACTTATAAATTTGGTTATTGGTTAATTAGGATTAGATAAGAGATATTTTATAGAATATTAAAAGCTGGTAATGTTAGGGGCATCTTTGAAACAATAGACGTGTAGCAGGGTTGTTAAAATAATATAAACATAAAGTAGACAAAAGTACAATTTCATTTTTAACATTGTTTCAATGAATTTGGGGCACGTCTAAGTTAGATGTGCTTAAACGTGTTGCACCCAAAATCTCCTCCTCATGTTATAAAGGATATCATCATAAATTTTTAAATGCTCAATTATCTCTCTTAGGATTGTTTCTGGGTTTTAATTTTTGTCGTTCAATGATAAAAATTAATTATAGTTGTTCAACTGAGTGTGCACAAGAAAAATTTGTAAAACAATCTTGAGAAAATGATTAAAAAATAAAATTTTATCCAGATTAACCCGTATGGTTGATCCATCCTTTGATGTTTTAGTTTTAATCTCTCAGTTAAGGACACATTCGATTGGATGGTGAAAATTAAAATCTAAAGAATGAGAATAAAAGAAATTGGTGTTCTGTTCTATCTTCCTCTTCTCAGAGTTCTTCTTCTTCCTTCCATGTTGTTCCAGTTCTTCTAATCTTTTGGTTCTTCCCAGTTCTCCTCTGAATCTTCCCAACTTGTCCTTGTTTGATCTGAAACACGGCTACTCGAGCTCGAAGCAACCAAGCAGGACCTCTCCTCTGTGGAGTTGAGAGGGAACCGAGGAGGAGTGCTACTAAACTCAATCGTGAGTTGTTTGTTGAGCAAACCCGTGTGCTACTCTCCTCTGTCGACACAGCAGTTTTTTACCCATTACTAGCATTCTAAAAATTTCAGGGTTTAACAGTATTTGCCAGTAACCTTGAACAAGAATAGCCTTAAATCATACACAAACAGCATTTTCTTTCACCTCCAATATCCCAAACCGGATTCCAACTTTTTTCAATGACATTTAACAGCATAAACAATGATATACAACTGGTCTCTCATACATGAACAAAAAATTCAAATAATATGGCAGCTGGTTTCTATACAGTTATCTAGCAGCTGGCTATCCACTTTACAACTGGACAATACATACACAGTGACAGAAGAGGCTGTTGCCATTTTTGGCCTAAGATGCAGTGAACAGTTCGCTTCCTAGGGTCACACTTGGGGTTCCTTCACCCATGATTGTTGTCAAGCTCATTTCTTTCTCAAGTATCCGGTCAAGCTCTGACACCACAAAACTCATTGGTGGGCGTTTTCCACTAGATGAGTTCAGACACCATACTATCAACTGCAACAACTCTCTCATTCCTTCAGCTGTGAAACTTTTTGACATTCTATGATCAACAAGAGTTGAAATGTCACTTGAATCTCGATAGCTTTGTGCCTAAATAAGAGTAACACAAGGTGTTTTCTCAGTTTACATAGTATGAAAGTAGAAAGGTGTCAAAGGATGATAACTGTGGTAAAACAAAGAATCAAACAGACATGAACTTAGTTTAGTAGCATTTTCATAACATCCATATTTCAATCTAAAGAATAGATGTGCATTCATTTCAGAGTCAATTAACACACTTCAAATACGTGTCCCCTCCAGCTTATAAAATTTGCGATAAACTTTCCCATCCCTAAATGACAGTCCAGCATACTATTTCGGGATGGGACACGAACTGTGACAACAATTTATGATACAACACAAAAGAAGCTATAATCTTCAGGTGGTGACAAAAATTCCACGTCAAAGGAAGAAAAAAAACACCATGAAGTCAAAATTTCCTATTTGATCAACACATCTGATAAAAGAAAGAATATATAAGGGACTTTTTTTTTTGAATTATCACAATGGAGACTTGGAATGCAGATACATTCCAAGCAACCGTCTCCAGATATGTTGAAATTGCAGGAAAAAAAAAGTCGATGAGGAACTTTTGGTATATAATCTGACAGGCACTTCATTTCTTTTCTCACGAGCACCATACTTAAACACATCCTCTGCATAACAACAAGAATATATAGAGAATGGATCAACCAATACAGAATTACTGATTCCTACAAGGAAAATTCCAAGGATATGAAATAAGTACAACAATATTTCAAGGCTTCACTTCAAAATATTCTGAAAATTGCTAGTTATGGATACATGTGAAATAAGCACAGTTAAATGTGAAGAATCTTTGTCAATTAGTTGATCTGAACATTACCTAATTGGAAGTTTCTACAATTTTCTCTTATATTTTAGTTGGCAGTACTGTCCCCTATTTGTAAGAACATATAGCATGTAATTCTGTAATAAAAGGCACAAAGAACAAGTCTAAGCCCATCTATCATACCTCTGATGCTTAAGAACTGAATTTTGCATTTCCAAAAATCTCACGTAGATGACGAAGCTTATTCCTTATTATCACCACTTCTATCCAAGGAAGTCTTTGGTTTCTCTTGTTGATCTGTCAGCTATGATCTAAGATGATGGGCCAAAAACCAGATACAACTTCTTTGCAAAAAGCAAGGGTAAGATTGCATATAATTGACCCTTCCCAGACTCCACAGTGGTGGGAGCCTCTTGGCTCTGGGCTGCCCTTTTCTTTCTTAGCTACAATCTGAGATCTATGTAATAACACCAGACTGTGACTAGGTCGTTCACTTTTGCTACATTTACATTAATGTCTTCAGAACGTCCTATATATTCCATCACAAATATATCTTCCCTGTTTTTATTGATCAAGATCTGGTCAATCCCAAGCTTTTAGGAACAGAGGCTCCCTGTGGAAACTGATATCTGCCTAAACTTGCATCTGATTTCCATCTTACTAATATGAAGTGAGCCATTCTTATAACAGATTTTCAATGTGTGATCAAAAGAAGCATAGCATTGGTAACTTAAGCAGCTCAATCTGACACCTCACTCTTTAACTAAAAAGCTGGTTAAAACATCATGAAGCATGTCAATTACCCATTCCATGATGCTTTGACTTGGTCCAACAAACTGAAACTGTATAGCTTCTTGCCCACTTACTAACTCCAGAAGAAACACTCCAAAGCTATAAACATCACTTTTCTCCGTGAATACTTTGGACTCATGTACCCTGCCCATGAACATTGGAGCAAACAATATCAGATCCAATAAGTAATATGTGCCATGATTATCTGAAATGAAAAGAGTAAATGCTCCAATAACATAAGTACACTAAATTGATTATCCTAAATGATTCTAGATACTATTTTTCTTCTTTTATTTTCTTTCACAAGAATCAGGTGCATGGGATTTAGAAAGATAATTAGATACCCAGGATCCAAGAAAAGATCATCCACCGTCAT
Organism: Zantedeschia hybrid cultivar; assembly: GCA_030544215.1. NCBI lineage: Eukaryota > Viridiplantae > Streptophyta > Magnoliopsida > Alismatales > Araceae > Zantedeschia > Zantedeschia hybrid cultivar. The sequence goes on from JARZZO010000014.1 coordinate 69,855,470, forward strand.
TTGAGAAGTACCCGCCCCACCATTTCTATTGAGCAAATTTCGTAGACCAGCATCTGCAACCTTAGGAATGAAGTTTTCATCCACAAGGACATTTGCTGTTTTGAAATCCATATGTATCAGTGGCGGATTGAGTGAATGCAGGTGAGCCAAACCTGTACAATGAGAACAGAATATGAACTAGTCTTGTTCCAAACCTTGCTACACCCAACAATTAGCAAAAAAACAAACACAAAGTCAGACTCATGGAAAGTTCAATGCATGTATATATAGACATATGATGCCTATAAAAACTTTATCTTAGAAGAAACCAATACCATGAAAACCACGAATGCTCACTGATTTTGCAAATGATCACCTTTAGCTGCTCGACATGCAATAGAAAGCCTATGCTTGAATTCTAGCTTTTCATTGGATGTATGACTTGTTCCTACAATGGAAAAAATGTCTTTCTTCAGCTTGGAGAACAAGCTCAGGAGGAGAATGCAATAAGTACAGGGAAAGCGAAAGTCACCATATAGGTGAGTTGAAATGCTGCCATTTGGTATGTACTCATAAACGAGCATCTGCAGATCATTTTCTTGGCAGTAACCCAACAGGCTCACAAGATTCCGATGCCTAATAGACGATAACTTCTGTACCTGGGAGATGAATTAGACAAAGAACCTAATACGTGTTACCAGGTAATTACATCCCACAAACACATAAAGTGACAGTTTGCAAATGTGCTACAAGAGGGGGTCATAGATAAATCACAGGCACGCCAAGTGTCTTGGTGCAGAAATAAGATAAAGCAAATAAATAATTTCTAAAAGCTAATATAATGTAGGATGGAAGCTAACCACTTCAGTTTTTATTGAATATCCTGAATTAAGTTTTGACAAACTAATCCATGGCACCTAGTACTTAATTTAGTCAAGCTGGGTTGATGAATAAGCTTTGACAAGAATGAAAAAAAATGCCACATCTATCAAGTTCATCGAAGGGTAGGTGAATAGTGCGACACATTTTCTCATGTTCCCTTTAAATCCACAGAACCCCTGGAGGGTCTATGAAGGTTTCATCGAGCATGTGGCAGATGTGCATATGATGCATGCTATGTGTGCCTGTATGTATTTCTAATGTAAAACAAGTTTTAAGCTGCGGCTCCACTTACCTCTCGAATAAATTCCTGACTAGGTGCATCTGGTCGTTTTTTGATAGCCACGACCATATCAGAAAGCAAACCCTTGTAAACTTCTCCGAATTTTCCAGCTCCAATCAAATTGATGTCACTGAAATTCTTTGTTGCCTGGTTCAACTCTTCCAGCAAGAAGCATCTTGCCCCTTGCAAATTAGATGGGGAAGGGATGCCACCCCTCGAAGGCAGTTCAATGCTCTGACTCACTGCAAAAATCAAAATAATGTTAACAGGGGGAAAAGAAAGCTACATCATGAAAGATTATGACTTCCATGATAAATAGTATCACATAAGCAGCTGCCCTCCAGAACCTTGAAGAGATCGATCAGAAGAATTTGTTTCTGAAGTTCTTGAGACACTCCTATGCACTATGCAGAAACGTATGAAGATAAGTGCTATCCCAACCAATGCCACGGCTCCTGCAGCACCAACCACTGCTGCAAGAGTCGTTGACATTTGGTATGGGACTCCCTTCAATCCAATGTCATGGCGGCTGATGAGTAGCTTTATTGGAACAGTGAAGCTGGAATACACCAATAGTTGATTGACATCATAAGTGGTGTAAAGGGAGACAATTAAATGTAGAAGAAATCACAATGAGACAAGCTAGACTTCTTTCATGAGATTGCACAACATTACTAAAAGGCAAAATAAGTGGTCGGTAATTAATGATCATTCATTTGAAAGGTTGAACCTGAAAGACAATGGACATTGACTAAGAAAATAAACAAAAGCCACTAGAACAAAGGTAGATGAGACTTCTTAGTTCTTACATGAGATGGCATGGAACAGAAGAAACAAAAATGTTGGCTAAAATTGTGCCGTCAAACATGCATTAACATAGTGCATATACCACTTTTTAGACAGTCCATATTTTTTTGTGGAAAAGACAGCCCATGTAAAGGGTAAGACACAAATCTCTCAAGTCCTGATTATACAAAATGAACACCTCCATTTATTGCAGTCCAAATAATCAAAGCTTTGGCACAAGGAAATGAGTGGAAACTGATGCTACATGTTTTTCCTTATAGTAGGTGGAATGCATACCAAAGAAACCATGGCATTGTTAAAGAGGCGGAAAAGAAGGAACCTATTTACAGAACAAATCTGATCATGCTCATGCCATGGATATGTGCACAGAGCTCTGGACAAGCTTTGTCGTGCTGACATCAAAAGCCACGCCTCATGAAAAGAAAAGGGGAAGAACAAAGCCCAAGAATCCAACAGCTCCCTAGACCACTACCATGTAGTTAGGTAGGGACAATCAATCTGTAGTTACGGGAATAACATAGATGCCATTATGATGAAGAGCTAAAGCACTGCAGTCTGTAGAAACCTCTACAGAATGCTTGTTATTCATCTTGATTCAGGTCTCTCAGCCATGTTTTATGAGAGTAACTTGTCCCCTACACAACTGAAAGCTTTAAAAGGAGATATTCACTGCACAATCATCAATAACACATTTTCCCCAAGCAAGCTGCAAAAATCACACAAGAGCAGTCTTCTCTGAGCTACATGGAACATGCTTATTTTCTCGTCAGTTTACACAGGTTCCAAATGCAAAGCCATTGCCAACAATCTTAAGACAACCAAAAGATGGTCGGTCTTCATCCACACAAATCATCAGCACACTGATGCCACTTGCATAACTGTATTGCGATAATTCTCACCGGGCACAAAATGGGTATATGCACATCCACAGTAAATGCTCAATAACTCTACTAAAGAAATTAAATAGTGAGTGTGTTTGAGAGTACCTGCAATATACCCAAAGGAGAATGCCACATTGCAGAGTGTGTGAATTCCCCCCATCATATTCCCGCGCAATTCTGCCTCGCCAGGCCACTGCAAAGCCCCTTCTTTTGAATCCACAAAACCAAGCAATACCCAGACAAAAAAACCAGGCCCTGGAGTCCAAGGAGTGCCCCACAGCTGCTCCTGTGTGCCCAATTCATGACAACCCAGTTGGAGAAAGGACCCCAATTGCTGCTCCCGGCCCTCAGTTGCTGTTCTTAACTGGCCCTAACACTCGAAATCATCACACTGTACTTTAAACATCCAATAGTTTAATGGCAAATCCTTCTTCTAATCATCTTACCAAACGCCGACAGTGCCGACAGACAGCGACTCCGCGCCGACACAGTCAAATTCCCCATCCCTTTAACCTCCCTCTTCCCACCCCAGCGAGCCCGAACAGCTCACCCACATCCATGAGAGGAGGAACTGAGGAAACCCATGCCCCAAGATGAAATTTTGAGGAGAACCCACGAAAGAGAACTGCTGATAACATACGAAAACCCAGGAAAACAGCTCCACCCATTCGAAGGGGAGGGGGGCCTCTGGGTTCCACCATGAGAGGGGGAAGAGGGGTTGAAAAGGGTTTTTGCTTTGTGGGCTGTAAAGCAATTACAAAGGATTGTCTGGTACTGCAAGTTGGAGGGGAGATTGCTCTCTTTCCTCTTTTCTTCTGTACCATTTCTCTCTTTTCAATTGTCTTCTCTTATTAGTCCCTCTACTGTCCTTGGCATCTTGAGGCACTGTGGTACTAAGAAAAAACATGAGAGTGTACAGCTAGCATATGAGAGAGAGATGGAGAATGTTTCCAAACTTTCCTATTGAAAGCTGTGGGGTTCTTATCGCCAACAGACAGCTATGTTGTTGACGTCGTTCCTATCAAAATTCAAAGAAAAAAGTGGGTGCGCCGCAGTTCTTGGGATTTGGTACATTAACTTTGATTCATGAACAGTGTTCCTAACTTAGATGGCAAAATTAATCTCAGTCATTGGATCTACAAATCGAATGGTTGAAGTTGAATATGATATGTATGCTAGCATTCCTCAAAATTAAAACTACAGGGGAAAGTGGGGGGAACGGGGACGGGAGTGGGGGAAAACAGCTACCTTTTCTCCTTGGCCTTTCCACTCTCCTCACTCCTCATCCTCCTTGTACATTCTGTGGATTGTTTAACTGGGCCTTAATGCCTCTGATGGCCCAAGTCATTTGTGAATGGGTGATACTCCCTGTAATGTCTTATGAGTTGTATGTGTTGACAGCCGTCCGATTGATTTCGATCGAATGGCTACAGAAGAATATATATATATATATATATATTTTAAAATAATCCAGAGCAATTGGGACAATCTAAAGGGAGCCATTCATACCCTTGAGTTTTTAAAAAAAAATAAAAACAAGTTACCTGCTGCTGCATAACTCACGTTTCATAAACATTGCCGGTTGACCATTGCGGCGAACACTTGCTGTCTTAAATGTGATGCGAATTGAACTGCGGTTGTACCGCAATGCCTAGGAGAACGTTACAGCAAATATTATTCTTTGTAAAAATGATTCAGTAAACTTAACCTCACGGTGAGGTTGAGTTCCACATTCAAGAGCATTTTACATTGTACTCTTTCCGTTTTTCGCAGAGGAAGTAAAATAAAAAATGCCCTTGACCGTTGGACTTGACCTCACCACAAGGTCGAGCTCACTGAATCACTTTTCCTTTGTGAATAGTCACAAAGCTTTTCCTTTCAAGTCCGGTTGTGTCCCCTGGAATGGTGGCAACTTATGCTCTGACTCGGATCAAGACAGATTAAACTAAAAATGATAGGTCAAAGCAAGTGTTAGTAGAATTGAGTCAAATATTTTGTCCTTAAGCTTACACCGAGTAAAGTTCAGAGTTAAAATGACCTGATCATCAAAACTCTTAGTTCGTGTCTGTATTTTCAAAGATTGAATGAACGGGTCAAGTTAAATTTTGCCAAGTATATGAGAAGTGGGGATTTGTACAAACGATTGATGTTGGGTCACAGGGGACTACGTCATCAGCCATTTTGCACACATATAAACATACATCAAGTTTGACATATATTTAGGGATAGTTTAGCTTGTTATAAAACATTGATAGGATGAGTCTTGATTGCCAATTTTAAAATTGAAGAAAGTAAAATCTCTGGTTGTAGAATTGCTGGTTTTAAACTTTTGATTTTTTTGGCAATTTTAAATTGAGCACTAAAATTAGGTAAAATAAGGTGCCATGTAAGTCAACGAATTTTGGAACTTAATAATTTATCGCATCTCAAACATAAAGAGAACACCATAAATCAATTTACGGCAATCCAAAAACTATTTTAGGATATTATATACATATTTTACTACACATTAATCTATTACTTAAGTTTATATCTTTCATTTAACTATCGTACATATGTAAAAATTGGTGGATTTTAGTTTAACATTAAATGTGGAGAAAGACAGCCATATGCTTATAAAGAAGGTTCCGCCTTACTCAAGACAAGAGTCTTTCTTCTAGAAAAGAGATAAGGCCATAAGACCTATGGGCCAAAGTAGATAATATCTTGTTGAGACCGGAGATAACCTATGATTTCTTACATAAACATTGGTGTTATATGTGGGAACTCCAATCTCGTACACACAAATTTATTTTATTAAGAGTTTTATAAAGATATAAAAATGAGAAGACTTTAATCTAACATCGGATGCTTAGAGAGTTAATTTTATGCTTATAATTAAGGCCGCCCACTTCCTCCCAAGTCGCAACAAGGGTTTTTTTTTCTTCTTAAGATATGATATTTTTTAAAAAAATTTAACCATCTGATCTTTGATTGAAAGATATGAACGGATTCTTTAAACTGTCCTCTTTCCTCAGGGTTTTAGTAAAAAGAAAAAAGGAAATTACGTGCTGATGCTACAACTATGGGAGCAGTGGGAAAGCGTTGTACCGCCTCCCTGCATAGCAAGCATCACTCTTTCTTCTTCAGTAGCTGGTGGTGGCGGGGGTAACGTTGGGCAGCCCAAGGCAACTCATGCCTTCCTGCAAATTTGTTAAATTTTTCTTGCTTTAAACTTGATGCACCTATCATGCTCCACAAGAGATGGAAGTGGACACGATCAGGTTGGATGCTATATTTACCCATATTATCATTAAAAATGTTCGGATAATAGAGGCTAAAACTATTTTCTATAAAAACATAATTGAGACATCTTTTTATTTAATCCTTTTGTATGAGTTGTCCATGTGAAAATCTTCAGTCTTTAATCAATACTTTCAATTGAGCCTTACCATATCGTCCCTTAATTTTTTTTTATGCATGAATGCATTCAACTTGAAGTGTGATTTGAAAATACAGCTATGTTGCCTATACTCACGCTTCCTTGTTTTCATAATTTTGAGAAAGAACATTCTATTACATTAGCAGTTACAACTAGTGTGATTGTGATCTCCACCACCAGACATTTTTAAAAGAGTAGTAGTTGTTGCACTTTCTTCAAAGGTGATGAAATGTAGCTGTCATCCGATCGACAAATCAAATATTGACAAAAATGGAGGAATATCGTTCGTACTTCATCCCATCTGCTGATCAGAGGGTGGGTGTGCTGTGCTGTCTGGGGGTTAGCGCAGCAAGTATTTCTCTACTTAACAATTAATTGAGAAATATTTGTTACGATATCTTTTGGGCCGGGCATTATAGTACAACTGTCATATTAGGTCAATTGGATGGCATGTGTCATTTTAGTCATGTTACACACCCTGCAGTGGTGGAGAGACCGTGCACTGTCCAATCGATCCGATTGGAAGAAGTGATGCAACAATCACGTATTGTCTGATCAATCCGATTGGAAGAACTGATGCAGTGATCACGTACCATCTGATCCGATTGGAAGAAACCATGCAAGGATCAAGCCAATCAATCCGAACGAATGGCTATGGTACTGCAATGCCCTGAGGACAGTGCAACAAGTATTTCTCTATTTAAAAATGGATTTTTTGTATATATATATATATCCTTAAAAAATACCGTAATTGCATGTATACCCCTCATTCTCACATATTATCATCAATATCCTTACAATCTTCAAAATGTAGCATTTTATATCCCCCAATCTAATGATTTGAGATCAATACCCTTAAATTCATTAATATTTTGCATATATACCCCTCAATATACTAAAATCTTGTATTTTGTACTCAATCCCTCCAACGATGTCATAATTTGTGCAATGTTTTTGACATATTTTGTTGAAATTAACTTAAGTTTGACGGGAGGGGCATAAATGGAATATTTTGAAGATTGCAGGAGTATTGATGATAATATGTGAGAATTGAGAGTATAGATGTCATTACAGTGTTTCTGAAGGGTATATATGCAAAAAACCCTTAAAAATTTGATGCCATCATAGATGGGATGTGTGTGAGCGGCTCTGGTTACTATTGGGCTGGTTTTAACTACCATTATGTGCCCCACATAGCGGTTGTTATGAAGGTGGCCCGTCTATTAGTAGGTGAGAATATGAGTTTTTCCACACAAATATGAAGGCCAACAACCAATGGTATTTTGGATACTTCAGTACTAACTTATGTGTGAAGAAAAAGTTGTTTGCTGAAATGTTCTTGTTCCATATTAAATGTCTGCTTACATGATGATGACATGATGGATCTCAAAGAAATGGTGATTAAAAATTTCTATATTTTATTTATATAATGGCATCAATTTAATAATTCCTGACATTTGATGGCCTAACTGTTGCAGCTGCTTAAAGGGAGAGGATGTGGGGGACCAACTGTGACAGTGCAACTTCACTTTCATTTGCTTTCCCTTTGTCTGCGGCTCCAACGTTATTTACTAATAAAATAATTCAATTAAAAGGCTTTAGCTAGGAAGTTTATGGTTTCTAAATGTGATGATAACTTTAAAACTAAGAAACAACAATCATTAGATGTCTTGATGAGTCATGGAGTAGCTATACCTGTAGGCCTAGAAGTGTTTGCTGGATTCATTTGAGAAGCCAACTTTGGCTTTCACATCTAATAAAAAAATAAGGGTGGGAGCAGGACCAACTAATATTGTCCTTGTTTGGTTGGAGCACTAGTATAACATTAACTTTGAGACTAGCATTTTTGGTGTATAAAACATCAATATTATAACTAATGTGGGAGTATGGAGGGGCAATGCTAAAGGGGAAGCGAGAGTGCTATGCTGCATGCGGAGTGTTGCAGTGGGTAAACTATTTTTTTTTTTTCTATGTCAGTCCCGAGGTGTTATATTTGTTCATACAGTACAATGCCCGATCGGATGACCCAAAAAAAATTAAAAAAATTAGATCTATGTCCCACCTTAGCAAATTTATTATTACAGGTCACCATTTAGAGTTTGGCTAGGACGTTTCTAATGAAAGGACTACTCTTTGTTAAAGAAGCCTTAAAAGACTAGCTACCTTCATATAAGTTACTTATCAATAATCCCTGGCTCTCTCTGCAAGGCCATTTTCCCCGAGTAGTAGTAGGAAGCCCATGAGGATTCTATTGTTCTCATCCCATTGCCAATTGATAGAGTCTATGTAGGAATATTTGATCCATCTTCTCTCAAAAGAATCCTTTTTAAGATTTCATTATACTTTTTAGATTTGTTCATTGGTGTGAGTCCAAAGTTCTTTCTCATGTCAACCTTAAGGAGGTAGAAACTATTTTGTTGTTTAATTTTCTAGAAGCTATGGCAATAAGAAGTTTTAAAAAAAAAAATAGTAAACTACTCACTCTTAAGCCCCTAGCCTTGGTTTGGTAATGAGATAGAATAAGGATACGTGTTGACCATAGAATGCAAATTCGAGAGTTTTTTTTAAGAGAAGCATTTTTTTAAAGGCATAACTAATTAAATTCTTAATTCATTAGAAAGCTGCCGTAGCTTTTTAGGTTCTCTATATTCATTGCCTCCTGTGGTTTGGTCGTTAACAATCCAAAATGGCAAAACACTAGAAAATGACCAATTAAAGCATGTTAAGCATAATTTCTTTATGGAAACTTTAGTTGAGTTGATTCTTAGGCAATTAGAAAGGTAATAAAGTTTCCTACAAGTTTCATGCTTTTACAACATATTGTTCATCCAAATTTAAGGTGGAATTTTTGGTCGAATTCAAGTAGTTAAAGTCTCCTAATCCCGTTGGAGCTCTAACCCAAATCTAATTAGAGCCCAAACCAAATCCAATTAGAGCCCAAATTAGAGTTCTAACTAAATTAGGAGTCCCGGTACATATTTATGTGTATGGAAAGTCATGTGCCATAGTAATAGGAGCTTTCAAAGAAAGCACAAGTAGTACCATCCCTGTGGCTTAGATGAGTATAGTGGTTTATATCCCAACAGCTATAAGCAATTCCTTGTTCCCATTAACAAAACGTAGCTTGTTTCTTCACTGTTTCCAAACTCGTACAAAAATTGGTGCAATTTCTATAGGATGGGATGCTCATTTAACATAAGCCAAACTGTACACATGACCATGATAGCATTTAGTGATGGATTGAGATCGTCTACTTCATTTTTTCTACATCACTTGTACTCCACTCATTTTGATTGGTCTATATTTTTAAAAAATAGAAACTTTCATTTTTTTAGATTCTAGATTCCAAGTCACACAAATGTATTGATCACACGAAGTTGTGAGTGAGGATGTACAACATCAGTTTCCCTTTTTTTGGACATTGAAAGAAGTTTTTCATTCGTAGGGAACATGTTGCCAGTATGAAATCTTGAGGCTTGAGGCTTGAGTCGTGAAACAAGTTATCTAGTAGTAGGTTTTGTTTTATGTTCAGTAATAAGAGAAGTAATATGTTTCATTTTTTTTTCAGCATATGAGATGTATTATTTTATTCATAGTTATTAGAGATCCTAAAAGGACGTTGTGTTATCTTATTTCAACAGTTTATTAGTGGATTATTCTTGTCGCAATGATGGTTGATCATGAATGACTATAGTTAATATTTTGATATACTCTTTTTGCACGAAAAATGTAAGTAGATATTTGAGTTCTTACTACTGTCATTGTCTTGAACCGATAGTTCATTATAGGCCGACATGATCAAATCGGGCGGACAATTTGGAGCGCCACATATATGCATGGTCTTATGTAGTCTATCTCTTTTACATGTTTTGATTACTCTCCACAGTCTATAAGATGTTTCATAATACTTGCTGCTCAGTATGCTTTTGGGATTCGTCGTATACCTTACACTTATTAAGTTAAAAATTATGATCAAATCTTTTTCAGTTGTTCTTTCAATCTGGAGTTATCTGACAACAGAGAACATAGATTATTTTGGATTCAAATGTTGGCAAGTTAATATGTGGTTCCTAAACGTGAACCACATCTTATGTTACATATTTTAGTCAGATTCCCAATAGAATAATAATAATAATCATTTTCATTACTAGCGTAGACTGTATTGACAACCACCCGATGTACATTTGATGATTGAAAAAAACTAATAAAAAAGAGAGGGTGTGGGGTGGAGAAATTACCTTTGCGCACCCACACGTGTCTGCCCACATGAAATATAGAACCTGTTAGTCTTTTTTTTAACAAAGAATGATTCAGTGAGTTCGACTTCACGGTGAAGCAGAGTTCTACGGTCAAAGACATTTTTCACTTTGCCATTTCCGTTTTTTACAGAGGAAGTAAAGTAAAAAATACTTCTGACTAAATAACTTTCCTTTTTTAATTTCGTAGTGATTTTTTGCACCGAAACATTTTATGTACTACGGATGTGTACCACCTAAAGACTTAAAATCGACCTACTGGAGATGAAAAAAAAAGGCAATGCACCATATCACAGCCCATTCTGAATATACTACATCAAATATATAAAAAACACTGTATCTAAGATATTTTTCGACGTGCATTTGCACGTGCGCTTCAGGAGGTTCACACAATACATTGAACTAGAAGAGATGTGATCAAGTTTCCGGGCTGTTCTCTGCACCCAGCTTCAAGTCCTTCCCAAACGGCTATAATTTCAGCTTCATCAACTGATTTGTTTCTTTAGAAAGATTTTCCCTGCTCATAGGATTATGCTGTTTTGTGCTTCAGACAATGAATAGAGATCCTCTACGTCTAGGCTTTGGACTGAATTCAGTCCGTAAAGAGAGGAAAAGATTTCAAAAAACCTTCTCATATGGTACTTTTCTCATTCCTGAGGAAAGTTCTTATGAAAGTCTCCTTCCTCTCCTCTTTGTACTAATTGAGTTCAGTCCAAACGTGTACTGAGAGGAACGGCACTCTCAGACAGTATACCTTGCTCCAGCTGCTGAGGTGTTAGGATATCCAAGGATCCATCCACATTGATTTTTAACTAGTCCTGTGTTGGTGGTTCCCATTTGATCCACCTTGCTGCTGAGATATTGGTGCCCACTTCTATATATAACCCCTATCTGATATAGTCCCTGTTGTTGTCTTGATCCATCTGAAGCTCTGGGTAATTTGCAGCGAAGAAGTCCAAGCTTCTGGCTTTGCTGATTACTTCCTGGATCAATGTGTGCTTGCTTTCAAGCTATCGTTGCGTCTCTTCTTCCATTTTTATGGTACATAGTCAAGGAGAGGTGCAGTGTAAAATTTTTTTGGCATCACCTTGTTTATGCAATAAGGCAAGGACTGGTGCCAAATGGCAGTTAGATTATCAGAAGCCTCTTTCAACCTAACCAGTGTGAGACTTTCTTCCATAGTTTAGGGGCCCTGATGCAGAGGAAAAAAAACATGTTTGTATATTTTCAACCCCCGCATGGTAGTAACATACATAGATTAATTAATGAGAAGTGTAAATGAGAGAAGTTAAGGGAAGACGGGGAAGTCAAGGATTTGAATGAATTATTCCCAAGAACACTAACAACTTGCACAAGCTGGGGCTGAGCTAGAATGAGTCCTCATATCTCTTTTTGTCATCTATAAAGTTTATATGGGACATGTCGCCCATTAAATACGTTCTGATGTCATCCGTGCGTCAGCGCACATGAGGGATGTCAAATTAAAAAATAACAGAAAAATTTACTCGTTAGACTACTTTTTGAAAGTATTTTGAAGCCCTCAACTTCAAAGATGCTCTCGAAAGCTTGATAATGCTCTCAAAAGTAATCTAGAGGATAAATTTTTTAATTATTTTTTAGTCCTGCCCTTCCCATGTACACTGATGCACGGATAGTGTCGGGGCGCATTTAATGAGGAGACACGAGTTATGTAGGCTTTCCAGATTTTGTCACCATTTCTATTCACCAGCGGTGCAACAAATACTACTCTTTTATTTCTATTCACCATTTCTGTACTGACAATGATGCAACAAGCATTACTTTTTTATTCATGTGTAATACAAAAACTGATATTCAATGATTCTCATTCAGTACTCTATATTAGTGAATAACATTGGATGTGTAATTATTTAAATCTAATTAAGTGTGCCATTATATACGTGATCAAAAACTAAATATTTTCTCAAGACAAGCTAATATTTTGTCGAATATCTATATAGTTATATTTTTGTTTCAAACATTTTACATCTTATATATATATACACACCATCTTTTGATTATTTGATCAAATTCTTGCCCATTCAATTCAATTTAAGCTGAACTATATTCGTACATATTTTTGTTGTATTATATCCATACTGTATCTAATTAACTATATATGTTCTCATCTACCTGACAGCAAAGATGATGGCAATCATCTGCAGTCTATTAAAATAATTTTGAATACATTAATTTAGATAACGTTATTAGACAAAATATTAGTGTCGACAATATCTCTGTAATGATTAAATATTGACAAAATCTCTTACACAAGTTACCTATATATAGGGATCACTTTGAATGTACATCTATATAGTGAGGATTATAATTTCACAATTTTACGTGTAATAAGGTTATAATATGGTATAGAGTTATACGATGGAAACCTAAATAAGTCCAAACTACGTTCAAACTGAATGAAAACTGACACTCTTCTCTTCTTTCCTTCCATTCTCCTTGCTCACGCTTAAGATCTAATCTCAACCTACCCACTTTTTTGAATCATTTTTCACATGAGAGAAGCTGCAAGGTTCTCGCATCTCTCTCTCTTGTTCCATTTGCTTCTCAACTTCATATAATTTTGCTAGTTTAGTAATTCATATTTAATATTTTTTTACTTATAATATTCCATGTCATGAAAGGAAAGTTTAATGCAGTCCCTTCTGCAACTTACTGTCTGATAATTTTCGTGTCCATAATTTCTTCAATGTCGAGGAGAGGAGGATGTAAGGATGTAAATTGACAAAGATGAAGCCAAGGTACATTATTTTTCATGTATTCAATCAAACACAAGGGAAACACTTACTATAATGCCATAGTACAGCTGCTGCTCGAACAGTTGCACCCATTAAGATCATCTATTTTACTTTTTTTACATTATTGGTGCTCCACTTCATCTTATTAGTTCAGTTATCGTGACGAGAAGAAAGTTGATTCTGAAAATGAGAAGAATTTTTACTTTTTAAAGAATCTAGACCAATCAAAATAAGTGGAGTACAAGTGACGTAGAAGAAATAGAATAGACAATCTCAATCCTAATTACACACCATCTGTGATCTGTCGGACAGCCTAGAGAGATGTTGCAGTGAGGCTTTCTCCTACGTATATCTCTTGCAAGTATGCTTTCATTGTAGTCGTACGAATGATCTCGATCTTTTTATTTTTTTTAAGATCAAATGATACGAATATCGAATGGTCTACCTATTTGACAATTCCTTTTTTTTTTTTTTTTTTTTTCTAATTTACATCTACTAAGCCACCGTTTAATCAAAATGGTAGGACGACAGTGTTCCAACCTCAAGACAGTTACAATACCCAAAGCATTGCAGTAAGCGTTACAGAGGAAGAGTGAAGGCATCTTTATATAAAAGGTCTAAGTTGTGCAGTATAAGTGCTATTTAGGAGTGTTTACGGTTTAGTTTGATTTGAAGATAAAATTTTAAAAATCAAATTAAACCGAAGTAAAGAACCAAATCGAACCAAATCAAATCATAATAGTTTAAAACCGAACCAAATCAAATCGCAATAATTAGGTTTTGTTTGGTTTGGTTTGCAATTTGGGCCTTATAAATGGGCCACTATAGTTAAAATAATTTACTTTAATATTATTTTTTAAAAATACTTATTAAAAAATATTATTTAAAAATTATTTGAAGGTTTAAGTTTTGAAATGGACTATTATAATTAAACATCCTATTTTATTAAGGACTCAACATTTTTTTTATACAAGACGATGATCTAAAAGGTATTACTTGAAAATAATTTAAAATTTTATATCTTATATTTTATATAAATTCACACTTAATCTAAGAACTTAATATTTATATTATGCTATTTTAACGTAATTCGGTTTATTTGGGTTGGTTTGATTTATGAACGAGAGAAATTAAATTAAACCAAATTTCTTAATTCGGTTTTCAAAAGTTCAAACCAAACCAAGCCAAATTGGATTGATCGGTTCAATCTGATTTTTCGATTTGAACCGAACAGTGAACACTCCTAGTGCTATCCCATCTGAGCATCAGATGGTTCATGCAATTTAAGCTGCATTGCACCTTCTGTAAGGTGGTATAGTCAAGTATCATCTGATCTGCTTGATTGGATGACATATTAGCTAAGCGGCATTGCACAAGTATTTCTTTCTCCCTAACAATCTCTTACGTGATCACCAATGGTGTAATCGGCCTAACAAGTATTTCTCTCTCTCTAGTTGACCTGTAGCCACCAGGATAAAAAATAAAAAATTAACAAATGTCTAAAGGAGTTGTTTGTTATAATGTAAAATCCTGTACTTCACCTATTTCAAAAATCTCTGTTTTTAAACTAGTGATGTTCTATAGTTTTAAACACTAAGAACATTTGTCTGGTTGCTTGTAAGACAAAATAAAGAAATAGGCCTTCAGCCATAGACAAAGACCTAATAGAATTTTATTTTATATACTTTTACGACATCTAAAAGCATAGTAATCCTTTTAGATTATACCATTTTACATTGAAATAAATAACCTTCAAAACGTAGCATGAAGTTGTGGAGCAATCTAAGGTTTTGTGCCGATAAACAAGGAATTTCTGATTCCTAGTTAGCTATAAATACGCCTATGGTACACGTATTATATATGTACGTATAAGTTTTAGAATGAAACTCCTGCACATTGTATCAAATTGAAAGACAGTAAGAACTATATATTCATCTTTCCGCTGCATGCTTGACATTTAAGACACCATATTAATGAACAAAGTTAAATTTATAATAATTTAAATCTAATAAATGATGACATTATATAATTAGCGACGTAACATTTTTCTTAAGATAAGCTCATAATTTGATCAATAACTATTTATTACACATTTAATTCCAAACCTTTTAGGTCTTCTTAAGGGAAATCTACGTGCACTTTGTGTTATATACACATTTTTTACCATAATTTGATTAGGGATATTTGCATGTATACTCCCATATATTTTATGAAATGTCCTTAAAAATCTCAAAAAAGTTGTCGTTATACCCCTCCGTCAAAATGCCATTAACTCCAACTAAATATGCTAAAAAATTATAGATATTTTTATCTATATAAGGTGTTTCATTTTCCAATTGAGGTTGAACCTAAACTTGTGTTTGAGAGATAGCTACCATGCACTGATAAGGGATGTATGGATCCTTGAGAAGAGAGGTACCGCGATGGTCTCCTCTTGGTTCGTCCAGATCCCATGAGTGAGTAGAAAGTTGGATCTACGTACATTGGATCTCACCTGCATTGCCTTGTACATCCTCTTGAGGATAAGTTTCGTTTTAAACTCCGATTCAAACAGCAGGAGTACGTTATGCCAACATGCACAGTGCGGCTACCGTTGGTGGAGAATCCGTTCTGGAAAAAAAAAAGTATTAGTAGCTTATATGTTATGAGAAGGCTACAATTTTGAAGATGTAGTACTCATTAGTGAGTATTTGGTATATAGTGATATTTGTACTTCTTTTCACACCCTAAAATATGAAATTTAAACTTATATGATAAGTCAGGGCCTTGAAAGGATTACTAACGAAACACCACATTTAGAGTCTAATTTACTCTACAATTTAGACATAATAGAATCGTTATGCTAGGATCTTAGGTGGAAACTTCCTTCGTAGATCCACTTATTTCACTCCTATACACAAAATTCCACTCTCCTCTGTCTCAGTCAAGTGAATTGGTTTCGAGAGCATTTTACTCCTTCTCTTCGAGGATGCCCTCGGCATCAAGGAACATGTACTAAGGTGTATGTGCGACAAGGGATGCAAATGGTAACCGATAGTCCAATTATCCGACCATTCATTAGCTTATAGGTCAATTAATGGATAATTTTTTGAAACCGATATGTATAGCAGATAAGGTAGTAGATATAACTTTTTTCTGACCGAATGCATATGGTACATTAAGATCTGATTATCCGACCCATTGCTAGTTTATAGGAAAGTTAACAGATAGTATTTTTAAACCGATAACTTAACGTATACGGTCCCGGATCTATCCTAGATCCGCATTGAATCCGACCCATTTGCATCCCTTTGTGTGACTTGTTTATCTAGATCATGAGTTTGAACAAATGAGACAATTGTTGTAGTATCAATGACTAATACCATTGAATAGATAGAATGGAAAAAATGAAATTTTTTTTTGCATATATGCGGACTTGATCTTTCTGGTATATTCACTTGGAGTTAATGACATTTTGATGGAAGGGTATAACTGAAATGATTTTGAGGTTTTTAGGAGTATCTCATAAAATATGTGAGTTGGGGATATAGACAGAAATATACTAGTTTTTGGGAGCATACATGTAAAAAGCCTTTTTGATTATTTGATCATTTTTTGACCGTCTGATTATATTTAAGCCAAATTATATTTAAATACATTTTGTTGTATTATATCCATACTATATCTAAGGGACTACGTTCTCATCCACCCACCAACAAACATGTCTTCTCACCAAATTTTGTGTGTCAAGAACCACTCATGTCGTCATCCTTCATTTGCGGTTAAAATAATTTCAAATATATTAATTTACATAATGTTGTTAGACAAAATTAGTGTCAGAAGTATCCCTATCAGGATTAAATACTCACAGTATCTTTAACAGAAGTTAACTTTAGGGATAACTTTTGATGTGCATTCATAGAATGAGGTTTTACAATAAATACATATATATATAAGGTCACAATTTTATCATATAAGAAGGTTATCTTCAAACAACCAAAAAATATGGTATAAAATTTTAGGATGAAAACCTAATCAAGTCCAAAGTCTTTTTATTTTTTGGGTAACCTAGAATTTAAAACAGTTGACACTTAGTGACTCAAGTTTAAGTCTTAGGGAAGCCATTTACCTATATTGCCTTTTTACACATCCTGGTTCCCTGTGCTTAATCTAATACCCTACCCGTCTTTTGGAATCCTTAGTCCCATGAAGGTTATAGGATTTCCCACCCTTGTTTCATTCGCTTCTCAACTTCATATAATTTTGTTTATTTATTATTTAAAAACATTGTCAATACATTGTAATAACTTCTTGACTTATAATATTCTGTTCATCATAGTCATATGAAAAAACTTTGCATTGTTGTATCTTTCCTTTAGCCACTGAGCCCATCGGAAAGATGAAATTAAAGGTACATGATTTTTCATAAAGCACAAAGTATAACTTGTATTCAGTCTAATCATATGAAAAAATACTTGCTGTAATATGTCAATTCAACTGTTGTCTGATCAGCCATGAGCCATCTGATCTGTTGGATGGCCGAGAGAGGAGTTGCAGCGAGTATTAACATATATCGCTTGACAGGATCGTTTCCCTATTGGGCCATATCATGCCCATCCCATTTAAAAGTTTGGGTCTCACCGGGTTTTGTGTATAGAGTAACACTTGTTTCAATGCCTCCCCAATCGCAATGGGGGTATTGCATTAGGTAAAAGACTTTTTCTTTTGTATTTTTTACCTCTGCCTCGAGGTGCCCTACTTAGTTGTACGGTGCAATGTCCGATTGGGCGACCTAAAAAAATCTGAAAAATAAAAAATTGTTATTGGGCGAGACCCATTAAGGATCATTTTCATCGTTTATTGGGTCGGCTTTTGATTTTCCGGATTTTTTAGGTCGCCTGATCGGACATTACACTATATGGCCGAATAAGACACCTCGGGACCTGACCTAAAAAAATAAATAAAAAATTCTTTTATCCACTGCAATGCCCTCATTACGATTGAGATTGAGGGGCATTGTAGTAAATATTACTCCTATGTATAACACAGAAAAATGACAACCCAAGCCGTGCCATCGTAGTCTGCAGACCTACAATGGGAACAAGCTGCATGGGGCTTTCTTCCTTTGCAATTTATAGCAAATAAAATAGCACATAATGGGGAGGAACTATTTGAAACCATGTTCTAAACTGGACACGACTGGACAGTTGGGCCGGAATAATTGACGGTAGAAATTATTCCAAAACACAAAATCGGATTCATCTTCAGCTCAGCCATAAGTCTGATTTAATGGTTCTATTTGGAATGGGGCCAAGGGGAGGATAGGGATTATCCCCATTTGATGGTCTCACAAGATAAATGATAAGTCCATCTCTTCTTATCCCTAAGTTTGGGTTTAAGTTAAAGATAAGCTATTCACTTATTTTGAACTCTATTTTTTTTCCAATTTAAAAGATGGCTTATCATGACTTGAATGACTTACGGGTGTTTCTGTTTAGGTTCTTTTAATATCAAATATGACCCAAATATTAACCCAAAAAATAGTCTCACGCATATAGGCATTCTTATTAGGGATGCAAATAGGTTGAATTTGGTGAAGATCTGAAGAAATCCACGACCATATCCAGTATATATACTATCAGTGTAGAAAGATTGTTCGTTGTTTGTACTGGATCAGGTGCATTTCACGTTTTTACAATTGAGTATGAAACTTATTCACCTGATCCTCTTGATTTTTAATATACCATAAGACATTCGGTCAAAAAAAAGAGAGGATCTATTACCTTAGATGTTAATGTATATCAGTTTAAAAAGATTATTCATTAACTAACCTATAAACTAATAATCGATCGAATAATTAGGTTATTGGTTTCCATTTGCATCCCTAATTATTATTACAACGATAGATTTTCTAAAAAAGTACAATAAGAAAGCTATGTTTATACTATCCACTTTTTTTAGCCATTAAAGTTACCATACATTAAACTAAAAGTAGAAGTAGAAGTACAACAAAGGGAAACAGAGGAAAGAACAACAGGAGGACAAAGAGGGGGACATGACACATCCACTAGGGCATGGGGGTGTAGCACTGATCAAAACATCATGGCAAAGGGGAAAAACAAAATACAACAGTCAAAGACCACTAGCAGATAGATCATCGCATGTCGAACTGATGCTGCAGGGGAGGAGGGAGAGTCGGAGTTTGTAAGGGGTAGTTAGATCGACCTCGTTAGAGAAGCTGGCAAAAAACACTATCAACTCCCAATAGACAAACGATAAAGAGATGCACTCAGAAATATACGCCATGAGCAGGGGACGCAAGGAAAGGGCAGATGGAAGGTTGAAGGAGCTAAGGAAGTGGGAGGTGAGGGAGACAACTAGAGGGTGAAAAGGATGATGACAAAGGAAGAGGCCAGTGACATGGGTGATGGGAATAGGCGGAGGAGTGGGTTTTGAAGATCCAAACGTGTGGAGCGGCAAGGCAACAGTGTGGCAGGTGGGGTGGTGATGGGGGCTGCACTTGATAGATTGGGGGGTGAAGAGGGAGAGGGGGGGCACAAAGCAAGGAGTAGAGGGTGGGGGGAGTACATAGAGGTGACTCCCTCCCTCCATCCCCACCCCCACCCTAAACCCTAAACCCTAAACCCCCAATGGATTTGATAGTCGAGATGACAAATGAGAAGACGTCGGAGCCTGACACTGGTTCCATCCAAGGGACAAGAATTCTACCTACTATACTGTCCACTTCATGCTGTAAAATTGAGATATTTCAACCATCTATACGGCATTTTTGGTGCAACCATCAATAAAGATACCTTTGTGTTTTTATGGTTCATAGTTGAGTTCTATTGAGGGAAAAAAAATATTGGTCAAGGAATATATTACCTTTTGGCTCCCAATCAAAAGTTTCAGAAGTCTTCATTCATTAGAAGAAAGTGAAATTGTGAGAAAATAATTAGCTGAATAGTTGTTGTTCATGTCCAAAATAAGCCAGGTTTATTTCCACGAATTAGTTTTCATGTGAGATTGAGAAATTACTAATGACTTTCAAAATAAGAAGTTAGTTAAGATGCCTTTTTTTACTTCTCTAGCCTATCAAAAAGGCACTTCAGCTTTTAGTTGAAGAAAGGAAGCAAAATTTGATTCTGCAATAATCAGACCATCTTTTGCATGTGGCCTTCATTTTCTATCCAATGTTAAAAATCGGTCTCTTGAAAAGATTCCAAATTAAAAGAATGAAAACTTTGTAAAGAGTATTAAAAGTATTAACATAAAAGTTATAATTTAAAATATAAACAATATTCAGGTATATTTTTCAAAAATCACGTGATCAAATTGTCATTAGAATACACTCACCTTCTTAAAGTTGTGAAGATTTAAGAATTCTTTTAATAAATTATAATTTATTCACAAAAATATGTTTAAAATAGAAAGAAAAATTAAATCATATTCTATTTTAACCACAATTTCTTTGTTATATGATGATTCCAATGATTAAAAGTACCTGACATTATCACATAGGTTTTCAATGTTCTAACATTTCATTGATATTTATGCACACCCAAATCTCTCCCTCTCCCCCACTGAGGCAAAAGTAAGTAGGGGAGAGCTTTTCACGGGAAAGAGAGTAATTTCAAAAGGGAAAAAAACAAAAACTATTCTTCTTTTATGTCCCCTTCCCTCCGGTACCTCTTTTTATCTCCTTTGGATAGGCAATGGATTTTTTGGCCAAAATTTATTCTCACAAAGTCCTTCTAAGTTCCTCAAACTAGATGCCTACGTTAATTTTTGGCAAAATAAAAACGAAAAAGATTATTTTTTTATTTTTATGATTTTTATCACATTTATTTATTTAATATTCATCATTAAATGTGTTATAATCTCATTTGTTAGTTGGCAAATTTTATTTTTTAGTTATTTTTTCATGATTTTTTGAAAATCGGATTTGCAGGTACCTAATGGACAGATACGATTGAGTTTTAAAATACCAGGAGATGGACCTAAGGGGTGTAATTGAATATTTAAAAGTTTCATGATATTTTTTATTTTTTTAATATGAGTGCGGGATTGAAAATGGTGCCTACGGTCAAACCGCACACACTGTAGCAAACCATATCACAATATTCTCCTATATATCATCTCAAATGGGTACCTCTAAATCCCATCCTTCCTACGTTACAAAAATGAAAAAAAAATCATCACAATTTTTTAAATATTTAATTAGGCCCCTTAGGATTTGATGCGGCAGAATCCGATTCGGCCCATTGAAGCAGGCCAAAACACCACTGAGCCCAACAGCAGCAGTACCAGGCCCTCCGGGAGCCTTCGGCCCGTCAGCGGCCCAATAGCCTTCGGCCCATAAGCGGCACCCTCGCTCCCGGCCCAACAGGCTTCAGCCCGTCAGCGGCCCACCAGCCTCCGGCCCGGGAGCGGCGCGGAAGCCCAGGGCCCAACAGGTTTCGGCCCATCAGCGGCCCAACCCCCTTTGGACCGGTAGCCGAGTCCGGCCCACTCCGGTGGCGGATCAGACGCTATGGCGGTTTATCAGTAAGCCTCCTTTAGTCCTATATCGGCTGCCACCGTTAACCCTCCATTATCCTCCGCTATAAATATCCTGCCATTTGTAGCCAAGGGGGTGGTGGGAAAAACGGACGCCTCTCTAAGCTTCCGAAACCCCTTAAAGGACTTCTGTCCGAATAGCTTTATAGCTACTCTTTCTTGCTTCCTGAATCGAATCTTCTTCAGAAGCTAATTTGACCGTCGGAGGGGGTTCCCCAGGGCTGACGCCCGGGACTCCTGCTGACCGGTTCTTCTTCTTCTTTCCCTCCTGCAGGAGCTCGGTTCGAATCGTCGCCGACCTCCCCGAGTCGGTTTCGGCCGCCGACCTCGGACTCCTCCCCCTGGTCTCGACGCCGAACGCCGGCCGCCCCAAGCCAGGAGACTCGATCTCGCGCTGAAATAGCCTTCGGACTCGCTGTCCGAGGGCGATCCCGCCATCTGCCCTCTTCAGGAGACTCGGCCTCGCGCTGAAGGTGGCTCCGGGCCCCCTGGTCGGAGAGCGAGCCGTCCCCCCGTCCGATCTCGGACTTTCCGGCCTCTGCTCCGACGCTCGTCGACCACTCGGCCGAGAGAAGCTCCTGCTCGCGCCGCGCCTTCGTCCGCCGAAGGAGCAGCGGCTCGCTATCCAAGAGCAGCTTCGGCGGTGGATCGCGCCCCCCGCGGGCGAATCCATTTCATCTCGAGAAGACCCCGTCTTCGCCCCGTCGCGGACCCCCGTCGGGTCCCCTCGTCACTGTTCGATCCGGACCAGCTCCGGATCCTCCTTTTTTCGGATCCCCGTTTGCGGGATCAGGTCGTGATAGATCCAGTCTACATCACGTGGTGCCGTCTGTGGGAAACCAACAAACAAGTCATGTCTCAGCGACCTGTGACCCGACGATCCGGGCAGAGCGAAGCAGAAGCGCGGGAGGCCTCGGCACAGATGCCGCCTTCCGAAGGCGCGCCATCTGCCCCGCCGAACCCGCCTCTGCCGACCATCCCGGAGTCCTTCGGCTCGGAAGACCGAGTGGGGGTACTCCAGCAGCAAGTGTCCACACTGGCCGCTGCCGTCACGTCCCTAGCGCCTCTTCAGGAGATGGTGTCCGCCATCGCCCAGCGCATGGGACTGACGGGGCAGCCTCCCCAGCAGGCGCCGCTCCCCCCACTCTACTCAGTACAAGACGCCCGGTTCCGACCGGTGCCTGCGCCAGCCTCTCTCTACGAAGCTGCGGCGGCGCGCAGCGAGCCCTCGGCATTGCCTGCCCGAGCTCCCCGCGTCGATCGCCCGACGGAGCAGGATTATGCTTCGTCGGAGTACCATCCGGCTCGGACCGGAGGGCCATCCGTCGCCACCTCGGCCGCCCCGGACCTGGACCAGCGGCTGACGGCGATGCGCAAGGAGATGCAGCAGATGGTGTCCCGGCCTCACGGGGCGCCCCTCGCCAGCAGCATCCTGGAGCAGACCCCGTTCACGGCGGAGCTCCTGGCCACTGAGGTGCCCCCCGACTTCAAGCTGCTGAAGGGCCCTCTCTATGATGGGATGACATATCCGGTCTGTCATTTCCAGAGGTTCAACGCCTACCTCCGGGTCCGGGGGATCTCCGAGGCAGTCCGCTGCCGTCTCTTCCCCCTCACCCTCGAAAAAATCGCCCTCACCTGGTTCGAGACGCTGGCCCCCAACTCTATCCACTCCCTAGCACAGTTGGGCCAGTTGTTCATCGACCAGTTCTATGATGCCACCCGGCAGAGCAAGACCTCCGCCAGTCTGCTGGCTATTCGGCAAGGTCCTGCCGAGACTCTCCAGGATTACTTCACCAGGTTCCGGACCGAGGCCGCCCAGATCCCGAACCTCGACAGCTCGATCGCGGTTTCGGCCGTGATCAGCGGGTGCCGGGACGAGGGGCTCCTCGGTTCCATTGGGAAGCGCCATCCCCCGACCTTCCAGGACCTCGTGGCCCGGGCCCATAAGTACATCAACCGGGAGGCCCTAATGCTGTCCAGAGGAAGAGGCGCCGCTGAAGCCATCTCGGCACCTGCTCCCCAGGTGGTCCGACCCCGGCCGGAGGACCAGGAGTCCACGCGAAAGCGCTATCGCCGGGAGGACTGGGACAGGGAGAGGCGACGGGACCCGCAGCCGCGGTACCTACCCTTACCTGCTCCCCCTTCCCGAATGCTCATGGAGGTGAAAGGCATGCTCCGGCGACCTGACCGCATCAAGACCGATCCTCACCGAAGGGATCCCGACAGGTATTGTGAATACCACCGGGAGATCGGCCACACGACGGACGAGTGTCGGCAGCTCCGGGAAGAGATCGACCGCATCATCCGGGAGGGAAGACTGCCGCAGTACCGCCGGGAGCAACCTCCGCAGAACCGGGACGTCCCTGCAGCGCCCAGACAACAGCAACCCTCAGCAACAGAAGCCGCTCCTCCGCCAAAAGCCACCTCGGCCCCGGTAGAATCGTCCCACCAAAGACCCAGTTCTGGGTCTATCATGATGATATCCGGAGGACCGGGGGAAGGGTCCAGGCCGCGGCAGCGCAGCACAGTGGCAGCAGTCGAAGGCGATCCGAAGAAGCCTCGTCTGGAAGACATTACCTTCGGCGCCGAGGACCTGACTGATGTTCAGGTCCCTCATGACGACGCTCTCGTCGTCAATGCTGTAATCAACAACTATGATGTACATGTTGGGATCCGGGCGGGACGCGAAGAACGCAGCGGAAACGAAGAACAAAAATTAATCCCGCCCAATGCCCGCTGATCCGATTCGGAACGAAAAACTCAAACCGAAAACTACGAGAAGTAATCCGATTACCGTGCGCGGATTCGAATCCGTTTCCGTTTCGGTTCTGTCGAGGCGATGCCGCAAGCCGCACAAGCGTCCGGCCTCCAGCGGTATCCACGCGATCCTCCGCGGTGGTTCGTCCTCGATCCCTCGTCCGTTACAGCTCGCTCGCTGAAGATCCGTCGCCGCAACGGTTGTGGAAATCCCGCCGACGGGAATTCCCGACTTTCGGGAATCACACACGGCGGAGACGAAAGCTGTTCTGGCGCGCCGAACGGGACGCCCAGAGGTGGAGAGAGAAAGGGAGGGGTGACGGCCAGCAAGGGAAATCCTGGAGCTTGGCCCAGGGTTTCTCAACAGCGTGTATATATATTAAGTCGGCGCGACTTTTCACAAAAGTCCCCGAGTTAATATAAATCCCACTTATGTACCACCGACTGAGAATCTTATTGCGTGTGACCCTCTAGGCCCATTTACCAGTCCGGTTTTCAGCCCGTTAAGTCCAATAACTAGTTATTGACTTATAGTAATTAATTAATATCTAGATATTAACTAATTACTTAACCGAATTGACATCGCATGTGAATTCGGTCGGACTTCTGATCAAGTTGGGTGCCAAGCAACACCGCATGATCCCGGAAGGTAATGGGGTTCAGCAACCCACTCATGGAACCTGTCCGTCCACAGTTACCACGTGGCTATAATCCTTCGTTCGCACAATGCTCTCGAGTTAACCTAGGGTATGGTCAACTGTCAAACCCTAGATGGTCAACTCACTTGAATCAGACTCCGCTGTACAATATCCAAAAACCACTTTTCTGATATTGTTTCTGCTCTGGCCAGAGACTCCTGCAGATCTACTCTAGAGCATTCTCTCTCCAGTTACCTGAGAGCGAACGATCCTCTATTGAACACACAATCACCTTCGAAGGTCTTCCGCTGGACCCGATCCTTGACTATTAGAGATCCCGTGGATAGGGATTCGTAGGTCAAGGTCAAAGTCCAGAAGTCCACCGACAAGGTGTCTTTGGTGTCTCAAGTCCAAGGATCAACCACGCTACTGTGACGATGAATCAAGCCGATTGACAGTCAGGTAAATTACCATTCGGCGATTCATGTCGGATCAGTTCAGTGAACTCATTCTCCAATGAGCACCTACAGGTTTACCATTGTGTCTCCACACTAGTAACTAACGAGATCAGTTACCCTCATCATATGAGCTGGAATAACCTGTACTAGTTTAACCGGATGTTTGATGTCCTTCTCAAACATCCTACGACTAGGAACAATTGAGAATATGTGTTTAAAAGTCATTAGTCTCATTATTATGATCTCATCATAATCTGACGACTATTGCACATATTCATGGACTTCATTATGCGTAAATACAAATATGCCAATCTACATAATGAATTTAATGCCATTTATTAGTGAACCAGATTGAAATAGGTGCCTAATGATTGGCTTAGAGGACACCTATATCCATCAGTACATAGGATCTTTGTGGATAATGGAAGTGCCCCAAATATCTTATTTTACGACTGTTTTGAAAAGTTGGGATTGAGTGAGGCTAACATGAAACCTCACCGGGGCCCCCTCTACGGTTTTAACGGCTCGCCTTGCCGAGTAGAGGGCATTGTCCGGCTTCCTGTAACCTTAGGCTCCGCCCCCCGGCAATTGACCGTCGAGACAGACTTCGCCGTTGTGAAGATCGAGTCAGCCTACAACGCCATATTCGGCCGAAGGCTCATCGGCGGAATCGGGGCCGTACCTTCATCCTTCCATCAGAAACTGAAATTCTATACCAATTGTGGGATAGGCGAAGCCAAGGGAAGCCAAGAAGCCGCTCGGCAATGCTACATGATTTCGGTCAAAGGGAAGAACGCAGCCGAAACCCTGGTGATCGAATCATCGGCCGAAGCGTCTCCGGGAGAAGCACTTCTCGCCATCCCTGTTCCTGGAGGCGAAGGGCGAGTCCTAATGATAGGCTCCGGCCTGGAGAAAGGTGAAGCAGAAAAGCTTACCGAGTTCTTGAAGAAGAACCTCGACGTCTTCGCCTGGTCTCCGACAGACATGCCCGGGGTTGACCCGGAGGTGGCAGAGCACCGACTCCATACCGATCCCAACCAGCCTCCGGTAAAGCATAAGCGGCGCACCTTCAACCAGGAAAGGAGAGCTGCCATCCAAGCTGAAGTACAAAAGGGGCTGGACGCCGGACATCTCCGAGAGGTGCATCACCCAGACTGGATCGCCAACGTGGTCATGGTGCCAAAGAAAGATGGCAAATGGCGCATGTGCGTGGACTTCACCAACCTCAACAAGGCCTGTCCCATGGACAGCTTTCCGCTGCCTCGGATAGACCAGGTGGTGGACGCCACTTCCGGCCACGAGCTCTTAAGCTTCCTCGACGCCTATTCGGGCTACCACCAGATCCGGATGCATCCGGACGACGAGAGCAAGACCAGCTTCACCACCGATTTGGGTCTGTACTGCTACACCCGAATGCCCTTCGGTCTGAAGAACGCCGGCGCGACATATCAGCGACTGGTCAACAAGGTATTCGCCACGCAGCTCGGCCGAAACATGGAGGTCTATATAGACGACATGTTGGTCAAGAGCCCTGTCGCTGCGGAGCATTTGGCCGATCTGGCCGAGACTTTCTCCGCCCTCAGGCGGTACAAGATGAAGCTCAACCCGGCCAAATGCGCCTTCGGGGTAGCCTCTGGCAAATTCCTCGGTTATATGGTCACTCACCGAGGGGTGGAGGCTAACCCCGAGAAGGTTTCGGCCATCATAAAAATGCGCCCCCCGGCTAACCTCCGAGAGGTACAGAAGTTGAACGGGAGGATCGCAGCCCTCAGCCGCTTCATGTCAAGGGCGGCCGACTACTGTTTTCCCTTCTTCAAACTGTTGAAGAAGGCCAACAACTTTGACTGGACAGAAGAGTGCCAAACAGCCTTCAATCAGCTGAAGGCCTACCTCTCCAAAGTCCCCATCCTGTCAAAACCAATTCCCGGGGAGCCTCTGAGCTTATATCTCGCAGTCTCCAAGACGGCCCTCAGCACCGTCCTCGTCCGAGAACAAGAAGGCATTCAGAAGCCTGTTTACTACACCAGCCGAGCCCTTCAGGGAGCGGAACTCCGGTACCAAGCCCTGGAAAAGTTGGCTCTGGCCCTCGTCACGTCTGCAAGGAGGCTTCGACCGTATTTTCTGGCCCATTCCGTGAAAGTCCTCACCAACCAGCCCTTGAGGCAGATTCTTTCCCGGCCGGAGGTGTCCGGCAGGCTGGCGAAGTGGGCAATTGAGCTAGGGGAGTTCGACATCTCCTACGCCCCTCGGGTAGCAATAAAAGCCCAAGCGTTGGCGGACTTCATCGCTGAACTTACCCCCGGCGCTTCCGCCACACCGCAGCCGGAGCCCGAGGTGGTCAAAGCCGACACTACTTCGGCACCTTCGCCACCGGGTGAGTGGCGACTCTTTGTGGACGGCTCCGCGTGCTCTACAGGCAGCGGCGCCGGATGGATCCTGGCGTCACCCGAAGGAATCATCACGGAGTACGCCCTGCGTTTCTCCTTTCCAGCGACTAACAACGCCGCCGAATACGAAGCCCTCATCTCCGGTCTCCGGGCCGCGAAGAGACTCGGCGCCCTGAACCTGAGAGCCTTCAGCGATTCCCAGTTAATCGTCGGCCATGTCTCCGGGGAGTATGAGGCTCGGGACGCAATGATGGCGTCTTATCTCCAGGTAACTCGCAAGATTCTCAGTCAGTTCGATTCCTGTGAAATCGTGAGGATCCCGAGATCCGAGAATACCCGGGCCGATGCCCTTTCCCGGCTGGCGTCAACCCAAGACGGGGGAGGAGGCCGGATGATCCTCGTCGAGGAGCTCGCCGAACCCAGCCTCGGCGAAACCGAAGCTATGCAAATTGCTGAAACAGAGGCCGAGACGTGGATGACTCCCCTCGTCGCTTTCCTTCTCCAAGGAGAAGTCCCACCAGATCCAAGGGAGGCGAAGCGCATTCGGCAGCGCTCATCCCACTTTCTCCTTTTGGACGGGGGGTTGTACAAAAAATCATTCGGCCGACCACTGCTACGGTGCCTCGGCCCAGCAGAAGCCGACTACGCCATAAGAGAGGTCCACGAAGGGGTGTGCGGAGCGCACGCGGGAGGAAGAGCCCTGGCTCACAAGCTCCTGAGACAAGGCTACTGGTGGCCAACACTCCGAGAGGACGCTCTGACCCTCGTACGGCGCTGCGACCAGTGCCAGAGGTTTAGCTCCCTCATTCATCAGGCGGCCACCCTTCTGACCCCATTATCTGATCCCTGGCCTTTCGCCCAATGGGGAATCGACATCCTGGGACCTTTTCCCGTCGCCACCGGCCAAAGGAAATTCCTCATCGTGGCGGTCGATTACTTCACCAAGTGGGTCGAAGCCGAACCCCTCGCTACAATAACCGACAACAATGCTTGGAACTTCGTATGGAAGTCCATCATTTGCCGGTTCGGTATCCCTCGGGCCATCATCTCTGACAACGGAAAGCAGTTCGCTAGCCGACGGTTCGGTGACAACTGCACCAGCTTCGGCATACTCCACAAGTTCACTTCGGTAGCGCATCCTCAAGCGAACGGCCAAGCCGAAGTCACTAACCGAAGCCTCTTACAGGGATTGAGAGCCCGACTCGGCGAAGCTAAGGGCCGATGGGTGGAAGAGCTGCCGAGTGTCCTATGGGCCTATCGGACGACAAGCCGAACCCCCACCGGCGAAACTCCCTTCCGCATGGCCTATGGGGTAGAAGCCATCATTCCCATAGAGATCGGCCTCCCTTCTCCCAGAGTCATCGCCTGTAATACGGAAGTCAACGAAGAAGGCCTGAAAGACCACTTGGACCTCATTGAAGAGGTCCGAGATAAAGCTCGTATCCGGTTAGCGGCTTATCAGCAACGCATGGCCAAGTACCACAACACTCGAGTAAAGCCCCGGAGCTTCGAAGCGGGGAGTCTCGTGCTGAGGAATGCCCATGCTTCCAAGCCAACCGAAGCCTCGGGGAAGCTTGCCCCCAACTGGGAAGGGCCCTACCGGATCAGGGAGGTAATCAGACGAGGAGCTTACCGGTTGGAAACCCTTTCGGGCCAACCCCTTCCTCGCACATGGAATGTAGAACGCCTTCGGCGTTATTATATGTAAGTCAACTCTCCCCAGGATTTTAGCCGAAGGCTATAAGTAAGAGAACTCATTTTCGTTCAGAAAAACTTGTCATGGTTTTTTATAAGTCCGTGTAAACCGTATCGGGAGTGGCCTCGGCCATGTAAACCGTACCGGGAGCGGCATGGTTCTCTTAAAGTCCGTGAGTCCTTCGATCCGACGAATGGCTTCGGCCATGTAATCCGGATCAGGACACGGCATGGTTTTCTATAAGTCCGTGCAAACCGTATCGGGAGTGGCTTCGGCCATGCAAACCGTACCGGGAGCGGCATGATTCTCTTAAAGTCCGTGAGTCCTTTGATCCGACGAATGGCTTCGGCCATGTAATCCGGATCAGGACACGGCATGGTTTTCTATAAGTCCGTGCAAACCGTATCGGGAGTGGCTTCGGCCATGCAAACCGTACCGGGAGCGGCATGATTCTCTTAAAGTCCGTGAGTCCTTCGATCCGACGAATGGCTTCGGCCATGTAATCCGGATCAGGACACGGCATGGTTTTCTATAAGTCTGTGCAAACCGTATCGGGAGTGGCTTCGGCCATGCAAACCGTACCGGGAGCGGCATGATTCTCTTAAAGTCCGTGAGTCCTTCGATCCAACGAATGGCTTCGGCCATGTAATCCGGATCAGGACACGGCATGGTTTTCTATAAGTCCGTGCAAACCGTATCGGGAGTGGCTTCGGCCATGCAAACCGTACCGGGAGCGGCATGATTCTCTTAAAGTCCGTAAGTCCTTCGATCCAACGAATGGCTTCGGCCATGTAATCCGGATCAGGACACGGCATGGTTTTCTATAAGTCCGTGCAAACCGTATCGGGAGTGGCTTCGGCCATGCAAACCGTACCGGGAGCGGCATGATTCTCTTAAAGTCCGTAAGTCCTTCGATCCGACGAATGGCTTCGGCCATGTAATCCGGATCAGGACACGGCATGGTTTTCTATAAGTCCGTGTAAACCGTATCGGGAGTGGCTTCGGCCATGCAAACCGTACCGGGAGCGGCATGATTCTCTTAAAGTCCGTGAGTCCTTCGATCCGACGAATGGCTTCGGCCATGTAATCCGGATCAGGACACGGCATGGTTTTCTATAAGTCCGTGCAAACCGTATCGGGAGTGGCTTCGGCCATGCAAACCGTATCGGGAGCGGCATGATTCTCTTAAAGTCCGTGAGTCCTTCGATCCGACGAATGGCTTCGGCCATGTAATCCGGATCAGGACACGGCATGGTTTTCTATAAGTCCGTGCAAACCGTATCGGGAGTGGCTTCGGCCATGCAAACCGTACCGGGAGCGGCATGATTCTCTTAAAGTCCGTGAGTCCTTCGATCCGACGAATGGCTTCGGCCATGTAATCCGGATCAGGACACGGCATGGTTTTCTATAAGTCCGTGCAAACTGTATCGGGAGTGGCTTCGGCCATGCAAACCGTACCGGGAGCGGCATGATTCTCTTAAAGTCCGTGAGTCCTTCGATCCGACGAATGGCTTCGGCCATGTAATCCGGATCAGGACACGGCATGGTTCTCTCTAAGTCCGTATAAACCGTATCGGGAGTGGCTTCGGCCATGTAAACCGTACCGGGAGCGGCATGGTTCTCTTAAAACCCATAAGCCCTTCGATCCGGCGAATGGCTTCGGCCAGGTAATTCGGATCAAAGCACGGCATATTATTCTCCAGGCGATATTCTACCAACGGCCTATCCAAACCTACAACGGATCTCTGCTTCGCGGAATATGGCAAATGACTAAAGGGTCTCGGATTTCAGAAAGACCAGATCTACTCAAGTCAAACAGGAGACAGCAAGGTAAAGCCAAAAACCTTCCTTCTATTTCATAAAACAAAAGGAGGTACAAAACTCAGCCGTACGCCTGGCCGAGAGCTTACAAAAGTAAAGCAAAAAGGAAACCGAGGGGAACCCTCGAATCAGTCCACGGCAACCCTCCCCTCCTCTACTCCGACGACGTTTCGGCCGGGAGAGGGAGAGGGAGAGTCGACGATCTGCACCGCTTCAGGTGCGGTGCCTTCTACAAGGGCGTCCTCGATATCAGCCTCCTCGGCACCGGCCTCCTCGGCAGGGGCCTCCTCGGCGGGAGCCTCCTCGGCAGGGGCCTCCTCGGCGGGAGCCTCCTCGGCAGTTTCAACCTCATCTTCCCCAGCTGGAGGCGAGGCCCTCTCCGCCACGAGCTCCTCCCACCAGGATAAAAGCTCCCGGGCTTCCTCGCCCTTTGGCATGGCTTCCCCGGTCAGATCGACGCTCGGGCAGGCCCTCTGGGCGACTGCCAATCCGAGGTCGAAAACCGTGAAAGAAGCCTGCAGCTGGGCTTGGAGGATCTCCTGGGCGTAGTCGCGCCCGGCCTTGTAGTTGGCCACGGCCGACTCCGCTGCCTTTTCCAGTTCCCGCTTCAAGGCTGACACCTCCTCGGCGAGGCGGCGCTTCTCCGAAGCTCGCCGGGCCTCCCTGTCCTGGGTCTGGGCCTTGAAGGTCCGGAATTCGGACTCGACCGCCGCAAGATCGCTCTCGGCCTTCTTCTTGGCCTCGGTGGCGGCACGGGCCTCTGCTGCCCTCTCCTCCAGCTGCGTCCGCGCTCGGGTGCTCGCAGTCACGAGCTCCTCCACTAAGGGCTCGATGCGAGGAGCCGCCGAAGTGCCTTCCCCCGAACCAACCGGATCCGCCTCGGCTTCCAGAAGCTTACGCCGGAGCAGCTCCTGACGATGCATCAGGACACGGCTCGTCATCGAAGCCTGCGGATCGAGGGCAGATGAGGGTCAGTAAAATCAGAAGAAATAGCTAAAGATGAGCTGAGACACTTTCGGGTTGCTCACCTGAACCGTCAGACGGGCACTCATCTCCGTCAGATCGGTGATGGAGTGGGCCTTCAGCTCCTCGAAGATTGAAGGGAGAGTGAGGCTGTTGAGCAGACGAAGGCACGTCTGCGGGTCCTCCATGCTCTCCCCCGATGCGGGGTGCCGCCGCTCGAGCTGCGCCCGCGGTTCAGCATCTCCTTCATCGGCTCCTGCCGATACAGCCGGAGGGGAGTCACCCCTCGGCATCTCAGGAGACGCCAACCTTACAGCCCTTCGGGCCCCGGCGCTCTTCCTGACCAGCTGAGCCTCCACCTCTTCTTCGGCCTCCTCTACCCGAGCGCGCTTCGACGCTCGGCCGCCTCCTCGAGAGGCGAACTTAGTCTTTTGCTCCCTCTCGAGAGCAGCGGCGACTGCACGACCCTCGACGGAGGCCGCGGTCCCGAGACCCCCGCCTCTTGTCCTCGGACCCCCAGTGCCTCGAACAGGCCTGCCTACCGCTTGCGGGGCCGGCGCCCGGCGAGAAGCGCGCTGATCCGATAACTGATCGAGGAGGTCATCGAGCTGGGCCATCGCTGCAGAGCGAGAAGAAAGCGTCAGAAGCAGAAATGCAATCAAGTAAAAGATTCAGAGCCGACTTACCCTCGGCCGAAACTTCGTCAGCCTCCAAAGCCGGAAGAGCTTCGGCCGGAGGAGCGGCAGTCCTTCCCCCGCGGCCCCGCGGAGTCTCCCCGGGAGGAAGGTACGGAAAGACCCGCTCCGGATCACGCTTGGGGTCCGGCCAAACCCCGGCACCTATCAACCGCTCCGCGTCGTAAAGAAGCACCGAGACGTCGTAAGGGGCCTTCACCTGAACGTGGCCCACAATAGTGCTCTGAACAGGGGACAGAACAGGAGGTCCCGAGAGTCCTTCGGCCAGCGGCACCCATTCGGTGGGGAAGGGCCACACACCCTTCTCCTTCTCCGGCAGAGAGACGAAGATAAACTTCCTCTTCCAGCCATGGATAGACGAAGGCTTCCCAGAGAAGATCCTTCGGCCAACCCGGGGGACAAAGCAGTACCATTCCGACTTCCCCTGCGTCTGGATCTTGAAGAGATAGCGGAAGACATTGATAGAGGGGCGGATTTTTATGTGAGCGAAGACGCTCAGAAATCCATACACAGTACGCCAAGAGTTGGGGAAGAGCTGAGAAGGGGCCAGCCCATAGAAGCTAAGAAGATTGACGACGAAGGTGGGGAGAGGGAGACGGAATCTCGCCTCAAAGCTATCGACGTAAATGGAGAAAGACCCCGGGCGAACGGTATTTGCCCAAGTGGCGGAATCGGGCCGGTGGGGGGTCGTCCAGGAAGGAAGCTGAAAATAAGAAACCAGATTCCTCACCTCTACGTCCGAAAGGGCGCAGGTCGCCCCCGAAGCAATATCCGGGAGGCGGCGTTCCGAGGTGGGAGCCTGGCCAGAGTCCCGAACCTCCTGGGGAGCCTGGGCCTCAGAAGCCTCGGCCTCGGGAGCCTCAGTCCCGGAAGCCTCGGCTCCAGAAGCTTCGGTTCCGGAGACCTCAGTACCGGAGACCTCAGTCCCAGTAGATTCGAATCCCTCGGACCCAGAGTTTTCAGATTCCCCGGACATTGCGGAAGCAAAGGAACCCGAGGCGAGGGGGTCTGACAGGGAAGACCTAAGAGAATGGGGGGGAGTATACTCCTCGTCCGAAGGAGTAATCTCACTAGAAGAGCTCCGGGTCATAAAGCCACAGAGGGAAGGAAGAAGGCTGAGGCTTACTCGCAGAAAGGGGGAGGGGATCTCTCCTGAACCAAGCGTCGCCTCAAGCCTCCAGGCCCCACCGGCGATGCACTCTGAAGGACGAAGAGCCTCCCACGATAGCCGGCGAGCTCGGACGAAGCCTTCAGGAGGCTGGCCTCTCGCTGGAGAAGGAAGAAGAACTCGGACTGTCGCAAAAGGAACGAAAGCGCGGCAGCAAGAAGAGGAACAGTGCCCCGCAGAGGGCCTGTATTTATAGAGCCCGTTCGAAACGCCTCCCACCGAAGCCTGCGGCCGAGATCGTCCCGCTCGTCCCGTCGCTCCTTCCGGATGCCCGCCACGTGTGCCATCCTTCGGCAATGATGGCGGACCGGCTCCGGGACTTGTAGCAGAGCGATCGACGGCTGACAGCGCTCCAACCCTTCGGTTAACCACTCGGATGCCCGCCACGTGTCCCGATCCGCAAGGGACAAAGGGAGCGGCGGCAATCCGAGTGGAGCCTCGGGCAGAGAGCCGGGGCGATCCGCGACCCGCGGGCGGTCGGGATCCGTTTGTGTTTTCTCCAGAGCAGCTGGATGCGCGACGCGTGTCCTGTGCTTCCTCGCGAGGCGACGCGCCGTCCCGTCCATTTAATGAGGCCTGACACGGCTCAGAGGTACCGACCCTTCGGCTTCTCAGCCCTAAGCCTTCGCCGACCCTCTGAGCAAGGACGAAGCGACCGCACGGCCCTCGGCCGACCGAGGGCCTCCTCTTCCAGAAGAAGGGGAACACAACTCCCAGTAAGACGCCTGCTGTGATATTTTTCTGACAGTTTTAGGCTATACTCTTGCCATCTCAGAACTGAGGAAGACAAGAGTGGGGGGCTATGTGATGCGGCAGAATCCGATTCGGCCCATTGAAGCAGGCCCAAACACCACTGAGCCCAACAGCAGCAGTACCAGGCCCTCCGGGAGCCTTCGGCCCGTCAGCGGCCCAATAGCCTTCGGCCCATAAGCGGCACCCTCGCTCCCGGCCCAACAGGCTTCAGCCCGTCAGCGGCCCACCAGCCTCCGGCCCGGGAGCGGCGCGGAAGCCCAGGGCCCAACAGGTTTCGGCCCATCAGCGGCCCAACCCCCTTTGGACCGGTAGCCGAGTCCGGCCCACTCCGGTGGCGGATCAGACGCTATGGCGGTTTATCAGTAAGCCTCCTTTAGTCCTATATCGGCTGCCACCGTTAACCCTCCACTATCCTCCGCTATAAATATCCTGCCATTTGTAGGCAAGGGGGTGGTGGGAAAAACGGACGCCTCTCTAAGCTTCCGAAACCCCTTAAAGGACTTCTGTCCGAATAGCTTTATAGCTACTCTTTCTTGCTTCCTGAATCGAATCTTCTTCAGAAGCTAATTTGACCGTCGGAGGGGGTTCCCCAGGGCTGACGCCCGGGACTCCTGCTGACCGGTTCTTCTTCTTCTTTCCCTCCTGCAGGAGCTCGGTTCGAATCGTCGCCGACCTCCCCGAGTCGGTTTCGGCCGCCGACCTCGGACTCCTCCCCCTGGTCTCGACGCCGATGTAGGTGCTGAAAATTGCTCGTGTGATTAATGTGAAAAACTATGTTGTTTAGGGTAAATTAACCTATTAAAAAAATGCAACTAAGGTGCTGTGATCGCCAGAAACTTTTAACTAAAAAGCTTCAAAAGAGTTTGATCGCCTACCTGTTTAAATGCGGAAGAATGAATCCTTGGTTCCCCTCCTTCAGCCGGCTGAAGAAAGAGAGCCACTTTGTTTTTTTCGTTCTTGCTGTTGAATGTTGAGGATCGTCCAGAAGTTCTCCTGGCTTTTGCTTGATTTCCCTCTTTTTGATTTCTTGTTATTCAGTTGTTGGATGCAGCAGAGACAGAGAGACAGAAAAATAAAGGAGAAATATTGATGAGAATCTAAATAGAAATAATATCAAAGTTAACTATGATTATAAACATGTATAAACAGCAACTCACTTGTTTTAAATGACTTTGAAACCCCTTTAGAACAGATGGGTTTTGGAAAATTAATGACGTGGTGTGTGTTGCATGAAGTGAATATGAGAGAATGAAACTAATGAATGAAAATGAAATTCTAATATGAAAAACTTATGCCCAGTTGGAGAAGCCTTGAAGGATGAAGATCTGGAAGAAGGATGCCGTCTTCTGTAAATGGCAGCGCTCCGGCGTGGTTGCTTCGATCTCCAAATTGCTATAACGCTGTGGCTCAATAATTCTCTCTCTCCTTTTTTTTTTTTTTTTTTTTAACTCCTTGATAGGCAAGGTATTTATAGGCATTTTCTGCGTTCGCGATTAACATAGAAAAATCTAGGATTTATCCACCTTAATCGACAGATAATTACTGATTAATTCATCTTTATCTGTAATTATCTAAAACGCGTCCACCTTGGGTGACGCCTTTCAGATTAAATTAAGATAAGGATAAATATCCGGGAAAACTTATCTTTATCTTTATTAGTTAAAACGCGTCCACCTTGGTAGACGTCTTTTACCCTAATTAAGATAAGGATAAACATCCGGAAGAGAAGTTAAAATAGCTTAGGAAACCTAAAACGCGTCGACTTTGACAGACGCCTTTTAGCTAATAAATCAATTAATTAAAATTCAAATTTAAACGCTAAAATAGGAATAAACTCTAAATAGCGTCTACATTGGTCGACGCCTTTTAGGATTCTTCATATTTTAACTAAAAATTGAGCTAAAATCAATTCAATTGATTAACTTAAACATGTCTGTTAAACCCGACACTTAAAAAGATTAATAAAAATTAATTAATGATTAATTATCAGACCATTCTGAGGCATTATTATATGATATGAAATTTACTCAAAATGATGTCAAAATTAGCGTGTCTACAGCTGCCTCACCTTGGCATGGTCTTTGCAAGGGAGTGAAATGAAATGGAATGTACTGAAAAGGTGATGCCAAGGTGTGATGAGACACGCTCTTAACATCACATGATTAGAATTTTTCTCAAAATCATCAATGAAGATAGCTCAAAGAAATCAATGGAATTAATCCTGTCTGGATGAGGTAGACAAGGAAATAAAATAAGGTCGATCAACCTCCTCGGAGTGGGAAGTACCACAGGTCATAGACACTGTAGGTTTCATCATGGGGAGCGTTTGCCAGCCAATGTGGACGTGCTACAGCTGATCGTTTCGAATTGTGCGTCGTTAAACACATGAAAACGTTCAATCTAAATTTATCCGGCTCACTCAAATCAAAATTTGGAAATTTAATAGCGGTGAGTCCGAGTCGAACCACAGGGAGTTAAATTTTTAACTTTGAAAACTTTGGATTTTGGAAATTTAGATATTTTTTCTTTTTTTATAAAAAAAAACAATGTAAAAAAAAATAGTGGAATCAATTAACTTTAACTAATTAAACAAAGGTATTAATACAAACGATGAAAAGAACACTCAATCAAAGCCCCTGCATACGCATGCATAGTGATGGAGCCCAATCAAACTTAGCCACATACCCCCTTGTTACTATTCATCAAAAGATTTTTTCATTTTATTTTATTTTTTTAACATTTTTTAAATAAAATTTAAATCAAAACAAGTACTAGATATCGATTGATTTGAATAAAAAGATTTTACATTGGAAGAATAAAATTCTGGAAGTTAGAGGTGAATAGTGACGTTACTGTTCATGCAACTATCTAAACAATCAAATTAACGCTAATATGCAAATATTTAATGATAAGAAGTAAAAATACTTGAACTATTAGTACTTAATTAACTAATCATTAGATCTAATGTAAGAAACAACAACAACATGATTGAAATAAATAAATTCTAACAACAATTCCCCTTGATGAAGCTGCTGCTGGAAGGGGTGCTGGCTTGGGACAGCACGTGGATGAAGGAGGTACACCGGAGAAGCTTCAAGTGCTGCTGCTGCTGCGTTGGGGAGGAGGAAGCTGCTGCGTTGGAGGAAGCTGCTGCTGCGTTGGTGGAGTTCGGTTGCTGGCGGCTGGGTTGGAGGAAGCTGCTGCTGCCGGTTGCTTTGATGGAGGGCGGTGCAGCATGAAAGTAGGAGGAGGCTGCTGGAAGGAAAAGCTACGGAGGAGGAAAACGGGAAATATAGAGGGCTAGGAATTCTGAAAAACAAAAAAAACGTGGGAGGAGTCTGGGTGAGAGGAATTTATGGGAATTTATAGAGAGGAGGAGGAGGAGAGGTGCTGGGTTTGAGTTGGAAAAGGAGGAGGATATGTGGGAGACTTGGAGAAGGGACAGGATTTGGAAGAGGAAATTGGAATAGGATTCGACTTTCTAAAACGGGAAGAGAGAGAGAGTTTTTTTTAAAATAAAGGAAGGGATGTGTTTAGGAAATCGGAGAGACGGAGGGAAATAGTGGGTTTTAGGAAACTCCAGCGAATGAAGGAATCAAATTGTATTTTTATCCCTGTTTAGTTGAAATCCGCACACCGGACCACTCCCAAATTTCCGAAAACTCCACCAGCTGCACTGCATCATCGGCATGTCCTGTTCACATCAAATAAATATAATTTAGCGCATTATCATAAAAATATCATCATATTTATTCATTTCGTCTCGGTTTTGTCGAAAAACCGCAAATGCGCTACACTCCTTTGATCACATGAAATGACGATGTTTTTAAGTCAGAATTTGATGAAATTGGTACCGTTGGACTTGTTACACAATTATCTATCATTTCATGCTATTTTGCAGATAAAAACATGAGTATGATGCATATGGTTGCCCTTAAATGATCAATTTAACACTTTATCACACCCCCCAACTTACTCATTGCTAGTCCCTTAGCAATGCAAATAAGGAAAAGTTAGGACAAATAATGAATTATCATGCTTCATTTGTAGTATCTTTCACAATCAATTTAAGTGGTAGCCGTTTGGTTGAGCTAAAAAGTTTTCATATCCCACAATATTTTGATTCAGACAGGTGATTGTGCATGAAATATGACACACTTAGAACTCGTTTCCGACCTTTCTGGTATATTCTTGCCTTTACTACCCTTTAGATAAGACTACTTGGGGAGGGGAAGAGAATAAAAGATTTCCCGATCAGTCAGTGAGGACCGTTTTTCAGTTCCCGTCCCAACTCAGCACTTTTCACGACTTGGTCATATTTTGGTACGATGGACTTTTTTGCATGGCGTTTCTTCATTTTATTGTACTTTTGCTTTTGAGAGTGCGTACTTTTTGCCACTCTCTTTGAATTGCTTGAGGGGAGGTGCGTACTTTTTGCCACCTTCCTTCCTTTAGCTCTTTTATCGCCTTCTTTTGCCTTTAATGTTTACAACTGTCCATTTGAAATGACCGCCTCTTTTAGAGTGCTGAGTGGGACAGTCCCCTATTACGGATTCTACACATTCCTTTCGTTCAACCCAAAAGACAAATTAGAATAAGTAGTCTTATCCTTGAGGTTAATTCCAGCAATTCTATACTTTTAAGATCTTCCATTTATTCTAAGTTGCCGTGTGTGTGTGAAAATCATCCCGCCGTGGATTTTTGTAAAGTGGAATATTTGAACTTTAAAGGCTCTTTAACCGATGTGACTAACAGAAAACTGATTTGTTTAAGATTTACTTAATGAAACATGATTTTCATGCAATTTTCCTGGGATGTGAAAAGAAGTTTTTGAAAAAATTTGACCATTTTTCAGTTCAGTTTTCTTCAAAAGATTTTCAATAAATGCATATGATTGTCCCACCCCCCAACTTGATTGACATTGTCCTCAATGGCATAAAAGATATGAAAAACATGCAGCCAGAAGAGAATTTGTGAAGGAGCGAAACAACCTGTAATGACGAGGCGGCGACATACCCACGGCGATTGCTGCTTAAGGACCTAAAAGGAAAGAAATACAAAAGCTGAAATATTGGGTTGCCTCCCAACAAGCGCTAAGTTTATCGTCTTCAGCCAGACGGGAGTTTAGTTAGTGTGGATCACTCAGTTCTATGGATTTAGGTGGTTCATTTTGAAGATTTTCAATGAATGGTTTCAACCGTTGACCATTAACAGTAAAAGTGTTCCCACTTTTGGGGTTCAGAATTTTAACGGCTCCATGATCGAAGGCTTTAACGACCACGAAGGGTCCATCCCATCTGGATTTCAGTTTTCCAGGAAATAGGCGAAGCCTAGAATTAAATAGCCAAACTTTCTGATTTGGAAGAAATGATTTTCTGACAATATGTTTATCATGAAAAGCTTTGGTTTTGGCTTTATAGATCTTTGAATTTTCATAGGCCTCATTACGCAACTCTTCCAGCTCACTCAGTTGTAAGGTGCGGTGGGCACCAGCTTGGGCTAGGTCTAGATTGACTTGTTTGATGGCCCAATAAGCCCTATGTTCCAATTCCACTGGAAGGTGGCACGCTTTTCCGAAAACTAGGCGATAAGGAGACATGCCAATAGGAGTTTTGTAAGCGGTCCGATAGGCCCATAAAGCATCATCCAATCTTTCAGACCAATCTTTTCTATCGGGCCTAACGGACTTTTGCAGAATGTTCTTAATCTCTCTATTGGAAACTTCCACTTGGCCACTAGTTTGGAGATGATAGGGGGTGGCTACCTTGTGATTAATCCCATATTTCTTAAGCAAAGCCCGAAACTGGTAATTCGTGAAATGCGTTCCCCCATCACTAATGATAGCTTTGGGCCACCCAAACCGAGAAAAGATATTCTTCTGAACGAATTTAATGACCACTTTATGATCATTGGTTCGAGTGGCTACTGCTTCAATCCATTTTGAGACATAATCCACCGCTACCAGAATATATGTATGTCCAAAAGAGGGTGGAAAAGGTCCCATAAAGTCAATTCCCCAAACATCAAAGACTTCAACCACCAAGATTGGGTTGAGTGGCATCATATCCCTTTTCGCCATATTCCCTACAGCCTGACATCGGAGGCAAGTTTTGCTAAATTCATGGGCATCTTTGAAAAGTGTGGGCCAGTAAAAACCACTTTGTAGGACTTTGGCTGCAGTTTTCTTTCCTGAGAAGTGGCCCCCACAAGCTAGATTATGACAGAAGTTGAGAACACTCTGTTGTTCTTCTTCGGGAACACATCGCCTAATGATTTGATCAGGACAAAATTTGAATAATTCAGGATCCTCCCAGAAATAATATTTTTCCTGAGAAAAGAATTTGTCCTTTTCACTTTTGGTCCATCCTTCCGGAAGCTGACTAGTCACCTTGTAATTGACAATGTGAGCATACCAAGGTGCAACAGTGTGGGAAATGGTCAGTAGATGCTCATCAGGAAAGGAATCAGTGATTGGTGTACTGTCAGAGATCGGAATTCGGGATAGGTGGTCAGCTACCACATTCTCAGAACCCTTCTTATCCCGAATTTCCAAATCAAATTCCTGGAGGAGTAAGATCCATCTAATAAGCCTAGGCTTGGCATCCTTCTTGGTCAACAAATATTTCAGAGCTGAGTGATCAGAATAGATTATGACTTTTGCCCCTAAAAGATAAGATCTGAATTTTTCTAGGGCAAAAACCACAGCCAATAATTCCTTTTCTGTGGTGGTATAATTCATTTGAGCATCGGCAAGAGTGCGGCTTGCATAATATATCACCACGGGACATTTGTTGATTCTTTGTCCCAAAACTGCACCGATAGCATAATCAGAGGCATCGCACATGATTTCGAAGGGTAAAGACCAATCTGGAGATTGAAGAATCGGGGCTTTGGTCAAAGATTCCTTCAGAGAATTGAATGCCTTGATGCAAGATTCATCCATTTGGAAAGGGACATCCTTAGCTAAGAGAAGAGTTAGGGGCCGGGCAATTTGAGAGAAATTGTGGATAAACCGGCGATAGAAACCGGCATGGCCAAGGAATGAACGGATCTGTCTAACAGAGGTGGGAGGAGGAAGATTGGATATGAGATCGATCTTAGCTTTATCTACCTCTATCCCCCTTTCAGACACAATGTGGCCTAGAACAATGCCCTCTCGAACCATGAAATGACTCTTTTCCCAGCTAAGAATCAGATTGGTGTCTATGCATCTTGCTAACACCTTTCTAAGATTTTCTAAGCAATTTTCAAAAGAGTCCCCGAAGATTGAGAAATCATCCATGAAAACTTCGAGGAATTCTCCCACCATATCGGAGAAGATAGCCATCATGCACCGTTGAAATGTGGCTGGTGCGTTGCATAATCCGAATGGCATTCTCCTAAAAGCAAACGTGCCATAAGGGCACGTGAAGGTGGTCTTTTCTTGATCTTCCGGGTAAATAGCCACTTGATTGTACCCGGAGTACCCATCTAAGAAGCAGAAGTACTTCTGGCCTGATAACTTTTCCAGAATCTGGTCCATGAATGGGAGTGGAAAGTGGTCCTTCTTAGTCATGAGATTCAACTTTCTGTAATCAATACACACTCTCCATCCCGTGGTGAGCCTAGTGGGTACCTCTTCTCCATGATCATTCTTAATAACTGTTAATCCAGATTTCTTGGGTACCACTTGAGTTGGGCTGACCCATTTACTGTCTGATATTGGGTAAATAATACCCGCGTCCAGCCATTTCACAACTTCCTTCTTCACCACTTCTTTCATATTGGGGTTAAGCCGCCTTTGCATCTCCCGACTGGGCTTAGAATTCTCTTCCATATAGATGTGATGCATGCAAATGGACGGACTTATTCCTTTCAAATCGGCCACCGACCATCCAATAGCACCTTTGTGGTCTTTGAGGACCTCGGTTAATTGGGCCTCCTGCGGCGATGTGAGATTTGCCGCAATGATGACCGGGAGAGTTTGGTCCGGACCCAAAAAGATATACTTGAGAGACTCCGGTAATGGTTTGAGTTCAAGCTCAGGAGGGTCCTCTAAAGATGGCAAAGCGGGTTCAGACTGCAAGGTTGGTAAAGGTTCAACCTTGGGCCAAGATGTTAATGGGCCAGGGGAGTCCTTTAAAGTATTGGCTTCCTCCAAAAGGTCATATGTGGACATCTCATTTTCTTCAACCAGATTATCCATGATATCAACAGTATGACATTCTTTTTCATGATCTGGGTATTGAGACGCTTTGAAGACATTAATCTGGACCTTTTGACCCCCAAATGAAATGTCCATTATGCCAGTTTCACAATTTATATTAGCTTTAGCAGTGGCTAAGAATGGACGACCTAAGATGATCGGGGTGTGAATGAGTTCATCAGGTAATGCCATATCCAGAATAAGAAAATCCACGGGAAAATAACAATCATGAACCTTTACAATGACATCCTCAATTAATCCCCGTGGAGTTTTCACAGACCTATCAGCCAACTGCAAGATGATGGATGTGGGCTTTAATTCTCCAATATCAAATTTTTCATAAATAGCTGTTGGCAATAGATTTACACTAGCACCTAAATCCAATAAAGCTCTATCAAATGTAACTCCAGCTAAGTCACATGAAATTAGAGG
The DNA here is from genome assembly GCA_030544215.1 of Zantedeschia hybrid cultivar. Lineage (NCBI taxonomy): Eukaryota > Viridiplantae > Streptophyta > Magnoliopsida > Alismatales > Araceae > Zantedeschia > Zantedeschia hybrid cultivar. The sequence continues at coordinate 69,899,241 of JARZZO010000014.1, forward strand.
TGCTCCAGGATCCTTTAACTTCTTGGGTAAATGATTCATCACAATTGCACTAACATCCTCAGAAAGCCGAACCTTTTCGGGTGCCATTCTAGATTCTCTTCGTGGAGTACACAATTCCTTGAGAAACTTAGCATAAGCTGGCACATGCTTGATGGCATCGAGGAGTGGAATATTAATTTGGACTTGTTTGAACAAATCCAACAACTCCTCATTCTGGGCCAGTTTCTTCCTGGTATTGGGCTTAGCTAACAAGGCATTAGGAAATGGCACCCTAGGTTTATAAGAACTTGGGCCTTCATCAATCTTCCCTTTTCCTTTCAGATCCTCCGCCAACTTCTCTATGATGGGTTCATCTTCACTCTTACTTTCAATTTCCTGAGGCCCATCAGTGGAACCTTTAGCTAACTCTCCATCTGCATGTGGTTTTTCTAAACTTCTCCCACTCCTAAGGGCTGAAATGGCTTTAGCATTCTCAAATTGTGGCCCTTTAGGCTGTGGTACCGGGCCAGGCTGAGGTAAAAGGCCCGATTGCTGTGGAAAACCTGGAGGTTGATTCCTTGGATTGGCAACGGGTTGACTAGGAAGTTGGCCTACTTCTCTTCTCATCGCGGCCTCAGCTAGTTGGCCCATTTGACTTTCCAACTTAGCAATGGATTGTTGCTGGGTCAAAATCAGTTGTTGGAGTTGAGTGAATTTATCATCAAAGTTGGGCTGAGGAGGTTGCTGGTAAGTGGGTGGAGGATGGTATTGGGTTGGTTGTCCTGATTGGAATGAGTGGTAGTGGGCCGGTTGACTTGATTGATATTGGGCTGGTTGACCTGATTGATACTGAGCCGGTTGAGAAAACTGGGTTTGAGGTCCCCTAGCCTGAACATTTCCATAGAAATTAGATTGTTGTTGGAATGAGTTCTGTGGCTTTTGGGCTTGATGCATAGGCGGATGGGACATTGGTAATGGGGCCTGCTGATTCTTCCAAGAGAAATTAGGATGATTTCTCCAGCCAGGGTTGTAAGTATTTGAGAATGGATCATTATTGGGCCTGGAGAATCCCTGGGCGGCCTGAATTTGTTCTTGAATGAATGGTGGAAGTTGGGCCGCAGTTGGGCATTCATTCACTTGATGGGTTGGACTTGCGCATAAGGCACAAATATTATGATTGGCAGTAGATGGGCCTTCATATGGACTAGATTGTGTTGGGTAAGTAGGCTCTTGCTTGTTTAAGGCCAAGAGTTGGTCTAGTTTCTGGGCCAAGACGTCTACCTTATCTAACTTCTGATTAATCAGATTTATGTCCATTCTGGATTCGGGCTCTCCGCGGGCCTTAAGTTCATACATTCCAGTCCGTTTAGATGGCCCAACAGACCTTTCATAAGATGATAATGAGGCATGATTGATGGAATTTTCACTTAACATCTCAAACAGATCATAAGCCTCATCTTCATTCTTCATCATAAACGCCCCTCCACATGAAGCATCCACCATCTGTCTGAACTGTTCAGACAATCCTTCATAGAATGCCTGGACAATTTGCCATTTTGAAAGCCCATGATGAGGGCATTTTCTAAGCAATTCTTTCAGTCTTTCCCAAGATTCATGGATCAATTCCCTGGGAGTTTGGGTAAAACTCGTGATGGCCCGTCTCATGGTATTGGTCCGCCCGATGGGATAGAACTTCTTGAGAAATTCTTTCTGCATTTCTTCCCATGTCCTAATGGGCCTTCCTATGGTTCCCAACCAATATTTAGCCTTGTCCTTTAATGAAAAGGGAAATAAAGTCAATTTAAGGCCATCATCGGTGAAATTCTGGATCTTCACCGTGGAACAAATTTCTAGGAATTCATCCAGATGCTTATAAGGATCTTCATTAGTATTCCCATAAAAGGATGGGAGCATCTGAATGGTGCTAGATTTGATTTCATATTGATTGGCTGGATTCTGAGGAAGATGAATACAAGATGAAGGTTGATATCGATTTGGAATGAAATAGTCCTTCATTTGTTTTGGTGGGTCCTGATTATCAGCCATTGGATCTTGTGGTGGATTTCTGTGATGTAAGATTCTTTCTATTTCAGCAAGTGGTCCTAGAAGGTTAGGATTTTGAGATCTCCTACCTTGCATGCACTAGGACTTATGGAGAGAGGATTTTGTTTTCTATTTATTGTTTTTTTTTTTTTTAAATGCAAACAATTTTGACAAACAAATTATCCTAATGATCTACTGTTAATCCTAGACTCTCTATGTGAATTTTCTTACAAGATGGATGGAGTCCACCTCGAGTCACAACCACAATCAGTCAACGGCCAGGTAAGAGGTGGGGTAGTGGGAGGCTCCCCCTACTTTCGTAGGGACCTAATTAGAGAACCACTTTCCCGCTTAGACGTTTGCCTTTTTACCTCTAGCCTAGACACCGTTTCCAAAAATGGAGGCAACTCGAGATTTAAGCCACTCACGGTGTAAACCCTAGATTCTCTTTCGACTTGCTATTAGTTGGATTAGGAAATGCCAATGCAAGGAGGGTGATTTGTGGGCTAAGGAAGGGTGATCAAATCCCTACCTTATGTGGTTAAAGTTGCTGCCCTTAATGTCTTTTTGAATGCAATACAAGGCAACAAATCAATGCAAGGTGTGTTGATGCAATCATGAATGACTTGCTAAAAATTGAAACACGTACCTTTCCCCCGCAATCTTCAACAATTTATGGAAATAACTGTGAAAGGAAACTAACTCATGCTTTCCTAAGATGATGAATGCCTAGCATGGAAAGTTTCTAATCTTGACAATGAAGGTTTTTAAATTTGGATGTTCCTCTTTTTGTTTCTTTTTTTTTAGTTAATGGAAACCTATCTAAACTAGAAACTACAAAAAAGGAAACTAACTAAAGTAAGGAAATTGAAACATGGAAAGTTGGAACACACTGACCATGATTTCGCTTTCCTTTTCTTTTTTTCTTTTTTTCAATTTACCTGCAAAAATAAGAAAAATAAGGTTAGTTAGAGACTAATTACACTAAATCCAAGATAATCAAAATTAAAAATCTAACTCCCCGGCAACGGCGCCAAAAATTGATCGTTTCGAATTGTACGTCGTTAAACACATGAAAACGTTCAATCTAAATTTATCCGGCTCACTCAAATCAAAATTTGGAAATTTAATAGCGGTGAGTCCGAGTCGAACCACAGGGAGTTAAATTTTTAACTTTGAAAACTTTGGATTTTGGAAATTTAGATATTTTTTCTTTTTTTATAAAAAAAAACAATGTAAAAAAAAATAGTGGAATCAATTAACTTTAACTAATTAAACAAAGGTATTAATACAAACGATGAAAAGAACACTCAATCAAAGCCCCTGCATACGCATGCATAGTGATGGAGCCCAATCAAACTTAGCCACATACCCCCTTGTTACTATTCATCAAAAGATTTTTTCATTTTATTTTATTTTTTTAACATTTTTTAAATAAAATTTAAATCAAAACAAGTACTAGATATCGATTGATTTGAATAAAAAGATTTTACATTGGAAGAATAAAATTCTGGAAGTTAGAGGTGAATAGTGACGTTACTGTTCATGCAACTATCTAAACAATCAAATTAACGCTAATATGCAAATATTTAATGATAAGAAGTAAAAATACTTGAACTATTAGTACTTAATTAACTAATCATTAGATCTAATGTAAGAAACAACAACAACATGATTGAAATAAATAAATTCTAACAACAATTCCCCTTGATGAAGCTGCTGCTGGAAGGGGTGCTGGCTTGGGACAGCACGTGGATGAAGGAGGTACACCGGAGAAGCTTCAAGTGCTGCTGCTGCTGCGTTGGGGAGGAGGAAGCTTCTGCGTTGGAGGAAGCTGCTGCTGCGTTGGTGGAGTTCGGTTGCTGGCGGCTGGGTTGGAGGAAGCTGCTGCTGCCGGTTGCTTTGATGGAGGGCGGTGCAGCATGAAAGTAGGAGGAGGCTGCTGGAAGGAAAAGCTACGGAGGAGGAAAACGGGAAATATAGAGGGCTAGGAATTCTGAAAAACAAAAAAAACGTGGGAGGAGTCTGGGTGAGAGGAATTTATGGGAATTTATAGAGAGGAGGAGGAGGAGAGGTGCTGGGTTTGAGTTGGAAAAGGAGGAGGATATGTGGGAGACTTGGAGAAGGGACATGATTTGGAAGAGGAAATTGGAATAGGATTCGACTTTCTAAAACGGGAAGAGAGAGAGAGTTTTTTTTAAAATAAAGGAAGGGATGTGTTTAGGAAATCGGAGAGACGGAGGGAAATAGTGGGTTTTAGGAAACTCCAGCGAATGAAGGAATCAAATTGTATTTTTATCCCTGTTTAGTTGAAATCCGCACACCGGACCACTCCCAAATTTCCGAAAACTCCACCAGCTGCACTGCATCATCGGCATGTCCTGTTCACATCAAATAAATATAATTTAGCGCATTATCATAAAAATATCATCATATTTATTCATTTCGTCTCGGTTTTGTCGAAAAACCGCAAATGCGCTACACTCCTTTGATCACATGAAATGACGATGTTTTTAAGTCAGAATTTGATGAAATTGGTACCGTTGGACTTGTTACACAATTATCTATCATTTCATGCTATTTTGCAGATAAAAACATGAGTATGATGCATATGGTTGCCCTTAAATGATCAATTTAACACTTTATCAACAGCCATAATGGATCTTAAAAGAAAACAAGAAATATTGGATAAAGAATCCAATCAAGGATATAATTCCAATGATATCTTCAAGCGAACCTCAAAGATAATCAAGATACTCAATTCAGAATAGAATATTTCATATCATGTTTGAAATTGTTTGATTAATGGTCTGAAACTTAATCAATAATTAATTCTTATTACAATGATTTCAAAGTCCTACATGATGCATGCTGGGCTAAAAGAAAAATATAAAGTCAAATAAAATATAAATTAATCAAGGATAATATTGTTAAATTGTCATTAATGAGTCAAGATACCAATTCTTGTAATCTAGTGCTAAGCCGATGCTCGTTTATCCACGCACCGTTTCACAAAAGTGGAACCATCGTCCTCACTAATTAACAATCCAACGGCCTATCCGTGCGATTAAGAATCCTCTGGAATTATCACTGTTTTTGTTGTAGGGGAACTCAAATTCCAGTTTCATCAAAACCACAAGGTCCTTGATATGCTCTAATAAATATTTAATATATAGTAATGCTGATGCAAAATAATTACATGAAAATAGTACAAGGATAGAAATAACCGTCTTTTTAGCCACGGTTAGGACTTCATGACTCCCACAGCGGGATCTTCTTGATATTTCCAGCTTTACTCAAGTTTTCTTGAATTTTCTATAATCAAAATTGTTAGCTCCAAACAAATATTCAATTTAAACATCAAAACCCATAGAATTTCGGATAAATCATATAAAGATATGAAACGCGTCGTGTCGCGCAGACGCTATTTAAAGTTGAAACGCGTCGTTTATCCTCGACGCCTTTTACTCACAGAAACAGGTTTCTGGCTGTCCTTGTGTCCTGTATACAACTTGAACAAACATGTTAAGTATCTGTTTAGGCTTAGCCCCTTGCCTGGTTAAGTAACCGACTACTTGATCCTATCCTTGATAAAATGGTCAAGGGGCATAGCCTTTATTAACAAAGGTAATGAGAATAATCAAACTTAAGCAAAATGCAACATACAAACAGACAGATGCTCGCTGAAAATAAAAGGGATGAAACACACTAAATGCAACAAGCAGATGCTAATTGAAATATTTTTTGTTGTTTTGAAATATTCATTTTTGTTTGTGGTTTTGAAATATATGCTTTTTTTTTATTTTGACATATGTATATTTTTTTGGATTTTTGACATATGTAATTTTTTTGAATTTTTGACATATGTATTTTTTTTTTGGACTTTTTGAAACATATGTATTTTTTTTGAATTTCTTTTTTTTGACTTATGTATTTTTTTGAATTTTTGAAACATATGTATATTTTTTTTTTTGAATTTTTGAAACATATGTTTATTTTTTTTGGATTTTTGACTTATGTAATTTTTTTTTGAATTTTTGACATATGTATTTTCTTTTTAATTTTCGACATATGTATTTTTTTTTTGGATTTTTGACTATAAAGATCAGCATGGTACTCAGATCAAAAGATCATATTCATTTATTAACTTCATTTCCAAATTATTCTTTAACAACTTAACTTAAACCCATCGTATTTGAATTTGTGTTTCCATTCGTGATCCTATTTGATGATTTGACCTTTAATCAATCTAAGCAATTCCTTAAGTTTGGAGTACATCTCTTTAGAAAGAAAAGATGAATAAGTTTAGAAAGCCCATGAGAAAGTTCCGAAGACTTAAAAAGATGTTCCTTTTCTACCCTAATATCCGTTGGGGTTCGGTCATTTCTTTCCGGGGTATTTATCGACCTTGCGTTCCCTTTTATTTCATTTCATGGCCATGTAACGTTTGTAATGTAATGGCCTATTGATTTGACATTTGGCTTTTGCCTTGCTTTTTCTTTTTCTTTCTTCTTTTCTTTTCTTCGGGACGGATCTCCCCCATTTTTTTTATGACGGCCTCCTACTAAGATGGCGGGTATTCTTGGTTGTCTATTCTAAGCCTCGTTCCGACATCATGGGCCGAATTTAAAACAGAATTTTGCTTCAAAAAAATGAATGATTTGTACTTTCCACTTTCGATCAAGCTTTCGATATCCTTTAGGACTTATCATCTCTTGTTTCTCACGAATCAAACGTGTCAGTGTGTGCAGTAATGGGCTTGAAATTAAGTTATTCAGACTGATAAGGAAATTTGAGTTTATAAATTTTCTGATTCCACTGGTCTTTGTACCATACTGATCGACTCTTTAACCTAAGGGTAGTATTTCTTAAGATGTAAACCATTCCAAGGATGTTTTAGCTCTTCTCCTTCTGCATTAATAAGACGATAAGCATTACCAGGAAAAGCGTGCGATACAACATAAGGTCCTTCCCAGTTGGGTTGGAGCTTAGAACGCGGACCACCAGGTTTTATAAAAATTCTTTTAACAACCATTTCACCGACTTTGAACTTACGTTCAATGACTTTCTTTTGATAAAAACGTGCTAGTCTATTTTGATAGACTTTTGCATGATTAGCAGCTGACCATCTTTTCTCGTCTAAAAGTTTCAATTGAGCAAGGAGTGCTGAACGATGTTCATCAATGGAAAATTCCTTATTCAATTGTACTCTTAAGGACGGTATAAGGATCTCATATGGAACTACCGCCTCCATTCCAAATGTTAAGGAATAAGGAGTTTGCCCAGTAGGCGTGCGGATTGAAGTTCGGTAGGCCCACAGAGCCTCAACCAATTTTTCTGGCCAATCTGCGAACTTATTAGATTTACACGTTTTCTTGATGATTTTTATCAAAGTCTTATTTGTTGCCTCTGCTTGGCCATTGCTTTGCGGATAATAAGGAGATGAATGATGCAATGCAATTTTATACCTGTTACAGAGGTCCTTCAATTCCTGTGACACGAACTGCGGTCCGTTGTCGGTGACGATGGTGCTCGGAATTCCGAATCGGGTGATGATGTTCTTCATGATGAATTTGCAGACGGTTGATGCTTTGATCTCCACGTACGCTTCAGCTTCTGCCCACTTGGTGAAGTATTCCGTTGCCGTGAGAATGAAAGATTTTTGCTTGATGCTGGAATCTGGATTACCAAGAGGTCCAATAATGTCGAAAGCCCACATGGAGAAAGGCCATGGGGAGAAACAGGATGGAGTGAAGATGCAGGAGAATGAATTTTGTCGGCATGAAGTTGACACTTAGCACACCTACGGACATATCCTACACAGTCTTCTTCCATGGTTGGCCAATAAAATCCTTGTCTAAGAATCTTCTTTGCTAGCATCTGTCCATTGACATGACCACCACAAACTCCACTATGAGCTCCTTCCATAACCTTCCAAAGCTCATCTTCGTCTAGACATCTCAGAAGAACTCCATCAAAACCTCTCTTATACAATGCTCCCCCAACTAAGGTGTATCGTTGAGCAACTCTCCTGATAGCTCTCTTCTCCTCAGTTGTAGCTTCTTCAGGATATGATTGATCTTCACAATATTTTGCAATTTCATAATACCATGGCTTTTGTTCATCATCCATCTCTTCTAACAGCTCCATTAACATGATTTCCCTTTTCTCAATGATATCTCCGTCCCTGACTTTCTTCAGCAACTTCTCCTTAGTTCTAAGGAATGAAGGATCTTTCACGGCGGGTGAAAGACGCTTATGAACTATGATTGATTCAGATTGTTTGCTGATTAGAAAATCAAGAGAAGATGCGAGTGAAGCTAGAGCGTCAGCTAAGATGTTTTGATTCCTAGGGACATGGACAAAGATCAATTTCGTGAAAAGCTTTGAGTAAGCAGAAGTCAATTCTTGATAAGGCTTGAGTTTGGGATCGAGAGTTCGATACTTGGTCAGCACTTGGCGAAGAATCAGCTGGCTATCACCTACGATTCTGAGTTTGGTGGCACCATGAAAATGAGCAGCCTCAAGACCAGCAAGAAGTGCCTCGTATTCAGCTATATTGTTTGTGACTGGAAAATCAAGCTGAAAGGCTTGTGGAATGGTGATACCTTCAGGTGATAACAGAACGATACCGATCCCTTTCCATGAGAATTCAGAGCTCCGTCAAAATGCAGAGTCCACATATCATCTCTGATTTGATTTACGGACATCAGTTCCTCATCCGGAAACTCTGATCGCACTGGATCAAATCGAGGAAGGGGATGATGAGCGAGATGTTCTGCTATGGCATAGCCCTTGATCGCTTTCTGTTGGATATAAATGATGTCAAATTGAGATAGAAAGCTTTGCCATCGTGCTAACCTATCAGTAAGAACAGATTTCTCCAGAAGGAATTTGATCGGATTCATCCTAGCGATGAGATGGACTTCATGGGCCAGAAAATAATGCTTCAATTTCTGCACGACCCAGACCAATGCTGCACATGTTTTCTCCATCGCCGTATATCTCTGTTCAGCGGGGTTGAGAAGTTTAGAGAGATAATAGGCTGCCCTCTCTTTTCCTTTTTCATCTTCTTGTGCTAAGACAGCCCCCACTGCATCATCCAGGACTGAAATGTAAAGTATCAATGGTTTGCCTGGAGATGGTGGTCTCAAAACAGGAGGACTTGCTAAGTAGTTCTTTAATCCATCAAACGCCTCCTGACACTTATCGTCCCAATCGAATTTGACTCCCGGCTTGGTAAGCTCGTAAAACGGCTTACACCTTTGTGAGTGCTGGGAGACAAAGCGGCGAATAAATTGTAACCTCCCGATTAATCCTCTCAACTCTGTCAAGTTTTTGGGAGGTGGCATTTCTCTAATAGCCTTCGCCTTGTTAGGATCGATCTCAATTCCCCGTTTACTGACAATAAATCCAAGCAATTTTCCTGAAGATACCCCGAATACACATTTCTTGGGGTTCATCTTTAACTGATATTCTCTCGATCTCTCTAATACCCTTGCCAAAACTTTGGCGTGCTCAGCCTTTGTTTTCGATTTAACCAACAAGTCATCCACGTACACTTCCAGATCTATGTGCATCATGTCATGAAATATTGCCATCATAGCCCTCTGATAAGTGGCTCCAGCATTCTTTAACCCAAACGGCATGACAACATAACAGTATGTTCCCCATGGTGTAGTGAATGATGTTTTCTCTTGATCCTCTTCTACCAGCTTAATCTGATTATATCCTGAAAATCCGTCCATAAATGATAACGTCTCATAGCCAGCGGTGTTATCGATGAGTACATCAATGTGAGGCAATGGAAAATCATCTTTAGGACACGCCCGATTCAAATTGCGGAAGTCAATGCAAATCCTGACCTTCCCATCCTTCTTCATAACCGGGACTATGTTAGCCACCCATTGTGGATAGAGGACAACTCTAATAAATTTGGCTTTATGCAACTTATCGACCTCTTCCTTCATCTTTAAAGCCATTTGTGGGTAGAATCGCCTTAATTTCTGCTTGACCGGGCTAGCTCCTTCCTTTAATGTCAATCTGTGTTCAACCAAAGTTGAATCTAACCCTGGCATATCCTCATAACTCCAGGCGAAAGTGTCCTTATGGTCCTTTAGTACTTGTACCATTGCGTTCTCATCCTCTGTAGAAAGATTTTTACTGATGAGGACAACCTTAGGTTCGTCTTCAGTCCCTAAATTAATTTCTTTGGTGGGCTCTTCTACGGCAGCTGAGGGTTCATCGAATCTCTTTACTCCACTGGCATATGCCTCAGCCGCGTCCTCGTCATCTTCTTCTTCAATAATGGGGTCCTTTTCATGTACTAATTCATACACCCCGTACCCATCATTGACTGACTCATCATTCATGCAATCTTCTGGCATCTGAATCGGATTTTCTAAAAGCTGAGGGATCAAAGAGCAGGAAGAGCATTTATCAGCCAAGTCCTGGAGGTATCTATCTGGAATTTGCCTACCCTTAGGCTTCCTAGATTTCCTAACCTGACTAACCTGACTAGACTGCCTAACTTCACTATCATAACCTAACGAAGACGAAGCAGGATGAAAATCCTGGGATACAAGTGGAAATACAAGAGAATCCTCCCGAGGGGAGGGACATAGTAAATCTAGAAGAGAATCTTGACCGAAGGACCCGCGCGGAGGGGTGCAATCGGACAAGTAAGATGTTTCCTCAACGAGGATTTGGGAAGAATTTGTTGCCAAAATGGCGTTTTTTTTTGGAAAGTGAAAGAATTAAACATAAAGCAAGAATGAATATAAATGGGAGGAGAATCAGACGGAGGAAGAGGCACCAAGGCCAGAGGATTAGGGGGATCATATAGTAATATGTCCCAGATCAGATCATACAACCTCTCTAGATCGAGAGGAGGTTGTGGTATAATGTCCCGAGGGGACAGAGTAATCATGACGGGCGGAGCCCGTGGAATATCTTCAATTATGACCCGCGACCAAGTCGGGGTCAAAAGCAATGTGCGAAAAAGAGTATGGAGCGTGAAGACATGTGAAGGATATGTCCCTCTCCAGAGCAGATCTGTTGTATAACCAGCTTCATAGGGGTCATCTGGTTCCCCTTCATCAGTCTCTTCGGACAGCAGTATCCGCTTGTCAAATATAGCACCAGGGCTTTCAATTAGTTCATCAATCTGCGGCGGCCACTTAGGTTCTGCAGGATCCAGAAATAGTCTGTTCAGTGCAATATACAGGTCCCTGAGATCGAACCATCTGTACCATTCACATTCAGGGTCATGGAATTTCCTCCTCTTCATAGGCCGCAGAGCCTCCAAGGATTGGTACGTAAGTAATTCAGAGCAATGTCTGGCCAAATCTCTCCCATATATATCATGGAAGTCAAAACAGGAAGTAATGACTACCGTATTGTCGTGGCTAAGTATGGGCCCTTTCACAAAATGCGTACACAGGGTCCATGTTAAGGGATCTCGGCCTTCTTTAGGTGGTGTAGACATTGCCTCCCAGATCTTCGGGCCTTCTTCGATTTCTGCTTGTTTCAGTTTTATTGGTCTATAGCCCAGACCACTTCCAGGTGCTGCTCGATGATTTCTGACAGGAGTGGTCCTGCCTTGCAATTGTGTGCCCAGACCTTTCCCAGGCTCGTAGCCGTTCTTCATCATGATCCTCCATCCTGGGGTACTCATGCACTTCCCCCTTTCGATAGCATCTAGTGGATAGGGAGAAATAGTAGCGGCTTTCAGAGGATCAGCCACTGGGCGGTAGACCTGTAATACCGACATAAAAGGTTGTCGGCCAGGTAAAACAGCAGATTTAATGTTCAAGGAATGAGTAGCAGCAAGGATCGGCATGCTCGTTACTTTAATTATTCGTCCTTTGTAAGGAAATTTGAGGCATTGATGATTCGTAGAAGGAATCGCCTCGAGAGTTTTAATATAAGGACGACCTAAAATGGCATTTATGGAAGGGTCGATTTCCAAGATGTGAAATTCAACCTCCGCATGACTTACGGGGCCCAGCTCCACCTTTAAATAAACCATTCCCAGAGGGGAACGAGTAGAATTGTCATATGCTGTTACTGATATGGGGCTGGGCAGCCATTTCTCTTTGGGCACACCGCACAGCTCCAGGGTCTTCGGAGGTAGAACATTGATCGAAGCCCCTGTGTCGACCAGGCATGCATCCACGGCCTTCTTACAGATGTTAACCGTGATACTCAGAGCCATGCTTCTGGCTGCTGGCGGTGCTAGTTCCGATGTATGAAATGTTATAGAGGGCTGATCCCCCTGAGGAACTAGTAGTGCTGCAATCTTCTCTACCGGCACGTCTTCATTGACCATCACCTTCTGCAGATATTCCATCAAAGCTTCTTGGTGACTCTTGGATCTTTTGATCAGTTCGAGTATAGTGATCCGTGCCGGTGTCCGATCCAGGTGTTTCAACAGGTCATATTGAGTGCCTGGTGCACTCTCTTCATTGTGGGATTCCTCAGTCGGCTGCGATAGGCCGTCTCTGACTGTGGACTGGGGGAAGACCTTGTTGAAAATCCTTCCACTCCGGAGCGCGTGTTCCTCAACCGTGGAGGATCCGGGTGACACTTTAAGTACCGCCGGGTTGGACGGTGCGGATGGCGCAGAGGGTTGGTAGGTAGGTGGTGGCGTAGGGCTAGGTGGTGATGGCGCGGTGCGGATTAAAGGCCTAGAGGGTTGGATGGTGGATGGGTAAGTGGTTGGTGAAGTGGGGAATGGTACGCGTAATAGCGGTCTAGATGGTAAGGGCATATCTGGATAGGCGGTAGTGGTAGCGGGTGAAGTAGGAAATGGTATGCGTAATAGTGGCCTAGATGGTAGGAGGGGTGCGTTATTTGTTTGCGGGGGGTTATATGATGGAGGCGTAATGGTGCGGGGTGTAATGGGTCTAAGGAAGGCGGGTAGTGGTAATGGGTTATTGGGTGTGGGTGAGTGGTATGTAGGTGTGGGTATGGGGGTAATGGTAACGGGTTGTGGCCTTGGTATGTGAATGGTGCGGCGTGGTGGTCGCTCTGCGGTACTTTGAACGTGACCCGTTGAACAAAGAGAGGAAGAGTCCTCTACTCTCCACTGCTGCCCACGACCAGCCTCAGACTGGCTGTTCGTCAGAATGGGAGCAACCTGGTTTTGGTTCTGATGCTCCGGGAGTGGATTCTGCACTATTCCCATGTTGGGTGGTGCTACTGCCTGTGCCGGTGGTCTTGCTTGCTGCTGCTGCTACTGCGGTCTCCTTGTCTTCAAGGCTGTTATGTACTTCTTCATTTCCTCCCAGTCTATGCCGCCCTGCTCGTTGAGATCATGGATATAATCTCTGAACTGAAAGCAGGTGTCAATGGTATGCCCAGGTTGTCTGTGAAAGTAGCAATACCTAGACGTATCGGCATTTTGAGGCCAGACGGCCTTCTCTCTCGGCAAAACTAAGGCATTGGCTGCCATTAAAGCGCTGAAAATATCCGCCAAGGATTCTGGGAGGGCCGGGTACTCTGCCCTTTTCGGGCCTGGAGGTCTCCTCTGCTGGTTGTAGTCACCCGGAGGAGGGACATTGTGATATGCCGGCGGTGCGCGCGGCTGGTACTGTGGCTGTTGCTGTTGCTGCTGATGTGGCTGCTGATACTGCTGTTGCCGTTGCGGCTGTTGCTGTAACTGGTTCTGATTCGGCTGCTGGGGCCGCTGGTACTGCTGTTGGTAATGGGGGTTCTGCTGCTGCCTGTACCCCTGCTGACTCGGCTGTGATGGCCTCTGGTACTGCTGCTGATTCCTCACAAACTGGGGCGAGTTATTGTTCATGGTACTGACCTGCTCGTGAGAGAGCGTGCCCTCAGTAGTTGGACCTGAGCTAGGAGAATTCGGCACTGCAAGCTTCCGAGGTGGAGGCCTGTTAGGTCTATGAGGATCAAAGACGCTAGAGAACGTAGCGTCCTTGAAAGCATTCTAGCAGTACCGTGCTCTTTCATAGAGCTCTGCCATGTTCGTCAAGTTGTTCAAGGAGAGGACTAGCTTGAACTGGGGCGTGGCGTTGGAAATCAACATTTTCACTTGTTCGGATTCGGACAAGTGATCTTTCACTTTTTCAGCCAGGCCCCGCCACCTGTCAGCAAAACTGACAAACTCCTCGTCCGGTTTCATCTTTTCTGCAATAAGATCCGTGATAGACAAGGAGGGTGCGACTCTGTCCTGGTATCGTTGGATAAATTTGCGTGAAACGATACCGTAATCCTCTACTTCGGAGGGTTCCAAAGAAAAGAACCACTCGAGGGCTGGTCCCTCTAGGGATCTCCTGAACAAGAAAGCCAATGACCTCTTATCATTCTGCCAAAAGGAGGATTCGTACATGAACTCCTTCAGGTGCGTGAAGGGGTTACCAGTACCGTTATACTTTCGATATACTGGCATTTCAGAGGGTGGCAGATGGAACACTGGCAGGCTCGGTAAGTTAATTTCTGGCACAGCTTTAACCCCCATCATTTTCTGGAGATTGTTGAACTGTTCATCCATGCGCTCCATCTTGGCCAGCAACGTCTGCGTGGTCAGATCTGCCTGGGGAGGAGGAGGAGGAGGAAGTACTTGATAGGCCTGCTGCCTAGAGTACGTCGGACAAGGAGGATAATAAGGATGAGGTCCGGCAGAGCTTCCGCCATGCCCGAGGGCATTTTGATAAATGGGCGTCTGCGGTCTAGCCGGTGGCCTGGATGACGAAAGTTGTGGCCCAGTTGGCCGAGAAGTAAGATGAAGGCCTTCCATGGCTTGCTGGATATAAGGAGGAGGAGGAGGTTGTTGAGGAACAACGGGGGGAGCCACAGGGTTCGGCTCAGCAGGCTGCATGGGTGCCTTCCCCTTCAAGATAGACTGGATCGCCTCGAACTGCTGAGGGTCCAGTCGGGAGGCAAGAACTCCCAGAGCATTGACAAGATCCATAGGATCGGAGGATGAGGGATCATGCTGATTCATGTCCCCCTCAAAGTCAGGATTAGGAATCGCATATTCATGCGGAGGAAGATCATGATATTGATCGTGCGGATTAAAAAGAGGAGTTCGGACATTCCCGTCATGTCGAACTGGAATGGGGACAGAATTACGAGAGGCATCAGCATCTCTCCCGTTCTCGTAGTTGAAATCAGAATTGCGAGGGGCATTAGCATCTCCCTCGTAGTTGATAATGGCGTCTTGGGCCATACTCAAATCTCTGCCTGATCGCAGCAACATAATATTAGATTTTCTTTTCAAAAAAAATTAATCAAACAAGTTGTGCAGAGGTTAATCAAACAAGTGGATGCTTAACGTGATTTCAGGATTCCTTGTTGAGTTATTTGAATTGGATTAAACCATAATTTCGCTCAGGGAAGGATCCTAGTTTCAGTTTGTTTTCCACCGTTATTCTCTAAGGTTTTTCTCTCACAACGCTTTCAGAATCTAGCCGGGACTTCAATTGGTACAACCAGCCCGATGATCAAGGAGGAATACCTTGATTTTGGGGACTTATGGAGGTCTCAACGTCAACTTCTCTAGTCTGATCAAGGGACCAACCCAATCAGAGAGAGTTGTTAACGTCGAGTAATGTGTTCCTAAGAAAAGGAGGGTTTTAGCCTCAATGCGTATGCCCTGCGACCTGGATGGCCTCTAATGCTTAATAGAGTAATGTGTAGCTAGCACTCAACACAGAAATCTGGAAACTGAAAAATAATTAAGAAACTGTCTGAATCGCGTCGATGATAGTCGACGCTATTCAGAACAGAACTTAATTCTTTCGCAGAGAACAGATGCAAACAGCAGAGAAAACCTGGAAAATAACTAAAAACTGTCTGAATCGCGTCGATGATGGTCGACGCTATTCAACACAGAAGTTAATTATTTCACAGAAACAGATGTAAACGACAGAGATAATCTGGAGGCTAAAAGGCGTCCAGGTAACCTGACGCGGTTTTGAAACGCGTCGCTGTTCCTGGACGCTTTTCAGTTCGCAGAAACAGATTTTCCAGAAGGATTTTCTGGGTCGAATCCTCCTTAAACAGGGTAAAATGCAGTAAATAATCAACTCAAGCAAAGATTTTTAGTTTCAGATTTTAAACAGGATGGTTTACTATCTAAACAACTAAGAAATCACGCAATCA
Organism: Zantedeschia hybrid cultivar; assembly: GCA_030544215.1. Taxonomy (NCBI): domain Eukaryota; kingdom Viridiplantae; phylum Streptophyta; class Magnoliopsida; order Alismatales; family Araceae; genus Zantedeschia; species Zantedeschia hybrid cultivar. The sequence continues at coordinate 69,915,390 of JARZZO010000014.1, forward strand.
CACAGCATTTTATCACCAAAAACAGCTTTTTAAACTAATCAAAGGAGAGGCAAGATCTTGCCACTGGGGTGTGCACGTGGTGCACGAGGGAAATTAAACAAACTAAACACTCACCAATCGGTGAGGACGTGTCGAAAGACACAAGTGGTGCACCGTGGGTGCCCGGTATGATAATAGCAAGAACAAAAGAAATTAAAAGACGACGAGACCAAGTCCCACCGTGATCGCCAAAAGAGCTGTAGGTGCTGAAAATTGCTCGTGTGATTAATGTGAAAAACTATGTTGTTTAGGGTAAATTAACCTATTAAAAAAATGCAACTAAGGTGCTGTGATCGCCAGAAACTTTTAACTAAAAAGCTTCAAAAGAGTTTGATCGCCTACTTGTTTAAATGCGGAAGAATGAATCCTTGGTTCCCCTCCTTCAGCCGGCTGAAGAAAGAGAGCCTCTTTGTTTTTTTCGTTCTTGCTGTTGAATGTTGAGGATCGTCCAGAAGTTCTCCTGGCTTTTGCTTGATTTCCCTCTTTTTGATTTCTTGTTATTCAGTTGTTGGATGCAGCAGAGACAGAGAGACAGAAAAATAAAGGAGAAATATTGATGAGAATCTAAATAGAAATAATATCAAAGTTAACTATGATTATAAACATGTATAAACAGCAACTCACTTGTTTTAAATGACTTTGAAACCCCTTTAGAACAGATGGGTTTTGGAAAATTAATGACGTGGTGTGTGTTGCATGAAGTGAATATGAGAGAATGAAACTAATGAATGAAAATGAAATTCTAATATGAAAAACTTATGCCCAGTTGGAGAAGCCTTGAAGGATGAAGATCTGGAAGAAGGATGCCGTCTTCTGTAAATGGCAGCGCTCCGGCGTGGTTGCTTCGATCTCCAAATTACTATAACGCTGTGGCTCAATAATTCTCTCTCTCCTTTTTTTTTTTTTTTTTTTTTAACTCCTTGATAGGCAAGGTATTTATAGGCATTTTCTGCGTTCGCGATTAACATAGAAAAATCTAGGATTTATCCATCTTAATCGACAGATAATTACTGATTAATTCATCTTTATCTGTAATTATCTAAAACGCGTCCACCTTGGGTGACGCCTTTCAGATTAAATTAAGATAAGGATAAATATCCGGGAAAACTTATCTTTATCTTTATTAGCTAAAACGCGTCCACCTTGGTAGACGTCTTTTACCCTAATTAAGATAAGGATAAACATCCGGAAGAGAAGTTAAAATAGCTTAGGAAACCTAAAACGCGTCGACTTTGACAGACGCCTTTTAGCTAATAAATCAATTAATTAAAATTCAAATTTAAACGCTAAAATAGGAATAAACTCTAAATAGCGTCTACATTGGTCGACGCCTTTTAGGATTCTTCATATTTTAACTAAAATTTGAGCTAAAATCAATTCAATTGATTAACTTAAACATGTCTGTTAAACCCGACACTTAAAAAGATTAATAAAAATTAATTAATGATTAATTATCAGACCATTCTGAGGCATTATTATATGATATGAAATTTACTCAAAATGATGTCAAAATTAGCGTGTCTACAGCCGAACGCCGGCCGCCCCAAGCCAGGAGACTCGATCTCGCGCTGAAATAGCCTTCGGACTCGCTGTCCGAGGGCGATCCCGCCAGCTGCCCTCTTCAGGAGACTCGGCCTCGCGCTGAAGGTGGCTCCGGGCCCCCTGGTCGAAGAGCGAGCCGTCCTCCCGTCCGATCTCGGACTTTCCGGCCTCTGCTCCGACGCTCGTCGACCACTTGGCCGAGAGAAGCTCCTGCTCGCGCCGCGCCTTCGTCCGCCGAAGGAGCAGCGGCTCGCTATCCAAGAGCAGCTTCGGCGGTGGATCGCGCCCCCCGCGGGCGAATCCATTTCATCTCGAGAAGACCCCGTCTTCGCCCCGTCGCGGACCCCCGTCGGGTCCCCTCGTCACTGTTCGACCCGGACCAGCTCCGGATCCTCTTTTTTCCGGATCCCCGTTTGCGGGATCCGGTCGTGATAGATCTAGTCTACATCAGGATTGTTCTCATTCTTAGAACTTAAATTTTTATTGTCTAATTGTGAAAAGTCAATTGTAACTCTTTGATTGGATGTGTCAAGAAATAGTGTTTAAAACTATTAAAAAATAATAAAAAATAAAAAAATAGTTAGGTTAACTCTTAGGATTGATCATATCGCTTAGGGTTTTAGTTTTGTTTCTCAACGAAAGAGGCAGTTGATTGGACGGCTATGGTTAAGTTTTTCGATTGAACAGTAAAAATTAAACTCCATTTGTTGGGAATAAGTCTAAGGAGAAGTATTTAAACATTTTAATTTTTTTGATTATTTTTACTTTTTTTAAACGTCAAGAAGAGGAAGAAGTTCCAGGGGTGGAGGAAGGGAGGATAATTGGAAATGGTCGTCAATTGGGGCCAGACCCATTAATTATGGGTCTGGGTAAAACCCTTTGCCCATTAGGAGTTCTAATGTCCTATAGTCCGGAATTTTTTTAACAGATTTCTCATTAGACTCTAGGTCCGAAATCAAGTAAATTTATCTATTACATTAAAATGTCAGATAAATAAATTATCTATCAGGTCCTAAACACACAAATATTGGGCAGTAACAACCTGTCCCACTCTGATGGAGCCACCATGTATTTAAGGAGTCACATGTACAAAGTGATAAGATTAAGTTGTTGGAGTTGTTCCTGATCGGCTGGTACAGATGAGGATTATCTTGAGATATACGATCTCAACATAACCACAACAGAAGACAACTAATTACAAACGACTCAGTCATGTGTGTGGATATACATGATACTGTTACAACAACAATACATACCCAAATAATTATCGTTGCCTAACAGGCCCATTTATCCTTTAATATCAAATAAATAAGCGACACACCGAAAATCCGACCCATTTACTCATTTGCCTGCCAAAATTATTGGGTCTGATTCGGATCCATTAACATTTGTTTTGGGTAGCGATCTACCTAAATCCGGATCATCGACAGCTCTAGTTGGAGGACAACTTCTTTTAAATGAAAAAAACTGTGGTGCTAAAAAACGAGCAATGACTACCCAGACGCAAAGGCATTCATTTTTTTATTTTCATAACTATGTATGATCCAATTTCCATTTTTAAAATTTATCATAGGTTTATGTCTAGAGTCTTGCATCTGTTTTTTAATGGTGGAAATGAACTGGATAAATGATTTGACTAAAATTGCTATTTCTGTAACTTTAATCTTCTAAGTGCGAACTGTATATAGACGTGCATGCTGACAAGTCCACGGGTCTCCAACTCTCCACAGGCACCCTTTAATATTCTATAATCTCACATCCACTAAACTAGATCATCTCCCCCTACCGGGCTACCTTGTAGAGTAAGGGGACATGGGACCTTGTAGGAGCAATGGCTGTGTTGGGATCCTTTGAAAACAAAGTCCCATTCGTGGACAGGGACGTTCATAGCTCCCACAAGTCAAAAAGAGGGCAGCTTGGGGGCAACATATAGGCCTCCTATACTAACACCCATGGGGACAGTTCGCACGTGTCAGGTGATGGGACAACCCTAGCTACAACCCTAATGGGACAAACCCATAAACCGGAAGGTTCCCACACTCCCCTCCCCCACTCCCCAACTCCAAAATTAGGCTGTGTCCATCAGTACATGTTGTCCTCCTGGCCCTGTGTTTAGGCTCGTCTCTCCTCTCCCATGCCGACTGTCTGCTGTTGGGTGCATCCTTTGCCTGTGGAATCAGCTTATAGCACCAGCCAGCTATTATAGTATGCTTATCAGAATCAGAGTTATGCCTCGAGCTAATTATACTCAGGGTTCGTCGACTCGAAGAATTGGATCGACTCAGATTTTTCATGATATGATACGAGTTGGGTCAACTCGTGTTGACTCGTACAAGTTGCATGGTTAAATCGTACAAACTCGATTGAGTCGTATCGACTCGGGTTCGTCTTAATACAATACGAGTCGTTCGAGTCGACACGAATCGTTCGAGTCGACACGAGTCGTTCCGGTACGACAAACCATGACTATAGTACGAATTCTTCTGTTCTAAAGAGTAAGAATTGAGGTAGCCGACGAATGAGAACTTATTTTTAAGAGATGATAACCACATTTTGGCTTCAAATTGAAGCTAATTTGTGCTTTCAAAAGAAGTACTGTGCATGCGGACCGAGTTCAACCCGTGACCTTCGTTGTGGATTAGATGCTCGGGACATGTTGTTAAAACCTCTCATCATGTTCTCTTTTCTTGATACCTCTCCATATCGTGGTTTGCAAAGGATGCGAGAACGTATGTACATGAAATTAATAAGGTTATGGTACGAATGCATTGTTTTAGAACAGTAATTACTTCTCATTTTAATTAAACTTTTAAGAGCGTTAGGTTAATGCATGACGTACATAGGCAAACCAGCCCCCGAAAGGACATTTTTGTTGCAGCTTGTAGCTTGTGAGTTAGCAGTAGACGAGATGCCACTCCAGAGAACGTGTAAGCATAGTTTAGGTTACCTACGCTGATGTGATATGCCGACCTGCCGACGGGAGGGCTCGTGGGGGTGAGCCCCATCCAGAAGAGAGATGCGCCGTTCCGTCCATCTCCACGCGTGTGTTCACGGCAGGTCATGAGCTGGTGCTTAATTGCTTGCTACTTCGCATCACGTCTTTCGATGCCACGTTAGCCATGACAATTCCAAGGCTGGTCGCCCCCTCACATGTAGATATATATATACCACCCGGTTGCAACCCAAAACCATGTCCCACCCAAGTCTGTCCGTTGTTCTCCGGGGATGCTTTTGAACCCTTAACAGTTACATGATCTCCCTCTACTCTACAATGAATAGTGTTGTTTTACTCTTATTCCGCAATGAATACTGTTATTTTTACTCCTATATATATATAGACTGTTTTAAATCCCGTGATAAAGTAGTGATCTATTCTGCTAACAATAAGATAGATCACTTATCAAATTAGAGAGATGCTTGCAGCAAACTTGGGGTTTGTAGTGGTGCCATTGACCACATGATGCAGTTGTAGAATCAAGCCCTATGATCCGACAACTCCTATATTGCGAGAAGATATGATCTATGTCTTTCTTTTTCAACTGTCCGATCAAAGATCGAATGGTACAAGTGTCAAAACTCCAACTTAGCATTCTTTTCTAAATTACATTGTGGGCATAAGTGTCCGATCTTCTGTGAACCAGAGTTTGCAACAAGCATTTCTCATCAACTTACATCGAGTGCTTGATGTATGGAGAGTACTTGAATGGTGTCTCGAATGAGTATAAGCAGTATTTTTACATTCACAATAAGACTCTAATTGATGTGATGGCTAAAGGACATTGTATCATCATATTATGTTGTGGTTGATGTCAATCTCATAGGCAGTGAAAATACTATGAAGTGTTTCCATTAGATACATGTTTTGAAATATGAAACATTATCAAATTGCGTTTAACTTCATTTGAATAATAATAGCTCCGAAGATTTTCTTGATCTCATGGATACAAGCATTTCTCATCAATTTATATTAAGTACTTGATGTATAAAGAGTACATTAATTAATGGTGCATCTTGCATGAGTTTAAGCAGTATTTTTACAGACTCTAATTGACTATATAATTTTATAATAAATTTTATGATGTGATAGTTAAAGCCATTGTACCACCATATTATGTCCTAGTTGATGTCAATCTTATAGCCAGTGAAAAGAGTATGAAGTGTCCTATTAGACACATTTTTTGAAGCATGAAAGTTGTCAAATTGACTTTATCTTCATCTGAATAATGAATAACTCCGAAGATCTTCTTGATCTTATGGATACAAGCATTTCCCATCAATTTATATTGAGTATTGGATGTATAGAGAGTACCTTGAGTGTAAGTAGTACTTTTACATTCACAAGAAGACTCTAATTAACTATATAATTTTATAATAAATTCTATGACATGATGGTTAATAGCGCCTTATTATGTCGTAGTTGATGTCAATCTGCATTAAAAAAAGTATAAAATGTCCTATTAGACAAATGTTTTTAAGTATGATATCAAATTGACCTTGTCTTCATTGAGTACCGAATGACTCTAAAGATGTTCTTGATCTCTTGGGTGCAACTTATCATAATTCCCAACTTGTTCTTCTTTTTTACTGCTTAGAATTCATTATAACTCACCATAAATAATCCCAGACTTGTTCTTCTTTTTACATTTTGGAATTTATTCTTCTTCTTTAAAGAAGGCAATTCCATTCTCTTAAAATGTTTTATATGAGACACGCTTGGAACATAGTCCTAAATGATTAATATTGTGGGTAGGAGCTTGGGATTGAGCTTATATATGGACTTGAAATTAAGGTACATAGTACCTACAAAGTTTAAATAACTTGGAACTGGAGACTTGCATCACCACTTGAGTTGTGTTTAGGCTTGCATGGCCTAAAATAAACCATGAAGCACTATAAAAATCTCCAAACGCTTTGGGTTGCATAATGTTCTGTTAGGGATTGCACCTTGAGTTAAATGGGGTCAAAATGTTGCCCTGGATAGAAGCCAAGTGCATAGAAATTGCATCTTTAGATGTTGGCATCATAACTAATGTAGTAATAGTAGTTCTGCCTTCTTTTCTAACCAATGCCTAAAATGAAAATCACATAAATTAGTACAACTAGCATGGGCTTATCCTCAAAAGCTAATGAGCTTCCTATTATCATAATTGGTATAGTTTAGACTCGACGATAGTGGTTGTTTAATTTGTCAACTTTAATTTGATATCATGTCCTATGGTACCCTTATTTCCATTTAATATAATTAGACTTACAATGGTAATAAAGAACATGGTAGGTGGATAGGAGGGTCGACTGCCTAGCCTTCTTTACTAGTTATGCCTTTAGGGTGTCGGCTCTATCTGCTCTATTTGCGCGAATGGTCGTAATGTCCACTTGCGCCGACTAGTACTATTAGGGTTATTGCCCCTCTTATTGGTGGCAAGTCACCTTCTTGGAACACTTCCGCTTTCGCTCCACCTTAGTGGTGAGGAGAATGACGTGGGGATACAGATGACCAAAATTGACGATCTCCTCATCTCCCTCTTAGTACCAAGTAATTAGCTCCCTTAGGCAGTGACCTTAAAGGCTGGCCCTCATAATCTCAAGTAGGCTTCTAATGACAAAGCAACAATAATAAGGAAAATAGCGAAAGAGAGTTTGAGAAAGCTCACTCTCTAATTATAAGGGATAATATATGAGCTCCAGTAATAGGTGATTGAAGATCATGCTTTCAACATTTGTAGGCTAGGATGTAAGGAACATTGTCTTATGTGAAGCAAGGGGGGAGAACTTCAAGGGAAAACACCATAGGATCATCTTGATAAGGTCCTAAAAGACGAAGAGGAAGTGGCTTTACTAGTCTTTATTATTGTAAAGGGAGAGAAAGAGTTGAAGAAAGGATCATCCTTATTGAACCTTGAAGTAAAAAAAGCCTATATTGGATGAAACATTATGAAGGATGCAAAAAAGGTTGCAAAAAGGTTATGAGGTTTGGATGATCTTAACCTTAGGGTGGGCACAAACAATCAAAAACAATAAATAAGATGTCAAGACTTCAGGGTCAATTAGAAAAGCATGAGCTTATAGATGTTAAGGATATTGATGATAAGATTAGGTTGGGAATTCAAAAACCCCTTAACTGTACCACCCAGGGATTAAGGGCCCGACTGAATCCAATCCAGTTCTCCTATCTTAGACTATTGCCAGTCCATAACTCGACATAAACATTACTGTCTCGGGATAATTAGTGAAAATTGAATACATATAAGTAAAGTACATTTCTAAAGAGTGAATTTTAGATCATTCATACATAGTCTCAAATAGACAATTCTATCATAAAAATGTGTTGAACCCATTTTGGTTTGACTTAGTTTGGTTTTAATAAAGCTAAACACTTAAAATTATAATAGAATGCTATTGGTTATGACTAAGGAAATTAAGGGATTTCCAAAAGGGATATATTGTCAAAATTCTTTATATTTTGAGTAGGAATGCAATAGGTTTTGAGGTTCTAAATAATTTTTTTTTAGAGCAAAATGATCCCTAAAAGAGCCAAAAAATATCTTTTAAACATAAAGGCCAAAATCCAACTAGGTGGGTGTTGGTTGACTAGAGACAAGTATGGTCCACCAGAACCAATACTTAATTTCACTGAGTAAACCTGGTTGGTCGACCAACCCGTCTGTTGGTATACTAGAGACAAGGCACAATTTTTCCTGTGCCTGGGTGTTGGTCGACCAAGCCTGGACCTGGTCGACTAGAGCTAGTAGAAGTCTACCCTGACCTATTTCCCCTGCACTACTTCTGGGCGCCTAGCTCTAGGCCCTGGACGAGCAGAGTGACCCTGGAGCCCATGTGCACCTGCAAACTGATGTGTCCTTTGTATGTCCAATGGAGGGATAGTCACATGGGTTGCTTTTTAAGTCAAGGACTGACACGCTAGCTTTTTCCTATGATAGTACACTGTGTTTTTAATATTTCTTAATTCTAGTACTTTTTGTAAGGCACATTTTCTACTTGTATACCCATCACAATCACCTTTTTACCTACCACTATGAGTACTCCAAGATAACTATTTGCAGGATCTTTTTGGAGTAAGAGATGTCACATGAAGGGTTTTTACTAGTCGGTACACAGGAAGTAAAAAAGTAGAAGATTTAAAATCAACCTTGGAGAATCCTCTGCATAAATCTTTTTGGAGGAAAAGATGAATCTTTTCCCCACCTACCCGTAACGGTTAGGGATTCCCTTTGGACCTATAAAAGAAGCAAATGTAGACTACTTTTCATAAGGATCTTGGAGAACAAAATGTGTTTTATATTCTTAAGAGTTTGAGAGAGTTTCTTGACATAACTTGTCCTCCTCTTTGGTTCATATTCTAACTCCTTAAGAGGAAGGTTTCTTGGGTAATTCTCTCATGTATGTAGGTCAAAAAGAAATGTGCTAGCTTGGTAGATCTTCATCCTTTTCTTGATCAAGACCAAGACTATAGGAAGCTACTTTAGTGCTAACAACGTATGTTAGAATTGGGTGGCCTCAAAGCCAATCATTGTACATTCTAGTTCAGATTATTAATAAAGGCAATCATTTCTTCATTTAATAGTTCTCGCGAACGACTATCGTAATGAAGGTCCATAGACAAATGTATGGGATATTGAATCATGATGAGATCATGATAGTGAGATCAATATCCTAAGGCAATTGTCTTAAATAGTTCTCGATCATAGGATATTTGAGATGGACATTAAATATCCGATAAGATCGACACAAGTTATCTCTGTTCATGTGATAAGGGTGAATGATCTCACATTCACTCGTGTGGTGACACTAAGACAAACAAGTGGGTGCTCATTAGAGAATGAGTTCACTGAACAGACCCAAATAAGAATTCCTGGATGGTAATTATACCTATTAGTCAACTAGGGAATTCAATCGTTGCAGTAGCACAGTTGGTCCTTTGACCTGAGTCACCAATGATACCTTGTTTGTGGACCATTGTATCTTGATTCTCTGACTCGTGGACTTTAACCATTAAGTCCACCATAATCGGTCTTTCAGATACAGTGGAAAGCTTGCGAAGGTAATTGAGTGAACAACAAGGGATCACTCACTCTTGGTATAAGACTGGAGAGAGAATGTCCTATGGATGTGTACACAGAAATCCCTGGCCAGGGTCAAATGAAAGAGATGTCTTTCTAGATATTAACTGTGTACTAGAATCCATCTGGATAATGCAATAGAGGGTTTGACTATAAAACCATACCCTTGCGTTATCGGAACATTGCATGAGTGAAAGATTATATCTGTGCGTCATCTGCAGACGGAAAGATTCAATTGAAGGGAACAGTATCCCTTATATCTTCTGGGATCATGAGGTAGTGTTTGGTGTTGTTCATGATCAGAAGGCCAAGTGAATTAATCATCGGATGATAATTTACTTGTTTATTAAATTAATCATTTAACATATGATGTTTAAATGTTAATTAATAAATATTAAACTCAAGAAACAATTCTAAGTTTAATGGGCTTGCAACCGGACTGATATATGGGCCTAGAGGGTCACACACATAAGAGTTCTCGTCAGACGGTGAGAGATGTTAAATTTCATGCTTATCTGGGTTTTTATGAAAAACTGCAGGATAAACATGAAGATTTAATGGAGAATTATCCAAGGCCAAATTCTTGGATAATCATGAGGATTAACTCTTGTGCTTATCCTTATTTTTATATAAGGAGGGCCAAGGGGGAGGGGTAAAAAGTTGGTTGGACGAATTACTCACCCAAGATTCTCTCACTCCTCTCTCTCTCTCCTTCTCTCTCTCTTGGAGTGGATCTGTCTCTCTCCGCGCATGGTGGATTTGAGATCTGGTCGGAGCACTCAAGTCGAGGAGGAAATCGCGTCTGCTGCGGGAACTCGTGTGGATACCTCTAGAGATCGTGTGCGTGCGCGATTACCGAGTCGGCATCATCTACGGGAGATTCGAAACCCCGCAAAGGTGAAGAACTGTTCTTCCCGCATTTATTTTAATGTCCGTTTTACGACCCCAGCAATCGATACAATGGAATCATTTTTTATTTCCACTGCGTTCATGGCGATTCCTTACAACGTCTTCCTCCTTTGAAGAGAAGATCTTGTGGAGCATATCAAGAAAGGACTGCTAGGTGGATCTAAGGAGCTTCTTCTACATCAATTTGACACTTAGAGCAAGGACACTACAAGAGTGAATCAAAGGCTTGAACTTTCTTTGTTTTATTCATTGTTGTAATATTTAAGAAAGTTACATTATTTTGTGTGTGTAACGTAGAGTAGGAAGTTAGGGTTTCTGTCTTTCTTACTCTTTCTTGTTGTTTGCCTTCTCTTGTGAAAGAGGTCAATCTTTAAGAGGATTGGAGGTTATTTTCCTTCCTTGGTAGAAGAGGGCTATCTTTTGCAAAGGATAGAGGTTGTGTTCCTTCCATGGTAGAAGATGGTCAATCTTTGAGGGGATTAGAGGTGTGCTTTACTAGAGTTCTTATCTCTAAGAGGAGCCTTACTAGAGGCTTGGTATCTAGTTGTTTGGTTAGCTAGGGCCGTATCTATTAGAGGTGTAGTAGAAGTGTTTTATAGTAGAAAGGCTCAACAAAGTTGGGGGGTGGATGTAGATCACCATTTGGTGAACTGAACCACTATAAATCTTGTGTCTCTTGTGTGGTTGTACTTATTCTTCATTGCATCATAATCATAGAACGATATAGTTTTAAAGTACATTAACTTAATTAAAGATTTCATGAAGAAATTTTTAACACCCTATTCACCCCCCTCCAGGGTGTAGCCCATAGGTCTAAATCCAATAAGATGAATTAATTGCACCAAACTAAATGATTAAATATCACAAGTTTAATATTGTTATATGTCCAAAATATAATTCCCTAATATAAATTATACCATTTGTATCTCATTACCTCACTCTGGCCACCATTTGCATCGACTCTAACTCTACCAGTAAGACTCACCTATACCTATGAATGGGCTAAGTCTCCGAAAGATAACTCAGTAAGGATCCTGTTATGTGCCCTACACCTTTACAACACATTGATAAATTAGTTAGACCAATTAACTAATTATGAGAGTCCATTAATGAGTTTAACTAATTTAATTTAATTCAATTAAGTCAATTATGAATGCCCACTACCCCATTTAAGTTAATTAAGATAGATCATTAACTTAATTAAACCTTTGGGTTTGGATGCATTAGAGAGCAGTTTAATAATAAGATTTTTTTCATATAAGCTCATATAATCTTTTGATATTACAAATAAGCCTCCCTAATATGACTATTTACAATAAGCCCCCACAATCTACCGTAAATTAGTGAAAAGCTCCTAAAGCTTACAAATAAGTCCCTGAGAGAGTTACAGATAAGCCCCTAAAAGGGCTTATTTGTAACAAAGTTGCGATTGTGGAGGTTTATTTGTAAATAGTCAGATTAAGGGGGTTTATTTATAATATCAAAAGATTTTAGAGACTTATGTAAAAAAAATCTTAATAAAATAGTGATAACTTTCTGTAGAGAACTCGGACTAAGGCATAGTTAGTATCATTAGAAAGAGCACGAAAAGATATATAACTTGTACAAAGATAATTTTTATGAATTAAGATGTTTCAAGAGTCAATAAGATTGATAATCAGTTATATAAAAAGCCGCCAGTGAAAAACAAGTCTTAATAGGACTAGAATTCGAATTAGGAAAGAAGAAAAAGTATAATTAAAGTTAACCACAATCTAAAAAGTTTTAGAAGAGATATTTGAGTTAGGTTATAAGTAAAATACAAAAGATTTGAGTATGTTTAAGATTCCAATTCATAAGTAGAAAACCATAATTTAAATCCTACTCGAATTAAGATTTTGTACATAGATTTATTTGACATAGTCATGATATTTTAACTATAACTTTACGTAAAAAATTATAAATTAAATTAAACAACTCTCATTAGAAAGATAATTTAAAACTATATATCTTTTATGAAGACCATATTTTTAAAATAAGTCGTTTACCAGTAAAAATTTAGATTATATTTGGTATTCATTCTTAGAAATTCCTTCTCATTTGTCATTATGGGATGTAAAAAGGCAATCTTCATTCTCAATTCTTAGAATGAGAATACTATTTGGCTATCATTTTTAACTTGTGTAAGAATGTCTTTTATAGAATAAAGTTAATACTAAAGAAAGTAATGTTCTTTTGAGGGAAGGCCTCCTTAATATGAGAATAAAGCTTCAAAGTTATTCTCATTCTCTTAGAATGATCCTTTCTTTATCAGAATGCTTTCCTAGAAGGGTTACCGAAGACATTTCAATAGACACATCCCTCATTTTAAGAGAGAATGAGGTTTTGGGAATGGATACCAAAGACTACCTTAGACATGTTTGGACGGGAATGGAATCTGTCAGATTTCTAAATTCAGAGTATTTAGGACAACATGTTAGAAAAATACAGATAACTTTTCGCATAGAAGTCCAAAAATAGTGAGATTAGTAGCATTAGAAAGAGAATAAAAAGTTCTAAGCCTTTGGATAAGAGAGTTTTTACTAATTGTAATTTTTAAGAGGTCAAATTTAAAAATTCGTTGAAAAGAAATCACAGGTTTCGAAAATAAAGTCTGATTTACACTAAGATTGCCGCTTTAACTTGAAGAGAAAGTCTTGTTAAGCAAAGATCTGATCCCAAAGAGGAAGAGAGTTATTACTGGATATAGAAAGGATAATCAACTATAAATAAGTCCTTAGATTTATACTAGAGCAATTAGGGTCATAGCTCTTCTTAGAAGGTAAGTTTATGGTGTTGTTCTTGAGAGAAAGAGGGAAGGCTACTAAGTTGCAAGGGGGTACTTTTTCAATGTGAGAAGGTTCTTTTGGGCCTTAAAAGGTGTGAAGAAGGGTTTAGAATGGCTGAAGGTCATAGAGCTTATTTGAGAGAACTCTACGAACTATCAAGAATCGATCTTTTTTCAAGAAGTAGACGGATAACTTTAAACATAAACTGTTTTATACTAACAATTATATTATTTTTCAAGTTTTCAAAAATTAATCAACTACTAAGAAACTTAATCTGGATATCTACTTAACAATCACCAAATTTCATATTTTTAAGATATTATTTATTATTTATTATATGATTAATTTCTCAACTTATGCAATTTATCCACTCAGTTTTTATGTTTCTAACTGTTATCACCTGAGTTGAAAATGCCCATTCTCCTCTATCTGATGTCCTATTGACCTAAAAGTTTTGTAGAAATCTATTTTGCATGTTATCTTCATGTTCAACAAATGTTATAATTTTTAAAAAATTTTAATTATTTATTTTATAATTTTCTTATCATATTATGCAACTTGTCTTGACAATTTTGAAATTTTAACTTGCGGTTCTTTTTTATCACTCGATTCATGTCCAAATCATACCAAATTTTATTGATATCTATGTCAAATTGCCCTTGACCCTTTGTAAAGTTTGATAATTTTTTGATCCCGTTTGTTATTTATTTTATCCTCTATTTTAGGTTGCTAAAATTTTCTATTAAAGTCAATTTTTCAGAATAATAGTGGGAGTTCGAAATTATATCAAATTGATCCAGAAATTGATAATAACTTAGTAGACATTTTGCATACATCATATTTATCATGTTCGTCAAGTTGTCTTATTTCTAAATCTGTTTGCTATTTTTCATTCTATTTATTAAATTTTTAGTTTTGAAAATAGGTTTTAATGTCTGAAAATTATGATTTATAATCCAAAAATTTTGAGAAAATTCTTATCATGTTGTTTTCACTCCAGTTACCTGTTAGAATTTGATTGGCCTAAGAAATTACATATTTGATCTATTTGACTATTTAAGTGACCTATTTTCAAAGGAAATCGATTTATTTTGACTTTGATATATACATATCATCATGATAATTTAGATTTCAGATCTATAATGAGTTTGTGATCATTGTAAAGTATGTGTGCCTTATATGTATGACTTCGTTTGGACAGTGCCACCTTACAACCTCTTTGTGAGTGCTCAATTTGAGTGTGTGATTATCATGAATCAAGTGTTGTTTAATGACAATAAAATAATTAAAAACTAATATGTGATCGTCAGAAACTTTTAACTAAAAAGTTTCAAAAGAAAGATTTGATTGCTTACCTATTTGAGACGTGGGAGATATGGATGTTCTTGATTCCCTCTCTTCAGCCAGCTGAAGAAAGAGAACCCTTTTTACTCTTGTTCTTGCTTGATTTGGATATCGTCTTTTTCACTCCAAAATTTCTTCTTTTCCTAATCTCCACTTTGATTCTTTTGATGCTCCTTTGTACCTTAGAAAGAATGAGATAAAAGGAAGAAGAAAAGCTATTAGAACTAATAGAATGTAGAATCTATTCTAACAAGATTGTTAATCATACAATCAAAATAAGGAGCTCACTTGTTTGATGTTTGTTTAAACTCCTAAAGCATGTATGGGATTGGAAAAGATGATTATGTGAGTGAGTGTGTGAAGAGTATGAAATGGTAAGTATGATTGTATAAATATGAAAGTATGCAAGAACACTAAAGAAGAAGGAAGATTAGATAGCCCCTTGAAGCCTTGGGTCTTACTTGATCTTGAAGGACGAAGAGGATGAAGAGTTGACCATGTTTTTCTCCTTCAAGTGCTCCTGGAAACTGTCACGCAACACTTCGATCCTTCTTGTTCCAATCTCTTCGAACCTTTTTCTGAATCTTTTCTTAACCTTTTCGAACTCTTTTCAATGACCAACCCCTTCTAATGATCAAGGGCTTGGGTTTATATAGAACTAGTGTTAGAGCTCTCACGCGCCTCTACGACCACTTATGGATCAACTTGAAAGAGTTTGAAGCCAATCCAACCAAGAAAACAAGATAATCTCGGCCAAATCATCATTATCTGTAATTAATTAAATCGCGTCGCCCGAAGGAGATGTCTTTCAACTAAATTAAAGCTAATGATAATCCGAAAAGAAGGAAACCTAAATGGCATCGGGCATAGGCGACGTGCTTCAGTTAATTAGGAAATTAATTAAAAATTAAATTAAAAATTGAAATGAATTAGGAAACCTAAATGGCGTCCACCAAGGGCGACGTCTTTTAGCAAAATTTAATATTCCGATTAAAAATATGAGTTAAAATCAATTTTTCTAATAAACTAAATAGCATCATAACAGGACGACGTCATTCAGACAATTAATTCAGAAAATTAATAAAAAATACTTATTGATTAAAAATCAGTCCATTTTAGGGCATCATTATATGATATGAAATTTATTCAATATGATGTCAAAATTAGCGTGTCTACACTATTCAGATAGTTAAGATGCCAAGGATATGTAGATGAGACTTCACACAACTCTTGCAGATTTGAGAAGCTCTTAACATGAGTTGTACCTTCCATTATAATGTTGGTCTAGTTAGCATAAACCTTATGACCACAACTCGAAGACCATGGAAAATCCCCCATGTAATTGGCCATAGCTAGCCTATGTAAGGGAACAATGAAACTTAGAGGCATGCTCATGATTATCAATAGAAGAAGTATAAGAAGAGGAAAGTAAGATGTACTAAGGCCCGTGATCCTCTCCTTTCTAGGTATTGGACTCCATTGAAAACCCTTTTTGATTTAAGCATTCGATGCAAATTGGCCAACAATTGAATGGATATAGCATTGTGATTAGTGAAAGATTGGGCGTAGGCATGCAAATGGCAGGAATTTACACACCCTTCACTGGAATAGGCACAACTTCATGCTTTCATTTCAGAATGACAATTGTACCCAATTCAGAAAGGCACGACAAGATCTATGTAACTGACAATGATAGCTAGCCATCACTAGGGTTTTCAATGGGTCCCGAAAGCTCGAAAGCCCAGTCTGGCCCGGCCCCAATTAACTAGGCATGGGTATTAAAATTGAGCCCATTTCATTTTTGGGTTAGGCTTGGGCTTTGATTTTAAGTCTGATCTCTAAAATGGCCAAACTTGGGCTTTGTCAAGCCTGAGTTCGAAAGCCCAAAAAGCAAGATAAATATTAAATTTAAAGAATGATAATAGAATTTGTATAATATATACGTGTTCACATTAAGAAGATCTCACATTAAGAAGATCATTCATTTGCACACATATATCATACAAAATACTTTATGTACAGACATTTTGGACTAATGTTTCAACTATCTTAAATTCAAGAAGGTTCCCTATATATGTACTTACTAAGGAATACTAGACATGTAATAATTACCTGATAGAGTTCACACCTTTATGACATCTTAAAAATCATCATATGTACCGTTAATCATTATAATGTTTTAGTACGAGTTAATCAATATTTGATCAAAGTGCTATGGTAACTTTTGCTATTATAAAAGATCACATATCTATGACACCTTCAAAGTAATCATGTGCATCATAAATCATTAAAATATTTTAGTGTGAGTTGGTCAATATTTGATCAAAGTGTTATGGTAAATTTTGATTTTATAAAAGATGCATTCTTATCCTAAACATGAAAGACCAAAATATGATTGACTTATTTGATTTTTTATGTGTGTTATTGAATATGATGATCTTGAAGATCTCATTTTTTAATGGGTGAAGGGATGACACTAATTCTTGATAATATGATAGATTACATAATTTTAAATAAAGGAATTAATTCTTCTTATAAGCTCAAAACCCAAGTTATTTTGGGCTTGGGCTTGGTTTGGGCTTAAGCATAGATAAGTGGGCCAGGGCCGGGTTTGGGCCTCACTTTTCTTGGCGGGCTTGGGCTTGGGCTTTGCTAAGCCTGACCTGAGTCCCGCCCGTTGATACCCCTACCTTTCGCTGCCATTTTGGGCCCAAATTCCACCATTTTTCTTTTCTTATAGCATTAGATAATTTTCTTTACTATACTAGCAAGGTCATAAATTGACTTGTGTGCCAAGGTAAGAGCAAAATTAGGAGTTCCTTTAGTTTAGAAAGTTGTTCAAAATTATTTCTTTTGTAAGTCTAGGCAATGAATTGCCATTGCCAATTTGAAAAATTTTCATTTTTTTTTCACTCCTTTATATGAAGGGGGCATAATTACAAATGAATGCTTTAGCTTATTTGAGAATTCTTGGTTCAAATAGAAATATGGCAATTTTTCCCACTTCTTCTTCAACTTCATTCTTCTTTTCTTTTTATTTCTCCTATGGCCATTGGCTTGTATCGAGATTGAAGCATTTTTCCTCATAGGAACACAATCAAAGCCCTCACTAGATATTTATTTTTACATGCATTCTTTGATAGTTGCCTTTACCATCACCATCATCATCATTGTAAGAGATCAGATAGTTCAAAGCACTCAACTACTTTCTAATCTCTATATATCCAAAGTACCAAATCATCTAAGATTATATTTCCTTGATGGGTAAAAGTCTCACCTAGTCCAAAACAGCTAGTGGGCCAGACTGACAACACGTGCTTGAGGAAAGATTTGTGGGCACACCTAGTAAAGTGGCCCTGCCAACGATAACGCTCAGCCCACTAATCTCCCATCAAAGGAACCGTATAAGTCCTTCTCCTCGCAGACTCTCTAAGATAGGTCATCCGGGGACCCACTTCCTCAGGCAGAACCTAACCTCTTCGGCCTAATCAGACTCCGAGGAGAGACAGGGCTGAAACGAACTCAGGAACTGGCTCGAATACGAATCTACAGGTTGCCTCCGCAAGGAGACTCAGGTGGGGTACCTTATCTAATCGGAACAGGACCGACAACCGCCTTTGCAGTACTATAAAGGGATCCCCTATTCGATAGACGAAGGTACGGACAACTAATCCAGCCTCCTTGTGCTTCTTCTAGTATCCCCTAGCTTTCTGACTTAAGTATTGGAGGGGAATCCCCCAGATCACCACCGAGGGCCCTTGATGGTGTTCTCTTTTACAGGAGCAGTTCATCTCTCCCCTCTGATCACTGACAGAGGACCCTGATCATAGTGGATGAGATTTTGACCCATCATCTTTTGACACCTTCCATGGGAATGATATGAGAGGTCATAGTCAAAGGCAACCACAATAGGGCATCCAGGCAAAAGGAGGTTGCAGGGGATGGCATAATCCTCCCCCTTCTGCCACCTCCAGTCGTCGATGCCTATATAGCGCCAAGACCTACTAGTGGTGACTAAGGCCGTCCCAAAGAGATGCACCATGCGGTCCAAGGCCCTGACCGGCAATTATTAATAGACCTTATCTATCGACTGGAAGCTAAGGTCGACCGCCTTGAAGGAGAAGCACAACACAGAAGGCGCGGCAGAATAGCAAGCCCCTCGGGGAGTCGTCAGAATAAAAAAAACCCAGCACCCCCTAAGCCGCCTTCTCCGCAAGATGGCCCTTTAGCCTCCACTAAAGAGCAACCTTACTACCACAACCCCGAGCTAGACGGAGGGCGCAGTCGGTCCTGCGAGCGGTTGGTGAGGGACGACCCTCTACTCGGGGGTCATCCAACCAAGCGAATAGTCTGGCCCCCCATGAAATAGGGGGTCACACCGGCAACAGCGCAATGGTGCCTCCGTTGATAATAGCACTTCTTCCAGATTTTCCCCCAGCCACACTTCTTCTTCCTTAGGATCAATAGCCTCGCCCTGACATAGATGTAGCAGTTATAATCGCCACTCTCGCTACTTATTCCCTGGAGAGAAGAGGGTGCATAACCTAGAAGAACGGGTAGAGAACTTACTCCGTCAGGACTAAAAATCAACCCTAGAAGACATAGGAAGCTGGAGCTCCTATTTTACCAAAAGAGTGCAGGAAGAACCACTACCCCCACGCTTTCGTATGCCTACTCTAAGGACCCAAATGACCACCTACATATGTTTGAGAGCACGTTCTCACTCCTAAACATGCTGGATGAGATCAAATGTCGGGCCTTCCCAACGACAATGAAAGGGAATGCCCGACAATGGTTTCGACAACTCAAACCAAAGTCTATTGATAACTTTAGGGAGCTGCAGCGCTCTGTTCAGAACAACTTTGTAGCCAACAGGCGAGTGCTAGTGACCACAATGTCACTAGCATCCCTGCGACATAAAAGAGACGAGTCATTTTGGAGATTATAGGCCCGTTTTCACGAAGCAATATTTAAAATACATAATGTAGACGTACCTAGTACGACACAATACTTCAAAGTGGGCACCACCATCCCCCAAGCCCAGTTTGAGCTCAACAAAGAACCACCGATCGACCTGCCTGATTTCATCAGAAAGGTCAATATTTGCATAAATAGTGAAGAACTGCTCCACAACTTCAAGTCTTTACAATAGCAGTCCGACTTTGAAAGTAAGAGTGAAGAGCAGGCGATGCTCAAAAGAAATAAGAGGCGCTTGGATCGTGATCAAAATGATTGACCATATAAAGACTAACTCCAAGACCAAATGGAGGGTCGGCGCGACTGGCACCTCGGCCGACTGGAAGGGAATTGCACCATGTTGAATACCTATCGAACGTATGCTGTATGAAATTAGGAATGAGAACTCTGTCCACTGACCGAAGAAGATGAAACCAATTCATGGGGCTGAGAAGATTGAGAAATTCTATGCCTTCCATAAGGATTACGACCACTTCACATCCGAGTGCTATGATCTCAGGAGGGAGATCGAAGCCCTGATTAAATGGGATACTTGAAAAAGTATGTTACCAATAGAGGGGAATGAGATTCTAGACAGAAAGCGCGAAGGAAAAGCAACCGATCCCCACCGTCGTTGACTGAGATCACTCTACCCCTTCTGACTAGGTCATCCACGTGTTCTACGAAGGAGCCTCCAGCGGTGGAGACAGCAACAAGAAGAGAAGAAATTACTCTTCAAAAACACAATGACTCACATGGGAAATCGCTACTATCAACCTTACCTCCCTAACTAGGGAACCGATCACCTTCTCTGACAAAGACTTGTAAGGTATTGTGCTCCCTCATAACGACGCATTAGTTATCGAAGCTGACATTGCAAGCTATCGCGTCAAGAGAATCTTCATCGACAATAGAAGCTTGCTAAATATCCTATTCTTAGACTGCTTCAACCAGCTCGAGCCAAACCTGACAGGCATGCGAAAGGTGCGAACTCCAATCTATGGCTTTAACGGCCAACCTATAACTGCCGAAGGTCATATAATTCTCCTTATAACACTAGGACTCCCACAACTCTCAGTCACCCAGGAGGTTGAGTTTACTATTGTCGTTATCCCCTCCGTATACAACATTATACTTGGGAGAGAATCAATGGGATGGTTTAGGGCAGTCCCGTCGAGCCTACATCAAAAGTTGAAGTTTTCAGCTAGAGAGGAAATCAAATAAGTGAGGGGGAACCAAAACATCTCCTGATAGATGTACTTGGTAGCTACCAATGCATAGTTGAAGAAACATGTTATCGTTATTTGAATAGCTCGGGCCTCAACATAGGCCGTGCCTTTAAGCTTTTGAATTATGTCCGGAATATTCTTATGATATGCGTCCCTTTTATCAATAGCCACTCCTAAACTCTTGTGATAAAACTATTTACTTTCTTCAATGGTACCAAGTTGTCTTTGTTTCCCAAATAAACGCTCTAATAGCACAGGTATGAAGCGATTCTGATCGACGCAAAGCAAACCATGCAACATCTACCAGACGTCGATTGGGATAAATAAATTTTCCCGTGTTGAGTCTTACCTCGCAGGGAAGGGGTTCCCCACCCTCAAATGGGACTAAACTCATTCAATTTTTCCCTACCGAGTCTCACCTCGTAAGGAAGGGGCTCTCAATCCTCAGATGGGACTAAACTGGTTTGGTTTCCCCCTATCGAGAGTCGCCTCGTAAGAAAAGGGGCTCTCTACCCTTAGATGAAACTAAACTCATTAGGTTTTCCCCTGCCGAGCCTCACCTCATAGGAAAGGAGCTCCCCACGCTCATATGAGACTAAACTCGTTCGATTTCCCTCTGTCAAGTCTCGTCTCATAGGAAAGAGGCTCTCCACTATTAGATGGGATTAAACTCGTTCAATTTCCCTCTACCGAGCCTCGCCTCGTAGAGAAGAGGCTCCCCACCTATAGATGAGACTAAACTCGTTCGAATCTCCCCTTGTCAAGCCTCATCTGACAGGCAAGGAGCTTGTCTACCACTAATTCGCACGTTAAACCTTTAAACATAGACTATGTTTAGCCTAAATTCTCTCATGTAAATTAGCCTAAACATCGGGGGGGAGAGGGGGACAGATATTATATTGTGATTTAGATGCATACTTGTCATGATATGATTTGATATATTTGAATGGCACATAAATCTGAAATCTTTATTTCATATGTTCGTTTAAATTTAGTTTAGTTATTTAAATTCTTTAATCATCCTATTTAGATATTTCTTTATAATCATATGAATCTGCTTAGCCTTATGATCTTTGACATGAATATGATTTGATAAGCTACTTTGTCATGATAATTGCTATATGTTCAATTCGATATGTGATATGTTTTGTTCATGGCTAGTAGATTTGTTCAATAAGATAAGAATTCGATCATGTCATATATGGTATATGTTAGTTTATCTATTTATGTTATCAGAAAACACATTTGATTTGATAATTCTATATTTGACCATGTTTGTATCATGTTTTTATCTGAACTATATGTAGAACTATGTAAAATCATATTTAGTATAATTAGATAATGTGAATTGCAAAGTCACTATATATTAAGTTATATAGATGGTTTGAAACCTACTGAATGGTAGGCTCAAAAATCCAACCAATTTTTTTTCAGGAGAAACTATTTTAGGATCTGCATAAGTGAGGAATCAAGCATATTAAATTTTCAGAAGAGCTTTTCGTTAGCAAATTAATAGTTTGATATAGTAAGGAATAATGAGGGATTGATGTATTTTTATTTATTTGGTGAGATTGAGAATTTGATACTAATTGATAAATATTGTAATTTGTGAACTTTGATATTAACTATGTTTTAAATATTTTAAATTAATTGATAATTATGATTTTTTTTTTAAATCGTCTTGTAGTTTATTAACTCTCATATATGTTGGTTATGATGAGATTTATCCCGAGATTACGTAGTCAGAGTTGAGTTAAAAAAAAATGAACCGAATCTAGGACGTAACACCGTTGGGCCGCTCCTCGACCCATAAAAAAGTGTTCTTCCAGTCACGAACACTGGAATACTTGGTCTCCAATGCGAGCGGCACTTCCTTCCACTCCTCGAACTAGATGAAGCCCTAATTCCCCTTGTCACTGCTTCGCTTGACCTGGTACAAGTCCAAGAACATCCCTATGTTGGACACTGAGTGCCCCTTCTCTTGGGCCAAAACGTAGAATCCTAAAGCAAGCCTCCAAGCATTTGACACCAGTTAAGCGGGAGTGACTCGGAGGAAGTTTAGCAACTCCTTCACGAAGGGGTAGATCGACAGTTGAAACCTTGCTTAAACATGGCCTCATACACCACAAAAGAGCGATGTTGCCCCGAATAAATTCAATCCCTCTCTGACGGAAGGACAAAAGTGTATTAGGCAAGAATCTAGTAGGAAGCTTGGAGTTCCGCCAAGAGCCTTGCTGTGGCTCGCGTGGCCCCCAGGCTGCGCGGTCTTCCTCCACCCCTTCTGTGTAAAGCATGCCCCTTGATTCACTGTATGCCATTGCAACGGAGATGTAAGAAAAAAGAAGGGGCGGTTGAAGGAGCTCTGTAGCATACCGACCTTTAGAGAGAAAGAAACAGGAAGCTAGGGGTAAAGGATGACGATAAGGTCTCCTCACTTAGAGTCCTCCGCCTCACCTCTTATAGCAGCTACCACTTAGGCAATGGTGGTGCAACGCTTCCCAAGGTAGGCACCCCTTGAGCGATGAAGCGACGGACCGTGCCAGGAGGGTATGATTACCCGAAGTAGCACTGTAAAATCGAGTAGACGTGACGTACGGAGTTGTACCCATGGAAGCTGGGGAGATCTTGTGCCTCCCTCGGCGGGAAAAGCACTCTGTCATTTCAAATATTTTGAGATCAAGTAAGAATCTCATTCCTTGCCTTCGAATTCAACCACTGCATGTCGCATAGTTAGGTGGCAGCTTTTTAGGGCACGCTTTGTCGTACTGAACACGCCAAGGAGTGAGGGGAAAACGATGGGTAAAAGTCTTATCCATCCAAAAGCCAGTGGGCCGGATTGACAACATGGACCTGAGGAAAGATCGTGGGCACATTCGGTAAAGTGGCCCTGTCAATGGTAACGCCCAGCCGGCTAATCTAAGTTCATAGAAGGAAATGTGTAAGTCCTCCTGATAGACTGCTTAAGGTAGGTCATCTAGGGTCCCACTCCTTCAATCGGAATCCGACCTCTTCGTTCTAACCAGACCTCGATGAAAGATGGGGCCGAAACAAACTTGGCAACCGGTTCGGATACGAATCTATAGGTTACCTCCGCAAGGAGACTCAGGTGGGATACTTTCTCTAATCAGAACAGGAACGACAGTTGCCTCTATGTTGCTATAAAGGGACCCCCTATTCGACAAACGAAGGTACACAATAACAATCGGAGGGAGATCCCATGGATCACCATCGGAGGCCTTTGACGGTGTTTTCTTTCATAGGAGCAGCTGATCTCTCCCCTCCAATCACTGGCGGAGGGCTTTGATCGTGGTGGACGAGATTTCGGCTCGCCATTTTTAAACTTAGTATCAATTGGATAAGTGATTTCAACCCTCTAAAAGGGTTTTTGATGTTTGCATTAGGTAATTGAGTGGATTAAAAAGTGACACCAAGAAAACCACTTTGTAGCCGGTATGCCAAGTAAACATGGTGAACTTAATTGTGAATGTTTCTTGAAGTCTTAGTCTCCACCCCAAAATCTCAAGCGTGTTTGAGTAAAATAACTGTGTAGCTCGTAAATCTTATTGAAACCTTAGTTGGACTGTTCATCCTAATTAAAACGTACAGGAAATGAGGTACATATGGGGCCATATTCATATCAAACAATAAATTTGTGAAATTATGTGACATCAATGTCGATAGATGATTGTGAGAGCCGGGCAGGCAAGTTTCTACGTGGAGGATACTACCATGCAATCAGGAACGCAAGTTAAGAAGATTCGATCAGATATTGGAATGTTGGACTTGCACTTCCAATAATTTAAATTGTCAATTGAACACATTGAAAAGAGCATACAATCCACAGCCATCCCATACCAATACACAGCACACGTTTCTCGCCCATACAGTGCACAAATAGTAACAGCAATGAGAAGTCATGTAAGGATCGAGGGAGAGGGATCGGGAGATGATCAGCTTTCACAGCTCGAATCCACTGTGTTTCCGACCCAAACCTTGGAAAGCCACCGGCGTGACATGCCCATCTTCCCGGCCGGAGAGGAAATCTAACACACCAACTAGCTCCCAATCTTCATCGGTTGCCACAGAGGTGTTTTCCTGCTAAAGAATCTGTCGACCACCCTGGAATCCAGTAGCTCGATCGCCTCCTTCGACTTGATACAACGAGGGGTCTTGTACTGGTTGACGGAGGACCCCTGCGACACGCAGAAGTCCATGAGCGCGTCGAAGGTCCCCTGCTTCACCACCCTGATCTCCAGCGGCCCGATGGACCTGTCCTTGCTCCGGCACCTCCTGTAGACGGCGTCCAGAGAGCCTTCCACGGCCTCGCAGCAGCCCTCCATCGCCGCAGAGTCGGCGCTGCACTCCTGGGCACCGCCCACGGTCTTCAGCTCCCAGAAGAGCACGTAGTGCCCCGGGATCGACGACGTGTCGGCGTAGCTGGTGTACTCCGCCAGCAGGCAGCCCAGAGGATCCAGCAGGCGCTGGGCCTGCGTTACCGCCTGGAGGAGGTCCTCCTCATTGGTCTTGTCCGTGTCGACGCTGAGCACGACGTTGCGCCGGTGCACGAACCTGAACTGCGGGGCCGCGTTGTGGAATCCCGTCACCATGAGGATGTCGCCAACGCGGTACCTGTATAGTCCTGACAACAACACGGAAATTTTACACGGGGACCAACTGGATCTTAATTGGCAGCAAGACGCATGTATGACAGTGCCGCGTTAAGAAGGCATGTCTGCTATAGCTCTCGATCAGACCTGCCCTGCAGGTCCGGCCCAACAGTAGCTAGCATCGTACCGATGTTCTTGAGCATTACTGCAGTGTTACAGCTTGCCAAAAGACGTGCAAACAGAAGCATATGGACGATTTTGTGTGGTTGTTTTCACAGATGAAGCTGTTGTTATGAGGTGGTGCCCACGCAGGGCACTGCAGGTGGCCAATACTCATTAGATTAGATTGGATCGATCGAGATCTGATCTCCTCCAATCTCGTAAAAACTGATGAGCAGATCTCTCCGAGAATCCGCCCACCTGAATTGTATATGTGGCCTCAAGAGGGCCAGATCCCAACGTGGGGTCTGACCCCAAATGTGGAGACTATGGAGCCAATCGTGCTGCAGATTTTATAAACTAAGCTATTATGTGGCCGGTTTGCTGCATTGTTAATGGCGAACGCAGCTGTAACGCGTGTGGGGTGGGATGAGATGGACGCTAGCTGCCCACCCTGACACGAACAAGGAGTGTAAGGGGGAAGGAGACCGAAGCGGCACGTGGGGTCAGATCCGGAAAGCGAGCGCTCACCGGTGAAAGTGGTCACAATGAGCTCGTAATGGCGACCGGGCTCCACGTCGACCAGGTCGACCACTTCGCCCGCCAGTTGATGCTGCTGCGCCTGCGTCGGGCCGTCATCACCCACCGCGCCATTGCACTCGACATGTTCGACCTCGTCCCCCCGGCTGGCCTTCTCCACGGGGAGGAACTCGAAGTAGGCCATGTTGGGGAGGAGGGTGTAGGACACGTCTCTGGGCAGGCTCAGCGGCTTCAGGTTGATGCCGAAGTAGCACTCCGAGGACGCGTACATGGTGGACACCAGCGGCAGCCCCCCGCTGTAGAAGTCGAGCGTGGGGATGTACTGCGCCATGGACCCGGTGACGATGACATCGACGTACTTGGTCCGGGGCCAGAGCTTCTTAATTATGCCCTCCCACGAGCTCCTGCCGCACTCGGCCTCGATGGAGCCGGCCAGCTCCGGCTCGGGCTGCTTCAGGACACTCGCCACCGCGCCGCGGCACCCTTCGTCCGTGATCCAGTCGCTGAGGTGCCCGGTGCGTATGTTGGCGCAGAGCTCCCACCAGTGGTCCTCCAGGAACTTGATCGCCCGAAGGAACGCGGACGCGAAGACGGCGCCGACCCGGAGCACCTCGTCCCTCTGGACCAGCCCGCACAGCAGTTGACAGTACATGCTCTGTTTGCTGTCGGGGCACACGATGGTCTCGTCGGGGCTGGTGTAGACGTTGAACCTGTTGAAGGGCCTGTTGCGGAAGTTGCTGCTCTTGTAGTAGCTTGTCAGGACCGGCCTCGCCATCAGACCCGAAGGAGTGCTGATCTCTGGCTTGATGAAGAGGAGGTACATGCCTTTCCCCTGGTCCAGCCCGTCCACATACCTAGATGAACATGCCAATTCACTGTTTCATTCGTAGAGAAGTGGGGGAAAAGAACAAGACATGGCCAGAATCATTAAGGAGGGTGTTCCTCTCACTGGTTCATCACGGGCACCAGAAGGTTGTACAAGAAGCTCTTCCTGTCGAGGTCTTCCACTGTGGATGGCATCATCTTTGGCTGCCCCCCGGATGTCCCGGAGCTGCAAAGAGAACAACATCAAAGTATTGGACATCATGATGTGAAATATGAAATTAGCCAAGGCTTTACAGTACAGGCATCCCCAGTACGTACACACCTTGTGAGGAGTTCCGTGATGGGTTCGGACGAGATTATACTGGACGGATCGCCGTTGGCAAGTCTCTCGATGTAAGGCTTGACCTGCTCGTAATCCACGATAGGGACCTCTTTCTTGAAGAGGTCCCTGTCGAGCTCGCCGCTGAGGAAGCTGCGCAGGTACTCTGTCCCTGCGTTTCGAGTGAGGATCTCCATCAGCACCTGTTGCTGTATCTGCCTTGCATTGGTGGTCAGTTCCTCTATAAGCTTCATGCCGCCTTCGCCATCATTGGGATCACAGGGAAGCAACATTGCGGACTGCACAAGAAGAACCACACACAGCCTAGTTTGCTATGGATCGAAGTGATCTTTTCATAATCTCTCTCTTCCTCAGGTGTGCAAGAGAGACGAGAAAAGAGGAAGAGGAAATAGCCTGGTGAGCAAGACAAGGATTTAGCTAGAGTTACGGACACAGTGGTGGTTTTAAGTGGCAGAGGGGAAACACAGAACAGGAAGTAGTCCTGGTGAGAGGACAGAAGAAGATTGGAAGGCACCCTTCAATCCTGTAGGTCACGGCACGTATTTAAACCCCAGCTAGCCGCTCTGGATTGGACTTGTGCTTCTTGGTATCTTCTTATAGAGGGGCATGAACAAACAACACAGCTGGTCTTTGGGAGGGGACTTTCGAAATTGATGCATTTGCAACAAAACTATTGGAACGAGCATGAAGTGTAGGGGGGAGAGGAGGTTGTGGAGGTCCTACAACACGTGCCCATGTCCGGTAAGCTGTGATCAGATGCAGCTATTCTGGGTCAAACCTCCGGAGAATTTTTATAATCCGACCAGGAAAAAAAATGACAACCGTATCATCTAGGCTAGTGTCCCTAAAGGTGCAGTGGCGTTTTCTGCATCACCTTTAGGGCATATCGATATCTCAAGCTAGCTTATGGAGAGTTTTATAGCCCGCGAATATATCCAAATCAACTATTCCTGCACTTCACTGATGCGTCGGAGTATCTTTGTACATCTCTTTGAAGGCCAGGCGAAGGCAGTGCTCAGGAAGATCACAACAGGAACGAAGACAAAATTGTGAATTAGGAACACGTACAGTACTGGCTTAACTCTTCAGAACTGTAGGTCTTATCACTTATGCTAGCAGGGAAGCCGGTGAGCGACCATGCATGGACATGGGATGATGGGAACGAGATCTTCTGAACCAGGCACATTCCACCAGGCTAGCTAATAGAAACATGCCACAGTCTCCAATTTATGGGACCAAGCTCTGAGGGGTTAAGGAATCCTTTCGCTGGTCGGCCGGACAACAACGACCCTAGGATCGATCTACACTTGCACGCACGAAGAAGCATATTGATACAAATGCGCACATGAGACCTCTAACTTGCAACTTAAATAACCTGAAGTAGTAAAAGAAAATTGAGCTCGAAATGGAGGAAAATTTCATTTGGGTTCTCTCCTAAGTCAAAGTTGATTTGTTACTCCAAAGTCGAGGAATGTACTGAGATTCTGACCAGTTATTTTCAGGAGTTGGAAGATGTTTCTTTTACTCGCTATTTATATATTTAGTTGGACTCTCACAATCAAACATTCTATGCTGCAAGCCTGCAAGACGCCACCGTTAATCTTTTATCTCTGCAGTTGTCACTAATATTTGACTTCACTAAGCACTGTTGTGTGAATTGAACGGCGCAGCAAACTTGGGCACATTTCCGGCTTTTAAAGACAAGCTGGATGCTTCGAAGTTTGAGGAGTTGTAGTCTTATCATTAGATAATACTTCCATCAAGAAGTACAAATTAAGAACCGTCCTGCATGTTCTCCCTTCTACACAGAATGAGCTATTTCTTCTCATTACTTTAACTTACTTGATTGTGACCTCTAATTTCCGGAGATTACATCGATCCCAGAGTACTGATCAATACTGACTCAAAACAAGAGACTAGTCAAATAGTACTGTTCTATCATTATGTAGGCTCACAAATTTAACTCTCTCTATATTAGTTTACTAACAATCAGAGTCAGAGAATAGTTTAATGTAACTGTTGTTTGTATTAAGTGGAAGATCAATAAGAATAAAACCACTAAAGGAAAAAATATATATATAGGTGATTCCTAACTAAACCCAAGTTAGGTTTGCAATTTTTAAAATGGGCAAGGTGATTTTTGAAAGGAGATGTCAGTTTTCATGGATGATGGGCAGAATCCGAATGATGAGTTCCATTTTTGGAACAGAAATCAGCACCAGGTTATTATAGAAACCATTGTTTGACTGGAAATCCAGCAGCATGCACGGTTCAGCATAGCTTCTGACTCATCAGTTGCTAAAAAGGACGGCCATAATTTAAGGCTTGAAGACAAGAGCCGGTGCTTCCTCTAGTAAATGGGAATCCATTTTCTCGTGATCACTTCAGACCCCACAAGCTAGCGCATCAACAACTTGGTGTTCACCACTTAAATTTTATATATCAAAACATGGAAAAATAATTATCTATGTTGCACATCACAGCTAATTAGACTCAATTCTATGACGTAGCCGCCCCACATACTGAAATTGGTGACAAAGAAAGATGGTTGTCCATACTTGTTCGAATAGCTACAGACGCGGCATGACATCAAACAAACTAATTGCTTCTCCACAAACCTAGAACATTTCTCTAATGTTCCAATGAACTTTTTGTGACATGCATATATAGAGGAAAGATAAGCCTTTTGGGTTGCACCAAGATGTGATCATTACATCCAAGGTAGTCTTGCCAAAACATATGGATCGATAAGGTAACTCCATCCTCTGAGGGGGTAAACTAAAGCCATGGGAAGGTAAACGAGGATAAAACTGAAGAGCGATAGCACTGTGAATATTAATTTTTCTCACGCCACCGAGCTCCTCGCTCGTCCACGAGATAGCAGACCAGCTGAGAAGATAAATTAAGAAGACGCTGCGGCTTGTTGCCAAGGGGTGCGGGATTTGCTGGATCTGTTGCAGCAAAGACTGGGGAATTTAATACAGGTGGGAAGGTGTCTTCTAGTGAGGACAAGGAACCCTTGAAAAGGGCAGGAGAGATGGAGGAAACAAGGGGAGGGAGTAGAGTAAGACCCCATGGACTAGTGTGACTGACACAGTGACACGGATGCCGAAACCAAAGGAAGCTGCCGCGCACCCCGGGCCCTTTGTCCATCTCTGGGTGAGAGTCTCATCCACCTATTTATGTTTCTTGTTCTCTTGTTTTTAAATCAAGTGTAAGTTCATGGGGAAACGATAATCTATTTGCTTGAGTTGTTGTGTATTTTCAGACAAATGAAAATGAGTATAGAAACAAGTCATTAATTATCTTGAAAAGATGGACAAGTACACATTATCTCTATATACCTAAGGGTACACCAAGATTTAAAGAAAGAGATCCATAGGATTTCTTTATGTGCATAGAGTAGCAATTTACTAATGTAATTTTTAATCATTAGATTTTGGTTTCCAATAGGAAGGTTCAAAAACGAAAATTACGTACCTTATGTGGTTATAAGGTGCCTGTTTTAGAAAAAAAATTAAAATACTGTTTTTCAAAGAAAAAAGGATTCTTAAGTTTGAACCTACACCAAATAAAAGAAAACAATAAGTGCCACTGTCTCATGTTTTATAATGACTTTTATTATGTTTATTTGTATCAAAAGGTTAACTTTACTGTGAATATGCTTCATATTTGAAGTGTGATAAACCGTGAGACAGTATGTAGCAGTAAATAAGATACTTTCCTTTTCTTCTCGGGTCAATTCTTGCCTCTATGATCCAATGGCTGAAATAGGCTAGATGCCTTGCTCCTATGCAAACGCAGGTTCAGTATGAGATTCCTAATTAAGCATGTAGGGTGAGTTGGGTGTACCATGTATTTGAAGATCTTGAGGAGGAATGATGACTTCGATTAAAGTCATACTTGAACTTATTATTGGCAATGAATGAAAATAGAAGCTAAAAGTGCACCTGGATGCTTAGACCAAAAGGTTCTGTGGAAGTGCCGCTTAGTGATCAACACAATAGTAAACTTTTGAATTGTTTGGTTTGACATAAAATACTATAAAATATGGTAAAATAATATGTTACAGTATTTTACGTCAAATCAAATGACCTCATGGATGGCCCGTGATCATGGTTCCCTCACTGTGGCACGAATTCTCTCTCTTCGAGGGTGTGTTTTATTTCTGGATATGCATCATCTATAAATGAACATATATATGTGAGATAATATATATGAGTTTCTTAGAAAAGAAGCTTGTTTAATTTAGATGCTATATAAGGGAGACAATATGACATAATATGCATAGGCCACCACTCTCAAATGGGGATGGTTTTAGCTCATGGTTCGATGGACAGCTCGTATGTAGCCCTGAATTATTTTGCGCCGTCCACGTATTCCACTAGGCATACGTCAAGATCCTAATACGACGTCAACTCTAATTATAACGGCTAGATAAGCTTAAGAAACCCCCAAAAGGGAAGCCTAGATTCCTTAGATTACCGTCTCACCCATCCCTTCGACAAGAACTATATTCACCTATAATTAATTATAGAGGTTGATCCATTGCATGTGCTTATGGAAGTATGACGCGAATATTCATATATTTTCCCATATGTGTAATCTCAGGAACTAATCAACTTGATAATTCCAATTTAGAGAGGTGATTACTGTTGAGCTACAGCTACGTACCCTACTTTACTTTAAGAGGCGAAAGTGGCTGTACTAGATTAGGGTCCCCTAAACCCAAAACACACAACAAGCACCCAATGGTGCACTTGAGAATGGCCGAGAACCTTCAGTTTTGCTGCCTTAACGCCGGCAATGGCTTTAACATGAGTGCGACAGCGAGCTGAGAGGTACTCTTATGAAAGCTACTCATAGGGTGCCTCCTCCGGCAGGTGCTTTGTCCCTCGGTAATGCTAAAGGCCCCTAGCTGAAAGTGATACTAGCTAATCGATTGCCTAGATCTACTTATTGTTTTGGGAAGTAAACCTTTGTAGTTTATTAGACACATCACGGCCATGTGAGATAAGATAACCCATCTGGATTTAAACCAAAAAGGAGGCCTTCTGAGGAGCCAGGAGGCCATTCTCCTTTGCGTGCACCTCAGAGGAGAGCCACAGGCAAGGAAGAAGCCTTGAGAACGGGGAATGGCCTCTTGCTTGCTCCACCACCCCAAGTATATCTCTTGAGATTAGTAATCACTAAGTTCGAGTCTACCGTTAGCTTCTTCCTGTTATATAATTAGAAGTGATGTATCAACATCGTCTCCTCGATGCCTCCTGACATCTCCAGTTTGTTAATAGTGTGACAACATGATGAATGTTTCAAGTGGATAAGTTATGTACTGGATAACTATACTTAACACTGTTAAAAGCTATAGTTAACCTTGTTAAGTGCCACCAAATTAACACGATGCCCGAGCCCAAGCCGTCGACAGCCCACAACGTATATATATCTTCTCTCTGCACGTTGCACTACCCGATACTAGCTAGCTCGCCACTGGGGGGTCACCAGATCCGAGAAATGGTGGTCCTTAGCATAGAAAATAATGCCCAACTTGCGGCGATGGCCACAGGATCAAAGGGAGGTGGTGTGGACATGCCACGAGCTAGCAGTCGTGCTAGATCTGGTGAGGACATGGTATTTTGTATGGTCAGCACAACATGGAATCCTTAGACTCGAGGGAAGAGAACGGTCCGAGAAGGTACGGGTGGGCACGTGGTCCTGGGCATGATTAGGCGACGCTTCTTATCCGGTTAACCCATACCCACCATCCATTAGTTAGAATATATACATGGCGTCCATCACCTTCTCTACGTTGTTAAACTTAGTTTTTGGGCCAAAACTTTCTCCCAGGAGAGGCACATGACATGAGCTCGGGAGACTAATCTACTTTTCGTTGGAGGATCGATGTTAAGTTGTGGGACTAATCTACTCTTCTAATTCCAATCTGATTCCTAAGCTCTCCACTACCACCACTCAACCCCACACGCCATTTAAACCTGAGAGGCTCCGTTTAAAAACTGCGTGGGGATCAAACCACGCCATGGGCTCTGTTCAATTTTCTATTTCAGCTCCTCTTCGCCCCTTGCCGAGTCTTACAATCCTTCTTGACCCACGAGCTCTCAGCCCATGACAGATAGAAACGCATTGATCCCTCCATCCCAGCACCAGCTTTGGCCCTGATTAGGGTCGTCAACTTCGACTAATTAGGGGCCAGTAACATCTTGGAGGGCTTGGCCAGGACTGTACCAGCTTATCTTTAGATTAGTTCCCTAGGCTGAGCCAGCGGGTTGCCTGCACAGGCACAGTGGCACCAACCTGCACCAGCAGAAACCTGGTCGCGCCGGCTCTGCCTGTGAGACACGAGCACTCCATCTTGGAACCTTTCATGCAGATGGAATCACACTGGCAAGGAGCTGCAACACGCGCAGAACATGTTATTCTCTGGCCACTTGCTTCCCCTCGGCAGAACCTGCTCGGGAAGGTTCTCGATGGCAGACTTCGGCAGCTCCTCTGACACCCTTCCATATATGATTGTGTCCTTACAGATCATACTTCATATTCCCCTCCGTAGCTACATCGAGGTTTATGCAGAAATGGTCTACTAAGTTTCAATGGTGTCCTGACCGTGTCGGTCGCTCGGCCTTCATAAGTGCATGGCGTGAGAGTCGGAAGTGGCGAGAGAAATATATGCTGATGCTGATTGGGTGTTGCAGTAAAACTGCCATCCCAAGATAGATACATGGGAAGAGAAATGATTCAGTGAGCTCGATCTCATCGTGAAGTCGAATTCCATAGTCAATGATATTTTTCACTTTACTCATTCCGCATGGTATGACATCACCGCACTGTCTCGTAAAATGTGCAAGAGCATGGTTGACAGTATCAGTCGATATCAATACGTACTGACCGATATATATCGGTATCGGCCGGCACCGGTACTACTCCTGTAAAAGTTATTGGCCGATACCGGCCGATATTGAGTCGGTACGTATCGGTACTGATACCGGTACTGATATTATCATCCATGTGCAGGAATGTTAAATGGCCGTGTATTGCAACAAAATCCGCCAAGGCTCACCAACACAGGCATTGCAAAAAGAGACTGGACATGTCGGGTTTCCATTTTTTGACTTACACGCTTGCACGGTTGAGCGCATGGAATGGCCTTTTACAAGGGACAGAGTGGAAATCCTGTTAAAGCAGCCTGTCACTTCCGGACCGCTGCTCAGGAAACAAATCGAAAGAAAAGGAAAAGGAAAGAATCTAGCCTAGAAGTGCTGAAGATTAGGGGAATAAGCATTACACACGGTGCTAACTCCACACACTACAGTATAAAGTTCTATGCCCATGGAAGACTACGAATACAGACGTAACCAAGGGAGCGCACGCAAGCAGTGGCAGACACAGCACTTATTCAGTGGGATCGCAGGACCTCACGGGACTGACTTAATAGGCTTAGGCCCAGTATAGATTTTATTTACGTGTAGCCCCACTAATCCAGATTCCGGCCTAGCACGTCCCCGTAGCTCAAGAAAAATCTAAAATAATCTAAAATAAATATTTCTCACAGGTATAGAACTTGTGTCCTCTCCGTAAAAATGAAACGACCAAACAACTAAATCACTCTCTTATTTAAATATTTAATTTTATTTTTTGATAACTTGCTTAACTTGATTCAAATTCTAAGAAAATATTATTTTATTTCCCTAAAGAGAAGACGTCCTCACAGGACTCAGAATCGCACATGACGTGATAGATAGATTGTCTAAGTGACCCCACTGGATAAATTTTCTACATCAGCCACCGCATGCAAAGACCTGCAACATCAATAAAAGTAACAACATCGCTACTAAGTTATTGAGTCATCTTATTGGGAAAGTAGAATGACCATTCAAGAGATAGATCACACGAATAATTTCTCCTCCAGAGGCAATCCGATCTCAATATGCAGCAAATCTTCTACGCGGCACTATGATTACGCCATGCAAGCAGAATGTTTCTCCTGGACAAACATGTGGGACTTCTCGAGGATACCCTTCCAAAGTGATTGCAGATTGCTGATTTCAAAAGACACCGACTTTTTTAAGTGGACTGTTCCCAAGGAACTATACAAGGTGATCTTTCCTTGAAGCTGACAGAAGCTTTGAATTATGAACCACCATAAACAAACAGCACATGAAAAAACTTGGATGTCTGAGCCTTCCTTGAAAGCTGATTATGTGAAAATTGGGTTATTCCATAATCAAATCCAAATGGCGACCATTCTCTCTTTCATTGTGATTCTTCTGTTCCAATTGCTCACAAAAGGAGTATAATAAAGTCCTCCTCAACCCCAGGCCATAGGACAGAAGGTCTGTTCCTTTGCCTTTGTTTTGGACTTGAGTGTCAAGTGAAGATGCTGGACAGCTGGGCAGAATTCGGCCTGGATATGATTAATGAGGTACACCACCGAAATGAAATTCAAAAACTGATTTCACGCCTCTCAGCAAAAAATTTCCCTGTTGGGGATTCAGGTAACAGGATGGTCCAGACTCCAGTGTCAGCACCTTCTTCGGCTGAAATATTTCCTTCCCAGCCGGTCATGGAAGTCTTCACCCAACCTGGACAGTAGCAATTAATGTGAATTTTGTGACCTTCTGGCCTACTGGAAAGAGTCCTTGCCATCAGTCTGGTGTAAGCATTTACTGCTAATTTTGAAACAGAATAGTCAGTAAACATTTGCGGCCACCCATTTGATATCCAGGTTCCATCATTAGCTTGTTTGAGAAACTCAGTGACCATACAGTCAATAAGACTCTCAGACAGACAGTCATCTTTCGAAAGTTGCTCATTCAATGTCACATCACTAATTCTCTGTAAAGTTGAAACATGATCAGTAAAAGGATTCCTTTCTTTCAATTTTTCCTTTTCTAAAAAAATACTAAATTAACCAAATATTGAGGCTAAAGAAATGTCTAAAGCAGGATTATTGGATGGAAAGGAAGGTTAATGCTAGAACCTCAAAAAAAAGAGGTTGGGGGGGGGGGGGGAGGAAATGAGAGACAAGGTTATGCACATCCAATAGCAGGCTATCACTTCCATAAAATAGCATGCTGCAAGAAGTGGGGATCCATAAGCACCAACTTACATTTCGTCTGCCATCAGCTCTGCCCAATCTGGAACTCACATTCAATATTCGAGCGCCAGAAGTTGAAGGTTTCATCAGAGGGATCATTGTTTGGATCATCCGCTTTGTTCCAAAGTAGTTTATCTCAATCACCTTAGCAGCATATTCTACAGAATTATATGATCCCTTGTTGAAATTAACACCAGCATTGTTTACCTGCCCACAATAACACTAACTATCTGAGCAGCAAGAATATTAAGCAGAAATATAAACATGTTGCGTAGATCCTTATCACAGTGGCCATGTTACTATTTCGACAAGAATATGAAGTGCATACTTTAGCAGCAAGCATGTAGTATCCAAGCAGCAAATTAACTAGTTATATAGTGTATACTTCAGCAGCAAATATATCAAATGCAAACCACAAATGTGGGCAGGAACCAACAAAAGTTTCAACTTCTATTGACATTTGACTCCTGTTCAATCCTCAAATTACTAGGAAAAGAAAGAGGGGGAAGGGTAAACACACCGGCAAAAGTGGGATGCAGAGTGCAAGATTTTCAAACATGTATATGGGTGAACGCCAAACAAAATTACTGAAACTATAATAAAAATAAACAACGAAGATGTGGTGCTATTCTCATAGAAGATACCAAACGCATGCTTTGCATGAGCAATCCTCTTCAATTGTCATAGTTTTATGGGTGATATAAAACTTTGTAAAGTCTGTTAGTAGACAGTTTGCACCAAAATCCAGGGACCCAGAACTGAGTAAAAACATGTTATTCTAAAATTTTCAAGGGGATCAATTTTGCAACATGAGGAAGTGAACGTGATTTGAAACCTGGAGGCTCAGGCAAATGCACGAACTTTTTACATCCCCCAATTAATAGGAATGTAGTGACTCACTAAGTTCTTTTCAGATGAACTGGTCACAAGGTAACTGTTAGAATTGTTACTTGTATCCATTTTATCAAGAATTGCAAGTCACAACTCACGTCGAGGCGGAGG
Organism: Zantedeschia hybrid cultivar; assembly: GCA_030544215.1. Lineage (NCBI taxonomy): Eukaryota > Viridiplantae > Streptophyta > Magnoliopsida > Alismatales > Araceae > Zantedeschia > Zantedeschia hybrid cultivar. The sequence goes on from JARZZO010000014.1 coordinate 69,952,876, forward strand.
GGGAGGGGGTGGGAGATTCTTTGTTTATGCAGGTATATCAAGTAGCTACCACTCTACAACAAAGTTATATCGATCAGCTCCTCATACCAAAGCTTCAAAGAAATAAGAAATTCCGATACTTGAAAACAGTCCATCCTACTGCTTCAAATAATGTTTTGCAGGTGCCTCTTTTCATTTCACCTCTTCATTGAAGACTAAGGTGCCATTAGGGAATGTAATTGGGGGAGTTTTCAATGATTGGAATCTCTCAACAGGGAAACTGGTGCTCCCAAATGGTTGAAATCTCTTTGGATTTTGAATCATTCTAATATTGAACCTGAGGAGAGAGACTGGCTGATAGACTGGCTCATGTCTCTCTACATCTTGCTCCTGAAAAAAGCAGTATGTGGGTTGCTTTAGGGGTGGGTGTGGTGGATTTTAGGATGAAAAGACAAAAAACCGCAGGCCCCTATTGCTTTCAGCCTCATCTGCCATTGTGTGCTAGGCTCGCAGAAGGCAAATGTGGGAATCATCAGCAGGCTGTGTTACAAGCATAGTTGTCAATCCCGTCCCGTCCCGGCCTGTCCCGGCCAGGACATCCTGTCCCAGTGAAAAAATGGGATGGGACAGTTTTTGGTCTGTCCCAGTACCTATCCCGGTCTGTCCCGGCCCGTCCCAACTTTTCCCAACCAAAATTTGTATTTTTAAATGAGATTTTCCTAAGTACTTAAGCTCCTTGTAAACTTATTTTGGAGGTTCATTTGATGAATATACTCATCTAAACCCATAAATCTGTCATCAATGCTTCTATTGTATTAATCTTGTGTTATTTATATGTTTATATGTTTATTTTCATATTATTTATTGTATATATATATATATATATATATCTTATATTTGTTGGCATATGTATGAAAAAAATTCCGGGACGGGACATCGGAATTGTCTGGGACACTGGGACGTCCCATCCCAATAGAAAAATGGGACAAGGACCAAGACGGGATTGACAACTATGGTTACAAGTTAAGAAATGTTTCCCAAATGTTATTTTAGATTCCGACAAATGATGAGAAATCTTACTTCTCTGACATCTCTCTCAAGAACATGCTTTTACAAAATGTACAGTTGTGAAAAGTGCCTAAGATGTGTTCATCTTTTTCATGCTTGTCTTCATCAGGTGACAACATCCAAGGTGATTTCATCAAACTACGTGAAAAGCACTGTCCACTAAGATATGGTGAAACTTTATAGATAAAAACTTTCCCCACATTGAGGACCTATCGTTCTAAAGGGGACACCTACTTTGTCAGTTAGTTACTGGTAACTCCCTTGCAGATGAAAATGATAGGGAAGCATAATCAGACCTGGTGGAAGTTCTTGATAGACTAAATATAAGCCATTACATAGGCAGTGTTTGGTGGAGCTTTTAATTGAAAGCATTTTTGGCCTTTTACAGGTCTCAACATAGTTGTTTTGAAAGTACAACACTGGGTCTTGGAAGATATTTATATAGTCTTTTAGTTTTTTGGGGGGGATAAAAATGTGTCGAAGAAAATTTGACTTGTGTAACCATCCAAAATTAGTGCTAGCCACTCTCATTCATCATTTCCCATACCGAAAGTGGAAGCCAAAAGTGGCTTCCAATTAAAGTTTTGCCAAACACACCCTCGATAGTTCAGTCTGCACATTCAGATGCTTTTGTTGTCACAACGTGAAAGCATAAACACAGTTACATTCAACAGCATGTGCACCCATAAACCGAACAAATCAGGCTAAAAGGACTGTAGCTTTTTATACTCATTGTCAAAATGATTGCTTCTGCAAAAGAAGTTCAGAGCTTAAAAACTTAACTACAAACCGTCATCTTATTGTGTTCCCTTAAGTAAGGTGAGAAAGTAAAATCATGGAGCATAAAAAAAATGATAAAACCATTTCAAGTTAAACCCAAAATATAACTTCGCGCACATGATTGCTCATTTAGTACCAAACACAGCATAAGCAGGGTCCCACGACTATACCAAGATGTCGAGACCGCCGTGCTTCACAAGAATCCAATCTGCAAAGGCCTTCACAGACGAGTCATCCGCAACGTCCAACTGGCAATAATCCACATCCAAGCCTTCTCCCCTCAGCGCGCCGGCAGCCTCGAGGCCCTTAACAGAGTCTCTAGACGTGACGACCACACACAGCCCCTGCAACGCGAGCTGCCGGGCGATCTCGTACCCTATTCCTCTGTTGCTCCCCGTCACCGCGGCGACCGTGTCCGCAGACCACCATCTGCGCAGAAAGATGGCAGGAATGAGCCAGACGGTTTCTCAGACGCATTAAAACAAACAGTTGATGTGCAGAACAGTTGTTCCCACCGGTCAGCGGGAGTGTAAGGGATCTTCCGGAGCTCCGAAATCTCCCGGCGCCGCTCCTCCCTCCTCTCTCTCGCGCGCTGTTTCCCGGCCTTGCCCATGAAGGGTTGCGGAAGCGCCCCGCCGGATACAGCCTCTGTGGAGTGTGTGAGCGATCGCGACGCCCAGCTAGGCGAAGGTTTCCGCGGAACCGCCGGGTTCAAGGCCCGGACCGGGGTTTTGCCTGCTCCGAACAGCTATCAGGCTAAAATTGTCGGATTCGGACCCTATCAGTTTTGGAAGGAAAAGACTACATAAAGAGAAGAGGCTATCTAGTTTTTGCCTGAAGCTGTAAACTAGGGATGCAAATGGATTAGATTCGAACATATTTGTCATGCTATCGTAAGACCATTCATTAATTGGCCTATAAGTTAACAATTGGTTGGATAATTAGATTTTAATGTTTCATATGCATTTGGTCAAAAAAAATCCATATCTGTTACTTTATTTGCTATGCACATTGCTTAAAAAAAATTATCCACTAACTGACCAAATAAGTTAGTAATCCGTTGATGAGTGTTATTGATTACCATTTGCATCTCTATTATAAAGTATGAATAATAGTTACTGCAATGCTCTCTGAGCATTATGGTTGTAAGCGCTGCACAAACTTTACATTATTCTACTGTCCCCCTCCAGGTGGTGCAGCAAGTATTACTTAGAAAGTATTCATCTAAAATATTTAGCAAACGTAGTTTGGGGGGAGGGTGTTGTATGTGTGTGGGTCTTAATTAAATAAAGAAATATCTGCTACAGCTTTAGTTAAAAGTAATTTCAGGCTGTCATAGCTCTTAGTTTGATTATCCTATAGACAGGATATTAGATTATGAAGCTCATTTATATGAGTATTGGACTTTCAATTGAAAGTTTGAAATTAGAGTTTTTCGAGGGAAAAATAGAATTGTTAGAGAGAAATTCGTAAGCACAACCCTCTAAAGTTAGATCCACTCTCATCGATGATCTTTTTGTGCTGTAAATAAAAGTTACTTTTGACTTACGTTTTTAAGATAAAAAAGTAATACAAAGAGCGTGTTTGGCACAAGTTTTAATAAAAAACACTTTTGATCTTTGTCAAGTTTGAGCCTAATTATTTTGCGGGGTGGACATTAGACTTTGGAAGGATTCATGTGATCTTTTAGCTTTCAACTAAAAGCTCTAAGGATGTGCTTGGAGAGTTTTTTAGTTGTAAGTCACTTTTGACTCCTATTTATAACATGAAAAATATTATATAAAAATAATTGCAATTGATTTGAGTAGTTATAAAAGACAAATCTTCTTTGGCAACTCATTTTTATCCCAAGTTATGAACCTTTAGTTGGAGCTTTTTGGTTGGAAACTTTAAAATAACTAAAAGATTACCAAATGATTTCTAGGACATAGTATCCTCTCAAAATAAGTGAGCTCAAAATTGTAGAAGTGCCAAAACTGCTTCTAACTGAAACCTATGCCAAACATGGCCCCATTTGATCTTCCTAAATTTGAGAAAAATGGGGTTCTTGGACAAAATTTAATCAATATAGCTGATTAATATCGTGACTACTCTCAACATTTTTGTGTTGAAAAAATAAGTCAAAGTGAAAAGTTTTGCCACACTTACCTTTATTTTGGAATACTATATATGCCTAATGTTGTAAATCTTAGCCACAACAATGCACAATTGAGAGAACCATCGATCTAGCAATCAGATAAGTGGAAGACAAAGTTGAAGAGGCCTAAACAAGTAAAAGGAAGGACCCTCATGGTCAATATGTCATGCGAAAACAGAAGATGGCAGTCACATCAATGCAGTAATTAGATTTAGGTGGTATTTGATAACACTTTATTGTTAAAAATCTAGATTTACATCTGATAAAATTTCTTGCAAGAAACTTTTAAAAATCGATAAGAAGATAGCACTTATGTATTATCTAAATAAATTTGAATATCTATAATTTGATAAGAATATCATTCTTATTGTTTGACTGATGAGTGGATGATGGTGGCAATAGCGACGGCGATGGGTGGCAAGCTAAGGGGTGGTGGTGGAAGTAATGGGATGTCAAATGGATTCAAGAGAAGTTTTAAAAAGTCTAGAAAAAAAGTGCCTCATAATTTAGTGTTAAAGAATCTTTTTTAGACATTTGTAAATTTTTAGGTGTTAATATAGATAGTGATAATTTCATATTAACCACTCTTGTATGCTAGAGTATAAAAATATCATGTATACTTACATATTATCCTACTCGCAAATGTGCCATTTTAGTAGCATATATGAAATATTTATGTATATCAAAGATGGCATGTTCGTAGCTATGTTGAAACATTATGTCTATTTAGAGGGTCAGGGTACGCAAATAATGTGTAAGTAAGCATTTTGTGAAATTTAATACACGAGTGTAATTCGTAGTCATACTTGTTTAGCATTAGTTAAGAGGTGTGACAAAATTAGAGTGGAAGAAGATACATAGAATACATCGAGAAAGACCTAAAATAAGATGGTTAGATATAATCAAAAAGGACTTGACCCTACTATAGGTTGCGACAAGTATGGCATTGGATATATTAAAATGGCGAGACGGGATTTATGTAGCTAACTCCAAATAGGTAGAATAAGGACTTTGATGATGAAGAATAATACATGAGTAGTTAATATGAAATTATCTCATAAAAATATTCTATCAAGTAGATTGAAAAAGAGAATATCTAATCAAGCTCAAATAAGAATGAGAATAAGGAGATGCTATAATATTTCTCCTTTTTAGTTTAGGCCCTGACTGTATTGCACTAAAGTCAAACAAGGTAGATTCTTCTAGACAAGTAGAGGAAAATACCCTGCTAATCACTACAAGAATATGGATAACTGTATTGTAGTAAAGTTTAATAGATGTATCAAATAAGGTGGAATCATCCAAGTAGGTTGAGGAAAACACCCCACTAATATAGGGCTGCAAATGAACTAATGTGCTCGACAAACAGCTGACTTGGCTGAATTATTAAGCCAAATAAACAAGGTTGAACAAAAATTTAAACTCGATTCATTAAATGAGCTGAACTTGAACACAGACGAGTTCGATTTATTTATGTTCGTAAACAAGCTTGTTTAAGTACTTCTTAAGAACTCATTTAAGTAATTAAGAGCTCGTTTACATACTCACTGTGATGAGGCAGAATCCGATTCGGCCCATTGAAGCAGGCCCAAACCCCATTCAGCCCAACAGCAGCAGTACCAGGCCCTCCGGCGGCCTTCGGCCCGTCAGCGGCCCAGCAGCCTTCGGCCCATAAGCGGCACCGTCGCTCCCGGCCCAACAGGCTTCAGCCCGTCAGCGGCCCACCAGCCTACGGCCCGGGAGCAGCGCGGCAGCCCAGGGCACAACAGGCTTCGGCCCGTCAGCGGCCCAACCCCCTTCGGCCCGGTAGCCGAATCCGGCCCACTCCGGTGGCGGATCGGGCGCTATGGCGGTTTATCAGTAAGCCTTCATTTAGTCCTATATCGGCTGCCACCGTTAACCATCCGCTATCCTCTGCTATAAATATCCCGCTATTTGTGGCCAAGAGGGTGGGTGGAAAAAACGGATGCCTCCCCAAGCTTCCGAAACCCTTAAAGGACTTATGTCCGAATAGCATTAAAGCTGTTCTTTCTTGCCTTCTGGATCGAATCTTCTTCGGGAGCTAACTTGACCGTCGGAGGGGGTTCCCCAGGGCTGACGCCCGGGACTCCTGCTGACTGGTTCTTCTTCTTCTTTCCTTCCTGCAGGGGCTCGGTTCGAATCGTCGCCGACCTCCCCGAGTCGGTCTCGGCCGCCGACCTCGGATTCCTCTCCCTGGTCTCGACGCCGAACGCCGGCTGCCCCAAGCCAGGAGACTCGGTCTCGCGCTAAGGAGCCTTCGGGCTCGCTGTCCACGGGCAAGCCCGCCGGCTGCCCCACGCCAGGAGACTCGGTCTCGCGCTGAAGGAGCCTTCGGGCTCACTGTCGGAGAGCAAGCCGTTCCTCCGTCCGATCTCGGACCTTCAGGCTTCGGCTCCGACGCCCGCCGACCGTTCGGCCGAGAGAAGCTCCGTTCGCGCCGCGCCTTCGTCCGCCGAAGGAGCAGCGGCTCACTATCCAAGAGCAGCTCCGGCGGCCGACCGCGCCCCCCGTGAGCGGGTCCAGGTCATCCAGAGAAGCCCCGTCTTCGCCTCGTTGCGGATCCCCGTCGGGTCCCCTTCCATCATCCGGTCCGGACCAGCTCCGGATCCTCTTTTTTCGGATTCCATCTGCGGAATCCGGTCGTGATAGATCCAGTCTACATCACTCACTAAGACATCCATAAATAAACTTAATTAATAAGATATCTAATATATTATAGAATTTTATAACAAATGACTAGGGATGCAACAAACTGGTACTCACATGGTTTGGCTTGAGCTTATTTAATCTTTTGTGATGGATACAATCGTCCCAAAGGATAAATTTTATATATTAGTGACAGATGTTAACTGTCTCAAAAAGTTAGTTGTTTTTTTTTTCCTGAGACGATTGTGTCTATGTCAAAGACTTCAAAATTTGTATTTGAGGTTACTATCAGTCATCCCAAATAATTAGGTTTTTTTTTTTTTTTGAGATGATTGTACTCATGCCCAAAAAAATAAAAAGTGTATCAAACAATACATAAAAATAAAATAAAAATCTTCAAAAATACAATATAAAAATACAATCAAATAGCAAAACACATCAGAAGCTAAACAGAACGTCATCCTAAGTTTCCTCGTCTCTCTCCTTCAGACAATAAGTATTTCTTGAATCAGATGCTTCATTGTCTCCATCTGCTTAGAAGTAGCACTAATAGTTGCACCATAGTAGGATAAGCTGAGTGGGTTAATACCAAAACTAAAAGCGGTGTGGAGGAGTTATATCATTTATCCCTTTGCCAGCAGCCATTAATCAATTCCTGCACATTGGAATCTTCAATCATTAAAATCATTGTATTTTATACATAAACCTGCGATAAATTAACATATACATATATTTAAGTATATTACTATATATATAATATCATATAGTCCTTGTGGACGGATATAGAGATGGATCTATGAAGGCCAGATTTTGATATGGATCCTAAAGGGGGTAAAATTGAGCTAGTCCAATTTAGCCTAGCTCCGGTCCATTTCCATTTTGGCTCCGTGAATGGCCCCACATGCTGTGCGGTTTGCCTTCACGAACCATACAAGTCACTGGGCCCCTCGCGTGCAACAAGGCCTCGAGCATGGGGCACCCTTTCGATGCAAATGGTGACCGATAACCCGATTATTTGACCTAGTTTACAGGTCAATTAACAGATAGTCTTTTTAAACTAATATGTATAAGGGATAACATAACAGATGCATTTTTTTATGACCGAATACATATGGTATAATGAAGATCCAATTATCAAACCGATTATTACTTTATAAGACAGTTAATAGATAGTCTTACTAAGTCTATAACATAATGGATACGGTCATAGATCTATCTTGGATCCGCATCGAGTCCGACCTCTTTGCATCCCTACTTGAGAGAATCCCTCGAGATATCAAGATCACGAGGAGCACCTAGTTCACACCAGCACCAACTACAGTAGGACACCTTTGGGAAAAGCCAAACTAAGGCAATTACGCCCTCATTAAGCAACCTTCCCCATTATGGAGATGACATCCATCGTAACCGCATAAGAACAGGGATTGTGGGATTAATCCCTGCCTTCCCGTGAAGGTTGGTTGGATCGTGGCTTCGTGGAGTGTAAAACAAAATCCTTCTGCAAACGAATCCAACGGCTTGCATGAATAAGAAGAGACGACAGATCAGAGGTAGGTATGTGCACTTTGCCACCAAAAACCCTACAGTCCTCTCTCCTAACACCACCGTTGACTGACTTAAGGATCGAAGAGTTTTCCCTCAAGACCATCCTCCCCACTGATTGATCTCTCTGTGTTGTAGGTTTCAATCTCGCAGCCCTCAGCAACAAATCTCATTGTGACGGTAGAATCCGACGGTTGAGAGCATCAACCACCTGCCTCTACAAATCCAAAATGGATCCATGACCTTACCCACTATGTATATCGTTTTCAAAACACTGCATGCACGTTAACCAATATATAAGCTCAACATTGGTCTAATACTTGGTTTATTAGTTACCGTGTGCATTTGACTTTGAAGAAGTGATTTGGATCTATTAGTTGACTTGGCTTGTTATATGCAAAACAAATTTGTGAGACACAAGAAAAGGAAACAGATATTTGTCATCTATTTTTCGCTCCATTATGAAGAATCAAAAGTATTATATGGAGACCTATATAACTTCCAAAACGTGCAATGTTTTTAAATCTGATTTTGACCTATTTATAGTCCCAGTTCAGGTGGAGATTGGGGGCCGGGGAGCGGAGAGAGGGCTCATGTTTTTGACAACTTTTGGTATTTTTAAAAAAAAAATTAGAATGGAGACATTTGACTCCTACTGTTTACAATCGTGACCTTGTTTGGTTCCTCTATTAAACACCAATATCACTATCACTTTTGATATTTGATATTAATAGAACTTAATTTAAGCATTTGGTTGACTTCTATTAATTTCAAAACTCATTCCCATTTAAGTGTCTAATTGTATCAAATTTATTACAACTATCTACATGTATTACATTTGCTACAGATGCCTTTATGCCTTGATCCAACCCCAACTTATCCATCCTCCAGTCCTCACCCCTCTTCCTCTCTCAACTTCTCCACCGCCTCAGCTTCCTCATTGTCCACGGGGGAGAGGACAGAGGAAAGATCGAGAACGGCGGTGTTAGGTGATCTGTGGCAATGCCTCGGGTTCTCTGGCGGAGCTGATCAGTGATATGCACTTGGGAGTTGTGGCCCAGCTGTGACTTGTTCCACGAAATGCTTGTATGAAAATTGTGGTGCTGAAGCCTACAGTATGCCCAATTTCTAGTACTGTAATAAGCCGATTGTGACATTGCTGAACGGAAAAACACTGTTCTACAAAGTTTTATAAAAGCCATCGGAACAAGCTCTTGTATCATTATTTACATTGATATAACTTCATCCAAATGCCTAAAGATTATATCATATCAGTTGTGATATCGATACTCCTTGTGCTAAAAATATCAATAACTAAATTGATGCAGAAACGCTAGGTAGATCACACTTTTTACCATTCTCCTTTGCCACCTCAATAGGACAGGATACCACAGGGTCATCCTTAGGATTGTTCCCATCACTAACAGCTAATAATAACTACAAAGTACCCATGTGCCACTTGTCCTGTAGGGGTGACAAAGGGTAAATGGTAAAAACTGTAATATACTAATATCGTTCAAATTGATATTATACCGAATTTGATACTCCAACCAACCAGGACATTAGTTTGAGTGTGTGGAGAGAGAGAGAGAGAGAGAGGGAGAGAGAGTGCGTGTTTGTGGGGGTATATCACCTGAATATGTATACGCCAGTACCCACCCTTTCCCTAAAAGTTCGTGGTTTATAGCATTGCCTAATGTTTAATCAGCAGGAGAGAGACGCAAGTGAACACAGAGAGAGAGAGAGAGAGAGAGAGAGAATGGGCGTTATCACTAGAGACAATAGAGACACACAGATAAAAGTTTGTGGTTTCTAGCATTACCCAATGTCAAATCAGCAGAATTGTGTATAAGCAATTGCAAATTTCCCTTCCCAAATAAAAACAAGGTGATGGTTGCAATGATTTGAATATTCCACTAGGAATCCTATCGTTATACATCAACTAGTTTCTGATATACAGAAGCCTTGCCTTACCAAATGCAGCAGGACGGTCTAACAATAACTCTCAACTGTACAAACGTTTATTTTGTGCCGTAAACAAGAATAAGATATGGATACAAAAGCCCCTCTTCTGGGACGGTTTACCAGTGCAGATTATCATTACATTTACAATAGCATGATCCAAGGACAAGGACTATCTTCCGGACATAAGATTAATTAAAGCCTTGTTATCGTAAAAGGCGATAACATCCCAGTCCTCAGTGGAGGACGACAGAGTCATCAATGCAACTACGATGGATCGCATGCTCGGCCTCAGTTGGGGATTCTCTTGCGTGCATGCCCTCGCCAACTGAGCCATCTGGCACCCAAAAAAAAGAGAGAGAAGGTGAAAATGATAGCATATTATATCAGAGTCTAACATACAAATGTGGCTGCATTCAGCATGGTTTTGTTTTCACCTTGTAAACAGAGTCAATAGGATAATTGCCCCCCAGCCTGGGATCAACTAGTTTGGCCATATCTGTTGGATCAGGTTGACTAAGAACACCCTCAAACTGCAGTAATCAGTCAAAAACAAAGTTAATTGCCGCAAGAATTCTGAACGCATAGGCTGCTATGAGCCAAAATCAGTATTGAATGTAAACGGACTGCTGACTACTGTCGCCAACAGATTTCATCTGATGAAAAACATTTGCTTTGACAACAGTCTCTTTAGCTTAAATATGCTCAATAAGGATGACAAGGAGGGATTAATTCTTCTGTCCATAATAAAAAACTGAGGCATGTTTTGAGCTATCACACATCTGACTTTTCATTCTAGAAACCACATTCAAAGCACTGAGAGCAAGAAAGTGAACACATGATGAAGGTATAAGGACGAGAAAACAACCAGGCCAACTAGTCCCCTAGATTCAGTGTCAGATTCATTTGTCTTGACAATAGCTGCTTTTGCTGAAATAAGTTCATAAAGAACAACACCAAAAGCATAGACATCTATCTTCGGAGAGACTTCACCATACTGTGCATACCTGAAAGTGAAAAAGGAAAACAAATTAATGCAATAGTAGAATAGACTTCCCCCCTTTGGAAGCAGTTGATCACCTGCACGAGTAGTTTCACAGAATATAGAGGGCATTCCGGGTGCAATCAACTGCTGATTGCAGTTGATTGTACTTGTGACCGACAATGCTATGCCAAGTCAATCTAGGATATCGTCGATCATAAATGCGACAAAAGGTAAAAGAAAGCAGAAAGATAAACAGTTCTGGTAGAGCAAAATTCTCCGATAAAGAGTGAGTTGTCAATTGTGTTGTTCAGAGGTTACTTGAAAGCAAGGTTTGCCCACTTGGTGATCTGGATTGGATCTAGTCCAGGCAGATACGAGTTGGATCCGATCCGACTCAATCTGACTCGCAAGAGTCAGGTCATGCTAGCTGCTTCTTTTTTTCCAGATCTTTCATTCTTATGAGTAATCTAATAATTAGTGTTTTACGTTACAGATTTTGCTATCACCAATTATTATAGTCACATTTAAGAGAAATACCCAATGTTAATCAATATAAAATGTAAATGTACTTACCAATTAAGAAAAACTCAAATCCAAAACACTAAAAGAACACATTTAAGAGAAATGTACTCATAAATAGTCATGCCTCATAATCTCAATTTTCAAACAAAGTGCATATCTAGTACATCACTGCGTATCGGGCTGTATCAGGTGGGACCGGAGCAACTTGAGCCGGATTGCAAATGGCTTGCATCAGATCGCAGCAGCTCAAGCCTCCGGCACAAGTCGGAATGATACATTACGAGTCGGCTCGATCCACAGCAAACCATTTGTGAATCGCCAAGTCAAACCGACCCAACAGCTCAGACTCATCCAGGCACAAGTCGACTCGTATAAGTCAGCCCGACCTGGTGCGATACGGCAAACCATGCTTATAAGCATGCCCTAGAGTTTAAATCATTAGTTCTCATTTCCTTCGTGTATAAATATCTTTGAAGACAATATATCATTCTCGTCTAGCCTAAAATAATGTAAAGAAGATAAAATTCGAGCACAATCATCATCTTAACCATGGGAATATATAAATAGGTTATATTGTGCAATTCCTCTGGTTCTGACCCAGCGGTAAAAGGTCCCTACATGTGGTGTCGGGTGGAGGGTCTTCCTCTACACCTGTGGAATGTCAATACCTATCGGTGCATTGCTGAGAGGCTCGGCGTTCTCCGGGGTGTGGATGTTAGAACTCTACGTATGGACATGCTTCTGTATGCAAGAATCTTGGTGGAGATGGATTCCATGTTCTCATCCACCTTGAGGTTGAGGGTGGGGGATAGATGGTTTTGGGTGTCCGTTAGTATTGAATATCCATCCTCGTCCTCTGAAACATCCGGAGCTTCTAGGGATGCCGATCAGTGGACATAGGCGGAGGTCGTTGCCGAGTACAGATCTTTCAAGGCGAAGCAGGAACAGAAGACTACCCGCCAGAACACTATCCCCATGGTGAAAACAGGGGAATCGGAGGTGATCCGGAGTCAAAAGCTGAGTCAGAGGAAGGCACCCAACTCGGTTCCGTCACTTCAAACTCAGTCTACCTTGGAGGAGAAATCGGCTGGTGAGGAGGATTTGCTGGTGGTTGCCCCGAGCATTCTTGCAACCGGAACCGCTTAAAATGATGATACCCCTGTTGGGAAAGCTCGAGTTGCAGGCGGCTGTTCAGAGACCTGATGTAGCGGCACTCGAGGCTTCCGTTGTGGGGTGGGAAGGTGTGGGACCAATTATGCAAGAGGATTCTAGTGCGCCTGATTGGTCCAAGGTGGTTGCTGGGGAGACTAAGAGATCGGGCAGGGAAGATAAACAGGAGCGGGTCGATCGAGTGGGCTTGGCGGGTAAACAACTGGGTTAGTTAGTTGGATCCTCTCAGCCGGGGATATATAAGTCTTCAGATCCCCCTTCCAGTTCGTTTATTAAGATGAACGGATCTGTCTTGGGCCTGACGGTTTCATCTTCGTCACCTGATACGCTACGGTCCGGTGCTGTGCTCGATTGTTCGGGGGCTTCGTTGACCACTCCTCAGGCCAAGCCTTGTTCCTCCATGGGAGCTCTCGGAGTCGGAGGAGGTCTGGGTACGTCAGAACTCTCTACTATCTTCTCTTCATCTCTCAATACTCTACTGTTCAAGCAATTATGGAAGCGGGAGCCCTTGAGGGGAGTGATCCTTCTGATCGTGTATGGAGGGAGGAGTTAGTGTTAGTGTGTGTTGCAGATAAGGAACATCCAGATGATGATCATGGTATGAAGGATTTTATGGGTGTTTGCTGTGGGCAATCCAGTGGCAGCTTAGATAGTGCTTCAACAGTTGTTGACAGGGATACTTTTTGAGCGCCTGGGGAAGCCATTGAACATGTCAACAGGGTGCAGATGGCAGATACCAATTGTGGGCAGTCATTGCAGGTGGTCCCCTATTCTCCTAATTCTCAAGTCATGACAGTGGTATCACAGTAGGCTGTGGACACTTGGACAGAGGAGATTTTGCAGTTTGGAAGACAGATTGTGGTCTCTTTCCTTGGTAAGGAACATCTACTCAGAAGCTTTATCAAAAAATTGAAAAGGAGTGACTCTCTGCAAAACTCTTTGAAGAGATAAGGAAAGGGGGGAGGAATCAAGAAAGGGAAGAAAGATCTGAGTTATATAAAAGAAAATGAAGTAATTGATTCTCTTAGGGAGAAGAACAAGGAGGCACAGAGGGTTCAGAAATGAATGTATGTACATGGAACATTAGAATTCTTAATCGAATTCAAATAGAGGGCATTTAGAGAATTGATTCACCCTTTTAAACTTGATTGTGTGTGATTACAGGAGACCAAGATGAGCATTGTGGATGATTTTCTTGTTAGAAGGATACGAGGTAGTCTATTGGCCGAATGGGTTCTACCAGCGGTTGATTCCAGTGGAGGACAGCTTATTTTGTGGAATGGGAAAAAAGTTTAAGAGGAAAAGTCTGTGATGTTGGTAACTTCAGCATCTCAGTTAACTCCTCAACAAGAAGATCTACCAATCAGTGGGTAATTACCTCAGTCTATGGCCCTCATAGTCAGCAATTGAAAGAGAACTTCTTGCAGGAGTTGTGTAGATTAAATCAGATGTTTGGTGATGATTGGTGTGTGCTCGGAGACTTCAACCTGGTAATGTATCCATGGGAAAGATCCGGAAACCGAAAGTGGAACAAGGATATATGGAATGTTTTGGGGAGTGGATAAGAGAATGTGCTTTGGTGGACCTAGAAATCCCAAACAGGAGATATACTTGGTAAAATCTTCAGCTTAACTGCATCCAGTCTAGACTTACAGAGTGATGGTCTCTAATAAGTGGCTGATGTGATTTCCTGTCTCCCGGCTGAAAGGATTGAATAGAGCAGTGTCTGATCACATCCCTATCCTCTTGAGAACTGCTGATGGTAACAAGCATCATAAAATATTCAGATATGAGCTGCATTGGCATACCAATGAGGAATTTAAAGAGCTAATAACCAGATGGTGGAATGATATTCCAGTGGCTGAATATGCTTGTAAAACCTTTGCAAAAAAACTTAAATAAATTAGATCTAGAATCAAGAAGTGTAGTCACAAATTTGGAGAGGCTGCTAGAATTGGACAACAGTTGATGCATAGCATTGATGAGTTAGAAAGCAGGCAGATCAGGGTAATTTGACAGAGGGAGAGTTATCCCAGCTGAAAGATGATAAGAAAGAGTACAATGAATGGCTATTCAAAGAAGAAATAAGGTGGAAGCAAAGACCGAAAGAACATTGGCTGGGGGGCGGGGGGACAATAATACAAAATTCTTCCATGCAGCTGCTAGTACAAGGAAGAGATCATTGATGATTGTACATCTGTGGGAAGGAGATAGACTCATTGAGGATAAGGGGGAGATTAAGGAGGTATTTCTTTCATTCTACAAAAATCTGTTTACAGAAGACTTTGATTGGAGACCACGTGTGATGGAAGGGGTGCTCCCTAAGATTGACAATGCTCAAGCAGAGTGGCTATGCGCAGAAATTTGAAGGATGAGGAAATTCAGCAATTTTCCTCCTTGTTGACAGATTTATATGCTTTGTCTATACATCCAAATGTACATGATAAATTAATTTGGGGACCTACTAATGGGAGTTTCACTGTGAAATCTTATTATGATCTGCTGGACGGAGAAATGCCTACATACTTGAAGTTTGATGAAGTGTGGAAAATAAAATCTCCGTTAAAAGTTAGAGCTTTCATGTGGCTGATGTACGAAAAGAGGATAGTTACTAAAGTCTACAGGAGGAAATGGTGCCAAGAGGATGATATTTTGTGTTCCCTATGTGGCAACGAACCGGAAGATGTAGATCACCTGCCAGTCAATTGCAAGGTGAGTACAACAGTATGGAATACTATAGGAGAGCTCATGAATTTTAAACCTCATTTCCAAACAGCAGGGGAGATGTCATTTTTCAAACATTTGAGATCCAAGTATAAACAGAGAATACATAGAAGATTTGTTGGGATGATCCCGCATGCAATCTGCTGGAGCATTTGGAAAGAGAGAAATGATGCGATCTTCAGAGGAGGAAAAATATATGTGGAAATATTGCCATAAGAAGCTGGACACTTTTGTATAATTGGTCAAAACATATTTTAGGTTTTTCTGTTGAAAATTGGATAAGGCATTTAAATAGTTAATGCCATTGTAATTTTTATTTTGATGGGATAGGAATCTCTCCTGTCCGTTTCTTTCTTTCTTTGCGTTGTACTTCCTCTATTGAATAAAATTAGTGGTACAATCCATGATTTTCTCAAAAAAAAAAAAAGCAGAGTGGCTATGCACTCAATTCTCAAGAGAGGAAGTCAAAGAAGAAAATTTTTCTATGAATGCCAATAAGTCTCTTAGTCCCGATGGGTTCTGCCTTGGCTTCTATCAATTGTTTTGGGATACCATCACAAAAGACCTCATGGAAGCAATCACAGAATTTCAGGATAATCCTCACTGCATTAAGGGTTTCAATTCAACCTTCATTGTACTAATTCCCAAGAAGGAGGGTGCGGAAGCTGTAACTGAATATAGGCCAATTAGTCTGTTAAACGGATGCTATAAAATTATTACGAAGGTGATGGCCAACAGACTAAAGAAGGTTATTCACCCTCTTCTTGTGAGTCCTAACCAATCAGCTTTCAAGGAAGGTAACTATATTTCGGACAATTTCCTAGATGCATATGAAGCGATCCACAATCAGAAGGTGCGTAAAAGAGGAGTGGTTTTCAAGGTGGACTTTGAAAAGGCATAACCTTCGGTCTGGGTTATAACCTTAAAGGAAACCACTAATGGTCCACTTCCTTAGCTCAAGCCCTTCGGCCATAGCTCGTTGGCCTTCGTCCCTTTCTTTTTTTAAGTAAGGTAGAGCCTTAGAAAATTAAATCAAAGATGAGCAGAAATGGTGTATACGACAGAGTAAGCTGGAAGTGTATTCACAGTACCATGGTTAGTATGGGGTTTAAGCAAAGGTGGATCCATTGAGTGATGAGCTGTACATCTACTCTACGATTCTCCATATTGTTCAATGGGGAAACGTGTGGGTATTTTAGCAGTACGAGAGGCTTGAGACAAGGAAACCCTATTTCTCCTCTTTTATTCCTGTTAGTGGGACAGATTCTGAGTTCACTGTGGGACAGAGCAGTTGACCTTAACCTCGTGGACGGGTTTAAGATTGGAAGGAATGGCTTGCTGTTGACACATCTACCATTTGCAGATGATACTCTTCTTTTTTCCTCAGGAGATGTAGCGAGGATTGAAAATATTATGAGACTTCTTATTCTTATTGAAACAATCACAGGTCTGAAGATAAACTTTGAGAAGTCCTCAGCTGTTGGCATTTTGGCAAGAGATAGTGAAGGAGAGAGCAGATATTCTTAACTGTAAAGTGTCAGATTTTCCCATTAAATACCTGGGGCTACCACTTACAAATGGTACATATAGGAACAAGGATTGGGATGACATTATTCAGAACTTTGAACAGAGGTTAGAAGGTCGGAAAGCTAAGTTATTGTCTGCAGGAGGAAGATGGATTCTGTCTCAGTCAGTCCTCTCTTCTCTAGCTTCGTACCAGCTTTCCATTCTTAAAGTTCCTAGAGCAGTAGCGAGAAGAATTGAATCAATCAGAACCTCCTTTTAGATGGGAGGAAGAAGAGAGAGGAAAGGGTTGCACCTTGTGGCATGGGATCAGGTGTGCAAAAGTAAGGAACAAGGGAGTGCTGGTCTTGTTAAATTGGAGGTCCTCAACAAGGCTTTGTTAGCAAAATCGTTGTGGAGACTGGGAGAAAGTGAGGGAGCAATATGGGCCAAGATCATTAAGTTGAAATACCATCGTGATAACTTGGGACGGGACCTTACACCTTCAAGGACTCATAGTATGTCACCTGTCTGGAGAAACATCACCAACCTTGTGCACTTAGTTGAACCAGGGGTCAAGTTATGTGTGGGGAATGGTCAGCAGATTAGATTTTGGGAGGATACATGGTGCTCAGATCAGCCCTTCTCTATTCAATTCAGTAACCTGTATCACATTGTGGTTGATAAAGGAAAGAGTATAGCTCAGATGAATTCTGGAGCAGTGGAGCCGGTAGTTTTTAGTTGAATTTCACCAGGAGGAGGGACCTTTCACAGGTAGAATTGGAGGAATTTCTGGCTGTTGACACTTACTGATGGGATTACATTAAATGAGAGTCAAGTTGACAGAAGGTTATGGATTTGATACAACAAAGAGTCTTCTTCAGTCAATACACTTTGTAAGATGATTGATGATGGAGGTTTGAGAGTGTCAAGGAAAGAGCTTGTGTGGGCAAACATCTTACCCACTAAGATCAGATTATTCATGTGGAAGGTGGCAAGAGGAAGGCCGTGTGACAGAATTAAATATCTTCTCAACATCCAAAGTTCCAGCTGTATCTTCTGTGGCATGTTTGAGGAGAATATTGATCACCTCTTTTGCCAGTGTGGGATCATTAACGTACAATGGATTTCCCTTTGCAGACTCATTCAAATGCAATGGGTAGTACCTAGTAATGTCCACTCCCTATGGCAGTGGTGAGCAGATAATTGTCCTAATCAATCTGAACTGGAGATTTGGTCCTTGTTCCGTCCAGCTATGATGTGGGCCATATGGTATGAGAGGAATAAAAGAAGACTCAGCGGCGACTTTAATGTGGTAGCTAATATTCTGAGAAGGGCTATTTGTTGGGTCACTGAGCGGGCCAAAGCGGCAAATGTGCTCAGTGATTTGCAGAACACATCTTCCATCACCTTCAAGGCCAATCAGTGGAGGAACCTGATTTCCTGATCTAGGTCTTAGGTTCCTGGGTGTTTCCCACTCCATGTTATCTCCTTGATAAAATGGAGGTTTGTGTTTTAGGGGACTGATGAGTCCTTTTGTCTGTGGTCTCTCCCCCCTGGGGTTATTTTTTCCTCCTTTTGGCTATGCCAATGATGTAATGGGTGGGTTGTTTTTTACTTCTTTTCTGGCTTGGCCAGCCTCTTTATACTTTTTTAGTACTTCAATGAATTGTGACCTTAGCACCCTAAAAAAAAAAGGCCAGTAAATAGATCTTCAAGCACAATCATCATCTTAACCATGGGAACACACAAAAGAAAGGCCAGTAAATAGATCTGCTATTCTTGGTGACATCAGAGTACTTCTGATTCAAAATTCCAGCATTACACATAACCCCCATCATTACCGTTATTCAATCTTCCAATTCAAAGTCCCAGCATTACGCATAACCTCCATCATTATGGTTATTCAATAGATGAAAGAAAGCAGAAAAAGAAATGCAGCTTTTGCAAATGTGATATTCTAACTGATGATTTTTTTCCCATTCATTCACTATTTCACATAATAAATGCAGACTTTAACATATACAATATGTGAAATATATACCATGTTCTTTACTGAACAGTGAATTGCACAATATAACCTATCTGAGCTTGTTAAAAAGTCAGCTGTTTCACATCACCCATTTCAACTATTTGTACCTTCTACACACCACACTTTCCAGTACTAGCCATGAATTGCCACTCATCTTAGGACATTTTCAATATTTTTCTTATTTTCATACTGATCCTCCTCCAAACTATCTGCTGTTTCCACAACCCTTTGGCAAAATTTTGCAAACAATCACAATTATAATTCTCAGAAACCAAAGGTTCCAGACTACTTGCTGATAAGAAAAGGAGAGAAAACAAGGATATTTCCCAACTCTTATCTGCAGAATAATAAGACTACTAGATTATTCAAGTGAAACTGAGCAGCTGTACACCATCTCTTGTTTTAGACTGCAGTACCCTAGAATAGCCGCCAATCTGTCAATTCAGCATCAGGATTTATTACCCCATGTACAAGTTATGCACTGTTATGGTAGTTTTTTCGGAAGGTGGCAAGGCCACAATTCATTAGAAAATAAGAAAGTGAGGTACGAAACAACAAAACAAAAAGCATTCCTCTCTATCAAGAACCAAGATGATAGAGAAAGAAAAGGGAACTGAAGAGAAAAGGGACCAAGATAAAAAGGCAATGCTTCATTCCGAACCTTTCCAGTTTGACAAACCTTCTGCTATAGACCGAACATCCATAAGTTTCACAGCTCTTTTCAGAAAGTACAGAAGGAATTAAAACATTTGATAAAAAACAATCAATCACATGTCCGCAGCATATTCAAAGCTAACTTCCACATGACCATTCTTACTTTATTTAGAACCTTCATCTTCCAAGCCATATCCCTCCACTCATCCCGACAACCCCCATCACTGAAGGTTTTGATGAAGGATGTCACAGAAAAATGGCCATTAGCCTCCCATCTCCAGGGCCTTCTGTCCTCTCTCCCCTCGTGTAACTTAAAATTAACTAAGGTGTTGCATTAATTGACAATACAAGCACAAGGGTTTGAAGAAGGTGGCAATCAAACTTGTTTCCTCATGGTGACCCCAGTAAAATTATGAGATTTCGTGACTTCTGCAAGCAACCTGCCTCCATTTCTGTATCAGTAAGGTCCCTCCCAAGCTACAACTACCAACATCTAACGTTATCAAATCCTTTGAAAATGCAACTAATAACTCCTCCTTTCCCAAGAGATAGCTCGTTGAGACCTGAACAATACAAAGAGGCTGATGCAAACACCATCAATCTTCCTGGAATCTAATTAGTTTCCCATCTCCAACCTTGTATCAATCAAGCATTCCAAGAAGTCTATGTTTCTACAAGTAGCTCTCTGAGAGATGTTAGCTGGCTTTGGTCTCAACTCTCAAGGACCATCCAGTATTCTTCCTATGCTACTCAATCCTGATTGCCCGCCCCCAGAGGGACACTACATCAGACCCAGCTTTCACAACTATTTTGCCAAGAAAGCTTTGTTCTTCCAACTTGCAATAACAATCAGTCCAACCCCTCCTTTCTTGGACCTGCACACTCTGCCCTAGTTGACAAGATTTAAATTTTTCTGCTGTTGGTTGGCTCCTCTCCAGTTTTTTTTTTAAAAAAGATTTCCTAATAGCTCCGATTCTTCTCCACAACTTTAGGTACCTGGAAAACTGATAAATAACACATTGGCATATACATTCTGTTATTCAACTTAGCGATGGAATTCTTCTAGCAAGCAAAGAAAAAATGCATGAAAAAAAATTATACATCAACGTGGTCTTAACAAAATATTTCTGAATTTTAAATTGAGAGCATCTCTTAACATGTCTAATACATCAAATAAGTGTATACAGTTATTCCTTTCACACTTTAACGATAGGTCTCTTACTCAGGGGGCATGTAACCGAATGTTCCAACAAGCCTTGTCTGCAAAGATGCACCACCAACTTCAGTCAGCTTTGTCAGTCCAAAATCTGCAACCTACAAGGCATGACAAATATTGAAAAATAAATAATGTCTGAAATTTTAATCTTTTAGAAGAAGGAAATCAAAGTCAACCTTTGCACGAAAGTTCTCATCAATCAAAATATTTGCTGATTTAATGTCACGATGTATATACACAGGCACAGTGTGCTCATGAATATATTCAAGACCTCTTGCTGCATCGAGGGCAATCTGCACTCTGACAGACCATGGAAGCGGCTCCTTGCCTAACAAAATATGATAAACCTTGCAGCAATGTTAACTTGAGATTATCAAGCAAAGATACCTACAGACAGAAATGTCTGAGAAAGTTCAATTTAGCATGCCACCCATCTCACCAGAAGAACCATGCAAGTGTTGGCTCAGGTTGCCATTCTCAATGTACTCGTAAACCAGGAACAATGAACCCTCAATGCAATATCCTATCAACCGCACCTGCAAAAAAAATTGAACAGAAGGTCCAAACAAAATGAAACTACAGACTAACTTCTCTAAAAGATCAAACATATAGATGATTCTAAAATAAATAACTGAGTAAGAGTTGAAAAGGTCAAATGTGTAATGGCAATGCAGCAAGTCAATTCAACATACCACGAATGTGCAAGTAATGCATTGTCCTTTTAAACACACATGGTGCAAGTAACCCATTGTCCTTTGAAACATGGGCAGTCAAAACCACGCCACGCTATAAAAATACCTGAATTTCCATGGAACTAGACCAGATACACTATGGTGGGATACCATTTTTAGAAAAAACAAAAGACAAAAATGATTGTTATAGTGCTGATTGCTGAAGGTACCGGTGGGGGGTGTGACCGGTGGCTCCCCCACCCCCCGGGACAGCTTTTCTCATTTTTGTCTCTCATTTCCCCCTCTCTCTCTCTCCAACGAAATTCCAAAAGAAAAAAAGAGAGGGAAAGCCACCAATGACATCCAACCCCCCCCCCGGTTGGCTCCTCCATCATCATATAAATTACCCCCACGAAAGGGACTGCTCGGAGGAGACTCAAGGGGGAGAAGACCACGAAGTGCTGCCACCTTAAAGAGAAGTCCAAGATTTCTTCAAGGCAAAGCAAAGCTCATGCTTTCTTGAGCTTGATGACATATTTTAGACTTAAGAAGATACACCCATGCTTCTTGGGTGATCTTTTATGCAACTTCATGCTTTCTTGATCTTTGCAAAGTTATGTAATGGCTCAGGCATTCTTGAATCTTACATTTTGTAACTTTGATTAAGTGGCTAACATGGTCCACTCATCACTTTGAATCATGGAATACAGAATCGTCCGATCTGGATTGGAATTTGATGATTCAGATCAGGAAACACTGCTTGGCGACCTGATTCAATGGGTTAAATGCCCAAAAGATTTTTTTTTAAAAAAAAAAACAGTGAGAATAAGCCGAATCAGCAGTATCAGGCTGGAATTGGACGATCCGCCCGATCGATCCGCCCGATCGATCCGCCCGATCGATCCGCCCGATCTCAACCAATATTGGCACGATACGAGCGATCCAGCTCAAAGGGGGCTTTTAAGCCCCTTTCTCCCTGCTGTCTGCTGCATTTTCACAACAGACAGCAGGAAGAGAAGGGGGAGCAGCCCCGCCACCAGCAGCCGCCAACCCCCAGCCACCGCCATGGTTGGCAGTATCGACTGATACCGATATGTATCAGTGGGTACCGATACGATATTGAGGGAAACCCTGATACCAATCATTTGTATTTAAAAAAAAAATTAAGAAAAACTTTTATTGGCCAACACTAGACCAAAATTTATCCAGTATCGGCCGATACACCTGATATCGATACTGGTACGTATTAGTATCAATACCCCGTGATACCGGTACTGCCATCATTGGCCGCTGCTGCTGCCCGCCAATCGTTGCCGTTGACCGGAATTCGTCAAGACTTCCATTTTTTTCTTGAAAAGAGGGAAAAAAAAATAGAAAGGTTTTTCTAGGAAGAAAAAAAACATGAAAGATCTTCAAAGGTGGAAGCTTAACGGAAAAAGGAAGAAAAAGAGGAAGAAGCTTTATAGAGTGTCTTGGAGGGAAGTTCTACAAGTTCCATCCTTCTCCACATCAAGGTAAATATATATATATATATATATATATATATAAATATATATATATATATATATTAAAAATAAATAAAAATAAAAAATTATAGATTTGTGTTTTAAATATTTCATTAATGTAGTGAATACATGATTGAAGATCCATATACATGAAATTGAAAAGAATAGGTGAAATCCCCAATTTTTACCTAAATTAGGATTTCAAAATTGGGGATTTTCATTAATTGATGCAATCAAACCTCAATTGAACATGTAAATCCATCAATTGCATCAATTGATATATGATTGCACATTCATGTGCATTTAATTTTACATGTAGGATGAAATTTTTACCTAAATTAGGGTTTAACAATTGGGACTTTCCATTAATTGATGCAATTAAACCTCAATTGAATATATAAATCAGTCAATTGCATCAATCGATGCACGGTTGCACATTCATATGTATTTAATTTTATATTTATGATGAAATCTCCAATTTTTACCTAAATTAGGATTTTAATATTGATGTAATTAAACCTCAATTGAACATGTAAATAAGTCAATTGCATCAATTGATCCACGATTGCATATTCATGTGCATTTAATTTTACAGTTAGAATAAAATCTCTAATTTTTATCTAAATTAGGATTTAAAAATTGAGGATTTTCATTAATTGATACAATGAAACATCAATTGAATATGCAAATCAGTCAATTGCATCAATTGATGCATGATTGCATATTCATGTGTGCTTAATTTTACATTTAAGATGATATCCCTAATTTTTACATAAATTAGGATTCAAAAGTTGAGAATTTTCATTAATTGATGTAATTAAACCTTAATTGAGTATGTAAATAAGTCAATTGAATCAATTGATGCATGATTGCACATTCATGTGTATTTAATTTTACATTTGAATTGATGTCTGATTTTTATCTTAATTACTTAATTTGTAAATATACTTTTTATAGGATTATGGCACAGGAGCAATCAACGCCTAAGACTGGCATTGGATGGGAACATGGAGAGTTGATTGATCCAGCGAGGAAAAGAGTAAATTGTAAGTAGTGTGGAAAGTAGATGAATGGAGATGTATTTCGTTTAAAACAACACATTGGAAAGTTGAAAGGAGACGTAAAATCTTGTAAGATTTATCCTAAAAAGTTCATATATCAAATAAGGGCATACATGACAGGAAACAAAGTTCTGAAAGATTTTAGAGCTGAATAAGAACTTGAACTACATGATGAGATCTCTGGTCATCTAAGAAGAAGAGAAATGAGCTTACACATTCGGCCTAAAAGGCCAATTGAACTTGAATATGATGATCCTGATGATGATTATTATTATTATGATGAAGATGATAAGTATAGGCCTGTCAGACGCAAGAGTTTGTGTACCGTTGTAGAGGAAGAACGCAAAAGATCAAATAGAGGCGATGTAAGAGGATCAGGCTCTGGCAGGTCTAGGGATCTCTTCCAAGGAGCACTTCTACAGCCCATCGTGCAGCAGAAATTCTGGGCTGTAGAGGTAGTCTATTAGACATTCATGACCCAGTGCGAGGTCCGATGGATCTATATCTTTTTATAATGCGAAGTGCCGAGCAAAAGATAATAAAACAAGTAATGAAGGAGGTGAAGTGATGGAGAATAGGAAATGGGGACATTGGAGGAAGGGCTCAGAGGCCCAAGGGAGGGGGCCGACAGGGGTAGGAGAAGAGGAAGATGCAGGGGAGAAAGGAGAGGGGAGGAAGAAGAAGCAGGAACCAGGGAATCCACCCCTTCCTCACATCAACCCTTCTGGGCTCTCACACACGCAAAGTGGCGGCCAAAATTTTCTTTCCCCTCATCATTAGCTCATCATTAAGTGGTCCTTTTAGGCATACATAGATATATATATATATATATAGGCTCCTAAAAAGGAAGTCCTAGGTCCTCAAATGACCAAAGTACCCCTAAAAGAAGAAAAATACAGGAAAAAAATCAAAAGTAATAAAAACAGTTGCATGGACCCTAAATGGGCCTTATTCATGTCCAAAGGCTCAAATAAGCATATAAACTACTCCAATAGCCAAAAGACGTGTCTCCAAAGCCAAGGGAAGAAAGAGCATTAGATGGAGTAAAAGCTCGAGATCCTAAACTTCGACCTTCAAAAAGGCCAAGGGAAGAAGCATCTTCTAATTCTACAACTCAACTTGTAGCACTAGAGTCAGGTCGACATTCTGAGAGATTGCCAGAGACTCCTCGATCTCAACCAGTACTTAAAAAGTTAGCTCCACATGTGGAACGTTCAAAAGGGAAGAAGAAGCAGAACTGACAAAGAAATAGCAGGTTGAAGAATGTTTATTTATGTGAACGTCGTGGAGAACATTCTCAACCTGAACAATAGTGGCAGTGGTAATAGAACTAGACGATTGAGTAGACATTCTGGTGTCATTGGAAGTGATCACACTACATAACCTCCTAGTGATGATGATGATGGAGCTGATGCTAGAGTAGTTGGAGCTATTAGTGGTGTGGATTTTAAAGCACCTTCATTTTCCTTGGGGATTGTGACTTATCGTCAACAGGAAGGTGGACAAACTCAAGGAGAAGAAGGAAAAAATCAAAGACAAGGAGGAGGATATAAAGGCCAACAACATCAAGCTATGCTTGATTGGAGATATGGTTATGGGCCTTATTACTCTGTTTACCCACCTCAACTTCAACCATCTCATTAAGATGTTAATAGCACAAGTAAGAGAGCTCAAGGAGGACAACAATGGGTGTATGGCTATGACATATACTATGCTCCACCTGTTTATTTTGAAAGTACTTCAAGTCAACAGCCATCAACATCTCCTAGACTTAAAGGAGATTTTCATGATATGGCGGCATCATTATTTGGCTATGGATATAGCCCATATGTGCAGCGTCCGTATGGATATGGTGACCCTCACCAGGATGATGATGAGTTCTCTTCATCACATTATTCATGATTCAATATTGAAGATATATAATGTACAGTTATTTGTTTTATCATTTAGAACATATATTTATATGCTTTAGGGACTGTCAAACTTTTATTTGATGATGTTTTCAATTGATTTGTAGGTGTAGATTTTTTTCATTTTCTCTAATTTTTTTCTGTTTTTTTTTTCATTTTTTAAATCATTTTTAAATATTTTTTAATTGGACCGATCCAAAATCCATCCAATTCCTTTGGATCGGCCGATCCGGATCGGATCAGATCGAGATCTAGACTGGCCGATCCTAGAACCCGATCCGATTCAGTATTCCATGCTTTGAATCATACTGAACTTTGTTCGTGCCTTATTAATCATTGCAAAATCTTCTTGGATCTTAAATGAACATCTAATGTGGTGTTGTCACGATTCGCTAAAAGGGCATTCAATTGGACCTTCTTTTAATGATTCATGTTGAATTTTGAATGAGAACCCTTATTGGACCCCATTAGTAAAGCACATTGGGCCTTATTTGGACTTGTCCAATTAAAGTGGACCTTTAATGGATTATATTTTGGATCCTTAATAGGTCTTAAGTGAACCTACAAAAAAACACATTAGAGTAAAGGATACTTAATGGGCCATAAGTATGTTCACTTAGAACCATTAAGGAATTATATTAAAGGACACTTAGTTGGACTTAATAGGTCATATTGTTCTTAGTCCTTAATAGGTCCTAATTGAACTTATCAATATCCTTTAAGATACAGGATACTTAAAGGATTATTGATATAGTCCATTATGATTTTTAAGAGACATTCCCTTAAAGGATACTTATCAAATTGAAAAAGACCCTTAATGGCTCCTAAGTGGACCTACTAATATCCCTTACGTAAAAGGATAATGGGATATTAATATAGTTCATTAGGGCTCATTGAAAGGCTATGACCTAAAGGATACTTAAAGGATAGGAAGCCATGTTTGTTTTGAAATTTCAAAAGATTATCCTTTAAGGATTTCAAAAAGAACTCAATAAACACATTATGTTAATGTGCATCCTTTAAGGATACAAAGATACCTAAAAGGACAAACGAATTCTATCATAGTTCCTTTTCCATAATAAGACATGGTCAGATCAATTGATTCAAACCAAGGTAGGCCAACTCGGGGGTTGAACTCGGATCGGTCCGGTCCTGACCGAGTGGATCGGCCGATCCGACCCGATCCCGAACCGGTCCGGACCGAGCCGGATCGGTTTGGCCGATCCAATTTATAAAAAGGGAAAAAAATAGGGAAAAAATAGAAAAACAAGTCCAAAAAATAAGAAAAAAATTCAAAAAATTAGAAAAAATTATATTTACCCAAAACTTATCTAGGACCTTGGGTAAGCCCTTGAATTTTTATTAACTTTGAAAAAAACTTGAATACAATACATTGGGGGGACATAAAACCTTACCCCTAAGTATTACATGATAATAAAAAAAAAACACTCACACAAAGTGACAGAACAAGTAGACATACATTTATTCTAGCCTTACATTGTAGGTACTATACAAATGTTGCACATAATCGGCCCAAGACATATACGCTTGGTAACATTGTTCATATTCCTGTACAAATCGGTTATACTCATCTGTGAATGGGTAGATTATTGTCACCGGTATCCATCCTTGTGTCTTTGGCTCATGATAAGATCCTTCTGAGGTTGAGGATTGATAAGAGGAAATATCTGAAGTTGGAGGATAAGTGGGATATCCTCCTAAGTAACTCGATGCATCATAGGGTGGTGGATGTTGATAATATGTACCTGGATATCCATAAGGACTATAACCCTCTAATGGAACTTGAGAGGATGCATCAGACGAATGCTCTTGAGAGGATGTTCTCTTTAGGAACTCTTGTTGTTGTTTCCCTTTGCCTTTATTTGTTGCTAATGTGCCCTTAGCCAACCTACTGGAGTGGTCATCATCCTGCGTAGCATGCGTAAATTCTTGCTCTCCTGTGAAAATCATTGGAGGAGCTTCACCATGTTGACTTGATCCACGTCATCGAGATGACCGTTGTTGCAAGGATCCACCTTGACTTCCATGTGGATCATCATCGTCATCGTCAGGGGTGGTCGTTGCCGAAGTAGAGTCGTCTGAAGTTTGGCAAACGACCTTGTCGCTCGGCTCTGGTGTCTCGTCTGACTCATCTTCTTGTACAGTTTCTAAATCTGCAATATCAACATGAGTTAGTTTACCTTTACCCTTACCTGAACTTTGTGGGGTGGATTTCTTTTGCCGTTTTGAAGGAGGTGGAAGTTGAAACTCAACGGACAAGGGGACACCATCTAATTGTCCTTCTGCCCATGACCGATCGTTTGGATCAAATTCTGATGGACTCAAAACATTCCTTGCATCCACCCATGCATTCAGTGGGTTCTGCTCCTGAAATATCTCGTCCAGATCGATTGGTTCCTCAACTTGTTGTTCTGCTTGCACCGGTCTTCCAGCAACTTCATCTCTCCATCGTTCTTCTTCTCTTTGGTTCTCTTGAATTTTTTGAAGATTCTTTAATTTCAAGCGCATGTTGTAGTGGCAAAAGACCAATTGCTCTAATCTCGCTGAGCTTAATCGGTTCCTTTGCTTGGTGTGTATCAAGTTAAATGTAGACCAGTTCCTCTCACAGTCAGAAGAGGAAGTGGTTTGGCTCAATACACGGATAGCAACATAAGCAAGATTTTCATAACCTAGAGCCTTCCCATGATCCATCCACCAATCAACTGTAATTCCATAATGATCCAACTAACAATTAGTATTGTAATTTGTAAAGCCTAGGCATGATAAGTTGATAACAATTTTTTGAAAGTATTAGTTATGTGTAAAATTCTAAATACCTGGTGAAAGCAACATGACTGCCCGTTGAGCACGATGAATACCAAAATGTAATGTCCGGAGCCTATAGTTATGCATTTTGTTGCATGCTATGATAGCTCGATCCTCATCATGTAACAAAGCATCTATAGGACCCACTCTAGGATCATTGTCTCTAGTCAAGTCATGAATTTCCTCCTCGTTGGATCTATGTCCGGATCCACTCCCTTGCCCAACGTGTCGACCGGTGCGTCCATACACATCCTCATCAGCAAAAGATCGTCTACTTTCGTCCATGGCTCGACGTATATCATCTTTAAATTAAAATAGATGATTAGACTAATTTAATCGAGATGAAGTATAAAGAAGTAAATAATTAATTGAAAATTTTAAATCAAAGAATACCTCGAGAAAAGTCTTCAAATGCAGTGGATCTCCTTCTGATAGGGTCTATGTCTCCCTCCCGAGATCTATCTCCCGGAGGGTGAATATGAATACCTTGACCTGAGGGCCGTGTCATTTCCTCCCTAATTTGGCCTCTCATCGTTGATGCTGCTCCTTTTTCAAACTCTCTTTGTCGTAGGTAATTTTTGAATTGATTTTTTACCTCTAGTGGTGCAGCAGTACAAGCCTTCACTTCTCCTTTAACACCCCCAATATGTTGTTTTAGACGAAAAACTCCACCCGAAATAATCCGACTGCAGTAGTTGCATTTGACTTTGCGTGAAGCCATGTCTACGACGGTGCAGTGGTTCCATCCCGGGTCACCACGAGAGGTGACAGATGTGGCCTCATTATGCTCAAAAGTCGACATCTTTAAAAATAAAAAATATATTAATAGGGAAAGAGATAATTAGTAATTAACTAATTACATAAAGAGAAATGGTGAGAAATAAGAAAAAACATAGAGAAAGAGAGTGAGATTTCATATCATACCTCGAAGGAGAGTGAGAGACAATGAGAAATAAAGCTACAAAGACAAAAAGAGGTTAGAGAGAAAAATTAAAATGCAATAAAAATAATATGATGAAAAAAAATTGATGTAGTCCGTCGGTCCGTCCTTTAGAGTTTAGAACTCTAGAGAGCTTTGGAAGTTTGGAGAGAAAGAAGTTAAGAGAGCTTTGAGTCTTTGAGAGAGTATGAGAGCTTAGAGAGAGAGAGAGAGAAGTTTTAGAGAGAGAGAGAAATGAGAATTTGTGTGAATGAGGGAGAGAAGGGTAGGAGGGGGTTTTATAGGGACTTGGGGGGACTTGGAGGGGCTTAGAAGCCCCTCCTAACCGTTGGGAACCCATTTGAATGGGTTCCCAACGGCTACCCAACGGCTAGTTCTGAACTAGCCGTTGGGTGGCCGGGTCGGCCGGACCGGTCCGACCCGGACCGACCCGGGTTGGGGTCGGCCGACCCGGCCGACCCAACCCGATCCCAGCGATCCCGGGCTGGGGTCGCTGGGTTGGGGCTCGGGGCCGGTTCAGACCGCTCGGATTCCGAGCGGACCGGGCGATCCGATCCGACCCGGACCGACCCGGCCGACCATGATTCAAACTTGTGCTTTGCATTATGTTAGTGTGGGGTTTCATTTAAAGGGCATCATCATCGTACAGTTAATCAAGGGTGGTCGATCATTTGATTGACATAATTAACACTGACTAAGGTCAGTGGGGAGAGGTCAAAGTTAATGGATCCACACACTTGATCCGATGCTTCAGACTCTTTGAGGGCTCATCCCAAGTTCTCAAGGTCTAATCCAAAATAAAATAAAATAAAACAAATCACAAGTGTGAGGGTTCAATCTCCCTTACGTCTCCCACATAGAGCCACAATGATGTAGAAGCCAATGTGCATCTCTTCTCTCTCCTGTGGTGTTTGAGGCAGTGAACACTCCAGCCCACCCCCTTTCTCCATGCCTATGCAGATGAAAGAAAATGGGGGGTGACTGCTGCTTGCATTTTTATCTTCCTAGAGGTCATGGGCTAAGAATTCACATTAGGAAAAGTAAGTTACTTTGGCAAAGAGGAAATGGAAGGAGATTTTTCTTAGTTCCAGATGACTGACAGCCAGACTAGAATGGCTTGTGAGTATACATGGTGTCCAATGTGTTTTCTTGATGCAGGTTGAGATTCCTCTTGAAAGTCCAATAAGCAATAAATCATGCAACGGGTGACCAGGCTTAGATTAAATTTCCAAAAAAGTATGGTGATCGGTATCAACATGTCAGAAAGGGATATGGCGAGCACAGCTTTCATCTTTGGGTGTCAAATCATATCTTTTCCAGTAACTTATTTAGACTCCCTCTTACACCAAGTACACTGAGCTGCAGTGATTGGAAACCTATCCTTAGTAAGTTCAGTCCCACCTGGCTGGTTGGAAGGGCAGACTCCTACCCTATGTGGGTAGGATAGTTTTGTGCCAAACAGTTTTGGATAGTCTACCCATATTTCCTATCTATCTTCAGGATTTCGGTGCAGTGGCCAAGCAGTTGGAAGCCATTAGGAGCAAGTTCTTTTGGATAGGAAGTGCAGATGGTTCCACCAAAGGAGGTTTCCAAGTCTCTTGGGGATAAGTTTGCAAGAGTAAAGAGAACTGTGGCCTAGGGTTTAAGGACATCCGAATCTTTAACCTTGCCCTATTGTCCAAATGGTTATGGAAACTGGTACGACTTCGTCAGGTTTGTGGCTTGATGTGATTAAGAAAAAGTACTACTCCAGAAGCAGGCCTTGGGATGTCTATCTGCAGGTGGATTACACTGACTCTTCAATTTGGTGGGGCATTCTTCAGGCTGCAGACATCACACTGGTGGTGACCCAGGTTTCCTTAGGAGATTGTCAGCAATTTTTTTTTAATAGAATCAGGTGTACAACCAATTTTATTAAAATAAATAGAAGGAGTACATCCAAAGATAGTCTAGAGGAGAGATTCCTCTGACCATAAAAAAGAAGAAAAAAAACAAAAAATTACATATGACTTGTACTTCTATTCCAACTCCCAGAAGAAATGCCCAAAATGTGTCGGCTCCAATGGTACCACCATGAAACCGCCTGCAGACAGATGTTTTCAATGTAGACTTTATTCCCCTTGAATATACTATCATTCCTGCACCTCCAAATGCTCTAGCAGACGGCATGTATCAATATTAATGGTAATTTTTTCTGACTCTTGGTGTTCCCTGACGGTGAGATTCTGGATAAAGAGTATAGGTCTTCAATATTTTGGAAATTCAGTTGTATGTTCAGGCTTGCAGAAATAATGGTAATTTTTTCTGCACCTCCAAATGCTATAGCAGACGACATGTATCAATACTAATGGTAATTTTTTCTGACTCTTGGTGTTCCCTGATGGTGAGATTCTGGATAAAGAGTATAGGTCTTCAATATTTTGGAAATTCAGTTGTATGTTCAGGCTTGCAGAAATAATGCTCCAGACTTCTTTACTTATTTTACAATGAATAAATAAATGTTCCACATCCTCATCAAATAAGTTACACATCGGACAGATAGTTGAGCTATTAGTATCCCAGTGTCCTCTGTACATCCTTGTGACAATTCTCTTTTGGAATAGAAGCCACATAAAAGCTCCTATCTTTAGTGGCGACTTAACCTTCCAAATTTCCTTATAAGATGAGGAAGTTGATATATTCCCTTCCATCAAGGAATACAAAGATGATATATTCCCTTCTATCAAGGAATACAAAGACTTAACAGAGAAACTCTTGTTGTCTATCCATACCATTCTATCTTGGTTCTGTGGATCTGTCTTAACATCATACAGTAAAGACTTGAGTTCTGAGAATTGATCCAACTCTGCATCTTTCAGATTCCTCCGAAGAATAATGTTCCAAAACTGCTTCCCCTCCTCACAAATATATAAATCTTCAATTGTCTTCCATTTATTCACAGTAATATTAAAGATAAGAGATGGTCAGCAATGTCTTTTCTGGATAGATAAGTGGTACACTTCTCAGGCCCTAGCCCTTTGATCCCAGGGCTTTTTGACATCTCTTCCGATCAGATGGCTCGGGTGGATCAGGTATTTGAGCGACAACCTTCTGGTACATGAATCTGGTCCCCACGCTTCAGGAGGAATCTTAGGGAGGAGGAGATACAAGACTTGAGTTCCCTATGGGTTACTCTTGAAGGTAACATGCCAGATGAGCATAGGCGGGATGCTTAGAGGTGGACATGGGAGTCTACTGGAGTTTCTCCGTCAAATCAGCTTTTCGGGTTATCAGCCATGGGGCTTTGCAGTTTCCTTTCTTCCAGCACGTTTGGGCTCCCAAGTGGCTGTTGAAGGTCAAAATCCTCGCTTGGAGGATTTTCAATTGGCAGGCTCCCCACTTCAGACAGACTGATTCAATTTGGATGTGACATTCCTTTTGTATATTTTTTATGCGGGAAAGAGGAGGAAAATTTGGATCATCTCTTTGCTAGATGCAATTTTGCAGTACACATTTGGAGGGGTATTCGGTCCAAGCTGCATCAGCCATGGCAACAAGACAATACAGTGGAATCTCTTCTGCAACAATGGCCTCTTCTGGCAGCTCCAAGGGCTGATCGTATTATCTGGCGGCTGGTCCTCCACGCCACCCTATGGGCAATTTGGGGGGAGAGGAATAGGAGAATTTTCAAGCATGAAGCTTCAGATTCGGAGAGTCTTCTTGCTTTTGTTTGTGAGAAAGTTAGGGAGTGGGTGGGAGTTTTTTGTATACACATTATGGATTCTTCATCCTTTTTTGCCCTGTTGGGCTAATTGTGAGGGGGACACCACCTTCGTGTTGGGCTTTTGTTCTTTCCATAATATGTGGGCTTTTTGAGAGCTGCTTTGTAAACAGTTTGTTAAATCTCTTTTTCACTTAATACAATTTAGTGGTACTATCCACTTTCAAAAAATAAATAAATCATGCAATGGGTGAGATTTGCTATCATTTAAGACTTACAAAAGGGTTCAAAAACTCTGTTTGAGGAACATTGCTACTTGCATTTTTATTTCTCTAGGGGTCCAGGGCGTAAAATTTCACATAGGGAGATTATGTTCACAAAAGAAATGGATGGATATTTTCTTAGTTCCATGTATACCTTCTTTTAATGGAACATAGTTCAGCTTAGCTAGTGCAAAATATCGGTGTCAAACATAAGGAAAGCAATAAATGTCTTTAATTGACAGATTAAAAAAAAAAGGATCTAGGTACCAGGTTCAAGTGGTGAACATGTGTTAGGACTTTCAGCTCAGCAAGAAATTCTTTTGTAGCCTGCATATCCATCTTCTTAATTGCAGCTTTCTGTAAGGCACAAAGAAAAACTCGGGTGAATTATTTTGATCTAATTGGAAGTTTAGTAAAATGGCAATAGCTCAACAATGCAATATGCGTACATTTTAAGAGAAAAATGAAAGCCACCTGATAAATTTGACATTTCCAAAATTCCATACAATGCCCTCATGAGTTGTAAGGATGCAAGTAGAGATAAATAGGTGATGCGGATTGGGTATGTACACATCTACATTTGCATCCATATTTTATTAACAAATATGAATTAGACAAGACCAAGGTTTGCCGTATAGTATCGGATCGGGCCGACTCGTACGAGTCGATTCGTATCTGGGCCGACCCAATCCTCTGATACGCACCGAGTCGGACTGGATCGTGCCGACTCATACATGCTTAATGGAATGTTTTAAGTTGAGTTTCTCCTATTTGATAAGTATAATTATATTCTTATATCAATTAATATGGTACATTTCTCTAAAATGTCACTTAAACTCATTAATTTTAACAAACAACTCATTGATTTTAACAAACTCATTGGTTGGACTCGTGTGACTTGTACGAGTCGGGCCGAGTCGGATCGGTATCGTACCGTATCTGGGAAGATAAGATCCAATATGGATCAGCGATACGGCAAACCTTGGACAGGACATATAACACAATTTTTTTTCTTGCTATAGAATATAATCCACAGGGGAACAACACAACATCCCAGTACAAAATCAAAAAACAGCCATGTAACCAAGAAACATCCACCAAAAAAAAAAAAAAAAAAATAACCCAAGAGGAACCGAATTAGTTAAGCGGGAAGCCCGAGTGGTTGCCACTGCTCAAGCTCGACTGCCTCTCTCCATTAATCTCCCAACACCATGGTTTTTCTTTAATAAAAAAAGCCACTATTTGTCAAACTATGAAGATATTCATAAGACTCGGGTCCTAAGTTAGGAAGGTTGACAGGCAAATGGTTATGGAAGTTGGGAACACGGGAGGGAGGCTTGTCGCTGAACGTTGTCAAACAGAGGTATTGCAGGAGGTCTAGTGTAACATCTTGGTTTTTCTTAAACAAAATAAGTCACTATTTGTCAAACTATAAACACATATGAAGACTCTTAAGGGCATGGATGGCAGTACCGGCCGATACCGGTACGTACCGGCCGGTACGTACTGGTATCGGCCGGTACCGGTACCCGATACAGGTAAAGGGTATCGCCCGATACCGGCCGATACTGGGCCGGTACCGGCCGGTACGTACCGGTACCGGTACCCACCGATACGGGTATCGGTACCGGTACTGCCATCCCTACTTAAGGGTCCTTAATTTTAAGCATGACAATTAAGATTAAGAAGTGGGTTTACATATTAAGATGATTCAAAAACTGTAATAGATAGGTCAATTTTAAATTAAGCTTGTGAAATGTAGTAAAGGGTGACTAAGTAAGGTTTGCTAATTCTAAGATAATATCAAATGAAATTAAGTTGCTCAATTAGGAATAATTTGATAATAAACTGAAAACTAAAGCCGGAATCTAAAAGTTCAGTGGTTCTAGTTATTTTAATTAATAAGTTCAAATTTTGTTATTTAACTATGAGGTCTAATTATGGGTTGAATCCTTTTATGTTAATTTTAAACATTAAACTAAGAATTCAAGATTTGATTATGAAAAGTTGTAATAACAAAATCTTCTTGCACCTCAC
This sequence comes from Zantedeschia hybrid cultivar, assembly GCA_030544215.1. Taxonomy (NCBI): domain Eukaryota; kingdom Viridiplantae; phylum Streptophyta; class Magnoliopsida; order Alismatales; family Araceae; genus Zantedeschia; species Zantedeschia hybrid cultivar. The sequence goes on from JARZZO010000014.1 coordinate 69,988,730, forward strand.
CTAGAGTTCACCAACTCAAGAAAGAGGATAGGCATGATTTTTTTAAGATGGTATCATGAATTACATTAACCAAAAGGATAAAATGTATAAGTTCAAGAGTGAAGAAGACAAAAAGCCCCCTAGACAAGCATACATCCAACCATATAGGCCCACAAAAAAAACTTCAACAAAAAATTCTCAACAAAAGGTATGCACCACTACCCTCCCAACAAAACAAAAAGGGAAGAATTGCATGGATTTTAGTCTGAGTTCTACAATTATTGTAAAGTTTTACCACTGTCTAAACTGCCATTAGAATGCTGGGGGAACCACGACAACAGCAGCAAAGTATCTTCGTAGTTCCTCGGATCCTCGAACTGGGCTGGAGCAGAGCGAAACGAGGAGCAGAAGAAGATGGAGAATGCAGGTGGAGGAGGTTGGCATACAGTGCAGAGGAGAGAGAGGTTAGGGCCATTGAAGAGAAAAATCTATCATAAGGAGTATTTGCTTCTGGTCGGGAAGGATGTGTGCATCAGATGTTTGCAGCAGGGTAACCAGGCAAAGGGATGCAGGGAGGCAGTCAGGTGCATTCTTTGCCATGGACTGGGGCACAGGGGCAGGGTATGCAAGTTGAAACCACCACGAAGACTAAGTCTGGAGAACACAGAGGAACCTAGAGGAGTTTCTTCATTGAAGAAACCTCCTTCGATAGGTTTGGTTGAGGTTCCATGGTCAGGTAGGGTGCCGGCAGCCTGTAGGAGTCTGGAAGCTTGTTCTGTTGCGATTGTGGTGTATACCTCAGAGGCAGGTGCAAGGGAGGTTATTAGGTTGTTGTGTGTAGACTTCTCCGAGATAAATGGCCTGAAACAGACAAACGGTGGATCAAGGAGCTGCAGGGCTTTGCTTTCCTAGTTAGACCTACATCAAAGGCTTGCAGAGAGGAGGGTGCGGCTTCAAAGTAAATCAGGAAAGATAATGTTGTGTTGGAGATTGCCCCTTGGCCGATTGAGTGTGGTACAGTTCCTGCCTCTGAAAGGAGAACGGTTTGCTGTCGTCTTATCGGAATACCTCTCCATGTGTGGAATGTGGAAAGCTTTTCAAAGCATTGCACCTAAGTTTGGGATCATCAGAAAGTTGATGTCAAGTCTCTTGATGCTGAATCACTGGAGCTTGCCAGGGTCCGGGTTGAAGTTGATTATCTGCGGAGCATTCCAAAGAAGATCAAGATTAGGATCGCAGTCACTGCTTCTGAGTGTCCATTGTAAAGGGGGATCCACACTTCGAGAATTCTTCTTCATCCTCTGGAGCTCCCAGCGATTATTGGTGGTCATGGACAGAGGTTGTGGCTGAAGACAAGAAATAAAGGGATCTCCAGGACCAGAATACTGACAGTTTGGTGCCGGAAACAACCAAGCCTCCAAGAGAGGGGAGCCATAAGGTCCAGGGATTACCGTGCTGTAAACTGGTCCAACTCGGTCACACAAACATGCTGAGTTCAAGAGGAGGCGACTCATCGACCAGGGGACTTGCTGGTCTCGACAAAGGAGACCATCGTTCATGGCTGGTTGGTTCCGAATGAACAGGGCTCTGTTCAAAACACCTTGCTTCCTTGGGCCTTTGGTGTCGCTTTGCTTGAGGCAAAGGCGGCAGGGATCGAGATGTATTTGGCTGGCGCAGAGGATATGTATGGGGATTGGGTGGTGAAGGCCGCCTGGTCCTCTTAGAGATCGGGCAGGGAAAGATAAACAGTACATATCCATTCGGGGGATTTCAGGTTCGGATAAGTCGTGTGGGCAACGGGAACGTTTCTTTGGCTTCAAAGGAGCCTTCATCTTTACCTGGACTCTTCCCTGTGTTGACCCGAATCGAGAGGCATCTGGACTGTTCACAGGTAGACACTTCCTTACTGGTTACAGGGCCACCGAAGGGATATCTGCTTCATCAGATGTTGACTTTCTCACCAGTAGCAAGGGCAGAAGAGGAATATGTGACCGGCCAGCCCTCACTACAGAGCAAGGGGTCCATTTCTTCTTCTGAGCAGGATTTAGCAGGACCATCACCAGAAATTTTTGAAGAGCTAAAGGAGGTGGACATTTCATCGGACGAAGGTTCAGTGCTTTACAACATCGGTGACGTTCTATTCATACTTCTCTTGGAAGTATTGGCTCAACCAGGCAAGAGGACTACTCAGCATGAAGTGCAATTGAACTTGACGACGGTTCTTAATGCAGATACAGAGCATCTGCATGAGTGTTTGCCGCTTGCAGTGTTTACAACATCGGTACTAGATGAGTGGATGGATAAGAAAATTAGAGCGATGGAGTCCCTTGTTGAGATTTCTTTTAACGGAAAAAAGGAGTCTGTTAGAACACTTATCAAGAAATTCAAACGTGATTCAAATATTAGTCTGAGTTTGAATAAGAGGGGGACTGGTGGTGGATGTAAGATTCGGAAAAGAGATTTGATGTATGTGAAAGACAACCTTCAGATGGAAAGTTTGAGACTGAAGGACATTGGGAAGGGAATGCTGTTGATGAAGTTATGAAGATTGTAACCTAGAACAAGAGGTCTTAATGGAGAAAATAAAATCAGGGAAGTCAAATCTATGATCTGTAGATGCAAATTGAATATGGTATGTATCGAAGAAACTAAAACGTCTATAACGGACAAGGTCCTTGTAGACAGGGTTGAAGGGATATTCTGCAAGATGGGATTTTAATCCTACTCAGGATAAAAGTGGAAGAATTTTGTTTGCTCTGGAATGATAACAGATAGCGGTGTACTAGGACTTCCCATGGTAAATTATCTATTACTGCAAATTTTGTTCATATTAAAGAAGGGTTCAACTGATCTTTTACAGGTGTGTGTGGACCTCAAGATGAGAATACAAAAAGGGGATAAGGTCTAGTACACTAGCAGCTTGGTGTGTGGCAGGGGATTTTAATCCTGTAAGGTATCCTGGTGGAGAGGTCTAACCAGAATAACTTGACCTCTGAAATGTCTATTTTTAGAGAATAGTTATGCTTGGCAGTTTTAATTGAGGTTGAGCTTCCGAGCTTGGCTTTTACATGGTCCAACTGTAAAGCTAAATCTAAGATAGATAGGCTTTTCATTACTGCAGAATGGCAACAGAAATTTGGTTTTTCCAAGGCAAAGGGTCTTCTAAGAGTAGTGTCGGATCACATTGCTATAATTATAGAGACTAATCCTAGTCAGGACAAAAAGGGCAGATTATTCAGGTATGAGAGAGCACGGGCTCATCATCAAGATTATTCTAATTCGCTCAACAAACGGTGGAATAGGTACCGTGGAGCAAGGAATTCCGGATCGGATCGGGTCCCCGAATCGGGACCCGCCGATCCCGATCCGACTCGGATCGGATCGGCCGAGTCGGACGATCCAGATGAAGTCTGGCCAGTCCGACTCGGCCAGATTAAAAAATAATAAAAAATTAAAAAAAATCAGGAAAAATCAGGAAAAAATTAAAAAAAAATCAGAAAAAATTACATACATATTATTCAATTGATGTACAATAAGAATGAATACAATTCATGTACATCCATAAAAAACCCTAAACCCTAAAACCCTAAACCCTAAACCCTAAACCCTAAACCCTAAAACCCTAAAACCCTAAAACCCTAAACCCTAAACCCTAAACCCTAAACCCTAAACCCTAAAACCCCAAACCCCAAACCCCAAACCCCAAACCCCAAACCCTAAAACCTTAACCCTAAAACCTTAACCCTTAACCCTTAACCCTTAACCCTTAAACCCTTAAACCCTTAAACCCTAAACCCTAAACCCTAAAACCCTTAACCCTTAACCCTTAACCCTTAACCCTAAACCCTAAACCCTAAACCCTAAACCCTTAACCCTTAACCCTTAACCCTTAACCCTAAAACCTAAACCCTAAACCCTAAACCCTAAAACCCTAAACCCTTAAACCTTAAGGGGGGGACCGAAATCGGCCCGAACCGGACCAGATCGGGTCCGGACCGGCCGATCTGGCCGGTCCGGCCCCGATCTGGTCCGGTTCGGGCCGATTTCGGCCGTTTTTTTTTTTTTTTTTCAAATCGGTGGGGGGGAACAGTGAAATCCCCCCCAAATCGGATCGGAACCCGCCTATCCCGATCCGAATCGGCCGATTCGGATCGGAATCGGCCGATTCCGCAATCCATGCCGTGGAGTGAACATGCTTGCTCTACTTTGGCATCTAAATTGAAGAAGACTAGAGTCAAAGAAGGCTTGGAGTATCAGCAACTTTGGTGAGGCTTTGAGAATTAGACAAGATCTTCTGCAGAAGATAGCTGTTTTTGATGTTAAGAATGACCAAGGTATTATTTTACATAGAAGGAAAAAGCTTTATGGAAAGAAACAAAGAGGCAATACAACGAATGGACCTTCAGGGAGGAAATTAAATGGAAACAAATGGCCAAGGAAACATGGTTGAGGAAAGAAGACAAATATACTTCATACTTTCATGCTGTTGTTAATAAGGCCCTTTTGACCAAGTAGCTGTGGAGAATTGAAAGAGAAGACTGGGCTGTGTAGGCCAGGATGGTGTTAAACACAAGTATTCTACAAGGGATGTCACATGGGTTGGAAAATGTGGACATTCGTTCTATCTTTTCTCCAGTCTGGAAACAAATCATGCACAATGTGGACTTTTTGGCTGTTCATCTGTTCTTCAAGTGGGTGATGGGAAATAGAACCCAAATCTGGGAAGATCCTTGGATTGATCATAGACCTCTATTATCAATTTTCTCGAACCTGTATGCGATCACAGATTCAGTTGATGAGAAGATCAATGAAATCTGGGTCCAATTGGGCCCTCAAGGTTATTGGGATTTGAGATTTCATAGGAACTTGCAGTACGCTGATATTGCAGAATTTGTTCAGCTTAACTACATTCTTTACAAAGTAAACTGAGACCAGGGGTGAATAATCAAAGAATTTGGAAATGGGAGTCCAACAGAATCTTCTCAGTCAAATCTGCAATCAAGGGACTCTAGAGGGGCGGAAGAAAGGCGACTTGGCATAAGAAAGTTTGGAACAATAGACTACCCATCAAAATCAGAATTTTCATGTGGAAGGTGGCTTGGGAAGATTACCAACTTATGATAGATTGAATTGGATTGGCCAGAACACTAATGCCACGTGTATCTTTTGCAGAACCTACACGGAAAATGTGGATCATATTTTCCTCAACTGTGGAGTGATTGAGATGGTATGGAAAATCTTCTTCAGAACTTTGGACATTAAATGGGAACAGAAGACTGGTATTTTAGCCCTTTTGGAGGAATGGGATGCTATTATCCACACAAGCATGACAAAGAAGTCTGGGATGTCACACTTCCATCTATGCTGTGGTCAATATGGTGGGAACGCTATAATGGAATTTTCAGGACCAAGTTCAAGGATTTTCTGGTATTATAAGGACATGTATCAGCCTCATTTTTAATGGAATTTCTGTAAGACAGGTAGTAGAGCTGGGGATTCACCTATTATGGACAAACTTCACTCATGGGCCAGATTTACTTCGAAAGAGGGTGGGGAATTTTGGGTTTTCAGTGGTGGGAAGTCTTGCCTTTACCACCTTGGTAGAGTGTGCTTCCCTTCTTCCCTTGTTTTCTTCTAGCTGTAACCTTTCCTTTCTATTTGCATCAATGAAATGTGGTCTTTTTACTACCTTCCACAAAAAAACTGCCACTAGAATGGCCGCCTAGAGCTCCAAAAAGCCACTAGAATGGTTACTTAGAGCATGTTTTGTAGCTTTGCTCATTCATAGTTCATGCAGGTGCTATGTAGTCAAAGACGACCGGCGAGCGAGGTGACCAAGGGTTCACCTTAGCCTCAAATGCAAGGATGGTAGTACCGGTACCGGTACCGGTCGGCACCGGTACATATCGGTCTGGTACCGGCCGGCACCGGTCGGCACCGGCCCAGTACCGGTCCGGTACCGGCCAATACCCAGGGTACCGGTATCGGCCGGTACTGCCAACCATGCTCAAATGCCTAGGCGATTGCCTAGGCATGTGAGGCGATGTGTTTTCTCTCATACTACATCATGAAGGAAGAAAATGACAATATGAGGAAGATAAATAAAATATCCAAGATTATCATATATAAGACCTTGAGAAACACTAATCATGACCGACATGTAATGATCAATTTGTATAAAGAACTCATATATGCAGTGCATGGTCTTAAGAATCATCAAAAAAAAAAAATGTAGCAGCATGTAAGTAAAAGGGGAAAAATGTGGCAGCATGTAAGAGAAAATTGGTATTGGACATTGTTAAAAGAGGCATTAGCCACTTTGGAATAATTAAGAGTAAGAAAAACAGTACCACATAACTAAAAATGAAACAAGCATTTGACATAGACCACATAAACAAATGCCTAGGTAAGTGAGGTGAATGTGAGGCGAGGCGAGGCGCTCTTGGCTCGTCTCAACCTTTTTCATCACCTAGGCGAGCAAGGCGATCGCTTTTGATAACATAGTGCAAGTGTATTCTCCTAAGATTTTATGAAATTAAGCATCTAAAGTGTCTGACATGATCAGTCATCACAACTGCATGTTGTGCCTTTTTAAGACATCTACATGGTGCAATACTTTTTAAAATACCATTCAAGCCTAATCCTTATCATTTTTATTCAAATACCGAGAGTAATCCCATGAACCCAGGATCGACCCCTACGTCACTAGTACCTCGAGCCGTAGACCCACCAAACCTCCCCTCGGCCCAACGAAGTCCGTGATGTCAAAACTCACCCAGCGAGTCTTTGAGGTCGGCACTCACATGAACCCCAGTTCAAGGATCGCAATACCGGTATCAGTACCAGTACTAATACATACTAGTACTAGTATCGAGCATTTCAGCTTGGCATCGGCCCATTTTAGCCCGGTACTAGTTGAGCTGTCAATACTAGTTTTTCTATTTTTTATATTTAAATGACCAGTATCAAGGTAGCCCCCAATCGATATCAATACATATCGACCGATATGTATTGGTATTGGCCAATACTGGCAACCATGCCTACGTTGTTGCCCACCAGAGGTGTGTCTACAAGTGGGAGTCGATACCACACCTCACAGCTGCACATGGAGCACCTTATCCAACTTTCCCACCTCTGAGGGGCAAGCCTAATCCTTATCATTGTACATGGAATCTTAAGTATCATGTAGTGTTTTCCTTCAGAAATTTATTTTTAGGCTTACTTGGACTTGCTCTCACAGTCACACCTATCATCAATCTTGGGTGTCTTGGAGTGTTTTCCTTAAGCCTCACTTTGATAGCAGAATCCAGTGGAATAAGGCCTCCTTATTCTCGGAATAAGCCAAATTCTAGTTTGATAGGAGGGATCCAGTATTCCGGCCAAGAATGGCTCATTCTCAGAATAAGCTGAATAAGTCATTCCACCTAGACCCAAGAACATGGCATTCTACCTCGTATTCCGCCCCACTATCAAAGTGAAACACCCCTTATTTTGGAATAAGCAATCCAAATAACTCATCCCGTCATAACCCATTCTTCTATCAAAGTGTGGCTTATAAATTTATTTTAACACTTACCAAAACTTGTTCTCACACCCATCATCCTTAGATAGGTTACCCACTTCTGGAAGTATGGACATTGTCCTGTGTTTCTGTCCAGATGGCCACAGGACTAGCCACCTGAAGTTCCCGAAGGCCATGTGAACGGACACCTACTGTTCCAAGCAGACACGGGAATGGCCGCCTGAATGCCCAAATGGCCACTGCTATAGTCCAGAACCCCCCTGTGACCCTAGGCAATTCAATATTAGTAACCCCAAACCTTCACCCTCAGACATTTTTATGAAAATTAGTTCCCAACAAAAGAACAGATCATGAACACCTAACCAGTTAAGTTACCAGTAGGCTACCAATTAACTCAAAGCCATTGAAAAGCTTGAAAGAACTATTGTAAAGACTATTATTTAGTACAGTTGACTAGGGTTTGGAAGCAGGTCAAGCAAGGCCGACAGAGAGATATTCAAGAACCCAACTAGTAGGAACCTTTCTCAAGAGTCCTTAAAGCTTGTTATACTCTAGAATCCATCCAGTTAGCACTCTCATTACCCACTGCATCTCCATTTATGAGGTTTTCTATAGCCGAGTTCTGCTGCATGTATGACTTCTGTTGATTACTTAAGAAATACTAAGAAAAAGGAGATAAGTAAATACATGATAGTGCAATATGACTGGATTTCAGCCTTAAGGCATTAGGAAGCCTCTAGTTGACATTTTAACGTCAAGGGTGGACCCGAATTTCTATAGGAAAAATGATTCCATTCATACGCAGGTTTGTCATTCACATATACACACAATTTTCTGCAATGTGTATGATATGTATAAGTATCAGATGAGCTTCGCAGGCTTATCTATTATGTATTTGGCATGGCCCCACATGACCTAGTGTCTTTGCACTACAAATACACAAGGGTAGCCAGTGAAATCCCTGGTTAGGGTGGGGGTGACAACACTCCGTGCAATGTTGCAGCCTAACTCAGAGCATGCCCAGAAGCCTAGGAGTCAGTTCATTAACATGTATGTATTCTGTTCGCCATAAGTATCCTTTGTTCTAGGTCCATATTCAGAGTAGAAAACTGCCTGAAATCCAAATATTCAGATTGTTACAACCTCAACCATACAGAAAATGTCATGTGACCGAGTTTCAAAATGTTTCCACACTATATTATGCAGCAATTCATGCAAGAGAAGAGATTTTTTAAAATGAAAACACATGATGTTGCAACAAACCTCTCCTCTTAGCTCTGCATAGTAAACAGCCCCAAAGCCACCTTCGCCAATCTTATTAGACATGTTGAAGTCATTTGTAGCCATAGAAAGTTCTTCATAAGAGAACTCCACTGACTTGTCCATTGCAATTCCTGTCAGTGTGGAGCTAGGTCCAGTGTGAGTTTGTATAGAAGTTCGATTCAAGCCAGTTGTAGCACCTGGATGACAGGAAACAAATCCCAAGTATGTTCATTGACAAAAAAAGAAAGTTGCAAAAGGATCTGCCCAAAGTCTATCCCCTATACAAGCATACAAAGCAAAGGAAAAAGGATTTCCAGATTGCGGCAAAAAAAGTATACATGTATAAATCTAATCATTTACAAGCAAGAAAAAAACACAGGAGAGTTACATGAAAATATAAACTTCTGACATAATTATTTTTAAGAAATCTCAGGTTGTCGCAAAAGAGCAAAGTTTACAGACAAATCTAATTAGTGTTATGGATAGAAACAAACAAAATATATTGGTGAAATTATAACATTCTGCTATTCCCTATCCATGTCTGGCTCCTCTCTTTCTAATCAACAGAGGAGACAATGCATTGCGGGTTGAAACATTGGATTTAGCCATCAAATTTTGCAATTTCCACTGTGTATGCTGTCTTACTCTCTTCCCCTGTACATAAACAATATGTCTGACATTCTTGTAAAGATAGTTGGGTTGATATTGCACTTCAGATAGTTTAGTTTCTGGACATCTAAGATTCATATATGAATAGTTGAGCATAAGATTCAAAAGGAATCTGTCATAGGGTGTAACGTCTCAAAGTTATCATATCTTTAAGTGCAATCTTCATGTCAAATATTGTGAAAATCGACTTTTGTAGCATTTCAAGATGCAGACTAAGATGGCATGTCCCTAGAAAATCTTGGATACCTTTATACTTTAATGAGTTCAATTTATACCAGATGCTAAAACAGCCATAAGGACATCCTGAAAAATCTTGCTCATATATTAGTATGCAGTTATACCTTCAAATATCTGAGAAACAGTATATACCAGGACTAGCACTATTAATTGCCAAATGAAATATTACCTTCTCCATGTGTGCGGGAGTTATACCCAGGAACAAATGGAAGTAATGTTCCCCTCTTTGTTTTATTTCTTCTATAAATTCCAACAGATAAGCAAATGATCAAGGCCAGGAACAGTATTACAGCTACAGAAATTCCAGCAATTGCTCCCCGTGAAAGTCCTGCTTAGTTCCAATTGCCGATGCATTTATTTTAGTAGAGTGCCACAATTTAGCTCTGATAGGATTACTCAATACATCTTGCCTCTCCTTCCATTTGTGTACATAAAATGCTGAAAAAAATAAATGAAATGATAGAGTAAAGAAGATTCAGCCACCTGTCCTGTAAAAGAAAAGGAAGTTGAACATCCATCAGAATACTTGAGGAACCATGAGTATTTTGAAGTATCTTTCACTTGGAAGTAAAGTTGATGAAATTCTACCTTGACGTCAGAGGGTGATAGCTTCCATTTGCATCTGCAAAGATCAGCAAAAGAAGGGGAAAATTAACTGAAATTTCAACAATGGAAAAAAGTAGAATTCTTTTGGGATGATCCTTTTTAAGGGAAGCAATCATTCCCCTCCAATACAATTTAAAAATAAATCTGATCAAGCAAACATATATAAGGTTTGAATGAAAGCTCCAGCTTCAGTGTCAGTCATGGCCAGGGCCACAATAACAGCCAAAGTAAGTCAATACCAGATCGACTATAATATCACCCACTTAAACTTAGCTGTAAATGAGAAGTCACTCAAGCAACTCATGTGGCTCTTATTTGGAAGAAGAATAGATAACAAAATGTACAAAAAAAATACCAGGATGGAGATATTTTTTGCCCTTCTATGCACTTGGGTATGGAAAACACTGATTATCTAATGATTACTTGCACCAGAAGCAAAATTTGGATAATGTTTGACTACCTAGAAGATTTCCAAGGCAATTTTCATTTGATTCAGGAAATGTGGAACTACTTTCACAAGCTGAAGATTAATTTGGGCAAAGTGCAAGAAGACAAGTACTTCTCATTACCCCTCATGCGATCTACTGGAGTATTTGGAAGGAACAATAGCATCTTTTGGGGAAGAAACATATGTGCAGAAAATATCAGTACTAGAGGTCTTCTATTTATAGTTGGGGTGGGTGTATCCTCAAGTTCCCCAAGGATAAGTGGAAGAGAGCATTAAATAATCTGAAACTCCTTTCCCTTTGTTTGCTTTGCAGTTTTGGGCTCTTAGCCTGTGTGGGAGAAGAATCTCTCCTCCACCCACATCGCTGTACCATCACCCTTTACTTCATTGAATAAAATTGGCGGTGCAACCACCATTCTTCGAAAAGAAAAGGATGGTAAACTTGGAGAATACTTCAATCTACCTCAGCTTCTATCAAATGCTCAAATTGATCCAATCAAAAGGGACCAACATGTTTATATTTAAGGCAATGGTTTGTTCTTTGTTAAATCACTATATAATAATATTACTGAACAAATTCCTTCCAACAAGAGATATGGCAACCTTTGGAAGATGAAGTTGCCATTGAAGGTAAGAACCTTTGTGTGGCTGCAGTTTGGGGAGGAATAGACACCAAGATACACATAAGAAAGTGGTGTGCTGGAGGAGATATTGCTTAATAACTCTTTGGCTCAGGTATAAAAAATGCAGGTCACTCTACTGATAACTTGTACCAATCACCAAGGGAAGAGATGCTTGGATGACCTTTGCTTTCTAGCAGATTTTCAAGTTAATTTTTAGTCCCTTCAGGAAATGTGGGATTACTTTCACAAGCTGAGATCCCACTGGGCACACGCATAAGAACCCGACAACCTGTCATCATCCCTCAACCTATATGCTGCAGCATTTGTATGAAGCATAAAGACTGAATTTTCTGGGGAAGTAAAACTTATATAAAGAGTATACATATTAGACTTCAATCCTTTATTTGTTAGTCGCATAGATGTTCTCAAGTTACGCATAGGTAGGTGGATGAGAGCTTTGAATAAATAGTAAGCTCATTTCATTAGACGTCCTTTGTAGTTTGGGCTCCTTAGCCTAGGAACTATGGATGGCAGTACCGGCCGATACCGGTACGTACCGGCCGGTACGTACCAGTATCGGCCGGCACCGGTACCGTGGGTACCGACCGGTACCGGGCCGGTACCGGACTGGTTTTGGGCCGGTACCGACCGGTACGTACCGGTACCGGTACCCACCGATACCGGTACCGGTACCGGTACTGCCATCCTTGCCAGGAAGGGGAAGAATCTCTCTTCCGCCCACCAGGTTGTACTATCCCTTTTTATTTACTTCAGCAAAATTGGTGGTACAACCATAATTCCCTCCTGTTATATGTTAACAGAGAAGGAATCCCCTGCCTGTAAATACTTTGTATGGTCACCCTTAGATTTAAATCTAGTGGTTGCAGAGATTTCCTATGCATGCATATCTCTTCTGCTCCTCTCTTCTTTTCCGACTTCCCCAGATCAAGGTTCAAAAACTCGGCTCGGATCGGCACGGATCGGCCGAGTCGGACAGGTTTTTGGCCGACCGTGCCGATCCCGGGTTTCCTGGCCGAGTCCAGGACTCGGATCGGCCGGTCCGAGCCGGATCGGGCGATCCGGGACCGGATCAGGCCGGGTCGGATCGGATCGGCCCGACCCGGCCCCCAACGGCTAGTTTGGGCCTTGGGGGTCTATTTAAACCCCCCCAAGGCCCTCCTAAGGCTCCACAAATGCCCTTTGAGCTTCCTAACATTCTTGCTCTCTCTCCCTCATAGAATTCTCTCTCCATCTCTCCCACGAGGTCACTTCTAGTCTACTACAAGCTCCGCGATCTCTCATCTTCTTGTGCTGTGAAGGAATGGCATCTCAAGGTGCTGCTGAGCGGTCATCTGAGAATCCTCCTAGTGCTGATCCTGCTTGGGGTCATTGCACGCCGGTGGACATGGGCCAAAGAAAGGTACAATGCAAATATTGCAACCGGGTTGTCTCTGGCGGGGTCTACCGATTCAAACAACATCTTGCTGGAATAAAAGGTGAAGTTGCAGCATGTGCTCGAGTTCCTTCAGAGGTTAGGATCCAATTTCGAACTTACATGAAGGAGAAGGAATCAAGCAAAGCAAGTACTGCCAGAAGAAGACAAGAAATTCGAGAGGAATTGACTGAACCAGCGCGAAGGTCTGATGCTGGAGTCCGGCTTGGTGGAAGTAATCAACCTATAAATGTTGATGATTGGGATACAAGTAAGTTTCTTATTTAACTTATTTTCATGTTCTTCACTTAACGTTTTCAGACAAATAGTTATAGTAGATTATTTTTTTTTCTTTTACATTTAAAGCTGAATTGCGACGTGCAATGGAAGCAAGCCGGCGGTCCTTTGCAGATGAGGACTTATTTCGGCACACTGGAAGATACGGAGGACAAGGAAGTGGCTCCACACCTTCTGCACAAGGGAGCACTAGTGCCGGCATGAGCACTAATGTATGCGAGGAGCTGCCTCAGGAGTTCACTAGAGTTGCAGATCCTAGAGTAGGTCCAATAGATCCCTTGCTCACCAAGAAGAGGGATAAACAACCTTCTATTAGTGCTGCATTCAAGAACTTAAAACTTTGTAAGGAGAAGATAGGGAGAGCTACATCTAGGTGGTTTTTCTATAACAGTATCCCTGCTAATGAGGCCAAGGAGCCATATTATGAGTCCATGATCGAGACCATACAAGAAGTTGGCAAAGGGGTTGAAGGACCTTCTCCATATGAGATATACAACAAGTACTTGGATATGGAAGTTGATGACATCCGAACATACATTAAATTATTTGAAAGGATCTGGGATGAATATGGATGCACTTTAATGTGCGATGGATGGACAGGTACATAAATCTTATCTTCAATTTCTTATCTTATCTTCATTTTTTCTTAATCAGAATGGGTCTCTTTCTGATTTCTTACCACGTTTGAAACTTTACAGGGATAACTAGAAGAAGTATGATCAACTTCTTAATTTACTGTAAAGCTGGAACCGTATTTTGGAAGTCCATTGATGCATCTGGAAAGATAAAGAATGCCCAGTACCTGTGTGAATTAATGGATCAAATGGTGGAAGAAGTGGGAGAAAAAAGGATTGTCCAAGTGGTTACGGACAATGCAGCGGCGTTCAAGTTAGCTGGACAAATGTTGATGCAGAAGAGAGAACATTTATACTGGGTTCCCTGTTCTGCTCATTGTATTGACTTGATGTTGGAAGACATTTGCTCTGATCCGATGGTAGATGGAGTGGTCAAGAGTGGTCGATTTATCACCACATTCATCTACAACCACAACAACATTCTGGATATCATGCGCACACATACTCATGGAAGAGAGTTGCTTCGTCCGGGAGCCACCAGGTTTGCATCTCAATATATCTCTCTAGATAGTTTAAGTCAACAAAAGAACAACTTGATTAGGATGGTGGCATCGGAAGATTAGGAGAATCACATATTGCGGCATGTACCAACTAAGGTCAGAGAGAAATGTAAGAAAGTGGCTGATCTAATTCAGTCTAGACCCTTCTGGAGGGGGGTGCAAGCGGTGTTAAATGTTGTAGAACCGCTTGTCCGTGTCTTGCGATCTTGTGATGGAGAAAGAAGATCGGATATGGGTTTTTTATATGAAGCTATGGACAGAGCTAAGGAGCTCATTCAACTGAACAACCCAACAACCTTTGTGAAGTGGTGGGACATAATAGACAGACGTTGGGAACACACTTTACATCACGATCTTCATGCAGCTGGTAAGCTACTAACTTTCTATATGTATTATTTGTATACACATTTCTCTTAAGTAATAACTAACTTCGACTTATTTATTTAGGTTATTTTTTCAACTCTCAATACATGTTCAGAACTGATGGGAAGAAGGATAGCTATGATAGTTGTTCGGAAGTGTTGATGGGGGCTAAGTCTGTTATTAAGCGTATGCTTGCAGATGAGGACAGAACAATATTGGCATGCAAGCAAATGCATGATTACATAATGATGTTATACCACTTTGGGACAAGTACTGCTCAAAGAGCTGCCAAAATTTTGAGTCCAGGTTTGAAAATTATTAACTAGATGTTCTACTTAAATTTTAATTATAACTTGCACATTGTTGACATGGCCAATTTTCTATTTACAGCTGACTGGTGGCTAGATCATGGAAAAACATATGGATATGAAGATCTAGCATATGTTGCAATTCGGGTCTTAAGTCAAACAACCTCTTCATCAGGCTGTGAGAGAAACTGGAGCACCTTTGGCTTGATTCACACCAAGCAAAGGAATAGATTGAAGTCGAGCCGTCTAGAGAAGCTCGTATTCTGTCATTATAACATGAGGTTGAAGCTAAAAAATCTGGAGCTCATAAGGAACCTTCAAAGACAGGAGAAAGAGAGAATTTCCGGACAAACCACAGAGACGACACATGCAGAAGAACCCATAGACTTGGATGAGCTGTTCGAGGAGCAACATCCACTAAATGCATGGGTTGATTCAAGCACCTCAAATGAGCCTGAATTCAACCCAAATGATCGGGAATGGACGGAAGGTGAGTTAGATAATGTTCCATTACTTACTGATTTTCAACCTCCTTCTCCAAAACGTCAGAAGAAGAGCAAAAAACAAGTACCAAGTAGAAGGAAGAGTGGTACTGGAATTCAAATTGCTGATCTGGAGACTATCGAGGAAGATGATGAAACGCCAGAACCAAGTGATGAGGTCCAATATCAAACCTCAAATGACTCGACATCAAAGACGAGCTCCAACAGTTCTGAGGATGGCGGAGATGCTACCAGTGCCCCAGCCCCAGCTCCACCAATTCAATTCACTGGAGAAGAAGAATTCACACATGCTACCCAAGATGAACATCATGGTAGCAGAGGAGGACGTGAAGAATCTTCCATTCAAACATTCAGCAGATCAAGGAGGAAGGACAAAGGTAAAGCTCCTCAGGAATATCAGGAGCAACTATCAGATGCATCATCATATAGTCAGCCTACTGGATATGTAGTTTACCCTCCTCAACATTCTGATACATCCGACTATTCAGGGGGTTGTCTAGAATATCCACAGTTTTCAGTCATTTATACCAATACGGATGACTATAGCCGGTATGTGATGCAGTATGAACAATACTACCAGAGCTATATGTCATGGGCTGAGTATGTTAGCCATATGTTCATTCAGTATAATGTACGTTTGGAATAAATGTAAGTTCATAATCATATATGTAAGTTTATTCAAGGTTTTTTTGTCCAACAACATCTTATGTACTTCAAATCAATGTATTTCAACACAATTATGCATTAGACTTGTGTTTTATATTTTTTCCACATTTTTTCATATTTTTTTCTGCTATCCGAACCAGCCGAGCCTAACTCAGCCAGGATCGGCCGGGATCGGACTGACTCGGATCGGAATCGGCCGATCCGATCGGTTTGGGACCGGCCGATCCGAGCCCCGATCCCGGGTTTCTTAACCTTGCCCCATATGCCCATCTCTGTTTCCTTTTTCTCTAATCAACTTTCCTTCTGATGCATGGGACTGCATCTCCCGTGCCCTTCCGGTAGCCACCACTGGCCCAGCTACATCTAAAGGATGAAGACCACCCCTGGGCCCTGGCCCACTGGCTGCATATTGCAGATGACGCATATCAGCAGCCATGCTCGGCAACTCTGGTTTTTTTTCCTTTCCCTCCTCAACGTCCCTCGTTTGATGAGTGAGGCTGCAAACACCTGCAGCTTTAAGCAGCAGTCAAGAATTGATCTCTCCATCCTTGAAATGATCTTCAATAGGATAAAAAAAATGAATACAATAATGGTCCTGCTAGATACACCATGGATGAACAACAATGGCAAGAACTTCTTCGCACAAATAACGAATGCATCATTTCAGCAGTCTCTTACGTCAATAACTGGCTTCAGGCTTACGAACAAGGTAAAAACTCGAGTGCAAATACTCAAATTCATATGAGAGAACAATAACAAGGCCTTGTGACTGCAGCAATATGCTGACATATGTAATTTATTGGTGTTGCAGATCTGTTGGGCATATTATCGAACAGTTAAAAGGCAAAGATATATATTTCAAAGGAAAGAAAAGATGAGGGCCCAAAATGTCCTCGTCACGGTGGCAGCATGAGTATTTTGGCTGGTGTGCAGCTATGAAGCATATGTGGGCATCATTCAGTCGATGGGTAGGGTGAACAGATCTGGAGAAAGGGGAAGGCGAGGGGTGGGCATGGGAAGGGGACAAACCGGGGAGGGAGATGTGCACGATCAGGAAAAGAGGCGTTTTATACTTAAAAGTTGTTATAGAGGTGTTTTTTGAAAAGAAAGTGGATTGTACGACCAATTTTATTACATAAAGAGAGGAAGTACAACCGGTTGGATAGGAGAGGTTCCTATCCAGAAAAAACTAAGTAGGCATTACTAGCGTAGTGCCTTTATCCAAGAATCAACAGAAATGCCAATAATATGTCTCGACCAACTATATATAAAAGACAAACTTCTAAATGCCATATTTTCAACATAAATTTTACTTCCCCTGAATATGACGTCATTCCTTTCTCTCCATATACTCCAACAAATTGAATGGGGTATGATACCAAGAAAGCTTCTGCATTCCCGCTTATTAGCTTGCCTTCTTAATGTCTTGAAGAAATTCCACGTCACTAACTGATTGAAATGTAGGCTTAAACGTCAAAATTTCTCCAAAGATGCTCCAGACTTGTTGGCTCATATGGCAGCTAACAAATAGATGATCAACATCTTCAGGATGCATATCACAGAAAAAGCACAGTACATCATCCTCCGGACACCACTTGCTTCTATGTACCTTGGTAAT
Source organism: Zantedeschia hybrid cultivar (assembly GCA_030544215.1). Lineage (NCBI taxonomy): Eukaryota > Viridiplantae > Streptophyta > Magnoliopsida > Alismatales > Araceae > Zantedeschia > Zantedeschia hybrid cultivar. Next base: position 70,006,399 of record JARZZO010000014.1, read on the forward strand.
GATTCTTTTCTCATATGTTAACCACATGAAGGTCCTAACTTTCAATGGGGATTTGATCTTCCAAACTTCAGCAAATTTTACATAGTTTGGCATATCACCTTTCAATAGAGAGTAAAAGGATTTCACAGTAAATTTTCCCTTTCTAGGTTCCCAGATTAATTTATCAGATGCATAACCATTAATGGAAGTTGAATATAGCTCTTGCAGAGATGTTATCTGTTATTTAATAACAGAATAGCCATTCTCATATATATATATATAAGATGAACTCATCCCATCTCTTCACTAGCTAAAAATGCGTTGACGTAGAATATGTGCATTACAACCATCTGTGCTGACAACAGAAAATGAATCATTTCCTATGCCCAAAGAAAAATTATGTGGATTGCATTGTCCATATGTGTCAGATCGAGGATATAAGGTGTACAAACCATAACACCAATTGTGATATGGAGCCAGTGCCTTTTTTTCGAAAGTTGTTGTGGCTTGCAGCAAAACGTTCAATAAAAAATAAGCATAAGTAGCCCTAAATAGTGAGGAGGGAGAAACTCACTCAAAAACTCCAATCATAAAAGCTACTACAAGCATTTGTCAGGTTGACAATATTCTCTCTTTACCATAGGAATTTAGGCAGCCACAATAAAAAAGAAACTACCTAGTTCTACATTGCTTTCATACTAGTTAATTGAACACACTTTTTTTAAAGTAGTTAATCGAATGTGTTCTGGAATAAATTATTTTTAATTTGAAAAAAAAAATTGAAGGTGACCAAAGGTCACATTTCATTGATAAATAGAATTTGAAAAAAAAAATTTATTACTTGAATGTATGTTGAAATCTCAGTGACACCCTAAAATTAAATAAAGCACTTGTCAAATCTTTTTTTCAGGAAAAATGTTTCATTCACATTTAAATAGTTAAAAAATATTCATGATATATATACATATATTGAGATATTTACTTGTGGACATCTTCACTAAAGTGTACAAAACTCAAATAAGGAATACAAACACTCATCAAACTGAAACAATGAAAGAGTTGTGGAAATGGTGTAATAAAGTTTTATTGAGAGGTAACCTAATCAAAAATAGTTGCCAACTTGAAATGAATGCTTAAACATTGTGTGAAATCATGATTATTAATATATGAATAAAATAATTAGAGAATAAGATCTACATTCAAATGCTTAAGCTCTATGATTCTTTGACAAATTTAACATTAAAATACATAGCAAAGCATACATTCTATCCTTTCAAACTTGAATCCCTGAGATGGACATTTAAAAAGAAATCTCTCTCCAAATCAAACAATCTAAAAGTGGAATTTAACTATCACTAATGTGTCAAACATACTTTAAAAAGTCTCGAGGTAGTCATGAGGCGCTTTGCTAAAGCCTTACAAGGTGTAAGCCTTGAAGCATAATGAGGCATAAGCCTCACAGGTTTACAGAAATAATCTTAAAACAATATAAAAATGAAAATTTTCACGTGTTAGTGCTATCTCAACTCCATGATAGCCTGTGGAAGTGAACTATGGGTGGAAGTCATGGACTAGTGGTTGGCATTGAAGCAATAGGTGCCACTGTTGTTGCCATCTCCTTTGGTGTTGAGAGTAGAAGAGTTGGGTTTATTCAAATTCTTTCATTTTGTTTATCTAATCGGATGATCACCAGTAAAACATATTTAAAGGAGGCATAACCCTTAGGTCCACCTTAAAAATATGTCATCGCCTCACCGCCTCAAGGAGTAAGCCTCATGTAAACAGCTTGAGGCATGCGCCTCAATTAACAAAAGGCATACGCCTCAATTAACAAAAGGAATATGCCTCAAGCAAACTGCCTGAAATGCATGCCTCAAGGCATTTTTCTAGCGCCTCACCTTAAGGCGTAAGCCTTAGTGCCTTGCAGCACTACCTTTTTAAACAATGATGTCAAATCTAACAAAAATGAGTTTTTTCTTAATATGGAATACACATACACCCAAAACATGAATCAACAACAGCAGTGCCATAGCAAAACCCTCCTAGCGTCTCATGCAACAAACAAAAGGAGAGAGAGAGTAGCAGCAGCAGTAGAAGGAACAACCAGCAGAAATTTGATGGTCAGGTCTCCAAAAAAAGAATGTACAGAAAGAATAACAAACCTGTTCAAGCCAGCTAAAACCATACGCGCACAACATGTTGGGGGGAGGGAGAAGATTCCAAGCTAAGGTGGGCGCAACCATCTCTAACCGGTCAGGAAAAGGGAAAGGAGACATAACGAGAGAGAATAAAGGAAGAAAATTATAGAAAGTAAGGTTGGCCGGCAACCCCCCCCCCCCAAAAAAAAAAATGTGGGACAACAAATGGAGACATAGGTTGGGGAGGAAGATGGTGGTAATGACCTAGGAATGGCGGCAGCTGGCCCTCTCACCTCACCCTCACGGAGCTCTCTCTCTCTCTCTCTCTTGGAGTTCACTCTCTTAAAGATTCACAAAACAGCTGGTTTCTTTTTTTATCCTCAAATCATCCATCCCTTAGCCCTCTGGGCTTCTCGTATTTATAACAAGCCAATGTACAATATTACAACTTAACCCCTAAGTTCTTCAACATGAAAAAAAAAATATTTTCACCTTATATAGACTTCTATAATGCAAACTACCACAATTAAAAATTATCCTAAAAAATAACTGCGAAAATACAAAAAAATAATGGAAACTCATCGATGTAGTCGCCTTTGGTGATTCCCTGCAAATTAGGGCTGTCCATCTTGCTCGGCACAACTCACTTCACATAATTCTCCTCCAGTTTGAGAAAACTCATCCTCCGAGTTTTGAAGTGAGCAAGGATCCAACTATCCAATGTCGACGTAAACAGAACAAGTGTCCAGCAATCATGGATGGCAGTACCGGTACCGGTACATACCGGCCGGTACTGACCCAGTATCGGCCGATACCCTTTATAGGTATGGTACCGGTGCCAGCCGATAACGATACGTACCTGGCAGTACCGGCCGATACCGGTACGTACCAGTATCGGCCGGTACTGCCAACCATGCCAGCAATCCACATGAATGCCTAAATTAGGAGATTGAGCTCGCCCTTGCACATGGTCTTTAAATAAGTGCCACATCACATCAAAGATACCATGACAGACAGTGACTTCAGCATCCAAAACAAAGGAAGTAGGCTCCCATGCGTCCATGGGCTCCTAGAACAATGACTCAAAAAAATAGGTCCAAGCCTACATTAATGAAGAGTGCTTGGTCCCATGCAATGGTGACCACGGAATCATTGTCATCTACAGGCAACAACTTTACCTCAAAATAATCCTCAGAGATCAGCTCTAGCCCTGACTCAGCAAGTAGGGCGATGTGGTAAGGGTCCTAGTGCATAGACCCATCTTGAATCTTAGGATGTATCAAGGATGTCAGTATGGCTCAACCTTGATGCTCCCAATCTCATCAGATGCATGTTGTAGTTCAGCAGAGATAAGGTATAGCTCATCAGAAATATATCTCAAATATAACGTGGAAGGAGAGTCGCACTGCAAATCAACCTTGTTGGCGACACATGTATCTGCAGACAACCCAAAAGAGAACGAACTCCATGGAGTGGATCGCTGGCCATGGAGACATGCGGGTCAATCGTTGTAGATGCACATTTATATGTGGACCTGATGCACACGGAAATTCCAATCAATTGTTCATAGAGACCCGACATTCCGATGACATGGGGGATGATGCAATCCCACATGTGCACTCGTGATGATATCCAAACAGTTTGAGTAGCATAGATGATGACAGCGAGACGTGGAAGGCGAGGCTGACAGGATCACTTTCACTTGCTGCTCTCAGCATGCGTGACGAGTTTGCCCAATGGGCGACGGGTGAAGGGGGCAAGTGGGGTATGGGCGGGGTCGACCACATGAGTCGTGGTGGTGGTTCTTTTTTCTTTTCTTTTCTTTTCTTTTTTCTTTTTCCTTTTTTCCTTTTTTTTTCCCTTTTTTTAGTGGGGGGGGAGGGGGGGAGGGGGATGAAGATGGTGGTGCGGGACAATGGATAAAGATACAGGTTGGGGGGAAGATAGTGATGATGATATCAGAATAGCGGCGGTTGGCCCTCTCTACCTCTCCCTCAGGGAGCTCTCCCTCTGAGAGTTCCCTTTCTCAGAGATTCACAAAACAGCTAGCCTTTTCTTTTTTCATTCTCAAATTATATGTCCCTTGGCCCTCTGAGCTTCTTATATTTATATAAGCTAACGTACAATATCACAGCTTAACCCCTAACTTGTTTAACAAGAAAAAAAAAAAGATTCTCACCTAATATAGACCTATTGTAATGCAAACTACTACAATTAAAAATTATCCTAAAAATAACTGCGGAAACACAAAAAAATAATGGAAATGCTTCGATGTGGTCATCTTCGGCAATTCCCCGCAAATCAAAGCCATCCATCTTGTTCGACACAACTCGCTTTCCATCACCCCCCACTCCCCCAACTCATCTTGAGCTCTTGACCTTGTCTATATAGCTCTGAAAACCTTTTTTATCATAAGGCATTAAGGCTTAAGAACAGGGCCAAGCTCTTCAAGATCAAGGGTTCTTCAAGTTTTTCAAGACTTGGGGCCTCATTCTATTGTAATTGAGGATTAAGGATGATATGAATAAAATTTATTTATTAATCCTCTAACTTAAATCATTATTATTGTGGATTGTTAACAAATCCTAATTGGATCCACCCAAACCCATTAAGGTTCTGAATCCTAAATGGATCCGTACGGAATTAGTGGTTCCTAAAGGACAGAAAGATCATCAAGCCTTATTATAAGCAGCCCAATGTCAGGCCTAACAAGCAGCCTACCTGGGGCCCTTGAACCTATTCTAGTTCCCCAACTCCCTCTGACCACTCTACCCTCAGCTCAGCAAGCTGAGCAAGCTTTGCAAGAACAGAACCCCGAGGACTGAGGACCAATATAGTGGTCGGGAGACATTCTCCCTCAACCTGCACGCCCGCTCACTTAGGCACCCGACATGTGACATGTCCAGAGTTTGATGAAAAACAATAAAAATCCGAAGCGTTCAACTGTACATATCTATTGTCCAAATAAAAGTTGTTATTCCAGTCGTTGTGTAGCAAAAGATATCATCTGCCTTGTTTATCACATGTAAATTTGAGAATGGATTTCATTGGTCCAAACTTCCCATTCTCTGTACATTTCTCCAGCAGTTAGGATGTAGTGTTAGTGGATGACTATATTCCAGGGAAGACCTTGGAACACAAACTAAAGGATAACTCAAGTTAAACCTTATGCATTCCGGATTAGCTAACTCACCCCATCAAACTATATTTTGAGTTAAGTTTATGTATCCCAGAGTTAACCTTCAATGAAGTGGTGCCAAAAATCTAAATAAGTACTTCCTGCATGTATGACGTTCTCCAGAAGTTTCTTTGTCTCTCAAAACATTCAAGCCATCTAAATGGCTACAAGCTTACTGGTCTCTGAGCAGCATATCTCTTTGTTTCTAATACCAAAATGATGTTTCATGAACTGAGTTAGTGAGACTATGCATCTACACATTCATATGCATATATACTAATCCTAGCAAATCCAGGACGTTCATTTCACCAATTAACCAAAACAAGGGTAGACGAATCAAAACAAAACAAAACAAAACGAAAGACTCCACAACCCTCACCTGTCGTAGGCACGTATATGATCTGGCCGTCACTGAAATTGCCCGTTGGGTTATACAGCGTCAGCAGATTCAAATCCAACCCAGTTTGGTTAGCCACCGTTCGCAGTGTTTCCCCTGATCTGAGCGGGTACGTCAAGAACAGCCCATAGTCCCTCGAGATATCGGCGTCCCCGCAGAAGCAGGTCACCGTCACGTTGATGAGTACGTTGTCGGGGATCCGCACGTCGGTGTACCTGTTCACGCTTCGAAGCGAGTTTTCCGTCGTCAGGTTGTGGTACCTGTTCTGAGCGATATTGGTATAGGTGTCCCCCGTCTCGGTGCGGTAGGAGAAGGTCTGGCCGAGGGATCCGTCGGCGAGGCAGCCGCAGCTGAAGGGGATCTTGACCCTGCTCCCCGCCCGGATGCTGTCCCTGCTGGTGAGATTGTTAGGAGGGACGACTCTGCTGTCGATCTCTTCTAGGGTGTTGATGCCGAAGAGGGAGGAGATGTAGGTCAAATTCTGGTTCGCCGTGATGTAGTAGGAGGCGTAGGCGAGGTCGCAACTCCGACACCTGGATTCGCACCGGAGTGGGAAGAGAGAAGCAGCGGCGACGAAGGCGGCGAGCAGGAAGAAGGGCCCCGGCCATGTCGTCCCCCTCAGCATCGCCATCGTCACCGTGTTCTGCTCGCCGGGGCGAAGGAAGATGCTGGTTGGAACCCTAATCGCAGCTTCTTCTTCTTCTTCTTTTTCTTCTTCCTGTTGCTGCTACCATGGCGAATTGGCGATGGAGATGTTTCGAAGAGGAAGAGATGGGGCATTTGGTGCGGCGGCTTTGACTCGTCTTGGCGGTGACTAAACGCGAGAAGACTCGTCGTCTTCGAGGCCGCCGCGGTTCCTCTGTTTTTTTTATTTTTTTTCCCCCCCCTTTGTCTTCTTCGGTCTAAACCGAGACCGAAGGCGGGGGAGACCAACGTCTTTCTACTTGGTCCAGCCACGGCTCCTCTATGCAGTGGAGTTTGGGATGCGGTTCGGGGGGATCGTGGCTTCCCTTGGTTACTGCGATCTCAATCGGAGGACCCACAGACGCTGACGCCATTTTTACCGCCCTGATTTTGTTGGTTCACCCTTTCATAAACCCCATCCATCTATTTGTTGGAATGTCTCTGGGGTAGTGTAGTCGCAAGGCCCGTGTTCAATTACGAGATCTAATTACAAGACCCAACCCCTCCTCCCCCCTTCCCTCTTGGGAGGCTCGATCTCTTAATTTAGAGGCTGTTTTCCTTCTGTCTTGCGGAGAATTTTAGTATTTTCTTGGAGAAAGATTTCTGATTAGGACAGTTTGCTCTTTTGGAATAGTCTCTCCCTCAAGTGGTGTTCTCCTTCATCGGTTGCGGCAGTTTTCTTTCTCCGTTCTCTCGTCCCTCTGCTTTCATCTCTCTCGATTTGTGCAGTAAGTTGTGTTTTTGGAAAAACTCTTTAAGCCCTTCCAATGTCCTTAGCAAGTGTTTGCAATTCTTTGGTTATGGATCTATCAGTAGGTGCAGGATTTAACTTCCTCTTCATTGGGTGATACTTTGTTATCGCCTAATTATGCAGTCCAAGTAAAGCTTCGCATCTTACATGCTCGACATAATGTCAAAACTAAAGTGGAGGTTCAACTGGTCAACCAGGGGGGTCTGGACCAGCTATAGGTTTGAGGACCGAACATTTCATTTGGACAGACGCATCACGGAATGAAAGAGACTTCACATGGGCGTGAACTGGCTTTTGTCGCCTAATCGGCCACCTTGAGGTACGGGTCTGGCTTTTGGTTTATTAGGACACGGAGGTGTGGAGACTGATTCCAACTTATGATTCGTGTTTGATACGGCCTTTATAGGTCATTTAGTGGTGCCAGTTATCTTTAACCATCAAGTACTGTAGTGCTTTTATTTACTGCCCCTGAGACTGTGATAGAATGCAATGTTAATTATGCTACACTTCAAATATTTGATCATCGAGTTGTAAGCTTCACCCTTCGTTTGCTACAGTGTTGTTCAACGGTAATGAAAACGCTCTAAAGAAAGGAGACTTTGTATCTATGTCACTAAGTCGGGATTCGAAAACGAATCGGTCTGAGAAAAAAATCATAGATCGCCAAAAAAATTGATAACTTCGTGAAAAAATCGTAAAAGATACACTAATTTTTAACACATAAAATATAATTTTATAATATAATATACAAAATTAAAAATATATACTATAGAAATGAGCGAGTTTCTTTTATACAAGTATATTTTTCTTGAAAAATACGTGATTAAATCGTGATTAAATTGCTATTTCTTGAATTTAAGAAGATTTTAACTATTCTTTAAATAAATTGAGAATTGTTCGTGAAAAATGTGCCAAGATGAAAAAATGTGATTAAATCACGATTTTTTTTAAAAATCACAAATTTATGTTACACTGCCTTGCAAGAGGTGACTTTTCTCACAAGGTTGTTGGCGCAAAGACGGATTTTTGCATGATCAAAAATGGTTTAAAATTAAAATTAGTAGTTCTTCATATTGGCAAACTCAAGAGTTTGTCTTCACCAAAAACAGAGTCCTTTGTTTCTCGTAGAGGAGAGGGAAGTGGGCACGGGCTTTTAGGTCTCTTTCTTTGAGATTATATGTGTTGCCTCCACCAAAAGTAGCCTCCAACCCGTTTCTTCTCAAAATCCCATAAGAGAGTATCATGACTCTTATCTCTCTCCTTAGATAAGATCTTGTAGTGACTCAAAAGTTGAAGAGATTTTTGATACATGGTAAAGCTGTGAGGTGATTTCAATCATTAAAGTCACCCTACATTATGTAGCCAAACGCTGTCTTAATATTTACAATTAGGAAGAAGTTGTTCAAATCTTAGAACTTAGAAGTGCCTACAAAGGAAATTTTTTGCTCATGAATAGTTTCCGGTCAAACTCATCATGCAAAGGAGAACAAGTCCTTGATGCATCGGCTGCCAGAACAGCTAGAATAATCTTTTATTTTTTTGAATTTTTTTAAAGCAGGCCCCAATCTAATTTACACATTCATATAGTCCGATCTCTAATCCGGTGATCCAAAAAATCTAAAAAATCAATTTTTTTTAATATCAATGAATAAGAAAAATATCCTTAATCGATCGAGCCCAATAATAGTTTTTATTTATTTTTTAAATTCTTTTAATCATCAGATCGAAGATCAAATTATAGAAACATATTGAGCATGTTGAAGTGACTTAAGTTCAAAGATTTTATTTTAACAGCAAGGGCTGCTGATGCAGCAAGTAAAACTCAAGATGCAAATGCACTTAATAAAATTGAAACTTGTAATTTCTCTAACTAAATAGGCCATGAAGTACAGACTGAGCTATTGTATGGACCGTAGTTGAAGATTTTGTCCACTACCTCTTTAGTGCTTTTGGACTCCTCAACGGATGCGGATTGTTGAGATGAGACTTTAGTGGAGAAGATGCCAATCAACAGAACTTTCACTTAACTAAATTTTTGGTCATACAGATAACAGCTCTCACCAGCTAGTAGTTTTCGCGTCACTTTGATTGGAGAATAGAAGAAGAATAAAACTTATTATTCTTAAAATAAGTCTAATTTTAGTTTGATGGACGGAATGACTTATACTGCGTTAGAATTATTTATATTAGAATAAGGAGAATAAGCAATTCCACTTTAGACTCAAGAATTGATTATCCTTCATATTCCGCTAGTGGATCCCACATAATTATTAAAGTTAAACACTCCTTATTCTAGCATATGTTATTCCGAGTAAGTAATTCCGGATAATTTATTCTGCAAACAAATTCCATACTTCCTCTATAACCCCAATTGACTTATATGCCAGAGTTTGAGAAAGAACAATAAAAATCCTCGGAGTACATCTGACATGTCTACTGTCTACATTGAAGTTGTTATTCAAATCATTGTGTAGCTGAAACTATCGAATGCCTTGTTTTATTGCATGTAAACTTCAGAATGGATTTCATTTTGTCCAAACTTCCCCTTCTCTCTTCTGTTCTTCAGCACCTGGGATGCAGTGCTATTTGATGACAATTTCTTATTAACTACTTTATGTCCTTTCGGGAAACCTGAATATCAAAACCTAAGAAGCACTTCATTAATTATAGCCTTCCTCAGAAGTAGCTTAGTCTCTCCAATGTTCAAGCCACTGCAAAACACCAAATGTTTACAGCTTTCCAAACAGCGTATCTTTCCATTTTAACACCAAAATGATGTTTCATGAGCTTAACCATGGGGATTGTGCATCTAACTATAAATCATTCATATGCAAGTATATTAACCCAGCAAGACAAAGACATCCAATTAACCATTTCACCGAAACAAGGCTAGATTAATAGACCACAAATCAAAACAAGAGCCAAAGGATCTGAATTGGATGGTTCTATCAATATTAATTCTAAGATTGCTAATGATAGAGGGTGTTTAGTCCAAAGAGTCTGAATTGGATGGTTCGATCAATCGTAATTCTAAGAATATTGCTAATGATAGAGGGTGTTTAGTTATGGTCTATCTATTTTGATATTTACATATATATCAGTAAGGTGTTTGATCATAACAATTTTAATATGTCTGAATCTATGTTAAAAATTGTTAGAGCCTTTGTCTTCTCCCTTTCCCACCTTTAACTCACTCTTTTTGCTTCTGTTGCCGTAATCTAATATTTATTTGAGACATTGACATATCAATCACTCCTATATATTAAATTTCAAAAAATAGCAATGGATAGTTGTACGTTGTCCATATATCCTTACAAAATGCCAAATTTATCATATATGTCATTTCATAGGCATGTATGAAATATTTATACATACCAAAATACATCATCACTATAGCAATTCGTACATATTAATATGCAAATAAGTATGCTTTTCTTTTTAAATTTAACGTGGTTAATATGTGCTCATCTCTATTTACCTTAATATTAAAATTGTAGTCGTACGTCAAAAATATTGGCATCAAAACTACTAAACAAACAGGACATAATTAAAGAAAGCACAAGCCTCACCTTTCATAGGCACGTGTATGATCTGGCCTACAGCGCAGTTGACCGTTGGGTTATATCTCCGCAGCAGATCCAGGTCGTGGAACTGGAAACCCAGTCGCGCTAGCCACCGATTCCAGCGTGTCCTCCGTTGCGATCGGATACGTCGAGAACAGCCCGTAGTCCCCGGATATATCCGCGTCCTCGCAGAAACTTTGATGTCCACGTTGTCGGGGATCTAGAATCGGCCCATTGGTCGGCCCAATAAGGGCTTCCAAGAACCATCCCAGGGACATGTGGCACCGTGGGGATCTCACACTGGTCTAAGAAATGGTCCTAACTAGAATGTTCTATGAAGATTGGTATGGTCCCAAGGCATAAAGGAGCCCCGTAGGCACGTCACTCGTTGGCCCATATCTCTTCTCTACAAAATAACCTAAACGCTCTCTCTCTCTTTGTTCCATCAATCGATTTTAATTTGGCTTTTTTTACTGTTTATTAAATTTTACTTTTTTTTGACACGTCCAATTAAAGATTCCATCTATACATATATATGAGATGTGTCAAGGCTGACTTAACAAAAAAATATCTTGCTGCGCCATCAGACGTGCAGCCAGTTTTAACTCATATTTTCGTGCCTAATCTTGATCGTCCAAATATTTAAACATCCAGTAGAATTCTCTCGTCCTCCGCCTCTTCATTCATGTTTGTCCCCTTACAGGTGCTTCTCAACTACCAAATTGATTGGGGCATTGATTAGACCTGACGTAGAAGTCAGAATTAGGTGAGCTAATTAATTATGTTCCATTTAAGTAGGGGTGGTCTCATGCTCAGCATCAGACCAAAATACACAAAGGGAAATGCTAAGGATGCCCAATTTGGGGTGGTCGAGCGGGGTCCAGCAGAACCAGCAGGTGCCCAACGTTTAAGTGAAGGATTGCTAGAAATGATCTTGCTAGAGTCGTGGGTCCCACTTTTTTAAAAGAACTTTTTCCGAATAACCCTAAAGAATTTCGTATATGTAAAAAAAAAAACTGCTGTATTGCACGTACATGCATAAAATTCTCTATATTTTCTTTTTATTCCGATGTAAATTCTAATTTAACAATAGGAAATTCTCTACATATAGAATGACTACATAGGAGACTTTTTGCATTTTGCATATATATATATATATATATATATATATATATATATATATGTATTATAGAATGTATTATGCATATAGGAGATTTTTTAAATACTCATTTGCAAAAAGCCTTATTTAAAACAATAGACACTTTCACCCCAAAGTAACCGCAAACCCGACCCTTAGATACGCACGCACTTGGACTAAAATACTTTATTATTGTTAAAAATTTACAGTATTGAATGACATTCTCATGCTATGTGGGCATATATTTATTAGCAGATCTAGAAATTTTATTTAGTAAGACTACTTAAACAGCAAAATAATCGAGACATTTTATTGAGCCAGATTCAGTCACAAGAAAACTGAGCACTGGGCTGATGTCGCTAATACTTATTCGTGACGGCTTGAAGGTCGTCGTTCAGCCGTGGCTAATACGCTCATCGCTATTGTAATAGCGACGGTTAAATGCAGCTGTCGCTATTAATACATTATTAGAGATAACTAAAATTCGTCACTATAAAATATTATTAGCGACAACCAAAGCCGTTGCCATGATATTATTAACAATGTCTAGAAGTCATTGCTACAGATATAATTAGAGACGGCTATGATCCATTGCTATAAACTTATAGCGACAACCCCAAAACGTTGCTATTACTATTAGCAACGGATAGGCGCCATCGCTATTAATATTTATCTAAAATTTAAAATATACAAAACATTATTAGCAATGACTCTTAACTATTGCTATAGCGTTTAATTAAAACTTAAAAATAAAAAATTATTAGTGACAACCAAAAACCATTACAAATAAAAATTATTTGAAAGCAAAAAGATTAGAACGTATTACTGACGGTTGGAACCGTCGCCAAAATGTTTCTAGCGATGGCTTCAACCGTCAACAATGAAATCAGGTTTAAAAAAATTCAGCGACGGTTTTAGCTGCCGCCTTTGTTTTGTAATAGTATTTACAACAAAAAATAATAAAATGTTTTATTCTTTAATTATTTTATTACCTCTTTAACAAGTAAATGAAAACTTAAAGAAAATAAAGTGATAATTCTCAAAAAGTCCTCTTTTCTTTTTTTTGAGAAAGTTGGATACATCAATGTTCTTTTAGATAGAAGACATAAATTATTCCTATAGAATAAAAACTACAAACACAACATAATTACAGAGTTCAAAATTCTAGTTACAATGGTGGACACTAACTTTTGTTAAACACTTCTCAGCCTTGTTGAGATAATCCAACGATATTTACAACAAAAAGAATAATAAAACTCTTAATCTTGTGTATAACCGTTGTATTTCTGAAAAAGCCTCTCACTTCTGAAACAATTCCTTGGAACCCGTTTGGCAGACAGTGTTTTATGGCCTCCTCCAACGAGTTCCTTCTCTTATCACTGTAAGAGGAGAATAGAGAGAAGGATGGAAACTAAGAGGAGAAGAGAAGTGCCACAGACAAGAGAATAGAGAAAGCGTCCGTCTGTGAGAGAGAATTCTGCCCAAAAAGTCGATCATACAATTAACTCCTTTTTTTTATAGAAAACGAATGGACGTCTCTTCCTCTCTCCTCTAATAGGATTAAATCTTGACCTTCCATCAAAGATCCTAACATAAATTTGATCTTCTTTTAATTGTGGATCCCCAGTTAGGTCCACTGAGCCATCTAATAGCCGTGCTCCATTATAAGGTCATTAACTGGGCCAGTGACAAGCCTATGGGTACAAGACCATTTAACTTACACTTTCTCACTCCATCTACTTCTTTGCTTTTTCCAAGAGCCTTTCAAGGAAGTTAGGCTGATCATGAATGGAGAGTAAATGAGCACAAGAGATTAAAATGTGAAAGACAAAATTCCTATCCATGGATAGATTAACTCTTGAGGGTTTTTGATCTGCTTCATAATCTAGTGTTTAGAATGAGTTGGACTTCTTGTGTCCTCATGCTAAGAATGTGCAGACTACCACTTTAGATCGATTTCTCATGAGGCTACTTAACTACGGATGACAAGGACGTCTTCTTAGTGGCCGATCCAGCATTCATCTACTGGGATTCTAGGACCCCATTAGATTTTGTCAAACCTATTAGCCTAATTTAAAACAGTTTAGTCTAAGATTCTACTGACCCAACTTAAGACTCCACTGGCCTAATTCAATATCTCATATGACTTAGTCGAAGACCTCATTGACCCAACCATGCCTATGACCTAATGTCCGAGTAATTTCGTTAGACCAAATTTCTGCGTCTGCCACTGCATCTTCCCCCAATCCATATAAGCAGCATGCACTTCTCCTACACTATATCTACCGGGATCTTTTCCTCTCAGTCATAATATGATGGAATCTTCTCTCTTCAAAAGGCGTGATCTATTCTTCTTTGTTAGAAAAAATTATGTTGGATAGGAGGGCCAGCTACAAAATGGGCTCGAACATGGTCTTTCTTCGAGAAGCCACGAGAATCCCATACTGTAGTGCTTGCTCGAAGATTGTAACATCTCAGACACTGGTCAGATCACTGACATAAATAAGATAGCAGCATAGCAGGTGACAATTACTTATTTTAAACTTTTGAACTCAAAGACTATTTAAACTCAATGTCCCTAATATTGGATGAACCGTTTGAATGGTTGAACAACAAAAACATTTGTACCTTCAAATATGCTTGCACACAATTCAGTGACTTACATGATGTAAGAACACGATCTGACCACACTGTAACATGCTGCAAGAGATGCCAATGCACCAACTTTCATTTTAGATGACCTATTTTTTAAAACTTAAATGTATATCTCCGTCTCATCTTGGGCTCCATTTGAATAGGGACACCTAAGTCTAAAAAAATAAGTGCATAGAACCTCATGATCACATTCAGTATTTTTCGAAGTGGCATCGTTTGCGTCTCCCTCCGTACCCCATGTACATCCCAAGGTACGACCCAAGACACAGGAAGGGAAGGTGAGTAGATCATTTGATCTAAAGATGATAGAGTGGTATATTCTATCACCTTCTCCTCATGTGTCTTGGGACTCACAAGGACATAAAAGAAGGAGGTGCAGGTGATTTCCTGATTCGTATTCTTCTTTCAAAAAAGGACACGGCGCTGTCCAAATGCGGACGTGTGAACTCTCATAGGGTCTCGGACATTTGAAGGAATGTCTAGATATGTGTGCTACATGTACACTTCTCACTAGCCACACATCTTCTGACTTTTTTTTATGTAAGGTGGCTCGATAATTGCTTTTTAGAAAAAAAAACTTCAGATAAAGAAAAATAATCTCGCAGTACACTAAGATCAATCCACTCTTATTCCATTTGAACTTGAAACCTCTCATAAGGAGGCCAAAGGATCACATCTTAGTTCATTCTTGTGGTGACTTCACTAGTTAAAAGCGGATGCTATAAACATGTTTCCTATAAAATTAATCATAAAGTATATATTGCAAAATTTAAGTATAATTAATTAAATAAAACAGACATTAAATTTGAAGGTACCAGTTTTCGGTTGGCCCAAGATATAATGGGCGGGCCCAAATTGTCTGATTATCAGCCTTATCGAATGCAGGATAGAAAGGACGATATGTTGTATATTCTTAGGCCCAATTCTCGATCGCCAATAGTTCTGTCAGATCTCTAAGTTATGAAGCCTTGGTGGCATCGGACTTAAGCTTAAGACTCGGAAACCAATGCCGTTATGAGTGTTATCTAGGGGATATGGATCGCCATCCATGACAAGTCTCCATTCATCATAGTAGTTGATGAGGCAGAATCCGATTTGGCCCATTAAAACAAGTCCAACACAGATCAGCCCAGCAGCGGCAGTAAGGGGCCTCCTGGCAGCCTTCGGCCCGTTAGCGGCCCAGCGGCCCTCGGCCCAGCAAGCAGTCTAGCGGCCCTCGGCCCGTTCGCGGCCCAACAGCCTTCGGCCCGTTAGCGGCATAGCAGCCATTGGCCCAGCAAGCTTCGGCCCGTCAGCGGCCCAACCCCCTTCGGGCCAATAGCCGTGTCCGGCCCACTCCGGTGGAGGACTAGGCACTATGGTGATTTACCAGTAAGCCTGGAACATAGTCCTATATCGGCTACCACCGTTAACCATCATCTATCCTCCGCTATAAATACACCGCTATTTATTACCAAAGGTATGTCTCCGTGACCCTCAAGGACTATAGTCCAAAAAGCATTAAAGTTACTCTTCGACTTCTGAATCGAATCATCTTCAGAAGCTAACTTAACCGTCAGAGGGGGTTCCTAAGGGCCGAAGCCCGGGACTCCTACTGACCGGTTCTTCTCCTTTCCCTCCTGCAGGGGCTCAGTTCGAATCTTCGCCGACCTCCCCGAGTCTGTCTCGGCCGCCGACCTCGGACTTCTTCCTCCGGTCTCGACGCCATTCGCCGGCTGGTCCTCGCCTGAAGGTGCCTCGGGTCCGCCTCGCACCAGCTGATCCGGAGGAGCTTCGGCCACGCCCTCCATAGGCTGGTCCGCTCCGTCCGAGGGAGTCTCAGCTCCGCTCCCAGCAAGCCCTCGTCCGGGCACACCTCGGCTTCGGATCTTCGCCCTCGTCTCCGTCCTCGCCGCATTCCGGATCCCCGTCGGTATTCTTCACCGATCCGATCCAGATTTGGGTCTAAACTTCGGATCCCAGCCTCGGAATCCGGTCGTGATAGCTTCGGCTACATCAGTAGTCTTTCGAACTTCCTGAAGGAAATGAACTTCTCCTGTCGAACTGAAGCAAACAACGATCCAGCTTCCTGACCTGGCCCAACCTGCCCAAGTATGAGCCCAATCTCCTTCTACTCTCTCTGAATACTTTAGTTTCCTGATTTAGGCACCGGAGAAGGATCCTTTGAACTGTTGTCGAGAGAGTCTTTAATGGTGTTCTCTTTTGCAAGTACCACTAGATCTTAGACTTTTGATTATAGATAGAGAGCCTAGATCGTTGCAGACGAGATTTTTACTCAACATCTTTTTAGCACCGTCGGTGGGAATCCAACCAAAGCCATGACTAGAGCTAACACCAGCAAGACATCGAAGAAAAAGGAGTTGGTGGTCGAAAGCTCAACACGATCGCCACCCCCTCCTTTTGTTGCAGAACCTCATCACCATGATGCTAAAAATCCTTCTCCCCAAGCAATTCACTCGATTCCCCAGCCCCACAGGGATAATCTATAGGTCCTCATCGGCATAATCCAATGTCTTGAGGCCAGGCTCGAGTGTGTCGAGAATCGTGGACCTTATGACCACGATCAAGGAGATCAATAACCTCTCCCTCCTCTACAATGGGAGGCCCCTGCATTGCCTATTCCTGTGCTCTCTTCTCACCACTCCCCTGAGTCGGTAGAGAGTCATGGTCGGTCACGAAGGCGATTGGAACAAAGACGACCTTTTGGCCGTTGTTTACCTAGTTCCCTGCACAACCATGTCTCTTCCAGACACAGAGTCACGCCGGTATCAAGATCACTACAGTACGAAGTCTTTGGTAGATCCTCTCCAAGTCAATCAGTTGGACCTGCTATTACTTTCTCTTCCAAGTTGTCAACCTCATCCCAACAATAGCAAGAGAGACCTCATCGACGACTGTGGGGACCCATTGACAATGCACAGGTGCAGAGGCCGGAGGAGCACGTCACAAAATTACTCCGACGCGATACCATGTTTGGCTTCAATGATGATGAAGGCCGGACTTCCTACTTCACCGAACGAGTACTGCGAGAACTACTCCCCCATCACTTCAGGATGCCTCACTTAAAGACATATGATGGAGTCAAGGACCGGACTACCACCTTTAGGCATTCGAAAGCACTTTCTCGCTCTTGAGAGTGCCAGATGAATAAAATGCTGAGCCTTCCTGACAACTCTGGAAGGACTCGACAGGCGTTAGTTCGCTTAACTCAAACCTAGCTCAATTGACAGCTTCTGGGAGTTGAAGCAAGCCCTTCACAACAACTTTGCTCCAAAACGCATAGTGTTGTGTGGGAGGTGGCCGTTGTCTTCCAAACACCTCTGACGAAGGAGTCAATCGTGTTCACGAACGAAGATCTCCAAGGAGTCATTTTACCTCCCAACGATGCTCTGGTGATCTAAGCCAACATCGTAGATCTCCGCATGAAGAGGCTCTTTGTTGACAATGGGAGCTCCATCGACATCATCTTCTTCGACTGTTTTAAATAGATTGACCTCGACCTTTCAAGAATGAGAAAGATACGAGCTCCTATATGTGGTTTCAGCGGACAACCCGTTATAGCTGAAGGACAAATAAGTCGCCTGGTGATGTTAGCGCCGTTTAATGTTCTTGTAAGATTTTCAAATTTTTTAGAACGTGTGATAAAAAATCAGACGTTACAGTCGGGAAACGTAGGTTGTGCCTCAGTCAACTGTATATATATATATTTTAAATCTTTTTTGCACGTTATCCAAGGTGTATTCCTTTTTAAAAAAATACAGCTGACTCATTTCCTGATTATACTATCAGATTTTTAATCAAACGCTCTAAAATTTTAAAAAAATGCAGCAAAAAAAAAAGAAAAATAAAACATCCCGCTGCAGACGTCCTATCCAGCCCCTGCGCGCAGTAAGTATTAATATGAATCGTCTTTACTTTTTCCTCCTCTGGCACCTTGGTGGAAAGCGTTCCGGAACTGACAAGTGTTGCAGAGAAGATTACGAGTACTTTTGTTTACAGCTCAAAACAAAATGAGTAGTAATTGCTGCATCCAGAGTCTAGTCTTAAAAAAATTATTGTTTGAAATTTTTTTAAGTAGGTTTCCAAGTGTCTTAAATGTTTGTACATGTCGATCTCTTATTGGACAATTTTTAAAAGATTAAAAATTATTAATTAATTTGACTTATTAAAAATATTTTTTACTGTTCATTAAGACTTATTTTTATTTTTTTTATTTTTTCAAGTTATCTGATCAAAAATTGATCTGTTCACATGAAAGACATCCCTAGACCCACCTAAAAATATTTTAAAAATATATTTTTTTCCATTTACCTAGTACATTAAGGGTGAGTACAGTTAAAACCCTGATCAGTGAACAAGTATTACCCATTTTATTGGACGATTTTAAAAAATTAAAAAATTAAAAATTATTAGTTGATTTGACTTATTAAAAGTATTTTTTACTGTTCATTAGGCCTTAATTTTATATTTTTTCAAATTATCCAATCGTGTAGGAACATAAAAGACATCTCGAGACCCACCTCAGAATATTTTAAATATATATTTTTTATCATTTATCTAATACATTGAGAATGAGTGCAATTGAAACCTTCGATGCAACAAATATTATTTATTTTACTTTAGACTGAAGGTTACTAAAGGCAGCTTTTACCCTCAATAAAACCCGGATCATCTCGCCTTGGCAGCTGGAGTCTCTGGGGTGGAATTTGGAGTTTGGACTGGTAGCGAGCGTTCACGTCCCACGTGGAGAGCCATCTGCCCGCCCATCTTACCTACCCTCTCCCCTTAAAAGCTCCATCACCCAACGCTAGCTCAGGCCACCAGCAGCTTCCCAGCGACCCCCTTCCTCTCCGGCAGCCGGGACTCGCCCACAGGAACCTCTTTGAGGACCTCCCGTGGGTCGGGTGGCCTCCGCCAGCTGAGCGAGCTCTAGAAGCCGGTGCCCGAGTAAGAAAACCACCCCCATGGCTTCCATGATAGAGGAGATCCGCCAGGCGCAGCGGGCACAGGGCCCCGCGACGGTGCTCGCCATCGGCACGGCAACCCCGTCCAACGCGGTGTACCAGGCCGACTACCCCGACTACTACTTCCGGATCACCAACAGCGAGCACCTCTCCGAGCTGAAGGAGAAGTTCAAGAGAATGTGTAAGCAGTAGGTCAATATTATGCATAGAAGCATGCATGGTACAGGGTTTGAGCAACTTCTGTATATGAAGAAGTATATATATATATATATATATATATATATATATATATATATATATTAAAAGCAACGCATTTTTATATTAGATACTTCAATACTAATATTATGTTTAAAAACTCAAACTAATTACTAGCTTAAGATGGCCGGGGACGGGTATGTTGTGTTGGTATATGTGGAAGAACTGTTTGTAGAACAGCAATAGATATATACATGATGCTGAAATATATATATGTGCATGTAACAGGCGACAAGTCGATGATCCGGAAGCGGTACATGCACCTGAACGAGGAGATCTTGAAGGAGAACCCCAAGATGTGCGCGTACATGGCGCCGTCGCTGGATGCCCGGCAGGACATAGTGGTGGTGGAGGTGCCGAAGCTAGGGAAGGAGGCGGCCGTCAAGGCCATCAAGGAGTGGGGGCAGCCAAAGTCCCGCATCACGCACCTTGTCTTCTGCACCACCAGCGGGGTCGACATGCCCGGCGCCGACTACCAGCTCACCAAGCTCCTCGGCCTCCGCCCCTCCGTCAAACGCCTGATGATGTACCAGCAGGGCTGCTTCGCCGGCGGCACCGTGCTCCGCCTTGCCAAGGACCTCGCCGAGAACAACCGCGGCGCCCGCGTCCTCCTCGTCTGCTCCGAGATCACCGCCGTCACCTTCCGCGGCCCCTCCGACACCCACCTCGACAGCCTTGTGGGCCAGGCGCTCTTCGGGGACGGCGCCGCCGCCGTCATCGTCGGCGCAGACCCTGACCCTGCCCTGGAGCGCCCGCTCTTCCAGCTGGTGTCGGCTGCACAGACCATCCTCCCCGACTCTCACGGAGCCATTGACGGCCATCTCCGCGAGGTCGGCCTTACCTTCCACCTGCTCAAGGACGTGCCGGGGCTCATCTCCAAGAACATCGAGAAGAGCCTGGTGGAGGCCTTCGACCCGCTGGGTATCAATGACTGGAATTCCATCTTCTGGATCGCCCACCCGGGCGGGCCGGCCATCCTGGACCAGGTGGAGGACAAGCTGGGGCTGAAGCAGGAGAAGCTGCGGGCCACCCGGGAGGTGCTCAAGGAGTACGGCAACATGTCCAGCGCCTGTGTGCTCTTCATACTGGACGAGATGAGGAAGAAGTCGGCGGAGGAGGGCATGGCCACCACGGGGGAGGGCCTGGAGTGGGGGGTCCTCTTCGGCTTCGGCCCGGGCCTCACCGTGGAGACCGTCGTCTTGCACAGCCTGCCCATCGCCTCCAACTAACTAGTCTCCATCAACTCAAATTAAAATGGGCGGACAACCTTCCCCCTTATTTACATATTCTGCCATCCACAATGGCTAGTTAGCGCCCCCCTTGGTTGTCCCAAGCTCAGACATGGGGGAAGCCGGTTTGTGTTGTTTTGCATAACCAAATGTGTGGTTAAGGACTGTGGCTTCAATATTACCCTTTATAATGGTTTATACGACATATTTGATTTGAATGTTTTAAGTAAATTATCCTTGTCTGTTACCATCATCCTCCATAGCTAGTTACACTGCCCTTTATAATGGTTTATATGCTATATTTGATTTGAATGTTTCAAGTAAATTATCCTTGTCTATTGCCATCATCCTCCGTAACTAGTTTACAGTCGGCTATCCTGTGGTTGTCTCAAACACGGACAATCAGTGGAGGACGTAGAAATTTTATTCAGTGAAGTTATACGAACAATAGACCAACAAGACCATCCTATGAAACAAGAATTAGTAAATCAGTGGAATTTTTTTAATGGGCCGAGATCAATGGACTTAACTCTAATAAGTTAAAATGAGTAAACCTTTATATATTTTACAAAATCCACGTGACCCCACTGGTAACATGCAGCATCCACCACTGCGGATAGAGACAAAAGGAGGGTGAATAATTGAGTCATATTCCAATTTATAACGAGTTCACTTGCTACGGAATGTCCGTTTTCGGTGGTTTCCATCCTTTTTTCTGTGGGCGGTGGCTTCAATCGTCACCCTCATAAGGGTCTATATGATTTGTAAATTAAAAAAATTAATTTATGAACTTAAATAGGCGTCTTGACAGTGGTAACTCTAGCTCAATAAGGTGAATATGACTTTTGGGTTTAAAGAAAACATCATGCACTACAAGAAATGAAGTTTTTTGGGGACAGAACACTAGCGACGGTTATCGAAAGTTGTTCCAAATAATATTATTTGAGACAACGTCAAATACTCGTCCAAAAAAATATATATTTGCGACAACTGACTACTCGTCCAAATAATAAAATTATTCATCGAAAATTATTCATCAGACACACTTTATTGAGACTGTTACAATGTCTGTCTCAATACATTTAACTTTTAGAGACGGTCATAATTTTTTTTAAGACAAACATATACAACTCTTTAGTGACAATTACAATACTTGTCGTAATAAGTTGAAAAAGTATATTTTTTAATTATAAAACATAATTAACGACGGACAATTAGGCTGTCTCAAAAGGTCAAATTTGTTTGGGACAACTATTTGGCTTTGCGACGACCAAAGGAAGACGTTTTGTGACAACTTGATCGATCGTCCCAAATAACTATATATCAAAAATCTAACATAATTAGCATATAAGTATAACGATGATATAAAATTAAATCATTGTAACTGATGAGGCAGAATCCGATTCAGCCCATTGAAGCAGGCCCAAACCCCGTTCAGCCCAAAAGCAACAGCACCAGGCCCTCCGGCGGCCTCCGGCCCGTCAGCGGCCCAGCAGCCTACGGCCCATAAGCGGCACCGTCGCTCCCGGCCCAACAGGCTTCAGCCCGTCAGCGGCCCAGCAGCCTACGGCCCGGGAGCAGCGCGGCAGCCCAGGGCCCAACAGGCCTTCGGCCCGTCAGCGGCCCAACCCCCTTCGGCCCGGTAGCCGATTCCGGCCCACTCCGGTGGCGGATCGGGCGCTATGGCGGTTTATCAGAAAACCTGCAATTAGTCCTATATCGGCTGCCACCGTTAACCATCCGCTATCCTCCGCTATAAATATCCCGTTATTTGTGGCCAAGAGGGTGGTGGGAAAAACGGATGCCTCCCCAAGCTTCCGAAACCCCTTAAAGGACTTCTGTCCGAATAGCGTTATAGCTACTCTTTCTTGCTTTCTGAATCGAATCTTCTTCAGGAGCTAACTTGACCGTCGGAGGGGGTTCCCCAGGGCTGACGCCCGGGACTCCTGCTGACTGGTTCTTCTTCTTCTTTCCCTCCTGCAGGGGCTCGGTTCGAATCATCGCCGACCTCCCCGAGTCGGTCTCGGCCGCCGACCTCGGATTCCTCTCCCTGGTCTCGACGCCGAACGCCGGCTGCCCCAAGCCAGGAGACTCGGTCTCGCGCTGAAGTAGCCTTCGGACTAGCTGTCCGAGGGCAATCCCGTCAGCTGCCCTGCGTCAGGAGGCTCGGCCTCGCGCTGAAGGTGGCTCCGGACTCCCTGGTCGGAGAGCGAGCCGTCCCCCCGTCCGATCTCGGACTTTCCGGCTTCTGCTCCGACGCTCGTCGACCACTCGGCCGAGAGAAGCTCTTGCTCGCGCCGCGCCTCCGTCCGCCGAAGGAGCAGCGGCTCACTATCCAAGAGCAGTTCCGGCGGCAGATCGCGCCCCCCGCGGGCGGATCCAGTTCATCCCGAGAAGCCCCGTCTTGGCCCCGTCGCGGATCCCCGTCGGGTCCCCTTGTCACCGTTCGATCCGGACCGGCTCCGGATCCTCTTTTTCCGGATCCCCGTTTGCGGGATCCGGTCGTGAAAGATCCAATCTACATCACGTGGCGCCGTCTGTGGGAAACCAACAAAACAAGTCATGTCTCAGCGACCTGTGACCCGACGATCCGGACAGAGCGAAGCAGAAGCGAGGGAGGCCTCGGCACAAATGCCGCCTTCCGAAGGCGCACCGTCTGCCCCGCCGAACCCGCCTCTGCCGGCCATACCGGAGTCCTTCGGCTCGGAAGACCGAGTGGGGGTACTCCAGCAGCAAGTGGCCACGCTGGCCGCTGCCGTCACGTCCCTAGCGCCTCTTCAGGAGATGGTGTCCGCCATCGCCCAGCGCATGGGACTGACGGGGCAGCCTCCCCAGCAGGCGCCGCTCCCCCCGCTCTACTCAGTACAAGACGCCCGGTTCCGACCGGTGCCTGCGCCAGCCTCTCTCTACGAGGCCGAGGCGGCGCGCAGCGAGCCCTCGACATTGCCTGCCCGAGCTCCCCGCGCCGATCGCCCGACGGAGCAGGATTATGCTTCGTCGGAGTACCATCCGGCTCGGACCGGAGGGCAATCCGTCGCCACCTCGGCCGCCCCGGACCTGGATCGGCGGCTGACGGCTATGCGCAAGGAGATGCAGCAGATGGTGTCCCGGCCTCATGGGGCGCCCCTCGCCAGCAGCATCCTGGAGCAGACCCCGTTCACGGCGGAGCTCCTAGCCACCGAGGTGCCCCCCGACTTCAAGCTACCGAAGGGCCCTCTCTATGACGGGATGACAGATCCGGTCTGTCATTTCCAGAGGTTCAACACCTACCTCCGGGTCCGGGGGATCTCCGAGGCAGTCCGCTGCCGTCTCTTCCCCCTCACCCTCGAAAAGATCGCCCTCACCTGGTTCGAGACATTGGCCCCCGACTCCATCCACTCCCTAGTCCAGTTGGGCCAATTGTTCATCGACTAGTTCTATGATGCCACCCGGCAGAGCAAGACCTCCGCCAGCTTGCTGGCTATTCGGCAAGATCCGGCCGAGACTCTCCAGGACTACTTCACCAGGTTCCGGACCGAGGCCGCCCAGATCCCGAACCTCGACAGCTCGATCGCGATTTCGGCCGTGATCAGCGGGTGCTGGGACGAGGGGCTCCTCGGTTCCATTGGGAAGCGCCATCCCCCGACCTTCCAGGACCTCGTGGCCCGGGCCCATAAGTACATCAACCGGGAGGCCCTGATGCTGTCCAGAGGAAGAGGCGCCGCCGAAGCCGTCTCGGCACCTGCTCCCCAGGTGGTCCGACCTCGGCCGGAGGACCAGGAGTCCTCACGCAAGCGCTATCGCAGGGAGGACTGGGACAGGGAGAGGCGACGGGACCCGCAGCCGCGGTACCTACCCTTACCTGCTCCCCCTTCCCGAATGCTCATGGAGGTGAAAGGCATGCTCCGGCGACCTGATCGCATCAAGACCGATCCTCGCCGAAGGGATCCTAGCAGGTACTGTGAGTACCACCGGGAAGTCGGCCACACAACGGATGAGTGTCGGCAGCTCCGGGAAGAGATCGACCGCATCATCCGGGAAGGTAGACTGCCGCAGTACCGCCGGGAGCAGCCGCCGCAGCAAAACCGGGACGTCCCTGCAGCACCCAGACAACAGCAACCCCCAGCAATAGAAGCCGCTCCTCCGCCGAAAGCCACCTCGGCCCCGGTAGAATCGTCCCATCAAAGACCCAGTTCTGGGTCTATCATGATGATATCCGGAGGGCCGGGGGAAGGGTCCAGGCCGCGGCAGCGCAACACGGTGGCAGCAGTTGAAGGCGAGCCGAAGAAGCCTCGTCTGGAAGACATCACCTTCGGCGCCGAGGACCTGACTGATGTTCAGGTCCCTCATGACGATGCTCTCGTCATCAATGCTGTAATCAACAACTATGATGTACATAGGATCTTTGTGGATAATGGAAGTGCCCCAAATATCTTGTTTTACGACTGTTTTGAAAAGTTGGGATTGAGTGAGGCTAGTATGAAACCTCACCGGGGCCCCCTCTACGGTTTTAACGGCTCGCCTTGCCGAGTAGAGGGCATTGTCCGACTTCCTGTAACCTTAGGCTCCGCCCCCCGGCAATTAACCGTCGAGACGGACTTCGCCGTTGTAAAGATCGAGTCAGCCTACAACGCCATATTCGACCGAAGGCTCATCGGCGGAATCGGAGCCGTACCTTCATCCTTCCATCAGAAATTAAAATTCTATACCAACTATGGGATAGGCGAAGCCAAGGGAAGCCAAGAAGCAGCTCGGCAGTGCTACATGATTTCGGTCAAAGGGAAGAACGCAGCTGAAACCCTAGCGATCGAATCATCGGCCGAAGCGTCTCCGGGAGAAGCACTTCTCGCCATCCCTGTTCCAGGAGGCGAAGGACGAGTCCTAATGATAGGCTCCGGCCTGGAGAAAGGTGAAGCAGAAAAGCTTACCGAGTTCTTGAAAAAGAATCTCGACATCTTCGCCTGGTCTCCGACAGACATGCCCGGGGTTGACCCGGAGGTGGCAGAGCACCGACTCCATACCGATCCCGACCAGCCCCCGGTGAAGCAGAAGCGGCGCACCTTCAACCAGGAAAGGAGAGCCGCCATCCAAGCTGAAGTACAAAAGGGACTGGACGCCGGACATCTCCGAGAGGTGCATCACCCAGACTGGATCGCCAATGTGGTCATGGTGCCAAAGAAAGATGGCAAATGGCGTATGTGCGTGGACTTCACCAACCTCAACAAGGCCTGTCCCATGGACAGCTTTCCGCTGCCTCGGATAGACCAGGTGGTGGACGCCACTTCCGGCCATGAGCTCTTAAGCTTCCTCGACGCCTATTCAGGCTACCACCAGATCCGGATGCATCCGGACGACGAGAACAAGACCAGCTTCACCACCGATGTGGGTCTGTACTGCTACACCCGAATGCCCTTCGGTCTGAAGAACGCCGGCGCGACATATCAACGACTGGTCAACAAGGTATTCGCCACACAGCTCGGCCGAAACATGGAGGTCTATATAGACGACATGTTGGTCAAGAGCCGTGTCGCTGCGGAGCATCTGGCCGATCTGGCCGAGACTTTCTCCGCCCTCAGGCGGTACAAGATGAAGCTGAACCCGGCCAAATGCGCCTTCGGGGTAGCCTCCGGCAAATTCCTCGGCTACATGGTCACTCACCGAGGGGTGGAGGCTAACCCCGAGAAGGTTTCGGCCATCATAAAGATGCGCCCCCCGGCTAACCTCCGAGAGGTACAAAAGCTGAACGGGAGGATCGCAGCCCTCAGCCGCTTCATGTCAAGGGCGGCCGACTACTGTTTTCCCTTCTTCAAGCTGCTGAAGAAGGCCAACCACTTCGACTGGACGGAAGAGTGCCAAACAGCCTTCAATCAGCTGAAGGCCTACCTCTCCAAAGTCCCCATCCTGTCAAAACCAATTCCCGGGGAGCCCCTGAGCTTATACCTCGCAGTCTCCGAGACGGCCCTCAGCACCGTCCTCGTCCGAGAACAAGAAGGCATTCAGAAGCCCGTTTATTACACTAGCCGAGCCCTTCAGGGAGCGGAACTCCGGTACCAAGCCCTAGAAAAGTTGGCTCTGGCCCTCGTCACGTCTGCAAGGAGGCTTCGGCCGTATTTTCTGGCTCATTCCGTGAAAGTCCTCACCAACCAGCCCTTGAGGCAGATTCTTTCCCGGCCCGAGGTGTCCGGCAGGTTGGCGAAGTGGGCGATTGAGCTAGGGGAGTTCGACATCTCCTACGCCCCTCGGGTAGCAATAAAAGCCCAAGCGTTGGCGGACTTCATCGCCGAACTTACCCCCGGCGCTTCCGCAACACCACAGCCGGAACCCGAGGTGGTCAAAGCCGACACTATTTCGGCACCTTCACCACCGGATGAATGGCGACTCTTTATGGATGGCTCCGCGTGCTCTACAGGCAGTGGCGCCGGATGGATCCTGGCGTCACCCGAAGGAATCATCACGGAGTACGCCCTGCGTTTCTCCTTTCCAGCGACTAACAACGCCGCCGAGTACGAAGCCCTCATCTCCGGCCTCCGGGCCGCGAAGAGGCTCGGCGCCCGGAACCTGAAAGCCTTCAGCGATTCCCAGTTAATCGTCGGCCATGTCTCCGGGGAGTATGAGGCTCGGGACGCAGTGATGGCGTCTTATCTCCAGGTAACTCGCAAGATTCTCAATCAGTTCGATTCTTGTGAAATCGTGAGGATCCCGAGATCCGAGAACACCCGGGCCGATGCCCTTTCCCGGCTGGCGTCAACCCAAGACGGGGGCGGAGGCCGGATGATCCTCGTCGAGGAGCTCGCCGAACCCAGCCTCGGCGAAACCGAAGCCATGCAAATTGCTGAAGCAGAGGCCGAGACGTGGATGACCCCCCTCGTCGCTTTCCTCCTCCAAGGAGAAGTCCCGCCAGATCCAAGGGAGGCGAAGCGCATTCGGCAGCGCTCATCCCACTTTCTCCTTTTGGACGGGGTGTTGTACAAAAAATCATTCGGCCGACCACTGCTACGGTGCCTCGGCCCAGCAGAAGCCGACTATGCCGTAAGAGAGGTCCACGAAGGGGTGTGCGGAGCGCACGCGGGAGGAAGAGCCCTGGCTCACAAGCTCCTGAGACAAGGCTACTGGTGGCCAACGCTCCGAGAGGACGCTCTAGCCCTCGTACGGCGCTGCGACCAGTGCCAGAGGTTTAGCTCCCTCATTCATCAGGCGGCCACCCTTCTGACCCCCTTATCTGATCCCTGGCCTTTCGCCCAATGGGGAATCGACATCCTGGGACCTTTTCCCGTCGCCACCGGCCAAAGGAAATTCCTCATCGTGGCGGTCGATTACTTCACCAAATGGGTCGAAGCCGAACCCCTCGCTTCAATAACCGACAACAATGCTTGGAACTTCGTGTGGAAGTCCATCGTTTGCCGATTCGGCATCCCTCGAGCCGTCATCTCAGACAACGGAAAGCAGTTCGATAGCCGACGGTTCGGTGACAACTGCGCCAGCTTCGGCATACTCCACAAGTTCACTTCGGTAGCGCATCCTCAAGCGAACGGCCAAGCCGAAGTCACTAACCGGAGCCTCTTACCGGGATTGAAAACCCGACTCGGCGAAGCTAAGGGCTGATGGGTGGAAGAGCTGCCGAGTGTCCTATGGGCCTATCGGACGACAAGCCGAACCCCCACCGGCGAAACTCCCTTCCGCATGGCCTATGGGATAGAGGCCGTTATTCCCATAGAAATTGGCCTCCCTTCTCCCAGAGTCATCGCTTATAATACGGAAGTCGACGAAGAAGGTTTGAAAGACCACTTGGACCTCATCGAAGAGGTCCGAGATAAAGCTCGTATCCGGCTGGCGGCTTATCAACAACGCATGGCCAAGTACCACAACACTCGAGTAAAGCCCCGGAGCTTCGAAGTGGGGAGTCTCGTGTTGAGGAATGCCCATGCTTCCAAGCCAACCGAAGCCTCAGGAAAGCTTGCCCCCAACTGGGAGGGGCCCTACCGGATCAGGGAGGTAATCAGACGAGGAGCTTACCGGTTGGAGACCCTTTCGGGCCAACCCCTTCCTCGCGCATGGAATGTAGAGCGCCTTCGGCGTTATTATATGTAAGTCAACTCTCCCCAGGCTTTTAGCCGGAGGCTATAAATAGAGAACTCATTTTTGTTCAGGAAAACTTGTTATGGTTTTCTGTAAGTCCGTGCAAACCGTATCGGGAGTGGCTTCGGCCATGCAAACCGTACCGGGAGCGGCATGGTTCTCTTAAAGTCCGTGAGTCCTTCGATCCGACGAATGGCTTCAGCCATGTAATCCGGATCAGGACACGGCGCGGTTTTCTCTAAGTCCGTGTAAACCGTATCGGGAGTGGCTTCGGCCATGCAAACCGTACCGGGAGCGGCATGGTTCTCTTAAAGTCCGTGAGTCCTTCGATCCGACGAATGGCTTCGGCCATGTAATCCGGATCAGGACACGGCGCGGTTTTCTCTAAGTCCGTGCAAACCGTATCGGGAGTGGCTTCGGCCATGCAAACCGTACCGGGAGCGGCATGGTTCTCTTAAAGTCCGTGAGTCCTTCGATCCGACGAATGGCTTCGGCCATGTAATCCGGATCAGGACACGGCGCGGTTTTCTCTAAGTCCGTGTAAACCGTATCGGGAGTGGCTTCGGCCATGCAAACCGTACCGGGAGCGGCATGGTTCTCTTAAAGTCCGTGAGTCCTTCGATCCGACGAATGGCTTCGGCCATGTAATCCGGATCAGGACACGGCGCGGTTTTCTCTAAGTCCGTGTAAACCGTATCGGGAGTGGCTTCGGCCATGCAAACCGTACCGGGAGCGGCATGGTTCTCTTAAAGTCCGTGAGTCCTTCGATCCGACGAATGGCTTCGGCCATGTAATCCGGATCAGGACACGGCGCGGTTTTCTCTAAGTCCGTGTAAACCGTATCGGGAGTGGCTTCGGCCATGCAAACCGTACCGGGAGCGGCATGGTTCTCTTAAAGTCCGTGAGTCCCTCGATCCGACGAATGGCTTCGGCCATGTAATCCGGATCAGGACACGGCGCGGTTTTCTCTAAGTCCGTGTAAACCGTATCGGGAGTGGCTTCGGCCATGCAAACCGTACCGGAAGCGGCATGGTTCTCTTAAAGTCCGTGAGTCCTTCGATCCGACGAAGGGCTTCGGCCATGTAATCCGGATCAGGACACGGCGCGGTTTTCTCTAAGTCCGTGTAAACCGTATCGGGAGTGGCTTCGGCCATGCAAACCGTACCGGGAGCAGCATGGTTCTCTTAAAGTCCGTGAGTCCCTCGATCCGACGAATGGCTTCGGCCATGTAATCCGGATCAGGACACGGCGCGGTTTTCTCTAAGTCCGTGTAAACCGTATCGGGAGTGGCTTCGGCCATGCAAACCGTACCGGGAGCGGCATGGTTCTCTTAAAGTCCGTGAGTCCTTCGATCCGACGAATGGCTTCGGCCATGTAATCCGGATCAGGACACGGCGCGGTTTTCTCTAAGTCCGTGTAAACCGTATCGGGAGAGGCTTCGGCCATGCAAACCGTACCGGGAACGGCACAGTTTTCTCTAAGTCCTTGAGTCATCTAATCCGACGAATGGCTTCGGCAATGTAGTCCGGATCGGGACGCGGCTGGCTATTTCCTAAGTCTGCGTGGACAATGCGAGAACGGCTTCGGCTACAGAAGCCGAAACTGGAACAGCCTGAACTGCTGACGAGATACTATCAACGACCTACCCGAACCTACGTTAGGTCTCGGCTTCGCAAGATATAGCGGACGACGAAAGGATCTTGGTTTTCGGAAAGACTAGGTCCACTCGTTATGAAAAAAGAAGACGATAAGGTAAAAGCCCAAAAACGCTCTTTATATTCCTGAACAGAAGGAAGTACAAGCTCGACCATACACCTGGCCGAAGGCTTACAAAAGCGATAAGGCAAGAAACCGAGGGGAACCCTCGCATCAGTCCTCGGTGGCCCTCTCCTCCTCCGCCTCGACGACATTTCGGCCAGGAGAGGGAGAGGGGGAGTCAACAATCTGCGCCGACTCAGGAGCAGCAGCCTCGGCGGGAGCTTCCTCCGCGGGAGCCTCCTCGGCGGGCTCGACCTCACCTTCAGCACCTGGAGGCAGGGCCCTCTCAGCCATGAGGCCCTCCCACCAGGATAGGAGCTCCCGGGCTTCCGCGCCCCTCGGCATATCTTCCCCGGTCAGATCGACGTCCGGGCAGGCCCTCTGGGCGACAGCCAGTCCGAGGTCAAAGACCGTAGAAGATGCCAGCAGCTGGGCTCGGAGGATCTCTTGGGCGTACTCACTCCCGGCTTTGAAGTCGGCGATAACCGATTCCGCCGCCCCCTCCAGTTCCCGCTTCAGGGCCGAGATCTCCTCGGTAAGGTGACGCTTCTCCGAAGCCCACCGGGACTCCTTGTCCCGGATTTGGGTCGTGAGCACCCGGTTCTCCTCCTGAGCCGTGGCAAGCGCGCCCTCGGCTTTCTCTCCGGCCTCAGCAGCAGCGCGGGCTTCAGCTGCCCTCTCCTCTAGCTGCGCCCGCAGCTGGCCACTCGCAGTAGAGAGCCTGTCAACCAAGGGCTCAATACGGGACGCCGCCGAGGTACCTTCCCCGGAACCAGCCGCACCCACCTCGGCCTCCAGAAGTTTGCGGCGGAGCAGCTCCTGTTGACGCATCAAGACACTGCCCGTCATCGCAGCCTGCGAGCCGAAGAATGGATAAGGGTTAGAAAATCCGGGGCCACCAGAGGATAGGTTGAACAGTTTTCGGACTTCTCACCTGAACTGACAACCGAGCGCTCATCGCCGCCAGATCGGCAATCGAATGCTCCCCCAGCTCTTCGAAAGCTGAAGGGAGGGTGAAGCTGCTGAGCAGACGAAGGCACGTCTGGGGATCCTGCATGCTCTCGCTTCTGACACCGGCCCCCGCCGGTGCGGCCGGAGGAGAGTCGCCCCTCGTCACCTCTGGGGACGCCAACCTTGCGGCCCTCCGGGTCCCGGGGCTCCTCCTGACCAGCGGTTCCATCTTCACCTCTTCGGCCTCCTCTTCCCGGGGGCGCTTCGACGCTCGGCCGCCCCTTCGCGCGGCGAATTTCGTCTTCTGCTCCCTCTCGAGAGCAGCGGCAACAGCGCGACCCTCGGCGGAGGCCGCGGTTCTCGGAACCCCGCCTCGAGTCCTCGGAGCCCCGGAGCCTCGGCTGGGCCTACTTGCTGCTTGAGGGACCGGCGCCCGGCCTGGAGCGCGTTGATCAGCTATCAGGTGGAGAAGGTTATCGAGACCGGCCATCGCTGAAAGCAAGAACGGTGCGTTAGGGACGAGAAAATGATCAAATGCTAACGCTAAGCCGACTTACCCTCGGCCGAAACTTCATCAGCCTTGTCAGCCGGAGGAGCTTCGGCCGGAGGAGCGGCGGTCCTTCCCCCGCAGCTCCGCGGAGTCTCCCCGGGAGGAAGGTAAGGGAAGGCCCGCTGTGGATCGAACTTTGGGTCCGGCCAAACCCCGGCATTTATCAGCCGCTCCGCGTCAGTGAGAAGCTCCGAGACGTCGTACGGAGCCTTGACCTGGACGTGGCCCACGATGGTACTCTGAACTGGGGTCAGGGCAGGAGGGCCCGAGAGGCCTACAGCCAGCGGCGCCCATTCGGTGGGGAAGGGCCACACGCCCTTCTCATTCTCCGGCAGAGAGACGAAGATAAACTTCCTCTTCCAGCCGTGGATAGACGAGGGCTTCCCGGAGAAGATGCTTCGGCCAACCCGAGGAACGAAGCAGTACCACTCGGACTTCCCCTACGTCTGGATTTTGAACAGATAGCGGAAGACATTGATGGAGGGGCGGATTTTTATATGAGCAAAGACGCTCAGAAATCCGTACACGGTGCGCCAAGAATTGGGGAATAGCTGAGACGGGGCTAGCCCGTAGAAGCTAAGAAGATTGATGACAAAAGTGGGGAGGGGGAGACGGAAGCCCGCCTCGAAACTGTCAACATAAATGGAGAAGGAGCCCGGGCGAACAGTATTTGCCCTGGTGGCAGAATCGGGCCGATGGGGGGTCGTCCAGGAAGGGAGCTGGAAGTAAGAAACTAGGTTCCTCACCTCTACGTCCGAAAGGGCGCAGGAGGCTCCCGAAACGGTATCCGAGGGGCGGCGCCCCGAGGTGGAAGCCTGGCCTGGGTCCCGGACTTCCTGGGTAGCCTCGGCGTCAGGAGCCTCGGCACCAGAAGCTTCAGCCTCAGAAGCTTCGGCCCCAGAAATCTCGGTCTCGGAGACCTCTGCTCCAGAGGTCTCGGACCCCTCGGTCCCGGAGTTCTCAGACTCCCCAGACATTCCGGAAGCAAGGGATCCCGAGGCAAGAGGATCTGACAGAGAAGACTTAGAAGAATGAGGGGGAGTGTACTCCTCGTCCGAAGGAGTAATCTCACTGGAAGAGCTCCGGACCATAAGGTCGCGAAGGGGAAAAAGGAGGTCAAAGCTTACTAGCAAAGAAGGGAAGGAAGTCTCTCTTGAGCCGAGCGCAACCTCAAGCCTCCAAGCTCCACCGGTAATGCACTCTGAGGGACGAAGAACCTCCCACGGCAGCCGACGAGTTCGGACGAAGCTTTCGGGAAGCTGGCCTCTCATTGGAGAAGGAGGAAGGACTCGGATGGTTGCAAAGGGAACGCAAGCGCAGCAGCGAGAAGAAGAACAGTGCCCTGCGGAGGGCCTGTATTTATAAGCCCGTTCGAAACACCTCCCGCCAAAGCCAGCGGCCGAGATCGCCCCGCTCGTCCCCTTGCTACTCCCGGATGCCCGCCACGTGCACCGTCCTTCGGCAATGATGACGGGCCGGCTCCGGGACTTGAAGCAGAGCGATCAACGGCCGAGAGCGCTCCGACCCTTCGGCTGATCGCTCGGATGTTTGCCACGTGTCCCGATCCGCGTAGGACGAAGGGAACGGCGGCGATCCGAGTGGAGCCTCGGGCAGAGAGCCGAGGCGATCCGCGACCAGCGAGCGGTCGGGATCCGTTTGTGTTTTCGACAGAGCGGCTGGATACGCGACGCGTGTCCCGTGCTTCCTCGCGAGGCGACGCGCCATCCTGTCCATTTAATGAAGCCTGACACGAGTCAGATGGCGCGACCCTTCGGCTTCTGGGCTCTTAGCCTTCGTCGCCACTCCAAGCAAGGACGGAGCAACCGCGTAGCCCTCGGCCGACCGAGGGCATCTCCTTCCCAGCAGTAAGAAAGAGAAGCGGAGCTTCGGATAAAGCGCCTGTCGCAAAAGTTCTTCTGACAAGCTTCGGAATATACTCTCGCCATCTCAGAACTGAGGAAGACAAGAGTGGGGGGCTATGTGATGAGGCAGAATCCGATTCAGCCCATTAAAGCAGGCCCAAACCCCGTTCAGCCCAAAAGCAACAGCACCAGGCCCTCCGGCGGCCTCCGGCCCGTCAGCGGCCCAGCAGCCTACGGCCCATAAGCGGCACCGTCGCTCCCGGCCCAACAGGCTTCAGCCCGTCAGCGGCCCAACCCCCTTCGGCCCGGTAGCCGATTCCGGCCCACTCCGGTGGCGGATCGGGCGCTATGGCGGTTTATCAGCAAACCTGCAATTAGTCCTATATCGGCTGCCACCGTTAACCATCCGCTATCCTCCGCTATAAATATCCCGTTATTTGTGGCCAAGAGGGTGGTGGGAAAAACGGATGCCTCCCCAAGCTTCCGAAACCCCTTAAAGGACTTCTGTCCGAATAGCGTTATATCTACTCTTTCTTGCTTTCTGAATCGAATCTTCTTCAGGAGCTAACTTGACCGTCGGAGGGGGTTCCCCAGGGCTGACGCCCGGGACTCCTGCTGACTGGTTCTTCTTCTTCTTTCCCTCCTGCAGGGGCTCGGTTCGAATCATCGCCGACCTCCCCGAGTCGGTCTCGGCCGCCGACCTCGGATTCCTCTCCCTGGTCTCGACGCCGAACGCCGGCTGCCCCAAGCCAGGAGACTCGGTCTCGCGCTGAAGTAGCCTTCGGACTCGCTGTCCGAGGGCAATCCCGTCAGCTGTCCTGCGTCAGGAGGCTCGGCCTCGCGCTGAAGGTGGCTCCGGACTCCCTGGTCGGAGAGCGAGCCGTCCCTCCGTCCAATCTCGGACTTTCCGGCTTCTGCTCCGACGCTCGTCGACCACTCGGCCGAGAGAAGCTCCTGCTCGCGCCGCGCCTCCGTCCGCCGAAGGAGCAGCGGCTCACTATCCAAGAGCAGCTCCGGCGGCAGATCGCGCCCCCAGCGGGCGGATCCAGTTCATCCCGAGAAGCCCCGTCTTCGCCCCGTCGCGGATCCCCGTCGGGTCCCCTTGTCACCGTTCGATCCGGACCGGCTCCGGATCCTCTTTTTCCGGATCCCCGTTTGCGGGATCCGGTCGTGAAAGATCCAGTCTACATCAGTAACTAATGATACTATTTAATAAATAATATTGATCTTTGAATAATTTACTGTTTAGAGAATTATTTTTATGCACAATAATTTTAATAATGATATTGAATATAATTTATATTTTAATAATTATAATTGAATGATATGTTTTTATAACATTATCTTTATATAAAGTTACTTTCATAATGAACCTAAATAATATATTTTAAAATTTACAACTATAATGGTAACAATAAAAGTACAGATATATATAATTAAATTATCATGTATATATATTTATATATAATTTGTACACCATACAAACTTAAAAATAGTATATATTTATGAATAATGTAAGTATTAAAAAAATAATGTGAGAAAGAGGGGTATCGGTGTGTGTGTGGATGTGCATAGATGCATATGTGTGTCTTTGCGTATGTAGCTTACCACCTCTCTCTCTCTTTCTTTTCATGCAAGATATAAAGAGTTTTCTTTCTAGATTCAAGGATTTAGATATATTAAAATCATTAAAAGTATAGTTAAAAAAGATATCTTATATGTTTAAAAATATAAATATATATAACTAACTTAAATAGAACCCTTATGTTATTTTTTATTTTAAAAGGCTAGCACTATGGATGCAAATAAACTAAATTTTGTTGAGTACAAACTTGCCTCGACCAATTTTAATCGAGTTTGAGTTCGAACTGAAGCGTATGATGGTTGCTCTAACTTAGTTTGTTTAGATATTGAATGAGTTTGAGTCGAGTATCAAGTAGATCAAGAATTCAACGAGTCCATGACTAATTTAGTCTAAAATCTTTTAAATTTAATTTATAAACTCAAGTGAAACCATGTGAACACCAACTTGTCTTTACTCCTAGTTATTTGATAAAAAATTCCACAAGATATTAAATATCCTAGTAAGTAAGTATGTTCATGAATAGACCAACTTAATAAGAATTACATGGTAAATTGAACATCTATTGAGTATTTTTTCATGTTTAAAATTGTGCATTTACCTAACTATTTTATATACTCTAAATAATAAACATATAGTTATTTATTTAGAAATAGGATTTTATATATATAAACCCCTGCGATGTTTTGATATACAAATAAATCCTCATAATTTAAGTATTCACAAATAAACCCCTGTGCTCGAACTTCCTCCACTGTGTCGGCTCGATCGTCCTCCACCGCGTCGGCCCGATCGTCCTTCACCGTGCTCAATCTTCCTCCACCGTGCCGGCCAGACGGCCACGTCGGTCCTGCTGAGCACTGCACCCCATCCTCTTTCATCGCGCCATCCCTTTCTTCACTATGCCATCACTTTAGAGTCAGAGGGTGGGAATAGTTCTGTCGACCACTTCGGTGGGTATAGAATTCTACTATCAAAACACTTTGTTAGGACCTTTTTTTTTTTTTTGGCCTCGAGGGAGGGGTTAGATGATGAGTGTGCTTGTTGTCTTTGCCAAAGAATGCATTTTGCTTCGAAAAAGTTGTGATGTTTTTCTTTTTATTAGGAAAGTTAGGGGATTTGTTGAACATTAGTGCAAAAAAGAAAATTTGAACATTAGTAAAAAAAAAAAAATCATTTTGCTCAGCCCCCCTCCCTATTTCTCTTTCACCCACTACTCGGGCCCCCTCCCTAGGGATGTTCACTATTCAGTTTAAACCGAAAAATCAAATCGAACCGAGACATTCAGTTCGGTATTCGAGTTAAAATCTTAAAAAAATCGATTTGGGTTGAAACCGAACCCAAAAAAAAATTGGTTTGGTTCGATTTCTTCAACCCATAACTTGAACCAACCCGCATAACCTGAAGATAAATTGGTCTTTTCATTTAAGGATCATTTTGATCTATCAGATCTTCTATCCAACGGTGCAGATTACCCATGCCCAGCCCTAACTTCTCAGTTTCTCCCCCTTGTGGCTGCCGCAGCTGCGGTTCCTCCTCCAACTCCAACTGCTCTCCCCTGCTTGCTTGCTCCATCATCCACCTCGCCTCCCCGTGCCGTCAAACTCCCTCTTAAGTCTCAACGACGCCCTCGAGCAGATCAGCCATCCGCCGGCTCTCTCACTGCACGGCTCGCCGGCCTTGCCCGCTGTCGTCGAGTAGATCGGCTCTCTCACTACGCGGCTCGCCGTCGTCGAGCAGATCAGCTCTCTCACTGCGCGGCCCGCCGTCGTCGAGCAGATCGGCTCTCTCACTACGTGGCCCACCGGCCTTGCCGTCCCCCGGCTCTCTTACTGTGCGGCCCGTTGGCTCTCTCACTGCACCTCGCGTGGCCAACTGCCACAAGGCCTTGAGCTTGGTCTCCAAGCATCCTCCACTCAAGGTATTCCCCTCCCAGAACAAAAATTTTCTATTTCAAGGGGTTATTGATCATCTTCCCAAGAAGCTCCTTAAACCATGTAATGAATCGTGGTTTTACTCTGCATTTCAATTGAGAATGAAGTTGGGAAAAATACCCATTTAACTGCTATGTCTAGAGGAAAAAATCTACCTAGATACGGTGGGCCTATGTTAATAAAAGTAGTTAGACCTTAATCAATCCCACTAGATCTGACTCGAATAACTCATCTCCAAACCTAACTAATCAAGATTGGTCTAGACGGGTTAAAGTAAAAATCTATTTGTCAAGAAGCACGTTCGAACCAACTTGTTTTACCTTAAACAATTTGACATAAAGTTTGGGTCAAAATGATTCAATCAAAATTTAATTTATAGTCTTTAAAATTCTTGAATAGGACTAGCCCGAATTAAATTTAGGTTCATATTAGTCAAATTTGAGTTAAATTTAGGTTCAGATTAGTCAAATTTGAGTGACCTTGGACCGAAAACGGGCTGGCCCGATTTGATCCATTGACTTTTACATTATTTTATACAAAATGTATATTATTTTTGGATAGGACTAGCCTGAAATCGGACGGACTTTGAGTTGAATTTGGACCGACCTGAAATTAGACTAAATTATTTTAAATTTGTGTTAAACTCAAATTATCGCATAACCCAGCTTAATCTGTCCAAGTTAAATTCTTACTGTCTAATTTTTTTTCCTTTTACCATTGATCTGCCTGTTTACTTTCCTATATGTAAAATAACTGCCCCTTCCCCCAATCCTATCAATGAATATTGAGGAGGGGAATCTCTCCTGCCGAAAGAGACGACTCTCACTCATAGGTATTCCCTATCAAATTAATTATGATTCTAGTTGTTTGAAAAGAAATAACATCTTTGTGATGTAAAAGGCACAAATCTTAATTTGGTGATCGGGTATCGTCATCCATGACAATCTTGCAGTCCGGCTCCACTCTGGGCCTATCATATGGGAGTGTGCATTCATGGACATATTCCTCTGGATTTTGTATGCCATAGACACATCACACATGAAAGAAAGAAAAATAAGTCATTTTTTCATGAAAAGATGGGGAGAGATGTGCAACTACACATCGTCCAGACAAAATCCAAGTATGAAGCAGAGAGATGTGTGTTGTGTCCAGACAAAACCTGAAAGCCTTAGAAAAAATGACCCATCTGTATCATTCTCATCAAGATCATCAATTCGGGATTGAGGTCTTGTCAGAGTTAGGGACCTAATTGCTCTTCCATCTCAGGATTTTTCTGCCATTCCAACTCTCCACCAAATACCATATCAGGATTGAGGTCTTGTCAGAGCCAGGGACACATGCCTTTATCACATTACAGTGTGCACAAGGTCGCCTACATCACTATAAGTCAATTGCATTATCGTTAACTGTTTATTTCTAAGTCAAAATTACAAAATGATGCACAAGGTTGCCTACATCACTCTAAGTCAACTACTTTTTGAAATTGTCAATATCATGTGTACTTTCTATAAAGAATAAAGCGATGAGCCTGCCTTCTTCTTCACTTTTACATTATTGGCATCTGAAGACTGTAAATAATTTCTTCCTCGTAAAGTATTTAATTCAAAGTATGGAATCCACAAGATTCTATTCGATTTTTTGATCCAGAGAGCCTGGGTGGTGGTTCATTTTTATATTATTAAATGTTTGTGAATCTGTAATTCAGCGAACCTGAGTGGTGGCTCATTTATATATTCTTATCTCTTTGATTTGATGTTAAATCATTGTAATCCAGTGAGTCTGGGTGGTGGCTCATTTATATATTCTTATCTCTTTGATTTGATGTTAAATCATTGTGATCCAGTGAGTCTGGGTGGTGGCTCATTTATATATTATTATATTTTTGATGTATGTCATTTTGTATCTTTGAAAGTTGTGAAATTGTTGTTGAAATTTCAGGTATGTGTATGTGGTATAGACACATAAACAGGGGATATATTGCATAAATTTTTACTGAAACGTGCAAGTGTTTTCTTTTTTATTAGGTAAAGATGGCTGGATTGGATAAGAGTTGGATGGATATTCATGATAGAACTGATGTTAGACATAAGCAGGGAGTTTCTGAGTTCTTGGACTGGGCTTTTCATGATCATAGACGAACATTTAGGCATGAAGAAAATCATGAATTAATTCAGTATCCATGTAAGAAATGTTTCACATGACTCGTTGTAGGAAACTGAGTGATGGTACTGAATTGTGGGTTGATGATCAAAGTAAGGAGAATGTGGTAAGAAATCTGTAAACTTATTTCAAACTTACATTTACTTTTTAAAGTTGTTATTTTTAACATAATATTTTACATGATATAGGAAAAGATGACACAGTTGATGGATACTCCTTTAGATAGTAATAATGCTACTGGTCCTCCACTCACATCAGATGAGATTTTTGTCAGAGTTATGAGACCCAATCGACCGGATCGTATTCGATGCGGAGGACGAGGCCAAACATTGACAACATGGTATAAGTCTTTGCACGGAGAGAACAGCAGCGGGGAAAATTTACAGCAACTTGAGACTCAAATTGATGAATTGAAAGCTGTTATTGTGGAGCAACGTGAGCAGGCGGTTGCACGAAAACAAGCACAAGCAAACTTACAAATACAATTAAAGATGCAACAACAACATATGGAGATAATAGAGCGCCGACTCCAAGCGATACTTGCTGCTCAACTTTCACCCATCGAGAAGAATCTAGAGGAGGAGGATGAGGAGGGAGATGAGGAGGCTTGGGATGATGTTCAAATTGATTTCTGATGACTTATAATTGTTTTTTATTTGATCATATGAATGTATTAACTTATTTCATTATATGACTGTACTTGGGATGATGTTAGAGTAATTTGCGACCACTTTTATGTTGTCTGGTTCTACATTTGAATTTTTATGATGGTAATTGAATCGATGATGATTAGTGGTATGTGTATGTTATGCAGTATTATTTTATGTTAAATAGTTTTGAATTTTTATATCGAAATTGATTATTATTATTGATATGTATATATTATGTACCGTTATTTCTATGGCAAACAACTTTTCAAACAGGTTATAAAGTTGTGAAAGAGATTGTAAAATATTATAATTAAATATTAAATATATTTTTATTAAGACTTTTTGAGACGGCTGATAGTCATATCGAATAATCATACGAAATATTTTTGAGACGGATGTCACTCATCTCAAATATTATAGATAAAATTTTTGGGACGATCAATAATCGTCTCAAATGATAAACACGACTATTTGAGATGAGTCATAGTCATATCAAAAATATTTTAAAATTATTTTTGAGACGATTGACTAGTTGTCTCAAATGTTTAAATATTTTTTTGAGACAGTTATATCCGTCGCAAAAAAAAACAAAACAAAATTATAATGAATTATTTAGACGTGCTTTTTGAGACGGTCGTATTCGTCGTAATTAAGTTTTTGAGACAATGTTTATCTCCGTCCTAAATAGTTTTTTTCGAGATAAGTTAAATATCCGTCCCAAATAATCCGTATTTGAGACAATTCATATACCCGTCTCAAAAAAGACTTTTTGCGACGGTTACGACCGTCGCAGACTTTTTGAGACGACTGTTGCGACGGTTGATAGCCGTCTCAAAAAAGTTTTTGCGACGGTTTTTTATCTTTTGAGACGACTTCTCAGCCGTCGCTAGTTGTCAATTCTCTTGTAGTGATGGATCAATGTATACACAAAAAAAACATAGTGGGAACAAGTTTATATTCTTGATCTTTTATGTTTTCTATGTTGATGATGTTTTACTTAATTGCCAATAATGATCTTGGGTTACTCTATGAATCTAAGAATTTTCTGTACTATAAGTTTGAAATATAGGATATGAATGAAGCCTCATATGCCTTGGGCATTGAGATTACAGAGATACGTCCAAGCTAACATTTGGGTTATCTTATATTAAAGGACTTAGATCTCAAGTGTATTGGAAAGATTTGAAATGTAACAACAAGGCTAAGGATAAGCTCAGTAAATAGCAATCATCCAGAATGAGCTAGAATGAGATGAAATGAAGAAGATATCTAATGCACTAGCTATTGGCAGCATGATGTATACTCAGAATGCATATATTATATCTAGTAACTTCTGACCAAAAAAAAAGAAGTAAGTCAAGAAGGTGATGAGGTATTCACAATAAGGGACAAAGGATTACAAGCTAACCTATGGACCTTCAGATATGTAGGAAGTTACCAGATATTCGGATGGAGATTATGCTGAGTGTCTCAATGATTGCAAGTTGACATCAGGGTATATCTTCCTGCTGGCTAAAGGTCCAATCTCCTGAATTAGTACAAAGCATGAGCTTACTTCATCCTTCATGATGCAGGTATTATAAGTGTTCTGATGTTTCATCACATGATACCTAGCTCATGAATTTCATATCAGGTCTTCAAGTGATTAATTATATTTCAAGGTCACTAAAGATGTACTGAGATAGTAAATTTTGCAACTCAATGAAAGGAATCTAAAAGGTTAACACATATAGATGTCAAATACTATGCAGTCAGAAATAGGATCCAGATGGGCTAAGTATCACTTCATCACATTGGCGCACACTTCAGCTGATCACATCCTATACCTAGGGTCTAGCACTTGGGTTATATTAGGAACATGTAAATATGATTGCTTTGCACATTTTATGGAAATAATTCTTTTAATATGATTTTAGTTATTCATATTTTTCAGTTAAGACCAAGCGATGGACATCATGATAATGTGACTGCTATACTTCCTCTCATTATGTTTATTGAATTCAAGGAATATAGTTTTTAATGAGAAATTAAGGAAG
The DNA here is from genome assembly GCA_030544215.1 of Zantedeschia hybrid cultivar. Classification (NCBI taxonomy): domain Eukaryota; kingdom Viridiplantae; phylum Streptophyta; class Magnoliopsida; order Alismatales; family Araceae; genus Zantedeschia; species Zantedeschia hybrid cultivar. Next base: position 70,048,868 of record JARZZO010000014.1, read on the forward strand.
ATAAAATCCGAATGATATACAAAAGTTTTTCAAAGCACATGCATACGAAATTTCTTTAACTCGTATCCTAGTGGTATTTTTCACTTTTTGTCTTTTATTGGACATGTTGAGCCAAGTGGAAGATTGTTGTAATCGGATGGACCAATTCCCTTAGGTGGCCCACTTGTGATCTCTCTTTGAATTTTAAAATTTTAAAGTTAGTCATGTTTACCTTCACGAGAATACAACCATTTGGACGGTTAATTTCTGTTTTTTCTTGATGAGGTTTGTTATGCTGTACACCTTCTACTTTGTAGGAGAGAAGCTCCTTGATGGGAAGGAATTCCCTCTTTTTTTTTCTTCATACACTCTTGGTCTCTCTCTCTTTGCATAAAACATAAGTTAGGGTTTTCCATCAACCTTATACTGTAGGAGGGAGAGGAAATTTTTGCACCACTCTGCTTGGACGATCCTATCACATGGAGATCATCTTCTTTGGGTCAGTCAACACTTCGAGATGGTCTCCTCAATGAGTTAGAGATGGAAACGAAAAAACATCTTTCGTTTTTGTTTCCTATAAGGTTTATCGGAGATGAAATTGAGACATAAGCGAGTGTTTTCACTTCCACATCTATTTACATTTTAAATTAAAAATAAAAAACAAAAATGAAAGTAAACTAAAATTTTCACTATCATCATTGTTATACTAAAAAGTTATTTGAAATTACTGTTACTAGTCACTTTCTGATAAACTTTCTTCTGGTAATTAAAAAACCTAAACTTAGAAAGTCTTAATATATGTAAAACTTAATAATATATGAATTTTAAATTTTAAAATCTATTTTATCTATCGATCTAAATCTACATATGAACATACTTAAACATGTGTCATAAAATCATATTAAATTTTTAAAAACTTTTCAACTTCTTAATTGGCCTTATTTTTATCAAACTAGCAAGATGTATTCTCACTGTTGAATGTGAGAGATATCAATCTAATGAGTTCAATTTTTATCTTGTAAAATAATACATCTATAGATGTATAAGATACTTGGTAATTCAAAAACATAAACAGGTTGGCGGATGCGAAAATGAGTGTTCCTGTTCTGACTCCTGTATCAGAGATTCATTTCCGTTTTCTATAATTTAACGAATGGTCTTTAACTGATTTATGTATTCATTAATAAAAATGGAAATGAGATGAATAATCAGAACTCGGGTATCTATTGACAACCCCACATGATGATGTATTTTCCTTCTAGATCATCATAGACCATGTCATTCTTTCGCTACAATTCTTATATCTTTTCTTTGGTACAGGCCTTCTTGTCACGCTCATTTGTCACTCCAAAAAAACAAGTGTTGTATGAATATTTTAACTTTATATTCATCATGAGGAATTAATGAGAAATTAAAAGTATTCATGTGGTATTAATCTTTTTTAAGCACGACGAAGAGACATCACAAGAGGACATGACCATGGAACTTCTTCCAAGAAAGGTGCCATTCATTCATGCAAGAGTGGGACTCTCTTTGTAAGCAAGCCATTGGTTGTCTTTTACTTAACTAATGGATGTAACACTGTCCAAATTTTCTAGGTTCCAACAAAATTTCATGGAAAAGTAAATGCATGAGACTTCTCAGAGTACTCTTACCTCAACAGTACATGAAGGAAAAGATAAAAGTACCACGGCGCAATGGTAAAGTCATATAACAGGACAACAAAATCTTTGTGAATCGACGGTAATATAATAAGAGAAATGATTCAGCGAACTCGATTTCACTGTGAAGGCGAGTTCTACAGTAAAAAAATATTTTTTATTTTACTCTTTCCGTAAAAGGATAAAAAATGAAGTAAAAAATACTCTTAACCGTGAAATTCGAATTTTACAAACTTAGTATTTTTGAAAGCATAATTAATTTATCTATCATTCCATCCGATTTTGTACTTAAATGTGACAGTATAGTGTATAAATTTCATCTACTATTTATCTAAAAATGTGCACTTATCAAGGTGGAAATAGGTCCTATTTTTACAAATAGGCCAGGCCCATTTTCAAAAACCTATTTTATGGGCATGCAGGTCAGCTTGTTTACATATTATATTATATATACATATATGTTATAATATACATATTATATTATATATATACCTTGTAGGTCGAAGCCTATTTTTAGCCTATTTTCTGATAGGTTTAAACATGCCAACAGGCCAGGCCAAATCTAGTGATTTTTCTAAACATGCCAGGTTAGGCCTCTTTTTTGGCCTTCAATAGGCCAACAGTCCAGACAGAGTCTTTGCCATGCAGGTCTTGTCTATTTTAGCAAAGTCTAACCTAATCTGGCCTACTTCCACCCTTACTGGCGACGTTCCGACTAGTATTCTGGCTTTCCCAATTGTCTTCACCTGTTTGCTTTTGTTTCTTACCTTCGATTACAGTGGCGGATGCAGAAATTTTATCTAGGATTATTCGGACATTAAGTCATAAGTATGGCTGGGTCAATGAGAGCTTAGACTAAACTATATGGGATTCTGAATTGGGTCAAAGAAATCTTGAGCATAAGTGAAATCCCGGATTATACCATATTAGACTGGACCAATGGACTTGACAAAATCAAATGGATCAATGTTGAATCTGCCGCTGCTCGATTACGAGGCATCATGTAATGTAGTGTGTGTAACCCCTATTTTCTTCGTCCTTGTTGGCGTGTTCTCCACTCCGGTGTTCCTTGCTTTGTTATATCTTTTCTTACTTTCCAGGCTCTGTACTACTCTTGTTTTAACTAATGAATAGATTATCTTTCCTTGTCAAAAAAAAAGTGTGAAACATAGGTACTGACGGTCTTAAGAGAGTACATTGAAGATATGTTTAGTTGAGAGTTTACTCCCACTCCATGGATGAGTAGTGCGAGATTTAATATCGATTCTATTTGACGGTGAATATGCGGTCAAGTTAATGAACTATAGAGGTTAAGTCTATGCCACTGCAGTTCTACCCACTTATGCAGTACTAATATGAATTGAATTCATTCACATTTTTTTGTTGATGAACACCAAACTTGATTTTGACACAAAGGATTAAGACTCTCGGTATTAAAAGAGAAAAATGAAAAACTTCCAACAATCACGTATGTGCAGGTACCACGCACAAACATGTATACTAAAGACTCTTGCTTCTTTTCTTCTTTTTCTCTGGATTGCTCTTTCCTAAAATGAGAGTACCTAATTAGTAAGTGGGAAATTCTCTTTGCACACCCTCGAGCGTGCACAATATGCCAACTCACGGGCCGGTGCATGTGTCTAGGTGTGCGCAACACACGGCGTGTGCACACCAAGTAGTTCACCGAGCCAATTTGTTTCAGGAATAAGGAGTCGAACAGTATGACTTATGAGGCTTATTATGTTAATTTGAGTTTGAGAGCAGGAACAAGTTATTTTTGACGTAGATGTGTTATTTTTAGAAAAAGTAAAATAATTTAACTCATCTAAAATATGAGAATTATTTATTTTTAAAATAAAAAAATATATCAATTATTTTTATTATTATTTTAAATATAAGAGATCCAGACCATAGTTAGTGATGTAGACTGGATCTATCACGACCGGATTCCGAAGCCGGAATCCGAAGAGAGGGATCCGGTGCTGGGTCGGATCGGTGTTGAGGGTGCCCGACGGGGATCCGGAAGACGGAGGACGCAGAGGCGGCGGAGCCGAAGGTCCGGAGGCCGGCTCGCTCCGGGAAGTAGGGGGCCGAGGCTCCTTCGGCGGACGAAGGCGCGGCGCGAATGAATCTCCTCCCGACCGATCTGTCGACGGGCGATGAAGCCGAAGCCGAAGGTCCGAGGCCGAAAGTGACTCGGACTCGGCTTGCTCTTGGATAGTGAGCCCAAAGCCCCTTCGGCGGACGGAGGGGCAGCGCGAGACCGAGTCTCCTGTCTTGGGGCAGCCGGCGTACGGCGTCGAGACCAGAGAGAGGAGTCCGAGGTCGGCGGCCGAGACCGACTCGGGAAGGTCGGCGATGATTCGAACCGAGCTCCTGCAGGAAGGGAAGAAGAAGAAAACCGGTCAGTAGGAGTCCCCGGGTTCGGCCCTGGGGAACCCCCTCCGACGGTCAAGTTAGCTCCTGAAGAAGATTCGATTCAGAAGGCAAAGAGAGTAACTTTAATGCTTTTCGGACCGTAGTCCTTAAGGGTCTCGGAGGCTTGGGGAAGCATCCTTTGGGCAATAAATAGCGGTGTATTTATAGCAAAGGATAGCGGATGGTTAACGGTGGCAGCCGATATAGGACTAAATGAAGGCTTACTGATAAACCGCCATAGTGCCTGATCCGCCACCGGAGTGGGCCGGATTCGGCTACCGGGCCGAAGGGGGTTGGGCCGCTGATGGGCCGAAGCCTGTTGGGCCCTGGGCTGCCGCGCTGTTCCCGGGCCGTAGGCTGGTGGGCCGCTGACGGGCTGATGCCTGTTGGGCCGGGAGCGACGGTGCCGCTTATGGGCTGAAGGCTGCTGGGCCGCTGATGGGCCGAAGGCTCCCGGAGGGCCTGCTACTGCTGCTGTTGGGCTGAGCAGGGTTTGGGCTTGCTATAATGGGCCGAATCGGATTCTGCCTCATCACATAGCCCCCCACTCTTGTCTTCCTCAGTTTTGAGATGGCGAGAGTATAGCCCGAAGCTGTCAGAAGAATAGCGTAACAGGTGTCTTACCCGAAGCTCTGTTCTTTTTTCACTGGGAAGAGGGTGCCCTCGGTCGACCGAGGGCTACGCGGTTGCTTCGTCTTTGCTCGGAGTGGCGACGAAGGCTCAGAGCTCAGAATCCGAAGGGCCGAGCCCTCTGACTCGTGTCAGGCTTCATTAAATGGACGGGATGGCGCGTCGCCTCGCGAGGAAGCACGGAACACGCGTCGCGCATCCGGCCGCTTCGTCAAAAGCACAAAAGGATCCTGACCGCTCGCGGGTCGCGGATCGCCTCGGCTCTCCGCCCGAGGCTTCACTCGGATTGCCGCCGCTCCCTTCGTCCCACGCGGATCGGGACACGTGGCTGGCATCCGGGTGATGAGCCGAAGGGTCGGAGCGCTTTCGGCCGTGGATCGCTCTGCTTCAAGTCCCGGAGCCGGCCCGTCATCATTGCCGAAGGACGGTGCACGTGGCGGGCATCCGAGAGGAGCGAGGGGACGAGAGGGATGATCTCGGCCGTTGGCTTCGGCGGGAGGCGCTTCGAATGGACTTATAAATACATGCCCTCAGCAGGGCACTGTTCTTCTTCCTGTTGCTGCGCTTGCGTTTCCCCTGCGATCACCCGAGTTCTCCTTCCTGTTGCTGCGCTTGCGTTTCCCCTGCGATCACCCGAGTTCTCCTTCCTTCTCCAGCGAAAGGCCAGCTTCCTGAAGGCTTCGTCCGATCTCGCCGGCCACCGTGGGAGGATCTCCGTTCTTCAGAGCGCCTTCAGAGCGCATCGCTGGTGGAGCTGGGTGGCTCGAGAAGCTACGCTCGGTTCAGGAGAGACTTCCTCCCCCTTCCTGCGAGTAAGCCTTGGCCTTCTTTCTCCCCTTCGCGGCCTTATGGTCCGGAGTCCTTCCAGTGAGATTACTCCTTCGGACGAGGAGTATACTCCTTCCCACTCTCCGAAATCTTCTCTGTTAGATCCCCTCACCTCTGATTCTCTTGCTTCCGTGATGTCTGAAGAGCCTGAGAACTCTGGGACTGAGGGGTCCAAGACTTCCGGGGCCGAGGTCTCCGGGGCCGAGGCTTCCGAGGCCGAGGCTACCCAGGAGGCCCGGGACCCAAGCCAGGCTTCCACCTCGGGACGCCGTCCTCCGGACATTGCTTCGGAAGCATCCAGCGCCCTTTCGGACGTAGAGGTGAGGAACCTAGTTTCTTACTTCCAGCTTCCTTCCTGGACGACCCCCCATCGGCCTGACTCCGCCACCAGGGCCAACACTCTCCGCCCGGGCTCCTTCTCCATCTATGTTGATAGCTTCGAGGCGGGCTTCCGTCTTCCTCTTCCCACCTTCGTCATCAACCTCCTTAGCTTTTACGGGCTGGCCCCGTCTCAGCTCTTTCCTAACTCTTGGCGCACTGTATACGGTTTTTTGAGCGTTTTCGCTCGTATACGGATCAACCTTTCCATCAATGTCTTCCGCTATCTCTTTAAAATCCAAAGGCAGGGGAAATCCGAGTGGTACTGCTTCGTCCCTCGGGTCGGCCGAAGCATATTCTCCGGGAAGCCCTCGTCCATCCATGGCTGGAAGAGGAAGTTCATCTTCATCTCCCTGCCGGAGAACGAGAAGGGCGTGTGGCCCTTTCCCACCAAATGGGCGCCGCTGGCCGCAGGCCTCTCGGGCCCTCCCGTTCTGACCCCCGTACAGAGCACTCTCGTGGGCCATGTCCAGGTCATGGCCCCGTACGACATCTGGGGGTTCCTCAGCGCGTCAGAGCGGCTGGTCAACGCCGGGGTATGGCCGGATCCTCGGTCCGATCCGGTGCGGGCCTCTCCCTACCTTCCTCCTGGGGAGACTCCGCAGGGCCGCGGAGGAAGGGCTGCCGCTCCTCCGGCCGAAGCTCCTCCGGCTGGGGATGCTGATGAAGTTTCGGCCGAGGGTAAGTCGGCTTTAAATTTATACTTGATCGTCGTTTTGTTTCTAACACTTCGTTCTTGCTTGCAGTAATGGCCGAGCTCGACGACCTCCTCGCCCTGATATCCAACCAGCGCGGTCCAGGCCGGGCGCCGGCCTCGCAGGCGGCAGGCAGGTCCGGCCGAGGCGCTGGGGTTCCGAGGACTCGAGGCGGGGTCCCAAGGACCGCGGCCTCCGCCGAGGGCCGTGCTGCCGCCGCTGCTCTCGAGAGGGAGTAGAAGACCAAGTTCACTGCTCGAAGGGGCGGCTGAGTGTCGAAGCGCCACCGGGCGGAAGAGACCGAAGAGGCGGAGCCGGCTCCGCTGATCAGGAAAAGTGCCGGGGCCTGAAGAGCCGCAAGGCTGGCGTCTCCTGAGGCGCCGAGGGGCGACTCCCCTCCGGCCGTATCGGCAGGGGCCGATGACGAAGGCGCCGGGTCGCAGGCGCCGCGGGCGCAACGCGAGTGGTGGTGCCCCGAGCCGGGGGTGTACAAAGACGAGAGCATGGAGGACTCGCAGACGTGCCTCCGTCTGCTCAGCAGCCTCACTCTCCCTTCAGCTTTCGAAGAGCTGAAGAACCATTCCATCACCGACCTGGCGGCGATGAGCGCTCGGTTGGCGGTCCAGGTAAGAAGTCTGAAAGTGCTTCAACTTATCTCTCCTTAGCTGTCTTTTGATTTTCTCTGACCCTTATCTGCTTTCGGTCCGCAGGCTGCGGTGACGGGCAGCGTCCTGATGCACCATCAGGAGCTGCTCCGACTCAAGCTCCTGGAGGCCGAGGAGGAGCCGGCCGGTTCGGGCGAGGGTACCTCGGCGGTGCCCCGTATCGAGCCACTGGTAGATAGGCTCGCAACCGCGAGCGCCCGGACACAGGCGCAGCTGGAGGAGAGGGCAGCAGAGGCCCGTGCTGCCACCGAGGCCAAGGAAAAGGCCGAGCGGGAGAAGGAGAAGGCCGAGGGCGAGCTTGCCGCGGCTCAGTCCGAGATCCGGGCCCTCAAGGCCCAGATCCAGGACAAGGAGTCCCGGCGGGCGTCGGAGAAGCGCCGCCACGCCGAAGAGGTGTCGGCTTTGAAGCGGGAACTAGAAGAGGTGGCGGACTCGGCCGTAGCTGATTACAAAGCCGGCCCGGACTATGCCGAAGGGATCCTCCGAGCCCAGCTGCTAGCGTCTTCTTCGGTCTTCGACCTCGGACTGGCTGTCGCCTAGAGGGCCTGCCCGAGCGTCGATTTGACCGGGGTCGCTCTGCCGAGGGGCGAGGAAGCCAGGGAGCTCCTATCCTGGTGGAAGGATCTTATGGCCTAGAGGGCCTCGCCTCCAGTTCCTGAAGATGAAGCCGTGACCGCCGAGGAGGCCCCTGCCAAGGATGCCGCTCCTGAAGCGGTGCAGATCGTTGACTCTCCCTCTCCCTCTCCTGGCCGAAACGTCGTCGAGGCGGAGGAGGAAAGGGTCGTCGAGGACTGATACGAGGGCTCCCCTCGGTTTTTGTTTTTCCACTTTTGTAAGCCTTCGGCCAGGCATATGGCCGAGTTTGTACTTCCTCTCGCTTGTGAATACAAGGAATGTTTTTGGCTTTACCTTGTTGTCTTCTGCATGACTTAACCGGATCTGGCCTTTCTGAAATCCGAGATCCTTCTGTCGTTCGCTATAGTTTGCGAAGCCGAGACCCGATGTAGGTTCGGATAGGGCGTAGATAGAATATCGTTAGCAGATACGGCTGCTCCAGATGCGTTTCGTGTGGCTGAAGCCACTCCCGCTTCGTCTTTTGCAGACTTAGAGAATAACATGCCGCGTCCTGATCCGGATTTCATGGCCGAAGCCATTCGTCGGATCGAAGGACTCTCGGGCTTTAAGAGAGCCATGCCGCTCCCGGTACGGTTTGCATGGCCGAAGCCACTCCGATACGGTTTACACGGACTTAGAGAAAATATGCCGCGTCCTGATCCGGATTACATGGCCGAAGCCATTCATCGGATCGAAAGACTCGCGGACTTTAAGAGAACCATGCCGCTCCCGGTACGGTTTGCATGGCCGAAGCCACTCCCGATACGGTTTATACGGACTTAGAGAAAACCATGCCACGTCCTGATCCGGATTACATGGCCGAAGCCATTCGTCGGATCGAAGGACTCGCGGACTTCAAGAGAACCATGCCGCTCCCGGTACGGTTTGCATGGCCGAAGCCACTCCCGATACGGTTTACACGGACTTAGAGAAAACCATGCCGCGTCCTGATCCGGATTACATGGCCGAAGCCATTCGTCGGATCGAAGGACTCGCGGACTTTAAGAGAACCATGCCGCTCCCGGTACGGTTTGCATGGCTGAAGCCACTCCCGATACGGTTTACACGGACTTAGAGAAAACCATGCCGCGTCTTGATCCGGATTACATGGCCGAAGCCATTCGTCGGATCGAAGGACTCGCGGACTTTAAGAGAACCATGCCGCTCCCGGTACGGTTTGCATGGCCGAAGCCACTCCCGATACGGTTTACACGGACTTAGAAAAAATATGCCGCGTCCTGATCCGGATTACATGGCCGAAGCCATTCGTCGGATCGAAGGACTCGCGGACTTTAAGAGAACCATGCCGCTCCCGGTACGGTTTGCATGGCTGAAGCCACTCCCGATACGGTTTATACGGACTTAGAGAAAACCATGCCGCGTCCTGATCCGGATTACATGGCCGAAGCCATTCGTCGGATCGAAGGACTCGCGGACTTCAAGAGAACCATGCCGCTCCCGGTACGGTTTGCATGGCCGAAGCCACTCCCGGTACGGTTTACACGGACTTAGAGAAAACCATGCCGCGTCCTGATCCGGATTACATGGCCGAAGCCATTCGTCGGATCGAAGGACCCGCGGACTTTAAGAGAACCATGCCGCTCCCGGTACGGTTTGCATGGCCGAAGCCACTCCCGATACGATTTACACGGACTTAGAAAAAACCACGCCGCGTCCTGATCCGGATTACATGGCCGAAGCCATTCGTCGGATCGAAGGACCCACGGACTTTAAGAGAACCATGCCGCTCCCGGTACGGTTTGCATGGCCGAAGCCACTCCCGATACGGTTTACACGGACTTAGAAAAAACCACGCCGCGTCCTGATCCGGATTACATGGCCGAAGCCATTCGTCGGATCGAAGGACCCGCGGACTTTAAGAGAACCATGCCGCTCCCGGTACGGTTTGCATGGCCGAAGCCACTCCCGATACGGTTTACACGGACTTAGAAAAAACCATGCCGCGTCCTGATCCGGATTACATGGCCGAAGCCATTCGTCGGATCGAAGGACTCGCGGACTTTAAGAGAACCATGCCGCTCCCGGTACGGTTTGCATGGCCGAAGCCACTCCCGATACGGTTTACACGGACTTAGAGAAAACCATGCCGCGTCCTGATCCGGATTACATGGCCGAAGCCATTCGTCGGATCGAAGGACTCGCGGACTTCTTAGAAACTCACTGCTGGCCTCAATCTTTTCAAAGAAGAGACTTTCCTTATGGCTCCTGGTTAAATTCCAGGCTAATTTACATTAAGTGCCAAAGGTACCCCGTATTTCAGATAAGGGGGATGCGTGTTCGAAGGGGTCCCCAATCCGTGATCCCCTCGGTCACTTCCGTTTACAAATACTTCAGTCGTTTTTGAGGTATGGCAGGGGAACTCTTCGGATGTTGCCTAACTGCCCCGAGGTCCTCCGGTCGCGCCTCTGTTGAGGCTATTCCTACTGGTACAGTGGCAGTTGGCCCTTTCTGACGAGGCGATCTATCTCCTCCCGAAGTCGCCGGCATTCATCAGTCATGTGGCCGGTTTCCCGATGGTATTCACAATATCTGCTAGGGTCCCTTCGACGAGGATCATTTTTCATGCGTTGCGGCCGCCGGAGCATATGTCTTATCTCCGCAAGCATTTGGGAAGGGGGAGCAAGTAGCGGTAGGTGCTGTGGCTGCGGACCCTGTCGCTTGCCTCGGTCCCGCTTCTCCCGGGTTGAAGATGAGCCGTTGGAGGGGCAGGTGGTGCCGCAGGCTCGTCGTTCACCGAAATGGCCTCGTCGACAAAGACTAGCGAAGACGCTGGCCGAGGCTCCTCGTTTTGTACAGGGAGAAAGGGAGGTGCTTGGTGGGGGAGTTGGCTCAATACCCCTATGTACTGGGCCATGGCAGACACCATGTCTGCCAAAGATGTAACAGTGGCAGTCAGTGCGGTCATTTGTTGCTGAAGTTCCTTTATCCGGTTATCTTCAGCCGTGGACCCTGACATGACCAGCCAAGCCGCGCCCGAGGGGGCGGATGGAATGCCTCCTGAGGGTAGTAGTTGTGCCGAGACCTCCCGTGCCTCCGCTTCGTTCTGTTCGGACCGGCGGGTAACAGTTTGTTGAGACATGACTTGTTTGTTTGTTTCCCACAGACGGCGCCACGTGATGTAGACTGGATCTATCACGACCGGATTCCGAAGCCGGAATCCGAAGAAAGGGATCCGGTGCTGGGTCGGATCGGTGTTGAGGGGGCCTGACGGGGGTCCGGAAGACGGAGGACGCAGAGGCGGCGGAGCCGAATGTCCGGAGGCCGGCTCGCTCCGGGAAGTAGGGGGCCGAGGCTCCTTCGGCGGACGAAGGGGCGGCGCGAATGAATCTCCTCCCGACCGATCTGTCGACGGGCGATGAAGCCGAAGCCGAAGGTCCGAGGCCGAAAGTGACTCGGACCCGGCTTGCTCTTGGATAGTGAGCCCAAAGCCCCTTCGGCGGACTGAGGGGCAGCGCGAGACCGAGTCTCCTGTCTTGGGGCAGCCGGCGTACGGCGTCGAGACCAGGGAGAGGAGTCCGAGGTCGGCGGCCGAGACCGACTCGGGAAGGTCGGCGATGATTCGAACCGAGCTCCTGCAGGAAGGGAAGAAGAAGAAAACCGGTCAGTATGAGTCCCCGGGTTCGGCCCTGGGGAACCCCCTCCGACGGTCAAGTTAGCTCCTGAAGAAGATTCGATTCAGAAGGCAAAGAGAGTAGCTTTAATGCTTTTCGGACCGTAGTCCTTAAGGGTCTCGGAGGCTTGGGGAAGCATCCTTTGGGCAATAAATAGCGGTGTATTTATAGCAAAGGATAGCGGATGGTTAACGGTGGCAGCCGATATAGGACTAAATGAAGGCTTACTGATAAACCGCCATAGTGCCTGATCCGCCACCGGAGTGGGCCGGATTCGGCTACCGGGCCGAAGGGGGTTGGGCCGCTGATGGGCCGAAGCCTGTTGGGCCCTGGGCTGCCGCGCTGTTCTCGGGCCGTAGGCTGGTGGGCCGCTGACGGGCTGAAGCCTGTTGGGCCGGGAGCGACGGTGCCGCTTATGGGCTGAAGGCTGCTGGGCCGCTGATGGGCCGAAGGCTCCCGGAGGGCCTGCTACTGCTGCTGTTGGGCTGAGCAGGGTTTGGGCTTGCTATAATGGGCCAAATCGGATTCTGCCTCATCAATTAGCAAATACGCGTTTAATACGCGTATTATACGCGTCCGTATAATAAAACGTATTAAACTCCCGTCTGCCGCACAAAACAGAGAACCCACGTTTTATACGCGTTTTTAACCCCCCCGACGTATTATACGCGTATCATACGCGAAACGTATAATACGCTGGTTTAAAAACGCCTCTTACCAAAAACCCCCAAATTCCCTTCTTCTTCCACAGTTCTATGCCTGTAACCTAACCTAGGTGCGCCGCCGGCCGAGCTAGCACCGCGGCCATCGTCGAAGCACCGCCTCCTGCCGGCGAGCCAGAGCAGCATTGCATAGGTGAGCGGAAGCTTCCGACCGAGCTCCGCGGCCGCACCAATGCCACCGCCAGCCGGCGAGCACCGCGGCCATCGCCGAAGCACCGCCTCCTGCCGGCGAGCCGGAGCAGCACTACATAGGCGAGCGGAAGCTTCCGGCCGAGCTCCGCGGCCGCACCAACGCCATCAGGTCGCGTTCTTCTCCCCGTTCATAACCATTTATGTTTATTTAGTAAGGACAACTAGAATGACATATAGTACTCGGTTGATGCTTCATTACGCCGGCAACTAAACCAGTGACCACTACCCCTCTATTTGATCCTTAGTGGCACTCGCTTCTGCTGGCTTGGAGGCCTGAGAATGAGGGCCTTGGAGGAACCAATTAGCTGGTGGCTTGGAAGCACAGTGGCATTAGCTATGGTGGGTGTTGATCACCATCTTGAATCCCCAGCGGCATTGGTGGCACCAGTGGCTCGTAACTTGGAGGCCTTAGCTCGAGATCCTGTAGGTGGTGGTTTGGACTTTGGAGGCACCAACAGCACCAACGATAGTGGCCATGGTGGCAGATGAATATGTTGGCAATGGTGGAGGGTGATAATGAATGTTAGATGTTTGCAAAAATGTCTATAAGAAGAATGTTTTCAATTTTTCCATGTATCATTCCTTTGAGTACTCTTCCATGAGATTAACCTAAACAACTTATGTCACAGTGCACTGCTGAACTTTTCCCTCCCCTTTTCGATGGAGTTGAACTATGTTCAATTTGAAAAAGTTAGATGGTTCAATTGTTGCTTCACCATCTCTGAACTTTTGCTCAGTTGATACCACAGTAGTTTTAGATGGTTCAATTGTTGCTTCACCATCTTTGAACTTTTGCTCAGTTGATACTACAATAGTTTCCAACCACATCGAAGTTTCAGCTACCATGTATTTGTTTCCTTGCATAGCAGTTTTCGACCCAAGACTTAAACCAATTCAACATCATTATTTTGAACCATAGACCTTCATATGCAGCTTCCATTGGGACATGCGGCTTCAAGAATGTCCAATGTAGACTTACATTCTAATCCAGGCTCTGCCAATTGTGAAGAATAATGATAAGATAACTAATAAATTTAGCTAATGTTGATTGCTAAAACAAAATAATGGTAAGTACCAATTTCAGTTGGGCCTATCCACTTCTGATAAGATAACTAATAAATTTAGCTATGTCATATATATCCGTATTTTTTGTGTCGATTTTTTCAACTAGGGACGTATTAAACATCGTATGTATTCCGTACCGAATATTTGCCGAATGCGAATGTTTGACCGAATATTTGACCGTATTGAAAATAATGAAGACCGATTTATACTCGTACGTATCCCGTACCGTATTTTTTCCGTACCGTATTTAACTAACTATGATCCAGACACAAAAAATCCAAAACACCTTATCTACAAAACGAACCGACCTACTGATTACTTAGATCCACCACCTTTTTGTGGCGCTGGGCACTTTAAAGAAAAGTTGATGAGGTAACCAGTTATGCGTGCGTTACACCTCTAAAGCAAGGATATTACTGGATTTTCAAAGGCGAAATACTTGCAAGCCCCTCTCCGTTCAAAGGCCCAACATCCCCACCTAACCAAAAGGTTCAGGTCTGCCCCTGTGGCCGCCAATCTACCCCGTCTTGGGATCGCGGACTGGTAGCGTTGATCACGTCCAACGTGGAGGTGCATCTGCCCGTCCACCTTACCTACCCTCTTCCATAAGAACAGCCTCCCCCGGTGCCGTCAAGGCCACCACCGTCACCACCAGGAGAGCGTCCCAAGAGCCCCCTTCACTACCTCTCCTCTGAAGAGTAGGGTCCCCTCCGCCGGAGCGAGCTCCAGAACCTGCCCCCCATGGCTTCCAAGATCGAGGAGATCCGCCAGGCGCAGCGGGCACAGGGCCCTGCCACGGTGCTCGCCATCGGCACGGCAACTCCGTCCAACGTGGTGTACCAGGCCGACTACCCCGACTACTACTTCCGGATCACCAACAGCGAGCACCTCATCGAGCTGAAGGAGAAGTTCAAGAGAATGTGTAAGTGGTAGATCAATATGATACATGGAAGCATGCAATACTAGCTAGCGCCTTCTATATATGAAAAGTAATCATTTTTGTTATTCTAAAAGATGCAAACGCATTTTTAAATTAGATATTTCAAAGCTTATATCATATATGTTTGAACACTCAACCTAGTTATTAGCTTAAGGGGGGAGGGGGGACTGGTGTGCTGTGTTAGAATGGAACAAGTATTTGGAACACTAACATTAACAGTCCATTGTAAAGATATTTTTTTCCAAAAGCAAAGCATTTTTACGTCAGAGATTTCAAAACTTACGTTATGTTTAAGAACTCAAGCTAGTTATTTGCTAAGGGGGCCGGGGCCGGATGTCTTGTGTCGATATGGAAGAACTACTAATGGAACAGTAACAATAACACTATATTATATCTACATGATGCTTAAATGCATATATGTACATGTCACAGGCGACAAGTCGATGATCCGGAAGCGGTACATGCACCTGAACGAGGAAATCCTCAAGGAGAACCCCGACATGTGCGCGTACATGGCGCCATCGCTGGACGCCCGGCAGGATGTTGTGGTGGTGGAGGTGCCCAAGCTGGGGAAGGAGGCGGCTGTGAAGGCCATCAAGGAGTGGGGCCAGCCCAAGTCCCGCATCACTCACCTCGTCTTCTGCACCACCAGCGGCGTGGACATGCCCGGCGCCGACTACCAGCTCACCAAGCTCCTCGGCCTCCGCCCCTCGGTCAAGCGTCTCATGATGTACCAGCAGGGCTGCTTCGCCGGCGGCACCGTGCTCCGCCTCGCCAAGGACCTCGCCGAGAACAACCGCGGCGCCCGCGTCCTCCTCGTCTGCTCCGAGATCACCGCCGTCACCTTCCGCGGCCCCTCCGACACCCACCTCGACAGCCTCGTGGGCCAGGCGCTCTTCGGGGACGGCGCCGCCGCCGTTATCGTCGGCGCCGACCCCGACCCCGCCCTGGAGCGCCCGCTCTTCCAGCTGGTGTCGGCTGCACAGACCATCCTCCCCGACTCTCACGGAGCCATTGACGGCCATCTCCGCGAGGTCGGCCTCACCTTCCACCTGCTCAAGGACGTGCCGGGGCTCATCTCCAAGAACATCGAGAAGAGCCTGGTGGAGGCCTTCGACCCGCTGGGTATCAATGACTGGAACTCCATCTTCTGGATCGCCCACCCGGGCGGGCCGGCCATCCTGGACCAGGTGGAGGACAAGCTGGGGCTGAAGCAGGAGAAGCTGCGGGCCACCCGGGAGGTGCTCAAGGAGTACGGCAACATGTCCAGCGCCTGCGTACTCTTCATACTGGACGAGATGAGGAAGAAGTCGGCGGAGGAGGGCATGGCCACCACGGGGGAGGGCCTGGAGTGGGGGGTCCTCTTCGGCTTCGGCCCGGGCCTCACCGTGGAGACCGTCGTCTTGCATAGCCTGCCCATAGCCTCCAACTAACTAGTCTCTATCAATATTAGTTGAAATGGGCGGACGGCCTTCTCCATTATGCTAGTAATTAGCTCCCCTTGGTCGTCCCTAGCTCAGGGATAGGGGAAGATGATTTGTGTTTTGTTTTTAATACATGACCATGTCACTGGTTATGGAATGTCGGTGATGGTTGATTTCAATCTTTCCCTTATAATGGTTTATATGATATATTTAATTTGAATGTTTCAAGTTATTATATGAGGTTTGATTCACTGAGCTCAATTTTATCCTTAGGTCAAATCTCACAGTTAAGAGTATTTATTACTTTATTTTTTTGCCTTTTATGGAAAGAGTAAAATAAAAAATATTTTTTTTATCATAGAACTTGCTTTCACAGTGAAATCGAGTTCACTGAATCATTTCTCTTATTATATTACCGTCGATTCACAAAGATTTTCTTGCCCTGTTATATGACTCTACCATTGCGCGGTAGTACTTTTATCTTTTCCTTCATGTACTGTTGAGGTAAGAGTAAAAAGTCCCGTGCATTTACTTTTCCATGAAATTGTGTTGGAACCTAGAAAATTTGGACAATTTTACATCCATTAGTTAAGTAAAAGACAACCAATGGCTTATTTACAAAGAGAGTCCTACTCTTGCATGAATGAATTGCACCTTTCTTGGAAGAAGTTCCATGGTCATGTCCTCTTGTCAAGTCTCCTCGTCGTGCTTAAAAAAGACTAATGCCATATGAATACTTTTAATTTTTCATTAATTCCTCGTGATGAAGATAAGGTTAAAATATTCATACAACACTTGTCTTTTTGGAGGGACAAATGAGTGTGACAAAAAGGCATGTACCAAAGAAAAGATATAAGAATTGCAGCGAAAGAATGACATGGTCTATGAAGATCTAGAAGGAAAATACATCATTATGTGGGGTTGTCATTGGATACCCGAGTTCTGATTATTCATGTCATTTCCATTTTTATTAATGAATACATAAATTTGTTAAAGACCATTCGTTAAATTATAGAAAACAGAAATAAATCTCTGATACAGGAGTCAGAACGGAAACACTCATTTTCGCATCTGTCAACCTGTTTTTGTTTATGAATTATCAAGTATCTTATACATTTATAGATATATTATTTTACAAGATAAAAATTGATCCAAGGAGCTTTGCGTTCCTGTTCGGGCTTTATCACATACTTCCCGAGATAGCCCCGCCAAATCAAGGACTATCTCGTCTTACAGCTGTCGGCACTCCTCGGTAGTATGGCCATGATCTTTGTGGAAGTTGCTCTACTTCCTTCTGTCCCAATGCTTGGGGATAGTCCGCGTCTTCTGGGGCCAGTTGACGTACTATTTACTTTCGATATCTTGTAGGATCTCGAACACATAAATAGTCAATGGCGTGTATAGTCCGGGCACTGTGGGACCTTTGGACTCTCCCTCAAAGTGCGTGGACTTCTTCTTCTCGAGAAGAGGTCTTTCATTCGAGTGTTTGCGGTCGCCGTCCTCTCCCCGGAAGTGGTAGGCAGTCACCACCTCCTCACAATCGGCATGCTGATGTGTAAGATTGATGAGTGCGTTTAGAGTCTTAGGTGCTTGGAGGATGATAGCCCTTCAGAGGGCATCATCTTGTGTGCCCTGGGTGAGGGCTGTCACGGTTGAGGATACCTCGAATTTCAGAACTCGGGAGCCTCACTGTGGAAGCGCGAGATATAATTCCTGAGTGATTCTTCTCGCTTCTCCTTGATGGCCACCAGGTTGGCCAACGACCTCTTTCGGTGAGCACCCGCGAAGTGGTCTCGGAACAACTTCCCTAGTTTTCCGAAGGAGTTGATCGATCCCTGTGCCAGGGAGGAGAACCATGCTTGTGCTGTTTCCACCAAGGTGGTGGCAAAGGGGAGGCAACGGATAGCGTCCAGGACCCTATGTAGTCTCATGTCAGACTGAAAGTTGTTGAAATAGGTTGCTGGGTGCTCCTACCCATCGTACGTGTTGACATTGTTAACGGCAACTTTCTGGGGACAACAACATCTAGGATCTCAAAAGAGAAGTGGGAGAGATCTCCTTCTTCGTTGAAGAGGGTTGGCGAGCGCCTCCTTCGAAGGAGGTCCTTAATACGCTTCTCTCGATGCTTTAGCCAGTGCTCTCGTTTGCCGAGTCTTTTCTCCAACTCGTCGATGCGCCAGTGTACGACCGGACTCCCATGTGGAGAGTGAGACCTCGACGTCTGGGAGCGATGACTTGGGCTCTTTCGACCGCTTTTCCTCTTGAAAGAGGAGAGGTTTGAGCCTACGACCCCCGAGGCAACGAGTTGAAGGTTGTTTCGACAGACTTCCCCATTGAGGATGAGGAAACAGCCGCCGACGCTTTGTACACTCTACTGCCGGTCGATAATAGTTGGTAGTTGTCAGACTTCCTTTTGAGGCTCTTCATAGGGCACAACCCTCACGCGGGGTTCTACGCCTGCCGACGGTGCAGGAAGGTGCTCCTGCATCAAGGTGAGAAGGACCCAAGCTGTTGGGCGACTAATCCTATAGGATCATCGCCATTCCGTGAGGTCCCAGAGGATGCACTCTTGGACCAGTTAGCACCAGCGTCCACCCAAGCGTCGGTGACTTACAATGCAGCTTCGACGGGGAGGCTATTTTTATTGCCTCTTCCCAGATCCAAAGTATGTTTCCCACAAATGACGCTAATCATGTAGCGGTCAAAAACTAGTCAGGTGATGACGACTGTCCGATCAGATCTTCTAGTTACAAGATAGAATTTGTAAAACTGAAAATGCCCAGCGTAGAACCTGCAAGAGGGAGAAGAGACGTCAGAGGACCCTCCATTCTTCGTAGGAGCAAAACCCTCCGATACCTAAGTCAAGTTTTGGAAGCGAATGGATTCTCTGAAATTTTAGGCTAGTATTTAGCATACCTTTCACCGGAGAAGGTCAAGGATATATATAGTCTCCCTTTGATGCGGCATCATGGGGATTGTTTACCCTTGGGGAGTTAATTGGTCGATGATCCACGGGTTTTAATTGAGCGGATCGTGGGATATTGGATAAGGAGGGATCTCGTCTCGTGATCGGGGGAGTAGATCGTGTGGACCTGTCTTAAGTGGACGGTTATGGTTTTAACCTACAAGACCCACCTTATGGTGGAGAGGAGTTATGGATCGACCCTGGGGGACCTTCGATCTCTCGGGCAGTTAGGAGGAGGTGGCCTTTGAGTCCAGACTCCTGGCCCCTTCCCTCAAACGAGTCACGGACCTTCGATTATCGAGAGAGTAGGCTCTTCGCGGTACTCGGTAGACGTGACCGAGATACTGCGGTGTCTCGGAACTTACCAATTGATGTCTCGGTCTCCAGGCCTAGCATTGCTGGTACTTGAGCCCATGCACTCCAGGTTCCTGCCTTCGGCTTACTAATCGAGGTATCGAGAGAACTCACATGCTACTCTAGTACAAGTACTTGCATATTGCGGGTGATGTGCGCGCGAAGCCCGTCGTTAAACGCTCACGGCAACCAACTTCAAAAATTACCGAAACTCACAATTGATTTGAAAAATAGTAAATGGTGAGAACCAGGTCGATCTACGGAGAAATAGTTTTTTAATTTTGAATACTTTAGATTTTGACTAAAAATCTTAGGATGTTTGAAAAAGGATTAAACTCAAACCAGACAACTCGTGACCAATTGACTAATCTACTATAAGGAATTTAGATCTAAACCTAAAATGATAAAACTAATTTAAAATTGACTACGTACACGACTTAAATAAAACAACCTAACCCATACTAAAATTATACTCAAAATGGAATTAAATGATTAGTACAATCTATCACAAACATACAAAACTAACTACAAAATTTGGTTCCAAGAAGATTATAAAAAAAAGTGACCACACATAGAGAAGAGGCGATAGCAATTAACCAAAGATTAAAATAACAATACTATTCTATTAAAACGATTAAAACATAGTTCTGCAAAATAAATTACATACAATGAATTAAAACTAAATAAGTGGAAGTGAAGATTTCATAAACTACAGTAAACAAACTAGAAGAGAGACAAATGGGCGCAACATGCTCTAGCTATGGTGCTCTGGCGCACTCTGCACTGACGACTGCAGGTAGAAGGTAGGCGCAGTACATCTGGCAGGCTTGAAGGGTGCTTGGCACACTACACCGGCAGCAGGGGCATGTGGCACACCGCATCGGGCAGTTGGCTATGTGCTGACGCGTGGGCGCACAACGCCGGCACAACAGACCCGACGGGACCAGCTGTACGGCAGAGGGCGCGGGTGTGCGCTAGTGTGCCACGTGGCTGGAGTGGCAGCCACTGGGGGCTCTCTCGCCCAACGACATAGGCGACGATGTGCTGCTGGCGTGTGCAGGCCTGGCGCCGCGTGGATGTACGGCGGATGGCACGATAAGCGCTGAGAGAGAGAGGAGTGGGAGGAGAGAGATAGAGAGTGGAAGGAGAAGAGAAAGAGATAGAAACAGAGACAGAGAGAGAGAGGGTGCCATAGAGAGAGAGGGCGATAGGTGGCCGGGGAGAGAGAGAAAACAAAAAAAAACAGTAAGAGAGAGACAAACAGTAAAAGCAGAGAGAGATGCGTGGGAGAAAAAGTAAGAGGTAAGAGAGAGGAAGGGGAAGAAAGAAAGCATTTTAAATAGGAGAGACTTTCAAAAATTAGGAGAGACAAAGAAAAGAAAGGGAGAAGAGGGGGCGACAACTACTATATCGTCTTCTTGGGTAAGGGATTATGGTAACCTTTTTTGAACATTATATATCTATTTTACTCTTGCTTTATTCTTTTTGCAAAATCAGAGATGTCTCTATTGAGATTTGAACTCTGATCCTTTCCACAAGTGTCAAGAGACTTAGCCAACTGTGCCACATACTCTTTATGTTATGTTCACATAAAAATAAATTTAAATTAGACTTTTGTAGTGAATAATATTACACATATGTCTAAATAAAATTATTCATTGTTTCAATTTTACCGAAAAATCGTAAATACGTTACACTCAGTTTTTCGCATGAAATGACGATATTTTTAAATCGGAATTCAACAAAATTAGTATCGTTAGAATCAAGATAAAATTATGAGTTATTTGCATAAATATCCCTCAAAAATAACGTAATTGCATATATACCCCTCATTCTCACATATTATCATCAATACTCCTGTAATCTTCAAAATGTTGCGTTTTATACCCCTCGATCTAATGGTTTGGCATCAATACCCTTAAATTCACTAATATTTTGCACATATACCCCTCAATATATTAAAATGTTGCATTTTGTACCCTGATACCTCCAACGATGTCATAATTTATGCAATGTTTTTAACATATTTAGTTGAAATTAACCTAAGTTTGACAAGAAGGGCATAAATGCAACATTTTGAAGATTATAGGGGTATTGAGGATAATATGTGAGAATGAGGGATATACATGTAATTACGCTATTTTTGAGGGATACTTATGCAAATAACCTTAAAATTATCTATCATTTTGTACCGTTTTGTACATAAAATGATGAGTATAATATATGCATTTTCCCTTTTAATACTCAAAATATCAACTTATCAGCGGGCCCTTAGACATGTTGGTTAAATAGGTTTGATTGGGCCAGATCTCAATCACCTTTCATTAAACCTTACTTCTAATATCAACTTTTTTTCTCATACAATAATTAAATAATAATTGAAAAGTATTTCCAATTAGAAGCTGTCTCAAACGCTCCCTGAAGAGTGCAAACGTGTGGTGGTTTAGGCGTGAGAAGTATGCTCTCACACAAATCTATCGGTCGTACTTTTTTATTCCCACGTATCGATCGGTCTGGTATAATATATGAAGATGTTGACTGGTGAGTAGGTGAGTTTCGTGGCTACAATGCCTCACACGTATACGCAGACGAATGCCAGACTGCAGCTGAGATTAATTAATGTACGGAATATTCGATTCCCCAAATCTTATTTGTTAAAAAATCGACCTCCTTGGCCCCGGAAGACCAAACCATAAGTCTTCAAGGAACTCATGCATAGATGTACGTGGGTGCATCCATTCGTCGCAATTTATGCCATAGTACTAGGGAAGAGGCTCACAGGGGAAGATGGTTTCATAAGTTATGATCGAGACTGCTGGTGATAGAGGCAGTGTTGATGGCACTTGAGGAGGAAGGCACTTGTGGTTCTGTGGCGTTCATATCATATGGAGGTTTGTGTCCAATTTTTTTTTTGAAAAGATAATATACATTGGTGTTGGGGCCGACCCGAACAATCCGAATGTACCACTGTATTTTTGATCGGACATCCTTAAAAAATTAAAAAAATCCGACAAAAAAATAAAAAAAATAAAAAATGCCCCCAAACTGACTTCCTAACTTTTGGACGGGCTGCCGTTCTGTAATGACCCGCCATCTTATAATCGGGGATCCGATTACTAAATAGCTACCGAATCATTAATTTGGAACCAAACCAAGATCTAGGTAAGTCTGGAAAATAAACGATAAATTAAGCTAAACATTCACATCGCATTGAATTAAAAAGAAAGTGTAAGAATTAAAAGTTATTACAATGCGACTCGACACAGCAAATAATTACATATTCCAACTGAAAAGAAATAATTAAGCGTACAGGTCAGAAATAAAATAACAACTACGTCGGGACATACCTCGGAACAACAGCCGTTGGCGCGCAACTCAAAGCAGTACTCTCCTCGCTAAGCCTGTCTGGAACTCTCACCTGAAAACCGCATGGATGAGTCTCAACGAAAAGACTCAGTAGGGATCCTTCGATCTCCACTGCCCACACACATACCCACAAGTACAAAAACACAGCTGAAAGTAAAGCAGTAATTACTACTCCTAAATCTCGATATGAATCACATGCATTCGAAATATAACATGCATATTTTTAAAACCATTCTACCAGGGAGTCCACAACCAACGTCTCGGCAAAACACGTCAACCACACAAACGAAGGTGGGAAACACCGACCCGCTGAGACCAAGTAGTAATCCCTCGGATAGCACGCTAGCTACTCCGACCTAACAAGCTCTAGGTGTTTACTACTTCTCTCAGCACGAGTGACACTTCACAGGTACCACACCCACACCGGTACTAGCTAACCCCGAGGTTCACCAGGTGACCCTCTCTGACCATGTGACCTTCCCGCCACACCCACACCGGCGCTGTGTTCTACCCATACCAACACAGGGTGATAAGGCGCTACAACTGTCACTCTAGGCCCACGGTCGCACGAAACACAACACGGTGCAATCCGGTCACATAGGAATCCTCATCCTCGAGTACGATTACAATCATGCAATTAACCA
Source organism: Zantedeschia hybrid cultivar (assembly GCA_030544215.1). Taxonomy (NCBI): domain Eukaryota; kingdom Viridiplantae; phylum Streptophyta; class Magnoliopsida; order Alismatales; family Araceae; genus Zantedeschia; species Zantedeschia hybrid cultivar. Next base: position 70,072,041 of record JARZZO010000014.1, read on the forward strand.
AACTATCTAACAATGTAATACATATTAATAACATGAATTAATGTGTTTTGTCTTGAATCGCGTCGTCCAAGGTCGACGTCATTCAAGCCTCCTAAACTGGTTCATAAAAACTTGGCCTCGGAAATGACCTAAAACGCGTCGTCACATGTAGCCGCCTTTTGAAAGGCGTCGTTGTCTCTCGTCGCCTGACAGCGACAGAAGCAGGGCCTGGCTACGGGGTGATTTCCACTAAAATGCGTCGTTCACGCAAGTCGCCTTTTGAAAAGGCGTCGCTGTCCCTGGACGCTTATCAGTCCCGGGACAGGGTCTGTTATTGGGCTAAATCGTGTCGTGGATGGGAGCCGCCTTTCTAAAAGGCGTCCCTGTCCCTCGACGCCATTTAGTCCAGACAGACAGGTTCTTCCCTCCGTTTCCCCCAATCCACAAATTGGGATTTCTCCCCCAAAAAGAACGAAAAGACAATGAAACTTAGGAAGAAAAGGAGGAGAACCTAACTACCCATTAAAACACCCAATTTCTCATCTCATGCATTTAACATTTTTACCCCAAAAACACCCATAAACATGCTTCAAAGCGGGAAAACATGCTTTTTTAATGAAATATAATGGGAATCGTCACCCTACCGGTTACTCGAACTCCTCCAAATTCCAAGCCGCCCACCCGTCTCGCCCCACGCCGCCGCCGGTACCTCCGAGGACGTCGTTACTCCACCGGGACGTCGGCCGCCGTCCGGAGAGAAAACGCCGCGGAGGAGGTGGTAGTGGTGGGAGTTAGGAGGTCGATGGAGTGGAGGGGGAGACGAAATGGTGGGAGGAAAAGAAGGAGGGGGAAGAGGCGTCGCCGGAGTCGCCGGAGGAAGGGAGGAGAGAGAGAAGGAAGGAAGAAATGAGGGAAAGGAAAGAGGGTTCGCGGGGTAACCAGAAACTGGGTAAAACGCGCTGTGCACGCCCGACGTCTTTCAAATGACAAGACCGGGCCGTACACTGACAAGCCAGGGTCGTACTCTGAATGGCGTCGTCCATCCAAGACGCCATTCAGACGATATGACCATGGCCGTACTCTCGCGACCCAAGGCCAACCCACGTGGCGCCCACGTGGCACAGCCTAAAACGCATCTACATTGCTGGACACCGTTTAAACCGCGTCGAGCCTGGCTCGACGCGAAACAGAATAGAGTCTCAGCCCCATCAGGACCTGAACTACGGGATCGGACCCCGAAAACTGACCCGATATCCGGATCCGAAAACCTCAATCCTTACATTCTCCCCCCCTTAAAAGAATTTCGTCCTCGAAATTGCCTGCTAGAATTAACGAGGTTGAAGCATAAGGATACAAGCTCACAAAAGAACTTACAAGAAAAGGTAGGGAAACTGTTCCCGCATCTCATCCTCGCGCTCCCAGGTTGCCTCGCCCCCGGAGCGATACTGCCAAATCACCTTAACCAGAGATACAACCTTATTCCGAAGGACTCGTTCCCTGCGATCCTCAATACGTACAAGAAACTCTGGAAAGGACAAGTCCTCTGCGATTTCCAATTCTGAAAAATCTAAAACATGAGATGGGTCCTGAACATATATCTTCAGCAAAGAGACATGGAACACATCGTGCACTCCTGCAAGATTGGGCGGCAAGGCTAGCTGATACACTGCTTCCCCAATTCGAGCAAGAATGGGAAAATGCCCAACATATCGCGAACTCAGCTTACCTCGCTTCCCGAATCTCATCACACCCTTGGAGGGTGAGACTCGGAGAAACACGTGGTCCCCAACCTCAAACTCAAGCGGTCTCCTACGGATGTCTGCATAACTCTTCTGTCTACTCTGAGCTGCAATCAATTTCTGCCGTACCACTCTGGCAACCTCAGCACACTGCTGTACCAATTCAGGTCCTACTATCTGCCTCTCGCCAATCTCGGACCAATTCACAGGGGATCGACAAGGTCGCACGTACAAAGCCTCGTAAGGTGCCATGCCGATACTAGAATGATAACTGTTGTTGTAAGCAAACTCCACAGTAAACAAGTGATGCTCCCAAGAGCCTCCCCAGTCTAGACAACATGCCCTGAGCATATCCTCCAAAGTCTGAATGGTCCTCTCTGACTGCCCGTCAGTCTTGGGATGATAAGCTGAGCTGAAGGCTAACTGCATGCCCAAAGCCTTCTAAAACCTCTTATAGAACTTAGAAGTAAACCTTGGATCCCGGTCTGATACGATGGATAAAGGCACCCTGTGCAGAGAGATGATCCGATGTACAAACAACTTAACCAACTTACCGAGTGACCAGTCCTTCCTAATAGCTAAGAAGTGTGCTGACTTGGTCAATCGATCAACAATGACCCAGATCGCGTCTCTTCTGCCAAGGGATACAGGTAATTCCATCACGAAGTCCATAGTCACATGCTCCCATTTCCATTCAGGGATCGGCAAAGGCTGCAACAACCCTCCTGGTCTCTGATGTTCTGCCTTAACCTACTGACAAGTCATGCACCTAGCCACATACTCAGCCACATCGTTCTTCATACCAGGCCGCCAAAAATGCCTCCTCAAACAATGATACATCTTAGTCATTCCGGGATGCACTGCATATCTAGAACGGTGTGCCTCATCTAGGACACACCTGCGCACGTCCTCCTCGGTCGGAACATAAAGTCTGCCTCTAAATCTGACTGTACCATCATCCCACAATTCCACCTCTGGTCTCTGGAGAATCTGCGGTAACTCTACATCTGCCCTCTAAGCCTCGATTACGGCATGGTACACTGCTGGCCTCACCGTTAAGCTGGCCAACACGGCTCTATCATCCTCACGTGGAACCCGAAAGGAAGATTCCACAACCTGCTCAAATAATCTCCATTCTCGAACCATAAGGTATGACACGACCGTCTTCCGACTCAAGGCGTCTGCCACCACATTCGCCTTGCCCAGATGATAAGAAAGGTCGAGGTCATAATCTTTAATGAATTCCATCCACCTGCGCTGCCTCAAGTTCAGATTTCTCTGTGTGAATACATACTTCAGGCTCTTGTGATCAGTAAAAACCTGAAATTTCTCTCCATACAAATAATGTCTCCAGATCTTCAATGCAAATACCACAGCTGCCAACTCTAAGTCATGAGTGGGATAGTTCTCCTCATGCTTCTTCAGCTACCCAGAAGCATAGGCCACGACCTTACCATGCTGCATCAGAACTGCACCCAAACCTCGACGTGATGTATCTGAATAAACTACAAATCCACCTGAACCTGATGGAAGCACCACTGGAGCCGAAGTGAGGCGAGTCTTCAACTCAATGAAACTCCGCTCACACTCATCGGTCCACACGAAACGAACTCCCTTACGAGTCAACCTCGACAAGGGGGCTGCTATCGAAGAAAAACCCTGGACAAATCGCCTGTAATAACCTGCTAGCCCCAAGAAGCTCCTGATCTCAGTCACTGTTGTAGGTCTGCTCCAATCCATCACTGCCTCAATCTTGGCTGGATCCACTGTAATGCCCTCACCAGAAATGACATGCCCCAGAAAGTACACCTTGTCTAGCTAGAATTCACACTTACTAAACTTGGCATAGAGTTTGTGCTTTCTCAGAATCTGCAATACTACCTGAAGATGTGTGTCATGCTCTTCCTCAGAAGAAGAGTATATCAAAATGTCATCTACAAATACCACCACAAACTGATCCAGATAGGCCCTGAAGACCCGGTTCATCAAATCCATAAAAGCCGCCGGAGCATTGGTCAAGCCAAAAGGCATAACCAAAAACTTATAATGTCCATACCGAGTCCTAAAGGCCGTCTTACTAACATCAACCTCACGGATCCTCATCTGGTAATACCTTGATCTCAAGTCAATATTTGAAAACACCTTCACAGACTGCAGCTGATCCATCAAATCATCGATCCTCGGAAGTGGGTACTTATTCTTTATCGTCACCTGGTTCAGCTGTCTATAATCAATACACAACATCAGAGAACCATCCTTCTTCCTGACAAATAGAACTGGAGCACCCCACGGAGAAGTACTTGGACGAATGAAACCCTTATCCAGCAATTCCTGTAACTGTGCCTTCAACTCAGCGAGTTCGGCTGGCGCCATCCGATACGGGGGGCCTTAGACAGGGGCGCCATACCCGGTGCAAGCTCAATAGTAAACTCAACCTCTCGCTGAGAAGGAAGGCCAGGCAATTCCTCAGGAAACACATCTACAAAGTCACAAATTACAGGCACCTCCCAAAGACTGGGACTACCACTAACATCAGCTAGAACAACAGAGGCAAGGAAGGCCTCACAACCACCAACAAGCAACCTCTAGGCTTTAAAGGCAGAAATAAGAATGCCTCGAGAAGAGAGTCTAATACCTTGGAAGTAGAAGGTCGGGATGTCCGGAATAGAGAAACTCACTCTCTTTCTGTGGCAGTCCACCTCAGCATAATAAGCCTCCAACCAGTCCATACTCAGGATGACATCAAAGTCGCGAATGACAAGCACAACTAACTGGGCAGGTAACTCATGACCCTCAATGGTCAAGGGAACATCACTCAAACAATTATAAGACAACATGAAATCCCCATAAGGAACCTCTACCATCAATCCATCAGGTAGCTCATCAACAGGTGCAGAAAAAACATCTATGAACTGCTCAGAAATGAAAGAATGCGAAGCACCCGAATCAATCAACACATGTGCATAGTTCCCAAGGACAGAAAGTGTACCTTCCACCAAGTTGGACGCACGAGCCTCCTTCCTGGTGATAACTAGAACTCTCCCCTATGTCCTCGGCTTCTTCTGATCACCTGGTCCCTGCCCCTGACCATGCCCCTGCGGGCAGTGCCTCGCCAAATGGCCCTGCTGGCCACAAGTGAAACACCTCCTAAGAAAAGCAGGACACTGAGTCCCACCGTAAGTACCACTGCAATACTGACAAACTGCTGGAAGCCTCTGAGCTGACTCCTGCTGAGCACTGGACACCGACTGGCTCTGCTGACTCTGCCTGGGTCTGCTGCTACCGCTGCTGCTGCCACCGCCTCGAAAGAACCTCCTAAATCTAGAGCCGAGTGAAGACGATCCTGATCCGGACGAAGGAGCTGCTGTTGCTACCTTTCCCCTGCCGCGAACTGGTCCCTGAGTAGTCAGTCCCCTCTCCCGGCCTGATTGATCCTGCTGTGCCTCTACTGCTGCGGCACATCTAACTGCCGATGCCAAATCTGAACAACAGTGGGACGCCACAAAACTCCTCAGACTGGACCTCAGTCCACCCACAAACCTCTCAGTCCGACGATCCTCATCCCCTGAGATAAAAGGTACAAACCTCCCAAGCGAAACAAACTTCGCCTGGTATTCTAGCACTGTCATGCTTCCTTGGGTCAGCTCCATAAATTCCCTCTCCTTGGCCCTCTGAACATGTCTAGAGAAGTACTGTGCATTGAATTCCTTCACAAAAGTCTCCCATGGAATCTCCCTGAGACTCCTATCTGCATATGACAAACTCTTCAAAGTGGTCCACCAATCGTAGGCATCATCCTTCAACATGAAGATAGCCATCGGAGTCCTCTCAACCGTCGCACAATCCATAGTATCAAAAGTCTTCTCCATCTCCCTCAACCAGTGAACAGCCTCATCAGGGTCGGGACGACCGGTGAAATGAGGCGGTCTCAACTTCAGGAATCTCTCTAGTGTAGCTGAAGACCCTCCTCGAGCACTGGAACTCTCACTAGGGTCTCGGGTCTGGTATCTAGCCATCGTGTCCATCATAGCCTCCATGAAATGCTCCACACTCGACCTACCAGCCTCAGATCCACTAGGGACATCTCCCCGCTCTCTAATAACTGGCATTCTCTTCCTAGGAGCCATCTAATCGCCTACAATCACAAAAATAAAAAAAAATTCTAATTAGAATCCTAAAACCTATACTACCGTCGCGCCTGTATGGGATAATGTAATTATTTGCCGGACTCACGACATTTAACCTAGTTATTCATTTATTTGCCAGACCGAATGCTCTGATACCAACTGTAATGACCCGCCACCTTATAATCGGGGATCCGATTGTAGGTGCTGAAAATGCTCGTGTGATTAACATGAAAAACTATGTTGTTTAGTGTAAACTAACCTATTAAAAACAGCAACTAAAGTGCAGTGATCGCCAGAAACTTTTGACTTAAAAGTTTCAAAAGAGATATTGATCGCCTACCTGTTTGAACGCGGAAGATGTTGACTCCTTGATTCCCCTCCTTCAGCCGGCTGAAGAAAGAGAGCCATTTCTTTGTTCTTTTGTTCTTGCTGTTGAGTTTGAGGTTGAGGATCGTCCAGAAGTCCTTCTGGCTTTGTGCTTGATTTCCCCTTTTGATCTCTTGTTGTTGTTGAGTGCAGCAAAGACAGAGAAAAAGAAAATGAAGAAGAATGATGATGAGAATTTAAGTATAAGCAATATTTAAACTGATCATGATGTTAAACATGCTTAAACAGCAAACTTACTTGTTTAAATGGCTTTTGAAACCCCTTAAATCAAATAGGTTTTGAAAGATTATGCTGTGGTGTGTGTTGCATGAAGTGAATATGAAGAATGAAAGATTAATTGAAGATGTAGAATGAAAATGCAGAATTGAAACACTTATGCCCAATTGTTGAAGCCTTGAAAGGATGAAGATCTTGAAAGGGACGCCGACTCCTGGAAATGGCAGCGCTCCGGCGTTCCGACGTCGTTGCTCCGATCTTTAATTCGCTATAATAACACTATGGCTCAACTCAACTCAACCTTCACCTTTTTTTTTAACTCTTCGAGATGCAAGGTATTTATAGGCATTTTCTGCGTTCGCGATTAACATAGAAAAATCTAGGATTTATCCATCTTAACCGACAGATAATTACTAATTAATTCATCTTTATCTGTAATTGTCTAAAACGCGTCTACCATGGATGACGCCTTTAAGATTAATTAAGATAAGGATAAATATCCGGGAAAACTTATCTTTATCTTTATTAGCTAAAACGCGTCCACATGTGTAGACGTCTTTTACACTAATTAAGATAAGGATAAACATCCGGAAGAGAAATTAAAATAACCTAGGAAACCTAAAACGCGTCGACTTTAAAAGACGCCTTTTAGTTAATAAATCAATTAATTAAAATTCAAATTTAAACGTTAAAATAAGAATAAACTCTAAATCGCGTCCACACAAGTCGACATCTTTTAGACTTCTTCATATTTTAACTGAAATTTGAGCTAAAATCAATTTAATTAATTAACTTAAACATGTCTGTTAAACCTGACACTCAAAAATATCAATAAAAATTAATCAATGATTAATTATCAGACCATTATGAGGCATTATTATATGATATGAAATTTACTCAAAATGACGTCAAAATTAGCGTGTCTACACCGATTACTAAATGGGTACCGAATCATTAATTTGGAACCAAACCAGGATCTAGGTAAGTCTGGGAAATAAACGATAAACTAAGTTAAACATTCACATCGCATTGAATTAAACAGAAAGTGTAAGAATTAAAAGTTATTATAATGCGACTCGACACAGCAAATAATTACATATTCCAACTGAAAAGAAATAATTAAGCGTACAGGCCAGAAATAAAATAACAACTACGTCGGGGCATACCCCGGAACAACAGCCGCTGGCGCGCAACTCAAAGCGGTACTCTCCTCGCTAAGCCTGCCTGGAACCCTCACCTGAAAACCGCAGGAGTGAGTCTCAACGAAAAGACTCATTAGGGATCCTTCGATCCCCACTGCCCATACACACACCCACAAGTGCAAAAACACAGCTGAAGGTAAAGTAAGCAAGTAAAGCAGTAATTACTACTCCTAAATCTCAATATGAATCACATGCATTCGAAATATAACATGCATATTTTTAAAACCATTCTACCAGGGAGCCCACAATCAATGTCTCGGCAAAACACGCCAACCACACAAACGAAGGTGGGAAACACTAATCCGCTGAGACCAAGTAGTAACCCCTCGGATAGCACGCTAGCTACTCCGACCTAACAGGCTCTAGGTGGTTACTACTGTTGGGTTTTCTCGGTTTCTCCGGATCGCTCACGCAGCGGAAACTAAAAAAATACAGCGATCCGCTCCCGTTTCGAAATCTAAAATACAAGATAATCAGATTATCTGTTCTCACCGTGTGCGGATTCGAATCCGCAGCCGTTTGGTTCCGTCGGTGCGACATCGCAAGCCGCGCAAGCGCCCGGCTTCTAGCGAAGTCCACGCGATCCTCCCCGCGACGGATATCCTCGAGTTCGTCGTTCTTCGCAGCCCACGAAGCCTCCGCCGGTCGCCGCAACGCGCGGACGATTTCCCGTCGAACGGGATTCGGAGAAGCGGCGGAGCAGATCTGGATCTGCCTGGGCGCCAGAGAAAGACAGAAACTGAGGAGGGGCGGCTAGGGTTAGCAGCAGCTTGGCCTGCTCAGCCCGTTCGCTATGTTTTATACTAACCGCGCGGTTTTTCACAAAAACCCCCGGTTTGTATAAAACCCACTTATTTATCCATCGCCTTGAGAATCATGTGCGTGTGACCCTCTAGGCCCAAGTACCAGTCCAGTTAATGGCCCAATAAGCCCAGTGACTCCTCACTGGCTTTATTAATTAATTAATAACCCTATATTAATCAATTAATCAATCGAATTGATGTCGCACATCGAATTCGACCGGGCCTCCGATCACGTTGGGTGCCAAGCAACACCGCGTGAACCCGGAAGGTATTTGGGGTTAAGTAACCCACTCTTGGAACCTTTCCGCCGACAGTTACCGCGTGGATATAATCCATCATTCGTACAATGCTCTCGAGTCAACTCAGGGTATGGCGAGCTGTCAAACCCTAACCGATCGACTCACTTGGATTGGATGCCGCTGATAAATATCGGAAAACTCCTTTCCCGATATTATCGTCCGCCCTGGCCAGGGACTTTCGCCCATCCTTCCTAGAACATTCTCTCTCTAAGTACCGAGAGCGAATGATTCCTTATTGACACACAATTCCCTTTGACGGTATTCCGCTGTACCCAATCATTGGCGTATTAGAATCCCGTGGCTAGAGATTCGTTAACCAAGGTCAAAGCACAGAAGTCCACCGCCAAGGTGTCCTTGGTGTCTCAGGTCCGAGGACCATCCACGCAACTGCGACAATAGAATCAAGCTGGTTGACAGTGAGGTACAATACCATCCAGTGATTCAGTCGGATCAGTTCAGTGAACTCATTCTCCAATGAGCACCTACAGATTCGCCTTAGTGTCTCCACACAAGTGACTTATGAGACCAGTCACCCTCATCATATGAGCAGAAGTAATCTGTACTAGTCTAACCGGATATCCGATGTCCTTCTCAGATATCCTCTGATTAGGAACGATTAAGAGTATGTGTGTTTAAGTGATCAGTCTCATTAGTATGATCTCATCATAATCTGATCACTATAGCACATATTCACGGACTTCATTATGAAACGAGAATTAATGCGATTTACACATAATGAATATTATGCCATTATATTAATAAACGAACGAGATTTACATAGTCAGATTGGCTTGTAGGCTACTTAAACTAACAACTACTTCTCTCAACACGAGTGACACTTCACAGGTACCACACCCACACCGGTACTAGCTAACTCCGGGGTTCACCAAGTGACCCTCTCTCACTAGGCGTCACCCCGCCACACCCACACCGGCGCTGTGTTCCACCCACACCAACACAGGGTGATAAGGCGCTACAGCTATCACTCTAGGCCCACGGTCGCACGAAACACAACACGGTGCGATCCGGTCACATAGGAATCCTCATCCTCGAGTACGATTACAATCATGCAATTAACCAAACTATCTAACAATGTAACACATATTAATAACATGAATTAATGTGTTCTGTCTTGAATCGCGTCGTCCAAGGCCGACGTCATTCAAGCCTCCTAAACTGGTTCATAAAAACTTGGCTTCGGAAATGACCTAAAACGCGTCGTCACATGTAGCCGCCTTTTGAAAGGCGTCGCTGTCTCTTGTCGCCTGACAGCGACAAAAGCAGGGACTGGCTACGGGGTGATTTCCACTAAAATGCGTCGTTCACGCAAGTCGCCTTTTGAAAAGGCGTCGATGTCCCTGGACGCTTATCAGTCCCGGGACAGGGTCTGTTATTGGGCTAAATCGCGTCGTGGATGGGAGACGCCTTTCTAAAAGGCGTCTCTATCCCTCGACGCCATTTAGTCTAGACAGACAGGTTCTTCCCTCCATTTCCCCCAATCCACAAATTGGGATTTCTCCCCCAAAACGAACGAAAAGACAATGAAACTTAGGAGGAAAAGGAGGAGAACCTAACTACCCATTAAAACACCCAATTTCTCATCTCATGCATTTAACATTTTCACCCCAAAAACACCCATAAACATGCTTCAAAGTGGGAAAACATGCTTTTTTAATGAAATACAATGGGAATCGTCACCCTACCGATTACTCGAACTCCTCCAAGCTCCAAGCCACCCACCCGTCTCGCCCCACGCCGCTGCCGGTACTGCCGAGGACGTCGTTACTCCACCGGGACGTTGGCCGCCGTCCGGAAAGAAAACGCCGCAGAGGAGGTGGTAGTGGTGGGAGTTAGGAGGTCGATGGAGTGAAGGGGGAGACGAAATGGTGGGAGGAAAAGAAGGAGGGGGAAGAGGCGTCGCCAGAGTCGTCGGGGAAAGGGAGGAGAGAGAGAAGGAAGGAAGAAATGAGGGAAAGGAAGGAGGGTTCGCGGGATAACCAGAAATTGGGTAAAACGCGTCGTACACGCTCGACGTCTTTCAAATGACAAGACCGGGCCGTACACTGACAAGCCAGGGTCGTATTCTGAATGGCGTCGTCCATCCAAGACGCCATTTAGACGATATGACCGGGGCCGTACTCTCGCGACCCAAGGCCAACCCACGTGGCGCCCACGTGGCACAACCTAAAATGCGTCTACATTGCTGGACGCCGTTTAAACCGCGTCTCGCAGGCTCAACGCGAAACAGAACAGAGTCTCAGCCCCATCAGGACCTGAACTACGGGATCCGACCCCGAAAATTAACCCGATACCCGGATCCGAAAACCTCAATCCTTATACATTCGATCAGACCCGATCAGACAGCTGTTGTGCATGGCATTGCAATCTATGTTAGATTGCAATACCATGCATTGCAGCAAGTATTACTCTAATGTAAGAGCGCAGCCGCCCAGCTGTGTGGCGTGGTTAGGGACAACAAGGCTTTAAACGAATCACGACTATATTTAGACTAAATTCTCACTTGAATATGCTTAAATTGGAAAGTTATATATATCTGAATATTGAGTAATACTTGTTGTAGACAGTGATTTGGAAGCTGTATACGGTATATACATGGTACGGCTATCAAAACAAGACCAAACCCATTTATAGACTTGTTCAGGACGAGAATACTTGCTCAGTGTTATCTCCACGGCCTGCAGAAATTTTGTCCAGTGGAATCTTTCGGACATTAAGTCATAAGTATGGTTCGGTCAGTAGGATCTTGGGCTAGATCATATAGGATCCTAAATTGGACCAATAGGATCTTGGGCTGGGTCAATGGAGTCCTAAGTTAGACTGCTTTTAGTTAGCCAATGAATTTGATAAAATCCAGTAGGGTCCTACTGAATGAATACTAGATCCGCCACTGTCCACGATGAAATTGCAGAAGGGAACTCCAACCAATGACGAGATCTCGTACTACTACAGAGAAAGGGTTATAATGGATCCCAAGCATTTTCAGAGAATCTCCACTTTAATGCTTAAGTTAGAAAGAGCACCAGAAATCTAAGTGTACTTATCTTGAGTTAGAGCAAAACTGATAGTGCTAATTTACACGATTGGGAGAAAATAGGGTGGTTGCATTTTCCGATGTGGAACTCATCTTTTTGGGAGGAAAAGTGACGGCCTAGGTTGGTCATTTGGAAGCTTAGCTTTGTAGTTTAGCGGATGGTAGGCAAAAACGAGGTGACACTTGGATTTGGGTTTTACGGATTTGAGTACGACCTGTTATCTCGGATCCAATGTCCCCAACAAGACCCGTTAACTATTTACCTAGATGCATCGGTTTCTTGATAAGAATTCTATTATCACATATCGTACAAATTTGTGATCAGATTTTGAAGAATTTAGGCTTAAAATCAAACTCACTTATCAAATATATTAGAGCTAAGGTAGATAAATTATTTATTAAGTTTATTTACTTTGATAAAAAGCACCATAATATTCAGATCAAATTTGCATCCAAATCTGCTTAATTAGACATGCTGAGGCATGAATATGGAGGCTTTAGTTCTATATAGATTATTAAAAAATGAATCTTTTGCTTATAAAGAAGGTTCTCCACTTTTCTGTTAACAAAGATCCTCTCTTCTAGCACAAGGGACAAAATTATGAGGATATCTCTATGGACCAAAGTGGACAATATCATTTTAAACAGTATCCACAATTCACCTCTTTAACATTGGTGCCATCTATGAGAATGATCACTAATGCATACGTGCTTGCCTTCTCAAGTGCTGCATCAAGACATAAATATAGAGGCATTAGTCCCATATCGGTCATTGAGAAGGCAACTTTGTACTTAAAAATAAGGTCCTCCATCTTCTTTCTAATATCGATCATTAACTATGGGTCTGGATGTACCAATTTCTTGATAATTGAAGAGGGCTAAGTTGGGGCAAAAAGGTCCAACAACGAACAATCTAGCGGCCCACGGCCCAGTCAGCACGGAATGGTTTCCAAGTACCGACTTCCCGAAAAGAAGATGACGAGGTCTCTAGGCGGAGGCCAGAGGTGCCACTCAACAGTGGCCCAACAAGACTCATCCGAGATCCTGACTTCTCGAGAACTGACCTCCCGAGAAGTCAAGATCTTCACATATGCTTTTGTGGCAGAATCAGGGAGGAGCTTTTTAAAGTCCCTGGATAGAGACACCGACTTTCCGAGAAGTCTGAGAAGATTCAAACTTTCTGCCACTCCTTGGGTGGGAATCTCAGCTCTACATTAGGCAACTGCCCACTTAGGGCACTTTCCCATAATCTCTGCCTCTCTTCAAGAGAGTGAATCGTGCCTTCTAGTCTGGAGGTCTATGATCTCCTCAATCAGGGGGATCAAATTATGGGCTACTAGCTAGCTATCACCAGAAGATCTTTTAATGCCTCCTACTGGTCTTATATGAGGGACCCATGACCCTCTAGAAAGGCGTACGCAAGTCAGAGATTGGATTGGCCCCATCATGCAATGGCATTGAAGGAATATCTACCTCCTCCGCCAGCAAGCACTCCCCAAAGAGCCTAACCACCGACGCAGCAAGTCACTCCCAAAGTGCGACAAAGAGTCCAAAGTGCAAGAGGACACTTCACCATCTTTGATAGAAAAGTCTATCGCAATGACCCCAACTTGTTGGTTCAGGAGTCGCCAGGTCGAATTGCTCTTCTCCCAGGCAGAGAGGGGCTAATAAATAAGAGCCAAAACCGTCGCTCCAACATGTCCCACTCTTCTCAAGTAAATACTACCACAGACCGCCATATTTGCGAGTTGAAAAGGCAACTCGATGACAGAGAATGACAGTTAGAATGACGAGAGAAGTGCCTCGAGAGCCTTCTCCGAGAGAGGCGTTCTTCCTCCCCCACCGATGAGGATGAAGATTTATCTCCTTTCTCTTAGGAGATATTAGACATTCCAGTTTCCAAGAAGTTGTATGTCAGCAACTAACATCTATGATGGGCAGAGCCATCCCGAGACTTACTTTAATCACTTTTAGTCCCATATGAGGCTACATCATGTCTCAGATGCCATCTGCTGTCACGCCTTCACTACTACCCTGATGGAGATGGCACATGCTTGATTTACCTCCTTGGCTCCTAGATATGTCCGTTCCTTCCAGTAGCTTGGGAGGCTATTCCGAGATCACTTCACAGGCGCCCACCACAAAAGGTCATCGGCCAGCCTAGTGGGGATCAAGCAGTGGCGAGAAAAGTCCCTCAAAGACTACATCACCCACTTCCACTCTAAAGCCCTCCGAGTGCCAAAACTTGAGGTATCGTTGGCCATTACGGCCACCACCTAGGGCACTCGAGATGACGCACTGAGGAGGACAATCGTCCTCCAGGCTCCAAAGACCCTCAACATGCTCATCACCTTGGCACACCGTCACGCCGAATGCGAGGAGTTGGATTGCGTACCACTCTCTAGGAGAGGAGAATGGCCATGTATTACAATCTTCAAGTGTAGGAAAGGTAATTCCTCCCAGAATACTTGATTCTGTAGAAGGCTAAGGCGTTGGCTCTATAACTCACTTTAGGAAAACTAACTCCTAATTTGGAAGGCCCCTATCGCATCTTGGAAGTCCTTGGCAGGGGGGGCATGTCTGTTGTCTATGCTCAAAGATAAAGAGATACCCCACACTTGGAATTCTAATAACTTTAGAATCTATTACTGTTAAGTTAGGCCTATAAAGCATTGTATAATCGCGAATGTTTGATTCAACAAAAATTCTTCAATGCATTATTCTTAATGTTTTTGTTCGTTGAGTGCCCACACTTAAGGAGGACTCTTAAACCATATTTTCTCCAAGTGCCACACTCGGGAAGGGCTCATAAGCCATATGTTCTCTCCCGAATACCCACAGTCAGGAAGGATGTTTAAGCCATATGTTCTGTAACGATCCGCCACCCTATAATCGGGGATCCGATTACTAAATGGGTACCGAATCATTAACTTGTAACCAAACCAGGATCCGAGTAAGTCTGGGAAATAAATAATCAACTAAGCTAAACATTCACATCGCATTGAATTGAAAGGAAAATGCAGAAATTAAAAGTTATTACAATGCGACTCGACACAGCAAATAATTACATACTCCAACATAAAAGAAATGATTATACATACAGGCCAGAAATAAAGATAACAACTACATCGGGGCATACCCCGGAACAACAGTCGACGACGCTCAGCACTCAGCCGCACAACCCTCGCTAGGTCTGCCTGGAGTCCTCACCTGAAAGCCGCAGGGGTGAGTCTCAACGAAAAGACTCAGTAGGGATCCTTCGATCCCCACTGCCCACACACACACACACCCACAAGTGAAAAGTACAGCAGGGATATAATAACCATGAAGAGACAATGATTTCCATGCCTACATCTCAATGTGAATCACATGCATTCAAAGTATAACTAACATGCATAACTCTAATCTATCAGGAAACTCGTAATTCGGCGTATCCTTAAAACACGTCAACTTCACAACGAGAGTGGGAAACACAACGACCCGCTGAGACCAAACAGTAACCCCTCGGATAGCACACGAGCCACCTCGGCGGTCACTCCTTCCCTCAGCAAACACCGGCCCGCTGAGACCAAACAGTAACCCCTCGGATAGCACGCTGGCTACTCCGGCCCAACTGGCTCAGGTGGTTACTCCTTCCCCCAGCACGAGTGACACTCCAACGGTACCTCTCCGACACCGGTACAAGCTAGCTAACCCCGGGGTTCACCAGGTGACCCTCTCTACTAGGCGTCACCGCGCCACTGCTCCCGTCAGCGCTGTGTCCCTCCGCACCGACACAGGGTGTAGAACGCTACAACTGTCACTCTAGGTCCACCGAAACAGAAAACACGGCACGGTGCGATCCGGTCACGGAGGAAGTCCACGGTCGCACGACACACAATGCAGTGCCATCCGGTCACGAAGAGTTCATTACATCAAGTATACTAACTGTATGCATTAACCGACTATCTAGCAGTGTAAACACATTTTACTGGCATGGATTAGTGTAGTTCTTGCTTGAATCGCGTCGCCCGAGGCCGACGCCATTCAAGCACCTTAAACTGGTTCATGAAATACCGGCCTCAGAATCTGGCCTAAAAGGCGTCGACACCAGTGGTCGCCTTTTAAAAGGCGTCAACATCCTCAGACGCCGTTTACACCGAAAATCCAGGAATTCCAGAAAACATTAATCGAGGGATTTCTGCCTTAAAAGGCGTCATGGTGGCTCGACGCTATTCCAAACCGCGACGCCCACCCATGACGTCTTTTAGTCACATAATCCCCGAACTGACAGACCCTCAGTCGGGGTGATTTCCTGCCTAAATGGCGTCATGATGGCACGACGTCCTTCTGAAAGGCGTCGTCCATCCAGGACGTCATTTAGCGCCAGAGTCCCTGACTCCTGAAACCTCGAACTGAGGGATTTCTGTCCTAAAAGGCGTCGTACTGGCCCAACGTCCTTCTGAAAGGCGTCGACCAGGCACGACGCCGTTTAGCGCCAGAAACCTGGTTCCCTGGTTCGATCTGAGGGTTCCTCCCTTAGCCCCAAATACCCCGAAAAAGCCCCAAAAACAGAGGGGAAAGAGGGCAACCAAAGTATCAATAATTCACATCACAGAAACTCCCATTCCCATCAAGGAAAAACCCCCTAACATGCTCATTCTACCCCAAAACCATCGATCCATAGCATGCTTTAAACGAGGAAGAAACATGATTTAGAACACAACACTGTGGGAGCCGTCACCCTACCGGTTCTTGAACTCCTCCAAGCTCCGTGCCTCCGACCCGCCGCACCGTAGACCGCCGCCGGTACCCTCGAGGACGCCGCCACTCCACCGAGACGTCGGCCGCCGTCCGGAGAATGGAACGCCGCGAAGGAAGTGGTGGTGGTAGAGGTGAGAGGTAGGGAAGTGTTGGAGTGGAGGGAAGGACGAAGGGTCGATGTCGGGGTCGCCGGAAGGAAGGAGAGAAAGAGAGAAGGAGGAGCAAATGAGAGAAAGAAGGAGGGCTCTTGGGGTTAACCAGAGACTGGCTGAAACGCGTCGAGATGTACAGACGCCTATCAGTCGATGTGACGGCTGCTCTGACAACCCTCTGCGCAACGCTCTGACAGAGGTCTGAAACGCGTCTTCCATGAAAGACGCCGTTCAGTCGACAAGACTGGCGCCGTACTCTGACAACCCAGAGTCGCAGTTTGAAAGGCGTCGTGCCTCACAGACGCCGTTCAGACGACATGTCAGGGCCGTACTCTCGCGACCCAAAGCCAGCCCACGTGGCACAGGCTAAAACGCGTCAGCATAGCTGGACGCCGTTTAAACAGCTCCCTCTTTTCCTCCCACCATTTCATCTCTCCCTCCACTCCATCGACCTCTTAACTCCCACCACTACCACCACCACCTCCTCCGCGACATTTTTTCTCCGGACGGCGGCCGACGTCCCAGTGGAATAACGACGACCTCGGCGATACCGGCGGCGGCGTAGGACGAGACGGGTGGGCGGCTTGGAGCTTGGAGGAGTTCAAGTAACCGGTAGGATGACGATTCCCAGTGCATTTTCATTTGAATCTATGTTTTCCCGCGTTTGAAGCATGTTTTGGGGTACTTTTTGGGGTGAAAACGCTAAGTACATGTATGAGAAATTGGGTGTCCTAATGGGTAGTTGGGTTCTCCTCCTTCCCCTTTATGTTTTGTACCATTTTCTATGCGTTTTGGGAGAGAAATCCCACCTCGAGGATTGGGGGAAGCGAAGGGGAGAACCTGTCTGTCGGGGCTAAATGGCGTCGAGGTGAAGTGACGCCTTTTATAAAGGCGGCGCCCACCCACGACGCGATTTAACCCAATAACAGACCCAGTCCCGGACTGATAAGCGTCCAAGGACAGCGACGCCTTTTCAATAGGCGACTTGCGTAGACGACGCGTTTTAGTGAAAATCACCCCATGGCCTGTTCCTGTTTTCGGTCGTTAAAAGGCGACGAGAGACAGCGACGCCTTTCAAAAGGCGGCTACTTGTGGCGACGCGTTTTACGCCAGGTTCTGTGGCCGAGTTTTTATGAACCAGTTTAGGAGACTTGAATGGCGTCGGCCTTGGGCGACACGATTCAAGACAGAATTACACTAATTCATGCCATTAAAACATGTTACACTGTTAGACAGTTGTTTAGTTGGTTAAATGCATGCTTTAAATTATATTCTATGGTGATGGATTCTTTGTAACAGGATCGTACACGTGGTGTTGCATGCGACCGTGGACTTCTTACTGTGCTGTGTTTTGAGCTACTGTGGACCTAGAGTGATAGTTGTAGCGCTTTATCACCCTGTGCTGGTGTGGGTGGAGCACAGCGCCGGTGTGGGTGTGGCGGGGTGACGCCTAGTGAGAGAGGTTCACCTGGTGGACCCCGGGGTTAGCTAGTACCGGTGTGGGTGTGGTACCTTTGGAGTATCACTCGTGCTGAGGGAAGGAGTAACCACCTGAGCCAGTTGGGCCGGAGTAACTAGAGTGCTGTCCGAGGGGTTACTATTTGGTCTCAACAGGTCGGTGTTTTCCCCACCTTCGTTTGTGTGGTTGGCGTGTTCTACTGAGACGTTGGTTGTGGGTTCCCTGGTAGACTGGTTTTAGAAATATGCATGTTAAATATATTTCGAATGTATGTGATTCATATCGAGATTTAGGAATAGTAATTACTGCTTTACTTGTTCACTGTACTTTTAGCTGTGTCTTACACTTGTGGGTGTGTGAGTGGGCAGTGGGGATCGAAGGATCCCTACTGAGTCTTTTCGTTGAGACTCACCCCTGCAGTTTTCAGATGAGGGTTCCAGGCGGACTTAGCGAGGTGTGTACTGCTGTGAGTCGCGCGCCGTCAGTTGTTGTTCTGGGGTATGCCCTGACGTAGTTGTTATCTTTATTTCTGGCCTGTATGCTTAATTATTTCTTTTCTGTTGGAGTATGTAATTATTTGTTGTATCGAGTCGCATTGTAATAACTTTTAATTCCTGTATTTTCCTTCCAATTCAATGCGACGTGAATGTTTAACTTAGTTTATTGTTTATTTTCCAGACTTACTTAGATCCTGGTTTGATTCCAAATTAATGATTCGGTACCCATTTAGTAATCGGATGTCCGATTATAGGGTGACGGGTCGTTATATCATCAATTGTAGCTACAACAACCTCTCATATAATAGGCATTTGTACATTCCTTCTAACAAAAAAAAAACATATTTGGGGAATATGGCTCTACATGGAACCATGCATTCATGGCTTGTCATTGGAAACACTTGTTTCTGTTTCCATATCCTATCTGTCTATGGTCCTAAAAGAAAGTAAGGAAACAGACTCACTTACGTTTTGGCTGGCTCCCTTCAAAGGGGGCAGGCGTTCAGGCGTTGCACACCAGCTCAGAATTGTGCAAAATAGGGGTGTTGATGGTTTGATTTGATTTGATTTAAAGAAATTTTAGAAAACTTAAATAAAATCAAATCAAATTTTAAATTAAATCAAATCAAATATTTTTGAAATAAGATTAAATTAAATCGAAATAATTTGGTTTGATTTGATTTAGCCATTATTATGAGGCCTTATCTTTCAAATAAAATAAGTTTTCAACTATTTAATAATTTATATAGTAAGTAAATATCTTTTTATAAATAAAAATACATATATTATTTATTTATTCTAATTGACTTCTAATAGATAGTTTAGACATATAGTGATGAAAGAAATTCAGATTGTTTTAAAATAAGAGGTCATATTAGTCTTTACACTAATTTGAAAAAGAAACTTATATTACACTATACATATGAATGGAGATAAATATTCTTAATTTAAATAGAAAAGATCATAGTACTCCATTATACTTAATATTTTTTAATGATTTTAATTCAATGTATATATACAACAACCACTTAATATTTATATTAAGTTAATTCGGTTGTTCGGTTTGATGTAGTTTATGAAAAGTAAAAATCAAATTAAATTAAAGTTTTTTATTAGATTTAGTTTCAACTTAAATCAAAAAATTTTAAGCTTCTCAATCAAATGAACCCTAATGAGTTCGTTTCAATTTAATTTTTTGATTTGAACCAATCGTGAACACCCCTACGACCACCACGGCCTGCATTGTGACCATCTTCCGGTGTAGCCCCTCCTCCACCGACGGTACAATCCCCACTTCCTGCATCTGCTTCATCTGGTCCGAGTTGTAATAAGCATGTGGTCTTATCATTTGTAATAAGGAGGAGGCGGAGGAACGATTCCATACGTATTATGATTATGGAAGTGTTGCCTGTCTCTCTCTACTGTGCGTGTTTTGGCCAGGCGACTAGCGAAACATACCATCTTCGGACCCGGATCACCGCATGTGAAATTATCTTACAGGGTGTTTGGTTGCATTATAATGTAATTTTTTTTTACAAATATATATTTTTATACTGAAAATATATTAAAAAAGTGTTTGGAGACGCTACCAAAATATATTTTGATAAAAACTCTCACTTACAAAACAAGATAAAATAGAAGAAGGTGGATCCTATTTCATTTTTGTGTCACCAATGCACGAAAGAAGGCAACCCTCACCCTCAGCAACCCATCTTATCTTTGCTTCCTCAAATCATGCCTCTACCTGTCCCTGCCTCCTCAAACCAATGCACGAAAGATAATTATATCTATTTTATAATTTAAAAGGTATTGTAGTTTTTATTTTAATATAATTTTTTATAATAAAATTATATAAGCTATTATAGCACAACCAAACACTCCATTAATTTTAGACTTGTCTTACACACATACATGTGTGCTGATCCAGAAACCTGGTGATCCATGCACTCGTGGAATAAGGAATCAACCATATATGGTAAGCACATGTACATGTCTAGTACTATCATTCTTGTTTAAGTTGAGTTTCGTTTTGACACTAGTCCGGATCTTCTCAGTGTAAGAGAAGATTGAATTTTAGTAGTAACAAATCTCAAGCACCAGTTGTCTTTGCCTTTTTAATCATCTATCAAAAGTTGTCATATGTCCTTCACTTTTCTTCACAAATACAATTTAGAACATTTAAATATAATTTTGAGTTATGGTTGTATATATGTATTTTAACTTGTATCTAGATGTCATTCTATGTTTTATCCAAGCGTATTAGGTGACACGTAAATGCAACTCAAAATATATGAATACAACTAGAATTGTAAGTGGTATCTAAATGCTTTTGGTTGTATTTAGAACTAATTGCACTGGATGACAAAGGGAGCTTGACAAGCGATGAAAAAGGTAGGGGATATGTAATATGTGGGATTTATTACTGCTGCAGTCCCATATTCTTCTCTTACACTGAGAAGATCCAGATTCTTTTGACATAGGTCACTTACTCAGATGCACAATACAAGCACATTTGTTTTGTGGAGAAATTTCACGGTAAGGCTAGGGCCTCATTTGTGGTTTAATTGCACCATTGTTGACACAGTCTGTTGTTGTTTGACTGGTTGACTCGGTCATAAAGAAAAAACGATTTTGCAGGTAAGATTGGGTATGCTAATGCATGTATTCCTATGATCGAGATTGAATGCAGGGATGCTTCATTTGTACCTCTGTCTGGCTTGCGTTCCTTTTTTTTCTCAAACACAATTCGAACCACTTGCATGTGATCTTGATCAGCCTGCTTAGCTACTACGTGGCCAAGCACTGGCCGTGCAGTAAAAGCAAGGTTTGCCAACTCGGATCTCATGATCCGGTACGAATCGGGTTGACTCGTGTCGACTCGTGTTGTCTCGTATGAGTCACATAGTCAAATCATACACATTTGGTCGAGTCACACTGACTCAAATTCGTCTTGATATGGTACGAGTCGCCCGAGTCGACACGAGTCGATCCGATACGGCAAACCCTGAGTAAAAGTGGCACTTGGTTTTGGCAGCTTCTGACAGGTTGTCTGTAGGCCCTTAGAATATCATGCCATCAATGAAGCCTTGAAGAGGATTGGAGGCATTTCATTACACGAACAGTTATTTTATTACGTGCCCAGCACTTGGTTTGCACAAAAGGGAGCACCTGAATCACTTTATGTTTTCAGTGTCAAAGATTTATTTGTATAAAGTAGAGCATTTTTTTATGAATTTATCGTTTAATAATATTTGACGACTTGATGAGGTAATGTTTCTTCGTATAGCAAACATTAAAGTGTTTCTGGATGTTCATCCATCTATGACTAGCATGTACACAAATGTCGTCGGACATGCTTAAACAAACTTGCTGGGTTGAATGCATGGGTATATACTTGGTTTCAAATACTTATGACGTTATTAAGGTTGATTATACTTAGCTTTTTCTAGCGATTTTATACATATGTGATATGTTCTATAAATTAGGTATTCGGTTGATGACATACCTTCCCCCCCCCCCACCCACACACACACACACACACAAGAGAGAGAGAGAGAGAGAGAGAGAGAGAGAGAGAGAGAGAGAGAGAGAGAGAGATGGACTACCCTTTGTACAGTGTGATTCAAAGAGGGACTCCCCTTTGTACAGTGCGTCAATATGTACAACCAGGGTCTAAGAAAGTGGTTCTTATTTTTGAATAGGTGATATTATATATTCTCACTCCTTTAAGGTACCCTTTTAAGATACTCCTTTACATCATGACATTGAATTAGTGAAGGGGATCATCATACCCGATTCATGGGTAGATAGTATGGTACAGAGACAGTATTCACAAGGAGCATGTTAAAAGAGTATATGGAGAATATCATATTTCTACTTCTAGTATGCAATCACGAGCAACCTAACGTTTGTAGAAGTCCAAAACTTGCGACATGGGTGCACCCAAAATGTGTATACTGAGGCACAGATATGAGAGCTGATAATCTTGGCAGATAAATGGATAAATGATTTGAATGCTGGCTCTGCTTTTTATCAAAGTAAACAGACTTAATAAATAATTCGTCTATCTTAACTCTAATATATCTGAGAAATGAGTTTGGTTTTAGGCCTAAATTCTTAAAAATCATATCACAAATTTGTACGATATGTGACAATAATGGAATGTTATTGGAACGGTTAGAAACTGGTTCGATGCTGATGACCAATCTCTGACTACTCTTTATGGTATAATTTATTATGACGCGCTGGTGCAAATACCTGTAGGAGGAAGAGAGGCAGTCAAGGGATTCTCCGTCTTGGTGGGGAAAAGACCCTCTAATGCTTAAGTCAGATCTTTGTGGGAGGAATAGATTGTAAGTTTGGATTTTCCTAGATGTAGAATCACGTGCCTCTTTCTGGAACGTGATGAGTCATTCATATAGGACCAATAGGAGGCATTGTAGGATCTTTCAATAACGGCTAGTTGGTGGCTCGTGATTTGGACTCCTTAATTGAGGGGATCATGGACTTCTAAACTAGAAGGCATGATCCGCTCTTTTGATGAGAGGCAAAGATTGTGGGAAAATGTCTTGAGTGGGCAGTTGCATGATGTGAAACTGAGATTCCTACCCAAGGAATAATGGGAAGTTTGAATTTTCTTGGACTTCTCGATAAGTCAATGTCTCTATCTAGGGGCTTTAGGAGGCTCCTCCCAGGTTCTGTCACAAATGCATATTCGAGGATCTTGACTTCTCTAGAAGTCGGTTCTTAGGAAGTCGGGATCTCAGCTGAGTCTCGTTAGGCTACTGTTGAGTGGCGCTTTCGGCCTCCGCCTGAGGGCCTCACCCTCTTCTTCTCAAGAAGTTGGTTCTCGAGAAATTGAGATCTCGGTTGAGTCATGTTGGGCCACTATTGAGTGGCACCTCTAGCCTCGCCTTGCCCGGATGATAAGAAAGGTCGAGGTCATAATCCTTGATAAATTCCATCCACCTACGCTGCCTCAAATTCAGATCTCTCTGTGTGAACACATACTTCAGGCTCTTGTGATCGGTAAAAATCTGAAATTTCTCTCCATACAAATAATGTCTCCAGATTTTCAATGCAAACACCACAGCTGCCAATTCCAAATCATGGGTGGGATAGTTCTCCTCATGCTTCTTCAGCTGTCTAGAAGCATAGGCCACGACCCTGCCATGCTGCATTAGAACTGCACCCAAACCTCGACGAGACGCATCTGAATAAACTACAAACCCACCTGAACTTGATGGAAGCACCAACACTGGGGCCGAAGTGAGGCGAGTCTTCAACTCAATGAAACTCCGCTCACACTCCTCGGTCCACACGAAATGAACTCCTTTACGAGTCAACCTCGATAAGGGGCCGCTATCGAAGAAAACCCCTGGACAAACTGCCTGTAATAACCTGCTAGCCCCAAGAAGCTCATGATCTCAGTCACTGAAGTTGGCTTGCTCCAATCCATCACTGCCTCGATCTTGGCTGGATCCACTGCGATGCCTTCGCCAGAAATGACATGCCCCAGGAAGTGTACCTTGTCTAGCAAGAATTCATACTTGCTAAACTTGGCATAAAGTTGGTGCTCTCTCAGGACCTGCAATACCACCCGAAGATGTGTGGCGTGCTCTTTCTCAGAAGAAGAGTATATTAAAATATCATCTACGAATACCACCACAAACTGATCCAAATAGGCCCTGAAGACTCGGTCCATCATATCCATAAAAGCCGCCAGAGCATTGGTCAAGCCAAAAGGCATAACCAAAAACTCATAATGTCCATACCGAGTTCTAAAAGCCGTCTTACTAATATCGACCTCACGGATCCTCATCTGATAATATCCAGATCTCAAGTCAATCTTAGAAAACACCTTTGCAGACTGCAGCTGATCCATCAAATCATCGATCCTTGGAAGTGGGTACTTATTCTTTATCGTCACCTGGTTTAGCTGCCTATAATCAATGCACAACCTCAGAGAACCATCCTTCTTCCTGACAAATAGAACTGGAGCGCCCCAAGGAGAAGTACTGGGACGAATGAAACCCTTATCCAGCAACTCCTGCAACTGCGCCTTCAACTCAGCGAGTTCGGCTGGTGCCATCCGATACGGGGCCTTAGACAAGGGCGCCGTACCCGGTGCAAGCTCAATGGTAAACTCAACCTCTCGCTGAGGAGGAAGGCCAGGCAACTCCTCAAGAAACATATCTACAAAGTCACACACTACAGGCACCTTCCAAGGACTGGGACTACCACCAACATCAGATACAACAACAGAGGCAAGGAAGGCCTCACAACCACCAACAAGCAACCTCTGAGCCTTGAAGGCAGAAATAAGAATACCTCGAGAAGAGAGCCTAATACCTTGGAAGTAGAAGGTCGGGATTGTAGACACGCTAATTTTGACGTCATTTTGAGTAAATTTCATATTATATAATAATGCCTCATAATGGTCTGATATTTAATCATTAATTAATTTTTATTGATATTTTTGAGTGTCGGGTTTAACAGACATGTTTAAGTTAATCAATTGAATTGATTTTAGCTCAAATTTCAATTAAAATATGCAGAATTCTAAAACGTGTCAACCTGTGTGGACACGATTCAGAATTCTAAAACGTGTCAACCTGTGTGGACGCGATTCAGAATTCTTTCTAAAACGTGTCAACCTGTGTGGACGCGATTCAGAATTCTAAAACGCGTCAACCGGTGTGGGCGCGATTTAGAGTTTATTCCTGTTTTAACGTTTAAATTTGAATTTTAATCAATTGATTAATTAGCTAAAAGGCGTCTGTGAAGGCTGACGCGTTTTAGGTTTCCTAAGCTATTTTAACTTCTCTTCCGGATGTTTATCCTTATCTTAATTAGTTTAAAAGACGTCTACACACGTAGACGCGTTTTAGCTGATAAAGATAAAGATAAGTTTTTCCGGATATTTATCATTATCTTAATTAATCTGAAAGGCGTCAGCCATGGTGGACGCGTTTTAGATAATTACAGATAAAGATGAATTAATCAGTATTTATCTGTCGGTTAAGATAGATAAATCCTAGATTTTTCTATGTTAATCGCGAACGCAGAAGGAGCCTATAAATACCTTACATCTTAAAGAGTGAAAAAAAGTTGAGTTAAGTTGAGTTGAGCCATATTGAAGAGAGAGCGTTATTATAGCGAGTTGAAGATCGAAGCAACAACGTCGGAACGCCGGAGCGCTGCCATTTCTAGAAGTCGGCGTCCCTTTCAAGATCTTCATCCTTTCAAGGCTTCAACCATTGGGCATAAGTATTTCATTTCTGCATTTTTATTCTACATCTTCATTAATTTCATTCTTCATAATCACTTTATGCAACACACCACAGCATCAATCTTTCAAAACCTATTTGATTTAAGGGGTTTTCAAAGCCATTAAACAAGTAAGTTTGCTGTTCAATTATATGCTTATAATCATGATCAGTTTGGATATTACTTCTACTTAAAATTCTCATCATCATCATTATTTCCTTTTTCTGTTTCTGTTTCTGCTGCACTCAACAACAACAAAAGATCAAAAGGGGAAATCAAGCAAAACCAGAAGAACTTCTGGACGATCCTCAACCTCAAATTCAACAGCAAGAACAAAAAAACAAAGAAAGGGCTCTCTTTCTTCAGCGGGCTGAAGGAGGGGAATCAAGGACTCGATATCTTCCGCGTTCAAACAGGTAGGCGATCATATCTCTCTTTTGAAACTTTTAAGTCAAAAGTTTCTGGCGATCACTGCACTTTAGTTGCTGTTTTTAATAGGTTAGTTTACACTAAACAACATAGCTTTTTCATGTTAATCACACGAGCATTTTCAGCACCTACAGCTCTTTTGGCGATCACGGTGGGACTTGGTCTCGCCATCTTTTAGTTTCCTTTTGTTCTTGCTATCATCATATCAGGGCACCCACGGTGCACCATTTGTGTCTCTCGACACGTCATCACCAATTGGTGAGTGTTTTAGTTTAATTAATTTCCCTCGTGCACCACGTGCACACCCCAGTGGCAAGATCTTGCCCTCCCTTTGATTAGTTCAAAAAGCTGTTTTTGTGATAAAAATGATGTGTGATTGATTGATTTCCTAGTTGTTTAGTTAGTAAATCATCCTGTTTAAAATCTGGAACTAAAAAAAATTGCATGAGTCGATTGTTTACTGCTTTTTACCCTGTTTGAGGAGGATTCAACCTAGAAAATCTTGCTGCAAAACTGTTTCTGCGAACTGAAAAGCCTCCAGGAACACTGACGCGTTTCAAAACCGCGTCAACACTCCCAGACGCCTTTCAGTCTTCACATCTTCTCTGCTGTTTGCATCTGTTTCTGCGAAAAAATTAGGTTCTGTGTTGAATAGCGTCGACTATCATCGACGCGATTCAAACAGTTTCTTAATTATTTTTCAGATCGTTTCTGCGAAAGAATTAAGTTCTGTTTTGAATAGCGTCGACTACCATCGACGCGATTCAGACAGTTTCTTAATTATTTTTCAGTTTCCAGATTTCTGTGGTTGAGTGCTAGCTACCCATTATTTATTAAGCATTAGAGGCCATCCAGGCCGCAGAGCATACGCATTGAGGCGAATACCCTCCTTTTCTTAGGAACACATTACTCGACGTCAGCAACTCTCTCTGATTGGGTTGGTCCCTTGATCAGACTAGAGAAGTTGACGTTGAGACCTCCATAAGTCCCCAAAATCAAGGTATTCCTCCTTGATCATCGGGCTGGTTGTACCAATTGAAGTCCCAGCTAGATTGCGAAAGCGTTGTGAGAGAAAGCCCTAGAGAATAACGGTGGAAATCGAACTGAAACTAGGATCCTTCCCTGAGCGAAATTGTGGTTTAATCCAATTCAAATAACTCAACAAGGAACCCTAAAATCACGTTAAGCATCCACTTGTTTGATTAATCTCTGTACAACTTGTTTGTTAAATCTTTGAAAAGGGAATCTAACATCATGTTGCTGCGATCAGGCAGGGACTTGAGTATGGCTCAAGACGCCATCATCAACTACGAGGGAGATGCTAATGCCCCTCGCGATTCGGACTACAACTCTGAGAACGGGAGAGATGCTGATGCCTCCCGTAATTCTGTCCCCATTCCGATTCGACATGATGGGAATGTCCGGACTCCTCTTTTTCATCCACAGGATCGATATTCTGATCTTCCCCCGCATGAATATGCGATCCCTAATCCTGATTTAGAGGGGGACATGAATCAGAATGATCCCTCACCCTCTGATCCTTTGGATCTCGTCAATGCCCTGGGAGTTCTTGCCTCCCGACTGGACCCTCAGCAGTTCGAGGCGATCTAGTCTATTTTGAAGGGGAAGGCACCCATGCAGCCTGCTGAGCCGAACCCTATGGCTCCCCCTGTTGTTACTCAACAACCTCCTCTCCCTCCTCCTTATATCCATCAGGCCATGGAAGGCCTTCACCTCACTTCTCGGCCAGCTGGGCCACAACTTTCATCATCTAGGCAACCGGCTAGACCGCAAACGCCTATTTATCAAAATGCCCTCAGGCATGGCGGAAGCTCTGCCGGACCGCCTCCTTATTGTCCTCCCTGTCCAACGTACTCTAGGCAGCAGGCCTATCAAGTACTTCCACCTCCTCCTCCTCCCCAGGCAGATCTGACCACGCAAGCGTTGCTGGCCAAGATGGAGCGCATGGATGAGCAGTTCAACAACCTCCAGAAGATGATGGGAGTTAAAGCTGTGCCAGAAATCAGTTTACCGAGCCTGCCAGTATTCCATCTGCCACCCTCTGAGATGCCAGTGTACCGGAAGTACAACGGTACTGGTAACCCCTTCACACATTTGAAGGAGTTCATGTACGAATCATCTTTCTGGCAGAACGATAAGAGGTCGTTGGCTTTCTTGTTCAGGAGATCTCTAGAGGGACCAGCCTTCGAGTGGTTCTTTTCTCTGGAACCCTCCGAAGTAGAGGATTACGGTATCGTTTCACGCAAATTTATCCAACGATACCAGGACAGAGTTGCACCCTCCTTGTCTATCACGGACCTCATTGCAGAAAAAATGAAACCGGATGAGGAGTTTGTCAGTTTTGCTGACAGGTGGC
This sequence comes from Zantedeschia hybrid cultivar, assembly GCA_030544215.1. Classification (NCBI taxonomy): domain Eukaryota; kingdom Viridiplantae; phylum Streptophyta; class Magnoliopsida; order Alismatales; family Araceae; genus Zantedeschia; species Zantedeschia hybrid cultivar. Next base: position 70,100,771 of record JARZZO010000014.1, read on the forward strand.
GAGGCCTGGCTGAAAAGGTGAAGGATCACTTGTCCGAATCTGAACAAGTGAAAATGTTAATTTCTAACGCCACGCCCCAATTCAAGCTAGTCCTCTCCTTGAACAATTTGACCAACATGGCAGAGCTCTATGAAAGAGCACGGTACTGCCAGAATGCCTTCAAGGACGCTACGTTCTCTAGCGTCTTTGATCCTCACAGACCTAGCAGGCCTCCACCTCGGAAGCCTGCAGTGCCAAATTCTCCCAGCACAGGTCCGACTACTGAGGGCACGCTCTCTCACGAGCAAGTCAGTACCATGAACAATAACTCGCCCCAGTTCGTGAGGAATCAGCAGCGGTACCAGAGGCCACCGCAGCCGAACCAACAGGGGTATAGGCAGCAGCAGAACCCCCATTATCAACAGCAGTATCAGCGGCCCCAGCAGCCGAATCAGAACCAGCAACAACAACAGCAACAGCTACAACAACAGCCGCAACGGCAACAACAGTACCAGCAACCCCAGCAGCAGCAGTATCAGCAGCAACAGCTACAGTATCAGCCGCGCGCACCGCCGGCATACCATAATGTCCCTCCTCCTGGTGACTACAACCAGCAGGGAAGACCTCCAGGCCCGAAGAGGGCAGAATACCCGGCCCTCCCAGAATCCTTGGCAGATATCTTCAGTGCTCTAATGGCAGCTAATGCCTTAGTTTTGCCAAGGGAAAAGGCCGTCTGGCCTCAAAATGCCGATACGTCCAGGTATTGCTACTTTCATAGGCAACTTGGGCATACCATTGATACCTGCTTCCAGTTCAGAGATTATATTCATGATCTCAATGAGCAGGGCGGCATAGACTGGGAAGAGATGAAAAAGTACATATCAGCCCTGAAGGCGAGACGACCACAGCAGCAGCAGCAGCAGCAAGCAAGGCCACCGGCACAAGCAGCAGCACCACCCAACATGGGCATAGTGCATAATCCACTCCCAGAGCACCAGAACCAAAACCAAATTGCTCCCATTCTGACGAACAGCCAGTCTGAGGCTGGTCGTGGGCAGCAGTGGAGAATAGAGGACTCTTCCTCTCTTTGTTCAACGGGTCACGTTCAAAGTACCGCAGAGCGACCACCACGCCGCACCATCCACATACCCAGACCACAACCCGTTACCATCACCCCTCTACCCACACCCACATATCACTCGCCCGCGCCCAATAACCCATTATCACTACCCGCCTTCCTCAAGCCCATTACGCCCCGCACACCTACGCCTCCATCATATAACCCCCCGCAAACCAATAACGCGCCCCTCCTACCATCTAGGCTGCTATTACGCGTACCATTTCCTACTTCACCCGCTACCACCACCGCCTACCCAGATATCCCCTTACCATCCAAACCACTATTACGCGTACCATTCCCCACTTCGCCAACCACTTACACATCCACCATCCAACCCTCTAGGCCTTTAATCCGCACCGCGCCATCACCACCTAGCCCTACGCCATCACCTACATACCAACCCTCTACGCCATCCGCACCATCCCACCCTGCGGTACTTAAGGTGTCACCCGGATCCTCCACGATTGAGGAACACGCGCTCCGGAGTGGAAGGATTTTCAACAAGGTCTTTCCTCAGTCTACGGTTAGAGACGGCCCATCGCAGCCGACTGAGGAAGCCCATAATGAAGAGAGTGCACCAGGCACTCAATATGACTTGTTGAAACATCTGGATCGGACACCAGCACGGATCACTATACTCGAACTGATTAAAAGATCTAAGAGTCACCAAGAAGCTTTAATGGAATACCTACAGAAGGTGATGGTCAATGAGGACGTGCCGGTAAAGAAAATTGCAGCATTACTAGTTCCTCAGGGGGATCAGCCCTCCATTACATTTCATACATCAGAACTAGCACCGCCAGCAGCCAGAAGCAAGGCTTTGAGCATCACGGTTAATATCTGTAAGAAGGCCGTGGATGCATGCCTGGTCGACACAGGGGCCTCGATCAATGTTTTACCTCCGAAGACCCTGGAGCTATGCGGTGTGCCCAAAAAAAAATGGCTGCCCAGCCCCATTTCAGTGACAGCATATGACAATTCTACCCGTTCCCCTCTGGGAATGGTCTATTTAAAGGTGGAGCTGGGCCCTATAAGTCATGCAGAGGTCGAATTTCACATCCTGGAAATCGACCCTTCTATAAATGCCATTTTAGGTCGTCCTTATATTAAAACTCTTGAGGCGATTCCCTCTACGAATCACCAATGCCTCATTCCCTTACAAAGGATGAATTATTAAAGTGACGAGCATGCCGATCCTTGCTGCTGCTCATACCTTGAACATTAAATCTGCTGTTTTACCTGGCCGACAACCTTTTCTGTCGGTATTACAGGTCTACCGTCCAGTGGCTGATCCTCTGAAAGCCGCCACTATATCTCCATACCCATTAGATGCTATCAAGAGGGGGAAGTGCATGAGTACCCCAGGATGGAGGATTATGATGAAGAACGGCTACGAGCCTGGAAGAGGTCTGGGCACACAGTTGCAAGGCAGGACCACTCCTGTTAGAAATTATCGAGCAGCACCTGGAAGTGGTCTGGGCTATAGGCCAATAAAACTGAAACAAGATCCGGTTCAGCAAGCAGAGATCGAAGAAGGTCCGAAAATCTGGGAGGCAATGTCTACACCACCCAAAGAAGGCCGAGATCCCTTAACATGGACCCTGTGTACGCACTTTGTGAAAGGGCCCATACTTAGCCACGACAACACGGTGGTCATTACTTCCTGTTTTGACTTCCATGATATATATGGGAGGGACTTGGCCAGACATTGCTCTGAACTACTTACGTACCAATCTTTGGAGGCTCTGCGGCCTATGAAAAGGAGGAAATTTCATGATCCTGAATGTGAATAGTACAGGTGGTTCGACCTGAGAGACCTCTATATTGCACTGAACAGACTATTCCTGAATCCTGCAGAACCTAAGTGGCCGCCGCAAATTGATGAGCTGATTGAAAGCCCTGGTGCCATATTTGACAAGCGGATACTGCTGTCTGAAGAGACTGATGAAGGGGAGCCAGATGACCCCTATGAAGCTGGTTATACTACAGATCTGCTCTGGAGGGGGACATATCCTTCACATGTCTTCATGCTCCACACTCTTTTTCGTACACTGCTCTTGACCCCGACTTGGTCGCGGGTCATAATTGAAGATATTCCACGGGCTCCGCCCGTCATGATTACTCTGTCCCCTCGGGACCTTATTCCACAACCTCCTCTCGATCTAGAGAGGTTGTATGATTTGATTTGGGACATATTACTATATGATCCCCCTAATCCTTTGGCCTTGGTGCCACTTCCTCCGTCTGATTCTCCTCCTATTTGTATTCATTCCTGCTTTATGTTTAATTCTTTCATTGTCCAAAAAAAAAAAACGCCAATTTGGCAACAAATTCTTCCCAGATCCTCATCGAGGAAACATCTTACTTGTTCGATTGCACCCCACCGCGTGGGTCCTTCGGTCAAGATTCTCTTCTAGATCTACTCTGCCCCTCCCCTCGGGAGGATTCCCTTATATTTCCACTTGTATCCCAGGATTTTCATCCTGCTTCGTCTTCGTTAGGTTATGATAGTGAAGTTAGACAGTCTAATTTTAGTCAGATTAGTCAAGTTAGGAAGTCTAGGAAGCCTAAGGGTAGGCGAATTCCAGATAGATACCTCCAGGACTTAGCTGATAAGTGCTCTTCTTGTTCTTTAATCCCTCAGCTTTTAGAAAATCCAATTCAGATGCCAGAAGATTGCATGGACGATGAGTCAGTCAATGATGGGTACGGGGTATATGAATTAGTACATGAAAAGGACCCCATTGAGGAAGATGACGAGGACGCGGCTGAGGCATATGCCAGTGGAGTGAAGAGATTCGATGAACCCTCAGCTGCCGTAGAAGAGCCCACTAAAGAAATTAATTTAGGGACTGAAGACGAACCTAAGGTTGTCCTCGTCAGCAAAAATCTTTCTACAGAGGATGAGAAGACAATGGTACAAGTACTTAAAGACTACAAGGACACTTTCGCCTGGAGTTATGAAGATATGCCGGGGTTAGACTCATCTTTAGTTGAACACAGATTGACGTTAAAGGATGGAGCTAGCACTGTCAAGCAAAAATTAAGGCGATTCCACCCACAAATGGCTCTAAAGATGAAGGAAGAGGTCGATAAGTTGCATAAAGCTAAATTTATTAGAGTTGTCCTTTATCCACAATGGGTGGCTAACATAGTCCCGGTTATGAAGAAGGACATGAAGGTCAGAATTTGCATTGACTTCCGCGATCTGAACCGGGCATGTCCTAAAGATGATTTTCCATTGCCTCATATTGATGTACTCATCGATAATACTGCTGGCTATGAGACGTTATCATTTATGGACGGATTTTCAGGATATAATTAGATTAAGCTGGCAGAAGAGGATCAAGAGAAAACATCATTCACTACACCTTGGGGAACATACTGTTATGTTGTCATGCCATTTGGATTAAAGAATGCTGGAGCCACTTATCAGAGGGCCATGATGGCAATATTTCATGACATGATGCACATAGATCTGGAAGTGTACGTGGATGACTTATTAGTTAAATCGAAAACAAAGGCTGAGTATGCCAAAGTTTTGGCAAGAGTATTAGAGAGATCGAGAGAATATCAGTTAAAGATGAACCCCAAGAAATGTGTATTCGGGGTATCTTCAGGGAAATTGCTTGGATTTATCGTCAGTAAACGGGGAATTGAGATCGATCCTAATAAGGCGAAGGCTATCAGAGAAATGCCACCTCCTAAAAACTTGAAAGAGTTGAGAGGATTAATCGGGAGGTTACAATTTATTCGCCGTTTTGTCTCCCAGCACTCACAAAGGTGTAAGCCGTTTTACGAGCTTACCAAGCCGGGAGTCAAATTCGATTGGGACGATAAGTGTCAGGAGGCATTCGATGGATTAAAGAACTATTTAGCAAGTCCTCCTGTTTTGAGACCACCATCTCCAGGCAAACCATTGATACTTTACATTTCAGTCCTGGATGATGCAGTGGGGGCTGTCCTAGCATAAGAAGATGAAGAAGGAAAAGAGAGGGCAGCCTACTATCTCTCCAAACTTCTCAACCCCGCTGAACAGAGATATACGGCGATGGAGAAAACATGCGCAGCATTGGTCTGGGTCGTGCAGAAATTGAAGCATTATTTTCTGGCCCATGAAGTCCATCTCATCGCTAGGATGAATCCGATCAAATTCCTCCTGGAGAAATCTATTCTTATTGATAGGTTAGCGCGATGGCAAAGCTTTCTATCTCAATTCAATATCACTTATATTCAGCAGAAAGCGATCAAGGGCTATGCCATAACAGAACACCTCGCTCATCATCCCCTTCCTAGATTTGATCCAGTCCGATCAGAGTTTCCGGATGAGGAACTGATGTCCGTAAATCAAATCAGAGATGATATGTGGATTCTGCATTTTGACGGGGCTCTGAATTCTCATGGAAAAGGGATCGGTATTGTTCTGTTATCACCTGAAGGTGTCACCATTCCACAAGCCTTTCAGCTTGATTTTCCAGTCACCAACAATATAGCTGAATACGAGGCACTCCTTGCTGGCCTCGAGGCTGCTCATTTCCATGGTGCCACCAAACTCAGGATCGTGGGTGATAGCCAACTAATTCTTCGCCAAGTGCTGACCAAGTATCAAACTCTCGATCCCAAGCTCAAGCCTTATCAAGAACTTACTTCTGCTTACTCAAAGCTTTTCACGAAATTGATCTTTGTCCATGTCCCTAGGAATCAGAACATCTTAGCTGACGCTCTAGCTTCACTTGCATCTTCTCTTGATTTTCCAATCAGCAAACAATCTGAATCAATCATAGTTCATAGGCGTCTTTCACCCGCCGTGAAAGACCTGTCATTCCTTAGAACTAAGGAGAAGTTGCTGAAGAAAGTCAGAGACGGAGATATCATTGAGAAAAGAGAAATCATGTTAATGGAGCTGTTAGAAGAGATGGATGATGAACAAAAGCCATGGTATTATGAAATTGCTAAATATTGTGAAGATCAATCGTATCCTGAGGAAGCTACAACTGAGGAGAAAAGAGCTATCAGGAGAATTGTTCAACGATACACCTTAGTTGGGGGAGCATTGTATAAGAGAGGTTTTGATGGAGTTCTTCTGAGATGTCTAGACGAAGATGAGCTTTGCAAGGTTATGGAAGGAGCTCATAGTGGAGTTTGTGGTGGCCATGTCAATGGGCAGATGCTAGCAAAGAAGATCCTTAGACAAGGATTTTATTGGCCAACCATGGAAGAAGACTGTGTAGGATATGTCCGTAGGTGTGCTAAGTGTCAACTTCACGCCGATAAAATTCATTCTCCTGCATCTTCACTCCATCCTGTTTCTTCCCCATGGCCTTTCTCCATGTGAGCTTTCGACATCATTGGACCTCTTGGTAACCCAGATTCCGGCATCAAGCAAAAATCTTTCATTCTCACGGCAACGGAATACTTCACCAAGTGGACAGAAGCTGAAGCGTACGTGGAGATCAAAGCATCAACCGTCTGCAAGTTCATCATGAAGAACATCATCACCCGATTTGGAATTCCAAGCACCATCGTCACCGACAACGGACCGCAGTTCGTGTCACAGGAATTGAAGGACCTCTGTAACAGGTATAAAATTGCATTGCATCATTCGTCTTCTTATTATCCGCAAGGCAATGGCCAAGCAGAGGCAACAAATAAGACTTTGATAAAAATCATTAAAAAGACGTGCAAATCTAACAAATTTGCAGATTGGCCAGAAAAATTGGTTGAGGCTTTATGGGCCTACCGAACTTCAATCCGCACGCCCACTGGGCAAACTCCTTATTCCTTAACATTTGGAATGGAGGCGGTAGTTCCATATGAGATCCTTATACCGTCATTAAGAGTACAATTGAATAAGGAATTTTCCATTGATGAACATCGTTCAGCACTCCTTGCTCAATTGGAACTTTTAGACGAGAAAAGATGGTCAGCTGCTAATCATGCAAAAGTTTATCAAAACAGGCTAGCACGTTTTTATCAAAAGAAAGTCATTGAACGTAAGTTCAAAGTCGATGAAATGGTTGTTAAAAGAATTTTCGTAAAACCTGGTGGTCCGCGTTCTAAGCTCCAACCCAACTGGGAAGGACCTTATATTGTATCGCACGCTTTTCCTGGTAATGCTTATCGTCTTGTTAATGCAGAAGGAGAAGAGCTAAAACATCCTTGGAATGGTTTACATCTTAAGAAATACTACCCTTAGGTTAAAGAGTCGATCAGTATGGTAGAAAGACCAGTGGAATCAGAAAGTTTATAAACTCGAATTTCCTTATTAGTCCGGATAACTTAATTTCAACCCCATCATTACGCACACTAACACGTTTGATTCGTGAGTAACAAGAGATGACAAGTCCTAAAGAATATCGGAAGCTTGACCGAAAGTGTAAAGTACAAATCATTCTTTTTAAAGCAAAAATTCTGTTTTAAACTCGGCCCATGATGTTGGAACGAGGCTTAGAATAGACTACCAAGAATACCCGCCATCTTAGTAGGAGGCCGTCATAAAAAAAAAAAGGGGGAGATCCGTCCCGAAGAAAAGAAAAGAACAGAAAAAGCAAAAAGGCAAAAGGCAAATGTCAAATCAAAAAGGCCATTACATTACAAACGTTACATCAAGGCTATGAAATAAAACGAAAGGGAACGCAAGGTCGATAAATACCCCGGAAAGGAAATGACCGAACCCCAACGGATATTAGGGTAGGAAAGGGACATCTTTTTAAGTCTCCGGAACCTTCTCATGGGCTTTCTAAACTTATTCATATTTTCTTTCTAAAGAGCTGTACTCCAAACTTAAGGAATGGTTTAGATTGACTAAGGGTCAAATCATCAAATGGGATCACGAATGGAAACACAAACTCAAACACGATGGGTTTAAGTTAAGTTGTTAAAGAACAATTTGGGAATTAAGTTAATAAATGAATATGATCTTTTGATCTAAGTACCATGCTGATCTTTTAGTTAAAAAAAAAAAACCAAAAAAAATACATATATCAAAAATCAAAAATTCAAAAATATACATATGTCAAAAAAATTCAAAAAAAAAAATATACATATGTCAAAAATTCAAAAAAAATACATATGTCAAAAAACCAAAAAAAATACATATGTCAAAATTCAAAAAAAAAGCATAAGTTTCAAAACCCCAAACAAAAATGAATATTTCAAAACAACAAAAATATTTCAATTAGCACTTGCTTGTTGCATTTGGTGTGTTTCATTCCTTTTATTTTCAGTGAGCATCTGTCTGCTTGTATGTTGCACTTTGCTTAAGTTTGATTATTCTCATTACCTTTGTTAATAAAGGCTATGCCCCTTGACCATTTAATGAAGAAAAAAATTGATTGACCATTTATTTGGTCAGGCAAGGGGCTAAGCCTAAATAGATACTTAACATGTTTGTTCAAGTCATATACAGGACACAAGGCATTGGTAAAGTTGGAATTCGAATAGAGAATAGCCAGAAACCTGTTTCTGTGAGTGAAAGGCGTCGAGGAGCACCGCCGCGTTTCAAGATTGAATGGCGTCTGCGCGACACGACGTGTTTCAGCCTTTCTGTGATTTATCCGAAATTCTGTGGTTTTGATGTTTTAAATTGAATATTTGTTTGGAATTACTAATAATTTTGATTGCAAAAAAACCTGAGTAAAGCTGAAGGAAATATCAAGAAGATCCCACTGTGGGAGTCAAGAAGTCCTGACCGTGGCTAAAAAGACGGTTATCTCTACCCTTGTACTCTATTTTATGTAATTATTTTGCATTCGCATTACTATATGATAAATATTTATTAGAGTATATCAAGGACCTTGTGGTTTTGATGAAACTGGAATTTGAGTTCCCCTTCAACAAAAAAAAACCAGTGATAATTCCAGAGGATTCTTAATCGCATGGATAGGCCGTTGGATTGTTAATTAGCGAGGACGATGGTTCCACTTTTGTGAAACGGTGCGTGGATAAACGAGTTTCGGCTTAGCACTGGATTACAAGAATTGGTATCTTGACTCATTAATGACAATTTAACAATATTATCCTTGATTAATTTATATTTTATTTAACTTTATATTTTTTCTTTTAGCCCAGCATGCATCATATAGGATTTTGAAATCATTGTAATAAGAATTAATTATTGATTAAGTTTCATACCACTAATCAAATAACTCAAAACATGATATGAAATATTCAATTCTGAATTGAGTATCTTGATTATCTTTGAGGTTCGCTTGAAGATATCATTGGAATTATATCCTTTCTTGGACTCTTTATCCAATATTTCTTGTTTTCTTTTAAGATCCATCATGGCTGCAGCACGTATACATTGGCTGGCAAACGCTCCCCATGATGAAACCTACAGTGTCTATGACCTGGGGTACTTCCCACTCCGAGGAGGCTGATCGACCTTATTTTATTTTCTTGTCCAGACAGGATTGATTCCATTGATCTCTTTGAACTATCTTCATTGATAATTTTGAGAAAAATTCCAATCATGTGATGTTAAGAGCGTGTCTCATCACACATTGGCATCACTTTTTCAGTACATTCCATTTCATTTCACTCCTTTGCAAAGACGATGCCAAGGTGAGGCAGCTGTAGACACGCTAATTTTGACGTCATTTTGAGTAAATTTCATATTACATAATAATGCCTCATAATGGTCTGATATTTAATCATTAATTAATTTTTATTGATATTTTTGAGTGTCGGGTTTAACAAACATGTTTAAGTTAATCAATTGAATTGATTTTAGCTCAAATTTCAGTTAAAATATGCAGAATTCTAAAACGTGTCAACATGTGTGGACACGATTCAGAATTCTAAAACATGTCAACCTGTGTGGACGCGATTCAGAATTCTTTCTAAAACGTGTCAACCTGTGTGGACGCGATTCAGAATTCTAAAACGCGTCAACCGGTGTGGGCGCGATTTAGAGTTTATTCCTGTTTTAACATTTAAATTTGAATTTTAATCAATTGATTAATTAGCTAAAAGGCGTCTGTGAAGGCTGCCGCGTTTTAGGTTTCCTAAACTATTTTAACTTCTCTTCCGGATGTTTATCCTTATCTTAATTAGTTTAAAAGACGTCTACACACGTAGACGCGTTTTAGCTGATAAAGATAAAGATAAGTTTTCCCGGATATTTATCCTTATCTTAATTAATCTTAAAGGCGTCAGCCATGGTGGACGCGTTTTAGATAATTACAGATAAAGATGAATTAATCAGTATTTATCTGTCGGTTAAGATAGATAAATCCTAGATTTTTCTATGTTAATCGCGAACGCAGAAAGAGCCTATAAATACCTTACATCTTAAATAGTGAAAAAAAGTTGAGTTAAGTTGAGTTGAGCCATATTGAAGAGAGAGCGTTATTATAGCGAGTTGAAGATCGAAGCAACAACGTCGGAACGCCGGAGCGCTGCCATTTCCAGAAGTCGGCGTCCCTTTCAAGATCTTCATCCTTTCAAGGCTTCAACCATTGGGCATAAGTGTTTCATTTCTGCATTTTCATTCTACATCTTCATTAATTTCATTCTTCATAATCACTTCATGCAACACACACCAAAGCATCAATCTTTCAAAACCTATTTGATTTAAGGGGTTTTCAAAGCCATTAAACAAGTAAGTTTGATGTTCAATTATATGCTTATAATCATGATCAGTTTGGATATTACTTCTACTTAAAATTCTCATCATCATCATTATTTCCTTTTTCTGTTTCTGTTTCTGCTGCACTCAACAACAACAAGAGATCAAAAGGGGAAATCAAGCAAAACCAAAAGAACTTCTGGACGATCCTCAACCTCAAATTCAACAGCAAGAACAAAAGAACAAAGAAAGGGCTCTCTTTCTTCAGCGGGCTGAAGGAGGGGAATCAAGGACTCGATATCTTCCGCGTTCAAACAGGTAGGCGATCATATCTCTCTTTTGAAACTTTTAAGTCAAAAGTTTCTGGCGATCATTGCACTTTAGTTGCTGTTTTTAATAGGTTAGTTTACACTAAACAACATAGCTTTTTCATGTTAATCACACGAGCATTTTCAGCACCTACAGGGATGTCCGGAATAGAGAAACGCGCCCTCTTCCTGTGGTAGTCCACCTCAGCATAATAAGTCTCCAACCAGTCCATGCCCAGGATGACATCAAAATCACGAATGGCAAGCACAACCAACTGGGCAGATAACTCATAGCCCTCAATGGTCAAGGGAACATCACTCAAATAATTATAAGATAACATGAAATCCCCAGAAGGAACCTCTACCATCAATCCTTCAGATAGCTCATCAACGGGTGCAGAAAGAACATCTATGAATTGTTCAGAAATGAAAGAATGCGAAGCACCCGAATCAATCAACACATGTGCAGAGTTCCCAAGGACAGAAAGTGTACCTTCCACCAAGTTGGACGTACGAGCCTCCTTCCTGGTGATAGCTAGAACTCTCTCCTGGGTCCTCGGCTTCTTCTGATCACCTGAACCCTGCCCCTGACCGTGCCCCTGCGGGCAATGCCTCGCCAAATGACCCTGCTGGCCACAAGTCAAACACCTCCTAGGAAAAGCAGGACAGTGAGTCCCACCATGAGTACCAACGCAATGCTGACAAACTGCTGGAAGTCTCTGAGCTGATTCCTGCTGGGCGCTGGACACCGACTGACTCTGCTGATCCTGCCTAGGTCTGCTGCTACCGCTGCTGCCACTACTGCTGCCACCGCCTCGAAAGAATCTTCTGAATCTGGAGCCGAGTGAAGACGATCCTGATCCGGACGAAGAAGCTGCTTCTGCTGCCTTTCCCCTGCCACAAGCTGGTCCCTGAGCAGTCAGTCCTCTCTCTCTAGCCGACTGATTCTGCTATGCCTCCACTGCCGCTGCACACCTAACTGCCGATGCCAAATCTGAGCAATAGTGAGATGCCACAAAATTCCTTAGACTGAACCTCAGTCCATCCACAAACCTCTCAGTCCGACGTTCCTCGTCCCCTGAGATAAAGGGCACAAACCTCCATAGCGAAACGAACTTCGCCTGGTACTCGAGCACTGTCATACTCCCTTGAGTCAGCTCCATAAATTCCCTCTCATTGGCCCTCTGAATATGCCTAGGGAAGTATTGGTGCATTAAATTCTTTCACGAAAGTCTCCCATGGAATCTCCCTGAGGCTCCTCTCCGCATAAGACAAACTCTTCAGAGTGGTCCACCAATCATAGGCATCATCCTTCAACATGAAGGTAGCCAACGGGGTCCTCTCAACTGTCGCACAGTCCATAGTATCAAAAGTCTTCTCCAACTCCCTCAACCAGTGAACAGCCTCGTCAGGGTCGGGACGACCAGTGAAATGAGGCGGCCTCAGCTTCAAGAATCTCTCTAGTGTAGCTAAAGACCCTCTCCGAACACTGGAACTCTCACTAGGGTCTCGGGTCTGATATCTAGCCATCGTGTCCATCATAGCCTCCATGAACTGCTCTACACTCGGCCTACCGGCCTCAGATCTACTAGGGACATCTCCCCGCTCTCTAATAACCGGCATCCTCTTTCTAGGAGCCATCTAATCGCCTACAATCACAAAATCAAAAATTCTAATTAGAATCCTAAAACCTACACTACCGCCGTGCCTGTACGGGATAATGTAATTATTTGCCGGACTTACAACATTTAACCTAGTTATTCATTTATTTGCCAGACCGAATGCTCTGATACCAACTGTAATGACCCGCCACCCTATAATCGGGGATCCGATTACTAAATGGGTATCGAATCATTAATTTGGAACCAAACCAGGATCTAGGTAAGTCTGGGAAATAAACAATAAACTAAGTTAAACATTCACATCGCATTGAATTGGAAGGAAAATGCAGGAATTAAAAGTTATTACAATGCGACTCGATACAACAAATAATTACATACTCCAACAGAAAAGAAATAATTAAGCATACATGCCAGAAATAAAGATAACAACTACGTCGGGGCATACCCCGGAACAACAACTGACGGCGCGCGACTCACAACAGTACACACCTCGCTAAGTCCGCTTGGAACCTTCACCTGAAAACTGCAGGGGTGAGTCTCAACGAAAAGACTCAGTAGGGATCCTTCGATCCCCACTGCCCACTCACACACCCACAAGTGTAAGACACAGCTAAAAGTACAGTGAACAAGTAAAGCAGTAATTACTATTCCTAAATCTCGATATGAATCACATACATTCGAAATATATTTAACATGCATATTTTTAAAACCAGTCTACCAGGGAACCCACAACCAACGTCTCGGTAGAACACGCCAACCACACAAACGAAGGTGGGGAAAACACCGACCCGCTGAGACTAAAGAGTAACCCCTCGGACAGCACTCTAGCTACTCCGGCCCAACTGGCTCAGGTGGTTACTCCTTCCCTCAGCACGAGTGACACTCCAAAGGTACCACACCCACACCGGTACTAGCTAACCCCGGGGTCCACCAGGTGACCCTCTCTCACTAGGCGTCACCCCGCCACACCCACACCGGCGCTGTGCTCCACCCACACCAGCACAGGGTGATAAAGCGCTACAACTGTCACTCTAAGTCCACAGTAGCTCAAAACACAGCACAGTAGGAAGTCCACGGTCGCACGCAACACCACATGTACGATCCGGTTACAAAGAATCCATCACCATAGAGTATAATTTAAAGCATGCATTTAACCAACTAAACAACTGTCTAACAGTGTAACATGTTTTAATGGCATGAATTAGTGTGATTTTGTCGTGAATCGCGTCACCCAAGGCCGACGCCATTCAAGTCTCCTAAACTGGTTCACAGAAACTCGGCCACAGAACCTGGCGTAAAACGCGTCGCCACAAGTAGCCGCCTTTTGAAAGGCGTCGCTGTCCCTCGTCGCCTTTTAACGACCGAAAACAGGGACAAGCCATGGGGTGATTTTCACTAAAATGCGTCATCTACGCAAGTCGCCTATTGAAAAGGCGTCGCTGTCCCTAGACGCTTATCAGTCCGGGACTGGGTCTGTTATTGGGTTAAATCGCGTCGTGGGTGGGTGCCGCCTTTATAAAAGGCGTCGCTTCACCTCGACGCCATTTAGCCCCGACAGACAGGTTCTCCCATTCGCTTTCCCCAATCCTCGAGGTGGGATTTCTCCCCCAAAACGCATAGAAAATGGTACAAAACATAAAGGGGAAGGAGAAGAACCCAACTACCCATTAGGACACCCAATTTCTCATACATGTACTTAGCGTTTTCACCTCAAAAAGTACCCCAAAACATGCTTCAAACGCGGGAAAACATAGATTCAAATGAAAATGCACTGGGAATCGTCACCCTACCGGTTACTTGAACTCCTCCAAGCTCCAAGCCGCCCACCCGTCTCGCCCTACGCCGTCGCCGGTACCGCCGAGGTCGTCGTTATTCCACTGGGACGTCGGCCGCCGTCCGGAGAAAAAATGTCGCGGAGGAGGTGGTGGTGGTAGTGGTGGGAGTTAGGAGGTCGATGGAGTGGAGGGAGAGATGAAATGGTGGGAGGAAAAGAGGGAGGGGAAGGAGGCGTCGCCGGAATCGCCGGAGGAAGAGAGGAGAGAGAGAGAGAAGGAAGAAATGAGGGAAAGGAAGGAGGGTTCGCGAGGTAACCAGAAACTGGTTAAAACGCGTCGAGCTGTACTGACGCCTATCAGTTGACATGACGGGCCGTACTGACAGAAGTCTGAAACGCGTCGCCTACCCAAGACGCCGTTCAGACGACAAGACCGGCACCATACCCTGACATCGCAGGGTCGCAGTCTGAATGGCGTCGTCCATCACGGACGCCGTTCATACGACAAGACAGGGGCCGTACTCTCGCGACCCAAGGCCAGCCCACGTGACATCCACGTGGCACAATCTAAAAACGCGTCTGCAATGCTGGACGCCGTTTAAACGGCGTCTCACAGGCTCGACGCGAAACGGAACAGAGTATCAGTCTCATTAGGGCCTGAACTATAGGGTCCGAACCCGAAAACTGACCCGATAATCGGATCCGAAAACCTCAGTCCTTACAGATGATTACTTAAATCTCCTAAACAATAATGATCCAGGTAGGAGACTTGAATCCTAAAACTCACTTTGTTTGCGGAATAGGGCCAGAATAATCGGTATAAAAGGCCCTATTCTGATTTAATTGCATGGATATCTAATTCTTCCAATTCTTTCAATTCCCCAAACTTTATCTGGAATACTTAATTCTCTCATTTCCCCAATTTTATCTTTTATTTCACTCCTTATTCCACTTATTCCTATCAAATCACTTGGAATAGTGCAGTGCAATTCTCCTTATTCTGAGTGGAATACCAACAATTTACCAAATCAAAATATCTCTTATTTTTGTTTAAGAAATCCTCAAAACTTTATTCTGATTTAAGCTATTTGCAAACAAAGTGAACCTTAGTGTTTTCTACACTATCTTTGTCTATCCTTTTCTAATGATATAGGAAGTCTGAATCCCCTGGGGTTTTCATTGTTTTCAAAGGCCATAAGTCACATGTTAGTGGCAATTCACAGCACCCTTGTAGCCTAGTTTGCATTAGCATTATCACTAGCACAATGATTGTTTCAAAATTGTTCTCTTGGATGTCGGAAGTAAATCTTTATATATATATATATAGTGCATCAATTACTCTATTTGCATTAATTCCTCTATTTACATCTGTTCAAAGCGGATTCCTATCTTTTAGGGTGTTGGGGTGCCTTCAGCCCCTTTAAAATTCACGAAATAAGGGTTAGGTAGTGGTGAAATGTGAAAGAAATATACTAAATTCTAGCAAACCTAGGGTTTAAGACCTTTGTTCTCTAGTTCACAATTCCTAGTCCAATTTACTAAATTGACTGGTCAATGGACCTGGCCAATTTTATTAAGTTTGATTTATTTTTTGTTAGTTGATTTTCACAATGAATAATGTATGAATTATGTGCAATTTGTCGGGCTTAATGTGGCTTATAGTGAGCTTTGGAGATAATTTTTTGTCTTTTAATAGATTTGGCTCAATTGGAAGGGGCTTATGATTTGAAGAGCATTGGATTTTGGAGATTGGTTTTGAATTAATTGTGCAATCTCATTGAAAGGTTATGGGACTCACTTGGATGGGTTTAGATGGCCGACTAGATGGCCAACTGGATGAGGGGACTTATTTGGTTGAAAGAATGTACTCTGCGGAAAACGGCCAAGTATATATGTGAGATTTTGTCTAGATCGGCTTGTTTAATATGACCCATCGGATGCATGGATTGGTTTGCATGTTGTTGATGCACTAGAATGTAGGTGTGGACTTAACTTCGAAAATAAGACAGTCACCTAGTTTCTAGGGTTCCGTGACTTCTTAGATGCACCATTTGATTTGAATTTTGTTTTTTGTAATGTAGTTAACTTATAATTCTTCAAATACTTTATAGCAGTTCTTGATTTGGTTATGTAAATTTTCATGGGTTGAGTTTGAAGTTTGATTTAGATTTTAGTCACATTCAGTTTACCCTCAAGGCTGCCCAACTGCCACTGGATTACGATAATATTCAGACCAAATTCGTATTTACTTACACTACAAAAAAATCGACAACTAGCGACGACTGAAAAGTTATCTCAAAAAGTAAAATTCCGTCGTAAAAGACTTTTTGGAATAGCTCTCGCAGCAGTCGTCCCAAACAACTCTACCGGATACTCTACGATAATTACATCTGTTTCAAAAACTATTTTTTGGGATGGTTAAAAGCTCCGTATCAAAAAATGCATTATTTTTGACAATTTAACAGTCCACCTAAAAACTAATTTTGGACAGCTAGACTCCTTGTTCCAAAAGGTATTATTTGTGAAAGAGTAAGTCATTTTTTTTTTTTTTTGCAATGAATATGATCATTTAGAAATATTTTTAAATATATATTAAATAAATTATTTATCTTTTACGATGGACAACTGCATCCGTTTCCAAAAAAATATTTAAAAACTTTTGTGACCAATGCCAACCGTCCCAAATAACTTCTTAATAATTTGAGGCGAACCACCAACTGTTCCAAATAGTTACTTTTAACTCTTTGGGACAACTGTATCCATTTAATAAAATTTATAATTTATTTTTGAGACGATTATCAACCGTTTCAAATAATTATGTGTATTTTCTGAGACAATTATCCGTCATCCTAAAAACGTTAATATGGTTATTAAGAAAACTATCAACCGTTGAAAGATATATACTTTAAACTATATCTAAATATTTTGCAACCTATTTTACATCAAAATAAAATTATATAATGCACACATATACTTTAAATTATCATTCATTTATTACCATTGCTGAAGTTAAAAGGTTTAAAAAATAATAAAAATTTGATAATACAGTCATGATGAAATAAAAATACAATCAACTTGTAACAAATATCATGTTGAACATCATCACAAGTCTCCTTATTACAAGTTTCATCATCCCCCTCTCGATCCTCCTTGTCAAATGATAAAAGTCAAGCAACAAATATCTCTTAATTTTAATATTCTATATTATCTTTATCTACTATTGTTGCATTTTTATTTGTACTTGTAAGTCTGTTGGTATCTACTTCCGAAGCTATTCTCGTGAGCTATCTGCCTTCTCTGCCCAACAATTATTATTTTCAATTGTAACACTACACGTACGTGTAAGTTGTTGGAAGTTCGTGCTACTGTTACGTATTCTCTCCTCTAAAGACTTACAAGTAGATGTTCGAGTATAAAATAATAGATTGATATATAGAGAACCATCACTACATATACTACATTATAACCACATGAAAACCATCGCCAATATATATGAAGACCATCATAGGCGCATCGCATCATGGTAGAAGAAAAATTACACAAGTATATATGCTACTTGCTAGAAATAAAATCCCATAGGAAAAAGAAAATCAGATACATATAATGGTTAATCATCAGATATGATGCTACGGTAAATAAAGTATGTACTATATTATAACTACGTACGCGAAAATCATCACTACTAATGTATGAAGATTATATAAAAGTGAAGACTAGAGATATAGAAGGATAAATAAAATTACCACAATTGATCCTCGCAAGCCGGGTTTAAGAATACTCCACACAGCATGAGGCTAGAGATTCTCAAGACTTGGGCCAATTTGTTTCGTGGATATGGTATTCCGAATTTCTCATGTTCGGATCTTTTATATCTAAAATAACAAGAATTTCTTTTAGTGTATTTTTTTTATTTTAAGATTAAGTAATTCTCACTTTTTAAGTAAGTTGAATTATTCTACTTATTCCGAAAATAACGCGTCCACGTAAAGAATAAGGTGTCTGCGCTCCCAAATTTGGATTAACAGAATAAGCTTCATAAATCATCATATTCGACTCCTTATTCTTGAAACAAAGCAGCCCAAATAAGTTAGAACGAGCGTGCATGTGCCCTTAATAAATGTTCTTCACAGATCATATATAGAATAACCAGTAAAAAACTAACCCCAGATACAACAGAGCTGACACCGTAACTTGAGTATGTTACACTAACGATGGTATCTGAATATGAGTATTACTTGTTGTAAACAACGGTTGGGAATTTGTTTTATGGTACAGACAGCAAGTGCGAACCATTAATATATATGGGTCAGGGTTTACTAGTTTCTTGGCAAGAATTCTGTGGTAACGTATCGTACCAATTTGTGATCAGATTTTTAAGAATTTAGGTCTAAAATCAAACCTATTTATCAGATACATTAGAGCTAAGATAGATAAACTATTTGTTATTAAGTTTATTTACTTGAATAAAAATCACGATAATATTCAGCAAATATAGATAAATTATTTATTGAGTTTACTTATTTTGGTAGAAGGCACGATAAGATTCAGACCAAATTCACATAAGAATCTCCTTAATTGGATAGTTATCTGAATATTGAATAATAATTCGAGCTGCAAATGAATTAATATGTTTGATGAACAGCCCATGAGGCTATTCAATCATAGCTCGACTCGGCTCATTTATTAAATTACATAAATAAATTTGAACAAAAATTTGAGCACGATTCATTAAATGAGCCAAGCCTGAATACGGGTTCATAAACCAGCTCGTTTAAATGCTCATTATGAGTCCATTCCAATACTCATTAAGTGCTCATCTACATATTCCTTAGGAGCTTATTTAAATGCGCATCAAGACCTCTTTTAGGTACTCATTTGATTATTCTATTCATAAATAAATTTAATTAATAAGATATTTAATATGTTATAGAGTTTTCTATCAAATGATTAGGGAGGCTAACAATTTGATACTCATTATGGTCTGCGTTGAATCTATTAATTTGAACAAAAACTTTTGAGCTAAATCTACCATGCACCCATTTAGCTGACGAGCCATTTGATGCTCAGCTCGAACTCGTTCAATATCTAAACGAGTCAATTTTAAACAATTATCATAAATGCTTGGCTTGAATTTAAATTCAATTAGAATTAGTCAAATTAAATTTGAACAGGGCAAAACTCAACTAATTTGCACTCCCAGTAATAATTGTTGCAAACAGGGACTTGGAAGTTGTGTAGGATACATACGTACATGAGTGGGGCGTTCAAAGCAAGTCCAAACCCATTAATAGACCGGCCCATTAACAATGTGTTTGGGTGAAGCAGTTTCTTGGTAAGAATTCAATGGTCACGTATCGTATAATTTGTGATCAATTTAACCTAAAATCAAACTTATTTATCAGATAACGTAGAGCTAAGATAGTTAAATTATTTATAAATCCATTCACTTTTATAGAACGTAGACCCAGGATCCAACCCATTTATTGTTAGAGGGACTATATAATAGTTGAAATAGTCATAACACGTATAGAATCTTTCCTCCACCTCCTCCTTGTTACGAATGATCAGACAACATGCTTATTACAACTTAGACCCATGCACGAGGCGGGGATATTATTATTTTGTACCGTCGGTGGAGGAGCGGCTACACTGGAGATGCATGGTCACGCGGGCCGTGGTGGAACCGCGCGGTTGGTCGGCCAGCTAGCCTCCACGGAGCCGAAGTGGACGTCGAGGCACGCCTCCACGCACTTCAGGTTGTCCCTGACGCGCTGCAGGTGGCACTTGGGTGCAGCCTCCAGGTCCCCGTCGGAGCAGCTGGTCATGCAGGAGGCCACCATGGTTTCGCAGTCGCCCAAACGCAGCGTCAGACCTTCGGTGGTGGTGCCATAGGCCGGGGACGCAAGCAGCGCCGCCACAGCCAGCACGGCGAGGGCGGCCGCCACTAGCGCAGATCCGCGAGCTGACATGGAGAGACCAGAGGGAAGTGTTAATTACGAGGAGGTGTGGAGGAGACCTAGAGGTGGTGGTGGTGGTACTGGTGATCATATCCATTTCCCTATATATGTATATATATGCAAGGGTCACAGAAGCTGCCGTGGGGATGCGTCAGAAAGTCTGGCCGGCAGTTCAGCATCCGTCATGGCGTGGAATGCATGGGGAGAAGTGGGGAGGAAGGGGGGCTCTCGCCTCTAGCTTGGAGGTCCTGCGTGGGTTAATTAAGTTAGACATGAGAAAGGAATGTGCAGGCCTTGGAGAACTAATACGTTAAGCAAGGAAGTTATGACAACAGAAAGAATACTTGGGGTGAGGGGAGCTCCCACAGTTTCTAACTTTCTAATCTCTCATGCCTCCTTAATTTGCTCAGAAAGTCGAAGGGAACAGCATGTTCTTCACTCGGCCCTATTTCGTTTTACAATTGCTCAATCTTCAATCAGATGATGATATAAATTTCAAACTCGGATGATCCAAAAACTTGATAAAAATTAGTCATTGTCTCCAATCTTACGCTGGCTGAATAGAGAAAGGAAAACCAGCTGCACGCCCTTTATCCCCGTACATCATCCTCGTAGGTGGCATCCGATCCACATATTAGGGGGTCAAGTGGGCGGGTCAACCCGTGACCTAGTCCAATTTAGTTCATGTTAAAATAAATTGGGTTGGTCTAAATTATATAAATTAAGTTGAGTTAAATTGAAATTGATATTAGTTTAATTTAGATTGAGTTTGGTTGAAACAGACTGACCCAATTTAATTTATTAACTTTTATAATAATTCATATAAAAAGTTAAATATTTTTAATAAATTATTTATAAACAGAACTAACCCAATCCAATCCAACTCAACCCACTCATTATTTTTTTTAAAAAACACTTGGAGGTGCTTCACACGTACAAAGGGTAGTCCATGTGTGTTTATCTTTCCAATTCTCTTTCTCTCTCTCTCTCATCACCCAAACAGTTTAGCTCATCAAGTCATGAATATCATTAAAATATAAATTCATAATGTAATACTCTAGCTATAAGCAGATAAATCACTGTAGCATAATACTATGCAGACGAAAAAGTTTCTCCATAAATCACAGAGGCTTTTTCACACCCCATTTGCTCTGCAGGTGTGCTTTTTTGTTTTTGTTTCTTGTCTATTGTGTGATATTTGAAGTCAACCTGTAAAATATCACGACTCAGACTACATATTGTGCATCTAGTCTTCATAGGAAGGCTCTGGTCACACAGTAAAATCTCTCCTCAACACCGTAGCTCAATAGTTAAACAAGTGCGTTTACATGATGCTTAAATCAAACAAGATTTGATAACACTAACTTACACTCGTGCTTACCATATGTAGTTGATTACTTCCTTATTCCACGAAAGCATGCATCGCTGCTTGGTTTCTAGTTCTGCAGATATGTGTGAAGCTGAAATTTTACTCACTATCATAGGAATTCCTTCACCCTTCGATGAAGATAGGCAAAAAACAATTCGCATGCACGGTCAGAGAGAGAGAGAGAGAGAGAGATCTTGCGCAACACTTGATGATCATAATACGTATATATAGAATCGTTCCTCCATGTCCTCCCGATAACAAATCAGACACCCTGCACGAGGTAGGGATTTAAACTAGATGGTGGCATGGTGCGTTTCGCCAGACACACATGCACACACGGGGAGAGCTTGCCACAACACTTCCATAATCATAATATAAATAGAATAGTTCCTCCACCTCCTCCTCATCACAGGTCAGAACCCCTGCACAATCGTGTAGGAATTTTATTCATACCCTCGGGAAGGGGCTACAGAGGAAGGTGGTCACAGAGGCGGGCGAGGTGGAGACACGCTGTTGGTAGACACGGTACTGTTGTTGCCGAGGCACGCCCCCACGCACGTCAGGTTGTCGGTGACGCATTGCAGGTAGCATTTGGCTCCTCCAGATTGTGCTTGCGGGGAGAAGCAGGTTGTCATGCAGGAGGCCGTCTGGGTTACGCACTCGGCCAAGCACAGCGTCAGCACCTCCATGGTTGTCGCCCCCTTGGTTGCGGCGCCATAGGTCGGGGACGCAAGCAGCGCCGCGACAGCCAGCACCGCGAGGGCGGCCGCCACTGGCGCAGCTCCGGGAGCAGCCATGGAGACTGGAGGGATGTGTAAATGAGAGGCGGGCGCTTGTGGAGGAGAGAGGTGGTGGTAGTAGTACTGGTGGCATCCATTAATATTTGGGCTATCGACCGAGGATTGAGATCGTCTATTTCATTCCGTCTAAGTATTTGTATTTTACTCATTTTGATTGGTCTATAATTTTTAAAAAATAGAAAATTTTCTTTTTTTTAGACTTCACTTTCCTTTCCATCATAGTAATTGAACCAATAAGATGGAGTGGCTTATGAGTGGTGCAGAGGAACTCAATCCATGGATGGATATCCGAGTTCTGATTATATATTTCGTTTTCATTTTTATTAATGCACACGGAACTTCGTTAAAAATCACTCGTTAAATTATAAAAAAATAAAAATAATTCTCAGATAATTATAGAGTTAAAAATGAAAACACTCATTTCCACATCCGCTAACTTGTTTTTATTTCCGAATGATATGTATCTTATACATTCATTCATACACACACATATAAATAAATATATATATATATATAAAATCAAATAGTAAGAATATCTCTTGACTTTGATAAAAATAAGGCAACAGTAAAAAGTTGAAAATTTTAATATAGTTTTATGATATATGATTAGATATATTCATATATAAACTTAGATCGATAGATAAAGTAGATTTCAAAATTAAAAATTCATAGATTGTTAAGTTTTACATATATTAAAACTTTGTAAGTTTAAATTTTTTAATTAATAGAAAAAAATTATCGAAAAGTAAATAGTAACAATAATTTTAAATAATTTCTTAATATGGCAACGATGATAGCGAAAATTTTCGTTTACTTCCATTTTTGTTTTTGATTTTTTATTTAAAAGAAAAAATAGATGTGAAAGCGAAAATACTTACTTCCGTCTCTATTTTTATCTCCGATAAATCTTATAGCGCCACTTTGTTTGCGGAATATGGTCGAATACAGGACGAATAAGGAGAGAATAAAGCTATTTTCACTTTGACAGTCGGAATGGCTTAAACCGCCCAGAATGAGGTATTCCGGGAATAAGGCGAATAAGCCATCCTGGTTGATCCCCACGAACTGCCTATTCCGGCCACATTTTGCAGGGGCACGAATACGACGCGCTGCATCGTCTCCCGTGCCCACGCGAAACCCACCCTACCCCCCTCTCTGCGCTCGCCCTACCGGCACGCCCCCCGCAGAACCCTAGCTCTGCGCTCGCCCCTCTCGCCTTGTCGGCACGCCGCCTGCATAATCCTACCTCTGCGCTCGCCCTGCCTGTGCGCCCCTCCGCTGACTGGTACATCCTTTGATTTCTTCCTCACACACTAGCCATGCTCACCGGTCATGTCCTTACTACGGTTTCTTCCTCCATCCACAACCTCCTTTCCCTCTTCCCGATAGGTTCACGGGAGTTGTAGAGCCAGTACTTGTGCTTTTGCAGTGATCCTTCCCATCACTTTGACCGTCCCTTTTCTCCTGCAAGGTCCTAAAACAGTTCCGCCCTTTCCCTATTTCTACCCCTTGGAGGCGAAACCCTCACCTGGTGGCGATGCACAGGTGGGAGGATAACTGCGCACACGGTGTTCCTGTAGCTTCCTCATCGGCCTCCAACCGTGAGCCATCACCGGCAACAATTTCGGCTTGGATTAACCGGTTTTTCTAAACTTCTCCCCTGTTTTTGTTTTTGTCTTGCCCTCTGAGGACAATTTGTTTGCTTGTTTGATTTTGTTTTTTTTATTTTAAAATGTTCTTTATGTGGATCATGCTTTTTCTTATGTGGATCATGTATATTTTTCCTATATGGTGTTTCCTTCTTCGACCTGTTTTTAGTTGACGTGGATATTTGACTCAAACGTTTAGTTATTGTTGTCCATGATTAAGCCAATCTTCATATACTTATTTATTTTTTTGTGAAGTTATACTAGAATGCACAGACTTTGGTTGTTCTTTTCGGTTCAGTTTGGTAGCCATATTTAACAATGGAGTAATAAGTGTTCCTTCTTCCTCTTCTTCATGTTAAAGTAGAATGCAAAATGAGAATTTTTGCTGATATCATTGCTTGGAACAGAATTGTAGGCATGGTCCAATCCCTGTTAATCAAATACTCAAACCATATGTTTTATTAGTCATGAATGACTTGGGTTTCTTGTGACACATACTACTTCATCTTTGGGCTATGTCCAGTACAGCTTTTGGGAGAAGATTTGGTTAACTACCTCTTCACCAACCTAGGCTTTGCCTATGACTAATGAATGGCATGGTTTGCATATATTATTATAGAATATATGAGAATAGCCTATTATAGAATAAATTATATGCATGGTCCATACATCAGACTGTAAGTCTCCATTTGATAAGTCATATTATTGCATGCATACACTTTCATGACATTTTCTTTACAGTAATTTCAATTAGTCCTCACTTCGCTTCACTTATGTTTTGTTCTTTCTTATCATTAGGAATCGTAGAAAGCGCAAACATACTATGTCCACCTCCGGTGAGTTTATGCTTACTTCTTATATTTTGTTTTTTTTTTTAATGGTCATTTTTATTTACTTGATGAGAACAATATTTGGTATATCGTATACAAATTTAATAGTGGATTACATTTCTGTCTATATTTTTAAGTAGATGCTTTTTTTTTGAAAATTTATCATCGTCCTCCACTTTGGTGGGATGTTTCTCTTCATTAAAAGGGAACAAAGGTAAACGTCCAGTTACAACTGAGGGCACTGCTACGACCCGTGCCCCAAATTGGGCCGTCGACCATGACAAAATCCTCATTCAGCTTCTGATGGAGGAATATGACAAAGGAAATCATATCGAGGGGACATTTAAAACGCAAGTTTGGCACTAGATCGTGTCCAGCTTCAATGCTGCAAGTCATCTAAATTACAACAAGGACCAACTATAAAATCGATGGAAGGTCCTCAAAGGGATTTATGTCAAACTTGATGCGTTATTTAAAAGAAGTGGGTGGGGTTGGGATGATGAAGTAAAAAGGCCTGTGCCTGGAGTTGAATCATGGGAGCAAGCCATTGAAGTAAGAACAATCTGCTATGATAATAACATCTTTTCTTGCTATTGCTAATGACTAACACAAACGTAATCACATGTCCATTAATTTTTCAGGCAAATAGTGCCCTTCGTACATTAAAAGGTAAAACGTTTCAGTTCTTGAAAGAGATGGTTCACATGACAGCCAATAGCATGGCGAATGAGGGAGATGCGGAAGGGTCTATGCATGCGTCACAACATGTGAATAGACGTGGACGTAGGGTTGCGAACCGCAACAATTTGCCACATTCCGTGGACCCTCCACCGCAGCCACAACAGCGAGTGGATCAACTGCAAGCCCCGCCACCGTCTGTGCAGCCCAATGAAGACTATGTTAAAGGTCATATAACTATTGGTGATTACGTTAATGCCCTTCACTATGCCAATGCTGGTTCTATAACAGGTGACGATCTTATGTCAATATCCCAACAACTTCAGAGCTCATCCTACGGTGGATATGAACAACATTACAGTGTCGGTTCTGTCCCTGCCCAATCTCATTACTCCACTCGGACACCTTCCCCGCCGGCACATAGGGCAAATGAAGACGAAGTCATTTCTCCTCAGAAGAAGGGAGCATCATCCTCAAAGCGTCGGGGTAAAAGAAGCATTGGGGACGAAGCAGTACTCTCTTTCTCCAGTGCATTGCGTGATCGCACTGAAGTTATGAGGGACCTGAGAGCAGATAAGGCTTCATCAAGGGGTTCCAGTGGCGGCACCAATGTGTCCGATACACCGGCGGATGTACAAGATAGGATCCCGACGGTCAAAGAGTGTATGGACGATCTACGACGTATCCCGAACCTCCCGCGTACTTTGTACTTCAAGGGTGTGAACCTGTTTGGTACACCAGGCATTCGGTCCGTCTACATGGCTCTGCCGGAGGAGGAGAAGCTTGACTAGATTATAGCTTGGACTAGTTGACTTTAGTTGCTACCTGCCGTGTACTTTGTACTTCAAGGGTGTGAACCTGCTTGGTACACCGGGCATTCGGTCCGTCTACATGGCTCTGCCGAATGAGGAGAAGCTTGACTGGGTTATAGTTTGGACTAGTTGACTTTAGTTGTTTTGTATAGTCCTAATCCTTTGCTTGTTTATTTCCTTTTATCATGCTTGCACCAGTTGCACTTGAATGTTAGTCTTATTTTCTTGATCATGCTTTTCTTATCGCGCGTCATGTCTGTTGTGGTCATAACCTATTTCAATTAAATGTGTTTGGTTATGTCTATTATGTTACTATAAATTACAATTTCTACTTGTACGTCCCCTGCAGGTATATGATTCTAACTAAGAATGGGACGTTTTAAGTGTTACGTTGTGTGGGTTGGTCATGAGCCTGGTTTGTACCTTACTTGGGGAGAATGTTATGCCCAAGTTAATGGTTTTCCAGGAGCTCGATATAAAGGGTTCTACTCAATTGAGGAGGGAGAGGCTGCACTGTACAGTGTTGTGGAGCATTGTCGACCGACACCAAGAATGAGTCGTCAAGAATATGCAATGGGCACTCCAAGTACTGTACGAGCCATGACCGACCCCCCTACATCACAGGTGTCAATACAGTTGTCATGGCAATATTGTCTCACAATAGTACTTTTGTTTCTAGTTGTCCTCTTACTTTTTTTTATTTTGCTTGGTGTACTATTTATGTCCCTGAGGAGCCGTTGATGTACCCTTCTTTTGAACTATGTATCGTTTTGAATTTAAATGACAAGTAATTGTGGTTTATGTAGACATCAATGAATTAATAATGGAGTTCATTCATGAGGACGACGAGATGATTGAAGAAATCGAAGAAGTCATAATTAAAGCAATATCAGATCAGTATGCCACAAATGTGCCTAGACAAAAGATGTTTACTTCGGCACATACTGATCATGTGTGGATACAAGAAGTGCTACAAGGGCATGAGCGGAGGGCCTATTGGGCATTCAGGCTTAGCCCTACCATGTTTATTGCACTGAGAGACATGTTAGTGGACAGGAGCTTACTATTTGACTCACGACATGTCACTGCCTATGAGCAACTAGCGATGTTCTTACATGCTGCTGGCCATGGTGTTGCGACTGGGGCATTGTGTGAGTACTTCCAGCACTCTTCACAAACAATCAGCTATTATGTCAATAACGTTGCTATGGCATTGGCATCTCTGAAGACGGAATTTATTCAGCTTCCTTCTAATGTGGGTGAATGTCACCCTCATATCCAAGGGAAGACATATTTATATCCTTACTTCAAGGTATTTGATTTCTAATGGTCTAGCATTTCATTTTTAATGGTCTAAACAAAAGCTTATGCATGGTCTTATATTTTCATTACACTGTGTAGGATGCGATTGGTGTGATTGATGGAACACATATAATAGCTCATATTCCACGAAAAGACCATGGTCGCTTTCGTAACCGCAAGGGTTACATAAGCCAAAATGTAATGGGGGTTGTCTCTTTCGACCTCACTTTTCTATACATTGCGGTTGGTTGGGAAGGTTCTGCAGCAAATATGAGAGTATTGAAGTGGGCATTGGATCATAGCGGGTTTCGGGTGCCTCGCGGCAAGTACTATCTTGTCGACTCTGGATACGCAAACACGCGTAGTTTCTTAGCTCCTTATCGAGGACAACGGTACCACATTGGTTGCTTTAGAGGTCGTGGTCGACATTATGCTAATAAAAGAGAGAAGTTCAACCATAGACATGCACAACTGAGGAATTGTGTAGAGCGCGCGTTCGGTGTGCTCAAGAATCGTTTTCAAATCTTAAGAGAGGGTTGTATGTACCCATGGGAAACACAACGAAAGATAGTGCTAGCATGTTCTGTCGTCCACAACTTCGTTCGTCGAAGGGAGGGACATGATGTATATTTTAACATGGCAAATGAACGTGGATTTGCAGAAGATGATGGAGATATTGACTACCCCGTTGACATTGCGCCTAGCCAAGTTGAGCTAGTTGTAGGGGACCATGTCATGGAGGAAATTACAGACCAACTCTGGGAGGAGAATAATTAGTTTTGGTAGATGTTTCTTTTGTTGTTATGCCATGTATGATTTATTTTTTTTCCTATTTGGTAGATATTTCTATCGTTCACTATATGGCATGTAACTTTAATTCATATCTACATTTTGTTTCTTTTCATTCATATGCACTGAAAACTGATGTTCATCTATATTTTGGATACCATGTTGTTTTTAATTCCTCTCATTTGTTCTTACAGGTGGTGCGCATACATGGTTGGAGTGCTTCTTTCTTAGACATACACTCAGATAGCAGGAGGCATGATTGCAGTCCTATACCGATTGCACGTTTGGGTAGTAGGAAGGCATACGTGCAACCCTACCCAAACATGTCTTCAGATATTAGCACGGCATGATTGCAGCCCTATCTGAGTGTTGTAGTGTATGGACAGTGATGAAGGAAGAAGCAGTGAGTCTATTGGTTGGATGGCTTTTAAGCAACCCCAATAGATGATGAAATTCCTTTTTCTGAGTCCATCTTTCATATTTTGAAGAAGCATTCGTTTCATTTCATTATTTTAATCTTCAGTTATTATGAGGGTTGCATGAGCCTCGTTTGATTTCATGCTATTTTTATAAACTTATTATGGGGGTTGCATGACCCTCGCTTGATTTCATGCTATTTTTATAAACTTATTATGGGGTTGCATGAGCCTCGTTTGATTTCATGCTATTTTTATAAACTTATTATGGGGGTTGCATGAGCCTCACTTGATTTCATGTTTTTTTTTATAAACTTATTATGTAGGTTGCATGAGCCTCGCTTGATTTCATACTGTGTAGTATTAATTTTCATTCCTAATTGTGGAAGATGCATGAGCCTCCCTTATATTACAGTTGAATGGTATGAGCCTACCATGAATCTTGGGTATGTTTTCAACTGTGACATGGTCCAAGAGTTTTATAACAAGGACTGTTGAATCCAATTGAATCCTACACTTGAATTGAGAAAAGAGGACAAATTGGGCCAAGTCTCTCTCTCTCTCTATATATATATATATATATATATCTCTACCCCTCTCTCTCTCTAGGCATATCTATCTTTCTCTCTCTAAATTCCCCTTGTGCAGCTAACTATTTCATCAATGGAGGAGTTGGATAAGCAGGTGAAGGAGAGGGCCAAGGAGCTGAAGCACCTGCTCCAGAAGGGCATGAGGATCGTAGGCCACACGTGCAAGAAGAGCTGGTACAAGGTCAGGAACATGAGGCTCCGGAAGAGAAAAGATCCAATTTTTTCTTTGTCTTCTTCTTTTGTTTTTTTTTGGGGGGGGTGTGTTCGAGGGTATGATCTAAATACTAAATAGCATGCAGCTGTGGAGTCTTGTTTATCCCGTGAGTTTGGGCTGGGTTGATCCTAAGTCAACTTAAGATAAATTAGATTTTTAAACATTCATGTTATTAAATAATTGGTAAATAAAAATTATTTTTGGTCTCTCTAATCTGTGCTGTCATGCGGTTTTTTAACTTCCAGTTCAAATTTGGAGGTTTAATTAATTTTCAGTTCATTCGTTCAAAACATTAACTTTCAGTGTCATGACTGTTTATAAGTAAATTTTGAGTCTAAACCATCATTTGCCACTGTGTGAAATTTTGAGTCTATACCTCTTTGTCATCTTTTTTTTTTCGGATTGCATGAGCGTCAGCTCGTGGTTGCTATCAAGAATATTTTTCTCCTTTTTTTGGTTTTGATTCTTTGAATATTATTCCCAGTCTCTTTTTTGGAGAAATTTTTTTATCATCTATCTATCAAACAATGTTTTAAAAATCAAAGTGGACCGTCCGATTCCAGAAAAATAAGAACCAGTGGCTTTTTTAGTCCAGTTCAACCAAAAACCGCCATCCTTTCAAAAGTGTAGGAACCAACTAAAAACTGGCTGCTTTAGTCTAGTTCACATGAAAATAGGCTGGTTCAAAGTTACGTATAATATTTACTTAATTAAATATAATTTACAACTATTCAAACGTAAATTCAAGACCACTACTTAACGTTAAAATTGATATATAAGAAAGATAAGTTTTGAGATAAATAATAAATATAAATGCATGTATATGTGTATTGAGTCTGAAGACCATTTTTATCCAGTCCGTCCAAAACAGACCCAACCCAAAGCCTCTCCAATTTAATGGCCGATCCAATTTTGAAAACATTGATGTCAAATCTTTTCAAAATTCTAGTAACAGACACACATATATATATATATATATATATATATATATATATATATATATATATAATATTGGGAACAAAAATTAGATTTTCAGTAGCTATCAAAGCCGAAAATAAATGCATTTCGCTCTAATTATAGAGGTTCTTGTCAAAGCTTCTGCTATTACAACTGTAGTTGCAACAATCACAATCATTGCTATAGCCTATGACTTGCAACCAAACCGAACAGCCCAATCATGTCAAAATTATATCAGCTTGACCATGAATTAGAAATACCCTCCACATTGCGAGACACCTAAGAAGCTTGGCATTATTTTATCGCATCTATGAATGACGCTTACTTGAAAATTTTAAGTTCTAAGACTGAAATCTTGTTCAGATAGCTGTACAATGGCCCCAATGTTTTGGATTTAAAACCAATGTCAGATAAAAAGGGTATCACAAGAGCTGACAAGATTTTTGGACGCAGAAGTCTACAACATCCCAAATACTAATTTGGAGGTTTAATTAATTTTCAGTTCATTCGTTCAAAACATTAACTTTCAGTGCCATGACTGTTTATAAGTAAATTTTGAGTCTAAACCATCATTTGCCACTGTGTGAAATTTTGAGTCTTAACCCCAGACTATTCCTCCCTTAGACAGCCCGTGAACCCTTATCAGTCAGCCCTATCTTTTTTATAATAATGTGTTTCTACAAGCAGATTCCTATTCGATTTCACTCATTTTTAAATTGAACATCTAGTTATAATTATTATATTTTAATATTTCAAAATTATATTAACATTATTTTTTATGAACACATGTATAATCAATAGTATTATATATTAATATATATGTTACATTGTCCATGAACGAAGGTCAAAGTATAGCATAGAATAGTATTTTCAATTCCTTATTCTACTAAATCGGAATTAGTAGATAGTAGGATAAGAAGGGTAATTTGGACAAAAAAAATACTTATTCTCTTTCTTATTCTCTCCTTCGTAATCAAAACAATTAGAATAACTTCTTATTCTATCTTCAATTCATATCCGCTGCCAAATCAAAAGACTTCTTATTCTAGAATAAGTCATCCGGCATAACTTATTCTAAAATAAGAAATCCGGAAAACAAAGTGAGGCATAGGAAATAGAAGCAAAAGAGCCATTTAGGTTTTAGTCCTTGACACGTTGACGGCTTAAATTAGACACATATGTATACACAATAAGACATCCGTACGTCATGTCGTGGAATGGATGGGGAGAAATGGCGAGGAAGAGGAGCTGTAGTTTGGAGGTCTACTGCATGGTTGTTAGACATGAGAAGGGAATGTGCAGGCTTTGGAGGGCCAACACGTTAAGCAAGCAAGTTAAGAATCAGGATCTTCTAAGTGCAAAGGAGGACGGGACCTGGCAAGTGCAGAGAGGAGAGAATTTCATAGCAAT
Organism: Zantedeschia hybrid cultivar; assembly: GCA_030544215.1. Lineage (NCBI taxonomy): Eukaryota > Viridiplantae > Streptophyta > Magnoliopsida > Alismatales > Araceae > Zantedeschia > Zantedeschia hybrid cultivar. The sequence goes on from JARZZO010000014.1 coordinate 70,132,918, forward strand.
CCTTCACAACAAACTTTTCTTATTCCCGATGAGGGGTTTTTTTGAAAACTTCCATCTCCTCCTTTTCACTTAGTCAACTCCATCCTCACTTGCGCTTAAAAGGAACCCAACTTGGAAGTTAAAGATCACAAAACAGAATAGGTGGAGTCGACGGGTGAGGGGAGCTTCCACAGTTTCTAATCTCTCTCGTCACCTTTGATTCTGAAGGTAGAAGGGAAAGAATGCAGCATGGTCTTCACTCTGCACCTTCGATTTGTTTTTGCAAACTATCTAAATCTTCAATTAGATAACATTGATGCCAAACTCTGATGGTCCATAAACTTGATAAAAAAAAATTGATAGTCATTATCGGTCGACCAATCTGACATGACTCAATTAAGTGTAGGAAAAATAAAGGCATGCCACTTCTCCTATACGTCATCTTTGTAGGTGGCATCTGCAGCTCGAGACTTGATGCAGCCGAGGCAATTACGGGTGGGTCTCGGATGCCGGATCCGAGAGTTTGGAGAAGTCTTAAGGTAGAGACAGAGATCCGAGTCCGAGAAGTTTATGGCGGTGAGAGAAGAAGGTGCCTACAAAGAGAAAGAACCTTGTCAGCGGCTCCAGGTTTCATCTTAGGGGTGCCCCTTCCGATGGTTAAATTAAGTTTAGATTAAGAGGCGAAAGTAACATATTAAGAGGAAAATAGAGGCTTGTTTCACTTACTTTTTTTGATACAAGCATCGTTCTATTTATAAGGGATAGGTGAAGGAATTTTTTTCACAGCAGTCGGTGTGGGATTATTAATAGATATGGGAACGCAGATCTCAAAAATGTTGGGATCTTCTTACACCTTTTGGGCCGAAAGCCCATATGGCAGCTGGCTTTGGACTAGGCCGGGGTTAACAGTTCTCACCGTTCAACCCAAAATGGCTGTTGGACCATACTCTTCCTCTGGTTGTCCGTCGGCCCAACACTTGGTGTAACTCTCGGCCCACTTACTGGGCCCACTCGGATTTGACTCTATCCACTTATGAGAATATTCTCCTATACTAAGGTGATTCCAAGTCGAGTCTAACAAGTAAAGATGAGAAAAGTTGAAGAAAATAACGAAATCATGATCACTGAAGTAAAGAAAATTTTAGACTCGTCAAGTTAAACGATCAATACATTTCGGAGGTCCTGTTGCAAAACTTAAGTGTGACCCATATCAATTCACCTCTAATCTTCCCAGGTTCTAAATAAACAACGGTCCCCATTTTAAGCCACGCTGCAAGTGGATTGGAATGGTCTTGAATTTGATTTTACATCTACTTCAAAAATAAATATTTAAAATATTTCAGTATGATCATTAGTTTAATTTTATATATTAAAAATTAAAAGTAAATTTTAAGAAAATTAAAGAACTAATTAGCTATGCGACAGGGCCCGCTGCCACATGCCTTTGCACACTGTTGGGCTGGTGTGCAGTGGGTGAGGCCCGTCCCCCTGAGGGGACCAGCCCCATTTTTTCCTTTGATATGAGACAAAACATGCAAGGTTGTCCCCTTGCATGCTTGCTCAACACATTATTTTTTAGTGGACTTTTTGAATTTCATCCTTATAAACATAATAGACTTGAAATGAGTCTCTATATTTTATGTATTTTGATATTAATCTTTATAAACTTAATATAACTTAATGGTAAATTATATCGAGTAAGAATTGTTTAAAAGAAGCAAATATTTACGAATGTTCTTCAACCAAATGTTAAAATGGATAGAAATACTTAAAATGAATAAAAAATTGACTCCCAATAAATAGTAAACGGTGACCTTAACCGGTCTAACTTAATAATATTTTTTTAATTTTTAGATTCTTTTGGATCATTTGCTTGGAGATCGGGTTGTCTGGACATGGGAGGCATGTTTGCGGTGACCTAAAAAGTTTATTGTTTTAAATTTTGACTTGCATCGGTAGCCAGTAGGGCACTAGCTGCCGATGTAGAGAGTAAAACTTAAAATTTAAATAAGAGTATAAATAACTTTTCTGAAGTTAATTAAACTTAAACTCATGTTTAATTTTGGTAAATTTAAGAAAAAAATTAAGGAAGCAAATGGTTGGGATAGAAAATTAAAAAGTTTAAGTTTATAGGAACTAATATCAAATTAATCAAGTACATGACTTATTTCTATGTTTATAGGGATCGATATCCAAAGAAGTCCTATTTTTAAAATCTTTTTTTCCTAACGCGAGCTTATCCAATCCTTTATAGGGGCCAACTTCCTTAATGGGCCAACCTTCACACTTGGTTCATCTGAAAACGTTAGGTATCTGTTCAAGTCCGGATGACTTACGGGAGTAATAACACTCACTGGACTGACCTCAGTGTCAGTGCAGTGGGTCGATTTTCGACCGAATGATTTAAAAAAAAATTAAAAATCAGAAACTGTTATTGGGGTCAGCCCATTATAGGCATTGTTTTACTATACATTGGTACTCGGTTTTCGATTTTCAGATTCCTTTTAGGTTGCTCGATCGGAGATCGGTCTGTACAGATATATAGGGCATCTCAGGGCCCACCTAAAAAATATAATTTTTTTATTATTATTTACCCACTATACTGACCCTCGGGACAGTATTGAGGGTCAGTGCAACAAGTGTTACTCTATCTACGGACATGTGCAGGCCTACCTTGTTTAGTGGACAAATTCATCCCTACCCTCCTTACATTTTTGTTATTTTTTATCTCCTATAAACTTTTGATATTACAAATGAGTCTTCCTAATCTAATTATTTACGAATAAGCCCCAACAATCATTGCTTTCTTACAAGTAAGCCTTTTTTAGAGATTTATTTGTAAAACTCTCATGAGCTTATTTGTACTATTTAGAGGCCTTTGACCAATTCAAGGTAGATTGTGAGAACTTATTTGTAAATAGTTTAATTAAGATGGTAAATATTGTACAACATAATTTCAAAGGTTAAAAATTAAAAAAAAACATTTTTTTATTATTCCAATGTGAGAATGCTACAGAATACCTACATTCATACGATACCTAACGCACCGACCAGTTCAAGCACTGACATACTAGGTGGCGAAAAATCTATCTCCCTGGCGGACCTTCAGATAGTTATCCTCCCTCAGGAATGGGAAGTTCATTCAGCACTGAAAGTTACTATGTTCTACGCCATAACAGTGCAGGGTGATTCTAGGCTCCTAGTTTACTAGCAGTCTCCAATGATAGGCTAAACTGCATGATTCCATTCTGAGCCAAATTCCACAAATGTGCCTCTGTTGTTAATTGGAAAGAACATACGTCCAATGCCTGTTATATTAGGGGTTGTGGTGGCTACAATTGGAATCTCCACAACAATAAAGATGTACGAAACTCTGGTCCCCCTCTATACCTTCTACTTTTCTTTTTATAATGATGTAAGAAATAGATATCCTTTGGGGTCTTTTCTCTCTCTTAGGAGTTTTCATTTTTTTATTATTAAAGCTGCTTTTCATTCACATAAAGGAAGAGATACAAGAACAACAAGCCCCAAGGCCATAGAGGAAGCAACAAGAAGTGCCTACACAAACAAGAGCAACATAGAAGACATAATCACACAAAGACTATAGACGAAACCATCAACGCACAATGCACACATGGGTGCCACTGTAACGCCCCTGTCTCATCGACTTAGTTCAGTCATGCCGGCCTACAACAAATCCTCATTGCAGGTGCGTTATAGTGGGAACAATCCAAATATCTACTTATGAAATCCGTGCAGAAAGAGTATACAAAAGAATCGACCATAGCCATTCATAATACAACCATCATTATCACAAGAACAATCCACTGATAAACTACCAAAAATAAGATAACACAGTGTTTTTTTAGGATCTCTAATAACCATGAATAAAATAGTACATCTCCTATGTGGAAGAAAATAAAACTTAATACATCTCTTGCTACTGAATATAAAGCAAAACCTATTACTAGATAACTAGATTCACAACTCAAGCATCAAGCTTATAGGATAATTTCCTCAGTCTTAATTGCTTCAACCGGATCTCCCTCAGCTAAAAAATAAGTTAACATGTAATGCTGAGTCACATAGAACTCAGCAAGTACAAAATAGCCATCAGTTTACGATTTTTCATAATTAGAATATGAGTAAAATGATATGATAATTAAATATCTAACATACTGCAATAATAACTCAAGAGTAATTAAACATACTCTTAAAACATCCACGTCAAGAGTAATTGCATAGTCTTTCATATAAGAGTAAGTGCATAGTCTTTTATATAGATTTACTTACAACTTTAAAGCATGCATAACATGAATCCCTAAGCATTTAAACTTGGATCATCATCATGCATCGAATATCACATAAATACATCATATTTGTCATTCATAATCATGCATCATCTTATCACTTTATAATAGGACATGCATCCAACCACATCATTAAGAGTCATGGTTCATCTTATTCATCACCATCTTCATCTAATAGTAAGGCAAAGTCCACTAGATCTTCGACTGCGCAGTCGAAGGATCGACATATCCCATCTAGGATTGATGTACCTACAAGTAAGCACACTTCTAGAATTTTGACTCGTTACTTCGAACTCTCCACATCTTATTCTTAATCTTTCCCTACAAGAATGCTTTTGTGGGTTGAGTACAACTTGTTGTATCAACAGCCAGTATTATGCCAGGTGCCGATGTTTTTAATTAAAAAAAAAACTTTTTAAAAATTTTTTTGGTCGGTCCTAACCCCCCCTACATGGTCGTATAGTCCGACCTCGGATCGAACGACAAATCAACCCCAAATGGTCGTCTGACCCGAGATTAGACTATACGACCATATAGGGTACCATAGGGGTGACCAAAAAAATTCAAAAAAAAGTTTTTTTAATTAAAAATATCAGTTGCCGGTACAATAAGTTATACTTTTGTGGGTTGGACACTTAACCTCCCATGGTAGCATTGTCCATAGTATTTTTACATCTTAAAACATGTATGTAGTATGCTTCTGTCATAGTGCCAATAACAATATTGTATAACAAGAATTAAATATGTTGTGCAATACACCAAGTACTATGCATAAGATTCTTAACAGGCTTAATTGCATCAGAGACAGGTGACATCAATTTAAAATCGCATTTGAGTTACATAATGCCAATTTAAAAGTTCAGATAGATTTTAAAATCAGTTTCATACATTCACATATTTAGCATAAGTGATTTTTTTCATATAAAATAGCTAATCACGATTTTTACATGGGTTTGAATAAGGTCTACAACTCATAAGAACATGGATTCCTGCATAAAATAGTAAGTCCTCGTAGGAAAATGATCATGCAATAGGACTTTTATTATGCATTTAGTAAGCAGTATCAGGGCAATACTTAGATATATTAACAAGAATTAATCTATACTTAAAAACTAAAGAGAATAAGACATGCATCATGGTCTGTCGAGAAGTTTAATCGCGTCAGGATCTCTTGACGTGAATTCAAATTCACATCAAGGTCCTGTGACATGATTAAACTGCATATTAGGGTTTCTACACAGGTTCTAGGGTTTCACGCATCGCACAAGGATTAAGAAGAAGAGATCATGCATGGGGGGGGCGGGGGGAGGAATTCTATCACATAAATAGAATATGAAATCATCTATTTTCATTTCATTATCATAGTAGTAAGAAAATAGTTTGAGAATATGATTTTTTTTTAATGTAAAAATAACTATAAACCAATGAAAATTCGTCATCACTTGCCTCTAGAACGCAGGACAACCACCACAAGGCCACCTAGGCAAGGCAACTGCACTCCCCTTATGCACTACAGCATTGCAGCGCCGCCTCGCTCATCACGAGCAAAGAACGCTACCTCTCCACTCTAAGGAACTCACCTGATCCTTCTCTCACGGCCGAACTAAGGTTTAGAACATATGAACCCTCTCCCACACACTTAAGAGATATATAAATAGCCTCAAAATCGATCCCCACATGGAAACAAACACCATAAAAGGAAAGAATTCAAGACAGTTCGCATCACAGTCGGACTGTATATTTGCATCAGGACGATATGATGCAAATACAATCCTCTTATTTGTGTTAGCACAACAGGAAACGTATAAGCTCTCTTGGCATGACTATAAAATGGCTCATTTACACCCCTCTAAGGCCTATCTAGGCTACTAATGGGCTACTTCTAACGTGCTAATGGGCAAGGTATTACAGCTATAGATCCGCAAATGTCAGAAGAATCTACTGAAGCATACGAGTAGCCAAGAATAACTTGGACTTGGAGACGTATATCACCGATGGCATACGGAATATGCTCAAATTCTCGAGCCCATACTCTAAAACCCCAGGTCCTCTGAGTGGGGAGAAACCTGAGCTGACAGGAGAAGGATTTATAATAGCACCAAGATACCAGTCCGAGAGGTTCGTCGAACCTCCAAAACACAAAGAGAACAGGGAGAGGGGAGAAAATTGAGGATGGCAGCCACCAAACCTAATAGCTGAAAGGCCGACAAATCAACAAAATGCCCCACAAAACAAGAAAGTTTGCGGAGAGATCCGCCGCGGTTGGGCTTCCGTCCACCACGGCGAGGGGTTCTGGAGAGGAGGCAAGCCGCTCCCCAACAACTGGCAGGTCCTTCATAGCTTTTCATTGGTACGACCGTAAACCACATGTTCATGGAAGTTGGCAACCTTATAACCTAGTTTAAGCATAATCATTGATTACTTTTTTCTTAGATGTTTAAGTACATTTTTATCAAATCATATATATATATAGGCCACGGGTGGCATAATAAACACTATGCCACCTATTCCTAAAATAATTTAATTGATTTGTAAATTTTGATCTAAACAGTTAAATCTTCTTTACTAAGTGAAAATTATAGACGTATAAAAAATCAGTCAATTTTGACATATAAAAGTCATAGAATAGAGAGTAGCACATATGACACTATCTAGACTATTCATGTAAATTTTGACTTGTAAATAATTTATTAATAATAGAGAATGTCTAATTGTTTGGATCAAAATTTAAAATACGATTATACTCTATAAGCAAATAAATCATTGTCACCGAAGACCTAAAGTGATGCTGGTGATTCCTTTTGCACAATTAATCAAGTGCCTGGGCACATCAGAGCATCCTTCATGTGGCAATGAAATGCTTCAATCCTCTTCAAGACCTCATTAATCGCATAGCATTCTAAAGGCGCTAAAATTTGTTTAGATGCACCAATAATAAAGATAGCCTGTCGGAAAACTCAAAATCAGAGTAATGTTATTGTATGACTGGTGTCTCTTGGCACACACTATCTAAGCCATCCGATCAAAATCAGATGACTCAGATTATAAGACGAAGGTGCAAGTGATGCAGGGCATACGAATGCGGGCATCCATCCAACCTCAATCAGAAAGACCTGCTTTTGCACACCCCATCTGATGTGCAGGTTTCTTTTCTTTTTCTTTTTTTCTTGTGACTAAAGTCGACTAATAAAATACCAGATTACTCTAATCTATTGTGCACCTAGTCTGCACAGAAGGGCTCTAGTCACACAGTAAAATCTCTCCTGATCAGCACCACATATAGCTCGATAGCAAGATTTGATAGCACTAAATTATACTTGTGCTTACGATATATAGTTAACTTCTAGTTCAGCAGACGTGGCTGGTCGCCTGGCCAAACGTGCGCACACATGCATGCACGAAGAGAAGGTTTGACACAACACTTCCATAATCATAATAGACAAAGAATAGTTCCTCCACCTGCTCCTTACAAATCGGACCCCCTGCACGATCGTGTAGGGATTTTATTCATACCGTCGGCGAGCGGCTACGGAGGAAGGTGGTCACAAAGGGAGGCGAGGTGGAGACACGTTGTTGGTCGACATGGTACTGTTGTTGTCGAGACTCTTACAAATCACAGAATTCGGGTGTTGAGTTTGAAGGGCTCAAGATCATAAGTATTGGCCACAACTGAAATTAACCAATATAAGACTATTATATAGTCACTCTCACACTTCCCCTCACGGTTAAGATAGACTGTAAAAATTAGATGAAAGGAGGGGACGCAAATTAGAAGATAAACTTTGAGAAGATAAAGTTGGACCAGACTCCTACTCGGATATCATCTTACAAACCACAAAATACGGGTGTTGAGTTTAAAGGACCCAAGATTATAAGTATTGGCCACAACTGAAATTAACCAATGTAAGACTATTATATAGTCACTCCGACAGAGACATGCCCCCACACACGTGAGGTCGTCGGTGACGCACTGCAAGAAGCATGTGGCTCCAGCCTGCGCGTCCAGGGAGGGGCAGTTGGTCATGCAGGTGGCCGCCAGGGTTCCGCACTCGCCCAAGCACAGCTCCAACATCAGGAAAGATGAAATCCCAAAACCGCGGTGTTGAGATTCAGAGGTACAAGGTCATATACGTTGGAATCATAACTTAGAAACCGATATAAGACTAATTGCCTAGGAGCATCATATAGGCCAACAGTCAACACTCCCCCTCACGGCCACCAAACTCAACACCTGGCTCCTCTTATTTAATTTCCCGTTGTAAGATGGTATCAGAGTAAGGCATGTCCCAACTTTGTATTCTTGAATTTATCTTCTAATTTGCGCCGCCTCCTCTTATTTAATTTAGTGTTAGAGTGACTATATAATAGTCTTACATCGGTTAATTTCAGTTGTGACCAGTGCTTATGATCTTGGGCCCTTAAAATGGTATCAGAGCAAGAGTCTGGCCCAACTTTATCTTCTCAAAAGTTTATCTTCTAATTTGCGTCGCCTCTTCTCATCTAATTTTCACGGCCCAATAACTTCAACATGATATCAGAATTCATGGTTACAAATCGGGCCCATGGTTACTAATCGGGCCGTGTACCCTGTGTTTGTGGTTTACGTGACATAGCCTGAAATCGGCTTGCACGTGAAAGGGCGTGTTAAAATAGTCCTATATTGAAAAATGACTAAATCAAAAGTGTTTAATAGATGATGTCTATTTTACTCATTGTCTTAAAGTTTTGAGTTGTATGCCTAATAATTTCAATGTGATATTAGAGTCCATGGTAATGAATCAGGCCACTCACCTCGTATTTGTGGTCCACATGACAGAACCTAAAATCGACTTACACGTGAGGGACGTGTTAGAATATTCATATATCGGAAAAATGATAAAATCAAAAAGTGTTTAGTAGATGGAGCCTACTCTACTCATTGTCTTAAGGTTTTGAGTTGGATGACCCAATAATTTCAACATGCGGAGAAGCCGACCCCTTTGGGGCCATAGGCCGGAGACGCAAGCACCGCCGTGACAGCCAGCACGGCGAAGGCAGCCGGCGGCCGCCACTGGCGCAGCTCCGCGAGCAGCCATAGAGAGACAAGAGGGAACTGTGAACGAGGTGGCGGGCGCTTGTGCCGGGGGTGTTGGTAGTGCTGGTGGAACTGATGGAGTTGATTTATGTAGATACACATATATGCTCATGGTCGTGGATTCAAGGGTCACAGAAGTTGCCCCAGACGGCAGCCAGGCAGCGTGTGAGGATGTGACAGAAGTGTGGCCCGCAGCTCGGCATCGGCCATGGCGTGGTGGAATGCATGGGTAGGAAGAGAGCCTCTAGTTTAGAGGTCCTGCGTGGGTTCTTCGGACATGAGAAGAGAATGTGCAGGCCTTGAAGGGCTATCACGTTAAGCAAGTCAGTCTAAGATCACAAAAAAGACTTTGTTGGGTCGGAAGTAATTTAAAAAAAAAAAAAAGAATGAGGAAGTTGAAGAACGGAAAGAAATCATGACCACTGAGCTGAAAGAACGTGTTGAGGGGCCAAATTGAATGATCGATGCAGTTTGAAGCTAAGTAGGTAACAATTACGTAACACTTTGTCACTTACCTACAGCATGATTGGCTTCTTCCCTAAAAACGATACTGCAGCTTATCTTTCTTATCGTTTATAGCATGTGTTTAGCGAAACTTCTATGTTTAACTTTTAACTTCAACAAAAAATATATTAATTAAAAACATTTATAACTGATTTTAGAAATTCATATAAGTCAAATGCTCCCTAGCAGTCCATTGTGTCTCCCGTCCACGAAGCTCCAATTTAGAGCTTTTAATTTGAAAACTGGAAAAAAATATATAAATAACACTTATGATTTATACAGCGTCCTACGTTAAAAAACTACTAGACTGGAATACATGATTCTCCAAAGATGACCTTAAAGATATTTACGAAAATTAACTAATCATATGATGCATACCAACAGTGTTTCCGTCTTTGTAAGGTCTCTGTCACACTGTATCGAACTTTTGAATTGATGGAAGAAACAGCAAAGCTTTGCAGTTTGATCTTTTGTTCCTACGTATTTGAAGATGTAGCTTTGTTTCACGATCTTTTGATTGCGAGTATGAGAGAATATTTTTTTTATGTGCTTGTCCACGCTTAGAAACGGACGAAGAATCTGAACACATCATGCACAAAGTGTGCATCATATATATATTATGCATCAGCCCCATTATGCATGAGCCTTTACTCACAGATCCATGTGTGAATATTTGAGGGGACCTCATGGGCGTGAATGAATATATGGTTGCGAAATATATTTTTTCCTTTGATTTTGCAAACTTGTTTCACGTAAATATGGGTTGGATTGCAGAAGGTAACAATTAGTTCTCAAGGGGTGGCCTGTTACCGTGTCAAATATAAACCTACAAGAGTAGCAACTCAATAGTACTACTAATAGTAGGATATTAGTTAAACTCTATCAAGTTTGAAAAAATGAAAACAATTTAACAATTTCAATTTTAAGAGAGAGCTTACTCTCTTCTCTTTTTTCTCGCTAACTTTCTTTCCTCTAGGTCTGCAAATGGGTCGAGCAGATCAGTGAATTATCTTGATCCACATGTGACCTGTTGCAGATTAAGAAAGCAAGTTCTTGATTCAAACTCTTTCGTGGAACGGATTGAGGAAACAATATTTATTTTTTCTTATCTGCGAGTGACACATATTGGATCGATTTTGATCCACATTTTTTCGCAGATTTGAAAATGCGTGATTTGGAGTGCACTCTATTATAAATTATAGAGTACTAAAAGTTAATATTTTTATAAGTACAATATGTATATGATAACGTACATACATCATATCAATCTATCTATATTTTTTCAAACAACGAACATGGTTATGCACACACACACAAGGAGATCACTTCCACAATCATAATACGTATACATGGAATTAGTCGTTCCTTCATGTAGTCCTCCTGATTACAATTCAGACACCCTGCACTAGGTAGGGATTTAATTTAGATGCTGGCAAGGTGTGTCTCGCCAGTCGCCCGGCCGAACACACACAGATATATATAGAGGGCTTTGCCACAACACTTGCCATAATAATAATAGGTATAGATCATAGTTCCTCCACCTCCTGCTTAGTTATTACAAACCCTGCACGACCGTGTAGGGATTTTATTCATACCGTCTGGGAGGGGCTACAGAGAGGAAGGTGGTCACAGAGGCGGGCGCGGTGGAGACACGCTGTTGGTCGACACGGTACTGTTGTCGCCGAGGCACGCCCCCACGCACGCCAGCAGGTTGTCCGTGACGCACTGCAAGTAGCACGTGGGTGAAGGCGGCGCGACCAGGGAGCAGTTGGTCATGCAGGAGGCCCCCTCGGTTCCGCACTCGGCCACGCACAGCTCCAGCACCTCCATGGTTTTGATGGTGGAGCCATAGGCCGGGGACGCAAGCACCGCTGCGACAACCAGCACGGCGAGGGCGGCCGCCGCTGGCGCAGCATCGCGAGTAGCAGCCATAGAAAGACCAGAGGAAGTGTTAACGAGGTGGCGGGCGCCGGTGGAGGAGAGAGGTACGTACGTGCTGGTGGTGCTAGTGGCGCTGCTGGTACTAATGGATCCAGTTGATTTATATAGATACACATGTATGTGTACTCGTGGGTACAAGGATCACAGAAGTTGCCGCAGACGGCAGCCGGGAGGCATGTAAAGATGTGACAGAAGTGTGGCCCGCATGGAGTTCGGCATCGGCCATGGCGTGGTGGAATGCATGGGCAGGAAGAGGGCTCTTAGCCTCTAGTTTGGAGGTTCTGCATGGGTTCTTGGACATGAGAAGGGAATGTGCAGGTCATGGAGTCTTAACGTGTACGTTAACAAAGGAATTTAAGATCACAAGAAAGAATTAATCTGTTGGGTGGGCAAGTAATTAAAAACGGGGAGGTTGAAGAACAGAAAGAAAACATGATCACTGAGGTGAAAGAATTTCTTGAAGAGCCAAAATTGAATGATCAATGCAGTTTGAAGCTACGTAGGTAACAACATAATACTATTCACTTGTCCTACAACGTGACTGACCTCTTTCCTTAAAAAAAAGATCACCGCCGATATGGTTGCGGAATATTTGTTTTTTCTTTTAATTCCTCTAATTTTTCAAACTTGTTTCACGTACATAAGGGATGGATTGCAAAACGTAGCAATTAGTTCTTAAACTTCAATGTCACTACTGATGGTAGGATTTTAGTTATACTCTATCAAGTTTGATAAATAAAAACCATTTAACATTTTAGATCTTCAGAGAGAGTTCTCTCCTCCTTTCCCTACCCTTAACTCGCTTTCCTGAGTTTGCTCCCCTTCAAGTGCCGGCCTCAACATTCTTCTTATGTTAATTACAATATTGATGTGTTCTATACTTAACGGTATTAATACTCCAACCAAACGGGAAAATGTTTAATTCACTAGTCCAGTTGGAGTTCATATCAACAATGACCAAATGATCTACACAATTTCCCACTTGAATTACAAATTACTGACATATACTTTTTGTAATCCAAATAAACTACCAGACAACTAAAAAGAACAAATCCTAAACGTACATGAGGTAAGAACAAATTACTGACATATACTTTCTCTAATCCAAATTAATTATCTTCTTTTGTATATTCTTTCTTTTTTATTTTTACATAGAAAAAATAGTAAGACCGAAACATAAGTTTTGGGATTTACTAAAAATCTCAATAGTCGTTTCAAGTGTAAGTTTTGTCAAAAGGAATATGCTAGACGAATTTCACGTTTTAAATCTCATTTATCTGGTGTTGTGGGAGGTGATGTTCAAATATGTCTAAATGTATGTTATGAGGCAGAATCCGATTCGGCCCATTAAAACAAGTCCAACACAAATCAGCCCAACAGCGGCAGTAAATGGCCCCCTGGGAGCCTTCGGCCCGTTAGCGGCACAGTAGCCCTCGGCCCAGCAGGCTTCGGCCCATCAGCGGCCCAACCCCCTTCGGCCCAACAATCGTGTTCGGCCCACTCCGGTGGAGGACTAGACACTATGGCGGTTTACCAGTAAGCCCGGAACATAGTCCTATATCGGCTACCACCGTTAACCATCATCTATCCTCCGCTATAAATACACCGCTATTTATTGCCAAAGGTATGTCTCCGTGACCCTCAAGGACCATAGTCCAAATAGCATTAAAGCTACTCTTCGTCTTCTGAATCGAATCATCTTCAGAAGCTAACTTAACTGTCGGAGGGAGTTCCTAAGGGCCGAAGCCCGGGACTCCTACTGACCGGTTTCTTCTTCTTTCCCTCCTGTAGGGGTTCGGTTCGAATCATCGCCGACCTCCCCGAGTCGATCTCGGCCGCCGACTTCGGACTCCTCCCTCCGGTCTCGACGCCATTCGCCGGCTACTCCTCGCCCGAAGGTGACTCGGTTCCGCACCGCCTGCCCTTCAGCCGGAGGGACCTCGGCCACGCCTTCTAGAGGCTAGCCGACATCCGACCGAGCGACCCTCGGCCTCGGACCTTCGACCGCGTCTCTGCCTCCATCGCCTTCCGGATCCCCGTCGGGCCTCTCCACCGATCCGACCCAGCTCCGGATCCCAAACTTCGGATTCCAGCTTCGGAATCTGGTCGTGATAGCTTCGGCTACATCAGTATCGGATGAAATTCAAGCTGAAGTCTTTCTTGCAATTGGTGGATCAAATAAAAGAAATAAAATCTCTACAAATTCATCAAATATGGGTGAAAGTGGCATAGGATTAACTTCCACATTTCATATTTCAAGTGGCAGTTTACAATAAACAACAATCTCTAGAATGACTCACAAGAAAGACAAAGAGAATTTAGAAAGAAAGATTGCCAACTTTTTTTGTTATGAATAACATTTCATTTAATGTCATTCAATCAAAATCTTTTATTGATATGATGAAGACTCAAGGTAACTATGGGAGTGATTTTGTCATTCCTAATTATTCAACACTTCGTAACAAATTGATTCCAAATTCAAAGAAAGAAGTTGAAGAGTATGTTGTTAATGTAAAAAAAATCATGGATTACAATTGGATATACATTGATGTTCAGATTCTTAGACTGATTTGAAGAAAAGATCTTGGGTCAATGTTCTTGCATATTCTCTATCATGAGTTGTATTTTTGAAGTCTTTGAATGTTCAGAAGAGAGATTGACTGGTAAATTCTTGTATAACATTCTCACAAGAATTATTGATGAAATAAGTGCTGAACATGTTGTACAACTTGTAACTGACAATGCATCTAATTACGAGTCAGCTAGTGATTTGCTTATGGCAAAGTATCCACACTTGTATAAGATTCATTGTGCAGCACATGGGATAAATTTGTTCTTAAAAGATATCTATAGATTTATTCTTTTGATGAAGGATGTTGTTGATGATGAAAAAAAATTTGTTGATTTTATGTATAAACATAAACTTGTGTTACAGTCGATGAGAAAATATACCGAGAAGAAAGAGTTGAAATGACCATATAAGATAAGATTTGCAACCAACTTTTTAATGATTCAATATATTCTTGATATGGAGAACAACATGAGAATTTTAGTTGCATCTTCTGATTGGAGATGATTGAATTATACTAGATCTTCAAGTGGAATGAAAGTTACCAATATAATTCAGAATGAGTCTTTTTGGATTGAAGTTAAGGAGTTCATTGATTCTCTTCAACCAATGATTTTGGTGTTCCGTTTAGTTAATGGTGAAGGATCAACTGCAGGATACTTGTATGATACTATGCACAGATCAAGAAAAGCATTGAAACGAAAGAGAGAAGCAAATGTAAACAAATATGATAGGATGCTGGTTTTATTTGATCAAAGGCGCCAAAAGAATATGGTTCAACCTATTCATAAAGCTGCTGCCATGTTGAATTATGCTTATATGTGCAGTTCATTCTTTGTAAAAAATGATGAAATAAAGATCGAGATTGACTATGTTTTATCTAAGATGGTCAAAGAGAATGAAATGGGTGAGTTTATCAAACAATTGATAGCATATCGTAACAAATCTCCTAAGTTATTCACTTGCACTGGATTGACCTTGATGGAAACAAATCATCTACGAAAGTTTCATGATCATTATCTCTATTATCCTTTCTTTTTGTAATATATTTCAAATTTTTAACTACAACTTTTATAAGTGTTTGGTAGGATTATGTAGGAAATGATGAACATTTTGCCTTTATACGTAAGATTGCAATCCGAATTTTGAGCCAACTATGTAGTTCATCATCTTGTGAGTGCAATTGAAATGCTTGGGAAGCTGCTCAAACGAAGAAAATGAACAAGCTAACTCCATAAATGTTAGAAGATTTAGTATGTGTGAGGATGAATTCAATAATAGTGTCAAAGTTTAAGGATCGCGAAGAAGATGACTTGAAGCCAATTAGTCTTGATAAGATTAATATCCTTATTGATGATGATATTATTGAAGATCATGAAGGTGATTTAGATGAAAATTGTGGAGATGACACTCAAGATCATACTCAAGACCTACTTCGCATGGATTATGGAGATACTTTTAATGAATAAAAATGTGTCTTTTCTTAAACTATGGATGACTTAATTATTTTGAATAATTGTATTGCTTAAGTTATTTAGGATGTTTGTAATATTTAAGTGATTGTAAACTTAAATTGTATTTTGAATCGCATAAGTGAATCTTATGTCTTGGATTGTAGACTTTTTATGAATTTTATTTCGTCTTTGTTTATGACTAATCATGTCATTTTATTTTATTATATTTTCTAATGTAATGACATAAATGATTGCTAAGATTTATTAGATTATTACTAATTTTATAAATACTATCATAATTTAATATTTTGTTACGAAGGTGAAACTTATGTCTTAGATTCTAGATCTTTTCTGAACTTTATTACGTTCTTATATACGTCCAATTTTATTATTTTATTTCATTGTATTTTTTAGTTTGATAGCATATGTGATTGATTCTATGACTAATATCATTTATTTCATATTATTATTTTTTAAAATAAAAAATATATATCATATATATCCGCATTTTTGGCCAATTTTTTCAATTAAGGACATATTAAACACCGTACGTATTCCGTACCAAATATTTGCCGAATGTGAATGTTTCACCGAATATTTGACCATATTAAAAATAATGAATACCGATTTCTACTCGTACGTATCCTGTATTGTATTTTTTCCATACCGTATTTAACTAACTATGGGTAAGAGTTGAGACTTTACAATGCCAACATTTTATAACGACGGCATTCCTTTTCGATGGTACGGATTTTAGTACTTCTAAACCATCTAACTTCGACTTTTTGTATATGAAATTCTATATTTTTTACTTGATTCTCTAGTTTCACCGACTTTGAAAACTTTAGGTCCCCAATGATCCATAGTGCTGAGTTTATTTCTAAGCTTTAGGAGAATAAAGCACAATATAGATACACAAAATGCTTGAATGATGCATTTAGGAACAAATTAAGATGCAAGCTGCGGATGTACTCCATTTGAAAATATTCTCAGAACAAGAGAATCAAGTCGGTCTATCAAATAACATAAGCAAGTTCGGCAGAGAGAAGTGCAGGCTCAGATGCAAGCTCAAGTCTGTCATCATCTAACATTCATTATGCCAAATAACTTAACGCCGGGCTCCATCCACAGGATCAACGATAAAGAAGGGACGTTCCCATGATCTTGTGACATAATAATATATACAATGTAATAAGCAGCTGAGAGGGGAAAAAAATACTTAAATACTGTGATGCAAGAATAGCAATCTCAGTTGAGCTCTGAAGAGGAACATTCCTAGCTCGATGTAGATGTAAACGCCAACTCAAATCATGGCCCCCCTCTGGGGGACCCAGCACTGTATGAGGGCACATGTGTGGCATAAGTCAACCTAGATGGTGGCCGTGCATCTACATGTAGCTCCTGCTCCAGAGAGTCGCAATGCCCAAAGCAAATGAACTCCCATCTCAGCCAATGTAGCACACCTTCTCAAAAAATTCTAGTTTCTACATGGTTGAAAAATATGCAATTGTTCTCGAATCAACAGCACGAATTTAGTTGATTGAAAACTGTCAGACAACCACTGCTTCTACCTGGTATATAAAACCAATAAACATCAATACATCAGTGAGGAACCAAATAATAAATTTTAATGTACCCAGCAAAACTGTGATATGATAGGAAAAATGAGTCAAAACCTTTCTATGTCTATTTAAACTTCAATAACAAATACACTGTATATTTGATGAGGTAAAATTGTTGTTTCCAATGTGGATGTTTACCTGCAAGTTAGTAAATACAGTTAAGCACTATTTTATGCAGAGTGCTGACTAGAGATAATATGACTAAAATTCCAAAAAGTACCATGAAAATCCAGAAGAAAGCAAATGAAACCAACCACAGGAAATACACAAAACTTCCAAAAGGATTATTTAGCAAGTCTACATCAGAGTCAAAATCCCATGAAATGGTGTCTAATTGGTTAGACAGTTGACTGACAGTAAGGTGGTTGTAGAACATAGAATGCTCGTTGGGAAGTACTGTACATACACAAATTACATGGTATTTTACCCGTATGCATGAAACCCTAGAAAAACAAAGTGGCCAACTAATTAAAAAATAAATTTAGCCTGTATGGCTCAATATGCGGGAGTAGCTTTGTTAGTACAAACGCATTTGAATTATAGGCTAGATAGATGGAATATACACAGGTTTCAAGAAGATATCTGTCAGTTTTTTACACTGACAGAAAACTAAAGGCAGGAAAGCCAAAGATTACAGACTTCCATTACTAAAGCAGAAGCATTATGCATACGATTGTGCTACCAAAGATACACAGCCAACAACTTCGATAGCATATTGATGGTTTTTGCTCCGTACAAAAAACAAACGTGCATGGATTTTCTAACTGGTGGAAGAAAATGAAATAGAATGACAATACAAAGTCATCAAAACCGCACAGGATCCTATGGTTACCATATGAAATAGAATGACAATACAAAGGCATCAAAATCACACAGGACCCCATGCTTACCAGAAAATAATAAATTAGTCAC
This sequence comes from Zantedeschia hybrid cultivar, assembly GCA_030544215.1. Lineage (NCBI taxonomy): Eukaryota > Viridiplantae > Streptophyta > Magnoliopsida > Alismatales > Araceae > Zantedeschia > Zantedeschia hybrid cultivar. The sequence goes on from JARZZO010000014.1 coordinate 70,151,283, forward strand.
CAGTAAATGTCATTTGGGCATCTCATCCCCACTTTTCAATAGCCATCCAGCTCCTCTATTGGAAACACAAAGCTCATTTAATACCTGAAATTGTCAAAGATCATCATTAAGTAGTCTGTGCCACATTGATCATTAATGTTCATTATTCACAGGTATACTTGGAGGCAGTTTGCATAGATTTATTTTAAAGGCAGATATTATGTAGACAGTTTATATGAGGATATCCTGAATGAATTGTTTGCAAAATAAAATTCTAACATAGCAGACCGCATCACAAAATTAAACGCATCAACATGCTTTTATCAAGCAACAAAAACAGAAAACAGGGGATGTTCCCAATCAAATGGCAGAGGAAGGATAACAGAAAACATGACCCATCTACCTACAGCTAACCAAGGAAGCAACTACATTAAATGGCATAAACCATGTCTGTGGTTTTGGTTTCTTAACCCTTTGCCCTCTTGGATTTTTGGGTCATTTGCCTCAGGAAGTATACCAACAAAAAACAGTTTGTATACTTACCCCAATAGCACAGCGTTAATCAAGGATACAATTTGTCTCCTGCCACCGCGCCTCATTTGAGATGGACCATTGTGTTTCACTTGGGACAGACCATTGTGTCTCATGAATGTCGAAAACCTAACATGGATTGCTTCCTCAAGCAGGAAATACAAGAGTTGTTCATGTGATTCATATGTGACTTATATTTTGTTGGGCCTCTCTTATGGGTCATGAATGGAGAAGGACATTGGTGGGTGAATCAATTGAGAGGTAATTGAATGCAAGTACAACCACCCTTCAGGCATACATGGTCACATATTGAGGGGCAGGGATGAATGAATCAAAATTCTGATTGCTCAAGACCACATAGGTTTTCTTTTGAAAACTTTGAATATGACCTGAATTATTGATCAGTCAAGCTGGCTCATTTTCTGAACCTACAAGTTATGACTGACTCAAACATTCAGTACCTACTTGGTATGAAGTATTACAAAAGGAGCAGAAGCAACGACCATCAACTCTCGACTTTCAGCAACATCTCTTACATTTGGAAGAGGATTTTTCAGATCAATCATACGTTTTCTATGAGCAACAGAGTGGAGCTAGGAGCAAGACAAAAGGTTGACTTTTGAAAGGGTAGGTGACGCAGCAACAGATGTTTTAAAGGTCTATTCACTCTCCTTTTTTCCCGGAAAGTAGTTGTGGATTGTGACCAATTTTACTAAACAGATGTAGTACAATAAAAAAGGAAGAGGAGATATTCCTCTCCCTTACTAAAGAACACTACCGAAACAAGAGGCACCCGTCCTCCAGCTCTCAATAATAATATGAAAATACTCCTACCCACTCTTAAGAAATTTGACCTCTGTAGCTTCTCTGCATTTCTTCTCTAATTACATGCCCAATTAGCTGGAAATTACCACACATATCACACTTCCTCCCCAGCTGAGCAATCATCTCCCATTGTTAGCAGTGCAAACAAGCTGACTCAAGCTGAGTATTGCCATATTCAGATTTGGTTCGACTAATTCTAATAAGCTCGAATTTGAGCTGAATATCTAAGAATTTGTTGAACTTGGCTCATTTAACATAATAAACGGGTCCATTTCGAGCATCTGCAAAGCGAAACTCAAGCTACCTGTCGTGTGAACCAGTTCGTGTGCACCCGTAGTACCCAGGGTACAGTTTTTGCTGAATATGTTACCATGCATCTTCCAACTTTGAGTAGGAGTAACAGCTTTGAGTAGCCCTCTTGTTCCTTTTGTTTCCTCATTCTGGATGGAGTTCCCTTCAGAGCTATCGCCCAGAATTTTTGAAATGGCCTGCCTTGTTCTGTATCTTCACTGAGGATAACTGCTTTCTCTATTAGCTCTTCTTTACTCCACTCTGAGAGTAGAGAGAGGCTGCCATTTCTATCTTGCAGAAGATCTTCCAAGATGCCTTCTTAGGATCCTTTGATGACTTTTCATTCTATGCCCCTGCCTTGCCTTCAATATAGATCCACAAGAACAGGAAAGATGGGAGGAAGATATAGAAGGCGGAGGAATCAAATCCCCTTCTGCTTCACTAACTAGGCAAGCAAGGCAAATGCATTTACTAACATAGCTTGTAAGCCTAAACCACATCCTTGTAAGACAAGTCCACCTCTCAAAACAAGTTGATCAAGGAGGTTCTACGGTCATTCTCACCCAAAATCCTTGTTGTCTCCTTTACAGTTTCGAAACCTCCAGCAACACAAGATTCATCTTCTACTTTAACTAATAATCTTGCAAATGCCAAGCTGTTTCACAGTTTTGTGTCTTTGTGTACTATTTGCAACCTAACCTAACTATCTCTCCTGTCGGATTATTTAAAAATCCTATCATTTTGGGTCTTTTTGTTTTTATCTGAAGAAATATAGGTCGGTTTTATGTATTTTAGTTTTGGACTATGAGAGCTTGGAATTAACCCTCAGGGAGTCCGGGACTTCGGATCAGGCAAAGATCCGAGTATATGACCTCTCTCCAGTGACATCGATCAGTGTTAATTACGTCAAACAACTGCTCGACAACCCTTGATTAACCGTCCGTTGATACCCTTATAACATGCAACACTATTACTACAGATAGCACATGCATATGAAGATATGTTTTAGGTTAAGTTCTTGACCTCACCCAAGTTTAGGATGGGTTTATAATTGATTGGGGGACTTTTTAAAAGGTTTTGGATTGACTCCGAGTTATCTTGACTGATTCCAAATATTTTAGACCCATAAAGGTATTTTTGTAATTATGCCAAGTTAGAGGGTATAGGGGTATTATGGTTACTTTAAGTTTTTTAGCATTTTAGGGAAACTTGAAAACCCTTAGGATGTATTTTAGGATCATTTTAGACATATTTAAGTTATAGGGGTATTTTGGTAATTTTATCTTAAATCGGGTTTACTAGACTTAGAGTCTATTTTTATATTTTTCTGAAATTTTTATTTATTTTTATCATACTGAGAGTATTTTGATAATTTTACCCATCTTATTAAAGTTTGGAGGGTATTTTGGGCATAGGAGAGGTTTTGATATTTTTTAAGAATTTTCTGTGATTTTTATCATGGGTGAGGGTATTTTTGTAATTTCATTAAGTTCTAGGGCATTTTGGTCATTTCGGGAATTTTATATATTTTCAGATTTGGTTCTATGTTTTATACTGATATTTTTATTAATTTTTATTAATTAATTATATATATGAAGGATATTTAAGTCATATTTTTAGGTTTATGTAATTTCTAGATTTGGTTTTCTGATCTTTACTGAGTATTACTGGTTTCTACAGAATTTTTCTGATTTTTATATTCATTTTACTGATTTTAAATAATTTTCACAGATTTTATTAATTAATTAAACATGAGGGGTATTTAAGTCATTTTTAACTTAAGTATATTATTTTATGAGTCTGTGTTTCATTATTGAGTTTTGATTATGAGTCTAAGATTAGTTATATATGGGGTGAGGCCAAAGATATTTTAGAATATTTAATTATGTACTTATGCATTTTAATTAGTTATTAAACTAATTAATAATTCAATTATGTATGTGAAAATATAATAACATAATGTTACTTATGTAATAGATTCATGAATACACATGCACACACATATACTCAAAGAATAATATAGGCATTTCATTCATCATTTCGGCATAATCCCGTCTTATAGAACAGTGATTTTACAATATAAATTTGGCAGAGCTTCCCCTTAGGAATAAACCTTAGGAAGAGAGCCCTCCGGGATAATATCCTCCAAACGCAGCAAACCCGTGCAAGAACACCGGATTTGGTCTTCAAATGGACAGAATTTCCCCTAGAAAATTTTGAGCCAAAGAGACATGGAGGTCTTCCTCCCCTTGGGGGGGAATTTATAGGCCATGGGAGCCTCAACCGGTGGGGGTACCCACCGTTGGATCTTGAGGTAGGGGGGTGCCACCGGAATTGTTTGAGGTGGGGGGTACCCACCGAAATGCTTCTCTCTCTTCTCATTTTCTCTTTTTTTTTATTTAATAAGGGTGAGAGGAGAGAGAAGTTAGAGAGGAAGGGGGGCCCGGTGGGCACCCCTACCGGTTGGACCCCCCCCCCCCCCCCACACCCCACCGGTTGGGGAATTGTGGGGGGGGGGGGGGGGGGGGGGGGGGCTTCCCCCTTTTTCTTTAAAAAAGGGGTTCCAATAAATGCCCCCTACGAGACATGTGCCGGAGGTGAAGACAACGGTGCATGTCTCGTGCCCCATTTGGCTACAAAAATCATCATTTTGCATGCTTGAGGAGTTCTCAGATGCAGCATGCCGGTGTTGTCTTGATGAATTCCCGTGTCTTGCCTTATGTATCTGCGGCTATTGGGGGAAGTCAAATGGCGTCTCGTATATGCCAGGCGACGCATCGCTTCGGCTTGCTATGCATATGCTCTATCTGAGCTTATCTGGATCCCGATGACCCTCAATTTTGGTACTTTAGACACCTCAAGATACACCTAGGAAATCTTGTTTTCATAACTTTTCGACTTTTCAGATGTATTTGCAAGTGTCCAACCCCTCTGATTATGGGAATCCTCTTGGCCTTCATGACTTGAAGGTTCCCCGAGAGTTGATGCCGCTCGAATCTTTCGACGTTTACTTGGATTCTGAGAGATCTCTTGGCCTTCACGACATGGAGACTCCTTAAGAATACACAGGCGAGTCGTTTAATTCTTCCGGCATTTGCTCTATCTTGGGGTATCAGTACCTTATATTGGCATTTCCAGGAGCTCCGCACGAAGCGGTCTGGACTGGCCTAATATCTGGTTCATAGCAATTTGACCTTGTCCTATGACTTTATTAGGACTTGGTCGATTTTTGTTTTTCGAGACTTTTATTGCAGCTCTCTGGCGCTGATTTCCTCTCTCTATCTTCTTGCAGTTTATTGTCTTTGTCCTCATGGCCTACACGGAAATTCCTCCCATGGCGAGGCACAGGGAGGACGATATCCCGGTCCCGCCAATTGTCGAGTAGCCCTTCGTCAAAGCGGACCGAGATTGAAACTATCGAGGCAGCTAATGCAGCTTGGGTTGCAGAGACTCTTGTGCTCCAATATCAGAAGGATATTGTCGTTTCTAGTACCACGGATGCCCAGATTGCTGCTCTGCGCCAACAGGCATATATTCTTGAAGCTTTGTTGGAGGGAGAACTCTCATTTTGTGGCAGCCATCGAACATCGCTTCGACTGGTATTCCAGAGATGGATCCGAATTTCTTCGAAGGCCTGAAGTTTTCCATTTTACCGATGGACGGTCTATTGCAGTCTCTGGCGGGACATGGCTCTTCCCTATACCAGACTTGATTTGCTATTTCTCTATTGTAGTTCTTGTTGCCTCCCCTTTTGTCGAAGAACTCGAACTACCCCGCAGACTCGTCTCGAGCTCCACAATTACTTCAGTATATTATTTCTGAAGATCAATGCTAAGCTTGAGTGGTATGAATTCTTTGTTGTATATTGCATGTATTATTATTTTTTCTCTTTTTTTTTCATAACTAATACTAGCGCCTTTTCAGGTTTTCGCCAGCATTAGCCCCTTCTTATTTTTGCATGTGCGCCTTTGCGGTTTTTACACAGCGGGGTTACCCGATTTTGCCTAAGGTGCCCATTCGGATTTTCACCTTAGCTGGGTATAAGACTTTTTTACCCTTAACCGATCCCTTTGAAGATGAGATCAATTAAGTCCATCCGGACACCTTGTTTTTAAGCCCTATTTCTTTCTCTTTTTTTTTGTAGGGAATTACGGCTTTCTTGGAAACCACTAAGGAAATTCTTGTAGGGAACTGAGGCTTCCCTGAGAACCGATAAGGAAGTTTATGTAGGGAACTGAGTCTTCCCTGAGAACCGATAAGGAATATATGTAGGGAACCGAGGCCTCCCTGTGAGCCGCTAAGAAATATCTGTAGGGAACTGAGTCTTCCCTGAGAACCGATAAGGAATATATGTAGGGAACTGAGGCCTCCCTGTGAGCCGCTAAGAAATATCTGTAGGGAACTGAGTCTTCCCTGATAACCGATAAGAAATTTTATGTAGGAAACTGAGTCTTCCTTGAGAACCGATAAGGAATATATGTAGGGAATTGAGTCTTCCATGAGAACCGATAAGGAATATATGTAAGGAACTGAGGCCTCCCTGTGAGCCGCTAAGAAATATCTGTAGGGAACTGAGTCTTCCCTGAGAACCAATAAGGAATTATATGTAGGGAACTGAGTCTTCCCTGAGAACCGATAAGGAATTATATGTAGGGAACTGAGTCTTTCCTGAAAACCGATAAGGAATATATGTAGGGAACTGAGTCTTCCCTGAGAACCAATAAGGAATATATGTAGGGAACTGAGTCTTCCCTGAGAACCGATAAGAAATATATGTAGGAAACTGAGGCCTCCCAGTGAGCCGCTAAGAAATATCTGTAGAGAACCGAGTCTTCCCTAAGAACCGATAAGGAATTATATGTAGGGAACTGAGTCTTCCCTGAGAACCGATAAGGAATATATGTAGGGAACTAAGTCTTCCCTGAGAACCGATAAGGAATATATGTAGGGAACTGAATCTTCCCTGAGAACCGATAAGAAATATCTGTAGGGAACTGAGTCTTCCCTGAGAACCGCTAACGAATATCTGTAGGGAACTAAGGCCTCCCTGTGAGCCGCTAAGAAATATATGTAGGGAATTTAGTCTTCCCTAAGAACCGATAAGGAATTATATGTAGGGAACTGAGTCTTCCCCGAGAACCGATAATGAATTATATGTAGGGAATTGAGTTTTCCCCGAGAACTGGTAAGAAATATCTGTAGGGAACTGAGTCTTCCCTGAAAACCGATAAAAAATCATATGTAGGGAATTGAGTCTCCCCTGAGAACCGATAAGAAATATCTGTAGGGAACTGAGGTGTAACGACCCGCCACCCTATAATCGGGGATCCGATTACTAAATGGGTACCGAATCATTAATTTAGAAACAAACCAGGATCTAGATAAGTCTGGTAAATAAATAATAAACTAAGCTAAACATTCACATCGCATTGAATTAAAAGGGAAGTGCAAGAATTAAAAGTTATTACAATGCGACTCGACACAGCAAATAATTACATACTCCAACTAAAAAGAAATAATTAAGCGTACAGGCCAGAAAATAAAAATAACAACTACGTCGGAGCATACCCCGGAATAACAGCTGCTGACGCGCAATTCGAAGCAGTACACACCTCGCTAAACCTGCCTGGAGCCCTCACCTAAAAACCGCAGGGGTGAGTCTCAACGAAAAGACTCAGTAAGGATCCTTCGATCCCCACCGCCCACTCACGCACCCACAAGTGCAGTAACACGGCTAAAGGTAAAGTAAGCAAGTAAGGCAGTAATTACTATTCTTAAATCTCGATATAAATCACATGCATTCGAAATGTAACATGTATATCTCTGAAATCATTCTACCAGGAAAATACGCCAACCACGCAACCGAAAGTGGGAAACACCGACCTGCCGAGACCAAACAGTAACCCCTCGAATAACACGCTAGCTACTCCGGCCCAACTGGCTCAGGTGGTTACTCCTTCCCGCAGAACGAGTGACACTTCACAGGTACCTCTCCGACACCGGTACTAGCTAACCCCGGAGTTTACCAGGTGACCCTCTCTCACTAGGCGTCACCCCGCCACTGCTCCCACCGGCGCTGTGTCCCACCCACACCGACACAAGATGACAAAGCGCTACAACTGTCACTCTAGGTCCACAGTCACACGAAACATAACACGGTGCGATCCGGTCACATAGAAATCCTCATCCTCGAGTGCGATATCAAACATGCAATTAACCGAGCTATCTAACAGTGTAAACACATATTAATAACATGAATTAGTGTGATTCTATCTTGAATCGCGTCGCCCAAGGCCGACGCCATTCAAACATCTTAAAACTGGTTCATAAAAACTCGGCCTCAGAACCTGGCGTAAAACACGTCGCCACAGGTAGCCGCCTTTTGAAAGGCGTCGTTGTCCCTCGTCGCCTGATAACGACCGAAACAGGGGCAGGCCATGGGGTGATTTCCTCTAAAATGCGTCGTCCACGCAAGTTGCCTTTTGAAAAGACGTCGCTGTCCCTAGACGCTTATCTGTCCCAAGACATGGTCTGTTTTTGGGCTAAATCGCGTCGTGAATGGGAGCCGCCTTTCTAAAAGGCGTCCCTGTCCCTCGACGCCATTTAGTCCTGACAGACAGGTTCTTCCCCCGCGTCTCCCGATCCACGGGGTGGGATTTCCTCCCCAAAAATCGTGTAAAAATACGAAAAACATGGAGAATGGGGAGAAGAACCTAACTACCCATTAGAACACCAAATTTCTCATTTCATGCATTTAGTATTTTCACCCCGAAAATACCCCTAATCATGCTTTAAAGCGGGAAAACATGATTTTTAATGAAATACAGTGGGAATCGTTACCCTACCGGTTACTCGAACTCCTCCAAGCTCCAAGCCGCCCACCCGTCTCGCCCCACGCCGCGGAGGAGGTAGTGGTGGGAGTTAGGAGGTCGATGGAGTGGAGGGAGAGACGAAATGGTGGGAGGAAAAGATGGAAGGGGAAGAAGCGTTGCCGGAATCGCCGGAGGAAGGGAGGAGAGAGAGAAGGAAGGAAGAAATGAGGGAAAGGAAAGAGGGTTCGCGGGGTAACCAGAAACTGGGTAAAACACGTCGTGAGGTACGGACGCCTATCAGTTGACGTGACGGGCCGTACTCACAGAACTCTGAAACGCGTCGCCTATCCAAGACGCCGTTCAGACGACAAGACCGGCACCATACACTGACAACCCAGGGTCGTACTCTGAATGACGTCGTCCATCGAGGACGCCTTTCAGACGACAGGACAGGACCGTACTCTCGCGGCCCGAAGCCCGCCCACGTGGCACAACAGCCACTCAATTAAATGGCGTCCACTCAGCAGGACGCCGTTCAAAAGGCGTCGTGCATCCTAGACGTCATTTAGAAGGCACTCCCCAGACCCAACAGGGCCCAAACTAGGGGATCCAACTCAGAAATTGACCCGATAACCGGATCTGAAACCTCAGTCCTTACATAAGGCCTCCTTGTAAGCCGATAAGAAATTATATGTAGGGAATTGAGTCTTCCCTGAGAGCCACTAAGAAATATCTGTAGGGAACTGAGTCTTCCCTGAGAACCGATAAGGAATATATGTAGGGAATTGAGTCTTCCCTGAGAACTGATAAGAAATATCTGTAAGTTTTCGAGAAAATAGGGCTCAAGGTAGCCGTGGATTTGTGATAGAAACGGCTCCCGAAGACCGAAGATTTTGAGATACTGTGCCTCCCGGGGGCGCAAGACAATTAGTTGAATTTTGGGATACAATGCCTCCCATGGGCGAAAAGGAAAAAAATGGCTTTTTCTGGGATATATCTGCCTCCCGTAGGCGAAATATGAACTTCAGGATTTAAAGCCTCATGTAGGCGAATTCCGGGGTTTAATGTCTCCCGTAGGCGAAATATGAATTCTAGGATTTAAAGCCTCCCATAGGCAAATTCCGGAGTTTAACGCCTCCCGTAGGCGAAATATGAATTCCGGGATTTAATACCTCCCGTAGGCGAATTCCGGAGTTTAACGCCTCCCGTAGGCGAAATATGAATTTTCAGGATTTAAAACCTCCTGTAGGGAGAAATATGAATTCCAATATTCAAAGCCTCCTATAGACGAAATATGAATTCCGGGATTTAATGTCTCCCGTAGGAGAATTCCAGAGTTTAACGCCTCCCGTAGGCGAAATATGAATTCCAGGATTTAAAGCCTCTCCGTAGGCGAATTCCGGAGTTTAACGCCTCCTGGAGGTGAAATATGAATTCCGAGATTCAAAGCCTCTCGTAGGCGAAATATGAATTCCGAGATTCAAAGCCTCCCATAGGCGAATTCAGGAGTTTAACGCCTCCCGTAGGCGAAATATAAATTCCAGGATTTAAAGGCTCCCGTAGGCAAATTCCAGAGTTTAACGCCTTTCGTAGGCGAAATATGAATTCCGAGATTCTAAGCCTCCCGTAGGCGAATTCCGGAGTTTAACGGCTCCCGTAGGCGAAATATGAATTCTGGGATTTAATGCCTCCCGTAGGCGAAATATGAATTCCGAGATTCAAAGCCTCCCGTAGGCGAAATATGAATTCCAGGATTTAAAGCCTCCCGTAGGCGAATTCCGGAGTTTAACGCCTCCCATAGGCAAAATATGAATTTCAACCCATCACGGCACACCAGTGAGATTGGTGTATACCAGAGGCAATTTTAGGATACAATGCCTCCTCGGGGCAGGAAGGAGAAATTTCGACCCATCGCGGCACGTTGATGGGACTATGATATATGAGGAGAATTTTAGGATATAACATTCCCAGGGACGCGAGTAAGTTTTTCGTATCGTCTCCAGGGGTGAATAGGAAAGCTTTAAGATACAATGCCTCTTCGGGGCGATAAGGAAATTTTCAACTCTTCGCGACATGCCAGTGGGACTGGTGTATGCCAAGGGAAAATTCAGCATACAACGCCTCTTCGGGGCGGTAGTGAGAAATTTCAGGATACAACGCCTCCTCGAGACGGAAATAGAGATTTTAGGATACAACGCCTCTTCGGGGCGGTAATTGGAGATTTCAGGATACAACGCCTCCTCAGGGCGATAATGAGAATTTTAAGATACAACACCTCCTTGGGGCGGTGGTGGGAAAATTTAGGATACAACGCCTCCCAGGGGCACAAGGACTTTGGTGTTTCGGTATGAATTATTGACAGATATTTTTCCGGTGGAACGAATGATTTTTTAGCCAAGAGGGTGAAATGCTCTTCCTGACCCAATCAAGTGAGAAATCGAGTTTCCCACTTCCTTGTCGAGTCGGGAGGACGTCATCATCGTCGCCTCGGTTGTAGCCATTGATGGGATAATTTATATGCCACTTATCCAATGTAAAGTGACACCAAGGATTTTCTCGTCATTGACGACTCTGATATCCTCCCTAAGTAGGAATATGGGAAAACTCGATCCCTGCCTGAGACAGGCCGAGAGAGCTCTTCCCCCACCGAAATATGGCTATATGCATATTTTGAACACACTTGGTACGAACGGCTTCTATGAGCCATACCCTGGTGAGTTGTTGGATGGTGATGATTTTTTTATTATTATTATTTTTAACTAACATCGGCGCCCTTACGAGTTTTCACCGAAACTAGCTCCTTTTATTTTTTTTGCCTGTGCGCCCTTGCGGGTTTTCACACAGCAGGGTTTACCCATTTTTTCCTAAAACGCCCTTTCAGGTTTTCACCTCAGCTGGGTTTTAGACTTTTTTGCCCTTAATTAACCCCTCACAGGAGCGGGACCAATCAAGTCTATCGGGGCACCTCATTTTTTAAGCCCCACTCTCTCTCTCTCTCTCTCTCTCTCTTTTGTGCTCATGGCTCAGCGAATTACGCTCATTGCGTAATCGCATGTGGCTGTGGGGGATTCACCAAGTACTTCCCCATATTTATCTTTCCTTCTTGAATCAGCTTTTCCACTTCATCTTTGAAAATGAAGCAACGTTCAATTAGATGAGTGATGAAGCGGTGGTATGGACAGTAGTTGAGTGCATCTATCCGATGCATTTCTTCTTCCCTCTTTGGCTTGGGCAGAATAATTGCTTTTCTGCTCATACACAACTCGAAGAGTTCTTTGGTCTTTTCCTTTGGGAAGGAGTATGGTCTCTTGAGCTTTTTTTCCAGGGATTCAGTATCTTTAAAACTTATCCCTATTTCTGTATCAGCAACTTGTTTTCCCCGGGAACCTTGTCTAGCTGCAAAGGTGGCTTCAGGAGTATTGTCGTGACTTTCACAAGCTTTCCATTTGAGCACCATTCCCTCTCGGTACTAGGCTTCTGGTACTTCCTTTAAGTCTATGATATGTTTGCCCTTCTTCTTTAGAGGACGGCTGCATTCTGGTCCTGGCTCCTCAAAGGAGAATGACCTATTGATTCTGTCCATTATCAGGACTTCTGTCCATTGTCTTGCAAGACCTTCCATTACTTGAGTGAGTTCATACTGTTGATGAGAGATTTGTCCCAAACTCACTTGAATCCCCTCCAATGCGGTCATGATGGGCCCCTCGAGAGTGGAAATTGTTGGAGTATATGATGGAGTTATCTTTTGCTCCAGTGAGATTTGCCGGTGGGAGAGCTATATCAGACCCATCTGAATCTTCTCTAGTGTTGTCATAATGGTATTGCCTCCTACTCCGGCGAAACTTGCCGATGGAAGAGCTGTGACATACTCATCTGAATTTCCTCCAGTGCCGCCACGATAGACGCTTCTGGAGTGGGGGTCGCTGGAGGATATGATGGTATCACTTCCTGTCCCGGAGGGGCATCTATATTCTTATTTGCATGCTCTTCTTCTGAGGAGTTTTCATCCATGTGGACGACATTTGCTGCAAATGTTTGTCTGGGCATTCGATGTGGCTGAGGCCGGTCTACCAGATATTTTCCGATCTCCACGGTCCCTTCTCGGATGAGCATTTCAATTTCCCCATTGCAAATATAACAATCCTCTATTACATGTCCCAACATACGATGGTACATGCAATAGTTGGGTTCATCTATTTTACCAACTTCTGCTTGCCTTTTTGGTTCAAGTAGCATCAAAAGATTTGCCCGCATGCAGACGTTAAACAACCCTCTTGTATGCTCTCTGATGAAAGAGTAAGGCATTTTCCTTCTCTCATTAAGGGTGGCATATGATCCCCTTCTATTGGATGTTGAGGCATTTGAATTGTTCTTGCCCCCTGTATTTTCTACAGCCAAGGCAAAGTCTACGGCATTGACCTCTTCTGTATCCATATTCTGCTTCTTTGGGACTTTCCCCCCAACGGAGGCAATGGTTGGATGGTCTGCAAAGAATATTTCGACCTCCGTCACAATGTTATTTAGCTTATCAAAGTTCCTGACATTTGCGTCAATCACCTTTTCACTTATTTCAGGCTTTAAACTCCTTTTGCACAATCGCCCCGCATCCTCGTGGGCCGGCGGATTGTCGCATTTCATGCAGAGATTCCGTCATTTCTTGATATAGTCGGTGGCGTATTCATTCATACCTTGCTTTAGTGTCACCAATTCAGTGATGATGACCTTTCGTTCCGACACCTTAAAGTGATCGATCAACTTTTTCTACATTATCTCCTAGTTGTTAATATAGTTGCACTTCAACTTTGCACACCATTGGAATGCAGTGCCCGTGATAGAGGTAGAAAAGAACCTCAGAAGATAGGCATCATCAGTAGCCAGCTCTCCCAAGTCACTCATATAGTGGGCAATATGCTCCTAGGCCGATCCTTTCCCGTCATACCTAGTGAATTTAAGACACTTGTTGTGATCCAGCGGGAGCTTCTTGAACATATGACGTACTGGGAATGGCACTTTGTATAAGTCGAATGTGCCTATTCCGTCGTCTTGATCTGCTATTTTGGCTTCAACAATTTGCTAAAATAAGATGCTTTTGCAATGTTGTAGCATCATCTGCAGAAGCATGAGATTGCTGAACATTATGATTGGGCTATACAACCTGATCTTCTTGTATCTCATTAGGGTTGAAGTTGACCTCTGCAGCTTGCGGTCTTATCACCGTTGGCATAGGTACTACCCTTAGAGGTGGTGCATTTACTGGGGGGACTTGAGCTATCATTTGCTGCTCCTCCATCTTTTGTATTAGGCCATAGAGCAAGGCCCTGAGTTATTGATTTTCTTGCCTCATCTCCTCCATAGTCTGAGGTTGTATTTGATCTTGAGGTTGTTCTGGAGCGACTTCGATATCTGAAGCATTTGTCCTGTCTTCATCAGCTCCTCCAACAGCATTGCTACTGCCAATTTGTGGTGGCTCTGCCCCCTGGCTTCCTCGATTCAGCAAGTGCATAGCCTGCTCTATTTGACGGGTTATGGGCCCGCCCCGTTGCATCATATTGATAATATCATTTGGGTCATCCGGTAGGAAAAGCTGCCGGTTGGTAATACTAGAAGTGTAGCATTTGGGTTATGTCATTCTTTGTCATTCTGGCAGTTCTCTTCTTTTTGTGAGTCGATCGTACCAATGCACCCAACCGCTCGAGGACAGATGTCTGTTGCCAGACTTGTTCCTACGCCTTATAGGCACCTTTTCTCTTTTGACCTTGTAGAGAACGAGGCCGGGTAGTTGAATTGGTTATCTACCCATCAGGCTCTATGAGATGTTGAGGTTGTTGTCCTGCTAAGGTGACCAAGCCTGGCGAATTTTGCGGGCTTCCTCTTTGGTTACCCACATTTCCTTTATGCGGAGGCTCCTATCATCCGTTGGATTGCCCTAAATCCGAGACATAAGTTTGCCCCCATTACGAGGCATGGAGTTGCCCCCATTCCGAGGCATGGAGTTGCCCCCTGCTCGGGGTGTAGCATTGCCCCGTGCTTGAGGCATGGTAAGCTCTGATATAGTTATTGGCTCCCGACAAACAAGGGCCTTTGGAGTCCTCTTTTTCTTTTTGAACGTTGCCCCATCTTGGCAAACCTTCGGTAGAATCCCGAACCAATTCTGGACAGGAACTGTTGGGATATGATGGATCTTAGGAATGATGGGTTGCCCGCCATCCAGACGAATATGCAGGTTCCCCACTAATATAGTTTTCCCCATCCTGAACGGGCTTGCAGTTAGAACCTTCCGCTTTTGTCTCATGTTGGACAAGGAGGCTGGAGAGATGTTGATGGTATTAATGGCGAGCACTCGCCTACGTCGGTCGCCGTTGTCACTTCTTCTGACGCGGGAAGCGCGTCTCTTCTTCTTCTTTTCCGGAGCAGGCTCCGGCGCCAGAACGACCCCTAGAAAATATGGAGATCCAATCACCGCGGGAAAGTCCCCGAAGCATGTTGGTGTGGTCAGATATCCACACTGTGTGTAGGTCGCCACCACAAGTAGGCCGTACGTGACCCTTGCCGCCATTGTCGTCTTTTAAGCATAAACTCAATCACCTGCATAAGATATGACAAAGTTAGTAGTAGAGTTGTGGTGAGGACATCACCGGACGGAGAGATGAAGGGAAAGAGAGGTCCTACCGGGCGTGCCATTTGTTTGCAACCTAACCTAGCTATCTCTCCTGTCGGATTATTTAAAAATCCTATCATTTTGGGTCTTTTTGTTTTTATCTGGAAAAATATAGGCCGGTTTTATGTATTTTATTTTTGGACTATGAGAGCTTGGGATTAGCCCTCAGGGAGTCCGGGACATCGGATCAAGCGAAGATCCGAGTATATGACATTTTTCCACTGACCTCGATCAGTGTTAATTACGTCAAACAACTGCTAGACAACCCTTGATTAACCGTCCGTTGATGCCCTTATAATATGCAACACTACTACTACAGGCAGCACATGCATATAAAGATATGTTTTAGGTTAAGCTCTTGGCCTCACCTAAGTTTAGGATGGGTTTATAATTGATTGGGGGACTTTTTAAAAGATTTTGGATTGACTCCGAGTTATCTTGACTGATTCCAAGTATTTTAGACCCATAAGGGTATTTTTGTAATTATGCCAAGTTAGAGGGTATAGAGGTATTATGGTTACTTTAAATTTTTTAGCATTTTAGGGAAACTTGAAAACCCTTAGGATGTATTTTAGGATAATTTTAGACATATTTAAGTTATAGGGGTATTTTGGTAATTTTATCTTAAATCGGGTTTATTAGACTTAGAGTCTATTTTTATATTTTTCTGAGATTTTTATTTATTTTTATCATACTGAGAGTATTTTGATAATTTTACCCATCTTATTAAGGTTTGGAGGGTATTTTGGGCATACGAGAGGTTTTGATATTTTTTAAGAATTTTCTGTGATTTTTATAGATTTTTATCATGGGTGAGGGTATTTTTGTAATTTCATTAAGTTCTAGGGCATTTTGATCATTTCGGGAATTTTATATATTTTCAGATTTGGTTCTCTGTTTTTTATTGGTTTTTACTGAATTTTACTGATTTTGTTATTAATTTTACTGATTTTTATTAATTAATTAGATATATGAAGGATATTTAAGTCATATTTTTGGGTTTATGTAATTTTCAGATTTGGTTTTCTGATTTTTACTGAGTATTACTGGTTTTTACAGATTTTTTCTGATTTATATATTTATTTTACTGATTTTAAATCATTTTCACAGATTTTATTAATTAATTAAGCATGGGGGGTATTTAAGTCATTTTTTAACTTAAGTATATTGTTTTATGTATCAATATTTCATTATTGAGTTTTGATTATGAGTCAAAGATTAATTATATATGGGGTGAGGCCAACGATATTTTAGAGTATTTAATTATGTACTTATGCATTTTAATTAATTATTAAACTAATTAATAATTCAATTATGTATGTGAAAATATAATAACATAATGTTACTTAAGTAATAGATTCATGAACACACATGCACACACATATACTCAAAGAACAATATTGGCATTTCATTCATCATTTCGGCATAATCCCGTCTTATAGAACAGTGATTTTACAATATAAATTCGGCAGAGCTTCCCCTTAGGAATAAACCTTAGGAAGATAGTCCTCCGGAATGAAAAATATCCTCCAAACGCAGCAAACCCGTGCAAAAACACCTGGTTTGGTCTTCAAATGGACAGAGTTTTCCCTAGGAAATTTTGAGCCAAAGAGGTATGGAGTTCTTCCTCCCCTTGGAGGGGAATTT
This sequence comes from Zantedeschia hybrid cultivar, assembly GCA_030544215.1. Classification (NCBI taxonomy): domain Eukaryota; kingdom Viridiplantae; phylum Streptophyta; class Magnoliopsida; order Alismatales; family Araceae; genus Zantedeschia; species Zantedeschia hybrid cultivar. The sequence continues at coordinate 70,168,026 of JARZZO010000014.1, forward strand.
ATAGGTCATGGGGGCCTCAACCGGTGGGGGTACCCACCGTTGGATCTTGAGGTGGGGGGGTGCCACCGGAATTGTTTGAGGTGGGGGGTACCCACCGGAATGCTTCTCTCTCTTCTCCTTTTCTCTTTTTTTTATTTAATAAGAGTGAGAGGAGAGAGAAGTTAGAGAGGAAGGGAGGCCCGGTGGGCACCCCCACCGGTTCCCAACCGGTGGGGGGTGCCACCGGTTGGAATCCCCCCCCCCCGGTTTGGGAACCGGTGGGGGGCTTCCCCCCTTCCCCCTTTTTCTTTAAAAAAGGGGTTCCAACATGTAGCTCCTTAAATATACCAAACAGAGCCACCAGCACTTGGAAAACCTCCACATCTCACGGAGAATATTAAACTCTGACTCACCAAACCTTGCTGAACTTCAACCTCGTCTTCCAGCCACCACTGCTTCAGCTTGAGCCTTGATCACCAGCACGGACAAAACGAGCGGCAGGACATCCACTGACCCACCTTACTCGACTTCTACTCCAGATTTGTGTGAAAGCATGGGATCCACAGTGCATTAATAGCTGGCCTCTTCTTCTTACTATCTTTCGGAGCCGCTGCGCATACTTAACATTGCCTCCAAGATGAGGTGTTCTTCCATGGGCATGAGAAGCTTCAATCCCTATTCCCTGTACTACCAACATATTAGGCATTCCTCCAAGATCCCACAGCAAGTCCTTCGAAACATTGACAATACCTGTAGTGTCTGACCACACTATTGAAACCCCATTGATCAGCAGCATCTCTCCGACCCTGTCGCCTCCTCCCATTGTGCTCCACTCTACTGTTCTTCACTCTCTCGTCCTCTTGTTCTTTCATTCTCATGCACTTGACTTTGAGATAATATTTTCTTATGTACTCTCTGTTCACCTTACTAAAGGACACACGTGCCAAAGAAACAGAGGTGTTTAGGGTTAACTGTCTGGGTGGAGGATGGACCTTGAAATCAGAAGGCCGGACAGTGAGATTAAGGGGTTGGGCTACATGGTGCGTTTAGTAGTTGCTTGTGCACCAAGACGTACATAGTTGACAGATGGACATGGAGATGGGAAAGTAGAGGGGTGCTTTCTGTTAGATCTGCACATAGGTCCATCGTAGACGTAGGGCCCCAATCTCCCAGGCTTAAGGCCAGAGTGGCATATCGGATCTCCCCTGAGGAAGAGGGTCTTCATTTGCAGGACTCTCCAAGGAAGGTTACCAGCTTGAGATAGACTAGCACCACTTACATATGGTGCATGCATCTATGCCGCATCTTTTGTTGGTTGCTTATTTCCCCAGCTCGTCAAGCTCGAAATATTCAGCAAAGAACAAGCCTGATGCCGAAAGCAAGGCCAGATGACTTGGAGATGCTTTTCAAGGTTTGGATAAGAAATAGAATGTAGAGGAGAGAATAGTTCCGTGGTTGTCTGTACATGCTACTCTTTAGACCATTCACAAAGAACAGATCAACAGAATAATACAACCTTCAACAACATTAGCAAATCCTCACATCCAAAAGAAAAGAGAGAAGAGATTTCCTTGTAGGTCTTTCTTGAATTGCAAGATCTGCATGGGTGATTCTCACTTTCTCCACGTGTATATTTTCATCTTATCAATAAAAATCCTTTGTTATGTTTTTCTTCCAACATTGTTACTAGTTAATTGAGTTTCAATCATGCCTTGTTTTCCCCCTTGAACACCATGCCATGCCTCTTCCTGCGTTTCGAGAGTGGATATGTTCAGGGTAATCTGAAAATTCTCCTGAAAAAGGCCCTTGTGAATATTCCAGGAGATGCCACTCTTCACAGGCCCTACAAACAGTGCTAAAGATACTTTCAATGGAGAACCGGATGAAAGACTTTTGAAGCCTCAAATTGACCTTTACTTTTGAAGATAGAAGAAGAAAGAGAGATAGGTGGGCAGAAAATAGGGGTGCGGTTGCTCTCTCTGTCTCACACAGAGAGGCCAACCAGCACAAAGAAGCTTTTATACATAGGGCATCATAACTTATAATGACCAAAGACCAGTTTACCCTTGTTAACATAAAGGGCATGGATAAAACCAGAAAAAATAGAAAAACAGAGAAAAAACCAACAAACACATAAAAGGTCTAAACTGCCTTAACTAAAGACTATTTTTCACTACACTCCTCAAGATGAGCATGGATATTAAGCATACCCAGCTTGTTAATTATATTCAAAAATTCATCCCGAAACAACCCTTTAGTGAAAACATCAGCTAGCGGTTGGCCGGTGTTAATATATGGTAGACACAAGTATCCACTATCAAACTTCTCTTGAATGAAGTGTCTATCAATCTCGATATGTTTTGTCCTATCATGCTGAACCAGATTGTTGACAATATTGATGGTAGCTTTGTTGTCACAATAGAGTTTCATAGGCACCTTGATAGAGATACCAATATCCTAAAGTAACAATTGTATCCATAAAAGTTCAGCAACTGATTGGGAAATAACTCTGTATTCCGCCCCTGCACTGGGCCTAGCACATATTGTTTTTTGCTCCTCCAAGTGACAAGATTTCCTCCTAGAAACATGCAATATCGTATAGTGGATCTCCTCTCATCCTGGGAACCAGCCCAATCAGCATATGTGTATCCTTTAAGCACAAGAGGCTTGCCACCAGATAACAACAATCCCTTCCTTGGACTTGACTTCATGTACCTCAGGATTCTATCTACTGCTCCAAGGTGAGAGGTCCTTAGAGCATGCATAAATTGACTTGCTACACGGACAGCATAAACAATATCTAGTCTTGTCAAAGCTAGGTACAGTAACTTGCCAACAAGTCTCTGATAAGATCTTTTCTCCGACTCGGACAATAGTTCACCATCTACAAGGCTTAGCATGTGATTTGCCTCAATAGGTGTATTTGATGCTCCGCATCCTAACTTTCTTACTTCGTTTAGCAAGTCTAGCGTATACTTGCGTTGACACACACAGATACCTCTAGAGGATCTAGCAACTTCAATGCCAAGAAAGTATCTCAACTTCCCCAGATCCTTAATTTCAAATTGTTTCGCCAATTCTTCTTTAAGACAATAATCTCCTCTTCATCATCACTTGTAATGATCATGTCATCCACATACATAATCAAAATAATCTTATCGCATATTCTCCTAATGAACAAGGTGTGGTCAGCATTACCTTGTGTGAAGCCATACTTGATCATAGCTATTTTGAACCTCTCAAACCATATCTGAGGTGACTGCTTCAAACCATACAGTGTCTTCTTTAATCTGCACATTTTCCCCCAGTGACAACACCAGAAAGTGGTTGCATATATGCCTCTTCTACAAGGTCACCATTCAAGAAGACATTTTTTACGCCAAGCTAGTACAATTCCCAGGAGAAGTGGGCTGCCAGGGATAGAAGCACTCTGACTGAATTTAGCTTAGCCACTGGTGCAAAAGTCTCCTGATAGTCAAAGCCATAGGTTTGAGTGAACCCTTTTGCCACCAGTCTAGTTTTGAACCTTTCAACATTGTCATCTGTTCGGAATTTGGTAGTATACATTTTGGATCCCACAAGCTTCTATCCCTGAGGAAGGTCAACCAACTCCCAGGTATTATTCTGCCTAAGAGCATCCATTTCTTCTTCCACAGCTTTCACCCAGCGGTGATCCTTGCTGGCTTCTACAAAGGTAAAAAGAGTGGAACAAACAGACAAGGCAGCAATAAAACTCATATAGGAAGGAGATAATTTTGAGTAGCAAAAGTATCGAGAAATAGGATGTTTGGTGCACTCACTACACCTTTCCGGACAGCAATGGGTTTCTCAAGGCTATCATATAAATTGTCAAAGGGAACAGAGAACTCAGGGGATTATTCAGGCTCAAAGACAGTATTACCTTCCTGGGTTGGTGGGTCAATGAAAGAAGCCTTTATAACCTCTGTCCCATCATACTTATGAACCTTTCTAAGGGGATGCTGGGTCTTGTTCTTGCGAACATAGTGCTTTAAAAACTTGTTTCCTCCAGTCAGAGTAGTGTCACTGTCATGTTGACTCGTGGATGTGGTTAGGACCTTAGAGGTGGCACCTCTCCCAAGAGGAATAGCAGTAGAGGATAAGGACGTTACAACATTTGTCCCATCAACAATGGGAGGGAACTATAATGCTCCCCCTTAGACACATCCAGAGAAGGAGAATACAGGAGATGTTTGAAAAAGATAACATCTTTGACAATATACTTCTTCCTGGCATGGAGATCATAGCATTTAAACCCCTTCTGAGTAAAACCAAGGAAAATGCCCCTAGTGGCTTTTTTTGCATCCAGTTTTGAGTTTCCCGGAACCAAATTATGAACAAAACATAGACACCCAAACGCTCGCAACGGCAGTAGAAATGGCGAGTGTTAGGGCCTGAGAAGAGAATAGTGGGTCCTAAAGTGAAGAACTCGAGAAGGCATTCGGTTGATGAGGTACACAACAGTGAGGACAGCCTCTGCCCAGTATATTTTGTAAAGACCATAGTGGAGGAGTAGTACCCGAGCAGTCTCAAGTAGGTGTGTATTTTTTCTCTCAACTACTCCATTATGTTGGGGTGTATAAGGATATGAGGATTCATAAAGAATACCTTCATCCTCAAAGAAAATATTCAGATTTTTTTAGAAGTACTCTTTTTCATTGTCTGATCGAAGCACTTTTATTTTTTTTTCTCAAACTGATTTTCCACCATTTTTTTGAACACCTGAACCACTTGTGACACATTAGAATAGACAAGTTCAAAGGATGTAGAACTTTTATTCAATGACTGTGAAAATTGAGTTCTACAATGTTTAGCAAGGTGACATACTTAACAAGCAAGAGAATGCATGTCAACTTTATTGAATAAAGAAGGAAACAACATTTTTAATTATTTGAAGGAAAGATGTCCTAAACGGAGATACCACAACTGAATCTCTCTTATTTTGTTTGACATAACACTAACACTACCAGACTGAAGGGCAGCCCATGCTTAGACTGAAGTTGATAAAGACCTCCCACTTTACGCTCACTCCCAAGAGGTTGTCCCGTCTTCAAGTCCTAAAACACACAATGAGATGAAAAAAATGCCACTGAGCAATTCAAGGATTTTGTCAAGTTGCTAATAGAGAGTAAGTTAATAGGTAGTTTTGGAACATGAAGAGCTGAGGACAAGACAAGATGATCATCTAGAGGAATGTTGCCTTTCCCAGCAATGGTAGCAAGGGTGTCATCCGCGACGATCACTTTATCTTGTCCACAGCACAAACTATAGGAAGTGAACAATGTGGAAGTACCTGTCATATGATCGGTGGCTCCTGAGTCAATGATCCAGGAGTTCCCACCAGTGTAGAGACAACACTGGGAGTTGCCCAAGAGTATCTGATTGGCTAGTGGAAGTGGAGGTGGACAACTAAGATAGGAATCGTTGAAGGTTAGCTATGTCAGAAGTAGACAGCCCTGTAAAACTCCCTGGAGTGGCTGATGATGTGCTCCCATCAGAGGCTAAAGGTATGGATGACCCTGTAGGCTTGGCTGACACTGCATTTCCTTTGGCTTCCTGGTTCTGCTTGAACCATGGATTGCGGAATCGCCCGATTCCGATCCGAATCGGCCGATTCGGATCTGGATCGGCGGGTTCCGATCCGATTCGGGGGGGATTTCACTGTTCCCCCCCACCGATTTGAAAAAAAAAAAAAAAACGGCCGAAATCGGCCCGAACCGGACCAGATCGGGGCCGGACCGGCCAGATCGGCCGGTCCGGACCCGATCTGGTCCGGTTCGGGCCGATTTCGGTCCCCCCCTTAAGGTTTAAGGGTTTAAGGGTTTAGGGGTTTAGGGTTTTAGGGTTTAGGGTTTAGGGTTTAGGTTTTAGGGTTAAGGGTTAAGGGTTTAGGGTTTAGGGTTTGGGTTTTAGGGTTTTAGGGTTAAGGGTTAAGGGTTAAAGGTTAAGGGTTTAGGGTTTAGGGTTTAGGGTTTAGGGTTTTAGGGTTTTAGGGTTTAAGGGTTAAGGGTTAAGGGTTAAGGGTTAAGGGTTAAGGGTTAAGGGTTTAGGGTTTAGGGTTTAGGGTTTTAGGGTTTAGGGTTTAGGGTTTAGGGTTTTAGGGTTTTAGGGTTTTAGGGTTTAGGGTTTTAGGGTTTTAGGGTTTTAGGGTTTAGGGTTTTTTATGGATGTACATGAATTGCATTCATTCTTATTGTACATCAATTGAATAATATATATGTAATTTTTTCTGATTTTATTTTTATTTTTTTCTGATTTTTTCTGATTTTTTTTAATTTTTTATTATTTTTTAATCTGGCCGAGTCGGACTGGCCAGACTTCATCTGGATCGGCCGACTCGGCCGATCCGATCCGAGTCGGATCGGGATCGGCGGGTCCCGATTCGGGGACCCGATCCGATCCGGAATTCCTTGGCTTGAACTTCAGAGGCTTCTTGTCTATATGCAATCCCCATCAAAAATCAACAGAGTGATTCTCTCGCCCACAATGAGTAAACTTTCTCCCTCCTTTCTTTGAGTCTTTCTGAGTTCCATCTCCTCCTCTTCCACTATTGTGTGTTAACAAGTGCAAAATGCTCTCCAGTACTGATCCCACTTGCATCAGCTTGCATAGTCTTTCTCCTTCTCTCCTCTATGACTACCTTCTTGTAACACTACTTGAGTGAGGGGGTCACTTCAAAGTTGAGGATCTGAGACCTCAACCCTACATATTTAGTGCTCAAGCCATGTAGAAATTTCAGGACCCTCTGATCCTGTATGTGCTTTAGATATTTCTTGTGATCTGCTACCGAGTCCCAGTCAGAGATAATATAAGCGCCTTACTCCTCCCACAAAGCCCTCATGGCCCTATAGTATTTACAAATAGTCTTACTACCATGTTTAGTGTCATGAATAGCAACCACAACAGCATACATATTTATTGGATTGGCCTTCTCATAGTACATCTCCTCCAGTATAAGCCACATCTATCTTGTAGTAGACTTTCTCACAATATACTTCAACTGCCCATCTGTCACAAAACTAAGAATCTAGGCCCTCACAATACTGTCCTGATGCTCCCAATCATCATACTTCGGGTTGTCCACTGAAGGTGGGGTTATTTTGCCATTTATGTAACCCACGTTTGTCCGAGCACTAACAAAGGTCTTGATAGATGTTGTCGAGTCCAAATAATTTGAATCATTCAACCTCACAGGGGGAAGTTGAAGATGAAATTTTTCCCCCATGATGTCCCTTTTGGGAGAGATTTCATTTGCTGTCACCTCAGACATGTTCTCGCTCCTCGGAGGCCACTCGGAGGCACACACAGAAGTAGGATACTGCAATCGCAGCAATGAAGAGGTGAAGCCGGCCTTTTAACAGCCCCCAAAACAGGGGATCGGTACAGGGAAGATGGGAGGCAAGCCTGCAAGAACCCTAGATAGGGTTCAAACAGTAGCAACAAGTGGCCGGCCACCACAACTAGTAGGGCGGTGACTTTGGTGACCCCTAAAAAGGGTATCGGTCACCAAGGAAGCCCTAAACAAGGAACCGGTCACCAAAGAAACCCTAAACAGGGCACCAATCACCAAAGAGGAGCTTGGACAGGGTTCCGATGGGGAGGGGCCAGACTGCCACCCTCCAAAACCCTAAGGCAAGGTCTGGAGCTTGCAAAGAAGGCCTTGTCTGCCATAGAGCAACCCTAGACAAGGTGCGGTGAGGGGAGGGAAGGAGACCGGCCTGCTAGAAACATAGAATAGGGACCGGTCCTTTTTCTTCTTGAGCTACAACAGTCGAACACCCCTCTCCTAGGGTTTTTCCCTTCTATTTGCAGGAAACCTCCTTTGGAAAGATAAAAGAGGCCAACCGGCCAGGAGTTTTTCTTTTTCTTTCTTACACAAGCTCTAATACCATGAAGATAGAAGAAGAAAAAGAGATAGCTGGGCAAAAAACAGGGATGCAGTTGCTCTCTCTATCTCACAAAGAGAGGCCGACCAGCACAAAGAAGCTTTTATACATAGGGCATCATACGATACAATGACCAAAGACCAGTTTACCCCTGTTAACATAAAGGACAGGGATAAAATCAGAAAAATAGAGAAAAAACCAACATACACATAAAAGGTCTAAACTGCCCTAACTAAAGACTATTTTCACTACAACTTTATTGGGAAAACAGGTCACAAACCAACTTCCACGAGGACATGAACAAATTCAAAACTGCCTCCTGGTATGAAAGAGCATCAACCCCTCTAAGGAAACCAAAAACAATGACAGTCTTCCTAAAAGAATCAGCACATCACAGGTGAAGAGTTGTAGGACATTAATTCCACATCAAACAATTTTTATTTGCCCCACCATCTAACTCCATTCTCATCCAACCAAAATCTGAAAGAAATCCAGCCATCATTCAACCTAACCCTTATATTTTTAACAGCCGGTAAATGTAATTTTCATGTGCTAACAAGCAAAGCAGGGAAAATACTGAAAACTTCCTTACTGACCGGGACAAGTACATATTGTCAAAGCAGTACACATTGCTTAGCACTAGGAAAAGAAGTTCTCAGCTGCTATGTAGTCAGAGGCGTGAGGCAACCGAGGCGACCAGGGGGTCGCCTTAGCCAGGCGTTTGAGGCGACATTTTTTAAAAAAATAAATAATTCAGATATTTATATAAAATGTCAAAAACACAAATAAAATCATACAAAATGACACATTCCTTCACTCAAATAAAATCAAATAAGTTTAAATCAAGCCAATTGAAATAAAATTTAATCAAATCAAAGATATAATCAACAAATTCATAGAAATTATGTTACTAAACAAATCCACCATAAGGAAAATTTATCAAGGAAGTGCTAAACAAACACAATGCTAAATAAGGCTATTACAACATCGACAGAGAGTGAGAGAGACGGGGGGAGGGAGAGAGACAGAGAGGAGAGAATAGTCGACAAAGAAAGAAAGTGAAGTGGAGAGATATAAAGGGAGAGAGAAAGATGTAGAGAGAGAAGTGAACAGAGACATAGGAAGACAGACAAAGAGGGGGCTCCGAGTCCTTGTAAGAAAGAGAGAGAGGGTGAGAAAGACAGAGAGAGGGGGCTCCAAGCCCCTATAAGAGAGAAAGTAGTCGAGAGACACAAAGAGAGAGAGTAGTCAAGGGAGAAAGAGAGGGTGAGAGAGACAAAGATAGAGTGAGAGAGACAGAGGAAGAGAGACAGAGAGAGGGGGCTCCAAGTCCCTGTAAGAGAGAGAGAGAGAGAGGGCTCCAAGCCCCTGTAAGAGAAAGAGAGTAGTCGAGAGAGAGAGAGAGTCACAGAGAGAGAGGGTAGGGGGGAGAGAGAGAGTGAATTCGGGGGAAGAGAGAGAGAGATTAGCACTTACCTACCAGAGAAATCGCTAGAGACAGAGCCTTCCATCACTGTCGTCGGAAGTCTTCTTCATCGTCGGACTAGAGCGTCGTTGTTGTCGCCGGACTGGAGCGTTGTCGGAGATCATGGAGGGGGCGTATGGGGTCGGGCTTAGGGGGAATGGGCAACAGAGGAGGCTCAAGGGGGCTCAGGGTTAGGGTTTGATGGGGGGGGTTGGTTAGTGGGTATAGATAATGGGCCCTTTGGGCCAGCTCAAATGGGAATGTTTGGCGAGACGAGGCGAAGAAGGCGCCCGAGGCGCGCTGAGGCGATCGCCTTGGCGATTGAGGCGATCCCATCGATAGCCTAGGCGACGAAGGCCAAATCGAGGCGACTTACCATCGCCTCGCCTTGTCGCCTAGGCAATCGCCTCAGTCACCTTTGATAACATAATGTATGTTTGCGTGTGTTATTACTGCTTCCAAGCATTTACAGTTATGTTTGCACATTGACATACCCCATTTCTCCCCGTTGTGACGTGGTGTGATTATATCATGCAACATGTCCTCACATGAGTACATTAGCATCCTAGTATTTTCATTATGTTCACAAAGCCTACTTCTATTTCCCCAGTGCTAACATGCTTCCATCTTGTGAACGGAGTAACTAGAGGATCTATTCATCAAAATTGTTTGACTCTCTATTCCAATAATTTCCATATCCCTCAACCTCAGAATGTGTTTTTTTTTTGGTGAAAGCCATCAACCTCAAAATGTGTTTTTTTTTTTTTGGTGAAAGTCGTCAACCTCAGAATGTGTTTTTTTTTTTTTTGGTGAAAGTCATCAACCTCAAAATGTTGATGTAGCATCTATTAATTCAATACTTTCAAAAAAAAAAATCTATAAATTCAAGATGAAAGACAAGCATCCCACATTTCAAAGATTGACATTCAAGCATATGAAATTGAGTCATTTACGGATTTGCAACTGACTCAAAGGTGATAAAAAGGTTTTCAAAAGTTCACCTATGAAACTGATAACAAACATCAGGGACATAGGTTGAAACACGTTTTTGAGACACACATCCAGGTTGCATCTATCAAGACCTATCCTATATTCCCATGTCTACTTAAATCATTGAATTCCAAATCGGATTGACTCCCAGGATCTACCGGTCCCGATTGATCCGACCAGATCCAGACCGGCTGATCTTAGCCAATCCTAGGGAAGAATTGAAAAATAAAAAACAGTTAAAATGGCAAAAAAAAAAAAAAAAAAGATCCGCCAGTTCCAAGATCGGGCAATTCCGATCCCAATCCGACCTAATCTGGATCGGGCGATTCAGCTGATTCTGGCCCGATTTGGACAATCAAGGCCGATTCCGGCCTATTTTCTTTTCATTTTTATTTTTTGGGTATTCTACCCCCTAAAATCAGATTAGCTAGTGCCGATCCCGATCTAGGTCGGCCGATTCTGATCCGGATCAGCCAATTTTGTATTCCATGACTTTAATGGACAGTTATGGAATCAATCAGAAAACCTGTTATCCAATGTGACACAAACATTAACCAGTTTGGCAAGAATATATGTGCATATATGCTGTCGACAACATTTGCATAGTAAAAATTCCTCAAGGGATGTTCCAACAATGAAATAACATTTAAAATGTCATACTCTAGCGTACATGCCACCCTGCAGTTTCCTCAGTCTCTCTTGGAATCGTAATAATGTGGTAGCATCTCTTGGAATAGTAATAATGTGGTAGCACCTAACCTGATTATAATCAGAAGCAGAAAATTTCTCCTTATGAATCATCTCAACCGCCGCAGCTATATCTCCCTTCTTTAACTTTTCAGTACGTGGCTTACCACGCAAGAGACTGATTACAACACTCCTACACAGGAAAAAATAACAGGTAATTATATGACATTGATGGATTCATTAGAAAAAAAAGATGATGTATCTTATGTCACCTCAATGAATTGAGCGCCGGATTGCTGCTAGTCTTCGGAACATATACATCATGAATTTTTTCTGCAACTTCGAATATAATTGGTTCAAGCTCGGCTAAAGGTGCAGAGGCACCATGAGCTGCAAGAACAAAAAGCCTAGGATCTGCTTTAGGAAGAGTAGATTTGGAAACTGCCATCTCTCGTAATCCCTGACGAATCTGGTTTATGCTGCCAGAAAACATAGCATAGCCAGGAAGTAAATAGATTTAAGAAGCTGAAAGAGAAAACAAACAGCATGCTTGTATTTTTAATCCAAACTGTTATGCAAAATTTCAATGCATAATTTTGTTAGATCAATGGACATTTGACAATGAGAATATGAAAGGATATTGCATATTTATTATATAAGATAAAATTTCTTCAACTCGAAGAGTTAACGAATAATGTAGTAGCTTTAAGATCCAAATCATTCTTTTGGTAAGTGAAAGTATTATCTTAATGGTCTCCATTAATATATGGACCAGCATTACAGAGCACAAAAATCTACATAAACTAAAGTCCAATGGTCTATTATTATTGAAGTTATTCGTATCCAACCTACATAACTAAAGTCCAATAATATTATTAAAGTTACTGGTATCCAAGGTTCACCGTATCATTGATCCATATTGCATCGTATCTTCCTAGATACGATACAATACCGATCCGACTCAGGCTGACTCGATCCGACTCGCATGAGTCAGGCCGATCCAAGCTTATTTTTTATTTTTTTCATATTCTCTATTTTGTGAATAATTATGACATAAATAAACTTTTAATTCCAATGGTTTACTAATGACAATGACTTTAAGTCAATTTTAGGAGAAATCTTCCCTATTAATGAATATAGAAATGCAAATCACCTATTAAATTAGAGAAAAAAAATCAAATTATTTACCAATTGGAGAAAAATCTAATTACTTATCAAATTAGAAAAAAAAATCTACTAATTAAGATACAAGTCACATTGAGTAGGCTTGAGCCGGATCATAGCAACCCGTATCAAATAGCAGCGTATCGCACAAGTCGTCACAAGTCCCATCGAGTCAGCACGAGTCACATACGAGTCGGCACGAGTCAGCACGAGTCACATCGAGTCAAGTCGAGTCATATGCGACTCAACGACTCGAACCATCCTAGTAACTCAGACTCGTCCAGATAAGAGTCGGTACGAGTTGACCCGATCCGATGGAATACGGCAAACCATACTAGTATCCAACCCAAACCTTAAGGCATTGAGTAGAGTAGGCATCATCTATTAAACATACGTTGTTTTTGTCCCTTTTCCAATATGGGACTATTCTAACAAATATAAAAGATGAGACTAAAATGTTCTACTGTATGTATATACTTCTGCTTTATTTTCCAATGCCAACTACATGACTCATAGAATCCCTTCAAAGCCTATGTAGTCAAGTCAAAGGCAAGAGGCGAGCGAGGTGACCAGGGGTTCGCCTCAGCCTTAAATGCCTAGGCGATCACCTAGATGTTTAAGGCAATGTGTTTTCTCAAAATGACAATATAAGGAAAATAAAGAAAACATCTGCGATAATCGTATGCAAGACTTTGAGAAGCACCAATCATGTCCAACGAGTAATGTCCTAAGACAATCTACTACTCATATAAGTAGCGTTATGGACTTCAGAATAATCAAAAATAAGCAAAAATATGGTAGCATGCAAGAGAAAAAGGCTACTTGATATTGTTAAAAGAAGCATTACCCACTTTGGAATAATTAAGAATAAGAAAAAATAATACCATATAATTAAAAACAAAACAAAACATTTGATATAGACATCATAGGCAAGTGCCTAGGTGAGTGAGGTAAGCAGGAGACAAGGCGAGGCATTTTGGCTCGCATCAACCTACTTTGTCGCCTAGGCAAGCAAGGTGTTCACCTTTGATAACATAGCTCAAAGCAAATAAAACCTGGTTCAACTCTCTAAAACTTCAAATAAAAAGATTAACTAAGTATCAGCCTTGCAACATAACCTTGGAATTACCCTTATAATCATGATAGTCCAATTCCCTTTTAAAATATATCCTCAAAAGGAGGTAACAACATGCTGAGAAGAGTCCATTCAAATTCTCTACACACCCCTTCACTGCGTTTTGGTTCCTCCACTAAGACTTCTTCTCAATCCTTGTACTTGCTCCTTTTGTAACTCCCAACACAAGGACTAGTTTTCTTCCCTTCAAACCCTCTCCCACCTCGAAAAAAGGGGGCAACAAACCTATATTGTTAGGTTGAAAATTGATCAGCTATAAAGTAAGCCACAACTAGTGAAAATTTGGCAAGCATTACCTGCAAACTCTGTGATTACGGAAAAGTTCATTGAGAGCTTTTGGAAGAGCTTCACGGATTTCATCTGACATGGTTGCTATTGCTTCATTTCCGCTTTTTGGACCCAAACCTGATTTTGCAGAGCTCTTAGTCAAATCTGGTTGTTTCTTTGCAATGTTCCGTACAGCATTTGTTATGCGCTCCTGCTGACGAGCCCAGAAACTTTCTTGCATTTTCACAATCTCTGGATAACGCTTTATAAAAGATAAATCAGTCGGTTCTTTGAATTTCCAATCATTACAGACAGATCTCTCAAAAGCCAATGAACTGAGAATACGCTTCATGCTTTCATTTTTCATTTCCTTTATATTGCTATTGGGAATCGTATTCTTCTTTGTAAATAGAAATAGTATATAATCCCTCTCACTGGCCTGAGGATCATTACATATCAATGAACTCTTTGAAACCCACAATCCTTGCACCAAAACTGCATGCTTTTGAATATTCTTTAGAACATCGTCTGCTGATTCAGAAGGAGCATGATGCATAAGAGCATCAAACCGGTGCACATGAGGTCCCTGCAGTGACCAACACAAGGAGAAAAGAAAAACCTTTGAAAGAGTAGTTACAAAAGAATCAAGTAGCAAAGCACTCAGAACTACCAAATATTCACTTGTGCCATAAATACATTAAATACCATTCCATCCAACTGAAAGGCAAAAACATAATGAATACCGAAGAACCAAAAATCTAGGATTAATGTTCAATTCATCATCAAATCGAATAACGTGCTGTTGAACACTAGTTAATTCTGTCAACAAACCGACAGCTGGGAAGAAACATTGATGAAACCTTTGATAGTCCACCAAGTCCCAAGGCACCCTAAGATTGAAGGAAATGAGTTTGCCTTATCCGTGGATGTGATGAATGCACGCATAAATAAGAGGGTTAAGAATGTAACAATCACATGCAAAGAATAATACCAGTTAATGGATTAATAAAAGCAAACTACTCAGTGCAGGACAAAAGTAGAACTAACCTCCAGAAACAACATCTTCAGCCTCTCATCCAATGGCATTGACAGCAAGGTCCTGCAGCACCATTATGTTCACACAGCATCACAAATCTCAGCATTTGTTTAACAGTAAAGATGCCAAAGATAAAGAAATTTATTTGAATACTGACCTTAAGGAACACACTGAAAGAGAGTCCAATGTGTTGTGAGAACAAAAAGAGAAATTAACATTTCGTAAAGTGTAGAAGAGAAATCAACATGTGCCAAGATTGCTCTGACAGGCAACAACAAGATTATTGCACAATCTACGTTATAGTTTCTATCTTGCTCTGTCACTACAGAAATAATTGCAGTCTCACAATTTATCACCATAATAGAAATGAGGTTACCCTTGATGCTTCATGAAGGGCTCGATAGAGGAGGAGCCAATAGAGGAATCACTGATGGTAAATTATAGGGTCTAAAAGGGAGAGGAAGAGGGATGGGTGGTAAGGGCTGGGCTTGAAAAGAATTCTTGATATGCCGAAGAAGTTCCTAAGACGACATCCACGTTATTTTTTTCTTCTCCTAAAATATCCTAAGAAATAATGACGTCTACTAGAAATGAAAATAAAATAGGTTTCCAAATGCAACCTTAGTGGCACATCACTGTCAATAATGCAGGTTTTAATAATATCAAACACATGGCAATTGTTCTACACCCTCTTTTTCACAGTTAAAACTAAAATTCTAAGAGTTCAAGGATAGATGCACACCATACAACACTGTTCCTCAATGATGAAATATTGAGATATCAAGCTGGAAATTTGGCCTAGAGATGCAAAACTTGAGAAAACAACATCAAACAACATGGTTGGCATGAAAATGCTAAGAATATTAGCGAGAGATGATTTAATCAAATCATCATGTGTTCTCCCAATTCACAGCATATCTACTAGAAAAGAACACTATTAATCATCTACAAATTCATTACAGTATGGCCTCTAAAATCTTGACTTTGCGTGCAACCCTGCAAACATTAACCTTTATTTACAGATATCCCTAGTGTCAAATTCCTGTTCAGGTGATGAATATAAATCAAAAGCATGTAATAGCATAACTTTTCTCATAAGGATACCCTAAAAATTAAAGACAAATAGACATGACTGAACTATGCAAGCAATTAAAGAATTCGCCCATTGGTTAACCAAAAGATGACAATCTGTACCTTCTAGAAGGACCTCTGGGCTTCTGGTTGTCAGTTGATGTTCCCGGGCATAAGTTGTTAAGATAATCATGCCTTCGGAAAACAATAAATATATTATTATCAATAGATCAGAAGCAGAAATAATTACCAATGATTGAAACTATTGTTACAATAATTAATGGAGTCAAAAGAGCAAGCCTAAGACCAGCAAAAACTTGGAAACTATGAACCTAAGAAATTCTTGAGAAATATATAGAGAGCATACGGGCTCATCAAGAAAGCTATACGATCACCCTCTTCAGACAGCATCTTTGTCTGGTACCTGCTTGAAATAGGACTATCCACTGCATGGTATTCGAGTGAAACCCAATCCTATAGAAAAGGAAAATGCAGACAGCTGTACATTAAATATTCTTTTCTAAACAGTGGAAGGGTGAGATAGCAGCAGACCAATAATCTACAATTCAGAAGGAATGAATATGTAGCAGGGTTTAGCTGAAATAATGTGCAAAAGAATTACAACATAGAATCCAGACCTGATTCAATTCGGCTTCAAGTAGGACCAAGCTGGCTTTAGGAGGAGGAACATTTGCTCTTCAAAGAAGAAAGGAGGAAAAGAATGACTGGGGGGAGGAAAAGAAGAAGAAGAGAGGTGTGGGATATTGGACCTTCTTTTGGACTGCATATTAGACCTTCTTTTGGACAGTAAATTGGGCCTTCTTGGACTGCATGTTGGGCTGCATTTCAGACTGTCTTTTGGGCTGATCTTGGGTTCTTTTTGGGCTAATCATGGGCTGTCCTTGGACTGCAAATTCGGCTGTCCTTGGACAGCTTCTTTGTGCCTTGAAGGAGCCTCTATCTTGACGTAGTATCCTAGCTTTACCTCTCTTTTATGCATGTCATATACATTTACATGTATACATAATACGCCTTTTCATGTTTTGTCTTGTTCCATGCATGACATACATATTGCATGTCTGCATATTTTGTCATGCATGAAATTTTTTGGCCAAAAAGAGTCTAGTTTGAAGTTAGAGTAGTGTTATGAGTACGATGTTTTCCTTCTTTTCCACACACTATTTAGTTGTATAGTAGTTTACTTTCTTGCATTAGTGTAGACTTGCTTGTTAATTTAAATTGCATCATTATCATTATGTTAGTCTTCCGTATCTCATAGTAAGTGGCAGTAGTCAAGGAAGAATCCTATATGAGTTTGACAACTCACTGTTGCATTGCTTTCTTGTTTTGTTTTCTTGTAGGTGGCAATAGGATTATAGAACCAGATTGGTCAGGCTGATTTTAGCCGATTCTAGCAATTTTAATCGGACCAATTTTGGCTGATTCTGGTCCACTTAGGCTGGTGCCGATCTGGTTTGGCCGATTTTTGGTATGTAGCAAAGTCGTCAGTTGGACAAGAGCTTGTAGTAGTTGGCTGAGTGGCAGTATTACCCACTTTAGGAATCAGAAAAAAAAATCCCATAAAGGTATTACCTCTTTTATTTGAGAAATTTATTATTATATTGGCTATGCACTTTCCTACTTTAATTATTCACTTAGGCTGGTGCCGATCTGGTTTGGCCGATTTTTGGTCTGTAGCAAAATCGTCAGGTTGGACAAGAGCTTGTAGTAGGTGGCTGAGGGCAAGGAATTTCGGGTCGAGTTGGGACCCAGAATCGGGACCCGGCGATCCCGACCCGATCCGATCTGGATCGGCCGGGTCGGCCGATCCAGACGAAGTCCGGCCGGTCTGACTCGGCCGGAAAAAAAAAAATCAGAAAAAATTACATACATATTATTCAATTGATGTACAAAAAGAATGAATGCAATTTATGTACATCCATAAAAAATAAACATTAAAGACAACTAACTAACTAATAATTTTTGTTGTGCATTAATTAAAAAAGACATTGTTGTTGAAAAATACCTTAGAAAGATCACATTTGTGATCCTTCATCATCCGGTTCATAAGTTTGAGCAGGCGGGCCATAATTTACCGACATGTATGGTGCATATACATAGCCAAATAAGGAACTAACGAGGTCTTCGAATCCTCTTTGAATACCTCTACGTGTGTAAGCTTGTTGGCTTGAACTTTCTCCTAATTGTATTGAAGGGACAAAAATGCCATACTGTATAGGTGGAGGTCCAGAGTACCCTTCAGTAGTGCTGCTGATGTCTGAATACGGCAGTGTAGGGGGGTGAAAAATAGGCGGATAAGAAAGTGCATCTTCCTATGGTGGCCAATCACATCCTGCCTGTCTCTGTTGGCCTTCAAATCCCCTTTCTTGTCCTTGTCTCTGGCCATGAGTTCCTTCAGAATGACTCTGAGGTGCGGAGTAATCTTCGTATCATGTGTAACTGCTCCCAAGTGCAGAACCTCCTGATAGTCCAGCAGCAGCAGCGCCATCACCATCACCATCTCCATCATCATCATCATCAGTGGAGTCATCACTCCGCACTTGACTTGTTTTCCTCAGCCGCCTTCTTCTATGCATGTAGGTTTGTCTTTCTGCCTCGTACATGCTGGCCAAGTGAGGTGGTAAAGCTGGGGTGTCCTCAAGTGTCTTTCTAGTCTGCTGAACTCTCCATTCTTCTCCTTTCGATGGCTCCACTCGTTGTTTAGACTTTTCTTTTGATTGTTTTCTCTTTTTGCTGCTCGATGAGTGCAATGAAGGTCTCGCTAGCTCTTTCTCCTTTCTTCTTTGTGGATCCACCTGAGTAGCTGATCTCCTGAGTGCTGGCTGAGAGGCAGAAGTTCTAGCAGTGTCTTCTAGTGTGGTTGACTTTCGGCGCCTCTGAAGAACTAGTGCACCTCCTTCTTGTGTTGTCTGAAATTCAGGATCTCGAGTAACTACTGCATCTAATTCACCTTCTGCCCAACTCCGATCTTGAGGATCAAACTCAGGCTGTGCATCTCTGGCTGCTCTGCTCTCCACCCAAGAATGCAGTGGGTGTTCTTCATCTAACAGTTCCTCAATATCAATCTGATGTACAGGCTCATCAACTGGTCTGCCAGCAAACTCCATGAATCTCTGTCTTTCAAGCCTCTGTCTTTCCTGAATCTGCCTGATTTTTAGACGCATGTTATAGTGACAGTAACACCAACTTCTCCAACCTAGAAACCCCCAATCTGTTACGAACCTTCGTGTGAATGAGACTGAATGTACTCCAATTTCTTTCACATTGACTGGAAGAAGTGGTTTGACTGAGTACTCGCACTGCAACATACGCCAAAGGATTTGTGGCAGCTTGTTTGTAATTAATCTGGATCCACCATTCAGCTGTTGAGAAAAAAAAAGAAGAAGACGATATCAATAATCATATGTAGAGTCTACATTGTAGACTAGTAGCATCATTAAATTTAATATTTTACTATTTATTATGTAATTCACCTGGAGTTGTCCTCGTTACTGCAGTTCTGACATCATCATCTCCATAAATGTCAATCTTCAATTTAAATCTCTCCATTTACGAAGTAAATATAAATATCATAAGTTAATGATAGACGCATGTATTTCCATAAACTCCTACTTTTTATGTTACCTCTGCTAAGTCATCTATCATTTCATTCGTATTCCTTGATATTCTAGTAATCACGTTAGTTGTGCCTCGAAGGACCTCTCCGTCATTATGCACGCTCTCACTATACTGATACCTTGGGTTGAAAAAATATCATGCATGTAAATTGAATATTAATTAGTTATAAAATTAAATGTGAAAAAAATTAATAACATAAAATCAACTTAAATAGATGAAGAATTAACCAGCAGCATGAAGATCATGATGAAGAGTCGACTCCCATCTATTATCGATGATCCTCCACCATTTGTCATGAGAAGTAGGAAGGCTTTCGCTCAATTGCTCATTTGCTCTATCTATGGCCTCATACAAATATCCCATGTCATTTTTGTCATCTCCATCAACTAACCTCAGAACACGTACCAGAGGCTCAACCACTTTCAGATAGCGAGAAACCTTATCCCAAAAACTTCTCTCCCCAACTAACGATTGCACTGCCAACGCAACTTCTCTAGCATCGGCCCTCAGTGTCCCTATATGTGTCAGAAACTCGTCAGAGTGGACTAACTGGGTCAATTGATGCTTGTATTTACTCATACTCTCTAAAGAAATGAAGTTGGATGCAAATCTAGTAGGGCCAGCATGAAGAAGATCCCGTCCACCTGTATGTTCTCTCATCATATGTAAGATCATGTTGTGACTATAAATAAATCACGTGATCATCTGAGCATGTTGTACCACCTCAGTAACAAAATAATCTTTACATATGTCCTCCATCATCAAGTCAATAGAATGTGATGCACAAGGCAAATCCATGTGTTGTTGAGATGATAAATCTTTGTGTACCTTTTTACCCATCATATAAGTCCTCATTTCCTTCTTCAAGTCCAGCGGGACTGACTCACATCTACTGACATCTCCTGATATGCCAGCAAGATGATTTTTTACGCGATAGATGCCACCACCCATCTCCTTTCCACACCAGTTGCATTTGACCCTCCTCCTAACACTGTCCACTAGTGTGCAATGCTGTCAACCAGGATCAGCACCATGCTGCTCTACATCCTGTTCTGCCATATTCCTGCATACCATAAAAACAAAAAAATGCAATCAGGTTCTAACAAGTTCAATTGAGTGGTTGGACACTCAATTGAACCTTAATCATACTAATCGTACAAAAGTCCCAATTTTTAACACTTAATTAGGACTAATTTTAACTAATTAAAGCTAATAACATGCAATTAATGCAAAAAAATACACATTTATGTCCTACCAAGTTCAATTGAGTAGTTGGCATACTCAATTGAACCTTAATCACACTAATCATACAAAAGCCCTAATTTTTAACTCCTAATTATGGTTAATTTTAACTAATTAACGCTAATAACATGCAATTAATGCAAAAAAATGCACATTTATGTCCTAACAAGTTCAATTGAGTGGTTGGCACACTCAATTGAATCTTAATCACACTAATCATACAAAAACCCTAATTTTTAACCTCTAATTATGGTTAATTTTAACTAATTAACGTTAATAGCATGCAATTAATGTAAAAAAATGCACATTTATGTCCTAACAAGTTCAATTGAGTGGTTGGCACACTCAATTGAACCTTAATCACACTAATCATACAAAAGTCCTAATTTTTAACCCATAATTAGGGTTAATTTTAACTAATTAACGCTAATAACATGCACTTAATGCAAAAAAATGCACATCTATGTCCTAACAAGTTCAATTGAGTGGTTGGCACACTCAATTGAACCTTAATCACATTAATCATACAAAAGCCCCAATTTTTAAGTCCTAATTAAGACTAATTTTGAGAATTTTATCTAATCAACATGCTAAAAAAAAATTCAACCTAAATATTAATAGATCTACACAATATACACAATCATACATCATTTATAATTTTTTTAGAATTTTAAAAAAAGAATTCGAAATATACCTAAACTTGGATCGGGATGCGAAAAGAAAATCCGACGTCGAGGGCGGCGGTGACGGCGACCACAGCGGCGGCGGCGGCTCCCGGACAGCCGGCCGACGATGACGGGATGAAAACCCCTTCCTTTTGGTCGATATCTCAAAGAAAACTAGAAAAGAGAGAGAAAGATAGAGAGAGGAAAGAGAGGCAGACGCCGGACGGCCGGCGGCGGCGGGCCGGCGGCGGCGGGGGGGCCGGCGGCGAGCGGCGGCGGTCGCCGGGGGAGGGGGAGCCGGGGAGGGGCTGGGGGAAGGGGGGCGCCAGCAGCAGAAACGTTGCTGGCGCCTGGCTCCCGATCCCCCCTTAAGGGGGGGATCGGTGACCGGCCCGAACCGGACCAGATCGGGCCCGATCTGGTCTGGTTCGGGCCGATTTCGGCCGTTTTTTTTTTTTTTAAATCGGTGGGGGGGAACAGTAAATTCCCCCCCAAATCGGATCGGGACCCGCCGATTCCGATTCGAATCGGAATCGGCCGATTCCGCAATCCATGGCTGAGGGGGTCTAACAGTATTACCTATTTTAGGAATCAGAAAAAAAATGTCTTACCCCTTTTATTTCAGAAATTTTATTATTATATTGGCTATGCACTTTCCTACTTAGGCTGGTACCGATTTGGTTTGGCCGATTTTTGGGCTGTAGCAAAATCGTCGGTTGGACAAGAGCTTGTAGTAGTTGGCTGAGTGGGTTGGCAGTTTTACCTACTTTAGGAATCAGAAAAAAAGAAAACATAAAGGATTACCTCTTTTATTTGAGAAATTTTATTATTACATTGGCTATGCATTTTCCTACTTTCTTTTAATTATTCATTTCTTTACTAATGTATGACATTCCTAGAACATGGTTCCTCTCTTTTATACACACTCCCCCTCAAGCTGAGCATGGATATTAAGCATGCCCAGCTTGTTAATTACATTCAAAAAATCATCCCGAGACAACCCTTTGGTCAGAACATCAGCTAGTTGTTGGCCGGTGTTGATGTATGGTAAACACAGCTCTCCACTATCAAGTTTTCTCGAATAAAGTGTATCAATCTCAATGTGCTTAGTCTTATCATGTTGAACTAGATTGTCGGCAATATTGATGGCAGCTTTGTTGTCACAATAGATTTTCATAGGCCTCTTGACAGAGATATCAATGTCCTGAAGTAACAATTGTATCCATAAAAGTTCAGCAACTGATTATGTCATAAGTCTATACTCCGCCTATGCAATGGACGTAGCACATACAAATTGTTTTTTGCTCTTCCAAGTGACAAGGTTTCCTCCTAGAAACATGCAATATCCTATAGTGGATCTCCTATCATCTTGGGAACCAACCCAATCAGCATTTGTGTACCCTTCAAGCACAAAAGGCTTGCCACCAGAGAATAATAATACATTCCCTGGACTTGACTTTATGTGACTCAGGATTCTATCCACTGCTCCAAGGTAGGAGGTCCTTGGAACATGCATGAATTGACTTATTACACTGATAGCATAAGCAATATATGGTCTTGTCAAAGTCATGTATAGTAGCTTGCCAACAAGTCTCTAATAAGATCATTTCTCAGACTCAGACAATAGTTCACCATTTGCAAGGCTAAGCCTGTGATTTGCCTCAATAGGAGTAGCTACAGCTTTGCGTCCCAGTTTTCTTGTTTATTTCAACAAGTCAAGTGCATACTTGCGTTCGCACACGTAGATTCCTCTAAAGGATCTAGCAACTTCAGTACCAAGAAAGTATCTTAATTTTCTCTGATCCTTAATCTTAAATTCTTTTGCTAATTTCTTCCTTAGGACAGTAATCTCCTCTTCATTATTACCTGTAATGATTATTTCATCCACATACACAATCAAAATAGCAACCTTACCACTTATTCTTCTGATGAACAAGATATGATCAGCATTGCCTTGAGTGAAGCCATACTTGATCATAGCAATTCTGAACCTCTCAAACTATGCCCGAGGTGATTGCTTCAAACCATACAGTGTCTTCTTTAATCTGCACATTTTTTTCCCAGTAACAACACTAGGAGGTAGTTGTATATATACCTCCTCTACTAGGTCACCATTCAAGAAGGCATCTTCACGTCAAGCTAGTACAATTCCCAGGAAAAGTGTACTGCCAGGGATAAAAGTACTCTGACTAAATATAGTTTGGCTATTGGTGCAAGAGTCTTCTGATAGTCAAGGCCATAAGTTTGAGTGAACCTTTTTGCCACTAGTCTAGCCTTGAACCTTTCAACAGTGTACACTCATTTGGATCCCACTAGCTTCTTTCCCTGAAGAAGGTCAACCAATGCACCCAGTACAAATGGTATCTCTTCTGCATCAACAAATTACCGGCTGCTTTATAGCTTGCTTCGCTGTCAGTGACTATCTGCACAACATTTTCTTCACCAATTTCCTCTACCATGTCATCCATTAGCATGTACAAATAATCAGCATTCTTTATTCTGTTTGAGGCATCCACATACTTCAAAAAAATAGTGCCCTCGCTACAATACACAAGGAAATTAATCATGGATCTTCTTGTGGTCATTGTCCAACCATCACACATGATGGTACAACCACGCTCCCTCCACACATTTTTGAAGTTGTCGACCCATACCTTCAAGTCATTATACTCTTCTTCAAGCCCAACATCATAAATGTAGCAAGGTGTGGGGGCCTTTACACCAGGTCCAGCATCTGCAATTGCATCCACCATCGTCTGAAAATATGGACTAGATGTTGTATGTGCTGGCACACCTGCAAGTAAAAACCATTTCACAATTCCTTTCAAGGCATTTTTTGCTGATGCCTTGACTCCTTTTAATGCTTGCTTGATTCCAGGCTGTCTGGCAGACCTTGATCTGTAAAAAAATTGGTCCATAGGACCGCGTGCCACATCTGATGTCCGTCCACAACTCAACATAGAACTAGCAGTCCTGCGACCAGAAGAACCCCTAAGAACGAATCTCCCAGGCTGAGAAGCAGCAGGCACTGATCCACTTGATGATCCTATGCCTCTTCGCCGGTCCTCATCTTCTCTATTTGTCCGCAAACTGGCACGAACAACTCTGGTGTACTCTGCATCAGGGTCATCTGGATCCTCCTCATCATCATCTAAATTGATTGGGCGCTGAACAGGTAGACTATAATCCCTTCGTCTCTGGCGTGCTGATATTTCATCTTGTAAATCCATGTATTGTTGAGATGATAAATCTTTGTGTGCCTTTTTACCCATCATATAAATCTTCATTTCCTTCTTCAAGTCCAGCGGGACTGACTCACATCTACTGACATCTCCTGATATGCCAGCAAGATGATTTTTTACGCGATAGATGCCACCACCCATCTCCTTTCCACACCAGTTGCATTTGACCCTCCTCCTAACACTGTCCACTAGTGTGCAATGCTGCCAACCAGGATCAGCACCATGCTACTCTACATCCTGTTCTGCCATATTCCTGCATAACATAAAAACAAAAAAATGCAATCAGGTTCTAACAAGTTCAATTGAATGGTTGGACACTCAATTGAACCTTAATCATACTAATCGTACAAAAGTCCCAATTTTTAACACTTAATTAGGGCTAATTTTAACTAATTAACGCTAATAACATGCAATTAATGCAAAACAATACACATTTATGTTCTAACAAGTTCAATTGAGTGGTTGGCACACTCAATTGAACCTTAATCACGCTAATCATACAAAAGCCCTAATTTTTAACTCTTGATTAGGGTTAATTTTAACTAATTAACGCTAATAATAGGCAATTAATGTAAAAAAAATACACATTTATGTCCTAACAAGTTCAATTGAGTGGTTGGCACACTCAATTGAACTTTAATTACACTAATCATACAAAAGTCCTAATTTTTAACCCCTAATTAAGACTAATTTTAACTAATTAATACTAATAACATGCAATTAATGCAAAAAAATGCACATTTATGTCCTAACAAGTTCAATTGAGTGGTTGGCACACTCAATTGAACCTTAATTACACTAATCATACAAAAGAACTAATTTTTAACCCCTAATTATGGCTAATTTTAACTAATTAATGCTAATAACATGCAATTAATGCAAAAAAATGCACATTTATGTCCTAACAAGTTCAATTGAGTGGTTGGCACACTCAATTGAACCTTAATTACACTAATCATACAAAAGCCCTAATTTTTAAGCCCTAATTAGGGCTAATTTTGAGAATTTTGTCTAATCAACATGCTAAAAAAAATTTCAACCTAAATATTAAGAGATCTACACAATATACACAATCATACATCATTTCTAATTTTTTTAGAATTTTAAAAAATTAATTCGAAATATACCTAAACTCGAATCGGAATGCGAAAGAAAAATCCGACGTCGAGGGCGGCGGTGACGGCGACCACAGCGGCGGCGGCGGCTCCCGGACGGCCGGCCGACGATGACGGAATGAAAACCCCCTCCTTTTGGTTGATATCTCAAAAAAAAATAGAAAAGAGAGAGAAAAAGAGAGAGAGAGAGAGAGAGAGAGAGGAAAGAGCGGCGGCGGGCCGGCGGTGAACGGCCGGCGGTGACGGGGGGGCCGGCGGCGAGCCGGGGAGGGGCTGGGGAAGGGGGGCGCCAGGCTGCCAGCAACATTTCTGCTCGGGACCCGCCCTTAAGGGGGGATCGGGACCGGCCCGAACCGGACCAGATCGGGTCCGGACCGGCCGATCTGGCCGGTCCGGCCCCGATTTGGTCCGGTTCGGGCCTATTTCGGCCGGGTTTTTTTTTTTTTTTAAATCAGTGGGGGGGAACAGTAAATTCCCCCCCAAATCGGCTCGGGACCAGCCGATTCCGATTCGAATCGGAATCGGCCGATTCCGCAATCCATGCCGATACCGATATCAGTGGGTACTGGTATCGGTACGTACCGGCCAGTACCGGCCCAATATCGGCCGGTATCGGCCAATACCCTTTACAGGGGTGGTACTGGTGCCGGCCAATACCGGTACGTACCAGCCGGTATGTACCGGTATCGGCCGGTACTGCCAACCATGACTCTACCTCAAGAGTGTGGGACATCTATCCCAATTCCATTCACAGACCCTCTTACCTATGGAGCGATATTATGTTGGTTGCTGATGTAATTAAAGCTGGCACCTATGTTTCCATTGGTGATGGGACTGCTGCCGTTTTTGGCTAGATAAGTGGCACGGGGCTGCCCGTTTATCGGAACAATTCGCTTCTTTATTTGCTCTTACATCTCAGCCTCAACTGGTGATCAGTCAAGTCTTTCATCTGTCTAGCAGTGGAGGAGTGTGGGTGCCTTCCTTTAGAAGACAAATGTATGATGATGAGAATGTGGCCTTTGAAAGTCTGCTCCAGTGCATCCACTCATTCAAAGTTGACTCCTCCAAGCATGATTCTTGGCAGTGGAAGTGGCATTCATCCAACTCCTCAGTCAAGTCTGTTTTCCAGATTTTGGCAGATGGAGGGACCCGGCACCCTTTCTTTACCAAGTTTGGGGTCTGAAGACCCTTCTTTAGGTCAATCCTCTTGTGTGGAGAATTCTTCTTCATCGGCTGCCCACCTACGATCGTCTTGCCCACCTTCCCGAGGGGATCCCCACCAAGGATGGCAATCTCGGTATTGGTACCGGTCCGGTGGGCACCGATACCAATACATATCGGTATCGGTATCGACCATATCAGCCAATACTGGCCAATAAAAAGTTAATAAAAATATTTTATTATTTTTAACTACAAAGACTGGTATCAGCCAATTCAGGAGGTATCGGTTCCAGTCTCGGTCAATACTGCCAACCATGATCGCCACCTTGTGCGCCTCAAAGGTGTGGGACCTCTTTTCAGTAAGCTGAACTCTCAAAGAAGAATTCCTGATGCAGCCAGCTCGGTGGAACTGGAGAAGCTTTTATTATGTTGGGGTTCCATGCACAAACTGAAGAAAGATGAGCAAGTGTGGTGGATGGTTCTTCATGCAACCATATGGACCATTTGGGGAGAGAGAAACCATAGGATATTCAGGCATGAAGCACAGATTCCTGAAAGAATTGCGCATTGTGTCTTTGAGGGTTAAGAAATGGGCTTTGGTATCTTGCAACGAGCATCATGCTCCTCTTTTTTGATCTTTTGTGGGAATGAGTGATTGTCAGCTGCACCAATTTGGTGCCGTCTGTTCTTGAGCTTCTTGCTCTTAATACTTGTACATTCCTTACACATTTTGAATATATTACATGGTACTATCCACTTCTCAAAAAATAGGATATATAATCAAGTCAATTCGATATTGTGCGAGTCCGACTCGTAACGACTCGAATCAACTTCTCCCCCCACCCCCCCCCCCCACCCCCCAAAAAAAAGACAGCCAAAGATAGAGTCACAGTTTAGTGGACCTTCTAAGGGATCCTTTGTTTCTTCTGATGAGTTTGATAATGATGACTGAAGTTGACAAGTTTAATTTATTTGATAATTATTCATAAAATTGAACAATCTCAAAAAAAAAAAAAAAAATCTAACTTCATAATTTGTTTGAATTCACCTAGCTCATGCTAGTTGTGTGATTCGGATTGACTCAGACTGGTACAATCAATTTTCAAAGAATCTGAGTTGTCTTGATACCCTGATATGACCAACCTTGGTATACATTGCATATTAACCATCCTTTAGTTACATTGAACTATTTTGTTTCAATGTTTCACTGAAATCATGATTATCACAGTAATGCCTACAATAAATCGTGTATTTCCTTTTAAAATTCATAAAATTATATATGCTTTTTAAAATTAATTTCAGCCTAGGCTGGGCCGAGTCATATTGGGCCTGGTCCTGGCATATGGATTCCCCTGTCAGATGCATAACTTGCAATGAAGATCTAATTGTATAGCGTCATCACCGGGAGACGAAAATGCCTTGTTAATCAGAACAGCAAGAGGATCATGGACAGATACCGTAACCATTACATGGAGCGGAAAATGCTACCCTACAAATCCACATGTACCCCCACAGAAACAGGGTATCATCCTTGTAAAATGAGTGTCGACTGTCACAAACATGCCATAAGATTAAGTAATATTATATGTAAAATCAAGATCTATAAATGCCACACAATGGATAAAGGGACTGAAAACCACCAAAAAAACATGGTCCTACTGTTTGTGTCTTAGCTGAATTCTAAATCCACGAGTTAAGAATAAACGACAGCTTCACAGACACAAATGACTATGAGAGAAAACTGTAAGATACCACCAGAGTAATTTTATGGTATTTTCATGGGGAAAAGGTACCTTCAACTACTACTAATTTTATCATTCTGGAGTGCACAAATACATATATCTTCTTAAAAAACTGCCTATACATAGTTATACACAAGTTGATTACGATTGCATTTGTTGTGCATACGTATAAAAAATGAGTCTTTTTTTAACTCAGTTCTGAAGATCACAAAAGCTTAACTCACCTCTGCATCAACAACATCTTCATTTGAAGCCTCTGCTATCACCTTTGCCTGCTCAAACAGTTAGGGCAACAGTATGAATATGAATAAACATGTAAAATATACCTACGAACAAATTGCATCAATCATACAAATGAAAATAAGGAAAACTATTCACCTAAAAGCATGCTATGCAACAAAAAATTCACAACTTTACCCAAAGCATCTTGCTAAGAGAACTGGCCTTCTATGGGCCTGCCAGCACAAGTTACTCATCAAAGCAAACCCAGGTTTCTTATATAGAAACACGAGTATCAACCATAATGTTGATGTGCTAATGTCATGAAAGCACCTAGTTGAAGTGCATGGATGACAAACCACCCCAATCGTGTTTATCAAGTGGTGTCAATAGTGTGACGTGCAGAACCTGATATTGCTGTCTTGCTGCTGAGCAGTCATCTGGCATGCCACTCTCTCTTGGATTAAACTAGAATGTTAGATTTACTTTATTCACGTCAACAGGCTTGAACCAGATGTTAGATGCTTTCAATAAGGTTGAATACTACTTGACAGAAGCCTTAAGATTTTATCATCTGCATTGGAAATGCTTGGTCTTGTTCCCTTTTTAAACTCGGAGAAGGGGGTGAGAAAAGCTCTCAGATCATTGACAGCCGCAAAAATATCCGACAACAACAAGGATGGCTAATTCAGCCATCCACATTTACCCTAAAGAACACAGAGCAACAGAGCAAAGGGTAAGAAAACAGTTATCATGCAACCTTTGCTTTTAAAACTCTTTTCAATATGGAACAGCCCAAGGAAAGCCAAAATGGGATTGGATTCGGTATCGCTGATCCAAGGGCCAACCCTAGTCAGCCAATCCCGACCAAATCCAGATCAATTCCAGGATTCCCAGCCCTTGGATCGGTACTGTTTGTTCTATATTTTCAAGGATGAAAGACATGTAAGCAATTTACCACTGGACCCGCACCCCCTCTTTTTTTTTTATCCAGACCTCATTCTCACACATGGCAGCAGAGGCAATGGGACGAGGTGACCTCTTTTTTCTGCTTTTTCTTCTTTTGCTTCTTTCTTTTCTTCCTTTATTTCCCTTTTTTGGTGTGAAGGGAGGGGGGATGGGATGAGGATGTGTGGTGTCTGGTGGATCTGCTTGAGCTTGGCCATTCTAGGGCTAATATAGGCCAATCCATGCTGATCCCTCCAATCTGCCTGATACAAAGTAGGCAGGAGCGGCACAGATCAGATCGGGTGATTCGGCTCGGCCGATTCAACTAGCTTGCCAGTTTGCTAGCCGTTGGCTAGCCATTGGGAACGTTCCCAGTGGCTCCCAATGGCTAGTTTGGACCTTGAGGGTCCATATACACCCCCCAAGGTCACTCTCCACCCCCATCCAAGCATTCATTCACTTTCTCTCTCTCTAAGCTTTCTTTCTCTCTCTGCTTGCTCTGTCTTGCTCTCTAAAGCTCTCGTTGATTGTGACTGAGCATTGGGGCGTGGCATTCTACAATGATTGGAATCATTGGATGGCACCTCCACGCATTTTGTTCTCTCTCTAACTCTCTCTCTAAAAATCTGTCATTTTTTGCTCTATCACTCATTTTCTCTCTAATTATCTCTCTAAAAATCTCCATCCTTTTTTGGCTCTCTTACTTTCTATCACTCTTTTCCCATTTGTTTATAATTTTTCACTTTTTGAATTTGTTAGACTCCCTTCAAAGAAAGTGGGGGGGCTCGTCTGGATTGGTCCAGATTAAGATCGAATTGACCAATCCAATCGGTCCAGGACAGGACGGATTTGTGTTTGATCCCGATTATTCCTTCCTTAGCATAACATGCAGTAAGGAATCGGTGATCGCTGCGTCGTAAAAGGGTCGAATCCAGCAGAATCTGATCCGGTCCAGGCCGATCTAATCAGATTCTCCCTTCCTTGGTACAGCCTCCTCAAGAAGTGTAGTATCTTCACCTGCCGCTACCCAAGGCACAGACTTTGAACATATCCTTTATGGCATATAATAGGTCAAGTAACTGATCGGACCCAGGTTTTTCTTCCTCCAGAACATGATAACTACTTAGGGTTTAGTATATTTTCCATTGCCAAGGACAAGTAAAAGAAGCTTCAGGGATGGGGATAACCCATGCAAGTGACAGAGGTTGCACACTGTAATTTGAGATGGCTGCAGAACAGTCACAAGGACTCTACTGGCACTGACACTGAATCTAGAGTTTTATGAAGCCATCTCTGATACAATGCTACAAAACCTACGAGCTCTAGGGCCCCAAGATTAATTGAGAGAATGGGGAGCTGCCTACTTTTACACGACTGACTATAAATTAGTTTGTTTTAGTGGCCCATTAGATCCAAGTCCACATGCTTTACAGAAGCTTAAAAATAAAATTTGCATGTCAACAAGCAATCAAGTCATAGCTAGAGATTTATACACTGCAATCTAACATGCATTGTTACTCTTTCTTATGACTCAATCTAATAGAGGGCTTATTCACCTCATATAAGGCCATTGGCATCTTGCCAACATGTAGTACGTTTCCCCTTTCCAAGTGTGGGTCAACATGTGTTTTGATACTTGACAATATGTTATTCAGGACATAGCATAATATTGGACTCCTTCCTAGTAACTAGTTGATGCGGACTGTTTTCACGTTACCTAATTTTTATATCGTCGTCATAAAACGAGCGTACCTCTCGAACAAAATATCAGATTGAGAAGTGGTTTATGGTGTTGAAAAGCACACGAAAAGTTCTACAAATCATGTATCTAGCATATTTCAAAATTCGGTCATTTTTTCTACGCCAAAATCAAGGTGGAAGTAAAGATATACAGGTCTGTCAGAAATTACAAAAATGACATTACTGGAGTTTATGTGCAGAATTTTCTCTACCAAGATTGGGTCTCCTTTTCTTGATAAAGTTGGAATTTTTTTATTGGAGGAGAGTTTAGAAAGTCTCTATCTATAGTTAGGATAAGAATATAAGTCTACTCCATGTGAAAGTACTCTATTTGATCTGCATATAACAACTGTTTAGGATGGTCAACAGATGGTTACGAATTTTTGAATGAATTTTGTGTTGATTTCTCAAAGAAAGGAGAGAGTTCTTCTTATCTTTGAAGCAGAGTTGTGGAGAGTTCTCTCAAACTCCATACTGTCATTTTATTTCTTTTTTCCTGTTTCTTCACATCTCTCGTGTCATCAGCGGTTCGACAGAGGTGGACTGCATCACTAGTACAGGTTTTGTTTCTTTCCTTAGTTCTTGACTATTCTATTCATTTTCATTATATTAATTGACATTCAAATTTCCAATTGGCATGATTAACCGCCTAAGCATAGAAGGCATTTGAGAGATGAGGAGCCAAATGACCTGGTTCTTCTGTTCAATTTATTCCAGTCTTGCCAGTTAGATCCAGTTTCTCAGGGTCGGTGGTGTTGGAGATGGGATACCTAGGCGTGGTTCTCTGTTAAATCTGTCTATCCTTCATTGCAGATGGGGGGACCTAGTATCCTTTTTCTCGATGGCATGGAAAGTCAAGAGCACTCTTAAGGTGTAAATCCTACTCTAGGGGACCTCTATCGACAAACTTCTGACTTGTGATAGGGTAGCTTGCTTCACACCTGATATTACTTCTTTGTATGCTCCCTATGGTTTGTAGGAGGAATGGAGGGATCACTTATTCATAGCCTGCACCTTTTCCTCTGAGGGTTGGCAGTTGATAGGCCAAATGCAGCAGACTGGCTATAGCCCCTGTGACTCTTTAGATCACCTCCTCCTCTCGTTGGATAGACCTTGGCCCCAAAAGAGAGACCGGATTATTTGGTGGTTGTTCCTTCATGCAACTATTTGGGCCTTATGGATGGAGCGCAACAGCAGGATCTCCAGAAGGGAGGCCAACACTCCCGATCATGTGTTTTCTTTTGTTGGTAGCAACGTTAGGAAGTGTGCAAGAGTTGCTTGTAATGTTGGTCAATGTAACTCCTCCTTTTTTCATCTTCTTGGAGAGAGTTAATGTAGAGTTCCACCATCTGGGTGCTTTTGATAGGAAGATTTTTGTCCCTATATCTTCCTCTCTTGTGTATGCTCTCTTTTGTTTACAATACATGTGGTACTACCCACCTCCAAAAAAATGATTAACCGCTTAAGCTGGCAAGGGGAACAAAATTTTCCAACTGTTTATCGTCCCATCTACCGAGGATGATTTAATCACGTCAAATCGGAGAAAGCACAAAGAGAAAATCATCCCAGCTGCATTGCCTATATAAAGACAAGGTTAATTTCAGCAGCAATATTATGCCATAATAGCATTCTCTTGATGGCCAATATTTGAAGTAACCTAAAAGAAGATCCCATGTCCAATAGCAGAAAACTGAGCCATGAAACCAAATGAGGAAAAAACCTTTTGAAAAAAATATGATATTCTTTCATGGTTGTAAGTTCTTTATTAGCCAACACCAAGCTCACCTGGCTAGTTGATGGCTTCACAGATTCTCCTTTTTCTTCATCAGGATTGGTGAGTCCTGCACTTTGAGAAATGTGATTCTTTTTATGTAACCCAGAGGCATCAATATGTGCCATTGACGGTCGAAGCTGCATAACTGCATGAACAGGATTCAAGTGTAACTGCAAGATAGAGCAAAAGGGGTCTTAAAATCCTAAAAGATAGATAATTGCAAAAGGATAACCAGATGTAAATTGAATGAAAGTAGATAGCACCACTACCACAATAAAGTAAAATACCCTGATGAATGATTAGACAGGTTATTTACATCTTGGTTTTCCTGGTACCATAATTCTTTTGGAGATGATTAAACCGTTCAAACACACAATAGAATGCATTGCCATACACAGATAAACTATTTGAGCTCACAAGTCCATTAACCACCATAGTTTCGTCAATTAACTGATATAACTGTGCATACAAATGCATGTATAAAAAAAAACACTCGTTTCAAGTAAATTTAACGTCAAAAGTGATCACGAGTAGCTGCTATATTAGCAGAATACCAACTGGCCTTGATTTATAACCAGCCAAGGAAAAGGAAAAGAACATATATCTGCCACAACTAACAAGAGTTTTGTGGCATTCTACTAAACTCAATAGTCAAGGAACTTAAACTCAGATTTGGTGGCTGAACTGGCTATGGTCACTTCCAATCTAGATCAGCCAAGATCGGCAAGGATCGCCGGTGTCAATGGAAACATTTTTTTAACCGAAGTACAACTATGCTGCGATCAGCCAATCGCGATCTGATCTAGGCTACTTCTCGCTGATCACCCTTAAAATCAGATAGGCTGGTGCTAATCCCTATACGGATTGAGCAATCTGGCTCAGGACCAGCCAAATCTGCAGGTCGAGTCGATGAAAGCATCAAGGATCAAAGTAATAAAGAAAGTCTACTGACATCAAGGAAAATAACTTTACCCAATTTTTTCAGAAAAAAAAACTAAGACTCTAACATTGAAACAATAGAATCAACATGGAATGCAAGACTACCTATGGACTGTGTTGAATTTGAATTCTCAAAGCCCAGGCTTACCAGGAAAATAAATGAATACCTGTATGTTTTAATCAAGAATGAAAAACATGGGATCAGCCTCTGGATAAATCGGCCAAAAACCGATTGGATTAGCTAACCCACCTTGGCTGGGTACCAGCAATGTTTAACTCTCAAAACATTTTAAAGAAGTGCAAAAACATAAAAAGTTATAAAAAAAAGTAAAGAAAACACACATAAACATTAAAAATTAACAAATTGAATATGAAAAAACATGAATTTGAAGCAACACCTTGTTTCATTGCAAGTTAACTTATCAGTGCTACACATAGTGTACATAATCCACCGAACCAGTCCCGAGAATGGATCAAAAAGGCAGGTCAGGAAGAGTACAGTCAGCCAAACAATGATGCAGATTGGCCAATCTGTGATGTGCCCTGACAATTTTTGGTACATTGATTTCGATAACATCGTGAACATCGTTAGCCAGGCTGGTTTCTTGAGGCACCCGATTAGATTGGGCTTAGCTATGACATTTAGTGGCCACTTAGCTGCAGTAATGGGTCCAGCTGCTTAGCCGCAGTAATGGGTCCGGCCGCCTGCTTGGGGCTTCCTTAAATGGACAACTTTGCTGATAACTAAAAGGAACATAAAACCTCACATATTTTAGACCATATGGACCAGTAAATAGCAGCCCATGCCTTCAAGTTCAACGCGAAGTAGAAAACACCATCCTTCCACTTCTATTTGTTCATTACAGCACAATACCAACAAAACCCTAGCCTTTTTTTTCCTTCTCCAAACAAGAACAATAATGAAAGAGCAGCTGAGGCAGTGACAGACAACCATGCGCATGCGACAAATGCAAAAGCAGCAGAGCACAGGTCTCCTTTACTTATGTCTACCTTTTTCTCCTGTTTCCTAGGTGGTGTTTGATAACCCTTAATTGACCAATTATCTCTTGGGCAGTCAGACAGGTCTTTTTAGAGGTGTTTGATAAACATACAACATCAGCTCTTAATTATCTATAACCTGGTGGTTACTCTCTTAACCATTAAGCTAACAAATCTAGCTTATCGCTTAATTAGGGTCACTGAAAGGGAATAGGATGAAGCACTCATGGATTTCAGCCTCCCACCAACGCACTTCAACCACGTTCTCATTGCCATGACTGTTGGCGCCTTGGCGGAAAAACCCTCATCTTTGTCAAAACCATCATCCTTTAGGAAATTTATTAAGGTTGCCGCTGAGAAACTTTGTAGAGATAAAAATCCATGGTATTTGTTTTAGAGGTTGATCTCATATCTGAAGGTTTTAACAATGTAATTAAATATTAGGTTATGTACTATATTATAATGTATACTTTTGTTATAATAATATATATCTCATTTAAGAACGGCACAATATAAAAATATTTCATAATGATATTTTCATATATTTTGTATTTTAATATTTATTATTATTATTATTATATGATTACATAATTTATGTATATTGTGCTTTATTTATGATTTAGATTATATTATATATAATTTACAAATAATCTAATAATTTCATTTTTTAATACTACATATAAAATTATTGAATAAAGGTAAATGTTCATTTTTTTTACTACTATTATCAAGTAAGAAGATATATTAAACATGTCATCCACTGAGATATCCTCTTTGTACTTACCAAACAGTCTATTCCATTCAGTATTCAGAAGTTCTTTGCAACCTATTCGGGCTTAAGATGTGAACCTCATATTTCAGTTTTAAGTTCTCGGTTTTATCAAATGCAACCTTAAGGTCTAAACGGTTGCTCCAAACACTCATTCTACCAAAACCTGCAAACTGCTAAGGCCCCATTAGGTATCAGGATAAACCGAGGATGAGGCCTGCATATCCCCATTTCCTTGTTTGGCATTGCTAAAAATCATGGGGGTAAGAGGGGTTAAGGGGGATAGGAATAAGGGAGCTTAACCCCATTTTTGGGGTTAAACATGGGGATGACTCATTCTACCAAAAAGGTGGAATGACTTATCCCCGTCCCTTAACCCCATGCTTACCTTATTTGTCATTCCCCTAGTTCATAAAATAATAATATAGTTAACTCTAATAATGATTTTATTACTAGCTAATGATGTTAAATATGTTATTAAATAGAAATCTTAATCAAACCAGTTGGATCCATAGAATACTATTAGATATAGTATAATCATATTTTAGTACTAATAAGTATTTAATATATTATTATTGTTATATAATAACATATATTATTATCTTAAATTAGTATTAGTACTTACATTAGTGGGATTAGTACTTATGTACTGGTATTAGTACTAATAAGCATTACTAATACATCGGGTTTATAAAATAATAATATAATTAACTCTAATAATGGCTTTATTACTAGCTAATGATAATACATACTGGTATTAGCACTAATAAGTATTAGTACTACATCGGATTTATAAAATAATAATATAATTAAGTCTAATGAGGGGTTCATTACTAGTTAATGACATTATATGTCATTAAATAGAAATCTCAATCAAGTTGATACCTATATTATTATATATAATATTATTATATATTATTATATTAAATAATACTAATAAGCATCTTTAATAATTAATATATTATTATATTAATAATATATATTATTATCTTAAATAGTAGAATATTTTAATATATAATTATATATAATACAATAACATATATTATTATCTTTAAATTAGTACTAGTACTTACATTAGTAGTAAAGTACTAATAAAACTGGTGGTTCACAAAATAATAATATAATTAACTCCAGCTTCATTACTAGCTAATGATGTTATATGTCATTAAATAGACAAGAGAAATTGTCCTAAATGGTGATTGAGCATTTGTGGAATTCTCTAGGCCCTATAAGGGAGTTTCACACTTTAATGGGGCATGGTGTACCATCCTTCCCAAGTCAGGATCATATGCTAGAGTTGACAAAGACTAGATAGAGGAATGGCATGCCACCGTGGATCATGAGCAACAGTGGTGCACCCTCCAACTGCCTCACTTGAAAGGAAAGTTCATTTGTATACTTCAAGTGCAGCAAAACCCCGGCCTGAGGATGCAAACGAGGTCACAAAGTATGAAGTTTAATCAATACTTGTCCTAACATATTCAGGTTCTTTGGACACCACCAATAGTGAATCACCATCGTCTCCATCCTTATTCTCTGTAGGGTCAAACCTTGATATGGCCCTTGCCAAATCAGTAGTAGTGGCCTCTCTTCCTCTTTACGACCTACCTAAGTGGGGATCATACTATCATGGTTGTCGTTGGTCTTTATTGGAGGATTTTCTCAAGGACCTATTAGACTCGCAGATTCAGTCAAGCATCATCAGGGACGTGGACCTTTGCCACTAAACAGTAAGCTTTTGATACAGTATGGTGCTCTTGATGATCATGCAAAGCGATGTTCAGCGTACCTCGACGTAAGTGTTGGTTTGAGAATTCCAGTGCCAATTTTGTCCGCCACAATTGCTATCACAATCCTCCAACACTATAAAACTCAAGGATGATTTTTCTCGAACCAGGTGAGAATGATGGGGATCCATGACTAGCACACCAATATCGGCAATATGTTACACATTATGGAGCACATATACTACCATCAAAGGACTACATAGGGTTTTATTTGGCTCAAAGATAGTTTACATAATGTCTAAGTCAGAGGGTATTAGACGGCGAGTCCAAGATATATGTCTTGGGCCAATTGTGTGCAACATTTGTATAACGCCTACAATGTAAGGTTAGAACAAATGTATGTCTAGTTGTCTACAATATCTTTGTGTTTATTTATTTTTTTTACTATCATGTAACACTTGGATAGGCAAAAAAGATGGAGTTAACTTAGATGGAATGACAATATCTCAAAGCACCCATTTCAAATATCTTGGTTCGATCCTCTAAGAAGACGGAGGGTGCGATGAAGATGTTCGTCATAGGATTAAAGCAGGATGGGCGAAGTAGAGACTTGCCACGGAAATCTTGTATGACTGTAAGATCCTAACGAAGTTGAAAGGAAAATTCTACCGTACGGCAATAAAACATGCAATGTTATATGGTAGCGAGTGTTGGGCGATGAAGGGGCAACATGTCTCCAAGATGAGTGTTGCCGAGATGAGAATGTTAAGATGAATGTGCGGGCATACTAGGCTAGATAAAATTCGTAATGAGTATATTAGAGAAAAGGTAGAAGTGGTACCAATTGAGAGAAGGGAGACTGAGATGGTTTGGCATGTTAGGCGTAGGCCTAGAGCGGCTCCAGTTAGAAAAGTAAAGCATATTAGGATAGAGAAGAGAAAGAAAGGAAGGAGTAGACCGAGATTAACTTGGAAAAGGGTAGTACAATATAATTTGGAAGTTTTAAACCTTTCAGAAGAGATAGCCCAAAATCGTTTAGAGTGGAGACAAAAAATCTACATAGCCGACACCTATTATTTAGGATTAAGGCTTCGTTGAGTTGAGTTGAGTTTTATCATGTAATACTTAGGGGTAAGGTTTTACGTCGCCCCCATGTATTCGAGTTTTTTTTCAAAGTTAATAAAAATTCAAGTGCTTACCCAAGATCCTATATAAGTTTCGCGTGAATAAATTTTTTTCTGATTTTTGTA
The DNA here is from genome assembly GCA_030544215.1 of Zantedeschia hybrid cultivar. NCBI lineage: Eukaryota > Viridiplantae > Streptophyta > Magnoliopsida > Alismatales > Araceae > Zantedeschia > Zantedeschia hybrid cultivar. Next base: position 70,206,895 of record JARZZO010000014.1, read on the forward strand.
ATTTTTTCTAATTTTTAGACCTTTTCTTATTTATCAGAATTGGATCAGTCCGGACCGGTTCGGGATCGAATCGGATCAGCCGATCCACTCGGTCGAGACCGGACCGATCCGAATTCGATCCCCGTGTTGGCCTATCTTGGATTTATCTAAGAAGATCAGTTCTATTAGGTTGGGATGGGGTGCGAATAATTGTTGTGTTCATGTTGAAGTTGATCGTAATTCTTCTAATGTCGATTGGACATACAAAGAAGTGGTGCAAGCCTACCGTTCTTACAGATCTAACAGGGAAAAACATTGTCCTAGCAAGAGTAAGGAGACGACAGAGTGAGAAACGAGGTTACCGCAAGTAGGTCCTGGTGAGTCAATTCAACCAACACAAAATCACGAACCTGTTTCTAACTCAGAGAATCCGTGCCAAAATAATTATGTTCGATATTATCTGGATGTGCCGATTCCTAACAGTGGAAAGCACAATGTTACTAATAACGGTGTTACACCATCCCAATTAGTGAGATAAATAAAGTAGGGTGCACTTCTGTCAAGATGTCAATGACACCTGGAAAGATGCCATCTCACAGTTGGCATCCCAAATAGTAGCTGGCCTTAAGGAGTCTTCTGGAAAGTCCAAAACGTTGCTACATGTGTACAAGAGGGGCAAGTGACAAGGTCTCCAGATTCGTAAGACAGCTGGATCTGTTTCCTTGATAGCAGCTAGGGTTGATAACGATCCTCTTGTCTTGGAAGGTCTTGATGAAGGAGGAGTCCACACGTCATCAAAATCCCAAGGGATGCGTCTTCAGCGCCGCTGGATAAGAATGGAACAGCGGCCAATGGAGTTGTTTCTTTCCAAAGAATTCCTCATGAGATCCAATCAGTCGATGTACTTGCAAAAAGGAATATGATGCCAGATGATTTCCTTGATTCATGGGATGATGATGAGCTCCTTTCTAAAGCAACGGCATTGGGCATTCAAATACAAAAGAAGCAGGGACGGTTCCAAAAATTATGGAAATCAAATTTTCAAGATGGAAATAAACTAGCAATGCTATCATCTTGCAGGAAGAATAAGAGTTCCAAGTCTTCCGCAAAGCACGAAGAATTTAACTTAAGGAGAAATAGTCTTTGCCACAAGATAAGTGGTCATGTGGTAGTAGTTATGAAGAATATTTGTAATTTTTTTATTGCATTGGTGTAGGTAGGTTTCCGCGAGGTGTCTGTTATTGTAGTTATTGTTGCCGGCAAGGAAGCAGGTATAATTCACATCATTTTTTGGGGGAAATTCGAAATATAATAGATGGTATAATTCACATCATTTTTTGGGGGGAAAAAAAATTCATCTATATATTGTACTGCATAGCTCCTATATAGAGGAAGTAGGTACTATATATTTTCTAATATATTTTCTGGGGGAAAAAAAAGATGGTATAATTCACATCATTTTTTGGGGGAAAAAAAAGAGGAAGTAGGTCCTTCAGCGAATTCGAAGGAAGCAGGTCCTTCGATGCAGCCCAACTCTGTAAAAGATGTAGACACCTTTGCAGGCCTATTTGGCAAAGGGTTGAAAGTTGACTCCCAAGAGGAAGAAGTCTCGGTGAAAGAAGCTCTAGAAGAGTCAAAACAACAAATGGTGCTTAATGAAACACTCAAAAGCATAGCTGAGATAATGCCTTCCATTGAGAAAGCTCGTGCAGTACAATATAGACCGGGTCTTGATAGATTTAGTTACCGCCATCAACATCATGCCTTTCAAAACCTTTCAAGCTTTGCGTCTTACTCCTTATATGAAGAAGGTACAAGGGGTAACGATATCAGGTTTTAATCAAGACGTGGAAGAAGCCCTTGAGTGGGTAGATGTGGAACTTACCCTAGATGACTGGGTAACCCATGTGTCATTCCTCATTGTGGATTCCAAAACTTCAAGGCACTTCTAGAAAGGCCTTGGCTGCACAAGAATCGGGTTGTCCCATCCACTCTACATCAGTATATCAAGTACACCAAGAATGGCGAGCAACACCGAATCTTTGCAAGCTTAGAGACATTCAAAGGTTATGATTGTCATCTGGTGGATGCACAGTTATATTTTGACAAAGCAACGAACTTAGCCATCGGTGAGAGGCATCATAAGGGGAAGCAAATCATTGAAGATCGCTCTGATAAGGAGGGAGGCATCACCATCAGTGAAGCCAAAGCTGCGAAGTTTAGGTAGAAGATGAAGTCTACCTCTACCGAAAACCTTTTAAATATAAGAGGCTTGTTATCAATCTGGAGGCGAACACAATCAGCAAAGAGATAGATGCCAACATGTATTTGCCCCCCTATCTCATGAAGTTGATTTCCCAAAGGGAGGTGCACTCAGTTGAAGAGTTAAAGACCTTCATCATCCCACACGAAGATGGCCGGCAGACCGCGCTTTATAAGGGGGATCTAGTTCCTGAGACTCGTCCCGAGGACGATTTCGGATGGAAGACCCCTCAGTAAGAATCTGAAGAAGAAATCCGAGAGTTAGATGACAGGCCACAATACATTACAGATATGTGCAAGCACAAGAAGATTCCCTAAAAGCAAAGTACAGTAAGGAGTAAACTCTTCTAGGAGTTATGCTATCCAATGGAAGTAAGGGGGCAGCCTCCTTTCGCTCGGCAAGATCGGAGAGGCCTAGGATATGGAAGGCATGGTAGACCTTCAGTTTATTATGCCGTTAACATGGTGAGCCTATTGCCACCTAATGCTAAAGGGCAAAGCTTCGGACGTGAGATTTAACAGTTCATGAGAGGAAAATGAAGAAATTCTCCTTCCCAGAAGTCAGTTGTGATTGACTCGAGTTCCGCCTTCAATCAAGAGTCCTTTATGGTGGATTCTTCTCAAGTGTCATAAGAACAGCCTAAAAATGAAGAAGAGAAGGGAGATCATGATTCTTCCTCAGACAAATGATTTCTTCAGAAGAAAAATCTCTACAGTTAGCTTCCCAACAGTTCCTAACCCCATGGAAGAAAAGCCTACATGGCACGAAGTATATGTGGCCGATACTGATGAAGAAGAAGACTTTGTTGATCTCTGCCAGCCCCCCAGGAAATGGAAGATGGTGGACAGGCTACAGTTGACGAACTAATTGAAGTCAACCTACGCAAATCAAAAGATCCTCACCCAATCTTCATCAGTACCCATTTAAAAAAACAAGAAAGGCACGCATACATAAAGCTGTTGTTGGAGTTCAAGGATTGCATTGTCTGGAATTACAAAGAAATGCTTGGCCTAAATTCCTCTGTGGCAGAACATGAATTGTCCATTATGCCAGACGCAAAGTCGGTGAAGCAACCTCAAAGACGGATGCATCCAAAATTGGAGATGAACGTGAATGCCGAAGTCGACAAGATGCATGATGTCGACTTTATTAAAGAATACATGTACCCTGTATAGTTGGCTAATATTGTGCCAGTAAAGAAAAAGAACGGCCAGGTCTGAGTCTATATTGACTTCCGAGACCTAAACAGAGCATGCCCAAAGACGACTTCCCATTGCCAATCACGGAGACAATGGTGGATGTCACTACAGGGTTTGAAACATTATCCGAAGGGGATCTTCAATTATAAGAGGATGCCCTTTGGTCTCAAAAATGTTGGCGCTACTTATTAGAGGGTCATAATGAAGATATTAATAAAATGCTCCACAACCTGGTCGAATGCTATGTTGATGACTTGGTTGTGAAGACCAAAAGGAGGGAAGATCATCTGGTGGACCTACGCAAAGTGTTCGAAAGACTTTGGCAGTATCAACTAAAGATGAGTCACATGAAGTGCGCCTTCGGGGTGTCCAGTGGCCAATTCCTTGACTTCATTGTCAGATACCCAAGAATTGAAATTGACCTAGACAAGATCAAAGTAATCAGGGAATTGCCTCCTCTCAAAAATCTGACTGAACTTAGGTCTCTCTGAAGCAGTCTGGAAGGTGTCAACATTTCTCAAACTTAACAAAGAAAGGAGCTCCTTTCATATGGGACAAATAATGCCAAAGTGCCCTAGACAAGATCAAGGAATATCTGTTTAAGCCTCCGGTGTTGGAGGTACCTATAAAAGGAAGGCCACTGATCCTCTACATTGCAGCTTTGGACGCTTCTTTGGGGGCATTGCTAGCGCAAGAAAATGAAGACTGGAAAAAACAACCACTCTACTATCTCAATAGAATGTTGGTGGGTCCTGAACATCGATACTCCCCAATGGAGAAGATGTCCTTGGCATTGGTATTTGTTGTCAAGAAGTTAAGGCATTACCTACTGGTGCACAAAGTTCAGCTTATATCATCGTTTGACCTACTAAAATTCCTGCTTCGGCAACCTATACTCTCGGAAGATTAGGGAAGTGGGCCTTGCTCCTCATGGAGTTTGACATCACTTATGTACCCAGAAGGCAGTAAAAGGTCAAGGCATGACTGAATTCTTGGTGGCCCATCCAATCATGGTTGGCAGTATCGGCCGATACCGGTACGTATCGGCCGGTACCGGTACCGATACCCCCCAGATCGGCCGATACCGGTCTTTGTAGTAAAAAGAATAAGAAATTTTTTATTAATTTTTTATTGCCCGGTACTGGCCGATACGGCCGATACCGATACCGATACGTATCGGTACTGGTACCCACCGGTACCGATACCGAGATTGCCATCCTTGCATCCAGTACATGAAGGCTCTCCACTAAATAGTGACCTACGGGATGAAGAAGTGTTGTTAGCGCAAGAAGCATTTGAAGTATAGCAAACGGAAGTTATGGCATGGCAGTTGTAGTTTGATGGAGCATCGAGAACTGTCACGGTGTCTGATGGCACATCAACAACCCGAGTTAGGGCAGGGCTGGTTTTTGCCATCCTCGATGGTGGCATATTGCACCATTCTTGTACTATGGTGGAATTGCTAACCAATAAGGAAGCAAATATGAAGCCCAGATAATAGGATTAGAAGTGGCCCTGGAAATTGGCGTGCGGTGCATACAAGTCTATGGCGATTCCCTCTTGGTCATTCGGCACATCCTTTGGATCTTCGAAGTCAGGAAAATGGAGTTGGTAGCTTATCATGTTGTTGCCATAAGACTAAGTGAAAGGTTCTACACCTTCAAGATAGAACATGTCAGGGCAAATGCCCAGGCTGATGCTTTGGCCGAGTTGGCGCCTGCCCTGAAATTGCCTCCCGCAAAAGAAGCAAAAATTGTTGTGAGAGATAGGAGGTTGTTTCCTAGCTCCATGAATGATGAAAGCGGTTTGACTATATTTGAAGTCAACGTGCTTGAAGAAGATAAAGTAGAAGAAGATGATTGGTGTGTCCCACTCATCAAAATTAAAAATGGTTGGCTTCCAGATGATAAAGTTGAACGGATCCCACTATTATGCAGAACAGCCTCTTATAGGTTGATCGATGGCGTCCTATACAAGCTGGTTCTAGGAGATAAGGACGTGGTTCTTCTGCGATGTCTTTCTCCCAAGGAAGCTCGAAAAGAGATGAAAGTCCATTTTGAAGTTTGTAGAGCTCATCAGTCTGACCCAAAGATGAAGATCAACATCAAGGCTAAAGGCTTCTTTTGACCAGCAATGTTTGCAGAGTACCAAAAAGTTGTAAAGAACTACTCCCAATGCCAAGCTTTCAGGTCAATCCCTATAAGGCCTCCTAGTCAGTTACACCCTATGGTCCCTACACAGTTGTTTGCCTACTGGGGTATGGATATCGTGGACCCACTCACACCTTCATCACGAGGGTGCAAGTACATTCTAGTTGCTACAGAATACTTCACACATTGGACTGAAGCCATCCTACTGAAGGAAGTTACAAGTAAGGCCGTGCCGCACTTTGTTTGGTACAATATTATATATAGATTTGAGACGTCTAGTCGGATCACATCAGATAATGGCACGCCATTTAAGAATCAAACTATTTCCAAGTTGGCAGCCAAATTACACATTGAGTGGAATACATCTTCAATCTATTACCCTCAAGCTAATCGCATGACTAAGGCATTCAACAAAACATTGAGCAAGCTCTTGGGCAAAATCAGCAAACAGCAAAAGCGAGATTGTGATGAAAAAGTGCATGAAGCATTATGGGCATACCGCACGGTCTACAAAACTCCAACATGGTGCTCCCCTTATTCTCTAGTCTACGGGGCCAAAGCAGTAGTTCTAATAGAAAATGAAGTATCCTCTTATCGGGTAGCTCTGCATTACGAGTTCCAAGAAGGCGATAGGAGTGAAATCCAAAGGCGTTATGAGGAGCTATCCGACCTTGAAGGCGAAAGACTAGCAACTTATCAATGCCTACAAGTATATTAGGCACGAATGTTTAGGGCTTTTGACAAGCTTGTGAAAAAAAAAAGTCCTTCAAGAAGGGAGATCTTGTGATGGTCAAACATAAGGATGCCATGGCATCCTGTCCCAAGAACAAATTTACACCAAACTGGATAGGGCTCTTCATAGTCAACAAAGTCTATGAAGGATATGGTTATAAGATGGTAGACGACAAAGAAAATTTGGCCTTCCACTAAATGGCCAGCATATGAAGCCATACCATGTTTCAGAGTATGAATTCACTAAAATCAACAGCGAGGGAAATCCTAGCATTACAAAACTCAAAAAAGAAAGAGGTGCTTAAAAATGATTGTCCCGACATACTAATTGGTTTCTCTCTCAAGAAAAGAACCAATTAAAGACAAAAAAGTCTGAAACTGGACTGAGGTGAAAATCCGAAAGTGCACCTAAGGTAAAAATGAGAGACCCTACTATATGAAAATCCGCAAAGACACACAGATAAAAGTAAGAAGGGACTAGCTTTAGGAAAAACCCACAAGGGTGCTATAGTTAGTTTTTAAAAAAAAAAAAAATCAACACAACCCATCAAGGTATGACTTACAAAAGCCACTTGTGTTGAAATTATTTAAAAAAGAAAAGAAAAGAAACAAAGGAGTCATACCCCGGTGCAGGGTAAGCTCTCTCAACCTGCTTCAGGTGGAGATTAAGGTTTCCTACATCCTGATCCAAAGAGGATATCAAAGTTGCAAATGACAAGAAAACCCTTAGTCTTACTCTACATTTGGTAAGCAACACAGGAATCATTTGATAAAGGGTTACCACCGAGACAACGATGCCGACATCTCCCCGACTCGATAAGGAAGTGGGAAAACTTGATTTCCACTGGAAACGGCACAGAAGCTGCAAAGATGAGACTATCCTGGATAGGTTGCAATGTGCTCGGACGCCCAAAGCATATTGGACCCAAAGAAATTAGAGCAACGTCGAGAGACGAAAACTCACGTAGGCCGATGTCAGTCAATACCCACAAAGATTTATCTCCCAAAATCAGGAAATCCACGCAAGTCTTCATAATGACCCAAAGCCCAATTAGGGGTCTTGAGCCCCAAAGTCAAAGAAAAAGCCCTCAAGGTCAGACCGAGGTCAAGTTCGTCATATGTGTTCAAGCTATGCAAGACAATTCCAAGCAAAAGCAAAGGTTGTCTAATAAACCCAAGGTGAACCAATTGACCCAAAGGGTCAAAACAAGTATCCCGGGGTGTCGCAAGAGGCCATAAGCATAGGGTTATCTAAATAAATGTTCAAGGACGGCATGATGCTTTAACAAGAGCAAAAGAATTCACAAAATTGTCGAGAAACAACATGGGACAGCAACAAGAGCAAAAGCATTCCTCGATACATGCGATGGAATTGCCAAAGTATACAAAATAGGGTGGCCAGACATGTACAGGGCATGTGTTGTCGTCTCCGCTTCCACCACGTCCCGTAGGGCGCACTTGTTCAACATGGTTCAGAGAAAGAAACAAAGATTGGCCTAAGCAAAAGAGACATAAAATATCATTGCATGTATGTGTGAGGAGCTTGAAAATAAGGTAAAGTCAAAATCTTAACTCTTAAGTACCTTGGTTTTGGACGGGCCTTCCTCCAAGGCTAAGGAGAAGCCCACATTCAGCCAACCACAAAAGCACCAGTAGCAGTCAAATAAAAAGGGCAGTAGCAGCACCAAAAAAACTAGCAAATGCAGCCCCCCACAGCAGCAACAATTAGGAGCAGCACCACCTAGGGCAGGCAGTCAAAGCACCAAAGATAGCAGCAGCCAAACTTAGCAAAGGCAGCACCCAGCGGCAGCAGTGGCGGGTCCAAAGGACGCCCACACTTCCCCTGTTCTGAACAGGGGAATAGCCAGGCCGAGAGAGAGAAACAAGGGTGAGGGAGAGAGAGGAAACCCCCACCGATGGCTAGGGTTTTAAGAGAAAAGAAAAAAATTGAGAAAAAAGGAGGAGGAGTTGAGTGCGACTGAAAGAGAGAGAAAAAGAGTTAACCAGTGGGGGGTCCCACGACTCCCACCAGTGCCCCCCCCCCCACCAACCGGTCTCTCTTGGACCCCCCACCAATGGGTGGGGCATTTTGGTAAACAAAAAAAAAGGAAAAAAAATAAAAGAAGAAAAGAAAGGAGGAAGAAAAAGAAGAGAGAGGAGGTACCCACCGGTAGCCACCCCCCACCGGTAAAAAGGAAAGAAGAAGAAGAAAGAAGGAAACAGGAAAAAGGAAAAAGGAAAAAAGGAAGGGAGGAGGAGGCCGGTGGGGGCCACCCCAACCCCCCCTCCCACACACGCACACTCACCGGCGGGAGGTGCCACCGGTCCCCTCCATCTCTCACTCACTCATCTCTCTATTCTCTACCCTCTCATTGAAAATTCAAAAAAAAATGGAGGGAAGCTGCTGGTGGTGGGTGCTACCGGTGCCTCCCCCTCCCCCCCCAACCAATTGGCCACTCCTCCTCCGCCATAAATACCCCCTGGGGGGGCTGCTGCAGGACCACGAAGAAAACAAGGAAAGACCTTGTGAAGGCTTTGAAGGAATTCTTTTATGCTGTCCAATTATTGTTTTCAAGGCAAGAAGAATGAGCATTATTTTTCTTTGTTAGACTTAGGTAGATTCACTCATATTGGTTGAGTGGCCCTTTGTACAAGTCCATGCTTCTTGGACTTTGCATTGTTATGTAATGGCTTATAATTATTTGAGTCATTCATGTGGAAATTTTTTATTAAGTGACGACTATGTGCCACTAATCAAATGAACTTTGTAAATAATGATTGAACTTTGATTATATGGACACAATAAAATTACCAAGTATTCTTGTTAATGAATTATTGCATGAATAACATAAGACCTTGATTAAAGAACCTTACTGGGTCATTTAAAGGATCCTTAATGGTTTTAAGTGAAACTTACTATGAGCCACACTAAAGGATACTTAATGGACCATTAGTGTATCTTGTTTAAAGCCATGTTAAAGGATACCCAAAAGGTCAGATTATCCTTAATAGATCTTAGTTGGACATGTCCATAGCCTTTAGGTTAAAGGATACCTAAAGGTTATTAGTATGATTCATTAGAACCTATAAAGGACATCCACTAAAGAATATTTACTGGATTTAGGGGTCCTCAATAATCCCTAAGTGGGCCTACTAATATCCTTTAAGTCTTTTAAGTATCCTTTAATAATTCTAAAGGGAGGCACCATAGACACATCGGCCTGATGTGCATCCTTTTAAGTAGCCTTTAAGGATTTTGAAGGAATGCCGCAAGCTTGTTATCCAAATGTGCATCCTTTTAAGTATCCTTTAAGAATTTTAAAGGGAGTGTCATTGACATGTCATCCAAGTACATAACCTACTAACCTTTAAATATCCTTTAAGGATGCCAAAATGAACTTAATTCTTTTTTTTTTTAGATGTCGAAGGAAACATGGTTGCCCGGTAAACCCCGGGGAAGCTACCATACGGGGGGTGGGGAACGGCTTCCCAGTTCACACCATGCGAGGGTGGCGAGGATCGAACCCACGAGCTATTGGGATGGCTACCAACCGAAGCCCTGGGTTACCACTCCGCTACCCCCACCCCCCTTTGATGTGTATCTTTTGAGAATACAAAGCCACTTAAAGGGGCATAAGTGACTTGTTTCAAGGTTACTTGGCATAATACGTCATGGCTTCGACTTATTAACGTAAACTTATAATGTGTTAGTGCGTGACTCATATTTAAGGACATCTTCAGACAGTTAATCAAGCATTGTCAATCATTTGATTGACGTAATTAACACAGACCAAAGTCAGTGGGGAGAGGTCAAACTAACGGATCCACACACCTGATCCAAAATGCTAGACTCACTAAGGACTCATTCCAAGTTCTCAAAGTCTATCCTAAGAAAAGCCAAAGAGACATCAAAGTGCAAGGGTCCACAATCTCCCCCTCGTCTCCGACAATGGTGTACCACTTTTTTTTTTTTTTTTGCAAATTGAGATCCCTAGACTAAATTCCTCTCGATTAGCATGTTAGACTGCATGTTTTAAAATTTTAAACCCATGAAATTAGAGTTTAAATGTGCCTTATAGTCATTCACGATAACAATGGGTGTCAAGTAGGATGTTTAAAATAAAATATTTATTCAAATAAATGAGAGATTTATCAAAAAAGAAAAAGAAAAACTGGCCTGAACTGGCCTGAAACAGCCTGATTCGTGCGACTCATGCAAGTCAAATCAGATCCGACTCGTATCTGGCCGGACCCGATCCGATCCAGATCCATGAGTCGGCAAACCTTGTTCCCCTCTTCCAGTTCTCCACATGTTCTTCTTCAAATCATGGTAATTCCCCACATTTTTCTTGATTCGTTGTAGCGCCAACACCATTTTGCAGTGCAGTAGTTCACAATGCGTACAATCTCTTGAGATTTGTTTGCCTCTCACTGGTGAGTGGTGGATTTTTTTTTTACTTGTCTTAAACTTTAACCATGCCATAAGAGACAAGAGAGACAGTGAGAGGGAAGCAAATGAGGGCACAGGAGTTGTTTGGTGTGGGACATGCCAAAGGAGGGTAGCCCAAAACAGCTGCTGCCGGAAGATTAACCATTTAATAGCCATTGGGCCTGGATCAACCGATCCTTGGCCAATTTGGGCTGGTGCCTAGCCAGATCTGGTGATCTGGGACAATCTGTGCCTGATCTGATTGACATGTTCCAGAGATAAGACAAAGGTGTGTTTGGCTTGGGCCCATCAGCTAAAAAACACCTCAGGTCAATCGATTTAGGCCATCTTTTATTTCCCTGATTTTTATCATGTATTCAGGCATTCATTCAAGGTGATATAGATGCTATCAAGGATGCTAGGTTCATTACTATATTTTATACAAGCATACGTCTTTCTCAATATGATCAGGAAATGCACGGACAGGCAAGATTTTCAACTACTGGTAGATTTTTACATCATTTCGTTCTTGGAAGGTGCCTTGACATCATTTCTTACACAGCCTATATGTCGCAAGGAAAATCCTAGGATTTTCCTTTTGTTTGGCTGAGTGGCGAAAATCTCCTTGGGCGAGAAGAGTTGAATGGGAACAAGTGTGCAATACATATTTTGAAAAATATTCTAGAAAGGAGTCCCATAGCACTTTTTTATGTCTCAACTCTCAAACATGATTTGAAGGATTTGAATTTTTTAAAAGTGGATAGTACCACTAAATAGTATTAAGAAAAAGAACAGTGTAAAAAATGTATACATAGAAGCTCTCAAAATGCCCCCTATACAAAGGGGATACACAACCAAACATCAAGACTATGTCCCACTCAAGCCTCCCCTAAAAGGGCAAAAAAGGAAGAAGAATCAGTAATATCTGCACAAAAGGTTCTCACTTGCTCCCTAACTCTCGCACTGTCGCACATGCAAAAGCAGCTAGTCTATCTGAATCAGAAGCCTCCTCCTTGAAGATGCACCTGTTCCTAAACCCCCCCCCCCCAAAAAAAAATAACTCAAGGGCGGCATGAAGGAGCAGCCACCAAGTGATACGATCAGCCCTTTGGACCTTGGAACCACAAGAAGGGACCACCGACATAAGAGGGAGTCTACAATGTCCTCCGGACTCCATGCCAGTTAGGAGTTGGGGGTTAGGGCTATGTCCACCATGCAAAGATCAATGCACATAGAATGCAATAAGCAAATCCCTCAATTAAAGAAAGATGCAACAAAAAGAAAAAATCTTTTGCTGTGTCGTCAATGAAATATGGCAGGAAGATGTGGGTCATTCAAGCAATGAGCCAGTTATTTTTAATCCGTCCAAGTAGTATGATGTGTATGAGAAATCTGAAGGGATTTTTTAATCATAATAAAATGGTATTTAGGAAGTGTCTTATGAAACTGGCTCATGACAAGGAAATGGTAGATAAAATCTCAAGAGACTACAAATTTTACTAGGATATACCCATTTGCCATTGAGGAAAGAGAAGAACAAAGAAAACCAGAATACCTTGAGATGTGGGACATATGGAATAAAAGACCTTTATTTGCAACACATCAAGCAATGTGTTTCTGAGCTCAAATGCACTGCAGCTGACTATAAGCATAATTAAAGAACTTTTGCAACATGTATGATTGACTAATTGCTATTTATAATCACTATTGAGAAAATCATTTTTCCTCAGTTTAATTTTTTTTTTCTTCATTGACATTTACTTGATGAAATTGGATGGTAGCTGCACATAGCCTATTTTTGGAGCAGATTTTTGTGAGTATCATATTTGCTTAGGTGGCAACCTGATATGGTAGCAAGTTAAGGATGCTTGATGACTTCGAAAACGTTGGAATGCCTAAAACACCAAAGGCATCAAATCATGTGTTGGGCAGAATGATAGACATTCGTCAGAATTAGAGATAAATATCGAAGAAGCTGATGCTTCATGAAGGCCCACATACATGCACCAAAGGCATCAAATCACACGTTGGGCCAAACAAAAGGTCTTCTTCAGAACTAGATATCAGACATTAACACTGAAGAATTTGAAATTCAGATGAAATCGAGTGGAAAGAATATACTGGAGAAGAGGATACAGATGTCTCAAGTGGCAGAATTCTAGGCTGAGATATTGATCTCTACTCTTGTGGTAATTGATAAGCATAGATTTTTCTCTGGCCTTGACCCTTAAAAAAGTGTAGTTCCAGTTCTTTATATCTGGGAAATTGACTTGATGTTGAGAATTAGTCCTGCCACTATCATAGCTGCTCTTTTATGAATGTCTAGTTGTGGTTTGGTTTCTTATCATATGTTGACTTGGTACATTTTACTGTATCGGTTTCTTTATCATGTTGACCTGGGTATATTTTACAGATATTAGCATTGGTTTTGCTTCATAGTTTGGATAGAACTTGATAGCTCTATAAATAATTTATAAATTAATCTCCTACTGCCGGTCTAGGCTCCTAAAGGGTGTCCACCACCTATCATCTACTGAAGGAATCTAAAATGTGATGGTGTGGCTTAATCAACTGCCGCCGATCCCAATCCCAATCTGAATAGGATCACCCCAGATTGGCCAAGGTGTAGAAAACATTCTTTGGTTAAAAATAATTCTGCTAGGTCAGCCGCCCCAAATTCAATCTGAGCTCAATCCCCAGCCAACCCCCTCCCCCCCCCCCCCCCCAACAGGAAATTCAGATTGGTTAGTCGTATCCTGATACATAAGGATCAGAAAATTTTGCAAACCATTTCTTTTTCAAAGTGGATAGAACCAGATATGCACCAAATAAGGAAAAATGTGAGGTCTTATCCATATGATCACCAAAAACACCCAAAAAAGTAAAATAAATAATCCGCCTATATAAAAATAATCTACAAGATGGTTAGCCTGTACTACTTCCCCATTTAAAAAAAACGAGGCCCAGAGAATTACCTCTCCTCATTACATAGATAGACATGGATCGTTAAATGCTCAGACTACAGAACATATCAAGAGTAATGGACATTGTCCCTATTAATTGCCAGATCACATATAAATTGCACCACTTGGACTTGAGGATTACAATTTCTATTGAACACCAATTGTTCCTCTCCCCCCATAACAGCAGCATCACGAGCCACTACACCCTCAAATCACCCTTGTCAGACCATCTCCTCCTCCCGCCTAGTAATATTCTACACTCATGGGAAGCACTCACATTGGCCTCACTTCCCAAACCAACTTCTCTCAGATAATCATTGAAAATGAGCAGCCAGCAAAGATGTGTTCCATAGTTTCCACCTGCATGACACGACTCACAAACAGATCTGATATCCTCAATAAATTGAGCCAGCCCACCTCCTGTGCAGAGCCAACCACATGTGAGCCTCCAAGCAAAAAAATTGACCTTAAGTTGACTCCTAGTCCTAGGAACCAACGTATATTTGAATTGATGTCTAGTTCCCTCATTTCTCATCATCCTATAGGCTGACTTCACCAAAAACCAACCATCCCGTTTCAATTCCGCCCGTAGGAATCCCCCTTCTCGGGATCAGGTGCATATTCCAAGAGGAACAAGAGGCCACTTAGAGCTGTCTCCTCTCCCAGCAAATTATTCCTAAATGTGAGTACCATCTTCCTCCATTTTCACAGAACTAAAACATATGCAACCACGACTAAGCGATTGCCCGAATGGCATGAAGGCCAATTTCTGCAAACCATGTATCTAGCTGCGTTGAATGAACCTTGGCTATCATGGAGGCAGCATTAAATCATAAAAACACCACCCACATGATTTTCATTGCACAAGAAGCTATTCAGAAGTTAGTTAAAAAACAAAACATACTGGAGCATCAGTAATTTTATTCAGCCTAAAGAATGAATATAAATAATAATAATAATAATAATAATCTGAATAGTTACCTGGTTCCCCACTAGTATCCCTATGGCGTATCCAGTTACATATGGTATCTTTGATGAAGATAATACCTGGAGAAGCAATACACATATATGAGAAATTGAATAAAGTTTGTTACTAATCTAAGGGCATCAAATCATAAGAATCTGATATGTGGCAGACAGGGATCAAAACTAAGCAGTAGTATTAACCGCAGTTTCCTATATTGATGTGTTGAATTGGACATGCATTATGTATGATGACCCAACCAAATTTCCTAAGACATTTACACAAACTTCTAAAATCTATTGCTCAAATGGAAGAATGAGAATTACAAGGGTTAAAGTGAAATTGTCCCTCCCTATCACGAACCAACCACGTGGTGACACATGGCATTATAACCAACACGTCACTTGTTGATTGGGTAGAGTGACATGGCAAGCTAGGATTGGCTAAGGATGACAATCACCCATTCATTACTTAATAGACATGGCAACATGTCACTATCGAACCCATTGAACTTTACCCTCTCCACCTCTCAGGACAAGTGGATGTAGAGAGGATTGTCAATGGACAGCCTGCTCAACCAACCTATGATAGCTAATGAGTGGTTATCCCTGCCAGGATTAATCACCAGACGGCACATAACCGACTATGGAACGTCGACTAACCAGAAAAGAAAGAAAGAATATATGAAAGATGTGACACTCCTAAAATCCTATGAACTGTGACTCTTATTAAATTATTTTCATTTATCCTTATCTTATTAATCATTATCAATAAATTATACTTATCATCAACTATGAAAAAATAAGATGAACAAAAAGTTAAGCAAAATGAATACAACTTGAATAGGAACTCAGTAAATCAAATGATTTAAGTTAGTATTTAAGTTAGTATTTCTGTTTCAAAGTTTTCACCGTAATTAGTGTATGTTATTGAATTTTTTTTAGAAGGTGACTTAAAGTCATTATTTCACTGATCAATAAAAGAAAAGAGTACAAAGAAAGCCCAAAGAGACATCTCAACCTGGATGGGACATACCACCAACCAAATCCCCATCTAATCTCAAAAGAAAATTACATATGTTCTGTTTTATCAAGAAAATGAAACAGAATTACAATTTGAAAAAACATCAAGTAAACAGTGCTCTCCACAGACTGGCCTTCTGAATAATAACAGAGTCCCCTCATTAAGAATATCAGCAGCTCTTCCCCACTCTTCCACCTATCGAAATGTACTCTTCAATAAATCATTAGCACTGCTATATTGGTCACTGAACTTCCTCCTATTTCTTTCACACCAAATTGTCCACATCAAAACCGGACAGATGAGAAACCACAATTGTTTATGGTCTGAAAAAGGACAGACCTTGGTCCACCAGCTTACAAGATCCATTACAGAAGAATGATCCACCCAATTGATTCCAAATAATTTGCAAAGTCTTCCACTGAATTGTAATTATGCCGCAGTCAAAAAATAGATGCTTTTGATCTTACGTAAAGAGTGCGCAAAAAACACATGAAGAACTCCCAGAGAGATGGAGCTTCTTCGCCCTCCTTCCCGTAAGAATTCTAGACCAAGCAATTATTGAATTGCATGCATCGTTTACATACATTAAAAGAAAAAAACACATGCATCAGAGGTACATGGAAATTAAGAGAAACTTTCCATTCAAAAGATGAGAGAACTAGGGTGGTTGAGCGAGGGATGGCAGTAGGAATGTAAATGATTCCTACTGAGATCTTAATTTTTAAAACTCACAAAAAATTATAGAACATGTTTTTAAAGAATCGAACTAAAGGACTAAGATTAATGAAAAGTGTAACCTCTCAAGTATGACCAACAACTTAATTTTCTTGGGGTATGAATTTAATTTTTTTATTTAATTGTTGTACGATAGACATGATTGTTCTTTCAAATTTTTATTATTAATCCCTTATCTTTTTGTTTTGGGAATTGTGCATTATTGGAGATCTATAAATTTTGGACCGTTACAAATGATATCAAAATGCGTCCAGTAGTGTATGCACAAAACTAAAACTAAATGAAAAGAAGTCGTCCTAAGTATGACAGCTACATATCCCAACTGGCCATGACTTATAAACGAATACAATAGTTTGGGATCAAGTATGTTGATAATATTATAGTGGGTATGTTTGAGCGGTAGCAAGATTAATGAAAATAGATGTACATCTCTTTGGTCAAAGAATAGTTCATGAAAGACAAGGAAGGGGCACTAGCAATAAGTTTGGATCCTAATAAGACAAAGTATTCAGGAGAAGAGGAATTCCTAATTTGCTAAGGCAAGAATACCTTGTTAGCTATCTAGATGAAGGAAATTTGACAATAATCATCTACCACCATAACAAATAACATGGACAATCATGCACAGACTGAGGGTTTATAGTCGAACATTCGTATAAGTATTAAATGAAAAAGGAAATGGAAAATCATGCAGCCGGTTTAGGCATATAGGATAAAAGTTAAGTGCCATTAGATCTTAAAGAAACTATGAACAGAGCACGGAGAATTATTTAAGACCAAGAGTAGTGACCCTTGTCCCTTGTTAAGGAGCAAGGTGAACAAGAAACATGGTAACCAAGGTTAAGGTTAGGTTTTTGGCAAACCAAATGTATTTGGAGTTAAGAAACCCTACTCGACTACCTACTAGTTGAAAATGAACAGCAAGTATTCTCAATTATAACAAATGATTAATTACAAATAGGACTTTTTTTTTTTTAAAGAAATGTGGATTGTACCACCAATTCTATTTCAACATAAATAAAGGAAGTACAATCATGAAGGGATAGGAGCATGGATGGCAGTACCGGCCGATAACGGTACGTACCGGTATCGGCCGGCACCGGTACCCGATACATGTAAAGGGTATCGGCCGATACTGGGCTGGTACCGGCCGGTACGTACCGGTACCCACCGATACGAGTACCGGTACCGGTACTGCCATCCCTGGATAGGAGAGATTCCTATGCCCCGAAAAGAAAAGAAAAAATTACAAAGCAACCGCCATTTTATTCCACTCCTCATATGACACCTTCAATATATGTTTGCACCAAAAGAACATCATTTTTTTTTGGAAGGCAGCAACAGCCGCATTCATTTATTGAGATAAACAAGAAGAGATTACAAGGTGAAAAGAGAGGGGAAGGAAAACAAAGAAATTGTCTACCAAGACAGTAGACAATACAAGAAACCCAGGAACCACAGACAACACCCATCCCAGAAAATAAAACCCATTACATCTTACACCAGAACCCTCAAAGAAAGACCCTTTTCCAATGAGCAAATTTTGATAAAGTTGCAGAATCTGAGATCTTGTGCCCAAATCTTCTAAAAGACCATTCTTGTATGAAGTGGATACAATGTCCGAAAATCTCTGTTGGGCAAGAGTATTGGTTGCTAAAGATTCTGAGATTTCTTGCTCTCCAAACGGCCCATAGCATTGCTGGCAGAAGGGTTTCCCATAAACGTAATTCATGTTGGTACGGACACATCCGATTCCAGTTTGCCATAAAGCTACCAACTGAATTGAAGCTACTTGGATGATTGCCTAAGACACTGAAAAAAGCCCTCCATATAACATCCACTATACCGCAATTGATAAAAAGATGGTCCACGGTTTCTTCAAACATCCCACAAAATGAGCATATTCTTTTGTCTAGAGTAAGGAACCTAAGCTTGTCACCAGTAGGTAATCTGCCCCCATGCTATTTTCCACAGAAAGATCATAATCTTAATGGGAAAAGTTTGATTCCACACCTGAGATTCTCAACTGACCTTAATCCCTCCTGAGTTCAACAATTTGGTTGTAGAATTGACAGAAAACTTACCACCTAGATCCCATCTCCAGCATTTGACATCTTCCCTCTCATTCATCTCTTGAAAGTCTTGAAGCAGCAAATTGAGTTGAAGGAACTCCCTCTCTTCTACAAAGTGAAAATTTCTGCAAAATCTGAAATCCCACACAAGTCCTTGAGATGTGGAAGCTCGGACATCTCTAATAGTAGAATTCTAATCCTCTGAAATGATGTACAGATTTGGAAATCTATATTTAAAAGCCCTTCCCTCTTTCCAAGCATCTTACCAGAATTTTGCAGTTCGGCCATTACCCACAATTATGTAAGTTGAGCAATTGTAGAGATCCAAGTTATGAAGGATACTCTTCCAAACATTTGAAACAGAGCCAATGATCTGGAAGCTGCTAATCCAAAGATCGTTGTGAGAGAAATATTTACTTTTGATGATTCTAGCCCATATAGATTGAACATCCTTTTCAAATCTCCAAATCCATTTTATCAAAAGAGCTTTATTGAAGTTTTGAATAGGTGTTAAACCAGCTCCCCCTTCCTCTGTACTTCTGCACACAAATTTCCAACCAATGTGATGCCACCCTTTACATCCGGTAGTTTACCTTTCCAAAAGAAAGCGGCTAAAAGAACATCATATTAAGGACTCTTCACAAATATTTTCCACATAAGAGTCTTGTTCCTCTGAAAATTAAATCATCTCTCTCACCACAAACTCCAACAAATAGCATGCGGCAACAGGTTCAGAATTCCGTTTCTTGTATTCTTCTGCGTACCAAGGTTCAAAGAGTGAAAACTGATCCATACAGTTTGTAAAGAACTCAGATTTATCATGCAGTTAAATAAGTTCCCTAACGTTTTCCATACTGTTTGACTGATAGGGCAAAGAATGAATAGACGCTCAATATCTTCATCTTCAACACCACAAAAGGAACAAACAATTTCTGCCAAAGCATTCCATTTCTTTCTATACATCTTAGTCATGATTCTTTTTTGAAAAAACAACCACATAAATGCCCTCACTTTCAGAGGAGATTTTACCTTCCAAACCGCCTTAATCTTCTAATACTTATTACCTTGCCCTTCCAACAGCTTGTAGAATGATTTGACAGAAAATTCTTCCTTCTTAGAGTTCCAAATGTAGGTGTCTGGTCTGCCAACATCTACATGAACTTGAGCTAGTACCTCCATCATCTGAGTATAATCCTGGATCTCAGAATCCTTGAGATTCCTCCTCAACTTAACATTCCAGCACACCTGATCAGCATGAATATAATAACATTCCCTCACCTTAACCTCCTTGAAAGCATCAATCCTGTAAATATTCGGAAAGGTCACCTTAAGAGGACTTCCATTCACCCAAATATCTATCCAATAATCAGTTTTATCACCTGACCCAATCTTCACACTAATAAACCTGTGCATCAAGGCTCCTGCTTTCAAAATTCCCTTCCATATCGGAGAAATGGTTGAGCACACCGGCTGGGGAGATCTTTCTAATGCAAGTAAGTCTCTTCAACCCGAATCCCCTCCATCCTCATCCCATCTTCCTCTTTCCCCTTCTCAAGCCGCAGCGATCGCCAACGATCGTCATAATACTGCAAGTCTTGTGCTGGTTCCTATTAATGCGCCATATCAGCAGTATAGAAGAAGGAAGGAAATTATGGAGGAGGAGAAATTTTCTGTTATACAGGAATGGGACAATGAAGAATTAGTAAGGAGGGCTTCGGGAATAGGTTTACAGATAAATGAAAAAGTAGGCCAGTTCCGGAGAATATGTTCTGAGCTGTCTGGTACAGTAGAACATACGGTCAATAGAGCGAAGGGGGAAAGGGAGCTGAGGGATTTGGGCAAGGCAAAAGATTCCAAGATAAATAAAGATTTTATTTCTGTAGAGAAAAGAGGCTATCAATGCAGTCAATGATGTTACTGTCATGGAACATTAAAGGGTTAAATGATGGAGGTAAGCAGAGGGCAATCAAGGAAATTATGCGAAGACATTGTGTGGACATAGTGTGCTTACAGGAAACCAAGATGGAAAAGGTAGATAAAGACTTCATTAACAGAATTGTACCTTTTGGTGATTATGTTTTTAGAAGATCGTCGGGACTGTCGGGGGGTTTGATAATTGCATGGAATAGAATGAAGTGGAGGGCCACCTGCTGGAGATTGGAGAACATTCAGCTTCAATCAAATTGAGCAATACTAAGTGATCATGGATGTTATCAGGGGTTTATGGGCCACAGTTAATCTAAGATCAGCAGGATATGTGGACAGAATTATCTACATGCCAGAATAAATTTCATTTGCCATGGTGTGTGATTGGTGATTTCAACCAAGTGAGAAAACCATCGGAAAGAAACAATAAATCAAAGGTGAATAGAGGTATGAAGATTTTTAATAAATGGATTGAGGATTGTGCTCTTATGGAGATTGCAATGCCTGATGTCCGATTTACTTGGTCAAATGGGAGGCAGGCACCTTCAATGTCTAAGCGGGACCAAGGTTAGCCGTATCGTACCGGATCGTGCCGACTCATACGAGTCGACTAGAATCTGGGCCGACCCGATGTGCTAGCACGGTCGGCTCGCCCGATTCGCTTTGAACCACCACCGGATCGCATCAACTCAGCTTGTATCGGGCCGGATCGCACTATCTCGCAACGAACCAGTACGATCCAACCTGATACAAGTCGAGTCATTGAGATCCAGCCCGATACGGCCCGAGACGCTGAGATCCGATTATGCGGGGCTTTAAACCCCTAAAACTGTCAGCAGCGTTTATGTTCGGACAGAAACGCACCAGACGCAGGAGCCGCACCCTTCTAAACCCTTCCCCCCTCTTCTTACTTCTATTTGTCTTGGTATTTTTGGGAGATCCAAGCGTTTGTGAAGGTTTGAAGTTGATTTTGTTGGAAAGGAAAGGGGTTTTCTAGTTCTTTTGAATGTTTTCATCCAGTTTCAAGAAGGTAAGCATCTGAATCCTAAGTTTTTTTTTTCATCTTCTTTTCTTGTTGTTTGATGTTCTTTAGGGTATTAAAAGATGAAGAAGAGGTAGATCTATTGTCTCTTTGTAAATTTGACATGAAAAAATCTACATTTATTCAAATTTGAGGTAGATTTTTATTAAATATCAAAAAAATACAGAAAAATCAAAAAAAAAATGATATATTTATGTGATGATGGGCATAGATCTATGAGTTTCACATGTTTGCTTAAAATTTCATTCAAAATCTTAAATTATGAAGATTAATGTATTAATGTGATTATTAAAATATAACATAAAATATAAAATATAAAATAAATTATAAATTATCTACTCTATATTTTAGAAGTAAAAAATGATTAGATTTACACCTATGTTTTAACTTGTATGTTTTAAGTATAAAATTTTTAGTTTGAAATCTTATTTTAAGTAATTAATTTAGTTAACAATATAATATATTATTACTTAATAATGTTTAAAAGTGATACTTGTATATAAATTTTGGACATGCTCTCAACTTATATTCATGTTCTTCATACACTTTAAGTTATGCTTTTATAAATATGTTTAATTAATATTTGAAATTTATTTAATTTGTTAAGTATATATTAATGATTTATTTATTTTCGTAATTTATATTTATAATTTATAAAAAGTAAAAATTCTTTTAATGTAAGGATAATTTTAACAGTATTTCAAGTCATACTATTCTTGTTATTTAATGTATTTGTTTGTTCTTACTTCTCGTCAAGAGTCCGGAGACATCGGATGGCAGCATGGGAGCACGGTTGATGGCAGTAGGCACAAGTTTAAGTGCAACTACTGTCAGTTTATGGGACAAGATGGTGGTGTTTCTCGATTGAAAAAGCACCTTACAAGAGGAAAAATTGTTGGGTATAATGAAGTGGTTGGTTGTAAAAATGTTCCTTGGGAGGTCAGGACGCAGATGGCTCAACACTTGAAAAGTTTGAAGGAAGTGCGCTTAAAGAAGGCTGCAGACAAAGAGAGGGAAGAACGCATGATCTATGGAGTTGCCGGTGGAGGAGATGATGATGAAGAAGGAGGCTGGATTGAGTCTTATGGCGATGATGATGTCCAAGAGGTACATGGACGTGAGTCTCCTTCTCCACGTACTCGGCGAGTGTTGGAGCTCAGTAGGCATGAGCATCGGGAGAGAGAATTTATGAGAGCTCAACAGGGTGTTGGTGGATCATCAGGTGTTGCTGGGAGTTCCTTTAGGGGGTAGGCTCAACCTAGGAGGAGTGGATCATTAGGATATTTCTCCCACTTTTTCTTGAAAGAACCAATGTATATCTTGATCTCCTTTACCTCATCATCAAGATAGTTTTTTGATGTGTGATGGCTAGTCAGGGACTATCGAGAACAGTCTTATTAATTTTCTTGTCTATTGCGACAGACAAGTGTTCTATCATAAGTCTGTGGATGCATCAAATCAGATACACAATCATGAATACATTATGCAATTGATGGACAATGTCGTGGAGGAAATTGGCGAGAAGTACATTGTCCAAGTAGTGACAAATAAAGGCTCCGCGTACAAGAAGGCAGGAGATGAGCTAATGCTCCGCAGACCTCATTTGTTATCAACCCCATGTGCAGCCCACTGTGTAGATTTGATGCATAAAGAAATTGGACAGCTGGATCCTGTCAAGAAGAATGTTGCCAAAGTACAGAAGATTACATGATACATCAACAACCGTTCTTATGTATTGAGATTGATGAGGGATCATACACATGGTGAGTTGTTAAGGCCTGCAATCACAAGATTTGCCACCAACTTCATTGCCTTGCAGAGGATGTTGAAACATGAAGTAGGCTTGAAGCAAATGTTTAGAAGTGACAAATGGATGAACTCCACATTTGCTAGGATAGACGAGGGAAAGAAGATTGAAAGCTTGGTGAACAACAGTGATTTCTGGATAAAGATAAAGCTTATTGTACAGCTTATTGAGCCATTATATGAGGTCTTGCGCTGTGTGGATGGAGATCGGACACCAACCTTAGGGTTGGTCTATGCCAAATTGGAGGCTGTAAAGAGGAAAATACTTACAATCTCAAGAAAATATGTAGAGGAATTATTGAAGATTGTAGAAAGGAGGTGGGACTTCCAGATGGGTAGAGAGTTGCATATGGCAGGTGAACAATTTACATTTCATGACCTTTGGTGATAATTTTAACTTTTATAATGATGATTGATGGGTGATTTTCTTTTATTACAGCATATTATCTTCATTCGGCATTTCAGTACGCTCATTCGTTGGCGTACAATGATGACTTGATTGTTGCTATGACCAAGGTTCAAAAACCCGGCTCGGATCGGCACAGATCGGCCGAGTCGGAATGATTTTGGGCCATCCATGCCGATCCAGGATTTCCTGGCCGAGTCCAAGACTCGGATCGGCCGATCCGACGCCGGACCGGGCAGGGTCGGCTCGGATCGGCCCGACCTGGCCCTCAACGGCTAGTTTGGGCCTTGGGGGTCTATTTAAACCCCCCCAAGGCCCTCCCAAGGCTCCACAAATGCCCTTTGAGCCTCCTAACATTCTTGCTCTCTCTCCCACTCTCTCGATGATAGAATTCTCTCTCGGTCTCTCCCACAAGGTCACTACTACAAGCTCTGCGATCTCTCCTCTTCCTGTGATGTAAAGGAATGGCATCTCAATGTGCTGCTGAGCGGTCCTCTGGGAATCCTCCTAGCGTTGATCCTACTTGGGGTCATTGCACACCGGTGAACATGGGCCAGAGAAAAATACAATGCAAATATTGCAACCGGATCATCTCTGGCGGGGTCTACCGATGCAAACAACATCTTGCTGGAATAAAAGATGAAATAGCAACTTGTGCTCGAGTTCCTTAAAAGGTTAGGATCTAATTTCGAACTTATATGAAGGAGAAGAAATCAAGCAGAGCAAGTACTGCCAGAAGAAGACATGAAATTCGAGAGGAATTGTCTGAACCAGTGCAAAGGTCTGATGCTGGAGTCCGGCTTGGTGGAAGTAATCAACCTATAAATGTTGATGATTGTGATACAAGTAAGTTTCTTATTTAACTTATTTTCATGTTCTTCATTTAACGTTTTCAGACAAATAGTTATAGTAGATTAAATTTTTTTTTCTTTTACATTTAAAGCTGAATTGCGACGTGCAATGGAAGTAAGCCGGTGGTCCTTTGTAGATGAGGACTTATTTCGACAAACTAGAAGATATTGAGGACAAGGAAGTGGCTCCACACCTTCTGGACAAGGGAGCACTAGCGCCGGCATGAACACTAATGCATGCGAGGAGCTGCCTTAGGAGTTCACTAGAGCTAGAGATCATAGAGTAGGTCCAATAGATCCCTTCCTCACCAAGAAGAGGGATAAACAACCTTCTATTAGTGTTGCATTCAAGAACTTAAAGCTTTGTAAGGAGAAGATAGGGAGAGCTACATCTAGTGATTTTTCTATAACAGTATCCATGCTAATGCTGCCAAAGGGCCATATTATGAGTCCATGATCGAGACCATATAAGAAGTCGGCAAAGGGGTTGAGGGGCCTACCCGTATGAAATATACAACAAGTACTTGGATTTGAAAGTTGACGACATCCGAACATATATTACATCATTTGAAAAGATATGGGATGAATATGGATGCACTTTAATGTGCGATGGATGGACAGGTACATAAATCTTATCTTCAGTTTCTTATCTTATCTTCATTTTTTCTTAATCAAAATGAGTCTCTTTCTGATTTCTTATCACGTTTGGAACTTTACAGGGATAACAAGAAGAAGTATGATCAACTTCTTAATTTACTGCAAAGCCGGAACCGTATTTTGGAAGTCCATTGATGCATCTGGAAAAATAAAGAATGCACAGTACCTATATGAATTAATGGATCAAATGGTGGAAGAAGTGGGCGAAAAAAGGATTGTCCAAGTGGTTACGGACAATGCAGTGGCGTTCAAGTTAGCTGGACAAATGTTGATGCAGAAGAGAGAACATCTATACTAGGTTCCATGTTCTGCTCATTGTATTGACTTGATGTTGGAAGACATTTGCTTTGATCCGATGGTAGATGGAGTGGTCAAGAGTGGTCGATTTATCACCACATTCATCTACAACCACAACAACATTCTGGATATCATGCGCACACATACTCATAGAAGAGAATTGCTTCGTCCATGAGCCACCAAGTTTGCATCTCAATATATCTCTCTAGATAGTTTAAGTCAACAAAAGAGCAACCTGATTAGGATGGTGGCATCAGAAGATTAGGACAATAATATATTGCAGCATGTACCAACTAAGGTAAGAGAGAAAGGTAAGAAAGTGACTGATCTAATTCAATCTAGGTCCTTCTGGAGAGAGATGCAAGCGGTGTTAAATATTGTAGAACCACTTGTCCGTGTCTTGCGATCTTGTGATGGAGAAAGAAGATCGGATATATATATTTACATGAGACTATGGACATAGCTAAGGAGCTCATTCAACTTAACAATCCAACAACCTTTGTAAAGTGGTGGGACATAATAGATAGACGTTGGGAACACACTTTACATCACGATCTTCATGCAGTTGGTAAGCTACTAACTTTCTATATGTATTATTTTGTATACACAATTCTCATAAGTTATAACTAACTTCTACTTATTTATTTAGGTTATTTTTTCAACCCTAGTATATGTTTAGAACCGATGGAAGAAGGATAACTATGATACTTGCTCAGAAATGTTGATGGGAGCTAAGTATGTTATTAAGCACATGCTTACAGATGAGGACAGAGCAATAATGGCATGCAAACAAATGCATAATTACTGAATGATGTTATACCACTTTGGGACAAGTACTGCTCAAAGAGCTGCAAAAATTTTGAGTCCAAGTTTGAAAATTATTAACCAGATGTTCTACTTAATTTTTAATTATAACTTGCATATTGTTGACATGACTAATTTTCTATTTACAGCTGATGTAGCAATTCGGGTCTTAAGTCAAACAACCTCTTCATCAGCTTGTGAGAGAAATGAGAGCACCTTTGACTTGATTCACACCAAACAAAGGAATAGATTGAAGTCGAGCTGTCTAGAGAAGCTAGTATTCTGTCATTATAACATGAGGTTGAAGTTAAAAAATCTCGAGCTCATAAGGAACCTTCAAAGGTAGGAGAATGAGAGAATTTCCGGACAAGCCATGAAGACGACACATGCAGAAGAACCCATAGACTTGGATGAGCTGTTCGGGGAGCAACATCCACTAAATGCATGGGTTGATGCAAGCACCTCAAATGAGCCTGAATTCAACCTAACTGATCGGAAATGGGCGGAAGGTGACTTAGATAACGTTCCACTACTTATTGATTTTCAACCTCCTCCTTCAAAACGTCAGAAGAAGAGCAAAAAACAAACACCAAGCAAAAGGATTAGTGGTACTGGAATTGAGATTGCTAATCTGAAGACTATCGAGGAAGAGGATGAAATGCCAGAACCAAGTGGTGAAGTACAATATCAAACCTCAAATGACTTGACATCAAAGACGAGCTCCGACAGTTCTGAGGATGGCGGAGATGCTACCAGTGCCCCAGCCCCACCTCTACCAATTCAATTCACTGGAGAACAAGAATACACACATACTACACAAAATGAACATCATGGTAGCAGAGCAGGACATGAAGAATCTCTCATTCAAACATTCAGCAGATCAAGGAGGAAGGACAAAGGCAAAGCTCCTCAATGTGCAGAAGCCAAAGAAAAACTTAGGAGGGAGAGAGAATATCAGGAGCAACTATCAGATGCATCATCATATTCTCCATACGAAGGGTATAGTCATCCTACTGGATATGTAGTTTACCCTCCTCAACATTGTAATACATTCGATTATTCAGGGGGTTGTCTTGAATATCCACAATTGTCAGTCATTTATACCAATACGGATTACTATAGCCGGTATGTGATGCAATATGAACAATACTACTAAAACTATATGTCATAGTCTGAGTATGTAAGCCATATGTTCATTCAGTATAATGTACGTTTAAAATAAATATAAGTTCATAATCATATATGTAAGTTTATTCAAGGTTTTTTTGTCCAATAACATCTTGTGTACTTCAAATCAATGTATTTCAACACAATTATGTATTAGACTTGTATTTTATATCTTTTTCATATTTTTTCATATTTTAAAAAAAAAAAATTGCTACTCGAACCAGCCGAGCCTAACTTAGCCAGGATCGGGTTGACTCGGATCGGACTCGGCCGATCCGATCGGTTTTGGACTGGCCGATCCGAGACCCGATCCTGGGTTTCTTAACTTTGGCTGTAACAATAGTAGTCAACCGACTTGT
Organism: Zantedeschia hybrid cultivar; assembly: GCA_030544215.1. Lineage (NCBI taxonomy): Eukaryota > Viridiplantae > Streptophyta > Magnoliopsida > Alismatales > Araceae > Zantedeschia > Zantedeschia hybrid cultivar. The sequence goes on from JARZZO010000014.1 coordinate 70,234,719, forward strand.
GGGTGATCCGAATGCAGCAGTAGAGGCAACTAATGAAGTAGGGTGGCCAATCTATTATTCTATCATTTCTTTGCATCCGTTATGCAAAAGTCGTAATAATATTGTTAATTATGTAGATAAAATCTTTCAGGAGACAGTAGGGACATTTGCAGAGCCATCAGCTATAGTTGGCCGTGAGAGATCTGATACTGGTATAAAAAACACTTCAACATACTGCTCTTTCTATTTTTCATATCTTGATAGACTTCTATTGTTTGTTTTGTAGATGATTGGTGGTTGAATTATGGAAAGTATGCACCAACGTTGAGAGACATAGCCATCAAAATCTTGTCGCAGACTTCTTCCTCCAGTGGATGTGAGTGGAACGGATCTATGTTTGCACTGATACATACAAAGATCAAGAATCGGTTGTCACACATCCGCTTAGACAAACTTGTGTATGTCCACTATAATATGAGGTTGAGAATTAAACATTTGCAACATGATGCAAAGAAGGGAGAGGGTGATTATGATCTCACTAATCTTAGTTACCTTTGAAATGATGAGGATCCTATGATTGCATGGGTTGTCAGAATAATAGATCGTGAGGAGCCAGAACTCGATGAGACAGTAGATCTTGATGAGGGCCCTCGTCTAAAAACCTTCTTGGCAGCATAAATATCAACAGCAGCAGTAGCAGGTGGAGAACAAGATGATGAATATATTGCTGGTTCAGGTCATGATCAGGAGCATGTAGAAAGTCATGATCATGAGGTTGACTTAGAGGTTGATGATGATGATGATCAGTTGGTCAGAAGGGGCAGAAACGCAGTACCTCGGGATGACTCAGCAGAGTGGAAGCGGCTAATGCAGGGTCCTGTACCTCAACGTCCTCCAGTTGCACATGCACCTCAACATCTTCCAGCTGCACTAGTCTCTGTTATCAAAGGCGCCCGAGGCGAACGCCTAGGCGACGAGGCGAGGCGAGGCGCGGGTATGGCGCCTCGCGTTCCCGCTTTTCGCCTAGGCGATCGCGGGAAACGCCTCATTCGCCCAGGCGTTCGCCTAGGCGCGCCTCAGGCGCCTTCAGCGCCTTATCGGCCGGCCCACCGTTAACCGACCGGCCCAGTTAAGCTTAAACCGGCCCATTACGAAACCCCCGGCCCAGCATTAATAAACCTCCCCTCTCCGCATCGAACCCTAACCCTTCCTACGTCCCGAGAGTCCAAGACCCCCGACAGTGCCGACACGAGCGCAGCGGGCTTCTTCCCCAGTAACGACGGAAGCGGTAGCGGCGGGAAGCGTCTCTACGGCGACGGCGAAAGCGGGCTACTTCTCTGGCTCCGGCGACGGCGACGGCGACGGCCGCGGCAGGTAAGCCTCTCACACGCTCTCACTCTTTGTCTCTTCGTCCCTCTCTCTGTTTCTGTCACTCATCGCCCCTCTCTCTCTCTCACGTACTCTCTGTCTCTCCCTCTCTCTCTGTCTCACTGTTCGTCCCTCTCTCTCTGTCTCACGCACACTCCCCTCCCCCGACCCTCTCTCTCTCTCTCTCTGCCAGTCTGCCTCCCCTGAGCCCCGACCCTCTCAATCTCTCTCAGTCTTCTCTCTGTCTCTCTCAATCTCTCCGGCTCTGGCTCATGCACACTTCCCTCCCCCGACCCTCTCTCTCTCTCTGCCAGTCTGTCTCCCCCGACCTTCTCAGTCTCTCCCAATCTCTCCGGCTTTGCCAATATGCCTCCCCTCCCCCGACCCTGTCTCTCTCTCTGCCAGTTTGCCTCCCCCGGCCCTCTCAGTCTCTTTGTCTCTCTCAATCTCTCCAGCTCTACCAGTCTGCCTCACCCCCCACCCTCACTCTCTCTCTCTCTCTGTTTGTCTCTGTCTCTCCCCACCCCCGACCCCCACTCTCTGTCTCTCTTGCTCTCTGTCTCAATCTTTGTCTCTCTGTCTCTCTCTATCTATCTCTCCACTCCCCGACCCACACTCTCTCTGTCCTTCTCTCTCACTCTCTCTTGCCTGTCTCTCTGTCTCTCCCCTCCCCTGACCCCCACTCTATCTCTCCTGATCTCTCTCTCTCTCTCTGTCTCTGTCTCTCCCCACCCCCGACCCCCACTCTCTGTCTCTCTTGCTCTCTGTCTCAATCTCTGTCTCTCTGTCTCTCTCTATCTGTCTCTCCACTCCCCGACCCACACTCTCTCTGTCCTTCTCTCTCACTCTCTCTTGCCTGTCTCTGTCTCTCCCCTCCCCTGACCCCCACTCTATCTCTCATGATCTCTCTCTCTCTGTCTCTGTCTCTCCCCACCCCCGACCCCCACTCTCTGTCTCTCTTGCTCTCTGTCTCAATCTCTGTCTCTCTGTCTCTCTCTATCTGTCTCTCCACTCCCCGACCCACACTCTCTCTGTCCTTCTCCCTCACTCTCTCTTGCCTGTCTCTCCCCTCCCCCGACCCCCACTCTATCTCTCCTGATCTCTGTCTTTCTGTCTGTCTCTCTCAATCTGTCTCTCCCCTCCCCGACCCCAACTATTTCTCTCTGTCTCGCTCACTCTCTCTTTCCTTTGTCTTTACTGTTTACAGGTGGACTGTGGACATTGATTTAATTTTTAAGATGACCACACCAACCGGAGGTTCGTCTCATTCGTCTAATCAAGGGCCTACCGAAGGGAAGGGGAGAAATAAAGATCCAGGCTGGAAATATGGTACTTTGGTGAATCCAAATAATAGGGACTGGGTAAAATGCAACTTTTGTCAGAAAGATTGTAAAGGAGGGATCCACCGGTTGAAACAACATCTAGCAGGTACTTCTACAAATGTGACAGTTTGCTTGAAGGTGACACCCGAGGCAAAAGAAGAAATTAAACAATTTATGGAGCAATCAAAACAAGCAAGGATTGAAAAGAAATGTTTGATTAGGGAAGCGGAAAGTCGAGATGATATTTTTAGAAATTCAGTTTCCAAAGATTCATCCTTTGAGGTGAATCAAGTTGATGACATTCTTGCAAAGCCTCCTCGGATGAAAGGTCCTTTAGATAGATTTTGTAGTCCTAATCCTGAAGATTCAAAGGGCAAATCTATCAAGGATAAGAAGCATGAGAAGGAAGCACGAGAAAGGGTCATCCAATACATAGCAAGGTGGATGTATCAAGCTGGAATTTCATTCAATACCGTGCGTCTAAATAGTTTCCAAACAATGTTAGAAGCTATAGGACAATTCGGTCCGGGATTGAAAGGCCCTACCTATCATGAAGTTCGTGAGACCCTTCTCCAGAAGGAGATTCAAAAGACTCAAGAAATAGTAGATTTACAAAAAGCCAGTTGGGTGAAGTTTGGTTGTACTATCATGTCTGATGCATGGACAGATGGGAAAGGCCGTACTTTGATAAATTTTTTGGTCAATTCACCTACTGGAACTGTGTTTTTGAGGTCTATTGATGCATCTCAATATGTCAAAGATGCAAAGTTGTTGGCTGACTTATTGAACAAGATAGTTATAGAGGTTGGTGCGGAGAACGTGATACAACTTGTCACAGATAATGAAGCAAGCTATGTTGCTGCAGGAAAAATGTTGATGGCAGCCCATCGTCAGATATTTTGGACACCATGTGTTGCCCACTGTCTAGACTTGATATTGGAGGACATTTCCAAGGTGTCTCCAATCAAGTCAACCATTCGGAGGGCAAGGATGGTTACTACATTTATTTATGCACATACGAGGGTGCTTGCTATAATGAGGAAGCATACAAATGAAAAGAATCTTGTCCGTGCAGCTGTGACTCGCTTTGCCACAAATTATTTGAATCTGCAAAGTTTGTTAGATTGTAAAGATGGTTTGAGAAGAATGTTTACATCTAGTGAATGGACAAGTAATAATAAGTGGGCAAGAAAAATTGAAGGAAAGAAAGCACAAGATATAATTTTGAAGACTCAGTTTTGGAAGGGAGTTATTTATGCACTAAAGATATTCAAGCCTCTTGTCATGGTTCTGCGCTTGGTTGATGGAGAGAAGCCGTCAATGGGTTACATTTATGAAGCCATGGAACGCGCCAAGGAAAGTATCAAGAATGCACTGGATGGAAAAGTGGACAAGTATGGTCCACTTTGGGAGATCATTGATAGGAGATGGGATTTTCAGCTTCATCGTCCTTTACATGCAGCTGGATACTACCTTAACCCTCAATTCTATTATGCAAATCCAAAGATTGATTCAGATGATGAAGTGAAGCAAGGACTATATGATGTCATTGAGAAGTTAGTTCTTGATCCTAATGTACAAGATGAGATTACCAAGGAATTGGCATGTTATAGGAATGCTATGGGTTTCTTTGGGAGAGAAATGGCCATAAGACAACGTACCACATCTAATCCTGGTATATTTCTATATGGACTACTAGTACATTTATTCATTAAATTCTTTTTGATGTGAAAATTAAATACTATTTGCATCTCTTATGTAGTTAATTGGTGGGTGGATTTTGGGAGCAAAACTCCTAATCTGCAAAAGATGGCCATTCGCATCTTGAGCCTCACTTGTAGTGCATCTAGCTGTGAACGCAATTGGAGTACATTTGAACAGGTTTTGATTTTTATTAACTTTCATTGAATAATACATGTTATGTTTTTTATTCTATATTAATCTAATAATGATATTTTTCTAGGTGCACACTAAGAAAAGGAATAGGTTGGAGCAAAAGAAGCTGAATGATCTCGTGTTTGTGCAATACAACCAACGCCTTCGAGATCGCTTTTTACGTTTCCAATAAAGTGAACTTGACCCTATAAGCTTGGAAGATATTGATGATTGTAACGAGTGGATAGCACATCCTCATGATAATGAAGATGTTGTACATGAGGATGAAGACCTCACATGGTTCGATGTTGAGATTGCTGCAGGAATTGGTGAAGAAGAAGGTCCACGTACAAGGACATTGTCATCAAAGAAACGTTGTTTAGGGAAGGGGAAAGCAGTTGCAACAAGTTCCACATTATAGTCTATTGATGAGCTTGAAGTTGGGTCTGATGATACAACGGAGGACTCTGAAGTTGAACTTCCACTTGAGCAAGATGAGGATTCTGAGAGTGATGAATGAGTGAGGCTTGAGAGTTGTGAAAGGAATGTATTCATAGGCTTGTTAGCCTTATTTGGAAATGTTGGCTACTTATTTTCTTAAGGAACATTTGAATGTTGTAATAGACTTATCTTACATTTCTACATTTATATTGTGTTTGCTTAGCATTTCATTGATAAATTTCATTATGGTGAATTTAATTAATAGTAAAATGTCTATGAATTTGTTGATTACATATTTGAGTAATTAAAATTTATTTCATTTACTTTGATTTAAAATTATATGGTTATATTTGATAATTTGAGTGAATAAATATCATTCAGTATGATTATTTGGCTATTTTGTATAATAAGTAAATTATAAATATTTTTTTTTTAAAATGTCGCCTCAAACGCCTAGGCCATCGCCTAGGCGTTTGAGGCTGAGGCGACCCCCCGATCGCCTCGGTCGCCTCTCGCCTCTGACTACATAGGCACTAGTACATCGGCATCCATCAAGATCTCAGCCTATACAGAGTGGACATGCATAAGGACAACTTTCTAGTCAGAGTTCACGTCATGTTCAGTGCACGCCCTCCAGCACATCTCCCAGTTGGTGTAATCCAGAAGCAAGCAGGCCACAAAGAAGTAAGTTCAAAGGATAAGAAGGGATGGAGTGGCATGAAGTCCCGGATGTCTAAGGTGTTAACAGGATCCAAAAAGGGCAAGAAGAAGAAGGATGCAGTCTCAAATGATCCGCTTGACATTATGGAATGCAGAATCGGCTGATCCCGATCCGGATCAGCCGATTCTGATCGGGATCAGCAGGTCCCGATTCGGCCGGTTCCGGCCGATCCGATCCCGATTCGGATCGGGATCAGCGGGTCCTGATTCGGGGACCCGATCCGACCGAGAATTCCTTGCTTGACATTGCAGACTTAGAAACCTTGGATCCTAATGCTCAAGATGAGACACCATCTCCTTCTGATACCCAAATCTTAGAGTGTGGATATTCTTCATCAGCTGGAAATGATACAAATGATGGTGGCGCGAGGGATGGTGGGGATGGTGGTCAAGGTGTTGTTCGTGGTGGTGGTGGTCCTAGTGTTAGCCATACTAGTGGGGGTGGAGCTGGTGGTAGCCGTGGTAGTAGGGGTGGGGGAGGTAGGGTCTTTTATACTGGGGAGCAGGAGTTCACACACGCTATTCAGGATACCGACCATAGAACTTGTGGGCCAGATGATGTTGTGGAAGCACTATCTCATACTCTTATAAAGGTTTCGTATCGTCGGAGGGGGCAGCAGGCAGACATACCAGATCATATGCGCACTGACTCATCCTCAGATGATAAGTATTTTTATAATCCTGACCCTGGCACGATCATGTATGAGTACGGGTTGCACGACATGATGAGAGAGTTTGATGGGCTGAGCATACAAGATGAGAGAAGCTCAAGTGTGGGACATGATAGTTCTGATGCATCCAACTCCCAGCGGCGGCCACAAATAGGATATGAGAGTACATCGTCTTACAGTGGTGATCATTCGGTCTCAAGATACCATCAACCAACATTAGTTCCATATGGATATTCTACTTTAGATACATATCCATATGGTGGTCACAGTTATGGTGAAGGCATACCTTATGTTCCTGCAGTACTACGACCAATCATATACAGACCGAGTGATGTGGCATATCAGCAGTACTCAGTAGAGTTTCATCAGAGATATAGTTCCTATGTGACTTGGAGCCAATATCAGGACTATATGGTGTCCAACTATCAAGTTCAGTTACTAGGAGATGCTCCAACGGAGACTTATAGCTATATTATGCCTTCACAGTATCCTTATTGGGGCCATTATTGGTATTTCATTCTTTACTTTTGTTGTGATTTTAAACCCTTAAGTCTTAATGTGTTTGTCTCATTTTAATAATTCAACATGGTTCGATAGTTCCAATTTTCAAATAAAGATCATGTTCTTAAATTATTCTTTTGATTATTTTTTGCAGATGCCACGTGAGTGACGTCATCTAGCATGGGACCATGGGTATACAGTCCCAGGAGATCGACGGATCCATTGTCTTTACTGTGGACACCTTGTTAGCGGGATCCATCATTTCTCGGAGTATCTTGCGGGGATACGCAGAGATAACATACCATGTCCTTCAGTCCCTCATGATATCTGTGTACAGTTCCAGCAGTTTCTGAGACAGGAGGAGCCATCATCTAGCACAGGACGTACACACCCGACAGCCAGACCGCCTACATCGTCGACTCGTCCATCCTCATCTACGTCTACTAGAGGATCTAGAAAAAAGATCGTGGATGCTGTGAGAGCATTTTTTTTTAGAGTTTCATATTCCATCTACTGTTGTTCACACACCATCATTTGTTCATATGGTTAGATGTATTCAGAGACAGCTACATGTCCCACCTCCTATTTAGATTGAGTTAGACTTTAGTGGAGAGGATGAGGGATCTTTTGCTTCTTCTGAGGATTTTGATGAGAATGATTGAGTAATTTTATGACTCATGTACTGCTGGTATTGCATATGTCATATTGTCATATATAATATCATGTCTGAAAAACTTAAAGAGTTTTCAGTGTTGATGCTTGAAATTTTATATTTCATGCTTTTCATCCTTTTATGAGATTTGGTGTGGCTCTTTCTTTTGCAAATTAATATTTTTTGTATTCAATTCTTCTTAATTAGTATGCTAGGGACCTACGGTATCTTTTTTACATAATTAAATACATGAAATTGATGTTTTCTTGTTAAATGTGACTCATAATTATTTACCGTAATAAAAACATCTAGTAGAATTTATAAAATTGCATATTTATGTCAATAAAGTGAAGATTTCTCTTCAAAAAAACAAAAAAACTGAACCGGCCTGAACTGGACCGACTCGTACGAGTCAGCCCGAGTCGCCCGAGTCGGATCGTATCCGACTCGTATCTAGCAGAATTCGATCCGGATCCGTGAGACAGCGAACCTTGAGCTGGATAGGGTTCTCATAAATGAGGGATGGGAGAGATTGTTTCCTGATGCCAGGGTCTGTGCGCAGCCAAAACTGGTTTCAGACCATAATGCTATCTTGTTAAACTGTCAGAGGAGGAAGAGTGAGAAAAAACCTTTTTGTCTGGGAAAAGGTTTGGATGTGCAATGATGAATTTAGAAGTTTGGTGAAGGAATCGTAGCAGCAATCAGTTGGGACACAATTTGGAACCTGAATTCTTGCTTTGAAGACAAGAATCATCAAACAGAAAACAAAGGTATGGATTGATAAGTGGCGTCCGAAGAGGTATGATCATGTAAACAAATTAATGGAGATATTAAAGGAGTTGGATTCTGTTGAAGAGAGCATACTTTTAAATCAACAAGAACTGGAGACCAGGTCAAAGGTGACTTCTCAGTACTCAGAATGGCTGCTTGAAGAGGCGATTAGGTTGAAGCAAAAATCTAGAGAAATGTGGTTGAAAGAAGGTGATCTCAATACCAGATTGTTTCACCGGGTAGCTAATGGAAGGAGGAGAAGGAATACTATATCCATTATCCAAAAGCAAGAGGAATTCATTGAGGACGAAGACAAATAGCAGAGGAAGTAATTAGTTTTTATACAGAGCTATTTTCCAAGGAACAAAGATGGTTCCCAACCTGGTCTGCTCCTGAGATTAGTATTTTATCCTTGGAGGAACAAGCTTCTCTTATTGCTCAAGTGATTGAACATGAAGTTAAGAAGGTTGTGTTTGATCTGGGTGCGGATAAGGCACCAGAACCAGATGGAAATCCCATTTGATTTTATCAGTCTTTCTGGGAGGTTGTCAAAAATGAGATCATTAATACTGCAAAGGAATTTATTTCAGGTTGTGAAGCCCTTAACCATACCTACCTTGTTCTGTTACCTAAGAAGGAGAATGCATTGCAATTGAAAGACTTTCGACCCATAAGTTTACTCAATGGGTCCTATAAGATTTTTGCTCACATCCTTGCTTCTAGGTTGAGTTATGTTTTGAACTGTATTGTACAACCGAATCAATCTGCATTCATTCGGGGCAGGAGATTGAAGGATAACTTCCTTCTAGCTCATGAGCTTCTTTATTCTTTGAAGAAGAAAGGCATAGAAGGAATGGCTTGTAAACTTGAGTTTAATAAAGCTTATGACAGGGTGCAATGGAGTTGCTTATGGAATATTTTGAAAGAACACCAGTTCCCGCATCAATTGATCAGTGTCTCGCAGAAATGTGTGACCACTGCTAAGTTTTTTATTATTATCAACAACAATGTATATAATACTTTAATAGTTCACAAGGACTGAGGCAGGGGGATCCACTTTCACCACTTTTATTTGTTATTGTGGCCAATATATTGAGTAGAATGCGTGCAATAGGTGAGAACAATCATTGGATCAGGGGTGTTAAAATCTGTAGAGGTCAGCCAGGAATAACAAATCTCCAGTTTGCGAACGATACACTGCTATTCTTCAAAACTGTTATAGAAAATGTGAAGTTTATGTCCTTTGTTTTGAGAGGCTTTGAGGCTTGTTCTGGGCTGAAAATTAACAATGATAAAAGCTCTGTTATTCCTGTACATTTGGGTGAAGACCAAGGCAGATACTCTTGGATGCGGCATTGGTAAACTCCCAATCACTTATTTGGGGTTACCTCTGAATGATAGAAGGGTAAGTGTAAAAGATTGGGATCATATTATTCTCAAAATTCAAAGGAAATTGTCTTCTTGGAAGGCAAACAGTTATCTTTTGGGGGCAGAATTACCTTGATTAATTCTGTTCTCACGGCAATCCCAATGCATTTTTGTTCAGTTTTTCTCATGCCAATTTCTGTTTGCAAGGATATAGATGAAATCAGGAGAAGGTTTCTGTGGGGTGGGTACAATCAGAACAAAAGAGGTATTTTGCTGGTTAACTGGAGGAAAGTGTGCAAACCAAAGGACAAAGGGGGCCTGGGGGTCAGGAATCTTCGATTATGGAATGTGGCCCTTCTGGGAAAATGGTTATGGGAGTTAATAGAGGAAGACCTTAATTTGTGGAAACATATTATCATCAATAAACATTATATGCCTAGATGCAGATTTTTTCTACAAACATCAAATGTATCTACGATGTCTCCGTTGTAGACAGATATCATCAAAGCTGGAAATCACTTTCAGAACCACATTTTTCACAAAGTAGGTAATGGGCAAAGTATATTCTTCTGGAAAGACAAATGGCTGGGGAACAAAACTTTGAAAGAGCACTACCCTCACATGTATACTATTGTTGTAGATCAGTGGTCTTTGGTGAAAGATTGGCTATGAAAATGTGGAGAATCAAATTCAGTGGAATGTTCAGATGCGCCGGAATCTGAAGGATGAGGAGATACATGAAGTTTCCTCTTTGTTGAATGATTTGTATGCTATTTCTACATACAAATGTGGATGATAAATTGATATGGGAACCTACTAAAGGGATATTAACTGTCAAGTCTTATTATGCTGTGCTGGAGGGTGATATGCCTAATTACTTGAAGAATGATGAAAGTGTGGAAAATCAAATCACCTTTCAAAGTTAGAGCATTCATGTGGCTGATGTATGAAAAAAGGATAGTTACTAAAGTCTATAGAAGGAAATGGTGCCAGGAATATGATGTTTTGTGCTCATTATGTGGCAGCCACCCAGAAGAAGTTGATCACCTGCTTGTCACTTGTCATGTTAGTAAGCAAGTATGGACTATTATCGGGGAGCTCTTGCATTTTAAACCAAACTTTCAAACAACTTGGGAGATGTGGTCATTCTTCAGGCATTTGAGGTCCAAATATAATCAGCATAGAAGCTTTCTTGGGATGATTCCTCATGCAATCTGCTTGAGCATTTGGAAAGAAAGGAATGAGGCACTATTCAGAGGAAGTAAAATTTATGTGGAAAATATTGCAATTAGAAGTTTGTCATTTTTGTATACTTGGTCTAGACATATTCTAGGATTTTCTGTTGATAATTGGAAAAAGGCATTTAAATAGATAATGCCATTGTAGTTTTCTTTTGTTGAAGGAAAAGGAATCTCTCTTGTCCTTTTTGAATTATACTTCCTCTCTTTTTGAATAAAATTGGTGGTACAATCCATGTTTTTCCCAAAAAAAGAACTCATCTATGTACTCGTTAAGAACTCCTTTAAGGACCCATTAAGAACTCATTTCTATGCTTGTTAAGAGTTTATTTAAGTACTCATTAAGAACTAGCTTAAATGTTTATTCAATTTTTATTCCATTTAAAAATACAAATTTAGCTTTAACTTATAAAATAAGTTAACTTAATGAATAACTTAAATTTAAAAAAAAAAAAATCTTACCAACTGGCTGGACCTGCTTGGTTCATAGAAAGGGAAGCCATCATGCAGTTCTTGTAGTTTCGGCGTGGCACTTTTGGTCCTGTACTCGAAGATTCAAGAAAGGGGAAGTCAATGGTGCCATTAAAGCTGATCCGTCTGACCGCTTTCACTCCACACACAGCACCCAATAACTGGTGCATATACTTGTTTTGTCCTAATTCTGGGCTTTGGGTTGACAGGCCTGCTAAATGCTAGCCAAAATGCCAAATAAAGGTTTTAAACTTCTAATCTTAAGGTCTTTGGGCCGATTTGCTATGGACTCTTTGAGATGGGTTGGGCTCGTGGACAGGGCTCAAACTCGTCGAGTTCTTAAATGAGCCGAGTCTGAACAGCAATCTTAGTGACTCGACCGAGTTCGAGCCATGGATGGCAGTACCGGCCGATACCGGTACGTACCGGCCGGTACTTACCGGTATCGGCCGGCACCGGTACCGTGGGTACCGACCGGTACCAGGCCGGTACCGGCCGGTACCGGACTGGTTTTGGGCCGGTACCGGACCAGTACGTACCGGTACCGGTACCCACCGATACCGGTACCGGTACCGGTACTGCCATCCTTGGTTCGAGCTGAGTTCAAGATCAGCTTTTGGTGGCCGAGCGGAGCTTGAACAGGGGTAAACTCGGCTCGATTCAACTCATTTGCACCCCTATTACAAAACATACATGTATCCATTAAATTGGTGGTTAAATGTCAATAGAAAATTTAAAGCTAAAAGAAAAGGGAAGGTCCATGAAGGTGGTTTAGGCATGTGAAAGAAAAATAACAAGATGGAGGAAAGCATGAAATAGGTTATGTTAGCTTTAGATACGATAAAGATTGAATCGGTGATGAAACCTAAAGATCTAGGATAGATTATCTAATTCCTAGGAAGTTCAGGAACTGTGTATAAAGTATGAGGAATAGCTACTATAATAATCAGGTATAATGGAATTTGTGCTAGTTATTGTTATAATTCGAATTAAGTTAATGACAACCATACAAAAGGCTGGTACCTTGAAAGGGTTGATGAAAGAAGGTTGCAAATGAAAGCTGAAATAGGTAATAATAATAATAGTTGAAGAAAGAACGAGTGTATTAGATACGTATTCTGTTGAAAAAAACGTTAAATCAAACCAACGAAAAATTTTGATTCAGGAAGCCAGTATAGACGTTTGTAATAACAAGAAAATATATATATATATATATATATATAGCCAGAAAGGTGCAAAACAAATTATGTCAGCCCTATGGAAAAATGAAATAGCAAAGCTAACATTTCTGGATGGATGTGAAGAGTCTGTTAGGTACTTACTGCATACATGAAAAGTTATGAGGATTTAGCTTCCTCATTAAGAAAATAAGACGGGAATGTAATGATTTAATTGTCGTGCAAGTTGAACCCCCTACAAACTAGTATTAGGATAGGTGTATTGGTTGTATTGTGATATAAGTTGAAACTAATATCAAGGTAAGAGACATTAGTATATGAGAATAATGGTAGAGACTTGTGTATAAGAGCTGCAAGAAGCAATGTGAAATGATAGATGCTAGTAATGTGCCAGAGTGGAATTGTGATAAATTGGTGGTTAAAATGAAACTGTTATTTCATTTTAAGCAATGAACAAGGCCTTTGATCAGGTCTCATGGAAATGTCTATGGCATATTCTTATGATGTAACGACCTAATCCAACCCTTGTGAAATATTGTCCACTTTGAGCTAAGTCCGTACAGTTTTGTCCCTAAAAGGCACATCACAAGCTATAGATACCAATTTGGTAGGAAGTTCCCAGACTGATTATACAGACCATTTTGTTAATACTTCTCCACACAGGTGACATTGTAGCAGATGTGGTTGGCTCAAGTGACCATTTAGGAGCACCAGAATAGTACCTCCCCCTGATGATGTTAACCCCACAAAGCATCTTCCTCATCTCCCATCCTCCCTACTCACTTGCATAACAAGGCCTGGTTGAGCACACTAATCTGAACCAAACCAACACCTCCTTGATCCTTTCTCTTACAAACCCTGTCCCATGCTACTAGATGGAGAGCTTTTCTATCCCTCTTCCCACCCCCTCAAAAGAAAAAGCTTGTTCTGGATTCAATCAATCTTTCTACTGTTTTAGGAATCTTGAATATAGAAAGATAATAAATGGCCAGGGATGACAGGACTGATTTAGAAAGGACCCATCTACCTCCAGCTGATAGGAATCTAGCCTTCCACCCCTCTAGTCATTGCTCAAACTTTCTGATCAACTCATCACAATCCCTTGCTTTACACTGGACATCAGACAATGGGAGGCCCAAGTATGTTATGGGAAAATCAGACAATCTGCATGAAAACATATCTGCAATGTTCTGCCTCCTTTCATGATTTAGCTTAATACCAACCACCTCCGATTTCCCAAAGTTAATTGACAAACCTGTTATAGCCTCCGTAAGAAACAATAATCTCTTCATATTACATAACCTATCCTCCTTTCCTGACGAGAATAGGAATGTATCATCAGCAAACTGAAGATGTGACAGCGTGAATCCATCTCTGCCTACTAAAAAATCATCCACTACACCTTGTGATGCTGCTCTATCCCAGAGAGTACTCATGATCTGTCCAACAATAATGAAAAGGAGTGGTGATATTGGATCACCTTGCCTCAACCCTCTGGAATTCCCAAACTATCCACAAGGTTCTCCATTTATCAAAATTGAGAATTTGAACATTGAAATGCAACTCATAACCCAACCAATCCACTTTTGCTTAAAACTCATAGCTCTCATGGTCCTTTGAATGCACGACCAGCTCACTCTATCATGAGCTTTTTCAAAATCTAGCTTCACTAACACCCCTTATCTTCTATTACATTTTTTAGAATAAATAGTTTCATGGGCGGCCAAGAAATTATCCAGAATAGACCACCCTTTTAGGAATGCAGACTGGCTTCTAATGATTACCTTCATCAACACATTCTTCAACTTGTTGGCCATCGCTTTGGTGATAATTTCATAGCATCCATTCAGAAGGCTAATAGATCTATAATCTGACACAGTCTCAGCCCCTTTCCTCTTGGAATAATGACAATAAATGTTGCATTGAATATTTTAATATTGAGTACCCTGTCCTGAAACTCTCCCATCACCTTCATTAGATAATCTTTAATTGTGTCCCAGAAAAACTGATAGAAACCCATTGAAAACCCATCCAGCCCTGGAGATTTATTCGCATCCATACTAAAAACAGCCCCTTTGACTCATTCTTCTGTAAACGGACTGCACAGCTGGTTAGCCTGATTGTCCTCAATTTTGGGTAGTATACCCTCTAGAAGATGAGGTCTCCACCATTCATTTTCTTAAAAGAGTCAATCATCTCAATTTTGGGTAGTATACCCTCTAGAAGATGAGGTCTCCACCACTCATTTTCTTAAAAGAGTCAATCATAAAAAGTTATAAAGACTTTCTTGATGTCTTCCTCAGCATCCACAACCTGATTATCAACTTTAAGATGTTCAATTCTCAGAGATCTCCTTGCACTAGCAATTGCATGGAAAAATCTAGGATTTTACCCCCCCCCCCTCTCTTAACCACAGCTCCTTTGACCTTTGTCTCATCGGATCTCTTCTCTAAGCAGCCATTCATTGTATTCCTTCTTATATTTGATCAGATCTTCATTATCCTCAGCAGACAAGTCAAACACATCAGTTTTGGCTCCCAATTCACCAATTTTATGTAGAATATTCTGTCTGATTGAAGAGGCTTCTCCGAAAATCTGAGCACTCCACCTTTTGATGCCCTACCTCACTCTTTTGAGCTTCTTGAAAAATGAAACAGCAGCCTGATCTGAAGAAGGACCCTCCTTCCCCCATTGGATTAGAAGATCCTTCAACTCCTTATAAGTTTGCCAAGCCAACTCATACCTGAACAACCTATGTTTCCTTCTCTCTTCCCTACTCCTCACAAGCAAAGGAATATGGTCCGATACAGTCCTATTCAGACCCTTCAAACTTTTTGTTCAAATAACAATTAAGGTGAAGCGGGGTCGAAGAGAGAGGAAACATATTAAAGCACTTGGTAGATATCAAAACTCTATCAATCCGGGATTGAATGCCATTGTGCTGCAAATTAGACCACGTGAATTTCCTGTTTGGAATTTCAAGGTCCATCAACCCACAGTCTGAAATCCACAAACCAAAACTTTCCATATCTTTGTTCCATTTTTTATAGCTGGTCTTTTCCCAAGGATGTCCGACACAATTAAAGTCCCCGAGCAAACACCAACCACCCTGAAATAAGTGAGGCAGCCTATATAGCTCTTGCCAAAGCTCTTTCCTTTCCTGTTGTGTATGCGGCCCATAAACTGAAGTGATGACCCATACTTCAGCTGAAGCAGCCTCTGAAAATCTCACTGAAATACTGAACTTGCCTTGATCACATATTGCTCCTTTGAATCTATTACCATTCCACAAAATAAGCTGACCCCCACTCGATCCAGCTGCCGAAAGATACACCCATTCTGCCAAGACTGATCCTCCTAGCTGTTTGATGAGAAGTCCATTTCCACAACCCATTTTAGTGTCTTGCAGACATACACAATCCAGCTTGAGACTTCTAACAAGATCCCTAACAGCCCTTTGCTTCACCTCCCCATTAAGACCTCTAATATTCCAAGAGCACAAATTCATTTTAACATGTTGATACCCCCCCACCCCCGTTTTTTGGGCTAAGAGAATCAACAACCTCATTCCTGTTAATGAAGGTGATCTCCCTCTTACCAATCTTCAGTCCCCCTAGTACTCCTTTCCTCTTCATTGAGTTCTACAAAGACTCCGCTCTACGCATCCTTTGATGAAGCTGATCGTGGAGTCTTCCTTTCCGCTGGAAAGACACTCCAATTTTCCTGCCAAATTCAATAATTTTCTCTGTCCAATCTTCCAGCATGACCGAAGAATTCAATCTGGTTGTCAATGGGGATGGAGAAAAAGGAACAATTTCCAGAGACTAGTTCTCCAACCTTACTTCCTCAACACCCCTGTATCCGATACCAATCTTGTGACCTTCGAGCATTTTTTCCTCCATATCACCAGAGGATAGCACGTCAACGACTGCCTCTGCAGGACAAGATCTCTCCAAGGCCACATCCTTCCCCTGAGTAGGCCTGTAAACTGGGTTGGATGCATCCAGACCCGCCCCGACCATATCATAGTTTACTGGATGTGGACCTTCCAATATACCCGGTCTCCAAGAAATGGATCTGCGCTACATCCCAGTTTCAAGAAAATGAACCTCCGTCGGAATGTCCATATCCCCTTTCTTAGTTTCAATAAACCTTGTCTCCCCGTTCTTTGACACAAACTCCAGCAGCCAGCAGCTGCCGCCTGCCGGCCAATGCCTCAATCTCCATCACCAGGGCATCATCACCCTCAAGCGACCACCACCGTCTCCATCGCCTGGGTGTCCTCGACCTCGAGCACCATTGCCTAGGCATCCTCAAACCCAAGTGCCCACCATGATCTCCAGCGGACGGCGCCTCCATCTCCATCACGTGGTGGCATGGGTGCCTTCAACCTCGAGAGCCCACCGGCCACCACCATCTTCAATCGTCAGCGCCCCATCTCCAGCGTGTGGGGGTCCTCGACTTCGAGCAGCCATCACCATCGACAGCGGCTAGTGCCTCGCCGCCTGCATCTCCGTCTCCTGGCTGTTCTCGACCTCAAGCGACCTCCATCTCCAGTATGGTAGCCATCCATCTCACCTTCGTGGTGTTGGAATCTACGATGCCCACGACTAGGAGGACCCCCTCCTCCTGCGAAATTCAAGTGTCTCCTTCTTCTAATGTGACAATGCCATCCACGGACCTCCAAGGCTCCTCCTCACTACTTGACTCACTTGGTTGCTCCCTCCCCAGCATCCGCCCCAACCAGGTCTACTCCATGGATGCCCCCCCCCCCCACAATAGCAGGGCCATCGGCGCCCCCCAAGACCACGAGCCTGACGCCTTCCAGTGCCGCATGGCCGACCTCCTTCAGGGCCTCGCTGATGTCGGTGGCAGGGACCTGCTCACCCTTCTGTGGCTCTGCAAACCCCTAGAGGCTCCCTGGCATGCTAGGAGGAGTTCTCCGCCATCCTGCTTGGGAACAAGGCCCTCGTTGCCCAACCGCCCCTGGATCGCCTTGTTGGGGAGTTCAGGGGGGACGTGTGTAATGTTGTTCGAGACTAGATCGAGCAAGTATGCCGGTGACAAAGGCACCAAGGGATCGTACTGGTAAACCTCGACAGTGGCCCCGTGCAGCTCGCCATCGAGACGGCCATGACGACATAAGCGCAGGCCAGCTTCCTTCCTCACCACTCGGCGACATGCTCCATGGTGGATATCAGTGCCTGCCAGGCATCGGGGCAATGGGCCGTCGCAGAGGCACCCGTTACCGGAGAAGGAGGCGCCCTCAAGGTGGTCGAAGAGCTCCCCATGTAGGATGTGTCCGCACAGCTGGTTGTGGCTGAGGTCGAGATGCCCACGAACCTTGCCACCCATAGTGTCTGCAGCACCACCCCCCTCAACCGGTTGTACAACAGGTCCAGGACAGTGAAGTAGCTCCAGTCACCGAACACATCCAAGATGCCCCCCTCCAACTTGCCATCGAGGAGGACCAGCTGGGCGAGGAAGGAGGCTGCCCCACGCACCCAGATACGAATCCGTCACGGAACAAATTGATCTGAATCCGGAGGTCCGTACGTGTCACTATCTCAGCTTGTCATTTGGATCCGGGTTTGGATCCGACAATGTGGATCCGGGTATCACTCGGATCCGAGTCAAATCCTACCTAGATCCTCCCGTTTTGCACCCCTACCCCTAAGTAGGCTCCCCACCACCAGCATCCTCTGATAGTGGACAAAAGCCCCACCGATAATTTCTGACCCCATCCAGCTGTTCTCCTCTGTGTACACTGTCGGCAGCCTCCTGCAGAACAGTATTACAGCCCACTGTGAAAATAGGAAGCTCCAGAGCATCCATTCCCCCTCCAATCTTTCCCATCTGCTGTTTATTTTTATTTTATTATATTTTATTTTATTTGGGGGGGGGGGGGGGGGGGGGGATAAGAGCAAGTGTGGAATAATTGGCTATAATATGGGTGATGAAGAAATTCAGAAAATTTGCAGCGGCCGTGGGATGAAAAGTTGACATCCTTCCTATTTATTACCTGGGTCTGACTCTCCATTACAGGCATCTAAGATCTTCAGACTGGGAGTCCCTGATTCAGAAATTATCAAACATGGAAAGCAAGGAAGATTTCCTTTGGGGCAGATTCATTCTATTAAATTCTGTCTTATCCTCTATGCCTCTACATTACCTATCTATCTTCATTGTGCCTGAAAATGTTAGACCGAGAATTGACAAGATTCGTAGGAGATTTTTATGGTGAGGTGAGAAGGAGGAGTAGGATGGCATTCCACTAATCAAATGCGAGAAAGTTTGCAAACCTTGCAACTGGAGGATTTGAAGCTGATGAATAGAGCTTTGCTGGTTAGACGGCTATGGCAATTGATTTCTTAGGATGATACTTTTTGGAAGATTATAGTTCAGCAGAAGCACTACAGAAATACTGCAATGTTTTACATCCCCGTGGACAACAAATCTTTCACCAGTCCTATATGGAGAGGTACAATATCCATGACAAGGTGGATGAAGGATAACATTAAAATCAAGATAGGTAACAGGGAAGGCACTTTCTTCTGGTTTGACAGATGGACTGGCAATTTCAGACTGAAAGATAAATTTGCTGCTTTATTCCTGATTGTATCAAACAAATGGTGCAAGGTTAATCAGTGTTTTACCATGTACAGGGCCAGATATCAATATGAGTAGAGCTTTAAAGGAGGAAGAAGAAGGTCATTGTTACTTGCTATGCAGAGCTTGCAGGAGGCCAGATATGATGTATAGGGCAGCTAACAGTGGCTGTTTTTCGGTGAAGTCTCTCCATCAGATCATGGAGGGGAAGTTATCCATTAGCCGTAGATTTCAAGATGTGTGGAAGGTGAAAAGTCCTTACTCCTCTGAAGGTCAGAGCTTTCATTTGGCTAGTATCTGAAAAAAGGATTATCACAAAAACCTATCGATGACAATGGAATACAACCTGTGGATTATTATTCGGGAGCTCAAATCCCCCTTGAAGGTTAGGATGCTGGTCTGGAGAGTGAGTTATAGGCGTCTCCCCACCAGTGATAGACTGGTGAGGTTCATGGCTGATTTCCATCCTTTGCGTGCTGATCAGGACGAATTATTGGATCATCTTTTCCTTAGATGCTACGCCAGGGAGGTCTAGCAGCTAATATTAAGGAAAGTGGGTAAACAACTTGTTCTAGGGGGACATAACGGACTCACCCCTCTTCTCTTGGGGCAGCCACCGCCTCCGATGTTCATATTTGGTGGATGATCCCCTTTCATGCCACTATCTAGGCTGGGGCAAGAGGAACAGAAGGATCTTCAGAAAAGAAGATCTTATCCCGGAATGTGTTGTGAGGTTCATTTGTGTCAAAGTGAGAGAGTGAGCTAATGCTCGTTGTAAAGGAAACCTTGTAAACTCTTCCATTTTTATTTTTTATACTTGGTGTCTTTGTATATGGGTCTTTTTGTAAGCTGTCATGACTATACTTGTACATCCCCTGTTTTGATATTTAATACATCTGTAATACAGTCCACTTTCAAAAAAACGTGAAGCAAAAAGTGGAGAATTATTCTTTACGAACAGCCCGTCACTGTTTAACCCATTCAAATGTAAGCCACTGCAGATGTTCAGTAAATAATATAGAAAAGATGCATTGAGGTCATAGTTAACCTGCTTTTGTAACCTTAGGTGCTCATCAACTTCATTGTCATAATTTTCACTGTCAACATCCATGACCATATCAAATTCAATTTTTGATTGCTTAGGTTTCATTCTAACCTGTTTAAAAAAATAAAAAATAAAGTCAAAAGATGGGGTTGAAAAAAGTTTGCAGAGTACTTATCACAGTAATGTCAAAAAGAAAAATAAAAGTGATGCACCTCTTGACATCGTTCATTCAGTTCATATGGACGCCAGCATGGCCTCAAAGGGTATTGCATCACATATAGCTGTAAGGAAAAAGGTACAATGTTGTAAAGCCAATCATAGAAAGAATCTAAAAGTTAGTGATGAAATCACATCTCGTGGGAAAACTTGGTGCATAAAAAAATCATCAACAGAAAAAACAATCAAAAGCCACAGGACAATATAGATATATAGCAACAGTACTTCTATCCAAGAGGAAACAGGGTCTAGTAGTTTGCATAAGCTTGTAAATGTGAAAATCATATAGAAGACTACAATTTGCAAAGAAAAGAAATCAACAGGGAAAATTAAGAAAGTTGATGAGAGATAAGTGGTGAACCATCCTTCACTTCAACTATGGATCAGGAATCATATTGGAAGAAATCCAATAAATCCAGAGAGTTACACCAAAAAAAATATGATATTGATCCTTACAAGATTGTATCTTCTCAAATATGTATAATACTGATGGACGGAAAAGATCCCTTCTTTCAGCAGGAGGGAGATGGATTTTATCCAAATATGTGCTATCTACCTTGGCTAATTATTTTTTTATCAATCTTTGCTATTCCTAAAACAGTTTGCAAAAAATTGGAGGCAATTAGAGCAGTTTTCTTTTGGAAAGGTAAAAATCCAGAAGTGAAGGGAGGCCACCATATAAGATGGAAAGTTGTTTGCAGAAATATTGTGGAAGGGGGCAGGTTTAGTATCAATTCAGGATATCAATCAAGCTTTTCTGATAAAGTGAATGTGGAGGGTAGAGAGAGATGATCATTCCATTTGGGCAAGAATCATCCGAAGCAAATATTTTATACACAATGAAGGATGGATTGATAGTTTTCAGATTAGAGGTTCAGTGTCAAATGTGTGGAAGAATATTCTACAGAATTTGGACCTTTATAATTGCTCCACTTCTATTGCTGTGGATAACGGTCAAAGTGTAAAATTCTGGGAAGATGTTTGGAAGGATGGAAGAACTTTCAAAGATAGATAGATTTCCTAATATATACAACATTTCAGCTAATAAAAGTGCACATATCAGTGAGTTGCAGATTTGTTCATCTCAATGGAGGTTTTGGGATTTTAGATTCTCTAGAAACTTACTTATAGAAGAAGAGAGGGAATTCTTTCAGCTTAATCAGTTACTTCATGATTTTCATGGACTAAATGAGAGGAAAGACATCAAGTGTTGGAGATGAGACTCAAAAGGCACATTTTCAGTCAGTTCTGCAGTGAAGCTTTTAACCTCAGGAGGAGTCAAGGTCAGTTGGGCTTCTCAAGTTTGGAATAAATTCCTTCCAATCAAGATCAGAATGTTTATGTAGAAAGTGGTTTGGGACATATTACCTACGGGGGATAAACTTAGGTTCTTAACCCCAAACAAAAGATTATGTTCATTCTGTGGAATATTTGTAGAGACAATTGATCATCTTTTCATTGATTGCGGCATTGTAGGTGTTATTTGGAAGGCCTTCTTCAAAATTCTAGGCAGGAATTAAGGTTGTTTTAGTTCGGTTGGCACTCTGCTTTCTAACTGGAATCAACTGTGTCCATATCAGCAGGAACAAAAATTGTGGGAACCTTTG
This sequence comes from Zantedeschia hybrid cultivar, assembly GCA_030544215.1. Lineage (NCBI taxonomy): Eukaryota > Viridiplantae > Streptophyta > Magnoliopsida > Alismatales > Araceae > Zantedeschia > Zantedeschia hybrid cultivar. Next base: position 70,256,751 of record JARZZO010000014.1, read on the forward strand.
TTAGCAGCTATGACGTGGGCCATCTGGAGGGAAAGGAATTCCAGGATTTTCAACAACCAATTTTCGTGCCCAGCGGGGATTATTGGGAATTATATTTCAGAAGACATGAGGATAAAATTTCAGACCCTGTAATTATTTCCAAAATTGTACAATGGAAATCTATTTTTACCTGATGGGTTGTGTGTGAAGATAGATTCTATTATTTTGGGAGGTTTCTTGTGCTGAGAGGATCATGTGTTTTCTGTAATGTCTACTATCTTAGTGGACATATATTGAGTTTTTATTTTCTGTCTACGTAATTTTTTACTATCAATGAATGAAAGCGGCTTTTGCTGCCTTCAAAAAAAAAGTACCGATCTGACTCGGTCCGACACATACCAATCGCATGAGTCATGCCAATGAGTTTGTTAAAAGTGATGAGTTTAAGCCGCATTTCATAGAAATGTACCCTATTAATTGATATTAAAAGTGTAATTTTACTTATCAATTGAAAAAAAAACTCAATCAGAAATAACTCATTATGCGTATATGAGTCAGCACAATTCGATCCAACTTGATGAGAGCCAGCAGATCAAACTCGTCTAGATACGAGTCGATTCATACGAGTTGGCACGATTCGTTATGATACGGCAAACCATTCTTGACAAGAAGATCCCTCCAACCTCCAATCAGACAATCTGGCCAAATGACCCCACAAGATAATGGTGAGCAGATTGAAAGAGTTCAAGGCCTCTTGGAGAAGGTTGTTTATGTGCCAGTGCCACTCTCCTGGACTTCTGTTTCACAGCTTACTTGTACGATATTTAGGGAAAATTCAAACTAAGCAAGAGGATTGGTGCCTATGGCACTCAGAAAAACTAATGTCATTCCGGGAATATACATAACTCAAGTTCCAAGAAAAGAGGAACTGAGATCCACAAGATGATTGAACATTTGATTCTCTTCAAAGGCAGGAGGAGTTAGAAGGATTTGAGCCAACTATTGGGCAGTGGGCACCCCAGGGGAGGAACAGATGACAGCGGAGAAAGCATTAAAAAATTATGCAGAAAATATATTGATTGTCCACTTTCTATAAGCAAAAGGGGCTCCAGGTAAGTTATCTGTTGCACATGGCTAATAAGGAATATTGAGTAAGGGGAAGTTATTGTGGCAAATGGCTAATATATGGAACAATTGAAGCAACATAGTTTCGAATTTTCCTTCATGTAATATGGCAATTGAAATATCCATAAATTGAACCCATGATACAAACAAAGATTAGGTGTTTATCACTGCTAGAACACTTCCCAAGTACGTTAGCAATGGCGGCCAAACAGAGAACATCATCATTGTAGACTTAGCCCATGTATTTATGGTCCCCTGAATGAATCGCCTACCACTTTAATCAATCTCGTGTCATATTGTAGTTAAATCTGGGAAGGCACAGTCCTGTCTTATTTTACTTCAAGTTTAATCTGCCACTTTAATCATGCTACATCTAACCACCTTATTTTAGGCCTTCTCGAAGTTTTCTTTATTTTTTCCAGAGTCTCCACATTAATTTGATCACACATTCTAACCAGTGTTGAACATAAGCAACAATGCACATGACCAAACCGTCTAAAGCCTATTACCCCTGAGCTTAACATCACTTGGCACTAACTACACATAAACCTCCACATACACGTTAATTAAGAATCTTTTCCTCTATTGTCTATTTGTCTTTCCACGCATCCATCTCACCATCGTCTCCTCTGCTACACTCATGTTTTTGTACATGATCGTTCCTCACTGCCCAACACTGGTCCCATACAATTCGGTTAAAAGATGACAGCATAGATCCCAACCATTAAAAAATAAAGTTTGAATGTGCATAATTCCATTACAACACTTTCCTCTTCTGTACTCTTCCAAAACCCATATGTGTTCCTCAACTACTTATCTCCCTTCACATATTAAGTTACGTGTTCTATCCAAAATGTTTCAAATATTGGCGGCCACTATCAAGCATTGATTTCTAACCTTCTACATAAACAGGACAATAAAATGCACTAAGGAATAAAAAATCCGTACCTGTGTGTCTGCGTCCAAGGGTGAGGGGTTGAAGAACACGTCGATCTCCCGGACTACCACGTCTTCCTCCTCTTTGATCTCGTCAACATCCATAGGCGCCACGCCCCCATTCAACTTCCCCTCCTCCTCCTCGTCCTGGACACCCATGGCGCCCGGGCCCCCGCCCAGGCCGTCCACCTTGTCGGCCTTCTCCTCCAGCAGGCCATCCTCCTGCTTCTTCACGGCGGGAACACTGAGAACGGCACGGGCGGGGGCGTCGAGCTCGGAGGAGGGCTCGGGCTTGGGCATCAGCTTGCCCTTGAGCTTGGGCTGGAACTTGACGGTCGGCCTCGCGGGCGCCGGAGTGGGTAGGGCGTCTAGGTCCAGGTCCAGGTCGAAGGAGAGGTTGGCATCGTTGCTGGGGGCGGCGAAGGGGTTTGAGGGCTCGCCCCCGTTGTCCATGGCGGCGGCGTTGCTGGCAAGAAAGCGGTTGCGTTGTCCTCTGCGTCTGCTAAGGGTCCATTTCGTTACGCGTAAAACCGCTTCAAGTGAAAATATTTTTGAGAAAATTAATTTACAAACAAAATGAAAACGATCATTTGATATTTTTAAAAATGTTTTCCTAAAAAAATATTTATTTGTTCAAGATAAAATACTTTTCTGAAAAAAATTTCATATCTTATTTACTTATAAAAGAATTTTCCACTACAGAATTTGCAAACACGAGAATAACTTGCTGTCAATAATATGTCAGTTACAAGTATCTTTTTAATTTAAAACAATATATTATTATTATTTTAGGTGAGTCCCGTGACGTCTTACATCATTTTGGAATCGATTTTTTATTTTTTTTTAGTCATTCGATCTAAGATCGGATTGTACAAACACATAAACTGGGTCGAGCTATCTAGAAAAGAAAAAAAAAACATTTTTAATTAAAAACATTGACAGTCGACATAATAACGACTGCCGGTCTAAGGTGCATCTGATTTCCATAAAATGTATTCAATGAAAATGATTTTCTAAATAAATAATTTTACAAGGAATATAAAAATATTATATGTTATTTGGTACTTCTAAAAGTTTTTTCTTGAAAAACATTTCACTTCTTTGTTTTCTCATAAAACATTTTCTTGAAAATGATTTCATATATTTATTTACTTGTAAAAGAACCGAATTGCTAATGTAGTGTCAGTTTGGTTCTATGTAAAACGTATTATAAGGAAAAAATATTTCTAAGAAACAATTACAAGAAAAATGAAAACATAACATACAATTTTATACTTATGAAAGTATTTTTAAGATAATATGATATTTTTTTATTTTTTTATGAATACTTTCTTAAAATATTGCCATACATTTAGTTGTTAGTAAAAGAGTTCTATTTTAAATTAATAAGTTAAATTTATTTATCTCATTTTCAACTGAAATGCCGTTGGTGGAAGGTATTGCCTAAGGTAAGAGGAGAATAGATACGCAATCTGTTATTGGTTGCACTGTATGGGGTGCAGTTTTTTTTGGGGGGGGGAGGACCCCATCATGTCCGACGTACTTGTACAATCTAATCTTTGATCGGACAATTTTAAAAAAAATTTATAAAATTCAAAAATCGTGTCAATGAACAAAGATAGTTTTTATTTTTTAGATTTTTTTGAATCGTTGGATTAGTGATCAAATTGTACGAGCATGTGAACATGATACGATCCATCATTAAAAAAAAACAAACTCGCTGATATTAGACAGCTATCTACTTGGATGCAACAAGTTTCAAATACACAGGAACTCGTATACGTTTGGAAGCAAATTGGGAAAATATTTTAAAGAGGCATTTTGAGATTGCCAAAATCGAGATTTGCCATGTTGCTATGAGTCAAATTTACGTTGACTTTTAATTTTACGTGTTACCAAATGAACACAGGTAGATGAACTTTTCCAAATGGACCCTAAGTTTTGTTTGAAAACAAGGAGAGATGACAAAAGAAGCAACTACAAAGAGGTGCATCGACACAGGGGGGGACTTCGAAGCATTGGGGCGCATCTTAGGTAGGGATCTAACCTGGGCGGGTTGGGTTAGGTTATGTGGTAATTTGAGTTCAACCCAAATTCAAAATAGCTCAGTGCAATCCAAATTCAACTCAGATTTAACCGGTATTCAACCCAAATATAATAATAAGTGAGATTGGTTGGATTGGGTTGGGCTGGCCCTATTTGTAGAAAGTTTGTTAGAAGTATTTTCTTTTTGTATTAATCAATGTAAAAGTCAATAGATCAAACCAGGTCAGCCCAATTACAGCCTAGCCCAACCCAAACTTGACTAATATCAACTCAAATCTAATCCAACCCATTTTAGATAACTAAGGCCAACCCAATTTATTATAATATGGACTGAGTTAGGCTGGGCCACAGGTTGACCTGCCCAATTGACACCCCTAATCTTAAGGGTTTCTCTAGGGTGAGTAACACTTGTTGTACTGACATTAGTCCCTTCAGTTGTTTGAGAGTGAGTCCGGAAGATTTCCAATTGTTTGGTTGTTTGAAGGTTTTAAAAATGTTGGAACTCACCTCCTTCAAAGAGCACGAAAAGAACTGAGGTGACTTCTTTAGAAAAAGTTCGAAAGACACTTTTAATAAATGAAGTAGTTAATAGTGGGATTACCATTATCTTTTTTGTAGTGACGAATCTTGAATGTGTTTCTAAGAAAAGGAATTTGTCTATTTCATTTTTGAGGTTTCAAAAAAAGGGCATGAAAACACATAAAACTTTTTAGTGAAAATTGAAAAGAGATGTAGCCTTCGAAAATGGTAAGATCTTTAGCACAAGAAGAATGGGATGATCCGTCCATGTAACTCACCTCTCTCTATTTAACCTAAACATCACTTTTTTCTTAATACCCATATGTAACCAAACGATTAAAATTGACTTTACAAAGTTAGTTGTGTGCAACCAAATAGTAAAACCAACCTCTTGAAAGTGAGTTACATGTAACCAAACTGCCACACTTTGAACTCACTTAGGCGTAGCTTACTTTCACGTACTCACCTCCAATGTAAGTAAGCTACCTCCATTCAAATAAAGGCATCCGGTCAGTATAGTCAGTGTCAGTACAGTACAGTGGGTAAATAAAAAAATATTTTTTAAATTTTTGTAGGTGGGTCCTAAGGTGTCCTACATGTCCACAGGCTGATCTCCGATTAGATAACCCAAAAAAATAAAAAACGAATATTGGACTTGGCCCATTAAAGGCATTTTTTATTGCTCATTGGGGTTTTCTTTTTTCAAATTTGTGGATCACCCGATCATAAATCAACATGTATAGGCATGGAGAACACCTTGGGACTCACCAGAAGATAAAATTCAAGTTCATTTGCATCAATAATCTCTCTTTCCTGAGTCTCCTCCCACTCTTCCAACCTCGTCACCTCCTCCATCACCATCGCCATCACCACTCTTCCCCCTCTCACTCTCTCAAATCCTCCTCCTATAATCTATCTTATGTAAAGTAAAAATGACGTTCTTTGATAAATATATTAATAACTTTGCACGGACTTTGAACAAACATCGCTTTCAGGCTATTACCACGACCTCTCGGTAACGATGACTTGAACAACAAACTGCGGCTTCCTCCCTAGAGGCCCCCATGAAACCTTCATCAAGTGGGATTTTTTTTTTTTTAACCCACTGCACTTACCCAGAATATAGTGCATCAAGTATTACTCCTCTTGGGTATAAGGTAGTCTTACAAAAATTATGAAAAGGAAGGATATTTGAAAAAAAAAACTATCCAACTTAAAAAAGCCTAATATTTATATTATATGTTTGGAGATCCGAATATGCAAAATAAAAAAAGAGAATAAGAAGATTATAATACTATTCATGATGAAATCAGGGTTTTTAAAATACATATAAATTGTATGGTTAAATATCATGAAATTGAAGTTGAAGTTGAATTAGAGAACATTAGAAGGTAAGTAGTGACATCTCTATATTTTTTAAGCAGTGACATCTCTATATTTTTATGTGCCCTCTCTTTCTTGAACTTTTCTTTTGCCCTCTCCCCTCTTTCATTATGTGGAAGCATGAAGAGTATCTTGTAATTCTTTCTAAAATATTATTTATTAAGACACATATAAAAGCACAAATATAAAAACTTAAATTTGGGTGTATGATTTTGTCTGCCAAGTTGATTTCTTTTATTTCAATAAATTTCGATGAAGATAATACCCAAGTCATCAAAGTTGAGTGGACATTTACGATATTAAAGTGATTTTGCAATTTCGATATTGTGACAATATTGGGTCCATTTTGTCTTTAGATTGTTTAAATACTTGAAATACTAAATTCAAATAGTCTTGACATTGTGGATATTAAATTCATTCCTGTTAAAAAATTGTTGGATAGATGATAATATTAAGTTACTATGGATATACTATGGCAACATTTATTTGTCCTACGAGGAAGATTTCAAGGGTGCCTGATTATTGGGAAATCTATGATAAGACAATTAACTAAAGTAAAGGAACACATAAGGTAAGGATTTTAAGAATAAAGGATTATGAATGTTACTCACATAAACCCCCCCCACCCCCTCTTCAAATTTTCCCATCATCCAAAAAATAAGAGTACTGGGAGAATCCAATGTGCTTTAAGTTTTAAAATCTCATAATTTCCCATACTTTATTCATCTATCAAGAAAAGACAACAATAAAAAAAAAGGTAATTCATACATTTTCTTCAATATATGTCTCTAGGATAAACAACAATAACAAAGGCTTCAGCTCGATTCCATTTTCATAGTGAAAAAGCAAGAAGAAGTCTTCATACGCATGTCAAAATCCAACAGACCTCTCTGTTAGAGAGAAAAAAGAGAGCCTATATTGAGAAACATTAAGATATTATACTTACTTTGTCACAGGCATTCTCATCGTCTAATTTGAAAATCGAACAACAAGAAAAAAACAAACTTTAAGGTTAGTGCTCCTCTTCTTAGGACTATAAATTTTAAGTTCCATATTTCTTATATTTTTCACTATTCGAGATAAAACTGATAAAATTGATACCATTGCAGTATTTCTTGTATGACAAAGGACTAAAGTTTGAGCAGTAACTATCATCTATCTCTTCCTTTTAATGTGACCTTTTCATTGTTATTTGATTTATAAAATCACTATTTTCACAAATGTTTATTGATCTTAGAGTGTTGATGTCCATAGTATTTTTAGTTAAAATAAGCTCTCACCTTTTCATTGTCCAAAGTGAACGGCTCATTTAAATACTCGACGAGGTCGAGCCAAGTTCGAGACTTAGGAACCCAAAGGCCCAAGTTAACTTTTAAAGCATTATTTTTATTATATGGGCTTCCATTTGGATGCGCTGCTGTGAAAAGGCCACAAGCCCACCTATACAAAGCCACTACAGGGAGCACATGTCTGCCGTCAGCCTCAGGATGACATGAATTTACATTTTAAAGGCTCCGCCCTTGAATGTTGAAAGCCGTTGGAGGGGCGAGCTTTAAAGGTGGCACTGGGCTCCATTGTTTTTGAAGCTGTCGATTTAAGACAAAACTTTCAACACAGTAACCAACCAGGCCTGCACCCAACTGGTTGGATTTTAAAAGTTTCAAACATATTTAGATACTTTATTAAAGTATTTTTTATAAATTTAAATAATTTTATAAATTTAAATTATTAATCAAGCCGTTCGAGTCTAAATGCCCCAAGTACATTAGTGTTCAGACTTGGCTCGTTTATAAATTGAGCTTAAAATCTTATTCAAGCTCGGCTCATTTACTTAATAAACAAGTCGGATTCGAGTAATGACCAAGTTCAGCTCAAGCTACTCATCAAGCGTATTAGTTCATTTATATTTTAAATCATGCGGTGTTGTTTGGTACCTAACTTGATTGGAAGTCCGACTGATTATTATGAAATGATAAATCGATTAAGTATTTAATTTAATATGAGATATTAATTAAATGATTTTAAGTCAATAAAAGATTATTGGGATTGTTGGGCTCAAAATTGGACAGACATTTGGGCTTAAAGGGTCACACGCACAAAGTTCTTGGTTGATGGGAATTAAGTGAAAATTTACATTAATTAATGAACTTTTGTGAAAAGTCACCTGAACTAATATAAATATCCATGGTTGATCGTCCCCCTCCTCTGGCTGGCCCCTTGGTAAGGGGACCCTCCTTAATCTCTGTCCTCCATCTTGGTTTCTATTCGCCGAAGCCTCTTATTTTATGCCGCAGGCATCGTCGAGAAGAAGGACTGCAGAAATGAGGACGATTCATCACCTGCACAGCTAGAGGCACCACTCAAACGTAATCAAATTTCGGTTGCATATTCAACTCCATACAAGGTGAAAAATCTTTTGTACCCTGGTTTTATTCTAAACAATGGATTGAAAACACACATGTATTTAATTTCCGCTGCATTTATGTTGTTTATAGTTTTATATTGCATATCTGCTGTGCGATCCTTATAAGCCTTATGTGACATGCTCTAAGTATTACGAGCAGATATCAGGTCGATCTAAATGATGCACACTAAAAAGGCCATGAAGTATATCCTTAAATACTTGAGATGGACTAAAGATATATTTCTGGCCTATGGAGGAGATGACTCGAAACTGTGAAGGTACACTTACTCGAGTTTTTAGTTTGACCTAGATGACAACAAGTCAACTTTTGAATTTGTGTTTACACTGAATGGAGGGGCATTGAATTGGAAAAGGTTCAAGCAAAAAATCACTCTCGATTCAACAACAGAAGCTAAATACATTGTTACTATCAAAGCTACTAGAGAAGCAGTTGGGATGAAGAAGTTCATCACCAACCTTGACGTTCTGCCGAGTATCTCTGATGTGATCCTGTTGCTACGTAACAACAATAGTTATAAAAAATCGAAGCATATTTTGAAACATTTTTACTTGATCAAAGAGATAATTACCTAAGAAGATGTCCTGGTGGAACGAGTTCTTTCAGCCGACAATATAGCAGATCTACTAACAAAGCCATCGACTCATATTGTGTATTTGAGCGTCACCTAGGTTCGATGATGATCAAATATATGGGTGATTGACGGTAATCCAAGTGGGAGATTGTTACTTATGTATGTCCATCAAGCCAATCACATAACCATTATATACACTCTTGTTCTTTTAATAATGACAAAGGCATTATATCCATTATGTGTAAATCGATTATAATCACTAGATGGTAATTTAACTAACTGTCAATTAATTGAGTTATCGTCACAGTAGTGTGGTTGATCCTTTAACTTGAGACATCAAAGACATCCTGTCGATGAACTTATGGATTTTGACCTTAACTTATAAATCTCTAACTATGGGATCTTAATTAGTTAAGTGATTAGATCCAGTAGAATATCTTTGAAGATAATTGTATGTTCAATATGGGATCATTCGTTCTTTGTAATTAGAGAGATAATTCTCTATACTGTGATGCCTTGGAGTCCCTATATACGGTAAGATAATATATCAAAAAAGGTGCTTCTGATGATACTTTGAGGCATCCAATCCGAGTGAGTGAACAAATTAAGATATGACAGTTGACCATACTCTAAGTTTAGTTTAGAGCATTGGTACGGATGAAGGATTATAGCCATGTGATAATTAATGATAGAAATGTTAATTGAGCGGGTTGATGAACCCCAATGCCTTTCAAAATCATGTAGTGCTGCTTGACATCCAACTTTATCGGAAATCCATTCAATTATCGTGAGATGATAAATCGATTAAATACTTATTTAATATCAGATATTAAATAAATTACTTTTAAGTTAGTAAAAGATTATTCGATTTAATTTTTAAGTTAGTAAAGGATTATTCGATTTAATTGGCTCAAGATTGGGCTGACACTTGAGCCTAAAGGGTGACATGCACAAGGATCTCTTAGACTATGCATTGATTACAAAAAGTTGAATCAAGTAATAATAAATAATAAGTATCTATTGCCAGTGATAGATGATTTAGTTGATCAATTACAAACAGCTAAGGTATTCTTCAAGATTGATCTCAGATCAGGATATCATCAGTTGAGAATAAGAGATGATGTGCCAAAGTCTGCATTTAGAACAAGGTATAGGCATTATGAATGTTTAGTTATATCCTTTGGATTGACGAATGCACTAGCATTATTTATAGATTTAATGAATAAGGTTTTCAGCCATTCTTAGGTAAAATTGTAGTGGTTTTCATTGATGATGTGTCAGTATATTTTTTCCCTTCTATTGAAGTCCATAAAGAACATTCAAGAATGGTGCTGAAAAGTTTGAAGAAGCATTAGTTATATGCTAAATTTAATGTGAATTCTGGCCAGATAAGGTGCAATTTCTAGGACATGTTATTTTTGTTGATAGAGTATCGGTGGATCCAAAAAAGGTTGAGATAGTTTTGCAATAGAAAAGGCCGAAGAATGTTGGAGAAATCTAGAGCTTTTTGGAGCTGACAAATTATTGTAGAAGGTTCATTAAGGATTTTTATCAATTGCAACTCCTTTAACTAAGTTGATAAGAAAAGAAGCTCTATTCAAATGGATCAAAAGCTTTTTGGAGCTGACAAATTATTATAGAAGGTTTATTAAGGATTTTTATCAATTGCAGTTCATTTAACTAAGTTGATAAGAAAAGAAGCTCCATTCAAATGGATAGATGAATGTGAGTAAAGTTTTCAAGAGTTGAAAATCAAATTGACCGCTACCCCAGTCTTTACTTTATCATGTAGTTCAGGTGAATTTGAAGTATACACTAATGCATCCAGATAAGGATTAGGTTGTGTATTGATACAATATGACAAGGTAGTAGCATATGTTTCCTGACAGCTGAAAACTCACGAGGTAAATTATCCTACAAATAAATTAGAATTGACTGTGGTGGTACATACTTTAAGAATTTGGAGACATTATTTGTGTGAAGAACAATTTATAATTTATATAAATCACAAGAGTTTAAAATATATTTTCTTTTAGAAATAGCCGAATTTAAGGTAGAGAAGATAGTTAGAATTCTAGAAAGATTATGACTTTATAGCACATTATCATCATAGAAAAGCTAATCTAGTAGTAGATGCATTGAGTAGGAAGAGACTAATGGTATGAAGTTACATCAAGATTGGAGGATGATGACGAATGTGATAGAGTGTTCTCCATGGAGAAAAAGAGAAGGATTATTATTAGCACAATTGACAATTCAATCTACATTAATTGATCAAATTATAGAAGTATAAGTACATGATAAGCAGCTACAAAAGATGATTGAAAAACCGCGTTTTAATGAAAATGAAGCCATTAGATTTCAAGGAAGGTTGTGTGTGTTAGGTTTAGGTGGCCTATAAGTCAATCTGACTGTATAAATCTCGTTCATTTATTAATATAATGGCATAATACTCATTATGTGTAAATCGCATTAATTATTGTTTCATAATGAAGTCCGTGAATATGTGGTATAGTGATCAGACTATGATGAGATAATACTAATGAGACTGATCACTTAAACACACATATTCTTAATCGTTCATAGTTGGAAGATATCCGAGAAGGACATCGGATATCCAGTTAGACTAGTACAAATTACTCCTGCTCATATGACGAGGGTGACTGATCTCATAAGTCACTTGTGTGGAGACACTAAGGCGAATATGTAGGTGCTCATTGGAGAATGAGTTCACTGAACTGATCCGACTGAATCGCTGAATGGTATTGTACCTCATTGTCAACCAGCTTGATTATATTGTCGCAGTTGCGTGGATGGTCCTCGGACCTGAAACACCAAGGACACCTTGTCGGTAGACTTTTGTGCTTTGACCTTGGTTTACGAATCTCTAGCCACGGGGCCACGGGATTCTAATACGCCAAGGATTGGGTACAGCGGAATACCGTCGAAGGGAATTGTGTGTCAATAAGTAATCATTTGCTCTCGGTACTTAGAGAGAGAATGCTCTAGGAAGGATGCGCGGAAGTCCCTGGCCAGGGCAGACGATAATATCGGGAAAGGAGTTTTTCGATATTTATCAGCGGCATCCAATCCAAGTGAGTCGACCGGTTAAGGTTTGATAGCTCGCCATACCCTGAGTTGACTCGAGAGCATTGTACGAATGAAGGATTATATCCACGCGGTAACTGTCAGCGGAAAGGTTCCAAGAGTGGGTTACTTAACCCCAATACCTTCCGGGTTCACGCGGTGTTGCTTGGCACCCAACGTGATCGGAGGCCCGGTCGAATTCGATGTGCGACATCAATTCGATTGATTAATTAATTAATAAAGGATTATTAATTGATTAATAAAGCCAGTGAGGAGTCACTGGGCTTGTTGGGCCATTAACTGGACTGGTACTTGGGCCTAGAGGGTCACACGCACATGATTCTCAAGGCGATGGATAAATAAGTGGGTTTTATACAAACCGGGGGTTTTTATGAAAAACCGCGCGGTTAGTATAAAACATAGCGAACGGACTGAGCAGGTCAAGCTGCTGCTAACCCTAGCCGCCCCTCCTATGTTTCTCTCTCTCTCTGACGTCCAGACAGATCCAGATCTGCTCTGCCGTTTCTCTGAATCCCGTTCAACGGGAAATCGTCCGCGCGTTGTGGCGATCGTTACGGCGACCGGTGGAGGTTTCGTGGGCTGCGAAGAACGAGTAACGTGAGGATATCCGTTTCGAGGAGGATCGCGTGGACTTCGCTAGAGGCCGGGCGCTTGCGCGGCTTGCGGTGTCGCACCGACGGAATCGAACGGTTGCAGATTCGAATCCGCACACGGTGAGAACTTCGATTATCCGATAATCGATTTTTGTTTTTCGAACGGGAACGGATCGCTGTTTTAATATTTTATTTTCGATGCGTGAGCGATCCAGAGAAACCCGATAAATCAAACAGTGTGTACCTTATAATGAATAAGTATTTTGCATAATCTCATGACCTACACACTGATTATGAGAATGTATAAATATTTATTACATCAATCAATATGATAATTTATTATTCATAGTATTTAAATTACTTAAAATTTTTATCTAACGTTACTGTCATTTTTATTTTGTATTGCAGGACCCTATATCTATAACTTGTGATAATATTCTTGATGATTATGTATCGAACAACATAACATCATTCAAAAGATTTTCAAACAACAGAAGTAAGAGAGTTTCTTCAGAAGATGTTATCACTCCTCAACAATTATGTACTAAGAAGAAAAAGATTGTTAAACTTGAAGAAGACAATAGTCCCTGTGAAGTTAATCATTAGAATGGATCAAGTTGTATAATGGTTATGGAAATTGTATGGATATGAATGGTTTAGAAAAAAAATGTATTTATAGTTGAACTATATCAAATAGAAAATTTTACTGAACAGTGATGTTATTTATATTTTAACTTTTAAGATAAGTTTTATGCTTAGATTAATACATATTTAAATTTTTTTATTAAGATGAAATTATTTAAATCAATATGATATATTTATCTTAAAATTAAATTTATTTTTTTAAAATAAATTCAAAAAAATGATGTGCATCGCACGGATTTGAAACTAGCAAGATTATAAGATATTCCAACGCAAAGTGTATAATAGACATATAACTCGTACTTTTGTGAGTAGTTATTTCACTTAACTTTAAATTAATGGCACAAATTGTCTTGCTGATGGAAATTTTTTATTTTTGGTGATAGTAGGATGACTAAAACCTTATCTCACCTTTTTTAACTAAATGATGTGGTGTTTGTAAATAGAAGAAGTCCACACTTTAAAATATCATTGCAGATGCATCAGATGAAATTGTGAGAAAACTATTGAAACTGAATTCTTCTATCTCACTGTGTTAAAAGGGGAAAAAATATAATAGAAAACTTTTTCCATCAACACACCATTACTCTTTATTTTTCTCGAAAGTATTTCGCAAGCTTTTAATTTTATCTATGAACAACTTTAAAGATGAAATGAAGATTAAAAAGAAAATGCAAATCATAGATGTAGGACTACTACAACTAAGTTGAGATCCCCTGCATGTCGTTCTTCATACTTGATGCATCCTTACTCTTGTGAGCATAAGATTTATTTGTGGTGTGTTCAAATAGAAAAGAATAAATATCATATTTATCTCCGGTCTACATGAGTAGATGTATGATTGTTTCGAATTGTGCGTCGTTAAACACATGAAAACGTTCAATCTAAATTTATCCGGCTCACTTAAATCAGATTTTGAAAATTTAATAGTGGTGAGTCCGAGTCGATCCACATGGAGTTAGAATTTTAACTTTGAAAACTTTGGACTTTAGTTAATCTAAAAATAAGTGAAAATTTAAATAAACTAATTACTTAATTAAACCAAAATACAATTAACTAATGTAACCTAAAAACATAATTGCTTGAATTAAACAAATTCTTTTTTTTTTCTTTTTTTTTTCAGAAATTAAACGCAAACACAATTGAAAAAAATAATAAACACAACTAAAATTTGTGACGAAGACATTGAAATTTAACTACGTGCAAAACACGATTTAATTAAAAATTACAAAACAAACTACAAAGTTATTGTTTAATGAACTTAAACTAAATAATCAAAATATTAAATGACAATTAACTATCCCTAAACAATTAAATTAATTCTAAACTAATGGGGGAAGGGAAAGAAAATATATTAAAATTGCAATATGTGAGAGCTTTGTGTAGACTCCCGGCGCAATGGACCGGGCTATTGAAGGGTTGCTGTTGAAGGAAGCGGGCTTCACCGGGCTACATGCAGGTTCGTTGCTGGCTGGGACAGGTGGAAGCTGCTGGTTGTGGAGGAAAAATAGGAGGCAGGCTGCTTGACGTGGAGGCTTCAACTTGCAGGAGGAGAGAGCCGGATGGTGGCGCGTGGAGGTGCAGTTGGAGCCGGGATGCAGCTGCTGTTGCATGCGTGGGTACGTGGAGGAGGTTGAGAACCTTGCTGGCATGCAGCTGGGATTTGCTGGAGAAGGCTGGAGCTGGTGCTGGACTTGAAGGAGATGCTTGCCGGAGGGCTTGCATGCGCTGGGAGGAGTTGCTGCCGGCTGGAGTTGCTGCTGGCTACGCGTGGAAGCAGGCGGTTGCTTGGAGCCGGGTGAAGCTGCCGCGCATGGGGTGCTTGGAAGAACTTGCCCGAGCCTGCTGCTGTTGCTGGACAAGAGGAAGCTAGCTTGCAGGAAGAGAGAAACGTGGAGCTTGCTGCGTGGAGCTGTTGGAAACTCTTTTTCACTGCGTGGAAGCTTCCCCAAGCATGCATGGGCAGCACGTGGAGCTGGAGGAAGCAGGTGCGTTGCATGCAAGGGTGGCCTTGCTGCTGGTAGAAGCCGTGAAGCTGCTGGAGGGCGTTGCCGCGTCTGCTGGTGCACCGAAGGAAGGAGGAAGTTGGGACAGGAAGGCTGCTGGAGATCCGAGAGAGAGCGTGGGGGAGACAGAGATCATGTGGGAGAGAAGAGATAGAGAGACGGAGAAGGAGAGAACAGAGGAGGGAGGAAGAGAGAAAACTAAGAGAGGGAGAGCCGGAACAGGTTGAGAAGAGGAAGAGGATGTGGGAAAAAAAAAACCAAGAGAGAGGAAATCTGAGAGAGAGAACGCGGGAGAAAGAGCGTTTTGAAAGAGGTTGGGGGATATATTAATATAGAGAGGAAGAGAGGCGTGGGAAGGAAACTGGAGAAGAAGTAGGACTGGGGTTGGAAAATTGGAGAGAAAGAGGAAACTGGAAAAGAAAGAGGATTCAACTTTCTAAAACGAGAGAGAGAGATGATTTTTAAAATAAAGGAAGGGATGTGTTTAGGAAATTGGAGAGACGGAAGGAAATAGTGGGTTTTGAGAAACTCCAGCGAAGGAAGGAATCAAAATGCATTTTTACCATTGTTTTAGTTGAAATCCGCACACTGGACCTCCCCCAAATTTCCGGAAACTCCTCCAGCTGCACTGCATCATCGGCATGTCCTGTTCACATCAAATAAATATAATTTAGCGCATTATCATAAAAATATCATCATATTTATTCATTTCGTCTCGGTTTTGTCGAAAAACCGCAAATGCGCTACACTCCTTTGATCACATGAAATGACGATGTTTTTAAGTCAGAATTTGATGAAATTGGTACCGTTGGACTTGTTACACAATTATCTATCATTTCATGCTATTTTGCAGATAAAAACATGAGTATGATGCATATGGTTGCCCTTAAATGATCAATTTAACACTTTATCAATATAGATAAGAGTCTCTTTACATTTTGCTTCCCGTGATTTGGATTGATTAATTGACCTTTAGAACTAGTTTATCTAAGTAGTGGATGTGGTTTGATAACTAACCATTTATGATCATTTAGATCTCTGGCATCATTATAATTATTTTTAAATGAGATATCGACGCTTCGCCTTATGTGTGCAACTAGTATTTTGAAGGAGAGAAGAGCGATGGGCACAAAAGGTGAAAGAAAGATTTTTTTCATAATCCATTTTGTATAATTTTCACATAATTTTCACATGTTTTTAGAGAAAAGAAGTGGTTAAAACCTTAAAAAGTTGAAATGCCATATAAATATACAACAATCTTTACCATAAAAATATAGGAATAGTGAAGTAAAGCTGTATCTTCATAATATGTAATTTAAGTAAAGTTTGTCTTTTTATAAGGGTACTAAGTTTTTTTTATAAAAATAAAAAATGGAGCATTAACTCAATAATCAATAAACAAAAAATATTAAAACAAGATTTCGATCATGAATTGCTATCATGAAAGCATCTACTTTCTCAAAATCAATGGGATTGTGGGATTATTGGAAAATTCTGTAGTCTTAGCGTTGATTCAAATGCGCTCTAAGGTTCATCTGGTGGATTCTGTCGGGTTTTGTGAAGAACTTCTACAAGATGGATTGCGGTACCCAACAAATACACTTTTTATAATTGTAGACAAAATCAAATTGTGTTTGGTAGATGCATCTGTTTACCTAGTTTGCATCCCCTCTAAATGCAGAAAGTATCAATTTAATCTTAAAAGAATAATTAATTGTTGAATATAAGTGATGTAATGCTCTTAGGTTAATATTCCTGACCCACATGGGAGACAGAGCATGTCACGGTTAATTTAAATCCATTGACTCGCACGCATAACAAGAGCTAAAATAATTTATAGACAATAAACCAAATGCAATACCATGAGAATATAATCCAAGCATTCAACTACAATGTCATAGTGAAAGCCCAATATATAATAAACCAAATGGTAAAAAAAATAAATCCATCAACGGGATGTTCTACATGGACCTAAGACATTACTCTAAAAAGATTACCCATTAATTATTTTATAAGCACATAATCGATCCGATAATGAGATTCTTAATATGCCACATGTATTTGATTAGAAAAAATTACATCTGTTATTTATTCGTTAAACATATCAATTAAAAATTAATTATCTATTAATTGATCTATAAATTAATAATCAGTAGAATAATCAAATTAACTGCTACCATTTGCATCCCTAATCCACACCCCCACCGTACTCGCCCGGCTCCATGTGGTCAGGGGAATCACCAACTCAGAGGACATCAGTGATCATTGACTCTGGTAAGTTGCTAACAGACAGATCCACAGACACGGTCATCATCGGCCATTAAAATCTCTGACATTGCTGCGGGGTTTAAGGGTTACCCTGACAATAATGGATTTGGGGGGCAGCGAGGGATCTTATAATATTTTGATCTTATTTTAATCACAATTAGCAGCAAAGGGAGAAGGGTTAACATTTGAGGAACTGCTACACTTGCCAACTAATGCAGCCTTGGCCCGGCATCTTACGTAATTGCCCGTTATTATAATCCTTCTGACCAAACTTTATTCAGGGTCCGTATCTAATCAAATACAGTAATCTTAATCATGTAGGTGATGAGTGCTCATCGTTAAGAAATGTCATGTGGTGGTTGACCCCGTGTTTTGTTTTCTTAAATCTTTATAATTTCGTTGGGCTTAGGAGTCACTTAGACTTTTCTGAGCCTTTATATTCATCCAAAGAGAGTGTATTTGTTCTGCTACATTATTTTAAAGGATTATTTGTTTTAGTGGAAAACTTTATAAATCACCGGTTTTAAAATTACTGGTTTAAAAATAAGTGAAATTTTTTTATTTTAGAATTATAAAATGTTTGTTTAATTGTTTGTAAAATAAAACAAGAGGGATGTTTCAATCTTTTTGTTTTAATTTACAGTAAACTTTTGTTGTAAACTAAAACAAGGGAATTGGACTATCAAGTGGACAAACAAGGTCCACACATGATTTTACTTTACATTGTGTTACATCATTCTAAACAACTGAAAATACTGTAAAATAAAATAATTATTTTAAATTATGCTATTTTACACTAAAACAAATAACCCTTAAGAGTAAATGACTCATTTATCTCTCCTTTGGATGTGTTTAAGGACGCAAGAAGATCCGATAGATAGTCTTTCGAAACCATTATACACAGTAGCTAAGGAAACATATATAAACTGATTTTAATAAACAAGCTATAATAGATTGAGAAAAATAACAAAACTACTTAAGTACTTGCTGCAATATCCTCCAGAGCATTGTAGGACAATCACTTAGGAGTGCAGTAGGCATTGCACGACAGCCACTTGTTACAATGTCTCCTTGACAGTCCTATCAAGTGCATCGAAAGGCCCCGTCAAAGGGAGTGCAATAGACCTTAATTATGATGAGTTATCTGATCTATTGAGTGCATTGCTCTCATTGCAGCAAATGTTATTCTACTATTAAAATCAAATAATCTATCTTGTGCAAGTAAACACACGGATTTCCACGGGATAAACTCTCTTAGACGTTAAACTGCTAATATAATCACCACCTAATCTTCCATCTCATCCCATGCTGGCACGCATCCACGCGACGCGCCGCAATTGCTTTTATTATTACCCAACACAAGCCAACCAGGAGCACCCCGGCGCCGCCTTGCGGGCCGAATCTTGGCACCACAACAGCGCCGCGGCTGCGATCCACGCCCCACCCACCTGCAGTTACTACGCAGGCAAGTTGACACCCTCCCCCCCGGCAGCACCTGGGTGGCCGCTCGCTACTCCACTCGCTGCGAGAGCAGCCGCGGCGTTTGACCAGGTAAGATAACAAGTCGCGCGCACGAGGTAGATGCGTGGACTCTTCTTGCGTACGGTCGTCTACGCATCGATGTCTTGGTGGTTCGTTAAACTAGTGGCGTTGGTTCCACTTGTGATCATAAGGAAGCGAGCCTTCTTTTCTCGGCAAAGCAAAACAACAAAAAGAAGTGTTTTAGTGAACAAGTAGAGAGAGAGAGGTACATAGAGCAGAGGCACTAGGAAGTAGGAAGCTTGCTGCCTGGGGAAGCTGCGGCAGGGAATAAACAAATGCGGGGGGAGTAGAAAAGGAGGGAAACGAAAACAAGGCAGGAACCTGCCCGGCCCCGGCGAGGTCGGTGGGGGGCTCGGCTTCTGTCTGGTGTTTGCCCCAGTTGCTTGCCCGTGTTTTTTTTGGGTTTTTGTTTAATTTTTATCTGGACTTGTTTACGGTTACTTCCAGTGGAAGTCCTGAATTCGGTAGGGGTGGGGGGGTTAGGGTTCCTTCCTTCTCGCGGTCTTGAGACCCAGAACCCCTTCTGCTGCTTCCGAGCTGTGCACTGCCGAATGTGGCTGATCGCCGGAGGCATGCGCGGTGCTCATCTGAGGAGGGGGTCGAGGAGGCGATCGGGGGTAAGGAAGGTAGCTCTTCTTTCCCGCGTTTTTTTTTTTTTTTTTTTTTTGAGGTTTGGAACTGACGGGAAGTGCCTGGTTCGTAAGCTATGTCGAGTTTGATGTTGGTGTGTTTCGCTGTTTCTTGCTTTCTATTTTTTATTTTTTTAATGTCCGGGGTTGATTCCATGAGGTTGGTCTACCGGTTCTGGTTTATCTTATTAATTTGATTGCTCTTAGTTTATGGTATCCGGCTACAAATCTTAGTATGATTGCGTTCTATTTTTCTGTTCTTTCATTTGTCTGGTGAGATTCTACTTGAACTGCTGTTTATTGTTTGACTTCAATTTGGCAGGAAAGAATGAGGTTGAAGTGCTAGAGGAGGAAACTTCTAATTGGGTACTTATATTTTTCCCATATCAGCAGCACTGGGGAATTCGGGAAGAATGTTCTCATTGTGGAAGGCGGTGGCTCTAGGTCCCATTCTCAGTTTGAGCTGAGTGGACAGTTACATGCCATGTATTCTTCACGTGGGCACTGATGGCTTAGTGCTGAGGAAACTGGAGTAGAAGGGGTTCCCATACGGAGGTTCTTGGTTTTGAAGGATGCCACCTTCACCATTGATGAGGTGCTCTCCCCGGAGGGAGCTCAGTGTGGAAAGCAACCACAAGAGGGGATGCAACTTTGACATTGGATCGCGGGTCAAAGCCGGAGATGATGACCTTGCCCTGTTCGATGACATGCAAATGCAGGAGAGGGATAATTTCTTGCTCCATTCAACTGATGATTTTGAAGACTCCTTGTGTAATGCTTCTCCTCAGAGATTCTTATGCTTCTTGTTATTCTGTTTCAAAGCTACAAAATTGCATTGCAAAGCTATTTTTTCTTTCCTAAAAAACATGGCTGACATTTTTCTCTTAATATATCAGCGCAAATGAAATATTTTTCAGATTTTAAGCTGAACATTCCACCCCGAGGAGCAAGCAGTGATCTATTGAATGTGGAAAGTGAGAAAAATGATTATGATTGGTGAGTCCTCTCCTCGTCATACTGAAATTGATCTAATGTCTCCCCATTCACCCTGCAGAAGCACATTCTTCAAATACTTGGCAAAATTTCTGATTCAAACTAGGTCAAGATATTCGAAGGAACATTCCAGTGTTGTGCCATTTTCTTCAAAAGTAAAAGAGAATACAGTATTCATATCTTGAAAACCTTCAAACCCTCATAGTTTTGTCAACCTGACTGCTATTCCTGATTTCTATTTCCATTTCTCTTTCCCATTCATAATATCTTGCCTTTTGTAGTTCTTATATGACCAAAATATGTTGTTTGTGCTATCCAACAGGCTATTAACCCCTCCCGACACTCCCCTTTTTCCTTCTCTGGATGATGACGACCCAATGCCAGGTAACCTGGTTTCTGGGAGCAGGCCTCCAACTCAGCCTATTACCATTTCTAGGTCCTCCATGGTAAGCTTTATGTTCATGTATTTGGTGTTTTGGCTCTAGTAGAAAGTGATAAATGAGAGTTACCATTTCATGTTTTTCATGCACCATGAGTTTACCTTTCTTACCAGTCAACATTCTCTCCCATACTTAAACATTGTCCTCTGATCACAGACAGAGAAAAATCATAGGACAAGTAGGAGAAGTGAGAGTCCTCGTCGGCTGAGCCCATCTCCTCGATCGGGGAGTAGTATGCCTCAATCAGGAGGAAGACCATTTTATGCTCATCATTCCAGTCCAACCTCAGTTTCACAGCCAACACCATCACAAAGGCCAGCCAGTCCCCCAAGTAAGCCTTCAACTTCTACTCCAAGGTCTTCAACTCCAACACTTCAGAGAATGAGCAGTGGTTCAAGTGGGAACATGTCCTCTTCTGCGAGAAAGGGTGCCTCTCCAGTAAAGGCAAGTCGAGGGAATTCTGCATCGCCAAAGTTACGAGGGTGGCCATCAGATCTCCCAGGATTTTCTTTGGATACCCCTCCTAACCTTCGAACTTCTCTATCTGATCACACAGCATCACATTCAAGAGGTTCATCACCAGCATATAGAAGTAAAGGTGATTCGCCTTTGAGAAATGGAAGGCAGTCATTGTCGCCAACTGCATCTAGAAGTGTCAGCTCCTGTCACGGTCAAGACAGAGACCACTTCAGTTCTCACAGTAAAGACTCTATTGCATCATATGGTGATGATGATGTGGAGTCCCTGCACTCTGTCAATGCTGGGATCTCAGGCAGCACAACATTAAGAAGAAATAGAGTGATTGCAAACAACAAGAATACAATGTTGTCCAAGAAGCCATCCAGAACATTGTCCGCAAGTTCAGCTCCGAAGAGGTCCCTTGATTCTATAATAAAACAGGTGGGATGTTTCTTATCTTCCAATATATGATTATGAGTGGGCATATTTGATGTTTTGATATGTGAAAATGACTAAATTACATTAGTAAGATCTAAAACTTTGGTTGTTCATATTGAAAATTTATCTGACGGAAAACTGAATATATGTATGCCTTGGTTTCTACTAGTCACATGTATGCTTTACGTTGCAGTGCAAATTATGCATGAAACTATTCATCTTTCTTTGTATGTGGGCAAAAGGGCCATTTAAGGCTACGACTGTGAGCTCATTCTTGTTGCTTGCCAAAGGCTCAAAGGTGATAGTAAACAAAAGGCCTAATGATGTTATGTTCATCATGATTGTTGTTATCTTTGCTTTAAGATGAAAGCAAAAGGCGTAATGGTGTTATGTGCATCGTGATTGCATGATTGCTGTTATTTTCTTGTTTTGTCACGCCTGTTTATTTGTTGGAGATTTTTTTTTTGTTTTCTTTCAGTCATTTCATCCATGCTTTAAGAGGTACATAATGTTTCTTTTCTGGGGGTTTTCAGTTTTTGGTCCCTTTAATCTACTTAGTTTAGGAAAAAGTCCTTATAATATGTATATTTAGTAAGACCACATATAGTTTCACTTTTCATTGGAAAACACCGCAGAAATTCTGAAAAAAAATCGCTGTATATTTTGGAAAAACTCCTTGAAAAAGGGTCTTTTCCAAATAAAGTGAGATTTCTAGGAGTTTTTTCTAAATAGAGAGATTATAGGCAGTTTTCCCTAAGTTAAGGTTATGTTTGATAACTCTCAGTTGTCCTCTTACATCTGAAGCGGTAAGAAGTAGTTATATTATGAACAGTTTGATAAAATCAGCTCTAATTTTCAATTATTCTGTCAGTTAACCTCTTAATCATTAAGGAGCAAAATGCAGCTTGTCGCTTAATGGCTCTTTCCACTTCATGGTAGCATGATTTGCAGGATATGCGGTCTTGCAAAACCACAATTGAGATAATCATTGGTGCCCAGCAATTAAGGTGAAAATTTTCTGTTACGGTGACGCATCCATGAGCGACAACATCAATTACACATCTCTCTCATCAACAGCCATGCATTAATTGATTGTACAAATAAAATATGATCGTATAGATAAAATGTTAAAAGGGACTTTTATATATATACTTCTGCAAATTATTGCATTTCTATTTATACTCCCAACTCTCATATATCAATATTGTTATAAATATCCATAACATTGAAACTTGTGTTTATATATTTTTGTTCAAATGCAGTCAATTCTAATTGAACGTGTCAAAAAGATTTTAATACTTTTGTATATATATCTTTTGATTAGAGTTCGTGGCATTTTAACGGAAGGGTGACCTACCAACCTTTTTGATGATATTATGAATATTTGTAATAATATGTAGGAGTCGAGTATACATGTAAATACATGATTTATGGAAGTATATATACCAAAAAAATCCCACTAGTAAATATGGCATCCACTCAGACAATAACTCTTTTTTTTAAAAAAATAAAATCAAACAGTCTGTTTCATTCAGTATTCAGAGTTTCCGTGTTACCTATTCAGGTTTAAGATGTGAATCTTAGATTTCAAACTTAAGTCTTCAGTGTTATCAAACACAACTTAAATAGATTACAGGAACCAAAAACTGAAAAACTCTTTTCTTTCGTGGAGAGTTGTCAAGTAATGAGGAGGCAACTGTGCTTTTTGGGATGGTTTATTATCTAGATCATTCATGCCACCTCTGCCACTAAATTGACATGTCAAAGTCAAAGCTTTTGGATTTCTTTGGTCTATTGGTTCTATTTTGAGCTGGATTTCTAGCAATCTATTATTTTCAATAGAATATTACTTCCAAAAAGGAAAATAAAATGTCAAATTCAGCATATACCTCTAGTCTTCCCTTCCCCGTGTTTTTGTAATTTTGTATATTTGTCTCACGATTCTATCTTTGTCTTCCTTTACAGGATCAGCATAAATCTCCTCAAAACATGTTCCGCCCACTTTTGTCAAGTGTCCCTACAAGCACCCTCTACGTTGGGAAAGCAAACTCCATGCACCGCCCTATGTTTTCTAGGAATTCTTCTGTAACTACTAGCAGCAATGCAAGTTCTGAGCTAGGTGCTAGCGTTGTCCTTGACACTGAGGGCAGTGAGCATGACCAGAATGATGTTGCAGGTGAGTGGGAAAAGATGCTGGATGCTGATGTCCGAGAAGAAATATTCACATTTGACAAAACAAATGAGATTATGGATATCGCAAATGAAGTCAATGCGGGAAAACCTCAAAACATTCATGGAAACTTTGATGGAAGCAAGGAACAAACTATGGAATATGAAGAGCTTAAACAGCTGACCTCTGGCCTTGTTGACACAACAGTGATACCTATGCCTGAGTTTTCATATGATGCCACTGACCATCAACACTGTTCTGAGGTTGATTTTATAGCAATAGTTGCAATATGCTTTAAGTGCAATAAAAGATTTCAAATCTTTGAAGCTACTAATGGGAATGTTGATGTTTGTCAAGAATGTGCTGAGAAAGATGAATATACTTCATATAGGATGTATCCTGCAGCTTTATCTGAGATGGCACCACACACCTTACCTAATCCGTACCTTCATCCAGCTATGGATGCGGTGGTAGATGAATCAGGTGAGAAATTTCAGATTGGAATTAATGTGCATGAAGCATATCAAATGTTAGTAGAGGAAACTAACAGCCAGAGTTTTGCTGGTGAGTGTCAAAACAGTCCAGAGAAAGACCGTGATTGCTTGCCAGATATTTGTCCTGTTAACGTGGTCACAAGTGAAATGGAGCGAGGTCTTCTCGCCAAGCTGGAAACTCAGCCTGAAATTGCTTCTACCTCATATGATAGAGATGCTTCTGGAGGAGCTGGTATCTCGGTACTTCTATTAAAAAGGTCCAACAGTGGCAAAGGACCAATTGTTCAAGGAAGGTCTCTCACTACTGCAAGTGTATTTTGTGCAGAGCCATCATATACTAGGGACAACATGAATGCCTTAAAGTTCAGGGTCACACGGGGCAGTTCTTCAGCTTCTTCGTCCGTTGATCTGGGCTCATCAAGGCAGTCAAAAGTATGTATGCAGCAACAGTTACGCAGTTCAAAGGCTGACCGTGATGTGGATTGTGTGAGAAGTGAATCTGGTTTTAGTTGTCAAAGCACTGAAACATGTGTCCCTAGAACCTCAAGTAATTTGTACGAGGATCTGACTTACACTAAGTTTTTGTACATGGGGGATAATCTGAATTCCCAGAAAGGCCGTGTTACATGGGAAAGTTCTTCAGCTTCATCCATTGACTTGGATACATCAAGACAGACAGAAGCTGGCATCCAGAGCCAGTCAAGCTGTTCAAAAGATGACACAGGTTGTGCAAGAATTGACCCAAGTTTAGAAACACAAAGCACACAAATGTTTCCCTCTGGAGTTTCATGTAAGTCACAAGATGATGTGTTTCCGACTCATGTAAACGGGAGTGAAGAAAAGGTTAGTGGTTCTGCTGAGGTACTGCTACGTGGTGCTCGTGGAGAATCCTCGTTAGTTACAGAAGAACATGAACACTGTCTGGAAAACATCGAATCTTGTGATGCACACTCATCCGACAGGACCTTTCTTCCTGTGGGAGATGAAATTGTTCATAGTGAAAGTTGCAAAATATCTGATTCTTCCCTGTTATTGGTGAGTGAGTCACAGAATACTCTTCTAGAAAATGTCTTTGCTTCAGATGCCTTAAATGATGAATGTTGTGCTTCATCTGTGTACTCTGAAGCTCAGCTTTCACAACATAGTAGCAATGCACAAGAAGATATGGTGGCTAAAATGTCAGATTCCTGTCCATTTGAGGAAGATGAGCTAATAAATGGTAGTGCATCCAGAACCAGCATTTCTGAGTCTGTTTTGCAGAGTTCATCATGTGCAACAGCAATACTGCTAGATGATCATGATGGTTTGGAAGGTCCACAAACTGAGGGTGAAGCCTCTGAGAGTATGAGTAACATTGTTGAGTCATCCAACGGTCATTCTGTTTCTCCAATACTGGAGGAGAATGTGCCGATCTCTAGTTTGGAATCCAATAATATTGATCATTCCCACGAAATCCATGGTAATGCAGTTTCTGCCTCTTTCTTTTCATAATCTTCTGTTCTGTCTCTCATGGTCAAATAATAATCTTTTATATCTGAACTTTTTCAGTTTAAGTTTGTTTTCTTCATCATTCCTTTGGTCTTTTTCTAATTTATAATGCAGTAATTATGTATTACTCTGTTCGCTGCAACTTCCAAACTGCTAAAAGCTGCTTGTTGGGTCCTCTAAAAGACATTCTTTGCTTTTATGGATGTGTAGTGTTACTGCTTTTTCCTTTTAACTGCTTGCTCTCTTTCCTTGGACACTCTCATGGGGCTTCCTGTTGGATGCCACTTTTGGCTTCTAGAATCATTTTAATCATCTCATATAGTCAGCTTGCTTGACAAAATACTGTCTCCTCCAGTATCTCAATACTATGCCAAGAGTCAACTATGTGGACGCAGATATGCTTAATAATGACAATTAAGTGGTTTGAAGTTAGACCTAGTTGAACCAGAATTGTTTCTTGCTTCAGTTTCAGTCACACAAAGGATATGTAGGATCAGTGATTTTCTGCACTGCTGCATTTATTGTGGAAAGCATTTATATTTAGGACTTATTAAGAATAAAAGTAGAACCTTTCATAGCCTTGTTTTCATGTTCTACATTTCATCTGCACTGGGAATTGATCGAGTACAGTTTTCCTGGAGCATGTAACAACCTCTGTTGGTGTTTTTTTTCTTTCGAATCAGCTAGCTTTCTCTGTTGCTTGACTCATGTAGTCATAATTTCAATTCCTTCATATTGTTTTCAACTAACATGCATCACTGCTTTAGCACTATTTATGATCCAGAAGTTGTGTTTCTGTTTTTTCCAGGCGTCACTCTAGTCCATGTACAGAGTTTGTGACACATTCTTTAAGATTTGGGATTTCATTCTCTGTATTGTCTGAGGTTGTCATCGAAGATTAGATTTATAGGCTTCATGTTGCAGAAAGAAAGAGGGAGATTGTAGGTCTGTTGTAGATCTTGAGTCTAGCAGTAGTGCCCTCATATTTTGTGTACATCATTTATGTTTCAGACTTCATTGTTTGATTCGCTTAACATACATTTCCTGCATTCCTTTAAGTTGTCAGGGGTTTATTAAGTGGTAAAGAGAGACTGCTCAACCATGACTGAGATTCCATTGCAAATTTGGGTAGAACAACAGAAGTGGAGTGATGCTACTTCTTTTACGGTGTGGTTGCCACTTAAGGGGAAAATATCCATACTTCCATTTCCAGTTTCTAATGTGTATGGGAGTAAACAAATGTTCCTATTAGTTTGTATTTGTAAATGTCGGAATAACTTGAGATCCTTGTGCAGGCAGCAGGACAAATAATGTGGAGAACAATAAAAAAAATACAGTGGTTGTACATTGCATTTGAGCAAGACTTAGAGCTACCAGCATTTAGTTTTTTGGGGGGTACCTTAGGTATAAGCCTTTGATGTTGAGCTCCATTTGTCCAGCATCACATGATTCAGAAAAGCTAAAGTTGGCATACAGGTTTCTGGCAGAGGGGGAAAAGTTCCAAGAACTTTTGCTCAATGAACTCCTCGCTAATCCACAAACCATATATTCTATATCCTGCAAATCTAAGAAAAGAAGATGAAGCTTAATACTCAACTCAAAATTACAGTAAAATGGTAACAGATTTCCAGCTGAATCAGAGGTTCCACAATATTCTCTAATGTCCAGGCCATCTGATTCTGTAGCTGCTTCTTTCCCAAATGCCTTGAGGAAGTGGGATGAAATTGCTGCTAGATCAGACTTCAGAGCTATCGTCTTTGCATACTCTAAATTCTTTCTTGTCTTTTTTCCTTTCCCATTATTGATAGAAAGTGGCGTCTATAACCAGCTTGCCCATTGCTGCTAGATAACCATTCAGGACCTGTCAATAGGCCACTTTTCTGATGCAGGGATTGAAAAAAAGGCATTTAGTGAATGCCTGATGGTAAGTTGGCTGGAGCAAAGCCAAACTTACTCTTACTTGGTTAGTAGTATAATTGAATGCCACTGATTAATATCACCTTTTCTCCTCCAGATGCCCCAGAAGGAAGTGGAGATTTATTTTTTATCTTATCCTATTTTCACTTTTGCCATGTGTTGCTTTCTTTGCCATCTGTTTGATCGCGTTGTCTTCTTAGCCATTTGTTTTGATCTCACTACATTTTCCTTTGGTTTCTTATATTTAGTGTTTACTTTAGATGCATCGCTCCAACTTGGATGTTAATTTAATTCAACTGAACAGTATCACAGATCTCCAAATAAAATATCACTTTCTTTCTAATGCATTGAGGAGGATATCAACCTCATTTCATTTCCTTATCCACTTTTCACATTCATGCATTTTCCCTGAACTTTTTGTGTTATTTTAATAAAAACTTTCTTATTTGCTTGAATTTCATGTTACTATATCTCATAGCTAAGTTGAACTTGATAGGGGATTCAGCCATCACAGTTGAAGGTCCGGGAGGAAATAAACCCAGATGTTTAACATTGGAAGAAGCAACTGATACAATACTATTCTGTAGTTCTATTATTCATGGTCTAGCCTTCAAGGCTGCATCTATTGGAATGGAAAGAGAGTACTCATCACCCGAAGAGGCTTATCGACCGACTCCTGTAACTATGCGGAAGTCTGCTTGCAATGAAAAAGATCAGAACAGGACAGCCCTTAGACGCGCAACAAAACCTCCAAAGTCTAGAAAGATGTTAGAAGTGGATGCAAATGCCCCAATTGCCAAGCCGGAAAACAACTGTAAGATCACCAAGTTACCAGCTTCATATCCTGAGCTTCCTGACAAGGCTGGCACTGTAAAGCCTTTGAAGCTGGAGTCAAAGTGCAATTGCACTGTGATGTAGGGAGGTTTTTCTTCACCAACACCTCGTGTATAGTTGCATGAACGCCATGCCATTTATTCGTTTTCCATGTCTTCCTTTGTGCATGTAGAGTCCCCTATTTGGTGCCTCAAAGCCTCAACATTCTTCCATTTAAGTTCTGTCAAGTTCTTTGTAACAACATGCCACGACGTAATGGGCACGTGATCATGTGTCTTTTGTTTGAACCTGAGAGAACTGGAGGTGTTACAGTGGCAGCTGCCATTTTTTCTTGTGATTCTGGCTTGCTGCAAGTGGTCATGGTTTTATGTTTTTATAGAAGAAATATTATTGATTTTTTCCCATCTGTTGTTGTGTTCACTAATGGCTTTTATTTTGTCTTTTCATGATCCTTGTTTTCTTCCGTTTTTGGGGCAGATGGGCATTTTGTTTTAGACGATGGGACCAAAATTGAGTCTTCCGTTGTAAATGTGCTCTAACACGCGTTCTATATGAAACTAATCTTGATGGTCAAATGTTCAAATAATCGGATACAATAAGAACACATAAAAATTAAAAAAAAAATCTATATATCATATCAAACAATAAAGTTATGGCAACGAAGATAAAGAAATCTTTACATGAGGATAAAGAAATTGTTTACGGTCAGACCTATTTCTTGATTCAAAAGAAGCCCAAATAACGCTACGGTGCAAAATAATAATAGATGTAGAATAATACTTGCTGCATTGTATGCGGCGTAGTTTTTTTTCTTTTGAATTTTTTTGGAATCGGCCCTATCATATCTTATATGTCCATATAATTTAATCTCCGACCGACCAAACGACTTAAACAAATCTAAAAATTAAAAAATCAAGTCTAATAAACAATTGGGTCATCCGATGAGAGATCGGTTTATACAAAAGGTATCGATCACGATTAGACTGATCTAAAAAAATTCCAAAAAAAAAAAAAACTGTTGCTGCGGCTGCCGGCATGCATTGCAGCAAGTGTTTATGTATTAGAAACTTTCCATGAAATCACAGCTGTCCTGTGCTTTCTTCGTAGCTTGCGGTGAGGATGTTCCACTACCAACGCTTACAATTTCGTGGAAGTGGTGCTGTATTTTCTTTGCGGCGCTGAATACAGCATTACTACATACTTTTGCTATTGGAGAAAACTAACATATTGTTTTTAATCTGCTTTTGCACCTTCGCGCCAGTAAAAAGCAGTGAAGGGTTCTGGAAGATGACAGATTTCATATGCTCAACGTTTTAAAAATGGTTTTGCTGTTTCTCAGTTGTTACTGTCGAGAACTATATACAGACACCAAGCCATGTCGAGAACTATTTACAGACACCAAGCCATGGAATAACATATACTGATGTAAATATTTTTTCTTAGACGGTAGTTCAGTGGATGGATATATACATTTTTTACATGATTATATTTTAACTCTTGAAAATATAATGTATTTACAAAAAAGTCTCTCTTATCCAGCTGTTTATTTATAAACCTTCACAAAATCCCCTTGAATTGGTGCAAGACCTCATAATGTTATAAAAAAAAGACTCTGAGAGTGTTACAAAAAAGCCTCTCAAAAGGGTATTTTTGTAAGAAAGTTGAAATTATGGGGACTTCTTTGTAAATGGTCATATTAGGAGGGGTTATTTGTAATATCAAAAGTTCGGCACGGTTGAAGAGCAAAAACTACATTTTTTCAGGGGTGCAAATGAGTCGAGTCGAGTCAAATTTTATCATGTTCAAACTTAGTTCGATTGATTTTAATCTGAGTTCGAGTTCAAGTTTAGGTCTCCTTGGCTCCTTAGCTCCTGGCGTGGCTCCGCCCCCTCAGTACACCTAGTTTTTTTTTTTTTTTTGGATTTCTTTAGGTCGCCCCAGAGATGTCCTAGATGTTTATACATTTTAATCTCTTATCGGACAATTTTTAAAAAAATAAATCTAAAAATTAAAAAATTGAGTCTCAATGAATAATAAATTCCTTAAATGGGTCAAGCCCAATAACAATTGGGCCAACGGACATGTAAGACATCTTCCTTGATTTTATTTTATTTTTTAATATGGGAAGGGGTTGAAAACAATGTGTGCTGCCTGATATTCAATTACCTCTTAGGATTGTTTCCCTTCTCTACGACTTTATTTTGACCGTTGATAATGTCCGATCATGAAAACTCAATCGTGACTATTCATTGTGTACTTGCAAATTTGATTTTAAAAAATTTATGAAAAAAATAGTCAAAAAATATAAAAAAATTGATTAGACTACCCGTAAGGTTGTTCCTATCCACCAAAATTTTAATATTCATCACCAATTTGTTCGCATCCGATTGGACAACTACACGGATACTATTAGACGGTGACAATTAAGCTCCAATAGATGAAAATGATTTTGGGAGGGTAATTGAATATTTATAATTTTACGGTGATTTTTCTTTTTTGTTTGATATGGAGGTGTGCCCGAAATGTACTGTGTGACCAAGTTGCATGGAATGCCTCGTTGCACAGTAGCATTTCTCTTTCTCTCTCTCTCTCTCTCTCTCTATATATATATATATATATATATATGGGAATAGATCAAATGAGCTCCCCATGTTTTAAAAAAATAAAATTTATCAACACTTTCTAAATATTCAAATAAGCCCTTAGGGTTTTCCATATATGGGGCTTTAATTTTTAATGTCCGATCTTGGAAATCAAACAGAACCATCCGATCAAGTATGTATCAAAAAATAAAATATAAAAATAGTAAAAAATAGAAAATATGTCAAATTAACTCTTACGGTTAATCTTATCTCCTGGTATTTTAGTTTTGATTCCCAATGAAAAATATATTTGATTGGACAATAATTGAGTTTTTCGATCCTACAGTGAAAAAGAATCTCAAGGGG
This sequence comes from Zantedeschia hybrid cultivar, assembly GCA_030544215.1. Lineage (NCBI taxonomy): Eukaryota > Viridiplantae > Streptophyta > Magnoliopsida > Alismatales > Araceae > Zantedeschia > Zantedeschia hybrid cultivar. Next base: position 70,288,705 of record JARZZO010000014.1, read on the forward strand.
TGGAAAGCAGCCTAGAGATGAATATTTTAATATTATTAGTTTTTTAATGTTCTATATTTATTTTTAAGTGGAGAAGGGGGAGTTTTGATGGGATGCCCATCTAAGTTAGATGAGTCCCAAGGCTCATTATAATCACCCCCTATATATATATATATATATATATATATATATATATATATATATATAATGTATAGATATGGTCATGCGGTGCGACAAGTCTTATTCGGTATACATAAAAGAATAAGGGTTTTTTACATATACACCCCTCAAAAATATCATGTTTGCATATATACTCCCAACTCTCCTATTATCAAGAATACTCCCATAAATTCTGAAATGTTACATTCATACCCTTCCATCAAACTAAGGTAAATTTCAACAAAAAATGTTTTTTGCATATATACCCCTAAAAAATATCGTATTTGCATATATACCTTCAACTCTCTCCTATTACCAAGAATATCCGCATAAACTCTAAAATGTTACATTTATACCCTTCCATCAAACTAAGGTGAATTTCAATGAAATACGTCAAAAAGATTCTATAAATCATGTTAACATTGGAGATGTCGGGGGTACGTATGCAAAATTTTAGTAAATTGAGGGGTATATATGCAAATTATTAGTAAAATTATGAGTATCTATGAAAAATCTTTAGATGGAGGGATATAAGTGCAACTTTTTGAAGATTTCAAAAGTATTCTTGATAATAAGAGAGAGTTGAAAGTATATATGCAAATATGACATTTTCAAGTGGTATAACTGCAAAAAACTCAAAAAGGAAAAAGGGTCTAAAAGAAGAGCAGGTAAAAGGGGAAAATCCCTACATCAAGCTAGTCAACCTCCGTGCTCGAAAGATAGTTGAAAGTCTGCCTCCAGGTTTTGTTAAACTTGGACGTCTAAACAAACTACTAGAAGTGCACAATAATCTCACCTTATTTGTCCTCTTTACGATCTTACGCAGAAATGAGCAAATGTATGTCCCTTTGATAGCAAAATGGATTATGATGAGATAGGTTATTTTTAATTGCTTAATTCTGATTAAAGTGCATTTCATTTTAACAGCGGGACAAAATATAAGATGGAATACCAAATTTTTGAATGTAAGATAAAATTATTTATTCACTTTAGTTTGAAAATGAATCATTCTTAATCGGAATATTAAATCCTTTGTATTATTAAATTAAAATTTGACTTATTCCAAAAAAATAAGGAGACCTTATTATGTCGAACTCTACAAATCAAGTGAAGCCAAGAGAACTTCATCTCTCGTTAGAGCTCCTAAGACTGCTATATTCTACCATCTATAATATTAAGCTACGGAAAGAGAGTGTTGTCCTATCTCACGGTCATATGATATGCTATTCCTCTATCTTGGTAACAGTTGAAACGCGATGAACATGTCTCATAGTACCAAAAAGTATCTGATTTAACAGTATTAGACTTTCCCGGCAAAAGAGAAGTTATAAGTTCAAATCTCACTTCTAAACAACTGCAGTAGGAGGAATTTGTCTCTCGAGATCGTGAGGGCTTATGCTCAAATCTTTCGGCAGGTAGTAGAACCTATGAGGAGATTGTCTCTCAAGATTGTGAGGGGTTCTAATCGAGTGCTCTGTGCAAGTAATGTAGAGAATATTGCTCTTTGTAGTAAGACCTTCAAATTTGGAATGGTCATCCGAAAAAAGGCAGAAGGATCATTATAGCGCAGAAAAATCTCTTATTAAGAAGGACATTTAAATACTAAATTATATATTCTTTCCATTAAGGAGGCTTAAAATATTTTTGACCAAAAAAATTAAGCTTAATTATTGTTCATAGCAGGATCATTCCAATAGGAGCAATGTGGCTTACTTTTGACCATTTGGAACTATCATTTAGGTCTGGCAATAATCATTTTAGAAGTTGGTCCTTCAAGTCTAGATCCACCTCCAGTCTCTTCTATGGGGTAGTGACTCACTTTTGGCCATCTGATCCATCATACGGGCATGGGTCAATCATCTTAGACCCGCAGGGTCCTATAAAACTTCCAAAGCTTAGTGGGTACGTATTTTAAGGTTTTATGATAAAGATAAGGATGCTATACATTTCCGAACGTGCCGTACAAGGAAAATGATATACTTATTTCCAAACCTAATTATCTGATTACACGTCATCTTTTTTTCCTCAACTTAGATGGTGACCGTATCTTATATACTTCTTTTATTTCTCACATATTTTAAAAGGATTTTTTTACATATATAACGCTCAAATTTATTGTATTTGCATATATACCCTCAACTCCCACATATTATTTTTAATACGCTTGATATCTCCGATATGTTGCGGTTATACCCTCCCGTCAAAATGTCTTTAAATCAAATTCAAAGATTTTACATATATACCTAAATTTATTGATATTTTATATATATACCTCTAAATTCACTAGAATTTTATATTTATACTCTTGATGTTATCAAGATTTATTCAATTAAAATTCACGTTATTTTAACGGAAGAGCACAACATATACGAGATTTCAAAAGTATTAAAAATAATATGTGAGAGTTGAGGATATAATGTAAATATAATATATTTGAGGGTATATACCGAAAATCCATTTAAAAATAAAGTCTCATTTACGAACTCACCTTATCAGAAGTCTTCGTTATCCGCAGCACTCTCTTAAGTTCTTAACCCTCTTTTTTTACTTACTTTTTTTTTTTGGAAAACATAGTTATTTATTAAACCCATATCCCACAGTGGGTAAGTAAAAATTCTGTGGAGTACTAGTTTAGAGGCACTCGTGTATAGTTACATTTTGCAAGTGGCTTTTCTCTATGTTTTCCCTTGCAAGCAACATAGCCAGACGCATACATTCGCACATTGGCTTATCATACAACTTAACTCCGAGCTTTATGAACCAGCTGCTCAGGGCAGTTGGTTCACTATCTCTCTTATAAAAGAAAAGTCTTAAGTTCGATTTTAGTTGGGACCTAAAAATCCTTCAACCATGCAGTCCTAATGTTGTTGGATCTTTATCTCATGATATGTGAGATTACTTTTTCAAAAATCAGACGGACTTGAAATTGTCGCATAATTAGGTGAACCCATCGATTGAAGTAGAATTATCTTCAACTCTAGAAAAAAATCTCAGATTCCCAATTTAAATTCCGGTCACTTGTAAATAGTTGTACATAGTCGGCGCTGGAAAAGTGATCCGTTGTCCCTTGCTTGCCCGACTCGGTTTTGGTTCTCCGGTATCAGGCTTGGCATCCTTTGATTTATCCAATAGTCCTTGACCTCCGTTTTGTTGCTTGTACCCTTCATCCTTGTAATGTTGGTCAGTTCAATTTGCCATATGTCTATCGGCCTGCGGTGGTACTCTACTTCTTTGTTCACCCGTTCACGTCTCTCTGCTCGATTAAACTCTTGTTTTAATATAATGAAAGATTACCTTGATGTTTTAAAAACCTTTTATATATCCGTTTTTGACAAATTAAAAGGATATTATAACTAAAAAACACAGTTTTTCTTCAAGGATTCGGGTGGGACTATGGTTCGGATACGGATAGGTTTCCTTTTAGTTCCCTTACTAGCATGCTCCATTAAGTACTGCGCGGTGATGGTACCGCCAGGATGCAGTAACCTCACACATTGGCGCGCAGCCGCACACCTTCCCATACTCGGACGAAGAGGCGGGAAACGCCGACTCGACCCTTCATTCCTCTTCCTCTCGCCCATCCCTCCTCCCTCCTCCCGCCTGCCCTTCGCCATGGAAGCCGACTCCGACACAGACGGCTCGCACATCTCCGCCACGCCCCCGCCATCGCCCCCGCCACCGCGGCGCCGCCCGCCATCGCACCCGCCTCGTCCCACCTTGCCCACATCGCCGGGAGCATCCCCGCCGCAGCGGCCGCCGCCACCAGCTCTCCCCGTCAGATCGACTTCGAAGGTCGGAGCCCCGCCCAAGAGCAAGAACAAGGAGAAAAAATCGAGGTCGGGAGCCGAACCCTCCGACCACGACTCGTCCGCTCCGATGCTCTCCCCTCCCGACCATTCCAGGCTTCCCTTCGCCCCCGTGAAGATCCCGAGCTGGAACAACCCCGCCGTCTCCCTTTCGAGCTCCGTCATGTCCCGGAAGCCTTATTTGGACCACTCAGCCAGGTTTGGGGAAGAAGAGATCGCGACGGGTAGTTGCCCTGATCCAATGGAGGTTGGGGATCGCGAGATCTCTGGCGAGGGCGGCCGTGGGGGCGATGGCGCAGGTGAAGTCTCAGCCGGGGTACCGCGTCTGCGACGCCACCACGTTGGAACCAGTGTTGGTGTCAGTAAAATCCAACCCGACCGGGGTGGCGGCGATTGGCAAAAGCCGGCCGTGTGCTCCGAGGAAAGGAACTTAGAAGGTGAGATCACCGGTGATATCTGTGCTGGGGGATACTGTGTTGATGAAGGCATTTGGGAACTGCAGAACCGGCAACGCACTGGTGGAAGAAGCAATGCCAGAGTTGTGAAAACAAACCCTAACTGGATCGGTGGAGGCTCCGAAGCGACCGCGACGGAGGCGCCGAAGCATTTCAAGCACTCTAATGAAGGGAACTTCGTGCGATTAAATCTGAGAGCTAATGGCAGGAAGTTCGTGAATCGAAATGGGAAGAGGAAGTTCCAAGCCTCTTCACGACGTCCGAGGTTCCGCAGGAGAGTGCCGAATGTGAGATGTGGAGCTGCTGGGGGTGCTGAAGCAGAATTGGATCCGGAGATGGATTGTTTGGATTCAGATGTGCTGTTGAGGCCGGAGGGAGGTGAGAAATGCAGTAGGGATTCCATAGAGGAGGCTGTCCTTGCTGCCCGAGAGGATCCATCCGATGAAAATCTCAAGAAACTTCTGAAGTTGTGCCATGGTTATGATTCATTCCGTGAAAGGCAGCTCGAAGCTATTAAGCAGATTTTAGCAGCGAAATCAACAATGCTGGTTCTTCCAACTGGTGCTGGGAAGTCACTGTGTTATCAGGTAGTCTTAACATATTCTCTATGTTCACTCTACTTTTTCTCCATGGAATTTGAGTTTGCTGAACCTTAATTGTGTACCAATGTTGAAGAACCAGATATAACAATACATTGATGCGAAAAAAACCCAATACATTGATGCAGTGCATTTTCTGGAATTTAGCCATCCAATATGAAGTTGCTTAACCTTTCATGGTTTGCAGTTGCCTGCTTTGGTATTACCTGGTATAACTTTGGTCATCAGTCCTCTGGTCTCATTGATGGTTGATCAACTAAGGCAGATGCCTCCTACAATTTCCGGTGGTATCCTCTGTAGCAGTCAGGTGACTTTTGTGCCAATGCCTATACCTCTATTCGCTGTTTGGACCTAGAAATTTGCTTAATGGGTTTAATTCCTTGTTTTAGACTATTGAAGAGAATAGTGAAACATTGGATCAACTTCGTCATGGGAAGTTAAAGGTAAAACTCAAGAGGCTCACATCTATGTTTAGCCTTTTTCATATGTGATTGGAATTAATTGTAACCTGCTACAGATAATACTTTGATTTTATCTCATGGAATGATAGATTGGTTGTGCTTCCTTGTATGTAAAATGTATTAGGCTGGCCCATGTGCCCAGTAATAGCATGTGAGCTTATCAATGTTGAATCGAGACCCTTCTTGTTATAGTTTCATCCAACATATTTCTTGCAGTATCTGTTTATTTCCACATGTTCATTGTAGACATAGTCACAGCATGAACCACAACGACATGGCATTGTTGTAAACAGCTCTTGTAAAAATTACTGTTTTTTTTCTTGGTTGTATTAACCAGGTACTTTTTGTTTCTCCTGAGAGGTTTCTAGATACAAAGTTCCTAACAATATTTGGAGATGCTCTAATCGTATCACTCATAGTTGTTGATGAAGCTCATTGCCTCTCTGAGTGGTAAGTGGATAATTTTCCCCTTTTTTCATTTTCATATGAACCATTGACACGGCGGAGATCCCCATTGTTTTTATATTTAATTCTGAAATCCATTTTTGCTAAACAAATAGGATTCACCTTCATTTGATGAGCCGTTCTAAAACTCATGTCCATTCTTTTGAATTTTAGTGGGATCAATAAATATTCACATATATTGGAAACACTTTTGCAAAGTTGCAAAAATATTTTATGGATGCATATTTTATAGGTCTCACAATTTTCGGCCTTCATATTTGAGACTAAGAGCATCACTACTTAAAGCAAAGCTCAATGCCCATTGTGTCCTTGCAATGACTGCAACTGCTACAGCTCAAACTTTGGATCATATAATGTGCTCTTTGGAGATCAAGCCTGATCATCTTATTCAGACATGTCAGATAAGGGAAAACTTAGAGCTTCATGTAGTGTTGAGTGGAAACAAGTATGCATTCTCTTTTAGTTAGGTCACTTTGTCAGTGTGTACCTTTCTCTCTTGAAACTGGCTGTTTATTTCAAATATGTATTTGAGATGGCCTCTACATAACTTCTTACCTGAATCACTGCAGATTGAAGGATTTATTAATGTTGATGCAGTCTTCACCTTTGAATGAAGTGCAGAGCATCATCATTTATTGTAAATTTCAGGTCTGTTTTCATATTAGCTTATAGTTTATTTTTTCGCAAAATTTTTCACATGGTGTACATCTGCTCATTATTGACTACATACAAATTTTCTGGTGGTTTTTATCAAAGTTTATTGTGTGAGTTATAGGATGGAACATAGGCTTTGGGATTGCGCGTGTTTCACTTGGCCTTTGGCTGATCTGATCTAGCTAATCCTGAAACCAATCTGGATCCAGCTTTGCATTTCTAGTCTAAAACATAAAAGAAAAGAAGAATAGAAAAGTGCACTCTAGAATGGAAAAACAATTGTAGACATAAGAATGAGGAACATACCCTAAAAGCAAAATTGCCCAATGTGGTCACCTTAAATCCAATGCCAAATTGTCAAATATGATCTGCCTTCTCTGCATTTACTTGTGCCACAAATAAAGCATGCTGATCTCATTTTTATTTTGGGCTCTTGTAGTCTTGTGTCACAATGAAGTCATTAGAAGGCCTTCTTTGGTCAGATGACAATGTAGACAGCTAGACACGAAAGCATAAATTGAGAGGGAGAGTGAAAGAGTACGGGAAAAGTGTGAAGAAGAGTAAGAAAGAGAAAGAGTGTAAGAGAGAAGATTGTGTGGGAGAGGATGGATTCGATGGAATGGGTTTGGAAAGGCCTGGTGTCTATTTACAGTCCTCAAGGTCTTCACCACCCCTTGCCAGCCATTGGAGACCAGCTAGCAACAGCTAGGCTTGGTCTCCAATGGCTAGTTAAACTAGCCATTGGAGGCCCAATGTATAGTTGGGACTGGCTTGGATGGTCATTCCAAGGACTTTTCTGGATGATCCCACTGATATAGCCCTAATCTGGTCGGCTCCACCTTAAGAACTGGCTTTGGCAGAATTGGGTCAGATCTATATGGCTGGAGTCTGATCGGATTGACTGAGCCAGTCTGATCCTGCTTTCCTTGACTCATGGTGAACTCATTGATCTGCATATGTGCACATCATTCTTTCATGCTCTCACATGCTGTTTTCTGATAAGTACCGAATGATGAACATAGAACCGACTTCATATATGCTTTCCCTTGGTGAACATCATGTGATTGGCCCTTCTCCATAAGCATCATGTAGTAAACTTATAAAGGACATATCTTTCTAGCAATTACGTTTTTTAAGAGATCTAGCTGCAATAGGTTTGTAAGTATCCATGTAGTCGGAGGCATGAGGTGATTGAGGCGATCGAGGGGTCGCCTTAGTATCAAATGCCTAAGCGATGGCCTAGGCATTTGAGGCGGCATTTTTGTTTAAAAAAATATAAAAATTGTAAGTAAATACATGGAGAGGGGGAGTACAGAGGGGGGGCGAGAGAGACAAAGAGATCAGGAGGAAAGAGAAGAGAAGAGAAGACAGAGATGGAGATGAAGAAAATATAAAGGGGGTGAGAGGCAGATATAGAAAGATGGAGAGGGTGAGTATAGAGGGGGCTTGTAAGAGAGAGAGATGGGGAGGGAAGAGGAGGCATAAAGATGAGAAGGGAAGATGAGATTGAGAGGGCGGGGGATCCAGAGAGAGGCTAAAAAAGAGAGAGCTAGGGGAGGAGATCACAATGTGTCTAAGAGAGAGAGAGAGAGAGAGAGAGAGAGAGAGAGATCTCTTGCTTTCGTCTTTCTAGCCAATGCGGTCGCTGTCATCATCATCGTTGTTGTTGTTGTTGGACACAGTCACCATCATCATCATCATCGTCGTCTTTGCCAGATGTGGTTGCTATCATTGTTGTTGCCATCCTTCCTGGACGCTGACACTGCCATTGTCGTTGTTGCATACGGTCACCGCCGTTTGTCACCATCGCTGCCACCTATACTTCAATCACAAAGGAGGGGGTCTCAGTCATGAAGGTCCTTTCATAGGTTGGGCCATACCTGGGCAAAAGAGGTGGACTAAGGCACTTACCTTAGGCGATGGTGGTGTTTCCGTGGATCGCTTGGGCGAGAAGGCCGAGAGTGAGGCGCCTAGGTTTGCCTCAATGCCTAGGCGACCACCTTAGTTGCCTTTAACTACATAGATAAGTATCTGTACTTAGTCTTGGATGGATGCAGGTTGTTATTTTTCTTTATTGCCACAGATGTAATGGGACTGCATAATTCACTTACTAGAAGTCCTTGGCTTGTATTACCACTATTTATCTTATAAAATTGATGGCACAAGCTACAACTCCTTTTTAGGGAAATTACAAGAAGTCCTTAGTTCATTGCAATCAATGGAATCCACTACTCTCAAGCGAGTCTGTAAAAAATGCTACACTTTATTCATGTCATCTTTATGTATATGCTACAATCTCTTTATAAATTCAAAATAGGATGTAAGTTGTTCGCTTCTATTCTTCAATATATTTCCCTTCATTATTAGTTTTAACAAAAACCTATGTAATTTAAGGCGATTGAGGCACTTGCCTAGGCGATGAGGCGAGGCGAGGTGCCTACATGGTGCCTCGCTTTGGTCCTTGTCGCCTAGGTGATTGAGGGAAAATGCCCATGTTGCTTAAGGCGAGCGCCTCAGGCCGCCTCTCTCGCCTCGGCCCACCTCTGTCGCCCCAGTTATGGCCCAACCGGTGGCCCATTGACCTGAGCCCACTAAAGCCTGGCCCACTTACCATGCCTATATAGTAAAGAACCCTTGTGAGGCCGGCTCATTTGCTATCGAGGCCCCCTCTTGTGTGATTGGGGCAGAGGCATGTAGGGTTTGCTCGTGTTCGGTGGCGAGGGCAACTGTCCGGCAACGAAAGTGGTGCGACGGCGGCGGCGATGATGGCATCCAACAAGGAGGATGACGACAATGACTACATCCAGTGAGGACGATGATGGCAACTGTGTCCAACGAGGACGATGAGGACAATGACGATTGCGTCCAACGAGGACGACGACGACGACAACGATGATGGCTCGTCCGGCAGCGAGGTAAGTCCTCTCTCCTCTCCTCTCTCTCTATCACTCTCATTCTCTCTCTCTTTTGTCTGTCCCTCTCTCTCTTCCCTATCTGTCCCTCTGTTTCGCCCTCTCTCTGTCCTTCTCTCTCACTCTCTGTCTATCTCTCTTACTCTCTGTCCCTCTCTCTCTCTCTCTCTCTCTCTCTCTGAAGAGGGCTTCGGCCTCTCTATATCTCTCACACTTTCTGCCTTTCTCACTGTCCCTCTCCCTTACCCTCTCTCTCTCTCGGGGTGTGTGTATGTGATGGGGGACAATGCCCCCCCCTCTCTCTCTCTCTCTCTCTCTCTTTCACTCCCTATCTGACTCTCTCTCACTCTTTGCCTTGGTCTCTCTCTCTCTCTATATATATATGTGTGTGTGTGTGTGTGTCTATGTGTGTTTGATGAGGGCTTCAGCCTCTCTATCGCTCTCACACTCTGCAAAATTTTCGTCATCGTGGTTTTATTTAGTAGCAAAATTTTCATGATTTTGTTGATTACATATTTGATTTGTTTAAATTTTATTTCAATTGGCTTGATTTAAAATTATTTAGTTATATTTGAGTGAAGGAATGTTGCATTTTGTATGATTTTATTTGTGTTTTTAGCATTTTATATAAATATCTGAATTGTTTATATATATTTTAAAAAATGTCGGTATCCTCACGCCTCTGACTACATAGCAACAAACACCTGGATATTCAATCTTGTTCAGGCGCTCTTCCAATGGACATAATATAACTTCAGTTTCAGTGGTATTTCATTTCGTAACCGCTAGATGTGACTTCCATGATGTAAAGCAATTTATGAAATTTTGAAAATGCATCTTTTTTGGTGAAACAATAGCTTAATCAAAAGTGCCTTTCTGGTTTTTGTTAAAGCAGAGTTGTATCTACTTTGTTTCTTTATGTATTGCCCTTCTGAGCATGGAAACTCATTGATATTCCACGATATTCCTTAGTTGTCCAGGTTCTAGATGTGACAAATGCAGGACTGCACAGTTTTGTGTCTGATTGCTGGACTTGATTTCCGATTGGAAGTGTATGGGGTCCTATAGAAAGGACGATATGCAGTATGGATTAGGTATCCTTGAGAATCACTAGTATACATCTTTTCAACTTTTTGATACAACTGACCTTCCAAAAAAACCTTTTTGATACAACTGCATTAGCATCCAGCAGATCATATGCCTTGCATTGTTTGCTATGATGCCTCTTTAACATTCATTCAAGGCTAGAGTTTTTTTGGTAGGATTCCTACATTCTAGTAGAGCTGTAGATTACGTCAGCAGCCTTTGATTCTAATGTATTGTAACATGTATTATACCACTGATTTTGGCTTCATGGATTTCATGTTGGTGATGCTTGGAGTTTTCTTTACTTGGTTGGTTTCACATGATCCAAGGAAAATGTAACAATCTTTCACCATCATAGCGGAGCATTGAGTTTTCTAATTTCCCTTCATCTTAGGATTATTAGTCTGACCCAGACAAATGCTTTATTTCACAAGCATAACATACTTGTTTGCTTGTGCTTGTTACTTTTATATTATAGTAATTTATTGTTCATTCTGAGAATATTAAATATGAAAGTGCTTTCAGTCAATGCCGAGTGAGGTAGCAATTGAGCAGTTGAATGTTCCTTTAGTTTAGTGGGTGAAAGTTGCCAGCATTTTGAAACACCACATTATTGTTTCCTATGAATATGCTTTCTATATTTTAACTAGCATTATCTTTTTGTAATATCTGTCTTCACAGTCTGAAACTGATATGATCAGCAAGTATCTTCGTGATAACAATATCCATGCAAAGGTTAGTAATGTTTACATTTTTGCTAATACTGCAATTTCTTTATAATATTTCCATAATTCCATCAAATTTTGTTGTTTATTGTCGCTGTGCTTATTGCTATGTAGAGTTATCACAGTGGCATTCCAGCAAAGAATAGGAGTCGCGTACAGGAACTATTCTGCTTGAACAAAATAAGAGTTGTAAGATAATTTAGTGCTGACACTTTTATGACTCTAATCAGCTTGGCTTTTCTGAAGTTAAAATCTCAGATATGTGCTTGGTTTAAGTGAAAGAAAAACAAGGTCCTTACTTTTCCGTCATTTTTTTCCTGATAAGGTTGTAGCTACAGTGGCATTTGGCATGGGTCTTGATAAAAGTGATGTTGGAGCGGTATGCAAAAATTAGACATTTTTCTTTTCAACAATTTCAGCTGCATCTTTTTGCTGTAAAGCAGCAATATATTTCTAAACATTTCAACTTTGTATTCCATCATTTCAATTGTGTACTAGAAAAATATAAGTTGATTGTAGCGCTGAGATATTTCTATTTTTAGGTGATCCATTATAGCTTACCAGGAAGCTTTGAAGAATATGTACAGGTGACTTTAAAAAAAAACAAAAGGCAGTAACAGTTATAAATTACATTCTTATGTTTTCTGCGCTTGTAGCATGAAATTAATAACATAGATAGAGCTTGCTTTTGTAGGAAACTGGCCGTGCTGGAAGAGATGGTCGGCTTGCTTATTGCTACCTCCTGCTTGATGATAGCACGTATTATAAACTTCGCAGTCTTAAATATAGGTGCTAGAGTTTGCTTTACCATTTTCTTCATGGTTTGTTGTTCTTAAGGTAAATAACTGAATTTTGATTGTCTGCATCTAGTGATGGTATCGACGAATATGCGATGAATAAGCTTCTGGGCCAAATTTTTGAGAACAAGGATTTACCTGGCAAAGTTTGCTCCTTGGTCAAAGAATCTGCATCTCAGAGATTTGACATGAAAGAAGAGGTCCTTTCTTACACCTGTCTATGTTCTAGGCAGCATGCACGTCCGGTGGTGCTTGGTTATATGCCATTTAGTTCACAGTTCATATGCCAACAAGACGTGAAACAACTAATGTACTTCAATCTATGAGATCACTTTAAATGCACTCATTGGTTCTATTGTACTGGTGGTGTTTTTATGGTATCATGCAGTGACACCTGATGTGCATATCATGAGGTTCCTTGGTCATGGCTGCATGCATCATGCATCATTGTCTTCTCTTTTTCAAATTTCAATAGCATGTTATTTTCAATTTTTACCTGGATTTTCTTGTCATGGAAATGAACGCCTTATTGTTTGTTTCGGTGGTCATCTTTAATGCGTGCGTATATCTACATTTAAAATAAACTATGCTATGATTTTAATAAACTAGGCAATTACTGGTGGCAGGTGCTATTGACAGTTCTAACACAGTTGGAGTTGGGTGAAGTGCAGTACATATGCCTACTTCCACAGGTCAATGTCACATGTACGTTGCATTTTCACAAGGTTAGCGAACCCATTATTCTAAGAAGTTATTTGTTCCCCCATTTATTCTGCATGCAGTGACGCTTGTTACTGGATTTTAAGTTCCTACGGTGAACTGATCATACAGCATAAACTAAGATGGTGATTGCACATCTATAAATGTGAACTATATTTCACCACTCCTTATGAGTTACCACATCAAAAGTATTAGGACATTTGCGATTTTGCTGAGAACATTCTGGATTAAAGTTGGCCAAAGCTTATTTTCCGTCCAATTTTCTTTCTTTTCAACTGACTGCGAAGAACTGAACATTTGCTTCGTTATCATCAGCGTTGAATGCATAATATTGCCAATATCCTGATGTTATTTTATTGGAAATCCTTGTTGCAGAGCTCTCCCATTTTGCTTTCTGGTAAGAACATTGTAATTGCAACAATTTTGAAGAGGTACATGTTCCATCAGTATCGGAATTCTAGTGTCTTGCATTGCATGATGACTTTTATTTACCAAACCTCTCATTTGCAATTTTCTTTTCTGATGGGTTATTTCAGGGCAGAAACCAAGCAAGGGCACTATATTTTTGATATACCCACTGTAGCAAATAGCATTGGAATAACAACAAGTGAGTTATTAAGTCAACTCCAAAATCTGAAGGTATAGATGATCGCGTTTTTGAGAATCTTATGAAGAAAGCGGAATCTTAGTGCAGCAGCATTTATATTGATCAGAGTTAAACAGTGCAATTGTTTTATTTATTTATTTGGAAGGTGACCAAAGTCCACAGTTCATTAATGAATGATAAGAACAAAAGTACAATGTACACAGGCTACAGAAACCACCCGAAGGATAGGTAACCACCCCACAACAAACCCATGAAGAAAAGAAAAAAAGCCCTATTTTATCCAGTGGATAAAATGAAAGTGCAGGAAAACAGAAAATACATAGGACAAAACAATTCAAAGGAATTGAGTCCTCCACCTCCCTGCATCAGAGAGCAATGAAGACTCCTCCAATGTCGAGATAATATCAGCAACTTTCCCCCAATCAAACACCCATTTAATAGCTCTACTGATGATATCAAATGCTCGATTGAATTGTTGACTGAACCTTCGAGAATTCCTTTCAAGCCAGATAGCCCACAACATGGCTGGAAGGATCAATGTCCAGATGTGGATCTCTGAGAATTAGGACAGAAATCCTCCCACCTTTCAATTAGCTTGGGTGATATTCCTAAACTTCTGCCATTGGAACTGAAAATTTTTACCCAAAGTTCTCCATTGCACATCAACAATACCACAGCGTAAGAATAGATGATCAAGATCTTCCTCCATGATTCCACAAAAAATACATGTGGATTGATTTATATGAAGAATAGACTTTAGTCTGACCATGGTAGGAACTCTTCCCAAAGCCATCTTCCATAGGAAAATTCTTATCTTGGTTGGAAGAAGCTTAGACCAAACGATATGACTCCAAGAGACTCTCAAGCCACCATCATGAAGTATTTTAGTTAGAGCACCGACCGAAAAATTTCCTTTACTGTTCCATACCCAGCTTCTGGAATCCTCCTGTTGACTGTTTAGAATGATGGGATGAATAATGTTCAGGACATTCAGCAGCTGATCCATCTCAATTGCAACAGGTTCCCTTCTCAGTACAATGTTCCAATGACTTCTAGACCCTGGTGAGTAGACATGGCTGATAGACTTTCCTTTATCCTCTGCAACAGTGTACAGAGACGCAAACTGAACTGTGAAAGGAATGTCCGTACACCATTTGTCCTCCCGTGCAATTGTTTTATTTTGTTCTTGGGGTGGTTGATGGATGATTCTTATACTTGTACATCCCCCTCCTTTTGTAATCATCTTTTTTTTTTAATACAATTGTGGTACTATCCACTTTAAAAAAACTGTAAATTTTCATATTGTCAAACTAGCATTAAATATTCTTGCAAGGAGAATGACAAACTGGCCTGAAAACAAAGCTTGCATTCTATCAATGATGCCTTCCTTTCAGAATTGTGCTTGAATAGCATAGTCTGTCATTAATTGGAAAACCAAACTTACGATGGAAATGTTAAATCTTCGCGATGTATCCACTGAAGCTCCAAGCGTAGTATTAATGGCTGCCTGATACTGCTTAAACATCACTGGTTCATGTGGGGATTTGGCATTCTTGGTTAGCCAGTTTCTGACTGGCTAGCTGCTCTTTTAACAGGTCAATTGGAGTAGCATAGTGTTAATGGCTGCTGATACTGCTCAAACATCACTGGTTCATGTGGGGATTTGGCATTCTTGGTTAGCCAGTTTCTGACTGGCTAGCTGCTCTTTTAACAGGCCAACTGGAGTATACTTATATGGGCACAAGGAGAAAATGTTCATTTACTTAGTTTTTGTTTCTTTTGTGGGTGAGAGTTTCCAAGGGTTGTTAATTTGCGACATAATGTTTGCCTCATCTATGAGGGTAGGGAATGCTTCAGCTGCCCAGCTATATTGATACTTTGATATTTCAATGCTAATGATGGATTCATTTGAAATTTACATGGGAAAACTGCCTCTGTGCATGGGAAATTTTCTCCAAAAAATCAGGTCTCACTTTAGATGGAGGTGGGCACGTTAAAACAAAAACAACAAACCTCATCGTTAGCCATGCTTAATTGCTTATCCATAGTGCCTTTCTATCATAAAGGCAAAGGTGTAGTTCAACAAGTCATTATGATAAATAAACAAGGGTGTAGTATCAGGCATTTAGTGATGCTTTACACTGAAGCTCTTCAATCATGTTGTCACATCCAAAAACCGGTCAAACTAATGAAATTCTTGAGGATGTTCATGATAAATACTCATCGAAATTTATAACTAAATGTTGGCCTCATATATAGCAAACCCAAGAGTTGGGGGGAGGGGGTTGAATTGGGTTCTAAAAAAAATTAACCTTTAATGCTATGCAAGTATGAGGAAATGATCAATTGAAATAATTAACCCTATCTATAAGTCAATAGAACAGTGAAAAGCAAGATATGAAAGGCAAGTTACAATCACAAGAAGGGTGGTAAGTTAAAGCAATTGCAAAAGGAGACAAACCGATTTTGAAGTGGTTTGGCCTATTTATGTAGGCCTATGTCCACTTCCCTACACCTCGTAGGGTATGCACACACACACACACACACACACACACACTGAAAGAGTTCTCAAGTACAAATTCTAGACTAAGTGCTAGCTCGAACACCACACAAGGCTCAGTGGCAACCAATTAAAGCCAAAAAAACAAAAGCAAGCATGATTGTACCACACAACAACTCAAGCTCTTGAATGAAAGAGAGAAAGGGTGAGTAAGCTGATGTCGCCACATGGAAGTCCAATCTCCAAATGAGAACACCTCTGGAGCACTTGGGGATGGGATTGAGGTTCTCTCCTCTCCCTCCCCTCTCTCTCTCTCTCTCATTTTCTCTTCTCTCAAACTAGGTGAAAGTTTTTGAGCTTGATGGAGAAGGATTTTTGGAGCTGAGGCTGGATACATTCTTGCAAATGTGGTTCCTTATTACCTCTGTTGGAACCCTTTTTAAAGAAAAAGGGGAAAGGGGGGAGCCCCCCCCCACCGGTTCCCAAACCGGTGGGGGGGAACCAACCGGTGGCACCCCCCACCGGTTGGGAACCGGTGGGGGTGCCAACCGAGCCCCCTCCCCCTCTCTATTCTCTCTAATCTCTCTCCTCTCACCCTTATTAAATAAAGAAAAAAGAGAAAAGGGAGGAGAGAGAAGCCAACCGGTGGCACCCCCCACTTCAAAGTTCCACGGTGGGTACCTCCACCGGTTAAGGCTTTCAAGCCTATAAATACCCCCCAAGAGGTAAGAAGAAGGCTATGCCCATTTGGCCCAAAATTTCCCAGGGAAAACTCTGCCAATTTGAAGACCAAATCCGGTGCTCTTGCCCGGATTTGCTGCGATTTGGAGGAGATATTTTCTTGGAGGGCTCTCTTCCTAAGGTTTATTCTTAAGGAGAAGTTCTGTCAAATTTATGTTGTAAAATCACCGTTCTATAAGACGGGATGATGCCGAAATAATGAATGAAATGCCATTATTTGTTCTTTGAGCATATGTGTGTGCATGTGTTCATGAATCTACTATTTAAGTAACACTATGTTACTATATTTTCACATGCATAATAATTAGTTTTATAACTAATTAAAATACATAAAATATATAATTAAATATTATAAAATATCATTGGCTTCATCCCATACATAATTAAATCTAGATTCATAATTAAAACTCAATAATGAAACATAGACTCATAAAATAATATACTTAAGTTAAAAATGACTTAAATATTTCCATGCTTAATTAATTAATAAAATCTGCGAAAATTATTTAAAATCAATAAAATAAATATAAAAATCAGAAAAATTCTGTAAAAACCAGTAATACTCAGTAAAAATCAGAAAAAAAATCTGGAAATTACATAAATAAAAAAATATGACTTAAATATCCTTCATATATCTAATTAATTAATAAAAATCAGCAAAATTTAAAAAATCAGTAAAATTCAGTAAAAAACCAGTAAAAATAGAGAACCAAATATGAAAACATATAAAATTCTGAAATGACTAAAATGCCCCTAGAACTTAATACAAATTACAAAAATACCCTCAAACATGATAAAAATCTGTAAAAATCACAGAAAATTCTTAAAAATATCAAAATCTCTCCTATGCCCAAAATACCCTCCAAACCTTAATAAGATGGGTAAAATTACCAAAATATCCTCAATATGATAAAAATAAATAAAAATCTCAGAAAAATATAAAAATAGACTCCAATTCTAATAAACCCAATTTAAGGTAAAATTACCAAAATACCCCTATAACTTAAATATGTCTAAAATGATCCTAAAATACATCCTAAGGGTTTTCAAGTTTCCCTAAAATGCTAACAAACTCAAAATGACTATAATGACCCTAATGCAACATAATCTAAAAAAAATAGACTTTTAAGTGTAAAAATCCAATTCGGGTAAAATTACCAAAATACCCTTACAATCCAAACACACTTGAAATAACTCTAAAATACCTCTTAAGGTTTTGAAACCTTCCTAAATCATTAAAACTCATTTCACACACTAAAGTGACAATAATACCCCTATACCCTCCAACTTAGCATAATTACAAAAATGCCCTTATGGGTCTAAAATACTTGGAATCAATCCAGATAACTGGGAATCAATCCAGATACCTTGGAATCAATCCAGATATCTTGGAATCAATCCAAAACCATATAAATCCATCCTAAACTTGGGTGAGGCCAAGAGCTTAACCTAAAATATACCTTCATATGCATGTGCTGCCTGTAGTAGTAGTGTTGCATGTTATAAGGGCATCAACGGACGGTCAATCAAGGGTTGTCGAGCGGTTGCTTGACGTAATTAACACTGACTGAGGTCAGTGGAGAGAGGTCATATACTCGGATCTTCGCCTGATCCGAAGTCCCGGACTCCCTGAGGGCTAATCCCAAGCTCTCATAGTCCAATAAATAAAATAAATAAAACTGACCTATATTTCTCCAAATAAAAACAAAAATGATATGGATTTTTTTAAAATAATCCGAATAGGAGAGACATGCTAGGTTAGGTTCCAAACAACCTCCAAAGGGGTAGAAAGAGTCCTTTTACAGAGCCCTTATATTCATGTTACCTTTGGTGGTAGGTGAGCCTCCAACGTTCAAATCACAGGCTACATGCATCAAAAGCAGATTTTTCATCAACTGATTCGCCTAAATGGTCGGCTGTTCAGACCAGTTATGTAGACCATGTTTGGCTGTCTGACTGTGGTTGAAACAGTCGACCGTTCAGTTTGGTTTGGGTGACCGTTTGGTTCTTTTCTGCTATTTCACCCTTGGTCTTAGCTTGATTCAACTCAGATTTCTTCATTTGAAAATGGTCTTGCACATAAAAAACCAGCCACACTTAATCAACCTGTTAGATAATTAAGAATACTTTTGTTATCATCAAAATCAAGTGTGAAACGGCATAAAATGGGGTGGTGCTTCTAACTAGCTAAACTGATGGCATCATCTCTCCTGTCTTCAAATAGCAGAATTGTTGATTTCTGCTACTGTCAGGGACTGTGTTTTAATTTAGACTCCTCTCGACATCTATATGCCAAGCTTCACTCATTCAATTTCACTGTTCATGTATATCATTCCCGTTGCTCCAGGACACTGACTCCAGGGTTATACAAGGTTCGACTATGCAGCCAACATGATGGTTTGTGCATTTAAAAAACCCTGTAAGATACTTTTCCTAGCTCTCAGCTGGTGTTTTGTGATCTTTTCTTAAGGCTCTTCTCTTTGCCAAACCTAGTCATAAACTCAACTTCAACATGTATAGGGTTTCTGAGGGTAAGAGCAGTTGTGATGTAGTTTCAAGTTGATGCTATAAGGGGTTAGATTATCATTTACTCATCATACTCCTGTTAGAATGTTGTATACATGGTGCCTTGGGATCATTGGGTGTATTTTTGTATATCATATTATTTGTCAATTCTGCACGAACTTTACTTATTGTATGCGTAGTTTTAGTATCACGTATAAGGAGTTAATCAAAGATTCCCAATAATTAATTTTACTAGTGTAATTAAAATCGACTGAGGTTGATGGAGAGGGATCCAAATACAAATCCACATGCTTGATTCACCATTATAACCGGGACTCACTTTGAAGTCCCAAGCTTAACATGACTCTTCATTTATGAGTCACGAATCAAACATAATTTTCATATTAAAAATATAAAAAGCATTTTTATGAATATCATTCCCACACTTGGTTAAGGTAATTGCCAAATTCATCATTAATAATAATAGAGAACCTTGCAGTGGTAATGCAGCTCATAACCATCTGATCCATTTTTGCTTGAAACCCATCTGAGCAAAGGTTTTAAGAATACATCTCCAATTGACATTATCATAAACCTTTTCAAAATCCAACTTTAGTACCGTGCAGTCCTTGTTTCTGATCTGTTGATAGTCAAGCGCCTCATATGCTGCCATAAAATTATTTTGAATGAGTCTACCTTTGATGAACACTGTCTGGTTTGTATCAAATTACAACTATTTTCTTCCATCTTGAACTCATCATCTTGGTAATAATCCTATAACCCCCATTGAGAAGATTAATGGGTCTGAATTTCAAAACTTTATTTGCTCCTTCGCTTTAAGAAATCAGCACTATAAGAGAGGAGTTAAAGTGTTTAATACTCAAAAGGCCTATCTTCCAACTCCTTGACAACCTTCAAGAAATCATCCTTAATGAGATCCCAAAATTGCTGGTACTGAAAATAGTGTCATGAACTTCATCTTCTTCAAAAGGAGAAGCCAGCAAATCAGCATCACTTTCATCAATTTTAGGTAGCAGCCCATATACTAAGCACGACCTCCAAATATAGTCTTCTTTAAAGAGATTCTTAAAGAAATTGATAAACACTTCCTGGACCTCCGCTTTGTCCTCCATAGTTCTTTCACTTACTCTGACATGATCAATCTTCAAGTTTCTTTTCTTAGCACTAGCAAGTTTTTTTTGGAAGGTGGTAGAGCCACAACTAATATAAATGAAAATGTCAGAAGGGATACAAAAAGAAAGCATGATACTGGTTACCAGGGGAGTAACCAGAATAGACCCTCAGTCCCTCCCCCCCCCAAAAAAATAATAATAAAAAACTCAGGGATACAGGATAGCCATAAAGCAAAGACAACAAGACTAAAAACCCCAAGAAGGAAGGAATACAAAAACAGAGGACCACAAAAGCCGCCTTACTTAATGAATGATTCCCAAGATAGTAAAGAAGTCACAATATCTGAGTCAGAATGTGCACTCTGGTAATCTGGGAGGCATAATCTCCATTGAGCCGAATGGAATGCTGTATAATGAGGAAGGGAGAAGAGAACACCTGATTAAAACATCTAGAGTTCCTCTCCTTCCATATGGTCCAGAGCAAAGCAGCAAGTAGCAAGATCCAGTCCTATCTGTGTGGGTTGGAAGTATCAAACTCTTCCCAGGAGCCAATCAGGCAAAGTAGTGATTGAGGCTTTCCCCAATTCAAGCCCAGGCAAGCAAACATAGTTTGCCAGACCACCGAAATGATACCACAGTGGAGTAACTGGTGTTCCACAGATTCTTGGAATATCCACAAAAAGGCACTTATCCCTGGTGTTGAGCTGGAACTTATGCAGGTGGTTTGTGCTAGGAAGTCTATTTTGAATCAATTTCCACATGAAAAATTCTTAGCACTAGACTGCATGGAAATAGGAAGCATTTCTTATCACTTTCTTTGAACGAAGTTCTTTTACCCTGTCTCCACTTAATCTTATCTCTAGTAAGCCAGTCCTTTTTTTGAAGGTGACAAAAGTCACAATTCATTACTAGAAAAGGATACGACACAGTTGGACAAAGCTAGAAAGAAGGCCAAGGCTATCACTACGTAGGAACAAAGAAAACAGGAAACTCAGAGTAACGGAAAGCTATTCAGACTTTATCCAGGGGACAAATGAAAATAAAAGATGAAGTTGAACAGGAGCAAGCAACGTAGGAAAAAAACTCAAATTTTCAGACTTCTCCAATGGGAGGCCTTGTAGATGGGAGAGGATTTGTCATCCAAATCCAAGTTTGGCCCTGCCGATTTACCCGAGTCTATTACCCATTAATAGCTCTTCTCAAAACATGAAAGGCGCTGCTGAAGTCTTTTTATTTCTCTCAATGACTCAATCCATACTGCACAACAATATAGCAGAAAGAAGCAAGACCCCGACATTTTTTTCTGAACTCTTTGGACAGTTATCAATCCACCACTGCATAAGGATAAGTACATTCTGCGGCTGGCTCCACAAGACCTGTAGAGGCTTGCACATGATGTTCCATAACACATTAATAATACCACAGTGACAGAAAGATGTTCAACGCTCTCCTCAAACAGTCCACAGAAAATAAATGATGAAACAATATGTTTGTGGAGTATGTGTTTAAGTCTATCGCTGGTTGCTCTATCATTTATCATACTCATAAAAACATTAACAGTGAAGATGCCTTTACTGTTCCACACCCATGTTCTACTATCCTCCTGATTTATCCTCAGATTAACCTCATTGATAAAATTTAACAACCTCAGCAGTTCTTCCAATTTAATATCTGTAGGATCTCTTCTGATTTTCAGATTCCAGTGAGCCATGTCATCATATCTGAGCTAGGGTCCTTTGTTTGTCTTCTGCAATCTGATAAAGAGTAGGGAACTGAACAGCAAAAGGTAAATCCGAGCACCATTTGTCGTCCCAGAATCTGATCAATACCCCATTCCTAGTGAAAATCTGACAGTTGGTGCTAAAGCTTCCACTGTTTGGCAATATTCCTCCAGATTGACGACATAGTAGATATCCTGCCAGGTTCAAGACTCCATCTATATGAATTGGGATAATATTTCTCGTTGACAATGTTTATGCATATTGCATCAGTGTCATCCCCCATCCTCCACAGCCATTTAGTTAAGAGGGCCTTATTAAAAATAGTCAATTTGGTCAAACCCACTCCCCCTTGGTCAAAGCGGGGCCGAGCCCCACTTTGATAGCAGAATAAGAGAAGAATAAGACCTCTTATTCTTAGAATAAGGCTAATTCTGCTTTGATTGGAGGAATTGCTTATTCCGCATCAGAATTGCTTATTCGCTGAATAAGGTGAATAAGCAATTCCACCCCACACCCAGAATTAGGTATTCCACCTAAGATTCTGTCTGGCTGTCAAAGTGAAGCACTCCTTATTCTGGTATAAGCAATCCATAATAACTAATCCCGTCATAACCAATTCTGCTATCAAATCAGAGTTTGTCCCAAGGCACTGAGTGAAGGCCTCTCTTATCTCTCTTTCCCCCTTCCCAAACTTCTCATAGATTCAATGATTCTACTGTTCTGGGAATTTTAAGAATGGAGAGATGATAGTTAGCCATTGAAGAAAGGACTGTTTTTGACAAAACCCATCTACCGGCTGCAGAAAGCAACTTAGCTTTCCAACCTTCTAATTTCTATTCAAACTTCTTGATTAGGTCATCCCAATCTCTAACCTTAATCGGACCATTGGTCAGTGGCAAACCCAAATATTTAATTGGGAAATTAGAGCATTTGCAGTTCAGATACTCGGCCTTCTCCATCACTTCCTCCTCTGGTACATTGATGTCCACCACTTCTGATTTCTCAAAATTAATCTTCAGTCCTATGATTGCCTCAATAAGAGTCAAAGCCTCTTAATGTTAACTAATATATGATCATGGCCTGAAGAGAACAACAAGGTATCATCTGTGAACCGAGGATTGCCATATCGAATATCGGCTTCATCTTGGGGGAGTCGGAGAGAAGAGATCTTGGAGAGATCTCGGCAAAATCTCAGGAGATCGGGATAATGTAAAACTATATACATACATACATACATACATACATACATACGTGCGTACCTATATGTATGTATGTATGTACGTATGTATGGGGGCAGATCTATATATACATGCATATGTCTGAACATACTGTATCTATTCCACAAAATGATCTGTCCCCTATGTATAAATGGGGGCTCATTTGATAATTTATGTATGTATCGGAATATATATGGGGGTTGATCTATATATACATGTATTTGTCTTAACATACCGTATATATTTCACAAAATGATCTGTCCCCTATGTATAAATGGGGCTTCGTTTGAGAATTTTGATCTGTCCTCTATACATGTATACATTCAAATATAAAATGCTCAAAATAAACTCACCTACAACAAAGTCAGAGTGGTAGATCAAACTTATGTCCAAAATAAAGTGACCAAAATATGCACATGATCAACATAAAAACCATAAAAAAAATGTAACCAAAATTATGTTGAAAAAAAAACAGACCAAACTTCCAAAATAAGGTGACCAAAATTATGACCAACATAAAGACCATAAAAAAATGTAACCAAAATTATGCTGGAAAAAAAGAATAAAGTACCCAAAAAATTGAACAAAAATAAACTTGCCTCTATCTTAAAGATCATAAAAAAAAAAAAAAAATTCTGACCAAAATTGTAGTTAAAAAAATCAGAACAAACTACTAACAAATAAATTGAACAAAGAGATACTTGGCTCAAAAATTGAAAGTAACAAAGTTGTAAAAATGGAGTAAAATAATAAATTTAAAAAGATCTAATAGAAAAAGGAAAGAAAAATTACATGTGGAGGAGATCGGGTTGCAATTAAAAAAATAAAAAAAAGTTAAAAATAAGTAATACAATTTAAAAAATAAAAACATTTAACAAAGTAAATTGTTAAAGTGAAAAAAATAAAATATTAATAAAAAATGTACTTGTATTGCAGGATTGCTCGTCTTCGTTCCTGAGCAGCGGTAGCTGCTGGGAAGGTAGGAGCAGGGGCAGCTATGCGCATGGTTGGTAGTACCGGCCGGTACGTACCGGTATCGGCCGGCACCGGTACCCTGGGTACCGACCGGTACCGGTCGGTACCGGACCGGTACGTACCGGTACCGGTACCCACCGATACCGGTACCGGTACTGCCATCCTTGGCTATGCGGGAGGGCCGGGAGGCTGGGAGCAGCGGCAACAGGGGAGCATGAGCAGCAGCAGGCAGAGCAGCAGCTGTCGCCAGACCACCAAGGCACCATTAGCACAATGGGAGTAGCGGCGGTGGCATGGAATGACGAAGAGCACCGTGGAAGCAGCAACAACAACAGCAACGTTGGAGGGCGGTGAGCAGCACTGTGGAAGCATCAGCAGCAGCAGTGGAGGAGGGCGGACCGGTGGCGACGCCGGCGAGCGGTGGCGGAGGGCTGGGAGAGCGGAGAGAAACAGCGTGGGGACCGCTAGGGATCTCTTTGTGCCAAATGGGTCAAAAAGGGGGCCCCGATGCCATTAAGATAGGGCCGGACCCTTTTAACTTGCCCTTTGAAGTTTGAACCGCCCAGTTTGTCCTGGTTCACCAGCAAAAAGGCCCCCAAAGCCCGCCCGTTTTGCCCCCCTAAAGTTTGGAACGGGGTGTGTTTTGCCCGCCTATTTCGGGGATTCTATTTCTCGGAATGCCCCCGAGATTGAGAATCTCGCGAGATGGCATTCCATGTCGCGAACTGCAAGTGAGATAGCTGGAAACCATTTCTCCTAATATTGAACCATCTATCGATCCTTGATCAGTAGCCCTACCCCAAAGAAAGTTCAAAATCTGACCTACCATCAGAAACAAGAGAGGTAAGATTGGGTCCCCCTGCCTCAACCCTCTGGAACTGCTAAAATAGCCACATGGTTCTCCATTCAGCAAGATAGAGAACTGGGCTAATACAGCTCATTACCCAATCTATCCATGTTTTATTGAAACCCATGAGTACTAAGGTCTTATGTATGCATCGCCAGCTGATTCTATCGTAGGCCTTCTCGAAATCCAATTCGAGAACCAAACCTTTCTTGTTAACTTTTTGATTATGCATACCTTCATAGGCAGCCAGAAAATTATCCAGTATAAAGCTCCCTTTCTTGAATGCAGCTTGAGTTCTGCCAATAACATAAACTAGCACTTTGTTTAATCTATTCGCCATCACTTTTGTGACAATCTTGTAACATCCATTTAAGAGACTGATTGACCTATATTTTGAAGCATATCCAACACCTTCTTTTTTAGGGGATGAGGACAATATAAGTAGAATTGAAACCCCTTATATGCTATGCAGTCTGTCCTGACATTCCTTCATCACATCCATAAATCTTCATTTATAGTGTCCCAAAAGAGTTTTTTTTTAGAAGGTAGTGTCCCAAAAGAGTTGATAGAAGCCTAATGAGAACCCATCAGGCCCAGGAGACTTATTAGTGATGCGGGACAGCAAGGGGGAAAAAATGGAGGCAGGCTCGGAGGCCAAGGGGAGGAGGAAGACATGGGTAGAAGTCTAAAAGAAGAGGAAGAAGCAGGGGTAAGGCGGTGGGGCTTCACACCCTCCCTTCACGGGAGCCCTAGAGTGGGGGGGGGGGTAATAGAGGCTTCAAAAGAGTACAATGGACTGATGGAAGACCTCAACATGAAACTCTAACGACCCAAATGACAAAACTACCCCTAAACTGAAAATAATATTGAAATTCGTGCACAAAATTCTCAGAAAATGGAAAAGACTCAAGATGGGCCCCTATTGGGCCAGATATGAACTAACTGAGGTACAATCCCAACAAAAATAAAATTACATTCGTTTGATACAAGTAAACTAAAAATGATTGGCGACGATCCAATTGCGAGGCGATTTCCGTTCGGCGTCCGCATCAATTAGCATTCATACTACAAACTTCTTTGACTTCAACTTCTAGAAAAGGTGAACATAACCACTCAGCTTGGCTGTAATCAATTCTTTCAAATGTGGTCTCCATGAGTCTTCTTCAAATAGTAGGTTTTTATAGTATGAAATGAAAACCTTCCTAATTTCTTCTTTTGATTCAATAATGTTATTCTCAACCATCACATGCTCCAGGAAGCTAGTCATGATACTCCTTTTTGTAAAATTTCAACACTTGGATGTCGTCTTCTGTCAATCTCCAATTATCTGCTTTAACCTCCAAAGTATCAATTTTTTTGCAGAATTTCTTGCCTAATAACCGTTGAGTTCCCAAATTCTTTCATTCTCAAATAATTCATACGATATCTAATCCAGTTCCACTTTCTGGAGAAGCTCTTTTCCTCACTCTGCAGAAACATTGCTTGGTGGAATCTTCGTCGGCGTGCTCGATAGAATCCTCCGGACTCCCCCCCACCCACCCCTCTCCTTCCTTCCTCTTTCCAGGTACGATTCTTATTGATCCCTGTCTACCCACCCCTTCTCTTCCCCTTCCTCGCTGTTGCCCCTCCCCCTGCTCCCGTCAACCCAATCCTACCATCTTTTTTTTGGTTCCATCAAGAAGTTCTCCTTGGTGCTTCTTTGCTGGACACCTCCCCGTCCCCACCCCCTTATCCGCCTTTTCCCTTTCTCTTCTCCTTCCTAGTTCTGTCTAGTCCTCCCCCAGACCGATCTTAGGGTTTTTGCTCTCTGGCACCTCCTCTCTTTGTCGGACCTGACTGCGGTGTTTATAGGTCGCTGCTGTGTTTGATTTCTCCCTACTTCTTTCCCTTGGTTCCATCCAAACTATGCCGGCGACTAGCATTTTGTCATACGGTTTATGCACGGCCGATCTATCTCTGGTTCTCAATCGAAGCTGCAGATCTGGGCCACTACCCTGGTTAGGGTTGCTTTGGCTCTGCCTCAGATCTGGGTTTGTTAAAGGCATACATGGTGGGGTTTGTAGATCCGCGGACAACCACATGTTCGTGTTTACGGCATGTTACATCCGAGCTCCCCTCTATCCAAGCCGTCATGGACTCACGGCGTTTCAAGCTTTGTTAAGAGGAAAGCTCTGTTGAATCACTCCTCTGTCTGCTAGGAGGAACACTTGATCGGTTCCCGATGCCCACTGCCTGGTGGTTTCTCCGACAAGCTACAACTTTGGCTGACTATGTTCTCTCTATTTGTTGTGTGTATCTTGTTCTTAGGTTATCTTGTACCTGTTTTGCCCAGCATGGTCTGCAATGGCCACAGCACATGGCCTCCACATTTCTTCTAATGTCTTCCTTACCTGTACGTTATCCACTCCGATTGTACTGTTCCAGTTTGTTTTAACATATTAAGGCAGCTCTTTAATGTCCAAAAAACACTTTTTGGAGAAGCTCACACATGCACACTTACGTGTCTTCACTCCACCATTCAGCCACTTGATCCTTGAACCTCCTGCTACTGAAAGGAAATTCTGTATAGAGTTGGATAGGACGCGATATGAAATCCTTCTATTTAAACCTTTTGGCACTGGAAATTGGAAATAACTCCATCCAATCAGTGGAAATCGGGATTCTGTCAATTTTGGAGTGCGGACTATTCTGCTGCATACCAGACTAAGTAAACTTTCTATTGGGCAGATCCAATTCAATCATCTCACAACCCCTAATTACTGCCTAAACAATTCCATTTCTCTGCCCATCTGTGTTGTCTCGATCTCTCCCATGGAAATCAGACACAATTAAAATCCCCCAACACACCAAGTTTTTGGGATAATAGCTTTTATTAAATCATAAGAACTTCTCTCTGAACATCATCGTGATGTCCACAAACTGAAGTAATAACCCAAGGAATGTTCACCCTTTGGAAGTAAATCTATTCGAGATGCAAAAAATACTTTTATCACAAATCTCTGAACAGTTCTTTTCATTCTACAAGATAAGCTGACCCCCTTGTGACCTTCAACAGGTAGGTGATTCCTGATGGAACGGTGTCACCAATTCTCCGCACAACCTGAGCATCCACAGAATTCATTTTTGTTTCTTGTAAACACCAAGACACTCCCTTATGCCCAAGGCGACCTGGTGCCTAAGCGAGGCCCATTAAAGCACTTGCCTAGGGGTACCCAGCCCACTTAAGGCCCACCCAGCCCACCTTGTTGCAGAAACAATTAGCCTTCTTTTATGTCTATTTTAGATAGATGATCAAAGTTCATGTGGGATTCTTCTACCAGCATGTTTCGTTTCGTTTCCTTTCCTCCTCGAATTTAGACATGTCACTACATTTACGAGTTGATAAGAGAACTATGACATTAGTATGTTGGTTTGCTTATTGTTTATTTAAATATATCTTATATTTGTCTTTCGGGTTGGGTTGTTTTTTCATCTTGATTGACATACTCCAAAGTTCTCATTGGTTTTTTCCATGTTCATTTGTTAATATTTGTCTTTTATTCTATTTTTTTTCTTTCTATACGATACATAAATGTTGAATATTGTGAATGCTACCTTTGTATACAAATAAAAATAGAATTTTATATGGTGGAAAATGTAGATAATAATTCTCTTGAAACAGACTAGGTTATATCAACTAGGCTTTGCCTAGGTGCACCTCGCCTTGTTGCCTAAGCGGGCGGTAGGCAACCTCTTGGATTGCTTTGGATTGGATGCCTTGACAACTATTGTAGACACGAGATATCAATGTTCAGGTTCTTGACCAAGTCCTTGACTGCTCTGATTGTATGCTCACTATTGAGCCCCATAATATTCCAGGAAATAATCTTCACTTCAACAGCTAATTCCCCTTCCACCTCCCTCGTTTCTTAATTTGAGCCCAAGCTTATGCCGCTTGTTCTTGATAAAGTCCATCTCCTTTTTACCAATTATAATCCCCTTTCTTTGAGCTATTATGAAGAGCTTCTTTCCTTCTTATTTTCTTAATGAAACTTCTAACCACTTCTATCCCTTCAAAGAGACACCCCTACCATTTTATCAAATCGAATGATTTCGGAGGACCAATCATCAACCTGATTAAGAGTAGCATCATAAGAGGAGGTGGGGTACTTTGCATAAAGCATACTGTTAGAACTGGCATCATTCAGTAAAGACATAGACCCCCTCCTCTCTTACGTAGCATTGGGTTCCATTTCATTCAAAGAATCTTGTGAAAGAGAACCCGATAACACAACCCCTGTTTCTCCTGTAGACTTGTCTTGCTTAGAAATCCTTGACATCATCTGTTCT
This sequence comes from Zantedeschia hybrid cultivar, assembly GCA_030544215.1. Taxonomy (NCBI): domain Eukaryota; kingdom Viridiplantae; phylum Streptophyta; class Magnoliopsida; order Alismatales; family Araceae; genus Zantedeschia; species Zantedeschia hybrid cultivar. The sequence continues at coordinate 70,318,098 of JARZZO010000014.1, forward strand.
TGTCTGGAGTGCGAACTGCACCCTTCTAACCAAGACGGAAGAGGGGGCCGTTGGAAGAACACCTGGGGTGACACATGCAGATTTAGCTGCTCTACTTTGAAGTCAACATAACCACTGCACCCATCAGACTCCAACGTATAAGACCCCAATATGTTAGGCTGGTAAAGTCTCAACCCAATATGCATATTCCTATCCACATTTTAAAACAATCATTTGTATCATCATTGATGTAAAATATGCATCCATAGTTGGTAAAATTAGATACAAATACAGATATGAATTGGATATATTTGGATCTGTCTACATCCCTAGAGCTAATGCTTATGTGCCGAAAGTACACTTCTAATGTGAAAACAGAAGGATACAGTGGCATATATGCGTATGGGTTCTGTTCAATGCCCTTGTCTCTTTTTCCTGATGAGTTCTTAGTTACAATATTCAGCATATATAAAATTGACAAATGTTGATCGGACAGCTATTCAAATTCATCTTTCAATTAAATTAAATTATATTATTTTGCTTAATCTTCTGGTTTAGCTTCATTTGTGGTGATTTAGAGTGTACATTGTGCATTTGGCAGCATGACTTTGTCAAAGATTGTAACAATGGTCCGTGTCTGTGATAACCTTCTGCTTGTCATCCAGGAAATGCTGATCTATCATACTTGTTTTTGCACTATTCCACTACAGTTGGCATATACCTTTTTTTTGTTACTTGCATGCTATCGTTTTTTTTTTTAATTCTTTCTGCAGAAGTTAGTCCTATAATGGAAACATTCTGTTGCTTTCATGAGTGAGTCACAAGATATCTTATTTCGCTTTGTTGGTCAATTTGTTCGCTATTCCACATTATCTCCTCTTGGGAGGATGTTCAGTCATCAGGAGAAGTTACATATGACACAAAGGATCCATCCTTTTGCTACACAATTATAAATGCACCAGAGGACATTGTTTCTCTTTCAGCTGATCTGACAAAATGGTTATCTGAGATTGAATGTTGTAAGGTATGCAGATGTTTTGCTCTAATGTGTCTGCCAGCAAAACAGTAATTGATAAAAGAATCTATAGAATTAACGTCTTTTCATTGTGCTGCGGTATTTAGGATTTCTTTTGCTACTGTGAACAGGTTCACAAGTTGGATGCAATGTTTGATGCTGCAATTGCTGCCGCTAAAAAGTGCGAAAGGATCAATGGCTGCTCATATTCTCTGCACACAAGATGCATGCAGCAAAAAATCCTTCATTATTTTGGGAGGGACAATGGCATCTCTGAACATTCTTTCTCAACAAAAGAAGGAAGCGGCAGGTTCAAGTAGCCTCTTTTTATGCTTTGGGTGGTTTTGACTTTTGAGTCATTCAAAAATATATTGTATCCTAAACTCAACTACTCCTAGAGTGCTTGTTTGTCAGCGTGCTTTTCAGTGATGCATCTTTCTTGAAATCATACTAAAACTATTCTTTTTTGGATTTGCAGCCCATTCCTTAGAGCAGATATAAAAGTAAGTTACTACTCAATTTCTCTAAAATCTGAATCCTGGAGACCTTTGTTTTATTTACATTGAAATTAATAATGTTTCTGCTGCAACAGGTATTTCTGCAGAGTAACTTGCATGCCAAATTCACACCACGGGCAGTTGCAAGGATAATGCATGGCATCCCTAGCCCAGCTTTTCCCTCTACGACATGGTCCAAAAGCCATTTTTGGTAATCATTAAACTGAAGTAATATCATATCATGCACAATGTCATGTTAATGGATTGAATTTGAACATCTGTCTAATGTATCCTTCTGCTCATGTCTGTGGAAAGAAAATTGGTATTTTAAACTGTGGATCCATCGTAAATGTAAAATTGAATGCTGTTAGAACTGTAGGCAGGATGAGCCTGATTATCTATGTCAACTGTTTAGCTGAAGAAGTTGAGGATCAAAAAAGTCCATACCAACATTGCCCCTGATATGTGTTGAAAATTGTTTGATTTTTGTTTCATAGTTTTTTTTTTTTTTTTTGAGGGCAATGGAGGAGGTTGAACTGTTTGCATATGAGATATGAAAGCTTTTAGAGAGATTTTGGAGTTGGCCGGGCTGAACTTGCATTGCTTGGCAATGGAACCTGCCTCTGTTGTATTTATACATATGTATATGTGTGCACACTGCCAAATGTGGTTTTGCACATTTGACTTGAATTTGATTAACAGCCAGAAGATGCCATTGTTAACATTTTGTATAGGTTATGTTACTATTTTCTGCTCTTTTTGGTCTAGTGGCAGTGATAATGTGGCATGCGTCTGAAGTGAACTACCTTCTCAGTTCTCATTCAATGAAAGTTCATCTCTTTTGCATAAAATTATAAAAGGATCTTTCTATCTATAGTCTATACCCTTGTGAACCACCATATTTATATGTATACCCGTAGCTCCCACATATTATTATAAATACCCCCTGACATCCTCAGAAAGGTTGCAGTTATATATCCTTTCCATGAAAATGCTGTGAATTCCAACTGAATGTCAAAAGATTTGGATATTTATACATTTATACCCCTAACTTCACCATAATTTACGGAAACTTTCTGGCATATTCGGTTGGGGTTCAAGGTATTTTGATCAAAGGGTACAACTGCAACCTTTTGAAGATGTCAGAGGTATTTATAACAACATGCGCAGTCAGGGGTATATATATAAATACACTAGTTTACAGGAGTACATATACAAAAAGGTATCAAAGAAATTATACGCATGTATATACATCTACATGTGTACGCATCTAATTACACAGCTCCTCTGCAGGGGACGGTATTCTCAGGTTGACTTTCCAGTTGTTATGAAGGCAGCCACCGTGGAACTGATGAACATAGCCGGAAAAGGGGGGGTGTTTTAGTATTTTGTCTTCAACAATGGTAAGCAATGAGCTATTCTAACAGAATTCCAGGACGTCTAATTTAATTATTCTTTTGCCTGCACTTGAACCGTCAATGACATTAAACAGTCACTGCCTTCTATATATCTGTATCAGGTTTCTTCTTATGTGCCGACTAATTTTGACCTATGAGATTGACTACAAGTTTTATTCTTTCATGTGCAAAGTGCAATGTGTATCAGCAGGAGATAAAATGGTAATCAATGGATTGATACTAGTAAGATGGTTGACATATCAAAGCAAGGGATAAATCTTATGCTGGACCTAAGCAAGGGATAAATCTTATACCTGGACAAATTTCCCCCCAGGTGATTAATGTGTTCTCACGCTTAGCTCCAGATGAAGGCCTTGATGCGGACTATTAACTGTGAACGGAACCACCATAACACCATCATTAGCTGTATTGATTAATCTGGTGTGTCTAAAATTGGTTTCACGAAGTGTAAGAGAGGAAGAATAGGAGGGAGCCAACCCTGTAGCCTTCCCTTTGTCTAACGGCGGGAATTCTATCATGCACGTCACTTTGCCTGGGCAATTGCATCAGATAACATCAGATAAGGCAGTGGAATTTTTTATTCTTGTATATTTTGTTTTCTTTCTCTATATAGTATTCCTTAGAATCTGCTTCGCAGAAGCTGGTTAACCCAATTATCGTGACACCGATCTTCTGAAAGTTGAGCAGCTCTGGAAATCTTTTCTGGACTTGGATAAGTGAGTCGTCTGTGTTTTTCTGATCACAGTGATAAGTGGCTTAGTATTTACATTGTCTCGCATGAGAGGTAAGTTTGAGCGTCACTTATGTTGGGGATTTTTTTTATAATTGATGAGGCAGAATCCGATTCAACCCATTGAAGCAGGCCCAAATCCCATTCAGCCCAAAAGAAGCATCACCAGGCCCTTCGGCGGCCTTCGGCCCGTCAGCGGCCCAGCAGCCTACGGCCCATAAGCGGCACCGTCGCTCCCGGCCCAACAGGTTTCAGCCCGTCAGCGGCCCAGCAGCCTACGGCCCGGGAGCAGCGCGGCAGCCCAGGGCCCAACAGGCCTTCGGCCCGTTAGCGGCCCAACCCCCTTCGGCCCGGTAGCCGATTCCGGCCCACTCCGGTGGCGGATCGGGCGCTATGGCGGTTTATCAGCAAACCTGCAATTAGTCCTATATCGGCTGCCACCGTTAACCATCCGCTATCCTCCGCTATAAATATCCCGTTATTTGTGGCCAAAGGGGTGGTGGAAAAACGGATGCCTCCCCAAGCTTCCGAAACCCCTTAAAGGACTTCTGTCCGAATAGTGTTATAGCTACTCTTTCTTACTTTCTGAATCGAATCTTCTTCAGGAGCTAACTTGACCGTCGGAGGGGGTTCCCCAGGGCTGACGCCCGGGACTCCTGCTGACTGGTTCTTCTTCTTCTTTCCCTCCTGCAGGGGCTCGGTTCGAATCATCGCCGACCTCCCCGAGTCGGTCTCGGCCGCCGACTTTGGATTCCTCTCCCTGGTCTCGACGTCGAACGCCGGCTGCCCCAAGCCAGGAGACTCGGTCTCGCGCTGAAGAAGCCTTCGGACTCGCTGTCCGAGGGCAATCCCGTCAGCTGCCTTGCGTCAGGAGGCTCGGCCTCGCGCTGAAGGTGGCTCCGGACTCCCTGGTCGGAGAGCGAGCCGTCCCCCCGTCCGATCTCGGACTTTTCGGCTTCTGCTCCGACGCTCGTCGACCACTCGGCCGAGAGAAGCTCCTGCTCGCGCCGCGCCTCCGTCCGCCGAAGGAGCAGCGGCTCACTATCCAAGAGCAGCTCCGGCGGCAGATCGCGCCCCCCGCGGGCGGATCCAGTTCATCCCGAGAAGCCCCGTCTTCGCCCCGTCGCGGATCCCCGTCGGGTCCCCTTGTCACCGTTCGATCCGGATCGGCTCCGGATCCTCTTTTTTCGGATCCCCGTTTGCGGGATCCGGTCGTGATAGATCCAGTCTACATCACGTGGCGCCGTCTGTGGGAAACCAACAAAACAAGTCATGTCTCAACGACCTGTGACCCGACGATCCGGACAGAGCGAAGCAGAAGCGAGGGAGGCCTCGGCACAAATGCCGCCTTCCGAAGGCGCACCGTCTGCCCCGCCGAACCCGCCTCTGCCGGCCATACCGGAGTCCTTCGGCTCGGAAGACCGAGTGGGGGTACTCCAGCAGCAAGTGGCCACGCTGGCCGCTGCCGTCACGTCTCTAGCGCCTCTTCAGGAGATGGTGTCCGCCATCGCCCAGCGCATGGGACTGACGGGGCAGCCTCCCCAGCAGGCGCCGCTCCCCCCGCTCTACTCAGTACAAGACGCCTGGTTCCGACCGGTGCCTGCGCCAGCCTCTCTCTACGAGGCCGCGGCGGCGCGCAGCGAGCCATCGACATTGCCTGCCCGAGCTCCCCGCGCCGATCGCCCGACGGAGTAGGATTATGCTTCGTCGGAGTACCATCCGGCTCGGACCGGAGGGCAATCCGTCGCCACCTCGGCCGCCCCGGACCTGGACCGGCGGCTGACGGCGATGCGCAAGGAGATGCAGAAGATGGTGTCCCGGCCTCATGGGGCGCCCCTCGCCAGCAGCATCCTGGAGCAGACCCCGTTCACGGCGGAGCTTCTAGCCATCGAGGTGCCCCCCGACTTCAAGCTGCCGAAGGGCCCTCTCTATGACGGGATGACAGACCCGGTCTGTCATTTCCAGAGGTTTAACACCTACCTCCGGGTCCGGGGGATCTCCGAGGCAGTCCGCTGCCGTCTCTTCCCCCTCACCCTCGAAAAGATCGCCCTCACCTGGTTCGAGACATTGGCCCCCGACTCCATCCACTCCCTAGTCCAGTTGGGCTAATTGTTCATCGACCAGTTCTATGATGCCACCCGGCAGAGCAAGACCTCCGCCAGCTTGCTGGCTATTCGGCAAGATCCGGCCGAGACTCTCCAGGATTACTTCACTAGGTTCCGGACCGAGGCCGCCAAGATCCCGAACCTCGACAGCTCGATCGCGGTTTCGGCCGTGATCAGCGGGTGCCGGGACGAGGGGCTCCTCGGTTCCATTGGGAAGCGTCATCCCCCGACCTTCCAGGACCTCGTGGCCCGGGCCCATAAGTACATCAACCGGGAGGCCCTGATGCTGTCCAGAGGAAGAGGCGCCGCCGAAGCCGTCTCGGCACCTGCTCCCCAGGTGGTCCGACCTCGGCCGGAGGACCAGGAATCCTCACGCAAGCGCTATCGCAGGGAGGACTGGGACAGGGAGAGGCGACGGGACCCGCAGCCGCGGTATCTACCCTTACCTGCTCCCCCTTCCCGAATGCTCATGGAGGTGAAAGGCATGCTCCGGCGACCTGATCGCATCAAGACCGATCCTCGCCGAAGGGATCCTAGCAGGTACTGTGAGTACCACCGGGAAGTCGGCCACACAACGGATGAGTGTCGGCAGCTCCGGGAAGAGATCGACTGCATCATCCGGGAAGGTAGACTGCCGCAGTACCGCCGGGAGCAGCCGCCGCAGCAGAACCGGGACGTCCCTGCAGCACCCAGACAACAGCAACCCCCAGCAATAGAAGCCGCTCCTCCGCCGAAAGCCACCTCGGCCCCGGTAGAATCGTCCCATCAAAGACCCAGTTCTGGGTCTATCATGATGATATCCGGAGGGCCGGGGGAAGGGTCCAGGCCGCGGCAGCGCAACACGGTGGCAGCAGTTGAAGGCGAGCCGAAGAAGCCTCGTCTGGAAGACATCACTTTCGGCGCCGAGGACCTGACTGATGTTCAGGTCCCTCATGACGACGCTCTCGTCATCAATGCTGTAATCAACAACTATGATGTACATAGGATCTTTGTGGATAATGGAAGTGCCCCAAATATCTTGTTTTACGACTGTTTTGAAAAGTTGGGATTGAGTGAGGCTAATATGAAACCTCACCGGGGCCCCCTCTACGGTTTTAACGGCTCGCCTTGCCGAGTAGAGGGCATTGTCCGGCTTCCTGTAACCTTAGGCTCCGCCCCCCGGCAATTAACCGTCGAGACGGACTTCGCCGTTGTAAAGATCGAGTCAGTCTACAACGCCATATTCGGCCGAAGGCTCATCGGCGGAATCGGAGCCGTACCTTCATCCTTCCATCAGAAATTAAAATTCTATACCAACTATGGGATAGGCGAAGCCAAGGGAAGCCAAGAAGCAGCTCGGCAGTGCTACATGATTTCGGTCAAAGGGAAGAACGCAGCTGAAACCCTAGCGATCGAATCATCGGTCGAAGCGTCTCCGGGAGAAGCACTTCTCGCTATCCTTGTTCCATGAGGCGAAGGACGAGTCCTAATGATAAGCTCCGGCCTGGAGAAAGGTGAAGCAGAAAAGCTTACCGAGTTCTTGAAAAAGAATCTCGGCATCTTCGCCTGGTCTCCGGCAGATATGCCCGGGGTTGACCCGGAGGTGGCAGAGCACCGACTCCATACCGATCCCGACCAGCCCCCGGTGAAGCAGAAGCGGCGCACCTTCAACCAGGAAAGGAGAGCCGCCATCCAAGCTGAAGTACAAAAGGGACTGGACGCCGGACATCTCCGAGAGGTGCATCACCCAGACTGGATCGCCAATGTGGTCATGGTGCCAAAGAAAGATGGCAAATGGCGTATGTGCGTGGACTTCACCAACCTCAACAAGGCCTGTCCCATGGACAGCTTTCCGCTGCCTCGGATAGATCAGGTGGTGGACGCCACTTCCGGCCATGAGCTCTTAAGCTTCCTCGACGCCTATTCAGGCTACCACTAGATCCGGATGCATCCGGACGACGAGAACAAGACCAGCTTCACCACCGATTTGGGTATGTACTGCTACACCCGAATGCCCTTCGGTCTGAAGAACGCCGGCGCGACATATCAACGACTGGTCAACAAGGTATTCGCCACACAGCTTGGCCGAAACATGGAGGTCTATATAGACGACATGTTGGTCAAGAGCTGTGTCGCTGCGGAGCATCTGGCCGATCTGGCCGAGACTTTCTCCGCCCTCAGGCGGTACAAGATGAAGCTGAACCCGGCCAAATGCGCCTTCGGGGTAGCCTCCGGCAAATTCCTCGGTTACATGGTCACTCACCGAGGGGTGGAGGCTAACCCCGAGAAGGTTTCGGCCATCATAAAGATGCGCCCCCCGGCTAACTTCCGAGAGGTACAAAAGCTGAACGGGAGGATCGCAGCCCTCAGCCGCTTCATGTCAAGGGCGGTCGACTACTGTTTTCCCTTCTTCAAGCTGCTGAAGAAGGCCAACCACTTCGACTGGACGGAAGAGTGCCAAACAGCCTTCAATCAGCTGAAGGCCTACCTCTCCAAAGTCCCCATCCTGTCAAAACCAATTCCCGGGGAGCCCCTGAGCTTATACCTCGCAGTCTCCGAGACGGCCCTCAGCACCGTCCTCATCCGAGAACAAGAAGGCATTCAGAAGCCCGTTTATTACACTAGCCGAGCCCTTCAGGGAGCGGAACTCCGGTACCAAGCCCTGGAAAAATTGGCTATGGCCCTCGTCACGTCTGCAAGGAGGCTTCGGCCGTATTTTCTGGCCCATTCCGTGAAAGTCCTCACCAACCAGCCCTTGAGGCAGATTCTTTCTCGGCCGGAGGTGTCCGGCAGGTTGGCGAAGTGGGCGATTGAGCTAGGGGAGTTCGACATCTCCTACGCCCCTCGGGTAGCAATAAAAGCCCAAGCGTTGGCGGACTTCATCGCCGAACTTACCCCCGGCGCTTCCGCAACACCACAGCCGGAACCCGAGGTGGTCAAAGCCGACACTATTTCGGCACCTTCACCACCGGATGAATGGCGACTCTTTGTGGACGGCTCCGCGTGCTCTACAGGCAGTGGCGCCGGATGGATCCTGGCGTCACCCGAAGGAATCATCACAGAGTACGCCCTGCGTTTCTCCTTTCCAGCGACTAACAACGCCGCCGAGTACGAAGCCCTCATCTCCGGCCTCCGGGCCGCGAAGAGGCTCGGCGCCCGGAACCTGAAAGCCTTCAGCGATTCCCAGTTAATCGTCGGCCATGTCTCCGGGGAGTATGAGGCTCGAGACGCAGTGATGGCGTCTTATCTCCAGGTAACTCGCAAGATTCTCAATCAGTTCGATTCTTGTGAAATCGTGAGGATCCCGAGATCCGAGAACACCCGGGCCGATGCCCTTTTCCGGCTGGCGTCAACCCAAGACGGGGGCGGAGGCCGGATGATCCTCGTCGAGGAGCTCGCCGAACCCAGCCTCGGCGAAACCGAAGCCATGCAAATTGCTGAAGCAGAGGCCGAGACGTGGATGACCCCCCTCGTCGCTTTCCTTCTCCAAGGAGAAGTCCCGCCAGATCTAAGGGAGGCGAAGCGCATTCGGCAGCGCTCATCCCACTTTCTCCTTTTGGACGGGGTGTTGTACAAGAAATCATTCGGCCGACCACTGCTACGGTGCCTCGGCCCAGCAGAGGCCGACTATGCCGTAAGAGAGGTCCACGAAGGGGTGTGCGGAGCGCACGCGGGAGGAAGAGCCCTGGCTCACAAGCTCCTGAGACAAGGCTACTGGTGGCCAACGCTCCGAGAGGACGCTCTAGCCCTCGTACGGCGCTGCGACCAGTGCCAGAGGTTTAGCTCCCTCATTCATCAGGCGGCCACCCTTCTGACCCCCTTATCTGATCCCTGGCCTTTCGCCCAATGGGGAATCGACATCCTGGGACCTTTTCCCGTCGCCACCGGCCAAAGGAAATTCCTCATCGTGGCGGTCGATTACTTCACCAAATGGGTCGAAGCCGAACCCCTCGCTTCAATAACCGACAACAATGCTTGGAACTTCGTGTGGAAGTCCATCATTTGCCGATTCGGCATCCCTCGAGCCGTCATCTCAGACAACGGAAAGCAGTTCGATAGCCGACGGTTCGGTGACAACTGCGCCAGCTTCGGCATACTCCACAAGTTCACTTCGGTAGCGCATCCTCAAGCGAACGGCCAAGCCGAAGTCACTAACCGGAGCCTCTTACAGGGATTGAAAACCCGCCTCGGCGAAGCTAAGGGCCGATGGGTGGAAGAGCTGCCGAGTGTCCTATGGGCCTATCGAACGACAAGCCGAACCCCCACCGGCGAAACTCCCTTCCGCATGGCCTATGGGATAGAGGCCGTTATTCCCATAGAAATCGGCCTCCCTTCTCCCAGAGTCATCGCTTATAATACGGAAGTCAACGAAGAAGGTTTGAAAGACCACTTGGACCTCATCGAAGAGGTCCGAGATAAAGCTCGTATCCGGCTGGCGGCTTATCAACAACGCATGGCCAAGTACCACAACACTCGAGTAAAGCCCCGGAGCTTCGAAGTGGGGAGTCTCGTGTTGAGGAATGCCCATGCTTCCAAGCCGGCCGAAGTCTCAGGAAAGCTTGCCCCCAACTGGGAGGGGCCCTACCGGATCAGGGAGATAATCAGACGAGGAGCTTACCGGTTGGAGACCCTTTCGGGTCAACCCCTTCCTCGCACATGGAATGTAGAGCGCCTTCGGCGTTATTATATGTAAGTCAACTATCCCTAGGCTTTCAGATAGAGGCTATAAATAGAGAACTCATTTTTGTTCAGGAAAACTTGTTGTGGTTTTCTATAAGCCCGTGTAAACCGTATCGGGAGTGGCTTCGGCCATGCAAACCGTACCGGGAGCGGCATGGTTCTCTTAAAGTCCGTGAGTCCTTCGATCCGACGAATGGCTTCGGCCATGTAATCCGGATCAGGACACGGCACGGTTTTCTCTAAGTCCGTGTAAACCGTATCGGGAGTGGCTTCGGCCATGCAAATCGTATCGGGAGCGGCATGGTTCTCTTAAAGTCCGTGAGTCCTTCGATCCGACGAATGGCTTCGGCCATGTAATCCGGATCAGGACACGGCACGGTTTTCTCTAAGTCCGTGTAAACCGTATCGGGAGTGGCTTCGGCCATGCAAACCGTACCGGGAGCGGCATGGTTCTCTTAAAGTCCGTGAGTCCTTCGATCCGACGAATGGCTTCGGCCATGTAATCCGGATCAGGACACGGCACGGTTTTCTCTAAGTCCATGTAAACCGTATCGGGAGTGGCTTCGGCCATGCAAACCGTACCGGGAGTGGCATGGTTCTCTTAAAGTCCGTGAGTCCTTCGATCCGACGAATGGCTTCGGCCATGTAATTCGGATCAGGACACGGCACGGTTTTCTCTAAGTCCGTGTAAACCGTATCGGGAGTGGCTTCGGCCATGCAAACCGTACCGGGAGCGGCATGGTTCTCTTAAAGTCCGTGAGTCCTTCGATCCGACGAATGGCTTCGGCCATGTAATCCGGATCAGGACACGGCACGGTTTTCTCTAAGTCCGTGTAAACCGTATCGGGAGTGGTTTCGGCCATGCAAACCGTATCGGGAGCGGCATGGTTCTCTTAAAGTCCGTGAGTCCTTCGATCCGACGAATGGCTTCGGCCATGTAATTCGGATCAGGACACGGCACGGTTTTCTCTAAGTCCGTGTAAACCATATCGGGAGTGGCTTCGGCCATGCAAACCGTACCGGGAGCGGCATGGTTCTCTTAAAGTCCGTGAGTCCTTCGATCCGACGAATGGCTTCGGCCATGTAATCCGGATCAGGACACGGCACTGTTTTCTTTAAGTCCGTGTAAACCGTATCGGGAGTGGCTTCGGCCATGTAAACCGTACCGGGAGCAGCATGGATTTCTTTAAGTCCTTGAGTCCTCTAATCCGACGAATGGCTTCGGCCATGTAGTCCGGATCGGGACACGGCTGGCTATTTCCTAAGTCTGCGTGGACAATGCGAGAACGGCTTCGGCTACAGAAGCCGAAATTGGAACAGCCTGAACTACTGACGAGATACTATCAACGACCTACCCGAACCTACGTTAGGTCTCGGCTGCGCAAGATATAGCGGACGACGAAAGGATCTTGGTTTTCGGAAAGACTAGGTCCACTCGTTATGAAAAAAGAAGACGATAAGGTAAAAGCTCAAAAACGCTCTTTATATTCCTGAACAGAAGGAAGTACAAGCTCGACCATACACCTGGCTGAAGGCTTACAAAAGCGATAAGGCAAGAAACCGAGGGGAACCCTCGCATCAGTCCTCGGTGGCCCTCTCCTCCTCCGCCTCGACGACATCTCGGCCAGGAGAGGGAGAGGGGGAGTCAACAATCTGCACCGACTCAGGAGCAGCAGCCACGGCGGGAGCTTCCTCCGCGGGAGCCTCCTCGGCGGGCTCGACCTCACCTTCAGCACCTGGAGGCAGGGCCCTCTCAGCCCTGAGGCCCTCCCACCAGGATAGGAGCTCCCGGGCTTCCGCGCCCCTCGGCATATCTTCCCCGGTCAGATCGACGTCCGGGCAGGCCCTCTGGGCGACAGCCAGTCCGAGGTCAAAGACCGTAGAAGACGCCTGCAGCTGGGCTCGGAGGATCTCTTGGATGTACTCACTCCCGGCTTTGAAGTCGGCGATAACCGATTCCGCCGCCCCCTCAAGTTCCCGCTTCAGGGCCGAGATCTCCTCGGTAAGGCGACGCTTCTCCGAAGCCCACCGGGACTCCTTGTCCCGGATCTGGGTCGTGAGCACCCGGTTCTCCTCCTGAGCCGTGGCAAGCGCGCCCTCGGCTTTCTCTCCGGCCTCAGCAGCAGCGCGGGCTTCAGCTGCCCTCTCCTCTAGCTGCGCCCGCAGCCGGCCGCTCGCAGTAGAGAGCCTGTCAACCAAGGGCTCAATACGGGACGCCGCCGAGGTACCTTCCCCGGAACCAGCCGCACCCACCTCGGCCTCCAGAAGTTTGCGGCGGAGCAGCTCCTGTTGACGCATCAAGACACTGCCCGTCATCGCAGCCTGCGAGCCGAAGAATGGATAAGGGTTAGAAAATCCGCGGCCACCGGAGGATAGGTTGAACAGTTTTCGGACTTCTCACCTGAACTGACAACCGAGCGCTCATCGCCGCCAGATCGGCAATCGAATGTTCCCCCAGCTCTTCGAAAGCTGAAGGGAGGGTGAAGCTGCTGAGCAGACGAAGGCACGTCTGGGGATCCTGCATGCTCTCGCTTCTGACACCGGCCCCCGCCGGTGCGGCCGGAGGAGAGTCGCCCCTCGTCACCTCTGGGGACGCCAACCTTGCGGCCCTCCGGGTCCCGGGGCTCCTCCTGACCAGCGGTTCCATCTCCACCTCTTCGGCCTCCTCTTCCCGGGGGCGCTTCGACGCTCGGCCGCCCCTTCGCGCGGCGAATTTCGTCTTCTGCTCCCTCTCGAGAGCAGCGGCAGCGGCGCGACCCTCGGCGGAGGCCGCGGTTCTCGGAACCCCGCCTCGAGTCCTCGGAGCCCCGGAGCCTCGGCTGGGCCTACTTGCTGCTTGAGGGACCGGCGCCCGGCCTGGAGCGCGTTGATCAGCTATCAGGTCGAGAAGGTTATCGAGACCGGCCATCGCTGAAAGCAAGAACGGTGCGTTAGGGACGAGAAAATGATCAAATGCTAACGCTAAGCCGACTTACCCTCGGCCGAAACTTCATCAGCCTCGTCAGCCGGAGGAGCTTCGGCCGGAGGAGCGGCGGTCCTTCCCCCGCGGCTCCGCGGAGTCTCCCCGGGAGGAAGGTAAGGGAAGGCCCGCGGTGGATCGAACTTTGGGTCCGGCCAAACCCCGGCATTTATCAGCCGCTCCGCGTCAGTGAGAAGCTCCGAGACGTCGTACGGAGTCTTGACCTGGACGTGGCCCACGATGGTACTCTGAACTGGGGTCAGGGCAGGAGGGCCCGAGAGGCCTACAGCCAGCGGCGCCCATTCGGTGGGGAAGGGCCACACGCCCTTCTCGTTCTCCGGCAGAGAGACGAAGATAAACTTCCTCTTCCAGCCCTGGATAGACGAGGGCTTCCCGGAGAAGATGCTTCGGCCAACCCGAGGAACGAAGCAGTACCACTCGGACTTCCCCTGCGTCTGGATTTTGAACAGATAGCGGAAGACATTGATGGAGGGGCGAATTTTTATATGAGCAAAGACGCTCAGAAATCCGTACACGGTGCGCCAAGAATTGGGGAATAGCTGAGACGGGGCTAGCCCGTAGAAGCTAAGAAGATTGATGACAAAAGTGGGGAGGGGGAGACGGAAGCCCGCCTCGAAACTGTCAACATAAATGGAGAAGGAGTCCGGGCGAACAGTATTTGCCCTGGTGGCAGAATCGGGCCGATGGGGGGTCGTCCAGGAAGGGAGCTGGAAGTAAGAAACTAGGTTCCTCACCTCTACGTCCGAAAGGGCGCAGGAGGCTCTCGAAACAGTATCTGGGGGACGGCGCCCCGAGGTGGAAGCCTGGCCTGGGTCCCGGACTTCCTGGGTAGCCTCGGCGTCAGGAGCCTCGGCACCAGAAGCTTCGGCCTCAGAAGCTTCGGCCCCAGAAATCTCGGTCTCGGAGACCTCTGCCCCAGAGGTCTCGGACCCCTCGGTCCCGGAGTTCTCAGACTCCCCAGACATTCCGGAAGCAAGGGATCCCGAGGCAAGAGGATCTGACGAAGAAGACTTAGAAGGATGAGGGGGAGTGTACTCCTCGTCCGAAGGAGTAATCTCACTGGAAGAGCTCCGGACCATAAGGTCGCGAAGGGGAAAAAAGAGGTCAAAGCTTACTAGCAGAGAAGGGAAGGAAGTCTCTCTTGAGCCGAGCGTAACCACAAGCCTCCAAGCTCCGCCGGTAATGCACTCTGAGGGACGAAGAACCTCCCACGGCAGCCGACGAGTTCGGACGAAGCTTTCGGGAAGCTGGCCTCTCGTTGGAGAAGGAGGAAGGACTCGGATGGTTGCAAAGGGAACGCAAGCGCATCAGCGAGAAGAAGAACAGTGCCCTGCGGAGGGCCTGTATTTATAAGCCCGTTCGAAACGCCTCCCGCCAAAGCCAGCGGTCGAGATCGCCCCGCTCGTCCCCTCGCTCCTCCCGGATGCCCGCCACGTGCACCGTCCTTCGGCAATGGTGACGGGCCGGCTCCGGGACTTGAAGCAGAGCGATCGACGGCCGAGGGCGCTCCGACCCTTCGGCTGATCGCTCGGATGTTTGCCACGTGTCCCGATCCGCGTAGGACGAAGGGGACGGCGGCGATCCGAGTGAAGCCTTGGGCAGAGAGCCGAGGCGATCCGCAACCAGCGAGCGGTCGTGATCCGTTTGTGTTTTCGACAGAGCGGCTGGATACGCGACGCGTGTCCCGTCCTTCCTCGCGAGGCGACGCGCCATCCTGTCAATTTAATGAAGCCTGACACGAGTCAGATGGCGCGGCCTTTCGGCTTCTGGGCTCTGAGCCTTCGTCGCCACTCCAAGCAAGGACGAAGCAGCCGCGTAGCTCTCGGCCGACCGAGGGCATCTCCTTCCCAGCGGTAAGAAAGAGAAGCGGAGCTTCGGATAAAGCGCATGTCGCAAAAATTCTTCTGACAAGCTTTGGAATATACTCTCGCCATCTCAGAACTGAGGAAGACAAGAGTGGGGGGCTATGTGATGAGGCAGAATCCGATTCAGCCCATTGAAGCAGGCCCAAACCCCATTCAGCCCAAAAGAAGCAGCACCAGGCCCTTCGGCGGCCTTCGGCCCGTCAGCGGCCCAGCAGCCTACGGCCCATAAGCGGCACCGTCGCTCCCGGCCCAACAGGCTTCAGCCCGTCAGCGGCCCAGCAGCCTACAGCCCGGAAGCAGCGCGGCAGCCCCAGGGCCCAACAGGCCTTCGGCCCGTCAGTGGCCCAACCCCCTTCGGCCCGGTAGCCGATTCCGGCCCACTCCGGTGGCGGATCGGGCGCTATGGCGGTTTATCAGCAAACCTGCAATTAGTCCTATATCGGCTGCCACCGTTAACCATCCGCTATCCTCCGCTATAAATATCCCGTTATTTGTGGCTAAAGGGGTGGTGGAAAAACGGATGCCTCCCCAAGTTTCCGAAACCCCTTAAATGACTTCTGTCCGAATAGCGTTATAGCTACTCTTTCTTGCTTTCTGAATCGAATCTTCTTCAGGAGCTAACTTGACCGTCGGAGGGGGTTTCCCAGGGCTGACGCCCGGGACTCCTGCTGACTGGTTCTTCTTCTTCTTTCCCTCATGCAGGGGCTCGGTTCGAATCATCGCCGACCTCCCCGAGTCGGTCTCGGCCGCCGACCTAGGATTCCTCTCCCTGGTCTCGACGCCGAACGCCGGCTGCCCCAAGTCAGGAGACTCGGTCTCGCGCTGAAGAAGCCTTCGGACTCGCTGTCCGAGGGCAATCCCGTCAGCTGCCCTGCGTCAGGAGGCTCGGCCTCGCGCTGAAGGTGGCTCCGGACTCCCTGGTCGGAGAGCGAGCCGTCCCCCCGTCCGATCTCGGACTTTCCGGCTTCTGCTCCGACGCTCGTCGACCACTCGGCCGAGAGAAGCTCCTGCTCGCGCCGCGCCTCCGTCCGCCGAAGGAGCAGCGGCTCACTATCCAAGAGCAGCTCCGGCGGCAGATCGCGCCCCCCGCGGGCGGATCCAGTTCATCCCGAGAAGCCCCGTCTTCGCCCCGTCGCGGATCCCCGTCGGATCCCCTTGTCACCGTTCGATCCGGACCGGCTCCGGATCCTCTTTTTCCGGATCTCCATTTGCGGGATCCGGTCGTGATAGATCCAGTCTACATCAATAATGAATACAAATTATTCTACTTTTGAAGAGTTTAGCTTGGGCAAAATTCACGATTGAGAGAAATCTCATGTTCTCATGTCGGAAATTGAAAATGTGTACGATGAGATTTGAACCTATGATCTCTTATAGAGATCATAAGGTGTTGACTGAAGCGTATTTAATTTGCTACAGAGTTGATGTGCAGAGCTGAGCTTAAAATGGTATGCCGCACATTTTGCCGCACGTCCTGCGCTTTTCACTGTGCTGCTTGTAGATTCCGCAACAGTGATTTTCTTTGATATTTTATTTTAATCGCCTGAATGTGGAAGGGAGATTTTGTTTCAGAGACATCGAACTTGAGGAATTGCGATTTTCGTCTCATTCTCACTTTCATGAAAAGTGTGAATTGGCTTTCTACAAAATCTAATTTATAAAGAGCCCGTAGTTCAGTGACATGGATGCTTGTTTTTGAAGGAGAGGTCATAGATTCCACGTTTGGCAGCTGTATAAGAGGGACATTTGTCTCACAAGTTCATGGGAATTTATATCTGAACATTGTCTGTAGTGATGAGATCTGGTGGGAGAATATTGTTTCGGATGGTAAAACCTTCTAGTTTATATGAAAAATTTCTAGTAAGCGAGAAAAATTGGTGAACAACTGTATTCTTACTATCTCTATTATGGAGGTCTTGTAAACATATCTGAGGAGGAACAGAGAATTTTGATTTATATTTTTATCCATGTCTTTGTATCGAAATAAAGTCTGCTCATTAGTTCATAATTTCAGTCCTCCAATAAGTCCACTCTGTAAGTTGCAAATCAATTTTCAGTAAAACCCATAAAAAATGTGATATCTACATGTGAGAATATCAGTCATCCACGTGATTCAAATTATTTAAATGTCTAGGCGCAGCTATTCATCTTCAGTTGAAAGATGTGGGAACTGTGTTTTGGTTGCCTTTACGTGTTTTTTATTCACAGTATAGATATTACCAACTTTTTGTGAATTGTGTTGCCATATAAAAGACACGCATAATTTTATTTTTACCATTTTTTGTATGTTAAATTTTAAAAATATCATACCTATCTGCATATTATCTTACACATTCTTACAAAATAACATATTTTACACATTCTTACAAAATATCTATCAAATATAATCTAGTGGCATATATGAAACATTTGTACATATAAAATATGCCATTGTTGAGGTAATTTTGTAAGATTATACGTATTACTAGAGTAGGCAAGAAGATGTGCTAGTAATTATGATTTTCTTTTGTAAAAAATAAATATAATATTTTTAAATATAACATACAAGAGTAGTAAACATAAAATTATTCTAAAAAAGGAGATGGCAAGAGGGTGAATTGGTATCTAGCGGGTCTGATGCGCTCTCCGTAGTAAGATACTTGAGATGTGTTTGACCTTCGAGCGTTCTTCAGCACTCTACTAATTCGGACGGCACATAATTGCAATTAGGGAAGAAGTCGAGTAAGTGAGTTGTCTAGCATATTAAAGCAGACCAAGCTGCACGCTCCCGTTCAGCATTTTCAAATGAAGGGTCCATGAATGCTGCAAATATGTAGGACAGTAGCGTAGCAACGCTAAAGCTCATGTACCGGGTCAAATACTAGTTTTATCTTTCTATTTTTTTAATAAGATCGTGTATTCTTAGTTGGGCTTTATCTTTGAAAAGATATGGGGCGAGATTTATGATGTACATTTGGAGAGGCCCCTCACTGACGTGGGTCTGTTATCAGGAGTCCTCTGCAAAGTTATCCTGTGGAGTAAGGTCACCCAATTTGTTTCCCCATAATCCCGTCTGCCCTCTTATCCTATTCTCTATATGGAGTGTAAATCTCCTGAATATATATACTTATTAACCGAAGTCGGTAATAAGTATCTATACTTTTTAGAAGCATCGTGGCATATTATTAAGACTGTTCTCTTTGTATTTTGCGATAATTTTGAAATACAGATGAAAAATAAAAATAAAGATTGGTGTTAGCAAAGAGAATTTTAGTGTAATCATACTTTTTAAAACATTTAAAGCACTTCGCCAGCGCATTGCCGATCTGACACTTTCTCTTTCACTCTCATCCATCCATTCAGATTTTGTCACAATTTAATTCATTTCAAATTTTAAACAAAATTGATGTTGTCTTCCTCAAAAGATCCTAGCTAGTGTTAACAAACACCCTCCAACAACTCAAAGCTGTCATCAATGGGAAAAAGGATCAAATTGATGACGTCAGCGCCTGATAATTCTGTCCCCATCCATTTGTATGTTGCCCAAGACGGAACTCTTTCCATGCAGTGTAATGCAATTAGGCGTTCTGGCTCCTTTCTAAAAGCGAGTCCGCCGGAGATCCTCGAAACCCACCACGTGACGTGACGTGACATCCTCCCAGCGGAGGGATATTCCGGATTCCCGCTTAAACCACATCAGCATATTCACAGGCATCAACGGCAGCAAGAGGCCACATCGTGCGCTCCCGGAAGAATAGTAGTAACTACGGCACGCGCCGAGACGCCTCGCCGGAAGCCGCGCTGGCGTTGTTGGGTGCCGTGGAAGCAGCCTTCTCATCTCGCTTCGTTCTTCTTCTCCTCCTCCTTCTTCTTCTTGTTGTTGCTGCAGCAAACGAGCAGCTAGCTAGCTGCAGCAGTTTAGGAGGAAGAGGAGGAGATTAGGGGAGAAGGGAGGAGGGGGGCGAATTGGAGAGGGCAATTGCTGCGGATGGAGAGCGTGGTTGGTGCGGTCACCTCGTCGTCGTCGTCTTCGTCTTCTCCGGCGGGTGACGCCGCCGCGTACGCTTCCGTCTTCCTCAATTACCCCCTCTTCTCGGCCATGATCGCTTTCGCCATCGCCCAGTCCGCCAAGTTGTTCACCACCTGGTACCTCCCTCTGCACCCTCTGTTCGATCCCGAATGCCGACGAATCTGCCCTTTCTTCTCTCTCTCTCTCTCTCTCTCTCTCTTTCGCGGAAGGGAGATCTCCCTTTCTTTGTTAAATTTGTTTGTCGTCTCGTTCTCGTTTATTTCGACTGATCGATGTGTGGTGGGTGGCTCGATCGGGATTTAGACTACACTTCTGGACAATAGAAAAATTGGGTGGGAATTACCACACTTGCTGGGTTCCCCGGACAACGTGTAGAGAGCGTTTCACCTTGATCTGGAGCACGGTTTATACCGCGATACTGTGGTTGTCCATTTTAAAGTCCCATATGGAAATCGACGTGAGAATTTCGTACGGGATCTCGTGTGATAATTTCCGGACGCCTTTGGCAAGCTACCGAGGAACTCTTGTCCTGAGCTCAAGCCATTTAGGAGAGAGAATTTAGCTCGGAAGTTGCACATTGAGGGGCATGTGCAATGTTGCAAAACCAAACGGCACCAGCTGGAATCTGTAAGTTGTTGCGAGTGTTGATTCCCCGAGGGCACACTCCGAGTGCTTAATTACTTGTATTAATTAGCACTAATTTCTGCACAATGCGCTTGGCTTTAATTCCTCACAGTGGATAGTGCCGTTGCCTTCTAATGAATACAACAGGAAGTGTGTGGATTCATTACCATGTGAAAACATGTGTCACTGTACACTTTAAAATCTAGATTTCCCAAGGATTTTTTAGGGCTTTTCTGACACTTGCAAGAGATTAGTCAAAAAAATGGCGAACCCAACTTCACAAACTTCATGGTAGAACTTATGAGGAAGTGGAACCATATAAAAGCAATTTGGAAATCGTCTGTGAGCTTAGATAGCCCCAAACCAGACATAAAACTTGTTAGCAACTCCCATGCTGCAGCATTTTTCTCTGATTTTATGTCAATTTTCCCCCCTGCTAACATTGGTTCTTAAAATGCCCTGCTTATGGCGGGGATTATTCAATCTTTTTCAATGCACCATTACGGAAGCTATTGTTTATTGTTGTCTTTTACGACCACTTCAGAAAATGTGGATTTTTGCAACAGTACTGATTGGTCAGACGGCAACTTGTGCATATTATCCCTTATCATCCAAGAGTGTTTACCCCTATATATAATCCTGGAACATTAAAGACCATTACATATAAGTTATCCAAGTAGCCATAAAAGCAGATGCAATGAGCAAAATGGAAATTCATCTAAAGCTGAAAGAAAAAACATTCTAAGCACTTCCATATGTCCTCTGACTCTGGTGATTTTTTTCTGCATACGGAGAATACATTTAGTTAATTTTTCTTGTTATTGAGAGCATTAATTTCTTTTTCTTTTTTAAGTTTCTCCTAAGCGTTTAATTTGTTTTAGATTTGCAGGTATAAAGAAAGGCGTTGGGATGCCAAGCGACTGATTGGATCTGGTGGGATGCCATCATCCCACTCTGCCACTGTTACAGCTCTTGCTGTAGCGGTTGGTTTGCAAGATGGCTTCGGTGGATCAATCTTTGCCACTTCGTTGATACTAGCATGTGTTGTAAGCTCAAATACCATCATTTTAGAACATCCCTGTTCCATTTATTTCACCTCATTCTTAGTGAACATATTACTGTTTTTGTGATCCTTCATAAATCATTCCCTTGGCAGTTGTGGGGTAGTAGGGAGAAATTTGCCTAGACGCTTAGCTAAGCATGTCCCTCGTAGTTAATCTTGTCAAATTACTTTTTACCTAGTTGGACGAACATGTTTATCATATATGATCCTCTTGACTCCAGTTAAGAAGGGTTCATGTCTGTGCAAGACATATGATATCTAAAAAAAGCGTAATGTTTGCCACAATGCGCCTGTGCTGCAATGGGGAATATTGCAGCAATTTTTTCTAATTTTTTTTTAGGTCGGACCTGATGTGTCTTACCCATTCGTACAATGCAATGCCAAATCAGATGATCCAAAAAAATCTTAAAAATAAAAAACCGAACCTAAAAAAATCCCTTAACAGGCCAAGTCCAATAACATGTCTTGATTTTTTTAATTTTTTTAAGATCGTCCGATCAGATATTACGTTGTACGGATGGGTAGGGCACATTGGGCCCAATCTAAAAAAAGTTTCAATTTTCTTTTACTTATTGCAACGCTCCCATTACAGTACGAGAGGCATTGCAGGGAGTATTACTCCTTAAAAAAATGACATAACAGGTCTCTTCAGATATTCATCTACAGTTTCTTGAGCAGAGTCATTGTTTCAGAGTTGGAACTATCATGAGAAATTTGTTTCCAAAGCCATGCCACGTGTTGTCTTAGAGATTTCTCATTGACATTAATTGGCAGGTGATGTACGATGCTTTTGGTGTGAGATTACATGCTGGGCGGCAAGCAGAGGTACCTTTTGATCTACTATGGGCTACTTATATTTGATAAATTATTGACAACTACCAAGTTTAATGTATTTTTTCCTATTCTTCCCCTTCATTTCTAATGCTAGAGATGTTCCATGATCGAGAAGCATTCTGCACGTATGTATAATATATGATCAAGCTTCATCATGCATAGATTTCTTGCTAGTACTAATACATATACGTACTTTCTCTATTTCCCATGCCTTATCAAATGTAAATCTGATGGGATTGGCCAAACAATGTTGGGACATCGTTGTGTTGGGTTTTAGGCATGGAATGCAGAATCGGCCGATTCGGATTGGAATCGGCGGGTCCCGATATGGCTGGAATCGGCCGATCCCAGCCAACTCTAGCCGATTCCGGCCGATCCGATCCCGATTCAGATCGAGATCGGCGGGTCCCGATCCGGCCAGAATTCGGCCGATCCCAGCCAACTCCAGTCGATTCCGGCCGATCCGGGATCGGCAGGTCCCGATCCTGGGACCCGATCCGACCCGGAATTCCATGGTTCTAGGGGCAAAATGCTAGCCTCCTTCCACCGAACACCGAGCCAGATCGCCAACCTTGTGCCACATCTTTCTTCTTTCCCATGTCCCACATGATATTTATCAAGACTCTACATCATTTCAAGGACATAAAATTTGCTGGATCTCAAGGATTTCTTAGAATGATAAAGTCTTCAGATTTCTTATGATTACTAGGGTAGCAGTTTGGCTCTTTAGTTGTATATTTTTTATTACTCTGACAACGTAAAACTGTATTAGTACATCATATCATGGTCCCGCATGAAGTTAAATTCAAATAGTTACCCCGTAAATCATGATTCATCTAGTGACAGCAAAGCTAGGTGTTCGTAAACTGGCATTGATCCTCCATGATTTATGTGAATCAGTAAAACCTGTTCTATAGTGCAACCTGACATAAACAACCTGTATTTAAGGTTCAACAAACAGTAACTTCTGGATGGCCCATATAAGATGATCTCCTCTTGTGCACATGCTCTCTAATATATTGGATTGGGTTCATCCAAGAATATTAGCTGTGACACGTTTTATTCTTGAAGAGGCGAAAAAAATCAATCTTCCAAGGTCAACATTTAAGTCACATTTATTTATATTGATTGATTTGTTAAGCAGCCTTGATTGCCTCTAATCTGGTTCCTTTGCAGGTGCTGAATCAGATTGTATATGAACTTCCTCAAGAGCACCCATTATCTGACACACGACCCCTGCGGGAACTCCTTGGGCACACTCCACTTCAGGTTTGACCAGATGAGTTTTCGAGAGAAAACTGTTTTTGCATCGTCATCCAGTTCATTTACTCACAAAGGAACAAAATAGTTAAGAGAATAACTTGCTGCACCGCCAGGGGCTATTATGCCGACCGGTGGTGCAGCCAGGTTTTTTTTTTTTTTTTTTTGAAACCTCCCATGGTCCCCGATCTGACCGTACAAATCCGATTTTGGATCCATCGATTGTTTTTTATTGTTTATTTGGAGTCGGTTTTTTATTTTTTATCTTTTTTTTGGCTCGTCCGATCCAAGATCGAATTGTATAATCGGGTCGGGTCGGTTAGGGGATTTCAAAAAAAAATTTAATTTAATTTTTTTTACTTGGCTGCACCGCCAGGCGGCGTAATAACCCCTGGCGGTGCAGCAAGTTATTCCCAATAGTAAAACTTAAAAAGAACCCTGCTAATGGTGGTTCAAGAAAGATTCAACCATTCAGAAGTCATCAATCATAGTACTCAAGTTTATGCAAGTCTAGTGGATTTTTCCAATGTTGTGCATTGCAGGATTCGAAACGGGATCATCTATGCCTCCTTCTGCATCCCTGTGCATCCACAGATACATGAGAGGAGGATGAATGGGTCATTTGATCCTAAAATAACGAGGAATCATTGCCTCCCCTTATATGTTTAGAGACGCACTAGGACACATCAAGGAGGCGCAGAGAATCCCGTTTGGCAGGATTCTTTCTGCCTGCTGCTCCTTCCTAGGTTTAAAAGACCGGTTTTAGAACAGGAATCAGCAAGGGCCCATTCCGGTTCTAGTTCAGGACAGGAACCGGCCAGTTCGGACTGGTTTACTCCAGTTCTAACCGATTTCAGTCCTTGGAAGAATATTAATAAATATCCACAAAATGTCAAATCACTGAAAAAACTTAAAAAAAATGATTCCGGGCCAAAAAATGTTTTTGAAACTGGTTTAGGGCCGGTTCCAGATCAATTCAATCCCGGCTGAGGTCGGTCCAGACTGGTTCAAGATTGTTTTAGCATTTTTTGTTGTGGAACCGGCTGGTTTGATCTCAAAGCTGGCTGAACTGGACCGGTCTTCACCAGTTTCCGTCCAATCTGTTTGTAGTACCAATGTACCATGGAATTTCCTTCTTTATCTGCAAATCTGGACAGCTCAACTACGTATTTTTGTGTCCGTTTATCGTAGATTATGGGTCTGCAACTTTTTGGACCGATATGAAGTTTAGCCCAGGACTTGTCAGAAATCAAATCTTTGATACCAGTGTACCACACATTTGGCATGCATCAAAATCATGTCAACATATACAGTCATCAATTTGGATGAAAGCACAAAAGAAACAGCAAGAGCTGTTTTGTAATGTTAACCTGATGAGTAGTGTCATGTCAATATTGATATCTTCTCTGCAGTATCTGGTTATAACTCTTACAAAGTGTTCGCCCCTCTGAGGAGATCTTATAATGTCATAATAACCAATAATGTACCTTACCTAGCACAATTCTCTGCACTCTGGTTTGGTCCTAGTTATAAAGCTTCCTCCAAAAGAGATTTCATTTGTCAGTGAATCAATACTTTAAGGTTGACATAATTTCATATATATATATATGATTCGGAAGATACGGTTGAATGGTTCAGGGAGCCTTGTTGACACGAGTCAATACGGACACACATGTCAACTTGTGTCAACACACCGAGAAAGTCTTTCTCTCCGTTCCACTTCTATCGCGTGCTTTTCCCTCTTTCTCCTCTCGCCATTCTGCAGCGCCTTATTCCCTTGGCTTGAGAATCTCGCGAATGATATGTGTGGGTATGGATGGGTGGTGGCCACAGCAATCATGGTTTAAGATTCTTTAGAATAAGAATTGTGTTTAAGTTTTTTCTTTCATAAAATTTATGATAAATTCGGTATGTATGTTTAATTATAATACTCCAAATTTTGGGTGACTTACTTAATAACTTAATCAAGAGTTTTGAAATTTTCATTGATTTTTTGATATATATTAATAACTAGATATCTATATTTTTAGATATATAATATTATATTATTTTCATGTTCTCATATCCTATTTTTAATGATTTAGTATTTCTGACACATGTCTGCATCGACACTTGACATTAGTGTCTATGATAAGCAGAACTTTTTTGTATGTCTCCCCTCTAAGCCTGATCCTAACGCAGACTATGTAGGAAGTTCTGTTAGAAAATTGAAATAACTTCACTTCACTGTATTGTGTCTTCTGATCCAAACTTTTCTCATATCCATGTCAGGTTACTGCCGGAGCAGTGCTGGGATCTGTGGTAGCTGTTATTGCACACTTGGTCAACAGAGCTGGAAGTCAAGAGTAATGCTCATGTTGGAGGCTAGATAGTCAGGAAGGATTTTGGTCAACTTCATGATGGACCGGAAAATACTCTTCGGTTGTCAGTACAGATTGATTGTCAAGTATGATTGCAAAACTCATATTATTTGATTTCATGATGCTATGGTTTCCAAATTTCCTTCTGTATTTTTTCCTCCTCTGTAGATACACTTTGTGAATGCACCATTGTTTGATTAGTCAATTCCTTTGGTTGACTTGCTCTTGTGATACTGTTTGATCCTGAGGAAAGGCTTACTACTTAGAAACAGGCTTCAGTTTA
The DNA here is from genome assembly GCA_030544215.1 of Zantedeschia hybrid cultivar. NCBI lineage: Eukaryota > Viridiplantae > Streptophyta > Magnoliopsida > Alismatales > Araceae > Zantedeschia > Zantedeschia hybrid cultivar. The sequence continues at coordinate 70,343,779 of JARZZO010000014.1, forward strand.
TTGTGTATTTAGCAAAAGTTGGCATGGCTGGATAAACATATCAGCCATTTAATCGTCCACAACATCAAAGAAAATGTGTTGCCAATAAAGCGTTCTTGAATAATAGTACATTTAGCCCTTGCAGTCTCTCCAGTCTTCTGAAACTCAGAGAGAGAGAGAGAGAGAGAGAGAGAGAGAGAGAGAGAGAGAGGGAGGGAGGGAGGCTTCAACCCCCAGTTTTGATGATCCTGCTCAACTGTACTTCTGCCACTCCAGAGGCCCATGCTTACCCTTACCCACATTTCAACCAAAGATCACTCCAGGACCACCCTTTGTACTCAAGACCACTCTCCATTCTGGACACTGTTGGTCTCTGCAGTGGCAATAGCTCCCTCCACGAGGTGGCATTTACTATACGGATGCCGAAGCGGGGCCTCAGTGATAGTACCACCGTCTCCTCTCTTCATGTTCTGTACAAGTAGATGAACTTTGTTACTCATGTTCCTAGTTCCATGCTTCCAGGTATAGTTAGTTAAATGCAGTATTATACACGTATAATTTGTGTATTTTTAAATTCTTGAATAAAACTCTCGTATATTGCACCAAACTAGAAGATAAGAAAAAATACTCATTTTTTATTTATTCATGTGTAATATAAAAATGTACGACACTTTCCGTCTCATACACTATATTACTAAATTAAAGTAAGACTTTTACTACTTAAATATCATAGAATATGAGATTATATGATACAAAACTCACTTTTCATTCACAAAAACTTGTAATTTGATTAATAACTATCTATTATATGATTATAGTTGTTATTTTAAGTTTTTAAAATGCATGATAAAAAATAATAGATGTCTTTTTTAATATTTTTTTAATCTTTTAGTTGTTTGACCAAAATTTTGACCGTCTTATTCACCGAATCATATCCGAACATATTTTTATCCTATCATATATGTATCATATTTAACTAACTATGCTTCCATGACCGGGATGAGTCCCGAGTTTGACACTCAAGAGACGTCACATTTTGCTTGTGTTTTTTGGCATAGTAAATTTTGCCAATGTTTTTTGAAACCTGCAGTTTATTCTTCCACAAGTTTAAAAATGCCTGCTGCAATGTCCTCTGAGATGTCGTTCCCTGGGCAGATCAGATGGCACGCTAAGGTGCATTTTGGTTCGACGTAAAATATATTTAAATGAGAATTTTTTAAAGAAAATAAGTTAATGAGAAAAATAAAATATAATTAAAATGTGTTTTTAGCTGCTTTGGAGAAGATCATTCTGTCTTAACTCATGAATGTCAAAATTGAGAATAGTGGGAGACAAAAAATTATGGTTTTTGTTGACTAGATTTTTTCAATTATAAAATAAGTGATTGGTGCTACACCTTTTAAGAAGAGCAATGCTTACCACACTGCTGCCGGTGCAAAAAGCATGATGTGAATTGAGCCTTCTAACCCCATTCCATGAGGGTTGTCTCCTCTATTAAATGTGCACTGACATCATTCATACGTCAATACACATAGAGTGGTCAGATTTAGAAAAATTAAAAAACTTACTTACGAAACTATTTTTTCGAAAGCATGGACTATGTTCTTAAGAGCATGATCAAACTCTCCAGAGTATAATCACGCCTTCGAGAGCATGATGCTGGAAAGCATTTGGAGCATTCTAGAACATCCGTATATATATATATATATACTCTCCAGAGCATCATGCTTTTAAGCAGTGTAGCATAAATATTTGATTTTTTTCAAAAGAATCATGATTTAATCACACGTTTTCATTTTACCGTATTTTTCACAAACAAATCTCTTGAAAGAATTTTTAAAATCTTCATAAATTTAAAATTAACGATTTAACCATGATTTAATCATGTATTTTTTAGAAAAAGTATACTTTTTTAAAACAAACTCACTCATTTCTAATATGTATTCTTATTTTTATATTATATTTTTTAAAAAATATTTAATATATATTTAAAAAATTAACTTATCTTTTACGATTTTTTCACGAAGTTTTCAAAAGTTTTACCGACTTATATTTTTTTTGTTGGGCCATTTTTTTCTCGATTCGCGACGTAGTGACATTACTCTCGAGAGCATGATCGCACATCTCCTATTGACGTACATTTAATGAGAGATATAATTATCTGTGACCCACTTTGTTTGCAGAATTATGAAAGAATAAAGTCTCTTATTCTTAGAATAAGACTAATTCTAATTTGATGGGCGGAATGACTTATACCGCATTAGAATTGCTTATGTTAGACTAAGGAGAATAAGCAATTTGATCTTAGACCTACTAATTGCTTATCCATCCTATTTCGCTAGTGTGTCCCACAGAACTATCATAGCTGAATGCCTATTATTTAAATTGGGGCAATTTTTCAGGCGACATAATAGAATAGGGGGCTTAATTCACGATACATTTTTTACACCCGCTGCACGTTTTACAAGGCGGCACATATTTCTTCTACAGGTTCAGTGGTTGCTGGTGGGGCGGTCACTGGCGGGTACCCCTGCTCTTATGAATCTTGGAAGGCATGCTATACACATGGAAAGTGTAGAACTTATTGTTTAACTCTAACAAGTCGAGTTATGCAATAGGGACATGCTTGGATGGTGGGTTTTTTCCCCACTTTCTTTACCCATCTTATGTGGCTGAACGGGACTGGTTGTTCTTTTGAGTTGTACATTTAGTATTACCTGCGATTTTGTGATAAAACCCTTGAATTAAACCTTTTCTTTATTAAGGGTAAAAAAAGTGGGGAAGAAATCCCATCATGCTAGCAGCGCTCTATGCAATAATTAAGCTCTCGTGAGTTAATAGCATTAATGACCCCGAACTTGGTCTCTAATGCCATCAGTACGCAATTCAATTGTAGTAATTTGATTTTTAGCTGACTGGATCGTAGTTAATCAAACCAATCATTTGGAGACCGTATTAGGAAACCAATAGCTCCACAGAAGTAGTTTATATCAAATAACGTAGAAACGGATATCAAACAAATTGTAGTGAATTAAGACTGCAACTCGGATCAAATTAGTTTCGATCAGGTCAATCCGAACTCTTCCAATGTTAAGAGACCTTAATTCAGTCCAATCCAACTTCAATTCTAACCCAACCCATCTTACAATATCTTAAGTCAACTCAATCCGATCCAACTAATGTAATCCAACCTTCTTTAATCAGAATCCAACCTATCTAATAATATACTAACTGAATCCAATATATATAATCCATCCTTCATCGGTTTAGATTCCTAAGGCACAATTTGTTCAGTGGATCCCTTATTCCGAATTTCTTATTTTTAAGTTTCTTATTCCTAGAACAAGAATCATCCTCTTTGATATACTTTTCTTTTAAAATAAAAATAAAGTGAAATAAGTAATTATATTTTTTTAAAATGAAATGGTTTATTATAATTTTTTTAGGAACAAGGCATCCGAACTCTGAATAGCGCATCCGCACTATTAAATTGGAACAAGTTGAGTAAGTGGAATACGGAACTCTGTATCTGCCAATCAAACAAGGCCATATAGTCTATATTCTTAACCTTTTTTTATTCTTACTAGTCACTAAAACCCAAGTATCAAGCGATTAATAAACTTATCCATCTACCTTTAAAAAAAAAAAACTAAAAGAAAGTACAAAATAATTACAGATGGTCCTGGCGCGAAACCCGCCGAAGTCTCCCAAACATGGGAGAGGAAACTTGGCTCTTCTGGAGCGATGGTTCCGGCTGGAGCTTTAGGCCGTCCGTTTATCCCACACCCTGACCTAAACCGTAGGTAAAAAGGGTGTGAGTATGACAAATATGGTGTCGGTTACAATCTAAGCGGGTACGGTCTAATTCTATGCCAATCTTTTCTTGAAGGTGAGGGAGAAGACTTATAATTTGATGAATATTTTTATTTATATTAAAGAGTCATGTTAAATATTTAGACACAACACGACATTCAAAAATCTCTACTTAATCTTATATTTTAATATTTCAAAACAAAAATTTCTCAAAATGTCTAACATATCTTCTCAGACCATATGCTAAAATTTGGCATAATCTGATATATCCTTTTTATTTTAAATGAATTTTAATGATTATATTCTGAGAAGGCGCCACTTACCAGTAACTGATTCCGGCGAAGAAGGCGAGCGCACTGTCTCCGGCACCTGTTTCCGGCGAGTGCCCCGTTTCCAGCATCTGCTTCTGACCATCACCGTGGGGGTAGAAGTGAAGGGCAACATGGTAGAGAGAGGAAGAGAACAGTAGAGAGAGAGAGAGAGAGAGAGAGAGGCGCCACCATGGGAGGCCGCCTGGGGAGGAGGGTGGTGCACTTCGGGAAACTTCCTATCAAGCTGCTGACGCCGACGAACACCTCCCCTGCCGCCCTCTCCACCATCCGGGAGATCGCCCTCAAAACGGTGCCGTCCGCCTCCAAGATCGAGATACGCCGCGTCCTCGAATCCCTTTACGGCCTCGACGTCGCCGAGGTCCGCACCCTCAACATGGAGGGCAAGAAGCGCCGCGGCGGCGGCTTACTCATCGCCAAGCCCGACTACAAGAAGGCCTACGTCACCCTCCACACCCCCCTCTCCCTTGCTCTCGACCTCTTCCCCATTCGCCTCGTCAGCGAGGAGCGCGAGCGCAGCAAGCAGCAGGCCCAGCGGCAGGACGTCGTCGTCGGAGAGGGCGACGAGGGGAAAGGGAGGCACTGGCTCGACGGCGACGACGGCCGCGGCGGGAGGGGTCGTCGTGGGGAGCAGCGTCATTCTCACGGGCGGCGCGCCCCCGGGCAGAAGAAGGAGAGGAAAACGGCCGGGAGGGGAGGCCACGGCGGCGGCGGGGGGAAGGTTGGTCTGGCTGTGGCGAACGAGGAGACGAGCCGGTTCCCGTGGAGCAGCATGCTCTCTTGGAGCTAGTAGTTCTGACTTCTGAGTGCGATGAAATGTTTAGGTTTTCTGAGTTGCGTTTTTGACGAGCCCGTGTTCTGTTTGTTGAAATGCCGACCAGGGCTGGATATGGAAAAATGTTAGGTAAACATTAGTTAATGCTTTTTATATGCATCTTCTTTGGGTAGGATGCTTGTTTCTTCACGCCCGAGTCTTGAAGATGATGAATTGAAGTTTTAAGTTGTCTTTTTTTTTTTTTTAATGAGCCTGCATCTGTTTGTTGAAATGCCGAGGTGAGTTGGATCTCATAAAACGAAAGCTACATTAGTTGGTGCCCATTTATGTGTTTTTGGGCATAAAGATGTTCTGTTTCAAAATAGAATCTTTGTGAAACCACAATAGAGTGGTAGTTCATGCTTGAGTTTTGGAAATGCTAAATTGGCATTTAAGTTGGTTTTGATGAGCCGGTGTTCTGTTTCTTGACATGTCGAGGACGCTTTGGGAATGGAAAAAAATTTAGCTACATTAATAAATGCCTTATATATGTGTTTTTGGCCATAAAGATTATATTTCAAGATAGAATCTCTATATAACCATTGTAGCATGGTAGTTTTTCATGCGTGAGCCTTGAAAATGCTAAATTGAAAAGTTTAGTTGCTTTTGACAAGCCTGTGTCTGTTTACTGAAATGTTGAGGTGGGTTTGCTGTGGAAAAATGTTAGCTACATTAGTTATGCCTTGTGTGTGTGCGCGCACGTGTGTGCATTTCTGGGCATAAAGATAATTTATTTCCAAATAGCATCTTTGTGAAACCATGATTGAATGCTAGTTGTTTCTTTTGCATGGTATTTTGTTAGCTATAGATAAGTGCGGCCGAAACTTGATAGTGTTAAACTCAATTTGTAACTCGGTTTTGATGAGCCTGTGATCTATATGATGAAATGTTCAGCTGGGTTTGATTATGGAAAAATGGTTGCTGCATTAGTTGATGCCTTCTGTATGTGTTTCTAGGCATAAGGATATTCTATTTCCAAATAGAATCTTCTTGAAACCCTGGTAGAATGGTGGTTGGTTGTTTCATTTGTATAGTCTTTTGTCATCCAAATGTGCCTCTGGGTATTGACAATTCTAAATTGATATATTTGAGGATGTTTATAAGTCTCGGCTGCACTTTTTGTTTGTGTATGGTAGAAGCACCTTGGATAAACGAAATTTTTTTGTTGGCCCTGGACAGTACGCTGTTCTGCTAAATATACCTGTCTTCTAACTCAAGTGAGGAAGATAATTACAGTATGTTATAACTGGCAACAAGGTTTGAGCTTGCTAATAATAAATTACAAGGCAAAGGCATTATCATCATCATTAGTATTTGAAAATGGCTGGTAACACTAAATTATATAAATGTGAAAGAAGATGTACAAGAGTGTATACAATGAAGCTCTTAAAAAAGGCCCTCTATACAATACACCAAGATGGTGTCCCAAGAGTGTTTACAATGATGCTCTCAGAAAGGCCATCTATACAATACACCGAGATGGTGTCCCACTCAGTCTCTCTTTAATAAAGCAAAAAAGGAGAAATTACCAATAAGCTTATTATAAAAGACCCTCACCTACTCCCTCACTTCATTACAAACAAAATCCATCACTATATCCCAATTCAAAGCCTCCTGTTTGAAGATCCTTGTATTCCTCATCGCCCCATACATCCCCAATTGTGGCATGCAGGATCAACCACCAAATTATGCAATTACCCTAGGAGCCATCAAGGAGGGCCACTACTGAAGGAGAGATTTCCCTAGCGAAGTTGCACCCCACAATAAGTTGGTGAGAGACTCATCCTCTTTCCCGCACAAGCCACATAAGGAGGGCACATCACAGGCAAAGTGGGTCAGAGGTAGGAAGCCTACGAAGAGAAATCCTCCATATTAAGGCAAATGCATTACTGATTCTATTACTTTTCAAGTTTAGTGAGGGGGAACCTTGGTTCCACGGTAATGTTGAACCATTGTGATTGGTCATGGGTTCAAAACCATAAATGGCTTTTCTATAGAAAGCAAGGTTAGGAGAATACAGTTGACCCTCCTCAAATCCCACCACTGTTGGAGCATCATGGCACTCTGCTGCCTTTACTTTTTTCTTTCTTCTCCTCTTCAATTTTACTGAAGGAAAAGAATGCTCTGCTACAGATATTATATCATGCCAATGATGCCATCCATGCCAAATTCATAGATTGGCAAGGTATATCTTGCGCAATGTAGGTCCTTAGTTACTGTTTGCAATTGGAATGAGGTTCTTGGTGACTCTTTTACAAAGGAAAGACCTCCAGAGAACAAGTTTAATAATAGTAAAAACAAACTTTCATTTACAGAGAGTCAACTTTTGCTGTCTATCATAAAATATATCTAAGACCTGTTTTGTGTCACGTGCTTTTATGTTTTTCTATTATTTTTCTGTTTACTTTGTGACTTTGCAGCTTGAAAGTGAAAGAACTCTTGATACTTATTTTATAGAGAAGCTAAAATTCCATGAACAACTTTGATGTTGAAGTGCCCAGATCAGCAAATGTTTCCTAGCACTCGTCATATGGTTCACTTTCTTGAGCTTATCTCTATTGTAGCTGAGCTAGTTAGTCTAACCAAAGGTACCTTCAGTTAATTCAGTTCAAAAGCAAAGTACATGGAAAGGGATTTAAGTAACGATATTACTTTTGAAATCAGGTATGTTAAAAGTCACCTGTAACGCACACCATTCCACATCCAAGAGAGATTTGTCTTTACTTTTCATTTCTTTTGAAGTAATCCACTACATGATTTGGATTAAATGCATGCAGAACATCATGTGGAATCTAATACCCCTGAATCATGGAAGGGTGAACCACAATAAGATACAGGCAAAACAATATCCCATATTATCAGTTTCAAAGTGTTGAACCCAAAAATGCAGGATGAAAGTTGTGAGGGAGATTTCAATAATGGTATCTATTGTGTGAAACAGGAAATGATTAATATTTCTAGGTGTGAAATTGTGCATGTGTTAATCAAAGTTAGATGCTACATAATAATTTGAGGGGGAGATCTGTGCTACTGGTCGTAGATCTCTTCACTGGTACTCCAACATTTTTGTTTGTGTTTGAGAGTTGACCATAACCTAATGAAGACTCTACAAAACTATATAATCTAATGCTAACAAGCTACAACCTATTCCTGGAACTTTGTCTGATTCCAGTTCCAGGACCCTAAGCATTGTATTGGGTATAATCCTTATTCTGCTTTGTGAGTTGCAGTATTGCTTCTTGGCCTCGAAAGATGGTTGCAGTTCTGGCACAGGTAGAGCTTTTTAGTTGTAAATGACTGACTGTTCTAATCTTTTAACCTTGGTTGCATAGGAGCAAGTCAGAAAGATTGAGAAATAGAACTATCGGATTTGATTGGTACTCAATAGCCATGAGATGATCATGTCAGGGTGATCCTTTTGTCAACGGATGCTCCTATTACACTCGTAGTCTCTGAAGGATGATAACCAACTATGTAGCATCTAATTGTAAGTATTTCAAATCCTGGAGCACTTTTGTGTTTAAAGCCATGAAGGCAAAACCATGTAGTTTGGATTATGCAGATCATATATGAATGATCAGCATTAAAAAAATTGATGGTGTTACACCGTAGCAGTGTCAGTGTTTATAGATGGTGTGATTCCTATGATATATTTCTGGCAAGGTCCTGCTATCCAGTGGATAAATTAGATGTCTTATGTTGGAGCGGTTGGCACAAAAATTCACTCTATTTCTGTCTTTTTTCTTTCACTTCTCAAGTTGATCTGATACTCTCTGTGCATCTATAATATTGTCACCAAGGACTGCAGGTGGAATTTGAACCTAACAAATGCCCAACCCTCTACCAGTTCCTTTTTTGGATTAACAAATTGTTATATGTATGGTTTTGTTCATGTTCCCACTTAAGGTTGTTCAGTTCTTATCTGTGAACTCAAGTGCTTCATTGTCGATCCAAACCATAAAAGAATATCAGTAACGAAAGGTCTTTATATTTGCATGTATGCAAATGGTTGTACAAGATGTTCAAGAAATGTTTTGCCTGTCATCTTCTCTTTTCTTCTGACCCAGCTTCAGGGCAGTAACTAACTTGCTACAAATAAACCAGTAATTTTCCTTATAGATGCTCCAAGAGCTGAAACTGGTGTAAATTTTTTTATTACCTTGTTTTAGAGAACTTGCTGATTCATTGGTCCCACTAACCGCGGAAAGCAACGCAAAGCAGAACATTATTGGATTTATGTATGCATATTTGTGTATATATGTTGTTTCATTTAATATAAAATATTATCAAACACTGTAAACCGCTGCATTTTATGGTATTTTACATGAAACCAAATGATCCCTGGTCCATTTTATCTGATGAGATTTTCTCCTAGAACAGTGAGCATTTACTTTTGACTGTGAATTGAGTTCTGATTGTTTCTTTGGCATATAAAGGTTAATTGGTTGTCATTTGAGCCTCGATATTCCTTTTGCTCCAAATCTGTGTTACCCTCCAGGTACAGTAGGTTGTACAATGTCGAAAATCGAGCTGCTTGAATTGGATTTTGGGTTGCTTTAGATTCCAGCTATGTTCCATAGTGAATTGATGTCATGCCACTGTTATCTTAAGGTAAAAAAGGATATGTAAAAAATGTTATTGCCGGAGAAAGAACAAGGGTTTATTTCTTTCTTCCACTGTTAAATTGCAGTGACCAGCATAATAAGGTATGCAGAATATCTCTTTTTATCCTCCTTTTGAAGTATGTAGCATTTCTTGTTTCTCTAAATGATGTACCAATTAAGAAAATGCAATTCAATTCCTTTTGAAGTATGTAGCATTTCTTGTTTCTCTAAATGATGCACCAATTAAGAAAATGCAATTCAATTCCTTAAATTCTCACCATCATCCACTCCACAATTGCCATATCTTGCTGCATGTAATGGTGATGCATGATTCCATGGCATTTTTTTTGGGCTCCCGACTCACATGTTTCTGTAGCCTTCATTCTGACAGTTAACATGGGCCATACTAGTTTCAAGGATCCATCCTGGAAATGTAGAGCAGAAGCCTTCACTGGTAGAGATGGGAAAGTTGTGGTAGCCCTAGGGTTAATGAGGGACACTCTCTATCTAGATCTGATTATGGAGGGTGACACAGGAGAAATTCCCTGAGAGCCATGTCACCCATGTGTGTGTTGGAATTGGATTTCATGGTAGATATTTCCTTGTATTGACTCATGCTAGCATGCAATCTTCGGGAAAATTTTGTAGTATGTTACTCAGTATGCTTCTTTGTAGTCATTTATTTCTTGTCAATAAAATTTGCTTACACCATATTTTTTTCCTGCCATTATCCATTGTTTCAATGACTGAGAGGATGAGTCCACTTATATGAGACTCTGTAGGTGTGCTTTTGAATATCATAGATACTTATATTACTGTCCGCTTTTGAATATCAAAGATTCTTGTATTACTGTCCACTTTCTTATAGATGTGTATGTAACATAACAGGCACATGAGGTTGAATTTCCAAAGTTTGGCATAAGACTACAACAGACAGTTTCTCACGCCCTCGATACATGTGCAATGTACCCCTTTCTTTTCTTCAGCTTTCACTAGTCAGGTCTCCGGTGCTGTTAGGGAAACAAGAAAATTAGCTATTTGCTAACATGCTCGCTGATCAGAGCAATGGCTCTGAACCATTAAGTTCTTACCTATACACCAAATTAAAAAGATATCTATGCTCTAATCTACTACTAAACTGTTTTATTGTGACATTAAGTAGGAGTAAATGGAGTGCAGCCACATGTATTTTTTGCTTCCACAAGTTTTTTTCTTTTATGGGTGTAAACTTAAAACTCAATTTGTGGTCCCGTCCTAATACCAAAATTGAAGTCAATCCAATTATTTTCTCCATTGGTCGACAATGTGCATTTTGAGAAGGGATGGCATGTTTAAATGATTGGTAAGGAGTTCTTTCACTAAGTTTCTAGTGTTGGCTGCCTTTACAATTGTTTACCCTAAGCATTTTAATTGGGACTAATTGTGCTATGGGTTTGATTGTCCACTGCATAATATTGCATTTTTCAAGTGGTCACAATAAATTGGCCCTTATCTGTTTAGTGTTTGGGCCTAAGAAGACCCGAGTTTCTGATTGTCCGTAGCTATTCTCGTACATTTAAATCAATAGCATTGCATACAAGTTGCTTATCATATTGCGTACTTGTGTTTGTTTTAGCATTTAACATCTTTAGTATTGTATTTTGTTAGTAGTCATTTCTAATTTTATTTTTAAAAATAGTATCAATAAAACTTAAGCTCAAATTGATTTTACTTACATGAAACAATGTAAAAAAAATCTTTTTTAAAATTGCAAATTTTAAAATGGCTGAAATAAAATATCCGGCTTTAAAATTGTTGGTAAGAAAATTCTTGATTTGGTATTAGGTAATTTTGGACTAAGAATGAAAATTATATAGAAAGATACTAATTTAAACCCAATAATTTGTGATACTTTGAACTTCTAATTTTAATTTATTATTTAAAAACATAGTATTACAATGACTATAATTGGATAAAATAGATGCCACGAGTTAATAGTATTTTGAAAACATTGCAAGATATTTTATAACATATCAAGTAGAAGAGAATATCATTTTATGATAATTTATAATAATTTATAGCATTTTATGGCACGCTGAATGGCCACATAGTTTTTATGGTGAATTGACGGTGAGAGTCATCTTAACAATATTTTGTATCACTTTTGATATTTCTATAACTTCAATAAAAAACCTAAACATTTGTATCATATAAAAGGTTAAATTGACACGATATCAAATTGGGTTTTTTGCATATATATTAAAAAATATCATATTTACATTTATACTCCCAACTCTCACATATCGTCATTAATACTCTTAAAATCTTCAAAATATTACATTTATACTCTTCTGTCAAAATAATGTGAATTTCAACAAAATATGTCAAAAAGATTTCATAAATCATGATAACATCACAGGTGTCATGGTACATATGCAAAATTTTAGTGAATTAAGGGGTATATATGCACAATATTGGTGAATCTAAAGATATTTATGCAATGAATTTCAACGAAATATATCAAAAAGATTTCACAAATCATGATAAGGTCGGAGGTGTCGTGGTACATAAGTAAAATTTTAGTGAATTAAGGGGGATACATGTACAATATTGGTGAGTTTAATGATACCTATGCAAAATCCTCAAAGGGAGGGATATAAGTGCAATCTTTCTGAAGATTTCAGAGCTATTAATGACAATATATGAGAGTTGGAGGTACAGATGCAAATATGATGTCTTTTAGGGATATATGTATGTCTTGTTTGATACTCCAACCAAACAGGACGTAAGGTTCCACTTTAGACATAATTTTATGTACAAATGAAATTATTTAGGAGTTTGTGGCAGAAACAGCAACTTAACTCGGAAGTGACACGAATATACTATAACCTGAAAAATTATGTGAGACTACCCCACAATCAGCCACATTTAAGACTTAGCCCTCTTAATCTCAATAACTACTTTTAACTCTGTGTTTATTTGAAAATCTCTTTTAAGGGGATTTTCCAAAATCTTGAAGGGGATTATTCTTGCTTTGTTGAGAGGTGGGTTTCGAAATAAATTTATAGGATGCATAAAAATTAAATAGATCGCACATGACAGTATGCAATAATTTATTGACTGTAAAATCAAGATGTCATTTACAGGGTCATGTGAGCCAGAATAGCACCAAATCAGAGAAACATGCATGGGAATAAACATGCAAAATATATGAAAGGAAAGATCAGTAAACTTGTCAGCCGAAACGCCCATAGAACTTTTCCTAGAGAAGATATCACCCCTAGAATAATGGTGCGATGGAGTGTTGCGATCTTCTCCTAAAATATGATGGTCTTAGCAACTCTATAGATGCACTTCTCGTGAGATCACACCTTGAGAACAATCTTACAAACCAGACTCCTTTTTCTACTATTTTGAGAGAGAGAGAGAGAGAGAGAGAGATCCCGTCCGCCTTTTTATCTCTTGGACACCCCTTCTAAAGAGGCGTTTCCAAGATAGACGAACACGTCCGTACGCGCACGTTCTTAACGTCTCCACATTGAGGTCTAGTTCACAAGATACTCATCCTCCAAGTAAGCTTGTCATGGGCTAGAAAGTTGGGGCCAAACCTGTGTGCATGTGTGTTGGATAGCACGGCTTTCACTTGTCCTATAAAACAAGTTACTATGGAGCCTAGCGCCCCTCACATGCCTTTGTAGTGTCATAATGGGACCTAACGTGCGTTGACGTCCGCGCACATGCGCGTCTCTTTAAAAAAATAATAATTCCATCTTAAATTTTGAGGAACATATATACATTTTGGAGAGTATATACACGCTCTCGAGAGCATGTGCAAGGTTTGGGGAGCATATTCACAATGAACATGCTCCTCAGATTTTGTACATGCTCTCGAGAGTATGTAAATGTTATGGGGAGCATATGTTCTCCAAATCTTGTACATTCTCTCGAGAGCGTGTATATGTTCTCTAAAGTGCGTATATGTTCCTCAAAATCCAGGACAAAAGTAAATTTCTTTTCTTTTTTAGGGGCGTCCATGTGCGCTGACGTCAGTGTGCGTCAAGCACCATTATAATGTTGCAGGAGGGCATGTGGGAGGCGCTACGTGGCGTTTCATGGTTAGAGGGCGCATTGCAAGTCGTGTAGCAAGTATTTTACAAAAGTTGTAAACCCAACAAACAAATGTTAGATTTCCGCTATTGGATCAAAGACTTGCACACACGAAAACATAGAATTTTTACTCACATTTTCTCTTTTTTTTTTCAACGCCGGGGACAATATCTAAATATCCCGTATGTTTAAAAGTGTACTGATCGGCAAGATAAATAGGGGTTGGTTTGACATGTAACGGTCAAATAAAGGAGGAAAGGAATAAAGATGGCATCATCTACTTAGGGCTGCAAAGGAACCAATATGTTCGATGAACAGCTCATAACACTGTTCGAATTATAGCTTGACTCGGTTTGTTTATTAAGCTGAATAAACATGTTTGGAAAAAAAAAAAAGAGCTCGATTCATTAAATGAATCAAGTTTGAACATGGACAAGCTCGATTTATGTTTGTGAATAAGCTCGTTTAAATATTCATTAAGAACTCATTTTAATATTCATCAAGTTCTCGTTTACACTTTATATACTCATTAAGTGCCCATTTATCTTTTACATACTCATTAAGAGCCCATTTAAGTACTCATTAATACATCTTTTAAGTATTCATGTCGTTATTTTATTAATATAAACTTAGTTAATAGGATAGTTAATGTCTTATAGAATTTTCTATCAAATAATTAAACAAACAACTTGGTACTCACCAAAGTTTGACTTGAGTGTATAAATTTAAAATTAAAAAAAATTGAACTAAACTTGTGATAGACTCATTGGATTTGCGAGCCATTCGATATTTGGCTCAAGCTTGTTTAATATTTAAATAAGCCAAACTTAGACAACCGTCATAGATACTTGACTCGAACTCGACTAAAATTAATCGAACCAAATTTTCGGCTTGACTTGATTCGTTTGCACACCTATTCCCAAATAAAGATGTCATCACGTAAGGCTTCTAATACGCCTTGGTTTAGTTTTTATGACACTATCACCTCCTTTTCACACTCCTAGCACGTCAACACAAGATGAGATCATTGAGAACTCTTTTTTTGGACCTTTCTATGCTCTCGCTCATATAAAGATGAAATTATACTTGCCTTCTTTTTAAAACAAATTATCCATCTGCTATCATCTTCATAAGAGAAGGAACGTAGAAAGGTCCATAGAATCTCATCCCCTCGACCACATGGTTAGACCCAACTGGTCATACCAATTCGTTAGAGAAACTCAAACCTCCCCCGAAAATAGCAAACAATAATAATAAAAAGATTAAATCGGAACAAAATCGGGCCAAATCTATCAAAATGGGAAAGAATCGGCACCAACCACACTCTGATCAATAGATCCATGCCAATCCAACTCTATCCAACCTTAGGACTAGAATTCCAGTCTCCTCAAAGACAATCCTACTCCCTATCCGCAGGTCACGGAAGCCCCCCATTTGAATGCTATTATGTCACATTTTTTTTTCTTTATTTGTATATATTTATTTTTTATTTTCTTAAACACACACAATTAAAAACCCAAACTAGATCGAAGAAATTTAGCCAATGTGACCCAAGCTGGATCAGATGTAGGCTTACCATCCTGTTCTGCCTTGCCCCAACACACGCACACACTTCATAGATCTAAATTGATGACTAGATTGATCGCTTATTAGCTTTTGTATGCTATGCCCTTATTAATTCTAATACTATAACGCGTACACCTTGGGGTGACAGTTCTACCTCTCCCACTCCGTCGGGAGACGAGGGTTCGAGCCAGGGCTTTCGCAGTCGATATAACGAAATGCCTCCCGCCCCCACATTCGCCTACTGCTGGCGGATGGGTCGTCCTTGTGACAGTTATCCCTCACGAAAAATGCGAAAATCTTTCCTACCGAGCAGAAATCACCGGTCTTAAGCCGGACTCGTTCTCCCGACCTCTGGGTTGGAAGCCACAGTCCCCATCCACTGGGCCACCGGACTTCAGAAAAGAAGATCTATATTGGGACAAACTTTTAAGCCTACCCCTCTTCCTATTCCAGAAGAGAGGGGCTCCTCTCATTGCAGCCTCTACACGGATGCAAAAGTTCCTGGGCTTCCTCGCCTGCTAAACAGGTGCAGTTATATCATACACCCACCATTCTTGGTAAAATCCACCCATCATTTTGAGGGAAAGTGACCCCAAATTTTGCCTTGCTGCGGTCCCTACAAAATCATAAAAAACACTGAAAACAGAATATAAGGATTGGGCAGAAAAACAGCTTTTGTATTGCAGAGAGAAAAGTTTCAACATAGAATCCAAATACATCATTGTTCAACTGTATGATTATTTACCTTTGCTGCAAAGAGCGCAAAACACCTCTTTGAATTTCCCCTTTAGGGTAAATGAAAAGAAAAATAAGAATGTGCATAAAATACCCTATACCACAACAATTACCCTGGCCAAATGTATTCTACAAATTGAGAATATTTCGTGTATACACTGTCAAAAGCTTTAGTCATATGTAATACAAATTTAGCTTGAACTGATCAAAACAAATGACAGTTTTCTACATATATAGCTCCACTGTGCCTTAAGTATCATATTTTGAAAAAGTGTGTCATCAGGAGCCATTCAATGTTTTCAATGGGTGGTTCCTTTTAAAAATAAAAGTACCTCAGGAAGACTCAGGGTTAGAAACTCCAGAAAGCATTGAAGTACTATTAAAGAAAGCTGTCAGATGAAAACAGCGAATGGCTCCTCATGGTTGTAGTGTACAACACTACATGTTTTACACTAGTATTCTTCTTCAAGGATTATGTTCATCTATTATTCTTCTCTGAGCCCCGAAAACTGCAATAATGTCATCTGAAATCAGATCTTAACTCACTCTTAACACTAGAGAAAAGATCCTCCTCATCTCATCAACAATATTACCAACAACTTTGGAAGTGGCCCTCCAAGCAATGTGCTCATCAGGTCTGACAAGGATGGCACCATCACTCCTTATCCGACAAGTATCCCACCATGATAGTGAGGACGATAAAGGCTTGACTTCCTCTACATCTACATAATTGTTCCATGGCATAAAAGCCACTTCACTTCCAATTGAATGTTTACCAAGTGAACCATGTGGCCACATAACACAAACCCTCAGGAAT
Source organism: Zantedeschia hybrid cultivar (assembly GCA_030544215.1). NCBI lineage: Eukaryota > Viridiplantae > Streptophyta > Magnoliopsida > Alismatales > Araceae > Zantedeschia > Zantedeschia hybrid cultivar. The sequence goes on from JARZZO010000014.1 coordinate 70,360,522, forward strand.
ACACTGAATTCTTCTGCCACCTTGAAAGCAGCATGTGCTAAGTCATAGGACTCTTTTTTGGGGGCTATGATAAGAAGGAATTCAACTTTGTCCCCAGGTACAAGGTCCAAGGTAGAGACAGTGTCCTGTAAATAAGTCAAGTATTAGCCAGGAAATAGAACCCAGAAGAAGAGAATAAACTTCATCCAAGAATCACAGACCTTTTCTCCTGATGCTTTCAATGGCCTCACATGCATATGCGGCAAGCGTGATCCAGGTTTTGAAGAGGGAATATATTCTCTCGACTCTCTTCTACACCTGTCCACCATTTCTGCCATGCCTTCTGTTCTATCAGTGAGATCCTGAACCAGAGCTCCTTCAAGGTACCTAATGTCAACGTCAAGATATGCAATACATGACCAGATTGTGGAATCATTGCATAAATAAGAAACATGTTCTCTACAGTTCTTTAGGATCTTTGACTTACATCTGATTTCACATAGAATGAAAGAACTTGCATATTTTCAATCATCTTCTTCTCTTACATCTGATTTCACATAGAATGAAAGAACTTGCATATTTTCAATCATCTTCTTCTCTTCTGATATCATTATAGATAATCATTACTGTCTGCCTGGAGGAATCCATGAAAAGAGAATTCCACATGCTGGGGAAGTGAAAGGTGACCTTTATAATCAATCATTACATCAATGCATGACTCAACTTTAATCTGAAACCAAAACAAACCTTTCTTTGTTCACCTAGAAAGGAAAACCCTAAACAAAAACCACCCACATGGAATGTTTCATTGTTCATCTTGAAAGTTCGGGAGTCAAGGACTCACAACATCCAGAATCAATTCTCCTTTCTTTAAAAGAAGAAGTTTTAACACATTTAAAAATCTTCATGCCATATTCAACATACACCTACACACGTTACATTATAAGCAAATAGTGATGTGATCACCTTCACTCAGCTAGGTTTCTTCATACCAGCAAATGTTGGTCAATTTCCTAAGCTTTAGTATTTAGTATTTCCTGATTTCTTTTAAATATTGTTAGATTTTTATTTTATTTGTAAGGTTTTTCCACAACCAGAGACATCAAAACAAGCTTAAACTAGAGTTACAGCTTACCAGTTAGAGCCAGTCCAATGGATATCAACACCAAATGTAAACCTTACATCTAAATTAGATAAAACCATGTCTGCTCCAATTGAAGGGAAAGTCAAGCTTTAGACTATTAATGCAACACAGTACAGACCTGAAACCTAGATCTTCAGCAGGGAATTGGAGTTGAAGACTCTTTCCTTCATTTAAAATACACCTCAGTTTGGCAAGCCTTGAAGCTGCTAGAGGGTTGCTTTCATTCAGAAAACTGTCTGAAACCTGGGCACGTCCTATGGCAAAAATTCCTTCCAGAGCTGCCTTCCGCACTGTTGTGGGTAGAAGAGAACAAATGCTACTGTTGATTGCTTGATGAACTGTGAGAGGAAACTAGGTTATGCCCATGTAAGGAGAAATAAAAAGGTTTGATAATCACTAGTATTCCAAGTGTATACAAGGCTGACAGTGAAAAATGCAATTTTTTCTTGTTCAACCTGTGTTTGCAACAGTAGGGTCAAGGCCAAGTGTGGCAGGGATTGACATGGCTGCCTTAAAGTTTTGAATGCTAAGTGCTGTATTGAACAATGCAATCTGAAAGCAGGCAAACTTAAATATCAGATACTTTGCCAATGAGGCGGGGAAAAGAAGAGGGAGCATCAGAATGATAGTGTACCGGTCTACGTTCCATTTCATAGGTTTGGAGAATAAAAGTTGAAGATATACCCTTTAGGAGAGAAGCAACTTTCCAGGCGAGATTATGCGCATCTTGAATGCCAGTATTCATCCCTGTTTGATAAGATTCAAGTTTTTGCATATATACCCTTCATAAATGAGAAACTTCATGTCTAACCTTTCTGGAAAAACATTTGCTTAAATACGACAGTGAAAGCATCTTGTGACATTTATGATGATATTCTCATCCATAAAACACCCAATGATCAATAAACTGGACAACAAAGGAATGTTCTCGCCACATCCAGCTAGTTTATGATGGAACTCAGCTGCAGGGATATAACCGTGAAACCTTTTACATCGTGAACAGATCAAATGAGCCCTGGGGCTCATCTAACTTAGATGAGCCCCCTCTCAAAATCCTCTTCTTTTCATGTTTGAAAAAATAATAAAATTCATCAATAATTTTTAAATATTCATATAGGTCCCTTAGGGTTGTTCTCATCCCCTGGCCTTTAATTTTCACCGTCTGATCTTGACGATCAATCCTAGCCATCTAATTGGGTAGGTATGAAAAATCAACATCTAAAAATGTTGAAAAATAGTAAAAAAAATAGAAAATTCCTCAGATTAGTCCCCTGAGATTTTAGTTTTGATCTCAAACAACGACGCATTTGATTGGACGGCTATGGTTAAATTTTTCGATCCATCGGTGAAAATTAAATCTCAAGGTGTCGAAACTAAGATAGATGGGGATATTTGAATATTTTAAAAACTTTAATCATTTTTATTTATTTTTTAATATGAGAATGTGGGTGTTTCGAAGGGGAGCTCATCTAAGTTAGATAAACCCTAGGGCTCATTATAGCCGGCCCCTATATGTACACATGAGAAAAAAAACCACAATACATTTATCAGCCAACTGCAGGAAGAAATCTGAACTAAAAGTATTTGAAACATCTCACGTAATATTGAACCTTTGCTGGCTAAATTAGAGAAGACCAGAAACCATTTAGCGGGCACATGTGCTTGCAGGTTAGGACCATAGAGACATGGCTGATAAATATCAGAAAATTGTTCAGAGATACTCCTTGGACAAAGTCTCAAGGTTTTGCTAGAATGAGACAGTCTGCGGAACTTCTGGCCACTTAGATACAGGTCTAATGCTCCCATATTTAGGTTCTGGTAACCCCTGCTGTTCCAATAACTAAAGCAATCATGATTTCTCTCAGTGAATTGATATGTAAAATGAAAATAGACTCAAAACAATTTCCACATTTAGATGGATAAACTTTTATTTATACACATCTGAAAATAAAAATACTAATGAATCTCCTATCATAGGAACTGAGAGAGTAATGCAAACTTTATATGAAGCAAAATTAGAACAGGATTAGACTATAGCTTCCAGATTTCATCAATGCACAGTGTGCTTAAATTACAAACTACAGGCAAATTGATATTGTCGCTAAGTTGTATATTAAATCCAAGAGGCTAAGAAAAATGACAACAATTATAGAAAGAGATATCTCATCTACGGTGACTGACTATCTCAGTGGGAAATCCAGGCAACAATAGGTGCAAAAGAGGATTCTCTTGCACCTAAAAGTTGGTTTCAATAAATGACTCACCAAAGCCACCAGCCGGGGGAAAACGATGAGCAGCATCACCAACAAGAATTACTTGGTTATCACATGCAACAAACTTCTCAGCAACCTCAGCATGCATCACCCATGGCTTTATGTCCACAATTTGGATATCTACTAGCTTCCGGCCGACCAATTTGTTAATTATTCCTTCACATACCTGCAGAATGTAAGACAACTACACAGATGACAACTAGGCATTGTTTATGTGCATCATTGCAGAAGAGAAGCATGGCGGTTCAGCTTTCTACATACAGTGAGAATTGCAGACATCAGGTGATCAGGGTCATCCAATCGGTGTACAAAAATTACAAATACAAATAAGCTGGACTGGTTCTTAAATGGCAGAGTGGTAAATATGTTGAAATTCACAGAAGCATCTTAGATAACAAAACATGGGAAGAAAAGAGAAGTAGTGGAGGGGCTTGAGCTTCCTACTGGATATTATCTTTAGCAAATGCTAAAATAAGATGTTCCAACCTTGAAGTATGATGATCAAGGATTCCACTAATTCAAGTTCTGAGCATATGACCCTCTAACTTGCCCTCCAATATTGTATAAGTGCGGAAACATACTTATGATGCTTCATGAACTGAGGGCTCACATTTACATATCATTCTTTTTTTCATGAAAGGACACTATACCTATCAACCTTGATTACAATAAATAAGAGAACTAAATAACAATAATCGGCATTAGGAAAACTTGTATTTCTTAAATTACCCTTGAGCTGAAATCCTCAAGATTCTGCTGTGGAGGATAGAATGGCACCTACAAGAAATGGAGAAAAAGAGAAAAAGGAGAGTCAGTAGTTTAATTTGAAAAAAGAGATAGAAGCCAAAGTGAATGAAGTAACTGCCAGCACATATACAGTGAATTCACATCACAAAATCTTCAGACTTTACTCAAAATCAGAAATATGAAGCCAGTGCCTTATATAATTAATCTGCAAGCCGTGCCCTACCTGCAGCACAAATTCCCCCTGGCTGAGATCATGAGCAACAAGAACCCCAATAGCATCCGAATTGAATATAAAAAATAGCATGCCAGGTCTCTCATGAAGAAGGTATTGTCCAAGATCTCTGCTTAAGAAATGAACACTGACCAGCTTTTGCAAGTCCCTTTCACCTTTCATTTCTACACCCACCAATTTTCTAACTGTACTCCTTGCACCATCTGACCCAATAAGGACCTTGCAACAAATATTTCTTTCCAACAATTTTCCATCTTTGAGAAATGAAGTCCCCACCCTCACACCCTGTGCAAGAGGATTGATGGAAATGCACTCATGTCCCATTAAGATCTTATTTTCAAACACTATATCATGTTTTACACCTAACCCATTGGGCGTACAAACATGAAATCCAAGATTCTCTAACTTCTTCAGTAGAAGACCAGTCAGTTTGTATTGTGAGAAGTGAGCAACAGATACTGGGCTAACTAATTTTTCAAAATCTGAAGAGAAGAAACAAAGGGTGAGCACCCAACAGATGAACAGAACAGTTTTCAAAACTAAAACAGTTTGCCTGTAAAGATAATCAGTACCTTGAGGCTGCATGTGATCTACAGAGCCAAGGATAGTGCCAGACAATGAAGTGCAATAAACAAATTTTCTCCACAGATCCATTGGGGGCTGCAGTCTCTGGATATCATCTGCGAGACCATCCAATTTGCGGAACAGCTACAAGGAGCATTGGATCAAAACATAAGCACAGAAGTGTTATAGAAAGCCTTTTATGGTGACTCTTTCTAGTTTGTTGTCAATATAAGTTTCTATGCATAATCAGTTACAGACAAAATAATTTCAATCCTAAACAAAGAACCTTGGATAGTGACAAACTTATCTATCAGACGATAGAACAAAGCACAATGAAACAAAATTCAGTATATTTATCTATGCTAACTTAATTGTGAAAGTTTGAATGGACTTAATCAGAGGAAATAGAAAAAGGAGAACCTCCATGGATCGATTATTAATGAAATGAGCTTGTGGGTGTTGAGAGAATCCGATGCTTTTCTCTATAATGGCACACTTGACACCTACAACATATATTCAGAAGTCAATCCAGCATTACATCCACATGTAACCAAATACTTGCAGATTTTGACTGCTCATTCCTTTGGCAGAAAACAATAAAAAAAGATTAACAAACAAATAGTAGATAATGAATAAAAATCATGTTCTAATGGTGTACCCAACATACAAAAGAAAACACGAGTAAGAGTACTGAAGTAGTTGTTCAAGGGTCAGTCATAAAAATTGACAAAGTTTGAAATTGAGGAAGTCCAATTGTGATTGTGTAGCACTTTTCATGGAGGGAATGAGAACAACATGACCATTTTGCGATGACAAGGAGGAACCTATGCTTCATTTTTTTGTTGGATGCTCCTTGACTCAGTCTAGTTGGAAGAAAAATTCAGCCAACACACAAGTTTGATGGACTATTAATGATTTGGAGAAGCTCTTCAGAGAATGGAAAAGACAACTGGCGGCCAGAGAAGACAGGAGAATGTGGTGGCTGATTTTGCATGCAACAGGTTGGGCAATTTGGGGAGAAAGAAAGAACATGATATCCATTGGTTTTTGGCCAGGTTCACGAGGTACACTTTGGATAGGACTTGGAGTGGGATGTACTTTTGGGAGAGATTTTGGCAGTAGCACCATGATGGTAGACAAACCCTAATGTATCAGTATTTGGGTCACTTTTTTTAATAGATGGTCTATTTTTTTGGATGAACTATGCTTCTATGCTTCTATTCTTTTTTCCTTTTTCTTGCATAGAGGATAAGAATAACATGTTTTCACAGATTGCATCCTGTGCAAAATATTTATTTATTTATGTTTTGATTTTTATGTTAATGGTCTAGTTTCCCACCCTTAAAGGAATAAAGACAGGAGATTCATGTGTCGTAGGAACCTGGAGTGAGTTCCTCTGGGGAGTAACTTGGAACAGGTCTGTGGATCCTTGAATTGGACCTCTCCCCACCGGTATTAGTCAGTCGTAGGTGAATCAGTCTGACAACCAAACACCCTTGATTAAATTCTTGACAATACTAGGATTTCTTAGTCACGAAGTGGTGAGGACACTAGAGCGCAAGTTTGATTTGACCCGGGTGCCCTTGTGACTCGGGGACACACCAGAGGATGCCTGATGCATAGGATTTTAGACAATGAGTCCATAGGTATTCTAGTTGGCCCATTTGGAGCCCATTTAGTCACTTTTTCATTTCTAAGGATTTGTAGATGCGATTTTCATGGTAATTATCTAGTTAGGGGTATTTTAGTCTATGGTTGGCTTAGGGAGTTGAGTTGAAGTCGGATTAATCCCTTTTCTTCTATAGATAAGATGTAGAGCTCTCTTTTTAATCAATGATGTTTATTTGCACAAAATCTAGGTCCTCATCATTAGCCATGCATGATATGGAAAAAGTAGAATCATTCATATCCATATCCAACTTAAACAAACCATTAGACAACAAAGTATGTTCCATACAAAACATCACTCAAATAGATGTCAAGGCCACTGCTGACAAAAACACGAGAAAAGCCTAAAGATAACAACAATAAAACTAATAATAGATCACGTTGAACTCTTGGCACATGGAGTACGTCGTGTAGTATTAACAAGTGCCCAATTTTTAGTCTGCTGGTATACACCAACTCCAAAAACCTCCCCACTAGAGCCGTTGCCCATGTACATTTTTTGTGTGCCTCTTAGAACTCAATAATAATCTACATACCTCGCTCGATCTTGCATCAAGTTCTTAGTTGCTCTCGAATCCACAATCCACTCAGGATATTTCGAGTGACTAGCAGATGAGAACAAACATGTATAGAAAGAGAGAGCTTGGGTTTAGGGATACTTTTTTCAGCTCGGTGCATTCATGAGTGAAACGTCCCATCTTATTGCGGTTATAACACTTGGCTTTTAAGTTGTCTCTTTTTCCACCACGTTTGCCTTTGCAGTGCTTTGGTGTTTGTCTTGCCTTAGAGCTAAATGGAATGTCCCGCTCTTTGCACTTGTTGCCCTTTCTTAGATCTTTATTGTCTTGACGTCTGCCTCCCTTGGCAACTAGGGTAGTGGTGTGGACAACCTCTTCGCGCTCTGCCTCCAACTCCACATGACGAGAAATATCAAGAATTTTTCCTGACCATATGGTCAATGAAGATAGAAGATATGATCAAGCTAGTGGCACCCTTTCCTTTATTTAATGGGAGTCTACCAATGGAAGACACCATGTACGTCGTACCAAGCGGTGGGCAAACTCCTCGTTGTCATTTTGAGATTGAAGAGGAGGCTTTTTTGTGAAAACCCATGATGATGAAGAACCTAAAACCCTAAGAGAGGCTTTCTCAACTTCATCTAGAAATGAATGGGAAGCTGCCATGCAAGATGAGATGGACTCTATGGCTAAGAATAAGGTCTAGGAGCTTGGGCACAAGACTATTGGAAACAAACGGGTTTTCAAACTTAAGCGCAAGGCAGACACATCAATTACAGATATAAAGCACGACTTGTGGTAAAGGGACATACCCAGAAGGGGGGTATAGATTTTAATGAGACATTCTCCTTGGTAGCAAGATTCACATCAATTCGTTTGATCCTAGTCACTGTCGTACAATTAGATTTGGAATTTTTCCAGATGGATGTTAAAATTGTATTTCCTAATAGAGAATTAGATGAGAAAATTTATATGTTCCAATCGGAAGGGTTTGAGGCCAAGGGACAAGAGTGCAAAGTTTGTCGTCTCAAATGTTCCATTTATGGCCTTATAAATGGTTGTCTAGACAGTAGTATTTGAGATTCTATAGAAAAAATTGTCTCATTCGATTTTGAGATAATTGAAGAAGACCACTGTGTGTAAGTTAGACGAATGGAAGAAAAGTTCATGATCTTGTCTTTGTATGTTGATGACATATTATTGGTTGGGAATGATATGAAGTTTATTAGTGTTACTAAATAGTACTTGTCTTCTATCTTTGAGATAAAAGACATAGGTGAAGCAAATTACGTGTTTGGAGTGAAAATAGTAAGGGATCATCACAAAAGGCTTCTGACTTTGTCTCAGGAGACTTATATTAATAAAATCTTTGAGGGACACTGGATGAATCACTACAAACCCATTAATACTCTACTTGATAAGAGTTTTGCCTCAAGTACAAGTCAATGCCCACAGACTGATAAGGAGAAGAATCAGATGTCTAAGTACCATATGCAATAGTTATAAAGAGTCTAGTGCAATGAAGAGGATATTCCGATATTTACGTGGAACAGCGAACCTCGCCTTATGTTACAATAGGGGTGACTTAAGGCTAAGAGGTTATAGCAAACACCAATTGGGCCAACGACAAAGATGAGAGGAAGTTCACCTTGGGCTATGTGTTCATACTAGGTGGCGTGGCTATTTCTTGGTACATCAAGAAATAAGCGTGCATCGAATTATCCACTATAGAGTCGAAATATGTGGCATGTGCAGCGGCATGCCAAGAAGCTATTGGCTTGCAGAATTTCTTGTAGCGATTGGACATAACACCTCATCTCGAGGAGAATGTGCTATTGTATGTCGCTAGCATGTCGATTTTAGCCTACGCTAAGGACCCAAAGTATCATGGGAGGACCAAACACATTGACATCAGATATAACTTCATCTAAGATATGCTCACAAGATGGTTAGTGGTTCTCTAACACATTTCTACCATTCATATGGTAACGGACCCACTAACCAAGCATATTACTAGAGAGGCTTTCTTGACCCATATTAGAACTATCAACTATGTGTTTATGTAAACTGTAATGAGAACAATATTTGTTGACATTAATATGAATATGCCTTCTCTCTATAGTGTGTTTTGATGGAATGCTAGTTTACACATCCAATGAGTATCACCATGCTTGAATTGACCATCTCACGAGTAATTCGCCTTGGTGCTAAGAAAGCAAATAAGATGAGACATTTTGTGTCTATGACACTAGGAGAGCGAGCAAGATACACATGAAATATTACTAATAATGTTGCCTCAGATGAGAGTCGGGATGAAAGTCGAGATGAGATCTCTTAAGATTAAATATAGGATTACATCCGTCCATATATCCTATATACCTTGTATGAGCCAGATGTGTGTTTTAAGACAATGTACTTAATAAGAGCGACTGTGTCATGAGACTCAAGTTACTTGCAGTGGGAGTGATTAGACTAAGATCTGTATAGTGTTGACAATGTTCAGAAGTGACACACCTACATTGGTGAAAGAACACCATAGTATGTGTCTCATACCGCATGTTTTATACTCAACCATTAGTGAAAGTGATGAATGGATCTTTGCTTCATCATTGTGTGAACTCTTGGATCGTATTACTTTGATTCCACTTGTACCCTATGTAACTTGGGAACTATGCCATGACGAGAAAGCTCGGCATCACTACTTTAGCATGCTCATTAAGACTATAGTTGATACAGTCCAGTGGGACATGTCTAAGAAAGCGACCAAGATAAATTGAATTGACATGAGAGATTGGGGAAGGCATCTAAATATTGCACCATGTTTTGTAGATCATACCTCAGGGAGCTCAATCAACTTTGTACAGATAGAGTTATGATTACATGACATTAAGATTTGACATTACTTGTTACTTATCTGAGAGATCCAGAGTGTTAATTATGTGAATATAACGTTGCCTAGAATACTACGAGACTTTTAGAGTAATATGTTCCATTAGTTTTGGTAATGACTCACTGGATCACTACTCGTCGGATTAAGAATGTTCTCGTAAGGTTGCACACTCCATTTCCTGTATGACAGAATGATTATAGCAGCCAAAAGAGATGTATGATTAATGACTACCCTTCGTGGGTAAGTAAGAGACATTACCTAATGGGCTTTGGTGCCTGCATGGGGCATTTGAAGGGTAAGGATGAGAAGGGGAGTAGGCCACATAAGAAGGCTATGTGGCCTCCCCCCCATGTTCCACCGCCTCTCTCATTCCTCTTATCTTACATACACATTAAATAGAGAAAGGGAGAGAGAAACGGGCTGCGAGCTGCTTCTACTGTTGTTGTTGCCATTGCTGCTTTTTTCCTCCTTTGATCCTCTTCCGCTTCTCGTCTCTAGCTACTCTTCAAGGCTATCACTGTAAGCCTTAGGATTAGGAGTGTGGAACTACAAGAAGAAGACTCTTGAAGCCCCTTCTCCGACCTCCGAGGTGCATATCCTCATATGAAACACACATCAAAGGTAATCTTGAACTGAGTTCTTATGCTTCCGCAGTGTTCATTATGCTGTCAAAATTGTGGGTAAAATGTATAAATCACGGCATATCGTCCAGCATAGTGCAAACAGTCCAATATACAGAACATGATCCGAAACAAATCCAGGCAAGATCCTAAAAATAAATAGACATAAGATGACATGTAATATAATAAGATATTGATGTAATATAATGACATGTAATACATGAAACTTGCCTTAGAGAAGATATTTTCCACCCCCCACTATAAGCTGGGTTGGGAACCGGCGTTCTTAATCTAGGATACAACCACCACAACAAGATTGAGGGCACACACTAACAATCCTGTAAAGCGAATGCTATCGTCTAAAACCTATGTCCCTTTTGCTTAGACAATAAATTAAAAGTGAAAGGGAGAAGAAAGCATGCACCAAACAATGGAGTGTTGTGCAATCCCAAGATTGTCGTCTGCGTTAGCAAAGAACGACAAAAGCTGGAGAGAAAGCACTTCCTTCTCCTTCTACTCTCTATTAGAACGGGTGAAGAGAAGTGTCTACAACACATCCAGATCGATGCAGAGTAGCAGCGTACAGAGGAAGAGACCGAGAAGAAAAGAGAGTAGGGTACAAGCAATTACCTCATGGTGAAACCACGATAGATAAACACTGGTTAAGAGATAGAGCAGAGGGAAGTCCCTCAGTTATATGAGACTTCAGTCTCTCCCCACCCCCCACTATCGCGTATGCAACACGTCCCTTTGGGAATGGTTACCTTGAAAGGTTTCTTCCTCTCTAAGAAAGAGTAAAATGATAGAAAATAAATCCAAAAGAAGGACCAGAGGTCTGGGTCCCACTCACACGCACATACGTGCCCAGCCCAGCCCGACATGGCACGGCGCAACAGGTGGACGTAGACGCATGTGTATGGTGTAGCATAACTCTCTCTAGTTCCATAGAACAAGATATCAAGGAACATAATAAGTTATAAGGTTCTCTTTATTCTTGTGATATCCAATATAAGACAAAATCACATACACACACAAGAAACAACTCCCTCTTTAAAACCTTGAGTTTACCCATTCTAAAATAGATGTTACCACACATCTTCTACCCTACATTCCCCCACAAACTCATGGTTTGAATAAAGGGAATACAACAGAAGAGACACATATCATACTTTTAGCAAATTACCTTTCGGGTTTAAACCTTTACCTAAGTATTCCAAATTTTATCTTCACAGAATCGAAGTGAACTAAGTCTTGAACTTGATTCTTTTAAATAAAGATCGTCATTGGAAACAACGTTATATAAGTTTTGATAGCAATCTCCAGGGTTGATGTTGTTATCGCAATGAGCCCTTTCCTGTATCATGAGTGATTTCAAGAATAACCCAATTCCTTTAACTGCGGCCCCACAGTAGCACTCATTTAGTAGGCTTCTCCAAGGATGCACTATTCCCATCCTACCTTGCCAAGCTTGAACCAATTAAGAGTATAGAACTCTTCCTTCACTTGCACTTACAGGCACTTGATTAGGACCACATGGGATAGAATCAAATACAAAGTATCTAAAAAATTTAAGTGCCTTCAAGTTCTCTCAGCAATTTGTTGTTACCACATTGAACCTTCTTTGTAGGATCTCTAGTAGACCGAGACAAAATGGTCTGTTTAGTAGACCTCCAAGTGACTACACTACCTACCAGAGTAAAAACATACCTTGTTACACCATTGCTCCCTGAGTTCTCAGCTATCCATCTTGCATCAATATATCCTTCTAGGACAGCAGGGAATCTCCCAAATGCAAGGCCAGGGTGATAATACACTTGAAGTACCTCAACACCCTATCCAAGCCTTCCTAGCGAGTATGGTCAGGATAGCTAGTGTATCTACCAAGCCTAGTCACTGCATATGGAATATTAGGTCTTGTACAGTTTGCTAGATACATCAAGCCCCCTATAACTTGGGAATGTTGTAATTAAGACACAGGTACACCACTCTCATTCTTGTAGAAGACTCTAGAAGGATCAATAGGTGTACATATAGTTTTGCAATTATGATAGTCAAACTTCTCCAAAACTTTCTCAATATAATAAGATTGAGAAATTGCTATCCCTTCAATTGATCTAGTAAGCGTCAGTCCTAGAACTACATTTGCCTCACCTATATCCTTCATTTCAAATCTATTACTAAAGAATATTTTGGTCTCATTTACTATTCCGAAATTGTTGTCGAATAACAAGATATCATCTACATATAGGCATAAGACTATACATTAATTACCTTTAACTTTATAGTAGACATATTTATTAAATTCATTGACTATAAAGCCAATGACATAACAGACATATCAAATTTCTTATGCCATTGCTTAGGGGCTTGTTTCAATCCATGTAAGAATGTAACAAGTCTACAAACCTTCTTTACACTACCTAGAGCTACAAATCTTTCAGGCTGATCCATATAGATCTCTTCGTCAAGATCGCCATTAAGAAAAAAAAAATATTTACATCCATATGATGGACAGTCAGATCATATATAGAAGCCAGTGCTATAAGCACCTTACAGCAGTCATCCTAGTAACAGGAGAACATGTATCAAAATAATCAATCCCCTCCATCTGTTCGAATCCCTTAGCAACTAGTTTAGCTTTATATTTGTCAATGGTTCCATCATGATTGATCTTCTTCTTAAACACCCATTTGCATCTAATGGTTTTAGATCCAGAAGGAGGATCAACTAACTCCTAGGTACCATCAGCAAGAATGGAATCCATCTCGCTCTTAATGGCTTCTTTCCAATGTCGTGCCTCAGGAGAAGCCATGGCATCCTTGAAAGTGGAAGGGTCAACCTCAACCTAAAAGGTAATAAACTCACTTCCAAAGTCCTTGGAAATCTTTTGTCTTTTACTCCTCCTAAGTTCTATTTCCTCTTCCAAATCACTGGTTTCAAGATGAGAATTGGCTGCTCTTGCCCCCACATTTGTCATTCTTTCCACATGTTCAGGAATAGAATCAGATGTGGATGGCACAGTTTCATAGGAAAGATGTTGAGGTAGACCAATCTTCATAGGAAATATATTCTCGAAGAATGTAGCATCACGAAACTAAACTATGGTGTTAACATCTATGCCAGATATCTTAGATTTAATCACAAGAAATCTATATGCATAGCTGTTTTCAGCATAGCCTAGAAATACCGCGTCAATTGTTCTAGGTCCCAACTTCTTCCTCTTATGTTCAAGGACAAGCACTTTAGCAACACAGCCCCACACTCTGAGGTATTTTAAACTAGGTTTCCTATTTCTCCAAAATTCAAATAGACTACTCTCTTTGTGTTTCAGAGGAACATGATTCAGAATATGGCAAGTTGTATTCAATGCTTCCCCCTACATATAGTTAGGTAGTCTTGAACTTTGCAGGAGAGAGTTGACCATGTCAATAAATATACGGCTCTTTTGTTCTGCTATTCCATTAAATTGAGGGGAGTAGGGAGCAGTTGTCTCATGAACAATGCTATTATCTTGGCAATATTCAACAAACTGATTAGACATATACTCTCCACCCTTATCAGACCTCAACCTTTTAAGCATACGACATGTTTGTGTCTCTACTTCTTTTTTAAAGATGATGACCTTTTGTAAGGCCTCATCCTTTGACTTAAGCAAGTACATATAGCAATATCTACTACAGTCATCCATAAACATAATAAAATATTTTTTGTGATCCCTAGTTAACACGCCATTGACTTCACAAATATCTGAATGCACCAGATCCAGAATTTCTGAATCTGTAACTACAGATTTAAACGGCTGCCTAGGTTGTTTGGCTTGAACACAGATATCACATTTTTTAGTCTCATCGATAGCATGTTTAGGAATCAATTTCAAGTTCATCATTCATTTCAAAGAATTGAAATTAAGATGACCTAAGCGTCCATGCCAAAAATCAGATGAATCTAATACATTAGAGGCAACATGAACAAATGTAGAAATTGAAACGTCAACATCTAGATCTTGATTCATCACATGATCCACATAAATTTTAAATAACCCATCAGAAAAACAACCTTTGTCAATAAAAGATTTTAGAAGAAGTATCATAACTTTATTACATTTAAAGTTGAGTTCATAATCTTCTATAACTAATCTAGAACAAAATATTCCTCGTAACACTAGAAACATGGTGCACACGATAGGTCCCGAAGCAAACTTCAGGCCCACATGTCCAATCCCTATCATCCTTGCAGTGCTGCCATTTCCCATCGTCATAGAGCAGTCATGAGTAGCCTGATAAGATACACAATTAACCTTATCAACACATAAATGTATATTGGCCCCATTGTCCACCAACCATTTATTAAGTTCATAGATAGCAAATAGTTGATGGTTAAAAGTTACATATGCATCACCAGAAAAAGTCCCACCAATCACTACATTGACCTAGGCAGGGATGCCAGTGGTCTGTTGGGCCTTATTCGCCAATTTGTCCTTCCTTTTAGGACAATCTTCACGATAATGGCCCTTTTGCCCACAAACCCAGCAGTCTCCTTGCTTCTTCTTCTTCTTAATCATTCCATTGGGTTTCATATGTACAGTGGAATCAATCTTGGCTTTGCCTTTTGAAATTTTGTTCTTATATTTAGTCACGATGTTTACACTAGCTTCCACAAGCATCACATGCTTCTCTTTCCTATGTTCCTCTTCAATGGCAATCACTCTCATCAAGTCATTAAGAGAAATTTGCCTCTTTCGATGGTTAAGGGCCATTCCAAAATCTTCCCAAGAGTTAAAAATTTCTCAATGATGCACATGACTTGAAGCTATTTAGGAAGCTTCATGTCAGCCTTTGCCAAACCACGGAGCATAAGGAGAAACTCATGTGCTTGCTCTGCCACTAATCTGCTCTCAACCATGTGGAATGTGAGGAACTTACCAACGAAATACTTTTCCAAACCTTGGTCCT
The DNA here is from genome assembly GCA_030544215.1 of Zantedeschia hybrid cultivar. Classification (NCBI taxonomy): domain Eukaryota; kingdom Viridiplantae; phylum Streptophyta; class Magnoliopsida; order Alismatales; family Araceae; genus Zantedeschia; species Zantedeschia hybrid cultivar. Next base: position 70,376,109 of record JARZZO010000014.1, read on the forward strand.
CGGTATTGTATTTTCGATCAACTTCATCCTAAAGTGCCCTTGAAGTTAAGAATGTTGAGGAGTTATAAACATAAAAAAAGACATCTGACAATACAGATAATATGCACCCATGTCCTAGTCAATCCTTCTCCTTCCATTCCTCAGCCTTCTTGGCACTTTCTAGTTTATCCTCAATCTTCTTGGTACTTTCTAGTTCATCCTCAGCCACAACTGGGGGATCAAATTCTATCAATAAAATCAATCCAATCATAGTGAACTATACCCTCATGCGTTGTTGCCAACGCTTAAAGTGTTGCCCAAAAAAATTTTAGGCATCCCGGACATGTCCACTTTTGGATTAAAGGTTGATGTTGACGAAGCCAGGAATGATATCTTCTCTAAGACTTTGTCAAAATCGTGGGTAAAACGTATAAATTATGGCATATGTCCAGCATAGTGCAAACAATCCAATATACATAACATAATCCCAAACAAATCCAGGCAAGATCCCAAAAATAAATAGACATAAGATGACATGTAATATAATGAGATATTAATGAAATAAAACAATATTAAACAGGTGGAGGCGCTCCACACATGGAACTTGCCTTAGAGAAGAAATCGCCCCCCACTATAAGGTGCACTGCCACAGGCGGATCCAATGTACAACCAGTGGGGTCCCTGGCGGACGCAGGAATTTGGTCCAGTGGGGTCCTCAGATTGAGTACTGTTGACCAAGTTGAAGGTGGGACAACCAAAGATGCAAACGGGTCGGATTCGGTGCGGATCTAAGATAGATACATGACCGTATCCATTAAGTTATCGGTTTAAAAATATTATCCATTAACGATCCTATAAGTTAATAATCGATCGGATAATTAAATCTGAGTGTATCATATATATTCTGTAAAAAATAATGTGTACTCATTATCTTATCCACTATGAATATCGATTTGAAAAGATAATTTGTTAATTGACCTATAAACTAATGATCGGTCAAATATTTAGATTATCGATCAACTACCATTTGCATCGCTAGGACAACAATATAGTTTACATAGACTGAGCGATTCATTTGAAAGATACATTCACTACAAATAAAAATTAGTACACTTCAATAAAAAAAAGTACATTCAACACGAATGTCAGCAAGAGTACACTTCAAAAAAAAAAATATTACATTTCATTACAAAGTTTCCTTACAATTGCACTCAACGAGTCTTAATATTTTGAAACAATTCAATAATAGACTCATTGCTCACATTCTCAAACAAATTTTTTTCAATATATGTTGCTAAACAATCATTCATCCATTCATCACACATGCAATTCCGCAATTTACTCTTCACATAAGTCATTGCTGAAAATACTCTTTCAACACTTGCAGTAGCCATTGGTAGAAGCAATGCTAACTTGATGAGTAAATATACATTTGGATACACAACATGCTTCTTTGTCTCTACTAATTTTCTTGAAAGGTCACCAATACCTTTTAAATTTGAAAATCTCTCATCTGATGTCACATCAAAAATATAATTTTCAAGTTGATTGTGAAGTATCTGAGATCAGTAATGTTAAGAAACTCAGATGAATAAAGTCCAACTAGCTTAACCAATTTTTCCTTGTCAAAAGTTGAAAATGATTCACAAGGACTTAAGCAAGCTACACAAAGAAGTAGTTCAGTATTTGTTTCATTGAAACGGCTGTTCAATTCTTGTAATTGCATATCCAGCACAGTGTAGAATAATTCAACCTGATAATGATGCAGATTTGTGATGCATGGAGCTTTACGTCGAGATCTTCCATGAAAAAAATATTGATGGTCCATAGTAGGAATATGAATATCTTCTTTGTTACAAAATGAACAAATTTCTTGTAAAAGATCATTCCATCCTTCATCCCTCATAACTTGCAACCGTTGTTTAGAAATCTTCACAAGTGACATGGCGTTAACTATATCTTGATCTTTTCTTTGCAATGCTATTGACAACTCATTTGTGATAGCCAGTACTTTCATCATCAAGTGTAAAAGAAAGACGAAATCAAAACTTCTCATTGCAAACAATAAGCCACGTGCTTCACCTTTTTGTTCCAAGGTTCCTTCTTGATAGATAATATTTAGTACCTCCATTACAGAAGAAAACATAGCAATCAAGTTAATGAGACTTCCATAATGAGAACCCCAACGGGTATCACCAGCTCTTTTGAGACTCGTTTCTTGATTCAAACCTCTACCACTATGAAGCTCACCGTTATTCAAGGCTTCTATAACACTAGCAGCTTGTTTTTCTTAAAGAGTATCTCGACGTTTGCAAGAAGATCCAACCACGTTTATAATTTGAGCAACAACGGTAAAAAGTCAAGACACATCATCATGACTTTTAGCAACAGCTACAAGTGTCAATTGAAGTTGATAAGCAAAACAATGAATATAATATGCTGAACTATTCTCTCTCATAATCAAAGCTTTAAAACCATTAAATTCGCCATGCATATTGCTAGCTCCATCATAACCTTGTCCCCGTATTCTTGATATACATAATCCATATTTCACAAGAATACATTCAATTGCAGCCTTAAGTGACATAGCAGTAGTATCAATAACGTGAACAATACCCAGAAATCTTTCAACAATAAAACCTCTCTGATCAAGATAGCGTAAAACCAAAGCCATTTGCTCCTTACCAGATACATCATGAGCCTCATCAACTATTATCGAAAACAAATCATCTCCACATTCTCTAATGATTTCATTTGTTGTTTCAATTGCACATGCACTTACAATGTCCTTTTGTATATGAGGAGCAATCATCTGGACATTCTTAGGAGCATTGTGCAATACAACATCATTTAGAGATTCATTATGATCTGCAAGAAATCTCAAAAGTTCAAGAAAATTTCCTTTGTTACATGAATGCTCAGATTCATCATGTCCACGAAATGCTAATCCTTGACGCAAAAGAAATCTTTTGCAATCTATTGAAGCTTGTAAACGCATTCGATAATCAGTCTTCACTTGTTCTGATTATTTAGAAAAAGCCACTTGAATACTTTGTTTCTGTCTCATCAAATCATCGCATTTCTTTACAGCTATGTTATGTGAGCTATTAAGACTATCAATATGAACATCTAACCTTTCTTTCTTGTTCCAAGCTGAAAAACCCTTACTGATAAAAGAGTCACCACCAGATTGCTTTCCATAATCAAGTTTGAACAAGTAACAAGATAAACAGAATACAACATCATTTGCTATACTATATTCCAACCAAGATTCATGCTCATCAAACCAAGAAGGAACAAATCTACGTATTTTTTCACCTATAAATTTCGAAGGAAACTTATGGTTACGAGGTTGACAAGGACCTCTCAAGATATATGCTCTTCTCACTTCATCTTGCAATTTAGGATGATACTTTGATATCTTTTTTCTTAATCCTGGATCTGGTTCTAAAGAAGTCAAATCAAATGACTCTTCTAGTTGTGCTTGACTAGTAATTGGATTTTGTTCTTGCACTTGATCAGCAAAAGAAGATTTTTGCTGGTTATGCCGTGAAATTTTAGAGCTACTCGAACTTCCTGCATTGTCTTGATCTTGACTTAATTTTATCAAAAATCGTCTCATCCTAATAAACAAAATAATAATTTGTATGATTTTATAAATTTAAAAATTAACATCTATGAAATCATTAATACATCAATAACAGTAAACCATTCACAATTGTTGATAATTATATATAAATGAGTTACCTTTCAATAATGGATGGATCACAACCATTAACATCTATTAAAGGTAAAATAAAATATAAATGAGCCACCACCCAGGCTCACTGGATCACAAACATTTAACATTAAATAAAGAAATAATAATATATAAATGAGCCACCTCCCAGGCTCGCTGGATCACAAAAATTAACATCTATGAAAGGCAAAATAAAATATAAATGAGCCACCACTCAGACTCACTGGATCACAAACATTTAACATTAAATAAAGAAATAATAATATATAAATGAGCCACCTCCCAGGCTCGCTGGATCACAAAAATTAACATCTATGAAAGACAAAATAAAATATAAATGAGCCACCACCCAGGCTCATTCGATCACAAACATTTAACATTAAATAAAGAAATAATAATATATAAATGAGCCACCTCCCAGGCTCGCTGGATCACAAAAATTAACATCTATGAAAGGCAAAATAAAATATAAATGAGCCACCACCCAGACTCACTGGATTACAAATATTTAACATTAAATAAAGAAATAATAATATATAAATGAGCCACCTCCCAGACTCGCTGAATCACAAAAATTAACATCTAGGAAAAATAAAATATAAATGAAGAAAATCTTATGTAGATATCGACAACCTATAGATATCGACAACCTAGAAAGGAAGATAAACTTTCCAAAATTAATAGAAGTTTCTTCTCAACATATGAGCCTATTTAAATAAGCTGTTTACAATGATTTTAAATCACAAATAACAAATAATATTTAGAGCTTGTTGTGTCCTGCATATATTGACTTTTAAAAAATAAATTCAAGAAAGAATAGTTGATTGGCCGAGATGGAGTTCTCATCCTTAACTCGTACAGATATTTGGTTCGCATACTCTTGTTCTTTAAATTACATGGTCTCCTTTTAGAAAATGATTCATTGAGTATAGAAAAGTGCAAAGCAAAAGTAGGGACTATATTTTAGAAACTAGACCTAGATTATGAAAATTGAAAATAAAGGTACATCTCTCTTCCAATAATGACTCCTATGTAAATCGTTAAAGGTAACTCTTTTCCTCGAACACTTGTGACATCTACCGGGTGGTCTTGTGTCCCAACATATATATGGGTGCCATCTAGGAAGTCCAGTGGTAACGATATTCACATTTAGATAAGTTAGAACTCAAAAATGAAAACTTAATATATGCAACAATAGATGGCACACTCGAACCAAAGAATAAATTGATGGAGACACCATAACTCATAATTGAATAAGAATATTATAACGTACTTTCTACAGAGAATTTAAGTTGGCTGAGGCATGAGAAAATCTATACAAAGGTACATTTTGAATTCACACAGAGTTCTAAGTTTTTGAAGGAAGGAGAGGGTTAACATAGTGCATAAAGACCCAAGTCGTTAATTTGGCTATGATTAATAGAATAAGCAGAATGGTTGCATATAAATAAAACAAGAGACGGCATAAATCTTTGTTCAAAACATCTAATGAATCCGAAGACGAGTCAGTTACAACTTAAAAAAGAGATATCCCAAGATTAATTCACAGTTAAAATGGTACACAAAAAAGCTCACAGGAGTTCTCAATCTGATTCAAAAAAAAAAAAAAATCTTCCATGATCAAGTCAACATATGAGAGACTGAGAAAATAAATCACAAAATTATGCACAATTTTTTTCCTATGTGTGATAACCTTATTGTTAAAAAAAAAAAATTAACCTTGTTCTGATTCTGCAGCACGCGGTGGGGGATCGGCCAGCGAGGGTGACCGGAGTTGGAGGCAGCCAGGCAGTGGCGATGGAGGCAGCTGGGCGAGCGCTGCTAGGCAAAGGCCGAAGCAGCTGAGCAAGGGGAGATCGGACTTGGAACTCAGAAGGCGGCGGGCTGTGGGCCGCAGCGGCGCTGGGCGGAGCCGCGGACGGCAGTGCGAGGCGCCGAGGCAGATCAAAGGCGGAGCTGGGCTGGGGGTCCGGCCGTCCGGGCTGAGCCGCAGCGGAGGGGTCTGACCTGGACTGGAGCCTGGAGGGCAGTGGCCAAAGGGCCGCCGGCGCTGGCTGCGGCGGCGCTGGGTAGAGCCGCAGAGCAGAGGGGTGAAGGGAGGGAGGCGGTCGGGGCGGAGGCTCGGAGCCGCGGAGGCCGAAGGCGGAGGGCGGAGGCGGAGCCTGGAGGGCAGCGGCCAAAGGGCCGCCGACGCTAGCTGCGGCGGCGCTGGGCAGATCCGCAGAGCCGCAGAAGGGTGAAGGGAAGGAGGCGGACGGGGAGGAGGCTCGAAGCCGCGGAGGCCGGAGGGGGCCGGTGGCGGAGGCTCGGAGCCGCGGAGGCCGGAGGCGGAGGCTTGGAGCCGCGGAGGCTGGAGGCCGGAGGCGGAGACTGGAGGGCAGCGGCCAAAGGGCTGCCGGCGCTGGCTGCGGCGGTGCTGGGCAGATCCGCAGAGGGGTGAAGGGAGGGAGGCGGACGGGGCCGGAGGCTCGGAGCCGCGGAGGCTAGAGGCGGAGGCCGGAGGGGGCCGCCGCGTACGCCGCAGTCACGATGCTGGGTTGGCTACTTGGCTTGCCTTTGCCGAGGCCGAGGGGCTAGGGTTTAGGAGCTCGGGCAGCCAGGAACGGACGGGGTGGGCCGGTGGGGAATTGATTGGGCGCTCCGCGCCTCCGCGCTCGGTTGGGCCTGGGCCTGCCTAAGTGGGTTGGGCGATCGGGCAGCCCAGTGGGTTCCTGCATCTGTGGCCAGTGGGGTCCTGGACAGTAAATATTGGGGTGGGCCTCTAGGATTTCGAAATTCCAGTGGGGTCTTGGCCTAGGCGGATCCAATGTACAACCAGTGGGGTCCCAGGACCCCACTGGAATTTCGAAATCCTAGAGGCCCACCCCAATATTTACTTGTCCAGGACCCCACTGGCCACAGATGCAGGAACCCACTGGGCTGCCCGATCGCCCAGCCCACTTAGGCAGGCCTAGGCCCAACCGAGCGCGGAGGCGCGGAGCGCCCAATCCATTCCCCACCGGCCCACCCCGTCCGATCCTGGCTGCCCAAGCTCCCAAACCCTAGCCCCTCGGCCTCGGCAAAGGCAAGCCAAGTAGCCAACCCAGCATCGTGACTGCGGCGTGCGCGGCGGCCCCCTCCAGCCTCCGCCACCCAGCAAGCGGCCACCGCCACCGGCCCCCTCCAGCCTCCGCCCCGTCCGCTTCCCTCCCTTCACCCCTCTGCGGCTCTGCGGATCTGCCCAACGCCGCCGCAGCCAGCGCCGGCGGCCCTTTGGCCGCTGCCCTCTAGGCTCCGCCTCCGGCCTCCGCGGCTCCGAGCCTCCGCCACCGGCCCCCTCCGGCCTCCGCCTTCGGCCTCCGCGGCTCCGAGCCTCCGCCCCGTCCGCCTCCCTCCCTTCACCCTTCTGCGGATCTGCCCAGCGCCGCCGCAGCCAGCGCCGGCGGCCCTTTGGCCGCTGCCCTCCAGGCTCCGCCTCCGCCTCCGGCCTCCGCGGCTCCGAGCCTCCGCCCCGACCGCCTCCCTCCCTTCACCCATCTGCTCTGCGGCTCTACCCAGCGCCGCCGCAGCCAGCGCCGGCGGCCCTTTGGCCACTGCCCTCCAGGCTCCAGTCCAGACCAGACCCCTCCGTTGCGGCTCAGCCCGGACGGCCGGACCCCTAGCCCAGCTCCGCCTTTGATCTGCCTCGGCGCCTCGCACTGCCGTCCGCGGCTCCGCCCAGCGCCGCTGCGGCCCACAGCCCGCCGCCTTCTTAGTTCCAAGTCCGATCTCCGCTTGCTTAGCTGCTTCGGCATTTGCCTAGCAGCGCTCGCCCAACTGCCTCCATCGCCACTGCCTGGCTGCCTCCAACTCCGGTCACCCTCGCCGGCCGATCCCCCACCGCGTGCTGCAGAATCAGAACAAGGTTAAATTTTTTTTTTTAACAATAAGGTTATCACACATAGGAAAAAAATTGTGCATAATTTTGTGATTTATTTTCTCAGTCTCTCATATGTTGACTTGATCATGGAAGATTTTTTTTTTTTTTGATATCAGATTGAGGACTCCTGTGAGCTTTTTTGTGTACCATTTTAACTGTGAATTAATCTTGGGATATCTCTTTTTTAAGTTGTAACTGACTCGTCTTCGGATTCATTAGATGTTTTGAACAAAGATTTATGCCGTCTCTTGTTTTATTTATATGCAACCATTCTGCTTATTCCATTAATCATAGCCAAATTAACGACTTGGGTCTTTATGCACTATGTTAACCCTCTCCTTCCTTCAAAAACTTAGAACTTTGTGTGAATTCAAAATGTACCTTCGTATAGATTTTCTCATGCCTCAGCCAACTTAAATTCTCTGTAGAAAGTACGTTATAATATTCTTATTCAATTATGAGTTATGGTGTCTCCATCAATTTATTCTTTGGTTCGAGTGTGCCATCTATTGTTGCATATATTAAGTTTTCATTTTTTAGTTCTAACTTATCTAAATGTGAATATCGTTACCACTGGACTTCCTAGATGGCACCCATATATATGTTGGGACACAAGACCACCCGGTAGATATCACAAGTGTTCGAGGAAAAGAGTTACCTTTAACGATTTACATAGGAGTCATTGTTGGAAGAGAGATGTACCTTTATTTTCAATTTTCATAATCTAGGTCTAGTTTCTAAAATATAGTCCCCACTTTTCCATCGCACTTTTCTATGCTCAATGAATCATTTTATAAAAGGAGACCATGTAATTTAAAGAACAAGAGTATGCGAACCAAATATCTGTATGAGTTAAGGATGAGAACTCCATCTCGGCCAATCAACTATTCTTTCTTGAATTTATTTTTTAAAAGTCAATATATGCAGGACACAACAAGCTCTAAATATTATTTGTTATTTGTGATTTAAAACCATTGTAAACAGCTTATTTAAATAGGCTCATATGTTGAGAAGAAACTTCTATTAATTTTGGAAAGTTTATCTTCCTTTCTAGGTTGTCGATATCTATAAGTTGCAAAAGATTGCTGACATCGTGAAGTGGCCAACTCAAGGTATCAAATCTACATAAGATTTTCTTCATTTATATTTTATTTTATTTTTCCTAGATGTTAATTTTTGTGATTCAGCGAGCCTGGGAGGTGGCTCATTTATATATTATTATTTCTTTATTTAATGTTAAATATTTGTAATCCAGTGAGCCTGGGTGGTGGCTCATTTATATTTTATTTTGCCTTTCATAGATGTTAATTTTTGTGATCCAGCGAGCCTGAGAGGTGGCTCATTTATATATTATTATTTCTTTATTTAATGTTAAATGTTTGTGATCCAGTGAGCCTGGGTGGTGGCTCATTTATATTTTATTTTACCTTTCATAGATGTTAATGGTTGTGATCCATCCATTATTGAAAGGTAACTCATTTATATATAATTATCAACAATTGTGAATGGTTTACTGTTATTGATGTATTAATGATTTCATAGATGTTAATTTTTAGATTTATAAAATCATACAAATTATTATTTTGTTTATTAGGATGAGACGATTTTTGGTAAAATTAAGTCAAGATCAAGACAATGCAGGAAGTTCGAGTAGCTCTAAAATTTCACGGCATAACCAACAAGAATCTTCTTCTGCTGATCAAGTGCAAGAACAAAATCCAATTACTAGTCAAGCACAACTAGAAGAGTCATTTGATTTGACTTCTTTAGAACCAGATTCAGGATTAAGAAAAAAGATATCAGAGTATCATCCTAAATTGCAAGATGAAGTGAGAAGAACATATATCCTGAGAGGTCCTTGTCAACCTCGTAACCGTAAGTTTCCTTCGAAATTTATAGGTGGAAAAATATGTAGATTTGTTCCTTCTTGGTTTGATGAGCATGAATCTTGGTTGGAATATAGTATAGCAAAGGATGTTGTATTCTGTTTATCTTGTTACTTGTTCAAACTTGATTATGGAAAGCAATCTGGTGGTGACTCTTTTATCAGTGAGGGTTTTTCAGCTTGGAACAAGAAAGAAAGGTTAGATGTTCATATTGATAGTCCTAATAGCTCACATAACATAGCTGTAAAGAAATGCGATGATTTGATGAGACAGAAACAAAGTATTCAAGTGGCTTTTTCTAAACAATCAGAACAAGTGAAGACTGATTATCGAATGCGTTTACAAGCTTCAATAGATTGCAAAAGATTTCTTTTGCGTCAAGGATTAGCATTTCGTGGACATGATGAATCTGAGCATTCATGTAACAAAGGAAATTTTATTGACCTTTTGAGATTTCTTGCAGATCATAATGAATCTCTAAATGATGTTGTATTGCACAATGCTCCTAAGAATGTCAAGATGATTGCTCCTCATATACAAAAGGACATTGTAAGTGCATGTGCAATTGAAACAACAAATGAAATCATTAGAGAATGTGGAGATGATTTGTTTTCGATAATAGTTGATGAGGCTCATGATGTATCTAGTAAGGAGCAAATGGCTTTGGTTTTACGCTATCTTGATCAGAGGGGTTTTATTGTTGAAAGATTTATGGGTATTGTTCACGTTATTGATACTACTGCTATGTCACTTAAGGCTGCAATTGAATGTATTCTTGTGAAATATGGATTATGTATATCAAGAATACGGGGACAAGGTTATGATGGAGCTAGCAATATGCAGGGCGAATTTAATAGTCTTAAAGCTTTGATTATGAGAGAGAATAGTTCAGCATATTATATTCATTGTTTTGCTTATCAACTTCAATTGACACTTGTAGCTGTTGCTAAAAGTCATGGTGATGTGTCTTGACTTTTTACCGTTGTTGCTTAAATTATAAACGTGGTTGGATCTTCTTGCAAACGTCGAGATACTCTTTAAGAAAAACAAGCTGCTAGTGTTATAGAAGCCTTGAATAACGGTGAGCTTCATAGTGGTAGAGGTTTGAATCAAGAAACGAGTCTCAAAAGAGCTGGTGATACCCGTTGGGATTCTCATTATGGAAGTCTCATCAACTTGATTGCTATGTTTTCTTCTGTAATGGAGATACTAAATATTATCTATCAAGAAGGAACCTTGGAACAAAAAGGTGAAGCACGTGGCTTATTGTTTGCAATGAGAAGTTTTGATTTCGTCTTTCTTTTACACTTGATGATGAAAGTACTGGCTATCACAAATGAGTTGTCAATAGCATTGCAAAGAAAAGATCAAGATATAGTTAACGCCATGTCACTTGTGAAGATTTCTAAACAACGGTTGCAAGTTATGAGGGATGAAGGATGGAATGATCTTTTACAAGAAGTTTGTTCATTTTGTAACAAAGAAGATATTCATATTCCTACTATGGACCATCAATATTTTTTTCCTGGAAGATCTCGACGTAAAGCTCCATGCATCACAAATCTGCATCATTATCAGGTTGAATTATTCTACACTGTGCTGGATATGCAATTACAAGAATTGAACAGCCGTTTCAATGAAACAAATACTGAACTACTTCTTTATGTAGCTTGCTTAAGTCCTTGTGAATCATTTTCAACTTTTGACAAGGAAAAATTGGTTAAGCTAGCTGGACTTTATTCAACTGAGTTTCCTAACATTACTGATCTCAGATACTTCACAATCAACTTGAAAATTATATTTTTGATGTGACATCAGATGAGATATTTTCAAATTTAAAAGACATTGGTGACCTTTCAAGAAAATTAGTAGAGACAAAGAAGCATGTTGTGTATCCAAAAGTATATTTACTCATCAAGTTAGCATTGTTTCTACCAGTGGCTACTGCAAGTGTTGAAAGAGTATTTTCAGCAATGACTTATGTGAAGAGTAAATTGCGGAATCGCATGTGTGATGAATGGATGAATGATTGTTTAGCAACATATATTGAAAAAGATTTGTTTGATAATATGAGCAATGAGTCTATTATTGAATTGTTTCAAAATATGAAGACTCGTTGAGTGCAATTGTAAGGAAACTTTGTAATGAAATGTACTATTTTTTTTTTGAAGTGTACTCTTGCTGACATTCGTGTTGAATGTATTTCTTTGAAAAAATTGAATGTACTTTTTTTTATTGAAGTGTACTATTTTTTATTTGTAGTGAATGTATCTTTCAAATGAATCGCTCAGTCTAAGTAAACTATATTGTTGTCCTAGCGATGCAAATGGTAGTTGATCGATAATCTAAATATTTGACCGATCATTAGTTTATAGGTCAATTAACAAATTATCTTTTCAAATCGATATTCATAGTGGATAAGATAATGAGTACACATTATTTTTTACAGAATATATATGATACACTCATATTTAATTATCCGATCGATTATTAACTTATAGGATCGTTAATGGATAATATTTTTAATCCGATAACTTAATGGATACGGTCATGTATCTATCTTAGATCCGCACCGAATCCGACCCGTTTGCATCTTTGGTTGTCCCACCTTCAACTTGGTCCACAGTACTCAATCTGAGGACCCCACTGGACCAAATTCCTACGTCCGCCACTGTGCAGCACTGGGAATCGACATTCTTCCTTCAGGATACAACCACCACAACGAGATTGAGAGCGCACACTAACAATCCCGTAAAGCGAAAGCTATTGTCTAAAACCTATGTCCCTTTTGCTTAAACAATAAATTAAGAGTGAAAGGGAGAAGAAAGCATGCACCAAACAGTAGAGTGTTGTGTAATCCCAAGATCGTCGTCCGCATTTGTAGAGAACTAGAAAAGCCGTAGAGAAAGCACCTCCTTCTCCTACTCTCTGTTAGAACAGGTCAGTGAAGAGAAGCATCCACAGCGCGGCCAGATCGATGCAGAGTAGCAACGTATAGAGGAAGAGACCAAGAAGAAGAGAGAGTAGGGAGCGAGCGATTCCCTCGTGGTGAAACCGCAAAAGATAAACACTGTGTTAAGAGATAGAGCAAAGGGAAGTGTGTCGGTTATATAACTTCGGTCTCTCCCTACCCCCCCACCCCCACTATCACGCACGCGCACGTCCCTTCGGGAATGGTTACCTTGAAAGGTTTCTTCCTCTCCAAGAAAATGTAAAAAGGTTAAACGTAAATCCAAAATAAGGACAAGAGGTCCTGGTCTCACTCACACGCACGGGCGGGCAAGTGCGTGTGTGTGGTATAGCATAACTCTCTCTAGTTCCATGGAACAAGATACAAATGAACACAATGAGTTATAAGGTTCTCTTTATTCTTGTGATATCCAATACGGGACTAAATCCCATACACACACAAGAAACAACTCCCTCTTCAAAATCTTGAGTTTACCCATTCTTAAATAGATGCTGCCACACATCTTCTACCCTACACATTATCAATTATTCTTCACAAGCATTGGAGGAATGCCCTTCTTAAGCACTTACAACATGCAACAGAGTGACAGAAGTAATTTGATCCATATAGACTTCGTTCTATCTAAACTAACAACAGAACTAATCTACTTACTAAGAAGCCATTAATACTACAACCACAGAAAATAAAACACAACAATAAATACGGAATAGAATTATAGAACAATGAGAAGGTATGAAGAAAAGTTGAACACAAAGAAACAAGAACATTGGAAGTGTGTACCGAATTTGGTGAGGAACAAAGACAAGATGAGACCGATTGGGCCAGCCCCCACTATCAAGACAGGCACGTCGACCTCCCCACCTCCGAATTCCCCACTTCCGTCCTCGCCGAGACCGGAAGAAGAGGGGCGCAGCGACGAGAACTTGCGCTGGCAAGCCCTTCGCAGAGAAGTGAAGCAAGGGGGGTCGCATCTCTTCAGGAATCTGGTTGCCCCCGCCATGGCATCCCCCGAAGAGCCAACAAGGAGAACTCTGAAGAAAGATCCAACCGCCAGCTTGAGGGGGGAGTCTCCGATTAGAATGCCCTGCCGAGCGCCGACGGCGACATTGGCCGACCAGGCAATCGCACCAGCCGGCGCGGGAGGAGGAGGAGATAGGCGAGGGGGAGGAAGGGAGGGGAGGCAAAGGGATAAGAGAGCAGAGTGGAGATCGGAGCGGTGGTGGTCGGACGGTGTTGCGCGGGCGTTGAGGGCGGTCACAGGGAGCCCACGGTGTCGGGACTTCGTGCTGTTGCACGGTAAAGCTATTAAACTGGTAAAGCGATACCGTTGCCTCTAGAAGGGTTTTACGGAGAATTTACTTTCATAAGGCACCGTTTGGTAACATTTACGGGAAAAAGATATTATGAAAAAACTCTTAATCTTTATCTTTTAAAAAATATATAGATTTTAATTATAAAAAATTAAATGTTTAAATCTTATTTGAGTATTTATAAATTATAACTTTTCAAAATGCATTTTGTGATATTCCCTCCTTCTGGATCCAAGTGACAGGGTCCGGATCAATTCGGAGGTGTATTGGACTGGCATTTCATTTCCTTTTAGATGTTTCGGAGGAGAAATGAAGGAATTTAAGTTTGAAGATAAAATCTAGTATACACTATCGTATAGAGTTCAAAAAGACGATTCCGAAGAGTGGTCATAATAACTATTCCGACAATTGTGCATGAAATTATGATATATTTTATTATCTAATATACAGGCTTACAAAATTAGGTGTCAAAGGGGTTAGACATGAAACGTCTAGTCAATTAGATATTTTTCTCGTAAAAACATCTAATCGAGTGGACACGAAACTCTATTTCCCCACTTTTCGAAGCTGTCAAAGATACGATGGATGCCTCGTGGGGCGTGCATGGATTACTTTTTTTGGGTTTTCTCATCTTCTTCCCCTCCATTCTCCCCATCTCCTTCCTCCTTCCTCTTCCCCACCTTCTACCATCTCCTCCATCCTCCTCTTCCACTTCCTTTTCTTCTTCATCCTCCCATCCAGTAGTAGTGTGGAGGCGTGAAGGCAGTGTCAGAGAGGGTGGAGTGGCAGTGGCGACTGGCCACGATGGTGTGGCAGCAGCGGTGGGCTGGTGGCGGGTGGAGGCGAGCTTGATGGCATTGGAGTGTGTGGCAGGGTCAACCACATGAAGAGCCCCTTTGAGGATTTGGAGGAGTGCAAGATCCCAATGTAGGGAAATGATTCCTCCTCTAGAAACTAAGGCTTTTCTTAGAAATCATGCTAGGGTTCCTTTATGCCAGTTTTCTTCCATGCAACTTTTGGGCTTTTCCATGCTATTCGTGAGTTTTGGGCAATGAATCCATGTGTGATTTCGAAGTCTTGCTTGTGGGGTTGGTAGAGAAAGCATAGTTTTGGACATCAATGCTGTTGGGTGGTCGGCAGGAGCTTGGAAAGAAGCCTTGGATCGGGAGTTTTCAGATACGACATCCAAGTGGGTGGATGTTTATTTAGTTATGCATCTAGTCGTACGGATGTTTTGTCAGGAAATACCCAAAATCCAACATGGGTGCTATCTGACTAAAACGTAGAGGGTCAAGGTGTATTTAAGTAAAACATTCAAGGGGTCAGACTTTTTGTGAGTAAAACATCCAAGACCTAAACGTTTTTCTCAGAAAAAGTCTACCACCGTTGACTTTTTGCAACAAAACGCATAAACTCATTAATAAGGCATGCATATATGTATATCTAATGTTTATCCATGTCTATAGTTAAGTACTTAGGTTAGTTACATTTTTTTACATTTTTATACACTATTGCATGCTTGTCATCATTAGTGGGATATGTAGCTCTTTGCAGTTCACTGTGTTGTGCTTGGTTGACTTGGACCCAAAGTGACATCTATTAGTAGTACACCATGTGCCTTGTGCACGATGTGACCCTTAAAGACATGGGTTACAAGTTAACCTAGCACTTCGGTGCATTTGGGTTTGAGCCGGTTCCCAGGGCCCCACGTTTATAGCCCGAGTCTAGATACGGGGAAAAGCAGCCACGGGACAGTAGTTGATTCTGCTTGTGTGCACATGTGGCTGGGGGTGTGGACACCGTATAGACTCATAGACCCCTGTTAATCTTGTTTTCTCACTTACCTCACCTCGCGAGCATCTGGAGTGAGTCAGACGTGAGGTTTGGCTAAGTAGTGAGTCACTATTGTGCACACTCAACTGTGGTGTTTGGAGTTGGTTGGAGTTTGTCTTTGAGAGCCTTACGCTAGTGGGTGTGTATCCTTATCACTCTTGTAACTGGGAAGGGGTAGGACCACTTGTGGTTGTATGGTGACTGGAGCAGCTTAGGCTACCTGAGGGGTTGTCGACCTGTCTCAGTGGGTTTGTAGTTTTCTTGAGCTTCAACGCCATTCTTGACTACTAGTTCCTTTACTGCTATAGTAGTTTTACTGCTTTACTTGTTTATGCTCTGACTAGCGTGTAGGTGCATGTGTGGGAGGTAGGGATCGCGGGATCCCTACTAAACCCAATACAGGTGTGGCTCACTTCCTATCCTTTTTCAGGCCTTGTGGCTATAGTATGGGTCTATGGTGTGATCGTTGGGGTGTTCTCTTCCTTATCATATGAATACTCTTTCCTTTTCCTGTACATTTATCCATCTTAGTGTATTTATGAATTGGGACATAGTTCTATTACATTTTAGTTTTTTGATGTAACCATTGCAGGTTCATGTATATCCCTCCAGACGCTTTTGGCTATCCTTCATATTTCGGCCCGCGGGTTAACAATGTAAGGATCAGATGGGAAGAATAAGAACGTAGCGGAAACAATAATATAAAATAAAACTCCCCCGTCACTGATCCGTTTCGATCAAAACAAACAATGGAGTGAACGATTTTTATCTTGCGTAGATTTGAATCCACAACCGTATGGTTCTGACGAAGTAATCCCTCAAGCCGCACAAATGTCCGGCTTCTAACGATATCTACGCGATTCTCCTCCTCATAGATCGTTCTCGTCTCCTAGCTCAATTCGGCACGATCGCTGAGGTTCTTTCTCCGCGATGGTGCCTGCGGCATGCGGGCGAGGTCCCCGACAGTTAGAGACGAAAGCGACAAAGGCAGAAAGAGGGGGGGTGCCCTGCCCTAGGGTGCACAGCACGAGAGAGAGAGAGAGAGAGAGAGAGAGAGGCGCACAATACGAGAGAACCCTGATGCTTGACCATGATTTCTCTCTTAGCATATATTTATAATATTCGAGCAGAACTTTTCACAAAAGGCTCTGAACTATTATAAATCCTACTTATTATCCATGATTCGAGAATCTTTATGCGTGTGACCCTCTAGGCCCAACTGTCAGTCTGATGTATAGTCCGTTAAACCCAATAACACCTTATTGGCTTATAATAATTAATTAATATCACATATTTAATTAATTACTTAACTGACTTACATCTTCATGTAAATCCGGCCGAACATCTAATCAAGTTGGGTGCCAAGCAACACTACATGATCCCAAAAGACATTGGGGTTAAACAACCTACTCATGGAACCTGTCCGTCCGTAGTTACTGCATAGATATAATCCTTCATTCGTACAATGCTCTCAAGTCGATCTAGGGTATGGTAAACTATCAAACCCTAACCGACCAACTCACTCGGTCTTAATGCGTCTCATATGCATTGGAGGACTCCTTCTCTGACTCAATGTTAACCCTGGCCTGTGACTTTTCGCGCATCTTGCCTGGAGCATTTTCCCTCTAATTTTCAAGGGCAAATGATTACTTATTAAACACACAATTACCTTCGAAGGTCTTCCGTTAAACCTAAACCTTGACTTTGAGAACCTCGTGATTAGGGATTCATTAGAGAAGGTCAAAGTTCAGAAATCTCTCAACAATGTGTCTTTATCGTCTCAAATTCGAGGACCATCTACGCTACTGTGACATTGGATTAAGCCAATTAACAGTTAGGTAATTTACCATCAAGTCGGATTAGTTCACTAAACTCATTCACCAATGAACACGTACAAATTCAACACAATATCTCCACACAAGTGACCATGAGATCAGTCACCCTCATCATATGAGCTGAGGTAATTTGTACTAGTTTCATTGGATATCTAATGACCTTCTCAGATATTCTCTGACTAAGAACAATTAAGAATGAGTGTTTATAAGTTGTCAGTCTCAATATTATGATCACATCATAATCTGACAACTATTACATGCATTTGTAGACTTCACTATGATACGAAGAATAATAATCAAAAACAAAATTCAATTTACACATAATGAATCTTTAATGTCATTTATTAATAATTGAACAAGATTGTCTGTGATTGGCTTGTAGGTATTGATCTACATAGGTAGGTGTCACATATGTAAGATCTTTTCATAGGTGAGCCAGACACGTATTAAATGTAGGTGCAGGATTCTGATTGTGAAAAGTATATGTGGACATGACAAATATTTCGTAGGCATAATAAATAGGACTTATCATGTCCACAAAGTATTTATAATACCTGAAAGTATTTGTCATGCTTACACATGTGTAGGGATTTACGGGCATAACAAATGTTTTTCAGACATAACAAATACTTTGTGGATGTGAAAAATATTTGTCATGCCCACGAAGTATTTGTCACACTCGCATGTATACGATAGAACAGATGATCATGTGTGATGAAGTTTTATGGTTCACTTGGTGAACATCAGAAAACTATTCCTAACTACCACGACATGTATATATTTATGCATATACTTCATTTACCATTAGTATGACAAAATTTTATACGACTTTTTAATACCATAGTCTTAAAATTATACATTGCTTATTTTGAAAATCCACTTCGCGAAGCAATCTAATTTATATTTCAACGTGCAGTTAAGAAAATACTTATTATTATAAAAATAAAATATATTTACATGTGAAGTCTTCTTGCCAAAATTATCATTACCAAACATGTTTTCCATTACCGAACATAATTTACATAAATAATGCTTCAATTTCAGTTTGACATTTTGCTATGGAATTTGGATTATAAACATATTATTATCTAACATATAAAATGAATATATATATATAGAGGTGCTAGAACACAGTTCGCTACAGTGCATGTGATTAAACCGCAGGCACGATTTTCGACCTCATCTTCATATCAAAAGTAATAGTAATAAATTTTTCATAAAATTTTAAATATCTCCTTAAGGTTGTTTTCATCCTTTGCTAATTTATTTTGACCATGCAAATTCCGTCTTCAAAAAATCATGAAAAAATAATCAAAAATCGAAATTTGTTAGATTAAACCCTAGGGTTGTTCATGTTCCTTGGAGTTTTAATATTCATCACTAATTTACGCACGTAAGATCCGACGGCTAAGATTGAATGGGTCACAATTCAACGGTGAAAATTAAGCCCAAAAAGATGGAAACAACTTTAGGTGGGATAATTTAATATTTATAATTTTTTATAATTTTTATTTTTTTAAGATGAGGATGAGGTCGAAACAGTGTGTGCAGAGCAACTGCACCATAGCACTCCTCTCTCTCTTTATATATATATATATATATATATATATATATATATATATATATATATATATAGCACCCCTCTCTCTCTGTATTATATGTAAATATATACATATATATACACACCTTAGAATTAAAATTTGCATGTTTATTGATAATTAAATATGTCAATTTTTTGTGTCATGTCCAGATGCAATACTTGGCTGATGTTAAACTTATATGTTTCTCACTGCAACAACTTAATTTGTCATTGTATATAAGATTAGTAAAGAGGAAAATCATGCGCACATATGATGAGACTATCTATTTAATACTTAGTATCGTAACATTTACAATATGTGCATAGATATTGTTACTTTTTATATTTTACTTCTATTTGATTTAATTTGTATCACACAATTTTAATTATACATTTCAGTATAAGTATCAATATATTATTCTTTTCATCTCCTTTTATCTAGATAAAAGAATTATATATATATACATATGTATTATATTAAAATTATTATTTTCATCTCGTGTTATCCAGATAAAAAAATATTATATATATTAAAATTATAATTTTCATTTTAAAAGTTGCATATACAAACATCTCGCAGGAAAGTATATGCAAAATTGTGACATCTTAGATCTTACAAAGCCTTTTAAGTCTTGTTAAATGAATTAAAATGTGTTTTCAGTCAGTTAAAGTTAGAATGCAGCAGATTTCAGAAAAAGAAGCTCAGTAAAATGGTTAAGTACCAAACAAACTATTAAACAAATTGAAAAGGCTCAATTAGTTCATAAATAGTTAGTTAGTCAATTAAATGATCCACTTAATCGATCAGAATAGCAGAGTTATCGATTAATAGACAGGAAAAACTCAATTTAATAGACAGGAAGCCAATTAATCAACAGAATGTCAGATAGTCGATCAGTTAATCGATCGGATCATCTAGTCAATCATATAATTGATTATTAATAGATCGGATCAGTTAGTCGATCAAAGATCATTTAATCGATCAGATCATGTAATTCGATCAGTTAGTTGATTGGATCATGTAATCGATCGATTAGTCACTCAGAGATCATTTAATCGATTGGATCATGTAATTGATCGCAGATCATTTAGTCGATTTATAAATGTTTGATCAATTAAATCACATTAGCTTTAATTGACCCACTTTATTTGTGAAATCTGATAACTCCGGTGTTCGAGAGACAAGTGTGGGACACCTAAACCTGTGGTAATTGGGCTGAGACGGTGGCAAAAGGTTTTGAGTGTTTTGACAGTTCTGCTCATGGACTTGGCTGGGTTTAGAAAGGGCTACAAGTTCATTTACCTCACAGAAACTTAAGGGAGTGAGAAAGAGAGGAACAAAGGAAGAAGAAGGGTATGTGCAGGTGCATACTACTATGGGCTTCCTCCACACTTGGGAGTGTGTTTACTTAGAAATTTCATTCCAAGATAGGTTATGATTAACCAAGACCATGTTATTTTGATGTTTGTGTTATTTTATTTTATTTCGATATTAGAAATCTAAGTTTTTATATATGTGAGAACTAAATAACTTATTTAAGAATTTTTAGTTATGTTTAAAAAAATCTTGCTTTAAGATCTGTTATCAATGGTGAGTTATTGTCAACATAATTATCTTATCGGATTTAGTTTATTAAATAAAATCTATCTATGAAACTTTAGAATTATATATTTTTTTTCTTTTATCTGAAAATCTGATAACTATTCACTTATTTAAAACATCAAAATTTTGTAAATATATATGAGCAATGCCATCTTAAAATGATGCAGGAACGACCCGGCAGCAAGTGTCTAATGTAGGTAGCCATATGATATCTGAGGACAACCGACGAAAAATCTCGTAACTGAACTTCGATTTGGTAGAAGTTGGGATATTAACCTCCGATCGCATGCGGCTGTATCAAGACCAAGGCACATATCATCTAGATGCCGAGGTATTTGTAGGGCCTCTTATGTTATGGTTTGCATATATGTCCGAAGTGTTAACTAAAATCTATTTATGATGTGAATATGGCCTTTGGATATGATTTGATTCCTTTAGATATGATCTGATTTATTGGAATCATCTGAATATGATTTGCCTACACAAAAGCAAGCCCTTGGTAAGTTTAAATAGTTTGATAATATGTTATGATTATAATTAGAGAAATGTGCTTACTTTGCCTATTAGTAATATTCATTTTCTTATATTATATGTGTAGAACATGTGAGAAATTTTGTTAAACTCATATTTATCATAAAATTTGTTAATTTATTATAATTAGACATACTTTTGGTTTTGATGCCTACTGAGTTTTAAACTCACACACCTAATTATTAATCTTTTCAAGTAATTTTAGTGAGCCTTGACTAGAGAAGGTGAAGGTTGGACTTGGATCTTAGAAAAGTTTCAATTTTTTAGTTGCGCAAAGAGGTAGGTTTAGTTCTTGAGTTATTATAAATTTTCTGTCTTTTAAGCAAGAGATGTAAAGTTGTGACAATATAAACCATTTTATATTTATATTAATGGTTTGGTATGATTATGTTTTGGATTTCTTAAATGATTTAGCTTATAATACCTTGCAGATTTTCAAGTTGACAACAGTTTAGTTGGGGGTGACATTCTCGTAATGGGTGTTACAAATATATACCCTCATTATCTCATTAACTCAATTGCTCTTCAATTAACAGGTAATCGACCAAACAATCATTGTTCTCATGAATAATGAGTGGGGCCTTTTTTGTTGGACCTTGATTACCCTCCTTATATGAAGCAAGAAAAGAATTTAAGATCTTTTTATTTAAAAAAGTTAAAAACTAGGCATATGTTAAAATTTCTTAAAATATGAAATAAGTACTTTTTTGTCATTACTAACTACATGCCACATGCCACAAGTTTTTTTAAGAGTCTTTTTTTCTTTTTAATCCTTATAATATGTTTAATTCTGAAAAAAAAACACCCTTTAATCTTTCTATTAGTTTATAACCCCACAACATCTTGAGTTATGTGATATGCACCCCGAAAAATTTAGAAATGGTTCCTATTTCTTGCAGAAAGTCCCTAAAAGGGGTTTTTTCTAACTAAAAGTGAGCTTACAAGGTCTTTTACTAAATAGAGGGATTATAGAGAGTTTTCTTAAAAGTAAATAAGTTATAAGAGCTAAGAACTAAAATATCTTTTTTTATTCTATACGTCCGAACTATTCTAACTCCTAAACTCTCATCCGATAGATGATTCTAAATATACAAACCAGCGTGCCCCATTTATGTCTTACTCTTCAAAAACATATTAAATAAATAATGATCATTTGATAATTTATGTTAACGATGCATATAGTCTTTTTTTTTCCCTATAGCACTAAAACAAAAGAACAGAGCTGTATTCATTGGTTTAGGACAAGTAATACTCCTTAATACCTATAAGAGATCTCACAAGTCCCATAATATCTAATCTTATCCGGTTACTATATTTGCTGCTTTCCCCCAACATTCTTACTGTGGTTAAAAGTTTGAAGCTTGTTACTTTCTTCCTAGTATTGTTTTATTCAAAAGATCTCACAAAACGGTGGTATATATTCTATGCTATATTTGCAACTTTGCTGATGTAGCCGAAGCTATCACGACCGGATTCCGAAGCCGGAATCCGAAAAGATGGATCCAGTGCTGGGTCAGATCGGTGTTCAGGGGCCCGACGGGGATCCGGAAGGCGAAAGATGCAGAGGTGAAGCCGAAGATCCGAAGGCCGAGGGGTGTTCGGTCGGTGGCTGGCTTACTCCGGGAAGTCGGGGGCAGCCGGCGCACGGCGTCGAGACCAGGGAGAGGAGTCCGAGGTCGGCGGCCGAGACCGACTCGGGAAGGTCGGCGATGATTCGAACTGAGCTCCTGCAGGAGGGAAAGAAGAAGAAAACCAGTCAGCAGGAGTCCCGGTCTTCAGCCATGGGGAACCCCCTCCGACGGTCAAGTTAGCTCCTGAAGAAGATTCGATTCAGAAGGCAAAGAGTAGCTTTAATGCTTTTCGGACTGTAGTCCTTAAGGGTCTCGGAGGCTTAAGAGAGCATTCCTTTGGCAATAAATAGCGGTGTATTTATAGCAGAGGATAGATGATGGTTAACGGTGGTAGCCGATATAGGACTAAAATGCGGACTTACTGGTAAACCGCCATAGTGCCTGATCCGCCACCGGAGTGGGCCGGACTCGGCTATCGGGCCGAAGGGGGTTGGGCCGCTGATGGGCCGAAGCCTGTTGGGCCCTGGGCTGCCGCGCTGTTCCCGGGCCGTAGGCTGGTGGGCCGTTGACGGGCTGAAGCCTGTTGGGCCGGGAGCGACGGTGCCGCTTACGGGCCGAGGGCTGTTGGGCCGCTGACGGGCCGAAGGCTGTCTGAGGGCCTTGTACTGCTGCTGCTGGGCTGAGCGGGGTATGGGCTTGTTTTAGTGGGCCGAATCGGATTCTGCCTCATCACATAGCCCCCCACTCTTGTCTTCCTCAGTTCTGAGATGGCGAGAGTATAGCCCGAAGCTAGTGGAAAAATAGCGTAACAGGTGTCTTACCCGAAGCTATGTTCTTTTTCTTTGAGAAGAGGGTGCCCTCGGTCGGCCGAGGGCTAAGCGGCTGCTTCGTCTTCATTCAGAGTGGCGACGAAGGCTCATGGCTCAAAAGGCGAAGGGCCGAGCCCTCTGACTCGCATCAGGCTTCATTAAATGGACGGGATGGGCGTCGCTTCGCGAAGAAGCACGGGACACGCATCGCGCATCCGGCCGCTCAGTCAAAAGCACAAAAGGATCCTGACCGCTCGCGGGTCGCGGATCGCCTCGGCTCTCTGCCCGAGTCTCCACTCGGATTGCCGCCGCTCCCTTCTTCGGCACACGGATCGGGAAATGTGGCGGGCATCCGGGTGATCAGCCGAAGGGTCGGAGCGCTTTCGGCCGTTGATCGCTCTGCTTCAAGTCCCGGAGCCGGCCCGTCATCCTTGCCGAAGGACGGTGTTGGGATTTCTCTGTTTCTCCGGATTGCTCACGCAGCGGAAACAAAAATTTTACAGCGATCCGTTTCCCGTTTCGGAGAACTAAAATACGATAATCATATTATCGAAGTTCTCACCGTGTGCGGATTCGAATCCGCAGCCGTTCGGTTCCGTCGGTGTGACACCGCAAGCCGCGCAAGCGCCCGGCCTCTAGCGAAGTCCACGCGATCCTCCCCGCGATGGATATCCTCGACTTTGTCGTTCTTCGCAGCCCGCGAAGCCTCCGCTGGTCGCCGCAATGATCGCCGCAGTGCGCGGACGATTTCCCGTCGAACGGGATTCGGAGAAGCGGCGAAGCAGATCTGGATCTGCCTGGACTCCAGAGGAGGACAGAAACTGAGGAGGGGCGGCTAGGGTTAGCAGCAGCTTGGCTTGCTCAGCCCGTTCGCTATGTTTTATACTAACCGCGCGGTTTTTCACAAAAACCTCCGGTTTATATAAAACCCACTTATTTATCCATCGCCTTGAGAATCATGTGTGTGTGACCCTCTAGGCCCAAGTACCAGTCCAGTTAATGGCCCACTAAGCCCAGTGAATCCTCACTGGCTTTATTAATTAATTAATAACCCTTTATTAATCAATTAATCAATCGAATTGATGTCGCACATCGAATTCGACCGGGCCTCCGATCACGTTGGGTGCCAAGCAACACCGCGTGAACCCGGAAGGTATTTGGGGTTAAGTAACCCACTCTTAGAACCTTTCCGCCGACAGTTACCGCGTGGATATAATCCTTCATTCGTACAATGCTCTCGAGTCAACTCAGGGTATGGCGAGCTGTCAAACCCTAGCCGGTCGACTCACTTGGATTGGATGCCGCTGATGAATATCGGAAAACTCCTTTCCCGATATTATCGTCCGCCCTGGCCAGGGACTTTCGCGCATCCTTCCTAGAGCATTCTCTCTCTAAGTACCGAGAGCGAATGATTCCTTATTGACACACAATTCCCTTCGACGGTATTCCGTTGCACCCAATCCTTGGCGTATTAGAATCCCGTGGCTAGAGATTCGTAGACCAAGGTCAAAGTACAGAAGTCCACCGCCAAGGTGTCCTTGGTGTCTCAGGTCCGAGGACCATCCACGCAACTGCGACAATAGAATCAAGCTGGTTGACAGTGAGGTACAATACCATCCAGCGATTCAATCGGATCAGTTCAGTGAACTCATTCTCCAATGAGCACCTACAGATTCGCCTTAGTGTCTCCACACAAGTGACTTTTGAGACCAGTCACCCTCATCATATGAGCAGGAGTAATCTGTACTAGTATAACCGGATATCCGATGTCCTTCTCGGATATCCTCCGACTAGGAACGATTAAGAATATGTGTGTTTAAGTGATCAGTCTCATCAGTATGATCTCATCATAATCTGATCACCATAGCACATATTCACGGACTTCATTATGAAACGATAATTAACGCGATTTACACATAATGAATATTATGCCATTTTATTAATAATGAACGAGATTTACATTGTTAGATTGGCTTGTAGGCCACCTAAACCAACAATCTCCCACTTGGACTAAAGCCAATCACCTTTATACAATAAGCCAATAGACTCTAGGTGACGCTCAAACACAATTTGAGCCAACGGCTTTGTCAGTGGATCTGCTACATTGTCGACAGATGGAACTCTTTCCACTACTACATCTCCTCTGGATATGATCTCTCTGATAAGGTGAAAGCGCCTCAGAATATGCTTCGATTTCTGATGAGACCGTGGCTCTTTCGCTTGCGCAATCGCTCCATTGTTGTCGCACAACAGTGGAACAGGCTCAGAGATGCTGGGAACTACGCCGAGGTCGGTGATGAATTTCTTCAACCATACTGCTTCCTTGGCGGCTTCAGCTGCAGCGATGTACTCAGCTTCAGTCGTCGAATCTGCAGTGGTTACCTGCTTGGAACTCTTCCAGCACACTGCCCCTCCGTTCAATGTAAACACGAATCCAGATGTTGACTTGCTATCATCTGGATCCGACTGGAAACTCGAGTCAGTAAAGCCTCGCAGTTTCAAGTCACCTCCTCCATAGACAAGAAACATATCTTTAGTTCTTCTCAAGTACTTAAGGATGCATTTCACTGCCTTCCAGTACTCTTCGCCTGGATCAGCCTGAAATCTGCTCGTAACACTTAGAGCAAATGCAACGTCAGGTCGTGTACATAGCATGGCATACATGATAGATCCTATGGCAGAGGCATAGGGTATTCTATCCATGAATGCCCTCTCATCAGGAGTCTTAGGAGACTGTTCTTTTGAGAGATTAATTCCATGTCTCATCGGTATGAAACCTCTCTTGGAATTTTCCATGCCAAACCTTTTGACTATGGTATCTATGTACAAGGATTGGGTCATTCCAAGCATCCTCTTTGATCTATCTCTATAGATCCGTATTCCCAATACATAGGATGCTTTTCCCAAATCCTTCATGGATAAGTTTTTCGACAGCCAGACCTTTACTGATGACATCATAGTTACATCATTCCCAATGAGTAGTATGTCATCTACGTAAAGAACTAGAAAAGTGACTGCACTCCCACTGGTCTTCTTGTACACACAAGGCTCATCTTCATTCTTAATGAAGTTATAAGACTTGACAGCCTCGTCAAATCTTATGTTCCAGCTCCGGGAAGCCTGCTTCAGTCCATAAATGGACCTCTGAAGCTTGCACACTTTATCTGGATATTCTTTGGATGTGAAACCTTCTGGTTGTATCATATACACCTCCTCCTCAAGATTACCATTGAGGAAGGCAGTCTTCACATCCATCTGCCAGATTTCATAATCAAAATGTGCAGCAATGGCGAGCAAAACTCTGATCGACTTTATCATGGCAACTAGTGAGAAAGTCTTGTCATAGTCAATTCCTTGCCTTTGACGATATCCCTTTGCCACCAACCTTGCCTTATAAGTGTCGATCCGTCCATCAGCACCGATCTTTCTTTTAAAGATCCACTTGCAACCGATGGGTACAATACCCTTGGGCAAGTCCTCCAAGTTCCAAACTTGGTTGGTGTACATAGACTGGATTTCTGAGTTCATGGCTTCTCGCCATTTCCCGGCTTCTGGGCCTTCTATGGCCTCCTGGTAGGTTTTAGGATCGTCATCCTCATTATATTGTACCTTAGACTCACCTTCAGCGATATGTCCCACGTATCGTTCGGGTAGTCTAGGTACTCTACCAGATCTACGAGGCTCATCTGTGTGTACCTGAACAGATTCAGGAACTGATATCTCATCTGATGATAATGCAGCTGTTTGGGGATCTGGAACCTCTTCCAGTACTATTTTACTCCCACTGTCCTCCTGGAGAAGGTATTCCTCTTCCAGGAAGACAGCTTTCCTGGCGACAAACACCTTTTGTTCATCAGGATGGTAAAAATAGTATCCAAAGGTTTCCTTTGGATATCCCACAAACCTACATTTATCAGTTCGTGATTCCAGCTTGTCTGGTGTAGGTGCTGAAAATGCTCGTGTGATTAATGTAAAACTATGTTGTTTAGTGTAAACTAACCTATTAAAAAAATGCAACTAAGGTGCAGTGATCGCCAGAAACTTTTAACTAAAAAGCTTCAAAAGAGATTTGATCGCTTACCTGTTTGAATGCGGAAGATTGAATCCTTGGTTCCCCTCCTTCAGCCGGCTGAAGAAAGAGAGCCTCTTTGTTCTTTTGTTCTTGCTGTTGAATGTTGAGGATCGTCCAGAAGTTCTCCTAGCTTCGTGCTTGATTTCCCTCTTTTTGATCTCTTGTTGTTGTTGTTGAGTGCAGCAGAGATAGAAACAGAGAAATAAAGAAGAAGTACTTATGAGAATTTAAATGGAAATAATATCAAAACTAACCATGATTATAAACATGTTTAAACAGCAACTCACTTGTTTAAATGGCTTTGAAACCCCTTTAAAACAAATGGGTTTTGGGAGATTAATGTTGTGGTGTGTGTTGCATGAAGTGATTATGGAGAATAAAACTAATGAATGATGTAAAAATGAAATTCAAAATGAAACACTTATGCCCAGTCCAGTTGGTTGAAGCTTTGAAAGGATGAAGATCTTGAAGAAGGATGCCGACTTCTGGAAATGGCAGCGCTCCGGCGTTCCGACGTGGTTGCTTCGATCTTCAAATCGCTATAGCGCCGTGGCTCAATAATTCTCTCTCTCTCTCTTTTTTCTTTTCTTTTTTTTTAACTCTTTGATATGTAAGGTATTTATAGGCATTTTCTACGTTCGCGATTAACATAGAAAAATCTATGATTTATCTACCTTAATCGTCAGATAAACACTGATTAATTCATCTTTATCTGTAATTATCTAAAACGCGTCCACCTTGGCTGACGCCTTTCATATTTAATTAAGATAAGGATAAATATCCGGAAAAACTTATCTTTATCTTTATTAGCTAAAACGCGTCCACATGTGTAGACGTCTTTTACACTAATTAAGATAAGGATAAACATCCGGAAGAGAAGTTAAAATAGCCTAAGAAACCTAAAACGCGTCGACCCTCACAGACGCCTTTTAGTTAATAAATCAATTAATTAAAATTCAAATTTAAACGTTAAAATATGAATAAACTCTAAATCGCGTCCACACAGGTCGACGTCTTTCAGACTCATTCATATTTTAACTGAAATTTGATCTAAAATCAATTTGATTGATTAACTTAAACATGTCTGTTAAACCTGACACTCAAAAATATCAATAAAAATTAATCAATGATTAAATATCAGACCATTATGAGGCATTATTATATGATATGAAATTTACTCAAAATGACGTCAAAATTAGCGTGTCTACATCTGGATCATGCCTATTTACATGAGCAGGACAACCCCAGACTTTAACATGTTTAAATTCTGGTTTTCTGCCTTTCCATATCTCATATGGAGTAGAGGCCACAGACTTGCTGGGTATTCTGTTCAGTAGGTATGCTGCTGACTCTAGAGCATACCCCCAGAGGGACACTGGTAATCTTGAAAAGCTCATCATGGATCGCACCATGTCCAACAAGGTGCGATTCCTCCTTTTTGATACACCATTCATCTGTGGTGTATATGGAGGGGTTAGCTGAGAAAGGATACCATTATCCTTTAAGAATTGTGTGAAATTAGTACTCAAGTATTCTCCTCCTCGATATGATCGAAGAGCTTTAATACTCTTTCCTAACTGCTTCTCTACTTCATTCTTGAACTCCTTGAACTTCTCAAACGCTTCCGACTTGTACTTCATTAAGTACACATAGCCGAATCTTGAGAAGTCATCGGTGAACGTGATGAAGTAAGAAAAGCCACCTTTGGCTTGGGTAGACATGGGACCACATACATCCGAATGTATCAGTTCCAGAATGTCTTTGGCACGTTCTCCATGTCCACTAAATGGAGATTTTGCCATCTTTCCCATAAGGCAGGATTCACATGTTGCAAACGATTCATAATCGAATGCTGTTAAGTAACCATGCTTGTGCAACTTTTGCAACCTGCTTTCGCCAATGTGCCCAAGTCTACAATGCCATATGTAGGCCTGGTTCACACAATTCTTGCTCTTCTTAAGAGCATTATCAATCTGAAGATTGTAATGAGAAACATCTAATAGATATAGACCGTTGACTAAAGATGCCGAAGCTATTGATTTATTACCATAATAAATCGAACAACTTCTATTCTCAATTGTCAACCTATATCCTATCTTGTCCAAACAAGATATTGATATGATGTTCTTTATTATGCTAGGAACATAATAACAATCTTCCAATAGTAAGGTGTCTCCCAATGGAAGCCTGAGGTTTGCTGTCCCAACAGCAATCGCCGCAACTTTTGCGCCGTTTCCTAGCCTCAATTCCACCTCACCTTGTCTCAGCTTGCGCTTACTTGTCAGCAACTACACATCATGGCAGATATGAGAAGCACATCCGGTATCCAATACCCAAGATGTGGAATCTCTAACTGACAAGTTGATATCTATCATATAGATATCTGAAGCTTCACACAGCTTCACTCTTCCATGAGCTTTATCATCAAGGAACTCCTTGCAGTTCCTCTTCCAGTGACCATACTGCTTATAGTAGAAGCAGTCAGCCTTCACTACTCTTTTACCTTTGTCCTTCGATCCTTTATCGTTAGCTGTCATCTCTGCTTCAGGGGCATCTAATGTCGATTCAGCAAGAGGATCAGCTCTAGGGACAAAGTCATTGCGTTCAGATCTGAAGACATTCTTCAGGCTTCTGAACCAATCCGAGTAGATCAAGTAAGTCAAAATGACATCAAGTATGCCACGGAGTGGGTTATTCGACGACATAGTTCCTACAGGAGATAAGTAAAATCTATTTAGCAGATGTTCAATTATTAAAGTTTATAACAAGACAAGGTCTTTTGTTCAAGTTTAACTCCCACTAATTTTCGACGAACTGTATAACCCTCAGTTATACAGAACGGGAGACGCCGACAGTCTCCTAGTGAGGATCAGAATCTCAATGACTTGCACTACAGCCTTGTGGATAGCACAACAAACTGTAATACAATCAGAGAGCACCCAACTCATGGGACTTGCAACTCCTTGCAATATCTGATCATAGCTTCGGTCCCCAGAGATTTAATGGCCTTGTGGATACCACAACAAACCACTAATTCTGGTCTAAGCTTACCATCATTACGCGACGAGCATAGATTTGCATGCAGCCCTTGTGGATAGCACAACAAAGCTACATGGTTCCTCTACCCCGATCTATAGGCATCTAATGCCATAGCCACAGTTTCTCCTCCCAATTAAGCAGGCCTTGTGGATAGCACAACAAACCTGCCTAAAGTGATTCGAATCCTATGACTATAATGATGGTGGACCACGCGGTAAGTTCTTAACTACTCACGTTACGGCTTAGAGTTTATATGAGGGTATTTGGATAACTTTTATCTTGGTCTCTCCTATGTGATAGTATATAAATATATCGTATATATTTACTAAATACTATAACCTGCTTTGATTCATAATCAAAAGATAAACAATGCATCACATACATGTCATTAGTGTGGTCATGGATAGCACAGTGGGTTTGACTAGAGCCAACAGTCAAACGCACACACAATCTAATCATAACATTTATATTAGATACCCTGCAATCACATAGGCAAGAGATCTGCATCTGTTCGCCTTCCTGGTTGTAGTTGTGGATCGTCCTCGCTCCTTCCTCGGTTGCCTCGATCATATTACATTAATTCTAGAATTAACAAGTAAATTGAAGAAGGCCTTATGGCGAGTACAAGAGAAAGAGGGAGGTAGAAATACATCGGAGTATGAGAGAGAGAGGTGCGCATACCTCTATTTATTAACAATTAATAAACATCATACATCCACGATCCACACAAACCATTCATCACATGAATAATAAATTAAGTGCATATCCATGACCACGGTGTGTTTTAAACATCCCACACATGATTCAGCGCATCACATGGCTAAAACAAATGAGTTTTCAAAATAAATAACTTTTGGCTTTCAAAAAGCTGGGATCCAATCAAAATTGGTATTTGAATTTTGAAAACTCATTTATTATCTTATCATGCAATTAAATCAAATTTAAAAGCAATAAACACACATCACATGCGCATACACTCCGAATTAATAATTCTAGATTATTCCATGCAAATTAGAACATTTCTAATAATCTAACACTTAGATTAAACCCCATTAATAATCTAACAATTAGACTATCAATAACTAATCTAACTCTTAGATTACTCCAACAAAATTAAATAATAATTTAACACTTAAATTATTAATTAACTCTAATTATTAATTAACTATTAATCTAACTCTTAGATTAGTTGATTAATGTTAATTAGTAATTTAACATTTAAATTATTAATTAACACTAATCAATTAATAACTATAATCTAACAATTAGATTACAAGATTAACGTTAATCATTAATTTAACCCTTAAATTAATAACTAACAATTAATCATTAAATACAACTAATTTAACACTTAAATTAGTCATTTAAGTTAATTATTAATTTAACAATTAAATTAATAACTAACTCAAATATTAATTAACAATTAGTTGAAATAACAATTAATAATCTAACTATTAGATTAATAATTCTTAATTACTAATTTAACTATTAAATTATTATTAATAATATTAATTATTAGTTTAACTATTAAACTAACAATTAACATTAATCAATTAACAACGTGTTGTTAATCAAAAATTGATTCAAAAAATCATTAATAAGCCCAATTAATAAAAATGAATAATAAATTTAAATATCAAAACAATTTTGAATTTTAAAATTTAATTCAAATTTTATCTGAATTTTAAATGGGCTTATTTGGGGTTTTCAATGGGGTTTAATAGGATAGAACTGGGCTCAGCCCAATATAGCACCTGGCTCGAGCCAGGTGCGAGCCCTGGCTCGGCCAAGGGCTCGGACCTGGAGCGCCCTGGTCCGAGCCAGGGCGGGCCCGGTCCGGGGCCCCTACGCCGGCCGGTCGGACCGGCCCCTGAGCCGCCCGTCTCCAAGCCGACGGCCTCCCCAAATCTGCAGAACCCTAAAACTTGCAGGCCGGCGGCGGGAAGGAGGAGCAGGCCATACCGGCGGCCGGCGCCGGGCCCCGCCGTGCCAGACGGCGTCGCCCCCGGCACCGGCGACGTCGCCGGCGCCGGGCCCCGCCGTGCCAGACGGCGTCGCCCCCGGCACCGGCGACGTCGCCGGCGCCGGCTAGCCCTCCGGCGGCGCTAAAAACAAGCCGGAACAGCCCTGTAAAGATCCCCAAAAACTGGTTTTTCTGGGTTTCTAAACCCGATTTTGGGCTCAATTTTGAAGCTCTTCAAGGCCACTCCGGCGCCGGCAAATATACCGGATGTGCAGTGGTGACTATCACCTACGGATCTGGAGTCTCGGCCGTGCATCCCAACGCTTGGGAGGCCGATTGAAGCCGTCGTAAAGTCGCCGTTCTTCGTCTCACGAAGAACACGAAAACCCCCCAAAATAATCTCTAAAAATCACGGAAAAATAATCAAATTATTTGTGTTCATCTCATGAACACTAATCCGTCATTTTAATCGGATTAAACGCATGGAATAACTCAAGAAAAATCAATTTCGGAAACCGAAACGGGACGAGAAACAGTGGAACCTGGCTCTGATACCACTGTTGGGATTTCTCTGTTTCTCCGGATTGCTCACGCAGCGGAAACAAAAATTTTACAGCGATCCGTTTCCCGTTTCGGAGAACTAAAATACGATAATCATATTATCGAAGTTCTCACCGTGTGCGGATTCGAATCCGCAGCCGTTCGGTTCCGTCGGTGTGACACCGCAAGCCGCGCAAGCGCCCGGCCTCTAGCGAAGTCCACGCGATCCTCCCCGCGATGGATATCCTCGACTTCGTCGTTCTTCGCAGCCCGCAAAGCCTCCGCTGGTCGCCGCAATGATCGCCGCAGTGCGCGGACGATTTCCCGTCGAACGGGATTCGGAGAAGCGGCGAAGCAGATCTGGATCTGCCTGGACTCCAGAGGAGGACAGAAACTGAGGAGGGGCGGCTAGGGTTAGCAGCAGCTTGGCCTGCTCAGCCCGTTCCCTATGTTTTATACTAACCGCGCGGTTTTTTTACAAAAACCCCCGGTTTATATAAAACCCACTTATTTATCCATCGCCTTGAGAATCATGTTCGTGTGACCCTCTAGGCCCAAGTACCAGTCCAGTTAATGGCCCAGTAAGCCCAGTGAATCCTCACTGGCTTTATTAATTAATTAATAACCCTTTATTAATTAATTAATAACCCTTTATTAATCAATTAATCAATCGAATTGATGTCGCACATCGAATTCGACCGGGCCTCCGATCACGTTGGGTGCCAAGCAACACCGCGTGAACCCGGAAGGTATTTGGGGTTAAGTAACCCACTCTTGGAACCTTTCCGCCGACAGTTACCGCGTGGATATAATCCTTCATTCGTACAATGCTCTCGAGTCAACTCAGGGTATGGCGAGCTGTCAAACCCTAGCCGGTCGACTCACTTGGATTGGATGCCGCTGATGAATATCGGAAAACTCCTTTCCCGATATTATCGTCCGCCCTGGCCAGGGACTTTCGCGCATCCTTCCTAGAGCATTCTCTCTCTAAGTACCGAGAGCGAATGATTCCTTATTGACACACAATTCCCTTCGACGGTATTCCGTTGCACCTAATCCTTGGCGTATTAGAATCCCGTGGCTAGAGATTCGTAGACCAAGGTCAAAGTACAGAAGTCCACCGCCAAGGTGTCCTTGGTGTCTCAGGTCCGAGGACCATCCACGCAACTGCGACAATAGAATCAAGTTGGTTGACAGTGAGGTACAATACCATCCAGCGATTCAATCGGATCAGTTCAGTGAACTCATTCTCCAATGAGCACCTACAGATTCGCCTTAGTGTCTCCACACAAGTGACTTTTGAGACCAGTCACCCTCATCATATGAGCAGGAGTAATCTGTACTAGTATAACCGGATATCCGATGTCCTTCTCGGATATCCTCCGACTAGGAACGATTAAGAATATGTGTGTTTAAGTGATCAGTCTCATCAGTATGATCTCATCATAATCTGATCACCATAGCACATATTCACGGACTTCATTATGAAACGATAATTAACGCGATTTACACATAATGAATATTATGCCATTTTATTAATAATGAACGAGATTTACATTATTAGATTGGCTTGTAGGCCACCTAAACCAACAGACGGTGCATGTGGCGGGCATCCGAGAGGAGCGGTGGGACGAAGGGGACGATCTCGGCCGTTGGCTTCGGCGGGAGGCGCTTCGGATGGGGCTTATAAATACAAGCCCTCAGCAGGGCACTGTTCTTCTTCCTGCTGCGCTTGCGTTTCTCCTGCGATCACCCGAGCTCTCCCTCCTCTCCGGCGAAAGGATAGCTCTCTGAAGACTTCGTCCGAGCTCGCCGGCCACCGTGGGAGGATCTCCATCCTTCAGAGCGTCTTGTTGGTGGAGCTGGGTGGCTTGAGAGGCTGCGCTCGGTTCAGGAGAGATTTCCTCCCCCTTCCTGAGAGTAAGCCTTGGCCTTCTTTCTTCCCTTCGCGACCTTATGGTCCGGAGTTCCTCTTCTAGTGAGATTACTCCTTCGGACGAGGAGTATACTCCTTCCCACTCTCCCAAATCTTCTCTGTCATCTCCCCTCACCTTGGATTCCCTCGCCTCTGCGATGTCTGAAGAGCCTGAGGTCTCTGGGGCTGAGGGGTCCGAGGCTTCCGGGGCCGAGGTCTCCGGGGCCGAGGCTTACGGGGCCGAGGCTTCCGGGGCCGAGGCTTCCGAGGCCGAGGCCACCGAGGAGGTCCGGAACCCAGGCCGGGCTTCCACCTCGGGACGCCGTCGTCCTGACATCGCCTCGGAAGCATCCTGCGCCCTTTCGGACGCAGAGGTTAGCAACCTTGCTTCTTACTTCCAGCTTCCTTCTTGGACGACCCCTCACCGGCCTGGCTCCGCCACCAGGGCCAACACTCCCCGCCCGGGTTCCTTCTCTATCTATGTAGATAGTTTCCAGGCGGGCTTCCGTCTTCCTCTTCCCACTTTCGTCATCAACCTTCTCAGCTTCTACGGGCTGGCCCCGTCTCAGCTTTTTCCCAACTCTTGGCGCACCGTATACGGTTTTTTAGCCGTTTTCGCCCGTATACGGATTACTCCTTCCATCAACGTCTTCCGCTACCTCTTCAAAATCCAGAGGCAGGGGAGATCCGAGTGGTACTGCTTCGTCCCCCGGATCGGCCGAAGCATCTTCTCCGGGAAGCCCTCGTCCATCCATGGCTGGAAGAGGAAATTCATCTTCATTTCTCTGCCGGAGAACGAGAAGGGCGTGTGGCCCTTTCCACCGCTGGCCGCAGGCCTCTCGGATCCTCCTGTTCTGACCTCCGTCCAGAGCACCCTCGTGGGTCACATCCAGATCATGGCCCCGTACAACATCTGGGGGCTTCTCAGTGAGTCAGAGCGGCTGGTGAATGCCGGGGTATGGCCGGACCCTCGGTTCGATCCGGAGCGAGCCTTTCCCTACCTTCCTCCCGGGGAGACTCCGCGGGGCCGCGAAGGGAGTGCTGCCGCTCCTCCGGCCGAAGCTCCTCCGGCTGAGGAGGCTAATGAAGTTTCGGCCGAGGGTAAGTCGGCTTTGTGTTTGCAACTGGCCGTTATTTCGTTTTTAACACGTCTTCTCTTGCTTGCAACAATGTCCGGGCTCGACACCCTCCTCGCCCGGATATCCGACCAGCGCGATCAAGGTCGGGCACCAGCCCCGCAGGCGGCAGGCGGGTCCGGCCGAGGCGCTGGAGCTCCGAGGACCCGAGGCGGGGTTCCAAGGACTGCGGCCTCCACCGAGGGTCGTGCTGCCGCCGCCGCCGCTCTCGAGAGGGAGCGAAAGACCAAGTTCGCCGCTCGAAGGGGCGGCCGACCGTCGAAGCGCCCCCGGGCGGAAGAGGCCGAAGAGGCGGAGCCGGCTCCGCTGATCAGGAGAAGTGCCGGGGCCCGAAGGGCTGCAAGGCTGGCGTCTCCCGAAATGCAGAAGGGCGACTCCCCTCCGGCCGTATCGGCAGGGGCAGAGGATGAAGGCGCCGGGTCGCAGGCGCCCCGAGCGCAGCGCGAGTGGTGGCACCCTGAACCGGGGATCTACAAGGACGAGAGCATGGAGGACTCGCAGATGTGCCTCCGTCTGCTCCGCAGCCTCACTCTCCCTTCGGCTTTCGAAGAGCTGAGGGACCACTCGGTCACCGACCTGGCGGCGATGAGCGCTCGGTTGGCGGTCCAGGTAAGAAGCTTCTGAGTGTGCTTCAACTTAGCTTTCCTTAGCTGCTCTTTGATTTTCTCTGATCCTTGTCTGCTTTCGGTCCGCAGGCCGCGGTGACGGGCAGTGTCCTGATTCACCATCAGGAGCTGCTCCGGATCAAGCTCTTGGAGGCCGAGGGGGAGTCGGCCGGTTCGGGTGAGGGTCCTTCGGCGGGGCCCCGTATCGAGCCCATGATCGATGGGCTGGTAACCGCGAACGCCCGGACGCGGGCGCAACTGGAGGAGAGGGCAGCAGAGGCCCGTGCTTCCGCCGAGGCCAAGGTGAAGGCCGAGCGGGAAAAGGAGAAGGCCGAGCGTGAGCTCGCTGCGGCTCAGACTGAGATCCGGGCCCTCAAGGCCCAGATCCAGGAAAAAGACTCCCGGCGGGCTTCGGAGAAACGCCGCCATGCCGAGGAGGTATCGGCTCTGAAGCAGGAGCTGGAGGAGGCGGCGGACTCGGCCGTAGCCGATTACAAGGCCGGCCCGGACTACGCCGAAGAAATAATCCAAGCTCAACTGCTAGCGGCCTCCTCGGTCTTCGACCTCGGGCTGGCTGTCGCCCAGAGGGCCTGCCCGAGCGTTGATTGAACCGGGTTGCCCTGCCGATGGGTGAGGAAGCCAAGGAGCTCCTATCCTGGTGGAAGGAGCTCATGGCCGAGAAGGCCTCGACCCAAGCTCCAGGCGACGAAGCCGTGCCCGCCGAGGAGGCCCCTGTCGAGGCTTCCGCTCCTGAAGCTGTGCAGATCGTTGACTCTCCCACTCCCTCTCCTGGTCGAGACGCAGTCGAAGCGGAGGAGGAAGGGGTTGTCGAGGGCTGATACGAGGGTTCCCCCCGATTTTTGTTTTTCCACTTTTGTAAACCTGCGGCCAGGTGGATGGCCGATTTTGTACTTCCCCTTTTGTGAATACAGGAAGTATTTCTGAATTTTACCTCGTTGTCTTCTACATGATTTGACCGAATCTGGCCTTTCAGAAGTCCGAGATCCTGCCGTCGTTCGCTATAGTTCGCGAAGCCGAGACCCGATGTAGGTTCGGATAGGAAGTTGGTAAAATATTGCCAGTATATACGGCCGGGGCCTTCGTTAATGTGGCTCATAATATCCGAAGGGGTATCCCGCCGTCCTAGATGCGGTTCGTGTGGCCGAAGCCACTCCCGCTTCGTCTTATGCAGATTTTTAGAGATATATCTCGTCGCTCCCTGATCCGGATCATATGGCCGAAGCCATTCATCGGACTGAGGTTTTTGCGGACTTAGGAAGAACATGCCGCTCCCGATACGGTTTGCATGGCCGAAGCCACTCCGGTACGGTTTACACGGGCTTAGAGAAAATACCATGCCGCGTCCTGATCCGGATTACATGGCCGAGCGCCATTCGTCGGATCAAAGGACCCGCGGACTTTGAGAGAATACCATGCCGCTCCCGATACGGTTTGCATGGCCGAAGCCACTCCCGGTACGGTTTACACGAACTTAGAGAAAATACCATGCCGCGTCCTGATCCGGATTACATGGCCAAGCACCATTCGTCGGATCAAAGGACCCACGGACTTTGAGAGAATACCATGCCGCTCCCGATACGGTTTGTATGGCCGAAGCCACTCCCGGTACGGTTTACACGGACTTAGAGAAAATACCATGCCGCGTCCTGATCCGGATTACATGGCCGAGCGCCATTCGTCGGATCAAAGGACCCGCGGACTTAGAAGAACGATGCCGCGTCCTGATCCGGATTACATGGCCGAGCACCATTCGTCGAATCAAAGGACCCACGGACTTTGAGAGAATACCATGCCGCTCCCGATACGGTTTGCATGGCCGAAGCCACTCCCGGTATGGTTTACACGGACTTAGAGAAAATACCATGCCGCGTCCTGATCTGGATTACATGGCCGAGCGCCATTCGTCGGATCAAAGGACCCGCGGACTTAGAAGAACCATGCCGCGTCCTGATCCGGATTACATGGCCGAGCGCCATTCGTCGGATCAAAGGACCCGCAGACTTAGAAGAACCATGCCGCGTCCTGATCCGGATTACATGGCCGAGCGCCATTCGTCGGATCAAAGGACCCACGGACTTTGAGAGAATACCATGCCGCTCCCGATACGGTTTGCATGGCCGAAGCCACTCCCGGTACGGTTTACACGGATTTAGAGAAAATATCATGCCGCGTCCTGATCCGGATTACATGGTCGAGCGCCATTCGTCGGATCAAAGGACTCGCGGACTTAGAAGAACCATGCCGCGTCCTGATCCGGATTACATGGCCGAGCGCCATTCGTCGGATCAAAGGACCCACGGACTTTGAGAGAATACCATGCCGCTCCCGATACGGTTTGCATGGCCGAAGCCACTCCCGGTACGGTTTACACGGACTTAGAGAAAATACCATGCCGCGTCCTGATCCGGATTACATGGCCGAGCGCCATTCGTCAGATCAAAGGACCCGCGGACTTAGAATAACCATGCCGCGTCCTGATCCGGATTACATGGCCGAGCGCCATTCGTCGGATCAAAGGACCCACGGACTTTGAGGAACCATGCCGCGTCCTGATCCGGATTACATGGCCGAGCGCCATTCGTCGGATCAAAGGACCCACGGACTTTGAGAGAATACCATGCCGCTCCCGATACGGTTTGCATGGCCGAAGCCACTCCCGGTACGGTTTACACGGACTTAGAGAAAATACCATGCCGCGTCCTGATCCGGATTACATGACCGAGCGCCATTCGTCGGATCAAAGGACCCGCGGACTTAGAAGAACCATGCCGCGTCCTAATCCGGATTACATGGCCGAGCGCCATTCGTCGGATCAAAGGACCCACGGACTTAGAAGAACCATGCCGCGTCCTGATCCGGATTACATGGCCGAGCGCCATTCGTCGGATCAAAGGACCCACGGACTTTGAGAGAATACCATGCCGCTCCCGATACGGTTTGCATGGCCGAAGCCACTCCCGGTACGGTTTACACGGACTTAGAGAAAATACCATGCCGCGTCCTGATCCGGATTACATGGCCGAGCGCCATTCGTCGGATCAAAGGACCCGCGGACTTAGAAGAACCATGCCGCGTCCTGATCCGGATTACATGGCCGAGCGCCATTCGTCGGATCAAAGGACCCACGGACTTTGAGAGAATACCATGCCGCTCCCGATACGGTTTGCATGGCCGAAGCCACTCCTAATCAGGTTGTTGCGGACTTTTCTGAGAAATCCGTGCCGCTCTGATTCGGTACGCATGGCCGGAGCTACTCCGAATCAGGTTGTCGCGGACTTTTGGCGAAAAATATTGCTAGACAATTTTTTCAAAGAATAGACTTTCTCTATGTCTCCTGGCTAAATTCCAAGTTAATTTACATGAAGTGCCGAAGGTACCCCGTATTTTAGACTAGGGGGATGCGTGTCGAAGGGGTCGCTAATCCGTGAGCCCCTCGATCGCTTCCGTTTACAGACACTCCAGTCGTTTTTAGAGGTATGGCAGGGGAACTCTTCAGATGTTTGCCTTCCTGCTCCGAGGTCCTCCGGTTACGCCTCCGTCGAGGCTGTTTCTGCTGGTAGTGGTAGTTGGCCTGCTCTTACGAGGCGATCTATCTCCTCCCGGAGTTGCCGGCATTCATCAGTCGTATGGCCGGTCTCCTGATGGTATTCACAATATTTGCTAGGGTCCCTTCGGCGAGGATCAGTTTTTATGCGTTGAGGCTGCAGGAGCATATGCTTTACCTCCGTAAGCATTTGGGAAGGGGGAGCAGGCAGCGATAAGTGACGTGGCTGCGGGCCCCGTTTCCTGCCTCGGATCCACTCCCTTTGACACCGCCTACACAGTAGTTCTTGACTCGCGGATTGAGGGTGAGCCGCTGGAAGGGCAGGTGGTGCCGTAGGCTCGTCGTTCACCGAAACGGCCTCGTCGCCGAAGACTTGCGAAGATGTCGGCCGAGGCTCCTCGTTCTGTGCAGGGTGAAAGGGAGGAGCTTGATGGGGGAGTCGGCTCAATACCCCCATGTACTGGGCCATGGCAGATACCATGTTTGCCAAAGATGTGACAGTCGCAGTCAGTGCGGTCATTTGTTGCTGAAGTTCCTTTATCCGGTTGTCTTCAGCTGTAGACCCTGGCGTGACTAGCCATACCGCGCTCAAGGGGTCGGATGGAGTGCCTTCGGAGAGTGGTAACTGCGCTGAGGCTTCCCGTTCCTCTGTTTCGCTTTGACCGGATCGTCGGTTTATAAGTCGTTGAGACATGACTTGTTTGTTTGGTTCCCACAGACGGCGCCACGTGATGTAGCCGAAGCTATCACGACCGGATTCTGAAGCCGGAATCCGAAAAGATGGATCCGGTGCTGGGTCGGATCGGTGTTCAGGGGCCCGACGGGGATCCGGAAGGCGAAGGATGCAGAGGCGAAGCCGAAGGTCCGAAGGCCGAGGGGTGTTCGGTCGGTGGCTGGCTTACTCCGGGAAGTCGGGGGCAGCCGGCGCACGGCGTCGAGACCAGGGAGAGGAGTCCGAGGTCGGCGGCCGAGACCGACTCGGGAAGGTCGGCGATGATTCGAACCGAGCTCCTGCATGAGGGAAAGAAGAAGAAAACCAGTCAGCAGGAGTCCCGGGCTTCAGCCCTGGGGAACCCCCTCCGACGGTCAAGTTAGCTCCTGAAGAAGATTCGATTCAGAAGGCAAAGAGTAGCTTTAATGCTTTTCGGACTGTAGTCCTTAAGGGTCT
This sequence comes from Zantedeschia hybrid cultivar, assembly GCA_030544215.1. Lineage (NCBI taxonomy): Eukaryota > Viridiplantae > Streptophyta > Magnoliopsida > Alismatales > Araceae > Zantedeschia > Zantedeschia hybrid cultivar. The sequence continues at coordinate 70,417,656 of JARZZO010000014.1, forward strand.
CGGAGGCTTAAGAGAGCATTCCTTTAGCAATAAATAGCGATGTATTTATAGCAGAGGATAGATGATGGTTAACGGTGGTAGCCGATATAGGACTAAAATGCGGACTTACTGGTAAACCGCCATAGTGCCTGATCCGCCACCGGAGTGGGCCGGACTCGGCTATCGGGCCGAAGGGGGTTGGGCCGCTGATGGGCCGAAGCCTGTTGGACCCTAGGCTGCCGCGCTGTTCCCGGGCCGTAGGCTGGTGGGCCGCTGACGGGCTGAAGCCTGTTGGGCCGGGAGCGACGGTGCCGCTTACGGGCCGAGGGCTGTTGGGCCGCTGACAGGCCGAAGGCTGTCTGAGGGCCTTGTACTGCTGCTGCTGGACTGAGCGGGGTCTGGGCTTGTTTTAGTGGGCCGAATCGGATTCTCCCTCATCATTTGCCAAGAGCTTTCTCGTTACCTTGACTCATATTTCATACTCTCTCACGGCATTGTTACTTTGTTACCATGGTTAAAAAGGCTAAATCACATTGTCACTTTGTTACCATGGTTAAAAAGTCTAAATCACATTGTTACTTTGTTACCATGGTTAAAAAGATTTTCATTTTTCTGTTGAAGATTAAATAAAAGTATTCTTTTCACATATCACAGGCCTGTCGTCCCTTTTATCTGTCTTCTTTATTAGAAGAAAGTTGTCTGCAGTTACTAAATAATATACTTCTTTTATTTATTAGTTTCTCAACCTTTTATTTTTGTTTGTTATATTTATTATATATTTTATTATCACAATTTACTATTATTTTACCGCCAGAACAAAAACTAAGACTTTGAATAGTGCTACATTGGTTGTTAAAAAGATGACTCTACACATATAAATAGAAATCCAACTTCCTCCGCATGAGCGCCAGCTCCACATAACATTTATTATTGTAATGTTTCTAGTTCTACCGTCATTAGAATTGAATCTTATTAATACATGTAGAAGGAGCGGCTGAAATTTTGGTTTTTTTTATTTTTATGATTTAGGTTTTTGTATCATATGCTGATGTAAACTTTAGTTAGAATTTTAACATGCTTTGCGGTATTTTTTTTTATTCTATTACAAAGTCTATTCTTAATATTATGAAAAAAATGTAGACTTTTTAATTAATAATTCAATTAATTAATATCACTTTGGTGGATAAACGTTTATATATCAAATATACCATCAAAGTGACAATTTTGAAACATTATGCACATTAGAACAATATTTAAGATAATATTAAGCACAGCAGTTTTGAAATTTAATATGTGAAGAGTGGTTAATGTGAAATTAACATATTTTTGTGATAAAAAAAAATTTCTGTATGGCAGTGACATGCAACGTGTGTTTTATTAGCTAGTAATACTTACTACATATTGTTATTGCAATGCAAGCAGGTAACCATCCAATCGGATTCGATCAGACTGCTATAGTAGTAAGTTATGATTGTTTTATTTTCTAAAATTTAAGAGATAGGAATAATCTTAAGGGAGTCGGTAATCTTTTGATCGGATAGTTAGTTTTTTAAATGTTTTAATCATATGATCAAAAAATTGACAGTACTGATGGCTTCTTCAAGATTATTCCTACCCTGACTTTTTAGAACAAAAAAATACTTTCTTTTTGTTGTAAGAAAAGAACGTAGTGGTGGGTCTGTCAACATATCGGTGGATCTGATCTTCAGCCTCGTCGTCGGTATTAAACACGTTTTACCAACATGTCAATTGCATGTTTGGTCAATGCATCAGTTTTAATTAAATACTGATGCTGATTTCTGGTATATATAATTCATGCATGCACGGGGTATGCACATGGACATTTTTGTCGTAAGCAACACAACATTTGTTTCATATGACCTCGATTTGTCATCTCCACAATGCCCATATGCATGGTATTATTGCAAATAAAGATTTTTATATCTATCACCTAATTTAGATGGTTTCAATTTGCATATATATTCTCTACTTTTTTTTCATTGTGCATGTACATTCTCTACTTCACCGTGTCATGCATATTGTGTATTCTCAAAACCTATAGTTATGTTATTCATGGTCAGGCACCAAAAATCACGGCGTGCTGGAGCTGATCTGATCTCATGCTTCCATCCTTTGGTCTTGGATCGAGATCGAGAAGATCAGGCGAGATCGGTGCAGATTGTCTGATCGGAAAATCCGATCTAGATCGAGCTGACCCAGTCCTCCAACAACTAGTTTTTACTGGCTAGCCTTTGGAAACATTCTCAACGGCAAGTTTAAGTCTGGGGGTCTACATAAATCTCTTAAAGTCACTCTCCACTTCATCCATCCAAGTACCCTCTTCTCTCTCTCTCTCTCTCTCAATTTTTCCTCCCTCTTTTTCTAAGTTTCTTCTATGTAATTATTAATTTAATATTTCTTTCCCTCTCTATAAAATTTTTCTATCTAATTAATATTCTTTTCCCTCTCTCTCTAATTTTTTTTCTCTTTAATATTTCTCTCCCTCTCTCTCTCTAAGTTTTTTCTATCCCTTTCATATTTCTCCCTCTTTCTCTAATTTTTTTTATGTAATTAATATTTCTTCCTTCTCTCTTTAATTTTTTTAATGTTTGTCCTTTCTCTCTAATATTTTTTCTATCAAATTAATATTTCTCTTCCTCTCCCTCTCTCTCTCTAAGTTTTCTCTTTCTAAAGTAACTCTAAAGTCTAAATTCTCTTTTCTATTGACTTGGTTATTGGAAGTGACACTCTATAATAATCGGGTAGATTTTTCAAGATACTTTTTTGCAATCAGTATTAATAATCCTCAATAGTAAATAAATTCTATAAATATATCAAGTTGCATTTAAAAAAATAAAAAATATACATCATTCTTTTTTTTTCTGTTAAGAATTATTCGATCTGAATACAAACGATAACAAGGATACTTACATTTATTAATTTTTTTTGTCAATGACTAGAATTCATACCTCTTTTGCTGTTAGTACTACATTTAGAACTAAAGGGATATATTTTCTAGTCATTGATAAAAAAATTAACTAAATGTTCAATATCCTTATTGTCACTTGCTAAAACTGGATAATTCTCAACAACAAAAAAGAATAGTGTATATTTCTTAATTTGTTTTAGAAGTACAACATGGTAAATATATTAACTTTATTTATTATTAAATGTTAAATATATATAAGAGAAGAAAAAGAAAAAGTAAGAGAAAAAATATCAGAGATGAAAGATAAAGGGGGAGCGTGTATTATAGAAAGACCAATTACTAAGGAAAATAGATAAAGTTGATTTAGACAGTACAGTGAAGAAACCAAGGTTTGAATAAAGACAAACATTTGTACAATCCTTTTTTTAAAAAAAAATTACACATTTTTTAATTTTTTTGAACCCTTAAAATTTATAAAAAGAGGAGGAGATCGGATCAGATCGATCTGGAATCGAATCGGATTGACCAGTTTGGATCGGACCTATCCGTGCCCATCCTTGCTTCCTTGCCAAAAATACCTAATGAACCTAATAAAACTACTACAATACCGTTCAAAAAACCAAACTCACGTTGCGGACACAGGCGAGTGCCGTGGGTGCGACAGGCAAACAGCGGTAGGGCAGTGCAAATGCATGGGTAGAGACGCAGTCTAAGTGCGCTCTCTTTCTCGGCCACATTAGACAACTAGATGATGATGAGTAAGGTAGGACATCATACGTAGAACTTTATGCAAGCTCTGGATATGTACGACAATAAGATGATGATGTTGAGAGAGAGAGGGGGCAAAGAAGTGCATAGAGAAGAGTATGACTGAGATGGCATAGGGTAAATTAGTCATATTCTTAGTTAACTCAACATAATTACGCAGATAATATGATGATTTGAGAGGGTTACATGGACAAAGACGTAAGATTGGAAGGACATACACACGAGACCCCTTGCGCTTGCGAATTATACCGCATGAAGACGGTTACGGATCTACGGTATTGAAAAACACAGGAAAATGGAAGGCAGTTGGTTCGCCACCTTCCTTACAAAAGGGAGGTCTCAAATTCAATTCTAGTTGGGCCAAAAAATCCTTAGCCATGCAGCCTCTTGGTTGTTGTTGGGATCTTTATCTCCTGGTCTATGGGATTACTTTCCCAGAAATCAGACGGACTTGGAATCGTTGCCTAATTAGGCAGACTCATCGACCAATCTGGAATTATCTCCATCTTTGGAGGATTATCTCGGGTTCGCGATTAGAACCCCGGTCGCTTGTAAATAGCTGTACATATTCGGCCTCTGGGCCCCTTCCAAAAAACAAAAAAAAAACATAGGAAAATCAGGATTGCCTTATTTCAAGATGGTCTCCCCCTCAAGACGGCGCACAGATGCCTTATAGGGCTGCAAACGAATCAATACGTTCAATGAACAGTTTGTAAGACTATTCGATAAGAGCTCGATTAGGCTCGTTTATTAAATTAAATAAGTAAGTTTGAATACAAATTTAAATTCGATTCATTAAACAAGTCAAACTTGAATACAGGTGAAAACGACTCGATTATGCTCATAAACAAGTTAGTTTAAGTATTCGTTAACAACTCATTTTAATATTCGTTAAGAACTCGTTTAACTACTTATTAAGATCTTTTAAGTACTCATTTATTATTTAATTGTAAATAATCTTAAAATATTATAATATCTTATCTTACAAAGTTTTCTATCAAATAGCTTTAGGGTGCAAATAACTTGCTACTCATCATAATTTAGCCTAAGTTACTTTATATATTTTTTTTTTAAAAATGAATTAAATATATCATAGATTCATTGAGTTTGCGAGTTACTCAACACTCGACTCAAACTCTTTAATATCAAAATGAACCAAACTTAAACAATCACTATAAAAACTCGGGTCGAACTTGAACTCAAATTCGATTAAAATTAATCGAATCAAGTTTGAACGGAGTAAAATTCGGCTCGACTCTAGCTTGCTTGCAGCCCTAGTTTTGAGTGGATGTCTGACTGTCATGTGAGAATTTCATACAAAAAGGGAAAAAACACATATTATTAGATTAAAAAAAAATAAAAAAGAGAAAGAGAAAATACACCTGGCACTTCTGCAAGCTGAAAGTTCTTGACGTATTCGCGTCCGTGGATAGCATGATAAACGAAATTGGGCCGTTCACATGGGCCCACAAAAAAATGCGAAAGTTCTCCGATAGCAACAGCTAGCGCGGGAATGGCATGTGGTCCAGACACCCCGGAGGACAGGGACCGGTGGCCAACCCCATCCTCTCAGATCCGTGCTCTTTGGCCGCTTTCATCCCCTCCCACCTACACCCGGCTCCTCAGCCCCGGAACGTGCTGTTGCTCGGCTTCCGGGAAGCAAGATTTCCTCTCCCTGGCCCATCTTTAATTTCCTTGAACTCACAGATCTAGTATCGCATCACGAGTCGCACATGACTAGTCGATACAACATACAAGTACATCGATCACCATCTCGATCATCAAAGTTCTTTTTAATTGAAATTTAATGAGATTTATAAAAAAAAATATTCGACTTATATACCCAACTCAATTTTTTTTTTTTATGGCAGATTAGGTGAATCATCTTGGTTACCTAAGCCGATATTAGGCCAACTTCTGACAAAAATCTACCCTTTGCGGCCCATGATCGAACGGCTGAAACGGATCCCAAGGGGCCGATGTCCTTGTCATCATGATTAGGAAATTAAAAACTGACGGGGCTGGGCCCGTGAAGTGGATGGTTTAGTTTGTTCCCGTAGCTTCCACGTGGTCAGGCCTCCTTACGGTCACCTTTGACTCCCCATCCAGGCTACAGTAATGGCCCCCCAATCCCGATCCAACAATGGAAGTCCGGTTCCTCTAGGCCATCAACTGGATCCGGCTACCGTAGCATAATGCCTAACTTCCTCCAATCCCCCCGATCTCTCGTGTGGGGCCCTCCCTTTCTGTGTGGTATGTGGGGCTTTATAATTGGATCTTGCTGGAACCCGGTGCAACCAAGAGGCCCGGCATCCAAATCGAATAAAAGGTGCGAACCACTGTGCTCGCATTTAACCCATGCGCGCTCACCACGTGACCGCCTGGGCTGTCCTCCGCAGTCACGTGACGACACCTGTCGCTGTCTCTCACACTCGTCATTGGTCCACGTGGCGTCCGGCGGTCCTACTCAACGAGATCTGATGATATTGTAGCCGTTAAAAGTACACCATATTTTTTATGAGGCATCCCGCGTTGTACTGTCTCGCACCAAACACTGAGTTGGGTGGACTCCTTCCCTTTAGGGTGAATTTATCTGTTTTTACCATAAAATCGACTTATTAGGGTTCAAATTCTCACCCTACATGTGATGCGGAGGAAAAGTATTGTTTGCTTAACTTGTTTGAAAAGTTGAGAGATATTAATCAGTTAGAATTTTTTATGACTAAAGATGAGATTCTTTGCACTTTAAAAAAAGACCCACCCAAACCCGCCCTTCTCTATAATATGTCTCTATTCATATAAATTAAGGATAAATGAGTCTTTTATTAAAATAAAATAAGAAAGTGCCACATGCAACTATTTTTAATCTCATGCGAGTGAGGACTTGGCGAAATGCAGGAAGTTGAAGTGCACAGGATCTCCGCTCAAGTTCATTAGATCTACATCCCTTGGATCATGTGGGGGTGATTTGAATTTTTGGATTGCAAATTAAATATATAATTTTTTAAAGTAATTCATCAGTCAAAAACTAGACATCTCCAAAATTGGTAAGCTTTTTATTTTTTTTCCCAATGACAACGTACTGACTCATCCTAAATTTCTCCCGCGGGACAGTGCAACTCCATGTGGGCTTTAGCTAAGAAGGGGACCAGCCTCAAAGAGAGAGGACTAGCTAAGCTAGAACTAGCAGTAGTGGTAATATTTTTTTGTGTGTCTCATTGGATTCCCATTCCCAAAGATTCTCCTTTTGGGGGGTCGGGCTGGGGATGCTTTCCCATCTATCTGATGAACTTCTGATGGGAGCGAAAGATAACGTTTTCCAATGTAAAGGGGGTTAGTCTGCAACCTTTTTACAGTCCCATCAGCCCTACATCTTCCCCATCCTACTGCAGCGGCTTTGCTGCGCACAGTCACAGCTGATCCACTTCTCTGCGTTAAGGTGAAGAGAGTTTGTCTTTTCCAGCCACAGTGACCGATCTTGCTCTCCTCTCTCCCCTAAAAACCTGATAGCCTCCTGCAGTCTCTCCTCATATTTCATTCCATTTTTATTCAGAAAGCCCTGAATGAACTGTCTGCATTTTTCATCTGGTGCCGCATTTGATCAGGCCCTCCTCTGCAAACTCTGATCTTTTTCAGTTTTTCCCATTGGATGTGGAGCTAGCGTTTGCTTATGTCCAAGTTACTGAGAAGTTGAAGTCATTTTTACTGGTCTGCCCTGTGTCAAAAAATGGCAAGGCAGGGAAGTTGAACCCAGTTGGGGGCCTGAAACCCTTAGCCATTTGCAGGTGATGGTGCCACAAAAGGAATCCTTGTAGAGGGTCTCCGAGTTCAGGTGGCACTTGACACAGCCAGAAAACCTTGTTTCCAGTGTTGGTCCTGCGTTGGAGTACCCTGTAGATAGCAGATCTTGCCATTACACAAATCTAAGCAAATAGAGGGACTTCTTTACAGCCTTCACAGGTGAACACCATGTACAGTTTCAAGACTAGTTCCCTTGTGCTCCTGCCATGACGCATAGCACACTTTGAGTGGGAAGTTACCTCTCTGTTCGACCATCTCCTCAGATACGTCCTTCTTATCCGTTAAGCTGTCATAGACAGTGTTCAACAAGCTCAGGTGCAGCTCAGATCTTCTGGGTCAATCCGTTCTTGGTCTGCGGAGGATGGGGAGCTTGAGGCCATCCGAAGACAAAGGCTGCTACAGCTACGGATCTGCGCCGGACGCCCTCAGCAGCAGCAGCCACAACAGCAACACCACCTCCGCCTCCAGCTTCGAGTTCCACAAGGGCAGCAACGGCCCGGCCAAGGCGTCCCAGCACCGCAAGCCCCTGGGCGCCCGCGCCAAGCCCACCCCTTCCAAGTGGGACGACGCCCAGAAGTGGCTGGTCGGCCTCTCCGGCGGGGGCGACCACGGTCACTCGAAGAGCAAGCCCCGCAACTCCAACGCCGACGACCGGCGTCTCCTCCACTCGGCGTCCCAGCGGGGGCGGGACTCCTGCAGCAGCGTCGACGGCCTGGCGGAGGACATCGGGATCGCCACCGTCGGCATCCAGGACGAGGGGGAGACGAAGAAGATAGACTGCGGCGAGGCGTTCTGGAGCATCAACAGGCCCAGCGGGGACTGCCCGCTGGCGGTCCGGTCGGTGTGCGTGCGCGACATGGGGACGGAGATGACCCCCGTTGCCAGCCAGCAGCCGTCGAGGACGGCCACCCCGCTGCGGGCCACCTCGCCGGCGCCGAGGAGCCCCATCTCCTCGAGGTCGTCCACGCCGGAGCGGGACCGCACCGGGCAGCAGCCCCATCATGACGGCTGCTACTGGGCGAGCGCCAGGAGAGTGGAGAGGAAGAGTGACGCGGTAGTGTTTGCCAAGGCCAACGGCGCTGGGCGGCCGCCCGCCACCAGATCAGGCGAAGGGGAGGCGGACTGCAAGGCCTTCGAGGGCGCCGCCGCCATGGAGCAGCTGAGGAATCCCAACTCGCTGGAGTCCAGGGCCATGGCGTGGGACGAGGCCGAGCGTGCCAAGTATATGGCGAGGTGGGTGCAGAGTTCAAGCTGTTCTTGCTGTTGGTCTGAACTGCCTGGTTGTGAAAACTTGGACTCTTGTTTGATTTTTGTATGTTCAAACAGAGTCCAGGGATTTGATGTGTTTTTGCAGGTGCTGCCTCAGAACCCCAGGGCTGAAATGACAATAGTAGGTAGATTACATGATACTATGATAGTAGTACCTTTGTGGGTCGGTTCTTGTTATCTTTCTACTTTTGGGTGGGCTGTCTTTGTCAACAGGATATTGAAGGGAGAAACTTGCATCACCTTGGGTGAAAGTTGGAAGATGATTAATGTCTTTGTTATCATTCTGCTGTTTTAGTTCTGAGCTGTGTCCCCTGTTTCTCTTCTATTACGTTTGAAAGATCTTGTCTGAATCAACTAATGCTTGTTCTGATTGTTAAGCCATGATAACTAGTGTGATTAGCTCTAAAGTTTGTGATGTATGTTCTCAGATATAAGCGCGAGGAAGTCAAAATTCAAGCATGGGAGAATCATGAGAAGCGGAAGGCTGAAATGGAGATGAAGAGAATGGAGGTAGGCACACAATCTCACGTATCCTTCTTTTACAATTTGGTCCTGGAGCACAACTAATTCCTAGTGTGTTGCATCCTTGGTTTTTTCTATTGATCTTGTTGTTTCTGTTGCGACCGCGATGAATATGGTGGCCCGAAAGTTACGTTGGCAGCCTACTCGTATACTCGACAAAGTATGTGTTTAGTAGTTATAGAACGGAGGTTAACGTTTCTCGTTGGGTCAACTTGCAAATCATTTGAGTTCAGACGCCCTTCAGCGTTTATTCTTTCAGCAGAAGAGCTCTAAGATACGATGAACCTACAGAATGGATACTTTGGGTCATCAAACTTTGCGTGGGAGGTCCATTTGGAGGATTAATCTTGTGCCCCATGTTTTTAGTAACTAAAAAAATTCATGTTGTCTATTTAGTTGGTAAATCTAGAATGGTTTATCATATTGTGGGACGTTGGTACCCATTGTCGAAGGCTTCTCTAAGAAAAAATAGCTCCTAGTCTATACATATATTTAAGAAAAATTATCCGGATGGTCATCAGCTACTGTCATGCTTCCCTAGTGCTTAGGCTTTAGGGTTTAGGTGTTCTTCTTAGTATCGCCATTCTTGAATATCACAAGATCCTCTTCCCCCTAACATAGCATCTGCCATACACATGCTTGGCATCAGACCCCACTGAAGAACACAGACAGAATACATACAACACATATAACATGTTTTCATCTGCAGGTGAAAGCCGAGAGGCTGAAAGCTCGGTCACAAGAGAGATTGGCAAACAAACTTGCAGCAACACGGAGAATAGCAGAAGAGAAGCGTGCTAATGCAGAAGCCAAACTGAACGAGCGGGCTGCAACGACTGCGGAGAGGGCAGATTACATCAGGAGGACCGGTCACTTGCCATCTTCCTTCTTCTCCTTCAAGTTGCCGTCGCTTTGCGGGTGAAGCAGCTAACAGCGTACCTGTTATAAAACGTTGGCTTATTTGTAGTCCTATATTTCTTGGATTCCCGCACTCGATTCTACTGTGAGTAATTCCATTGTCATGGCAAAAGAATGCATACATGGTATCTTATTTTCTCCATTCTGAGAGTGTGTATGATCAGGTTCAGTTGGTGTTTCCCTGGTGATCATAAGAAGAAAATCCTTGTTGCATTACATCGGTCTCCGGTGCTGTGCAAGCAGTAGAGCGCCCAAATGGTTAGTAGTCATGAATAGATCCTATTCCGAACACCTCAGATGACGACGCTTCAGACCTGTAAATTATCGTTGACGGAGTTTTGGGATGTTAAAGTGGGTATATCTAGCTTTGCTTGTAAGATTGTATCTTGTGAAAAATAAAGTCGTATCAATACCTTGATGCGTTAACATGCAAACATAGATAACGTATACAAAAATTATAGAAAGGAGGGCAACCATTGGACGATGCGGCAAGAACATAACTCATCGGTGGTTTGACTCAAATCGTCCACTAAAAGCAAATTAATCTTTTTAAGGTGTGAACTGAATGTTCATGTCAAATGCGTTCAACAATAGCGAAATTGCGACAGAAATAGTTGGACAAGGAACGCTTCTATGGTGGCTCATAAAATAGTACATCTCACCCGGCACCTGGTCCACTACGTTCCACGATAATTAGACGCGCGAAACTGCAACAGAAATAGTTGGATAAAGAACGCTTCAATGTGACTCACGGCACGGTACATCTCATCCGGCACCTGGTCCAGATCAAGCCAAATGATGGAAAACTCCCCCACGCACAAGCTGGGTGCCCTACATGTTTTGATGCATAAGGCAACCATCAGGGGTGAACCATGTGACGCGTCAACTTGAATTAACCTATCCAAGAAAGAAGCTAAACCCAAGAGGGATAAAAAAAACACAGCTGGATCAACAACAGCAAAAAACACTTGGGTCCTGCCCGTTGGGGCAAGAGCCACCTCATTGTTTGATGGGCAAAATACAGTGGCCTTTGGGTAGCACTCCGCAAGACATCACTATTACTGATGAACACTTAAGTTAATGAGCTAAACATTAGTCATTAGCAGAAAACAATATTATATATAACCCAAAAATTACAGGACAGCCCCACCTGAAATAAAAAATTATGAAAGCAGATCTTACATTAGGAACAACTTTCACATGGACAAATAAAATGAATGCGAGAGAGAGAGAGAGAGCAAAGGCACACTTGCCTTTCATATTAAGTGATGCAATTTTTGAAATAAATGTAAATTAAGTGAGGGCATCTTGTTCCTTGTACTTTCATTCTCCCATTTTCCCTCCCCCTAAAAAGAATGGAAGCATAAAACTGTAAATGTAATATAAACGTCAAATCCACAGGAAGGATATAAAGTCAAATCCACAGGAAGGATGCCAAAACTGCTCTATAATAACCAGCTCACCCATCTATTGTACTTGTAGGGTAATGAACATGCTTTGAGGCTAACCTTCTCAGATAGTCAGATGAACAAGAATTTTACAATGCGACAGCTATGTAGTATGTACACCACCACCAGCTTCAACTAAAAACTCTACCGCAAGAGGAAAATCCTAGTTAAAAGTAACCAAACAAATGCTATTGCTGAAATTTGTTGAGCTCCGCACCAGTGTCACTGTAGCAGCTAATCATTTCTCCATCTAGTAACAAGAGAAGTAGAACAATAAGATGCTCATAACCTTCATAAACGAAAAAGATGGCCCATGTATACGGAACATTCAGGAAGGCCTTTTTGCAGAATAATTCAGGAACATGCCCAAAAGAACTATGAAAAATGACATGGAAAAAGATTTAAATTTACACAATTTACCAGGATTGCTGGCTTGCGAATAAAATGAAAAACGACGAAATCTTCACACATGAGCTTTGATTTACAGAGATCATCTCCAGAACCTGGCTACTTCTGTGCAACAAAACATCATTTCAGAATCAAACATTATTGAGTTTATTAAAATAAATAATCATGAGTTATGTTGTACTCCAAACGATGCCATTACCTTTACTTCAAAATAGGAGCAAAGGGAGCAGGACATGGAGAGAGAGTGTGATCTGGTAACTGGTCTATAAGATCAGCAGTGGCCTGAAGACATGAATTTAGCATCTTCTTCTCTAACCTCAATAGTTGAGTTGCAACTCGTTTCTTTGAATCCAAATTGCAATCTGCCAACTGGTTCGGGGAAAAATGACAAGTGACAATCTAATGCATATTCTTTTAATTGATAATAGTAGCAAGATTTAAGATGAATTACCAAGGCTTCATCTTCAGTTAAGGTTGTCGGATAATTAGCCAACCGAGCCTTGAAATAATCAGATAGTTGGTCGAGAACAGCTCGTTCCATGCATGGACTTACCTGTTCATATTTTATTAAATGTCATAAGCAACTTGAGGAATCTCAGGTCATTTTTTTTAACATATATGATGTATCACTTTTTAGCAAATTATTATCTAGCTCTGTGGTCTACAAAATGAAGGAAGAATAAAACACCTGATTATTGGGTGAATACAGAATATTTGATTTTCCTTGACATTCAAGGCTCTTGGATCCTGTTTTATCTTTATCATGCCGCATCATTTATTCCCCCATTGTGACAAGGGCCACATATGACATCTAGACCCTCACTCTCAGCACCCCCACCTTTCAATTACTACCTAAGCCACCCCACTAAAAAGAAACCTAGAAGACAAATCCAAGAAGGGGAAAAAGGTGTTTCGTGAGAACGACGTGGACAATGTTGTAAAAGATCTCATGTGCCATATCGATAGTTTTAACTGATTCCCCAAGGTTTCTCAACAGTTTCTCAGTGACCTCCATCTACCATAAAGATGAGAAGCATTTTAAGTTTTTAGGAAGATGGTTATGGCCACTCACAGGGGCAAAAAAAGAATTGTGCATACCCCATTTCTGTCAAGGATAGTAAGATCAGATCAGGGGCACGATTGACTATAGCAAATCCTTTGCCAGATCAGATCAAAATGAGGAATCAACAAAAACCAGGCCAATCCAGAAACAAGCCAGTAAAATAGTAACGAAAACAAAAGCACAAACAAATTGAAAAGCAGTGAGAAAAACTTGGAAGGAGAGTAAGAATGAAAGAGGATCTTTGCAAAAACTGCATAGAAATGTTACATAGTTCAATATCGCAATGAAACATCACACACACATACATATAATATATACATAATGCACTCAGTATACCTAACTAGGAAAGGTTTCAAGCACAATTCCCCCAAGTGGCATGCTATTGCATGAATCACACAATAAATTTGCACATCATGTGCTTGGCATGGATTTCCCCTCTGCCTCATTTGGCGCACAGGTGAGGGTTTTTAACAGTTCACCTTGATGAAGCCAAAAATGTTACATCATGGCACAGATAGATAGGACACACTAGCAAGGTAAAAGAGACATTTTCCTCATCCCTTTAAATTCAAAAAAGGTAATAAGTAGGTAATGTATCACCAACTTTGTGGGTGCACTCCGAAACCTAACCATATGAACTGTTCACACTCATACCCACTCAAAGATCTAACAATCTTAACATCTTCATGCACACAATAGTTGGAATTCTTGCCTCCTAGTCTGCTACAAGATATGTGCTTTGACAGATAATTCATCAATATGGTCTCAGATCTCCACTATTTTGTGTCCCAATGTGCGATCTCCAGCTCAGGTTGCTAAGACTATAGATATATAATTGTCCATGACAAGCATGATCATGTTGTCTCCCATACTTCACCCTCCAGATGTCTAGTGTGGGCCCCTGGATCATCACACCTTCAACCTCCATGCTTCATTCCCACAATGACCAAATAATATGGTGCAGTCTCTTCCACAATGGTCACTTCTCATGGTTACTGCCCTATGTCAACAATATGCTTGTGGAACCTACTTTGTCACGACATCAGCAAACAGCCTCCTACGCGCAGTGGGATTCTGTGACATGCAAAATGATGCGTGTCTTGAATGCAAAATGATGATGAAGAACTCATACCTCAGCACGGCCGAACATTGCCAATCCCTCACTGCTCGAGAATTCTTAATTTGGATCCCAATTATTTTTTTATTAAAGGGTGGGTGGGTTGTACCACCAATTTATTAAAGTAAAGAAAGATGTACATCCTCACAACAAAATAGGAGGTGAGAGACCTCTCTTATAAACCCAAACTCATAAGATGTACTACCCACTAATAACCATGAAAAGGAGGAATTAAGAAATTGTAAAGCAAACATTGACTAGCTCAAAGACACCCTTTGACAAAGTTAATGACGTTTCTCCTTTGATGCTCTAATTACTCACTCAGTGATTGGCTCCAAAGACAAATATATTAATGATGCTGGCATCGATGTTCTGCACATACACTCTTTTTCCTTGAAAGAGCACCTCATTCCTTTCTTTCCAACTACACCAACCGATCGTAACAAAAAATATCAGTATCTTTCCACATGGCCCTTTAGGAAGGTTCAGGCCAATCTGTTTGGATCTCTATTCTTAACCCCATTAAAACATTTCTTGCCCCACCCCATAGAGCTTCATCCTCATTCTACTGGCCTCTACCAATCCATGTAACAGAGTTTAAATCAAAGACATGATCAAAATCTATTACCAGGCTAGATCTTCTTCTTGCTGGTAACAGTTTCACTAGTTCCAAATTCCAATGACCTTTTTTCCTTAAAAATTTTCAGCTCACAGTATTAATATTGTGCATGTTTAACCACATCTTTTGGTGACAATAGACTGATTCTCAACCCATTCAACCTTCGGTATGTCAGCATGCTAATCATTTTGACATTGGCTTGCAAAAACTATTTAGTAAAGAATATGAATGGCAATTTAGCCAACAGACTCCTGTTGTCCCTATCAAGGTTTGCAGAACTGGGACCGGATACGGAATTTCAGGGCTGGTCCCGGTTCAAACCAGAACGGAACCGGCCAAGACCAGCCGGTTCAGACAAGATCGGAAGGGTCAATTCCGATCTGGTTTTGCTGCTTCCGGTGCAAACCAGCCGGTTCTGCAAACCTTGGTCCCTATCCTTGATTTAGATCCAATGCTCAACTATTACTGTAATACCTGGTATTTTCTAAACAGAAATAATAATGAATAATAAATAATACTAATTAAAGATATAAATAGAGTATAAAAATAATTAATTGGGTAGGCCCATTAACCTAGAATTATAGGTGGTTTAGCCCATTAAGTTGAGTGAAATTTCTGGGGTGGGGTGCCCAGGACAGTGAGTTAGTATTTTAGTGATAACTCTCAGCATATAACTCGGTTTTTGGCATGGTTGGTACCGTTCGAAAGAGTTTGAAATGATCTATAACTTTGTAGAAAACCATTTTTTCAGATTCCGTCATTTTCTAGGTCGAAAAAATAGACTTACAGGTTAGGAAAGTGGGGAATCCGCAAATAAGAGTTCGAATCCAAGGAGGAATGCCCTTGATCTTAGAAAGGATGTTCGAATTCAACCCAAGGGGAGTTTTTAGAGACCTTTTAGGGTTAGAACACGAGTTTGGAAGTATTTATAGCAGGTTGGGTTCGAAACTAAACCCTAGGAGTTACTGCACATCGTGAAAGGTAGGTTTTTCATGTGTTCTTGGTGAAAAAGAGGAAGATTTGATTTGTTCTTGAAGGGCACTCATGTTGTGATGATTTTCTTGCCTTCTAGGTGTTGTGGAGGTCATGGGAAATCCCTTGGAAGGTGTGAGACTACATTTTCGAAAGAATTATTTTAAAAAATATTTTTAGGGTTTTCGAAAATGGGTTCTTTTTACTTTAAAGTGTTGACTTTGGGAATTTAAAATTAGTCTGCAGGGAGTCTAAGGCTTTAGATCAAGTGTGTATCCGTGCATTTGACGGACCTCTCCCCAACGACCTCAGTCAGTGTTAATTATGTCAATCATTGATTGGCAACCATTGATTAACCATCCATTAAAACTCATTAAAATGACAAGAATAAAAGAGGAATTTAGACATGACCAGATAATAAGCCATTTACTTTTACGTGACGTACGTGGAAGTTGTTATTTTGATGATTTCTTTGTTTAAGAATCCCTTAGAGGCCTTAAAAGATACTTAAAGGATTTTATGTTCACACAAGGGCATGAGAACCTATAACTTTCAAATGGTGCTAAGGGGATATATCTTTAAAAAAATCCCCATTAAGACCGCTTAAAGGATATTAAGACACTTAAATAGTATTCTTTAAGCATACTTTAAAGATCCCCTCTTTTTAGCTTCATTTTTAGGGGAGACAAACATATGGAATAAACTCAGTTAATGGGGCATGAAGGCCGCCACATATTTGAGGATAATCCTTAATGGTCCTCTAACCAATATGGAGGAACCATCAATAAATCGGTCGTTCAACCAATATGAATAAACCGCAAAACATGAATGGACTGTTTAAGTAGAACATCAATAACACAGTATCTTTCATTAATGGCTCATGTTACATGACTTGGGTCATTCTAATGGGAGAAATGACCCATAAGTTATTTGGTTGCTCTACCAATAAGGCAAACTAATAACATCATGGTCATTTTATCATTAAAAATGTACCAAGATGTGTATGGTTACTCCATATATAAGAGCAAAAAAAATGAGTCATTTCACCAATGGAAACAAACCCTTAATTCTTTTAACAAGATTACAATGTTTAAACTAATAAATTCGCTATGTATCATTTTTGTCCACGCACAAAAATCATTCACAAGAAGGGTCTTCAAGGGTCGGTGAGCTCGTTCTTCTTCTCCTTTTCTGCCCTTTCATGTGTGTGGGTCTGCCTCTTCTTCTTCTTCTTCTTTTTCAACGGTCTTTAGGACCTTTTTATAGGCCTCCAATGGCCACCGGTTTTAAAGGGGGGTGGCACCCCGCCACCGGTGCCACACACAGTGAGAGAGGGACACAGAGAGGCGAGAGAGAGATAAGAGAGAGCCGAGAGAGAGATGGGGGAGGGGGACCCCGGTGGCACCCCCCCCCCTTCTTCTTTTTTCCTCCCTCTTTTTATTTACCCTTCTTTCCTTTTTTTTTTCCTTTTTATGTTTTCCTTTTTTACCCCCCACCGATATAAGAGGACCGGTTTGGGGGGGGGGGGGGAGGAGATCAGTGGGTCTCTTTTTTTTTGGCCGCATCTCTCTCTCTCTCTTTTCTACTGCCTCTCTCATCCGGCTACTCCTTTATCTCTCTTTTCTGCTCCCTCTCTCTACCCAGCTGCCTCTCTCTCCCTTTTTTCTGTTTTTCTTGGGCGCCCAGAACAGGGGACCGCAGTCCCTGTTTGTTGTAGCTGCTACTGTGGTTGTTGCTTCGGTTGTTGTTGGCCTCTCCTCCATCTGTTGTGGTTGAGGTATGTTCTATGTGTATATACATATATTTTTCTCTTTGCATGGTCATGCATACACATATAGGACATGAAACCCTAGAGTTACACATGTCATGCATATTGTATTTCTTTTTCGCATGATATAGGGTATAAAAAGAAAAATCCTAATTTTCTTCAAAGCATGCATGTGTATATTCTACTCACATACACACATGCATATTTTAAGGGGTGACAAATTTTGTGCAAACAATTGCCCCCCACGCGACACATGCCGGAGACAACAATATAGGCATGTTTTCTGTGCACATCTTCTATCACGGCATCTCTTGTGAGAATTTGACCTCAGTCTTTGTCGACTGTATACATATGTTCTTGCCTTGTTTCTAACTAGACTTTAGGCTTCCTCGTCTAATTTTGACATACTTAGGTTCTAATTTAGCTTGGCTTGACCTTCTTAATTTTCTTACGGCTCTAGAGCCATGACTTTTGGATCCCTTGATCCTCCTTCATTGACCTTGGAGTTTCAGAACCCTAGATTGCAATCTCTTAAGCTTGAAAGCCAGACTTGATGCCTTTTGGGTTCGAAAACCCTAATTGATGGTCTTTTGGGTTAAAAAAATCCTAAACTTGAGTCTTTTGGGTTTAGAACTCCTGGCTTGGTGTCTTTCGGATACGGAAACCCCAGTTGGACGTCTTATGAGTATGAGAACCCTAATTTTGAGTCTTTAGGGTTTAAGAACCTCAACTTTGTCTTTAAGGTTTGAGAACCTCATTTGAGTCTCTAGGGTCTGGTAACCCCATCTTTGGATCTTTAGGGCTCAAGGCCCCAACTTCGCCGTCATTTAGGCCCATAGTATCTTCATCCAGATTGTCAAAATAGCTTCTTCACCTTTCTCTGATGTCCTCATCTTTCACCAAAACCTTTCTTTCACTATCCTCGATGCACCTAACTTAGTTAAGATCTCGATATCATTTTTCTCTCATCCTTGCCAATCTATAAATATCTTTTTCCCCCTCCTTAGTTCCAAGTTTCTCATATATTGTTTCAAAGGTCGAAGTTCTTGTCCGACTAACGACCTTTTTTGCTTCTTTTGTTGCTATCTTATATTGTTCATAAGCCTCATTATTATCGCACTTTAACAATCTTTTATACCATTCTTTTTTATTCTTCACCGCCTTTTGTACCTCTTCATTCCACCACCGCCTCTCCTTCACAGGTGGGCCGTGTCCTTTTACTCTCCGAGTACTTTTCCAGCTACTTCTCTAATCTTTGAGGCCATATCTATCCACATAGCATTGGCCTCCAAACCCGACTTTCAATCACTCATATTGAGAAGTTTATTCTTAAACATTACTTGCTTCATCCCTTTTAATTTTCACCACCTTATTCTAGTAGCAATCTTCCTTCTAAATATACTGGATCACCTCTTGATCTTAATATCTAAGACAACTAACCTATGTTGACTTGTTAACGCCTCTCCGAGAATAACTTTGCAATCCTTACATAAAGCGCGATTTGTCTTCTTTGTGAAAAGGAAGTCAATTTGACTTCTATCTTGTCCACTTTAAAATCACTAAATGAGATTCCCTTTTTATGAAGTGGATATTTGCTAATATAAGGTCGTATGCCATAGCAAAATTGAGGATGCTTTTTTCTTCCTTATTTCTGGTCCCAAAGCCAAAACATCCATAAACCTACTCATAACCCTGACGTTCACTTCCTACATGCCCATTGAAGCCCCCACCAATAAAGATATTATATTCATTTGATATGCTCTGCATAAGGTCATCCCAAAACCTCTGTTTACTCGCACTATCTAATTCAACTTGTAGAGCATAAGCACTAACTACATTAATCGCATCTCCCTCTATAATTAATTACACTAGGATAATCCTATCTCCTACTTTCATTACCGCTACCATTGCATTCTTCAAAGTCTTATCAATAATAATGCATACCCCATTCTTGCATCCTTCAAAGTCTTATCAATAATAATACTTACCATATTCTTATTTACCTCATTTTTCGTATACCACAATTTGTAACATGTATTTCCCACTTCCTTACTTTTCTCTCCTACCCATTTAGTCTCTTGAATATAAACAATATTGACATTTCTTCTCTCTATAGTGTCAACAAGTTCCAACAACTTTTCTATAAGAGACCCGATATCCCAAGTACCTACTCTGATCCTCCTCTCAATCCGTACTTTCTTAGAATTCTTTCTGTAGTAACATCTATTATTCTCTAAGTATGTCATATATCATCTTCTCTGTTCGGTTCTATAGACTAACTTCTTTATCCACACCCGTCTATGATGTGGAAGAGAAATATCAAATAGAATAAAATTTAAAAGAGGAAAAAAATAAGTAGATAAAAACATTAGATAGAAGAAGAATTATTTATATTAAGTAGATATAAAAAAGATTAAGCAGAGAGAGGGAGAGAAATATACTAATATACAATCATACAAGATAAAAATAATAATAGTAAGAGAGTAAGGGAGATAAATATTTAAGTAGATAAAAAGTAAAAACATTAGATAGAACGAGGAAAATATATTAATAGTAATATTATTATACATTTGATATAAAAAACTTAGAGATAGATGGAGAAAAATTTGGACTTCAGCACGATAGGGAAGAGAGAAAGGGATGAGAGAGAAAAAAAACTTAGAGAGAAAGAGAGAGAGAAGTGAGGAAATGAATTGGTGGGGATGGGGGAGGGCCTTAGGGGGGTTTTATAAGCCCCCCAAGGCCTTTGCTAGCCGTTGGGCTCGTTCCCAACGACTAGCCAATGGCTAGCTATGAACTAGTCGTTTTACAACGGCTAGTTCGCAGCTAGCCGTTGGGCTACAGATCGGCCGATCCGAACTGATCCCAGTCGATCCGCCCGATCGCAATAAGCGAATGGGGGTTAGGTCTCGAGGTCGGATCGGTCCGAACGAAAATCTATTGGATTGGCCGATCCGATCTGTGTCGATTCTGCCTTCCCTAGTTTTGCATCAGCAAACACAAGGAAGTGCATCCAAATGTATAATCAAATGAAGCAATTATTCAACTATGATCCTCTGAGTATGTGTATATCAATATAGTTCATGTATGTATGTATGTATGTATGTATGCATAGTAGATAGAACACGCCCCGGGAGACATCTAACTTAGATGCACCCCACCCCAAAACTCCCCACATCCCGATTTCAAAAAAATTAAAAAATCACCAAAAAATTTAAAGTATTCAAATACCTCCATCTAGGTTATTTTCCACCCTTTGAATTTAATTTTTATTGTTGGATCAAAAAACTTAACTATAACCGTCTAATCAAATGCATTATTGTTTGACGATTAAAACTAAAACCCCAGAAGATTAGATCAATCTTAAGGACTAATATGACTAATTTCTTTTTTTTTTACTATTTTTCCATCATTTTTAGACGTTGATTTTTTATATGTACCAAATCGGATGGCTCCGGTTGATCGTCAAAATCGAACGGTGAAAATTAAAACCCGGGGATGGGAACAACACTAAGAGGCCAATCTGAATATTTAAATAATTATGAAAATTTTTATTTTTTTAACACGGGGAGGGTGGGTTTTCGGGTGGGGCACATCTAATTTAGATTCGCCCAGGGAATGTTGAATCATATATATATATATATATAGAGAGAGAGAGAGAGGCCAGTATACGGCCAAGACCCTCGTATACTACTGTACTATTGGGAGCCGTCATGGCGGGAAGGACACGGGAATCAGACAGCCCGAAGGCGCCATGCAACACCCCCCCCCCCCAAAAAAAAAAAAAAATCCCATTTAATAGCTTTGAAGCAGCAGAGATAAGAAGTGCATCCAAGTTTGCACTCAATTTTAGCAATTACTCATGTCCGATCCTCAGAGTATATATATACATTTCCATGTTTTTATGTATATTTATGTATGAATATCTGATCCTCACTGTATGTATGGGTGTATGTGCATGTGCCACTCTGCCACAATTCACACACAGAGATGAGCCTTACATCGAAACTGATCGCAACTGCCGTGTGGTCCTTTAAAAGGTGCTACCGCCAAGACAATCCAATATATCTGTACCTCTCCATGGTATCTCATCCTTAGAGTATGTGTGTACTCTTCTCCCTAACCACTACCGCTGTCACTGGGCCAGGTATGGGTAGATGCAGGCCCAATTCAGACCCATCAATAGTTCTGGGTAAATGGGTCCATTAACGGGTCTGGCTGTTTTTTGTTGACACTTCAAATCAGTTTTAAAAGAAACTGGGTATAATTTGTTCTCTGTGCAGTTGAAAATAGGCCCACTTGTTGACCCAGATTCACAGACTTCTATCTGAAGAATTTAAACTAACAAGAATTAACGGGTCTGTTAATAGGTTATTGGGTATACCCGACCCAAATTTACCGGGTCTAATGAGTCGAGTACCAGGTCTCAGACCCGTTTTGTCAGCCCTACTAACCGCCCTGTCACTAGTCAGTACCCCCACATCTTCATCCAATATATGTGCTTCACAGATCATGCAACAACACTCTTTAAGGGCCGGATCTCAAGGTCTTCATTGTATCCTGGAAGACCATAGATCTCCTTTAGCATGAATACCATCCAACACTTTCTTCCACACCAAATATGACCTCGTCTCATTAATTGTTTCTTTAAGAAAAGCCTCATATGATTTTTCATCCCTGCTAATCCTTACCAAGATTGCTTCAACATGACTACTTCATCCATTTCCTTGCGGCACCAATTGCAATGGACCCTCCTGGGGTCCAACAAAAACACAATGTTCCTATTATTCTCCTCGGCAACCACAATTTCAGTCATCCAAGGCCATCACACAGAACTGAAATAGAAAAACCTCAATATTTTCCCCAGCATGGATTGCGGAATCGACCGATCCTGATCCGACGGGAGCCAGCCAGCACAGAAGTTATGATGCGGGACGAAGGAGAAGAGAGGAAAAGAGCGGAGTCTGGGGAAGGGAAACCGGCCGGCGTCGCACCGGCGGGCGGTTCTCCGGCGTCACACTGGAGCAGGGGAGTCCCTCGGCGTCGCACCGAGGAAGAGGGGGTGGGGGTCTCTCTCTCACAGATAACAACACGCACAACCAGTATTTTCTTTTCAATCATTCATCATCTCCTTTTTTTTCTGGAACACATACATATATATAGACTCATTCGTGTAACTCCTCATGACTCTTGGATTTCCGTCCTTATCCTCCCACGTTTCTAAAATTCCTAGAAAATAAAAACTCATAATGGACCATAAATGGTCCTAATAATGGCAAGAAAGGTAACTCACAGCCATGCATCGTCTTCTGCATCAATCTCCCCTGGTTCGAGAAAATTCGTCCTCGAATTTTGAAGTGCGCCAGTATAAATAAGCGGACGAGTGGATCATCTGTGGGAGTCTTCCAGCAGAGAATCATACCAAGAATCACCAACCGGTGTGCTGCATGTGAGTCACAGAAGGTCTGCCATATCATATCTATGGGAAACTGTAGCAAGTCATACATATCCTCATGCAGGGTTACTATCATCACATCTTCAGTAAGTGTTAGATGAGGTTTTGAGTCAGCAAAAACATCATCATCAATAAGATATAACTCTGCCTCAACAAATAAGTCATGGTCTCATGAGATAATATGAATTTGTGCAGTATCAAGTAGATCGGTGCAAAACACATCATCAGATATGCGATCCAATCCTGACCGTCTAAACAATGCGTAATCCCAACTGTGAACCACCCATGAGGCATCAACTTCGAACATTGTATCATCAATCAAATATAGGCCAAAAGTAATGAATAAGTCGTGATCCCAACCAGTAATAGATGAGGGTGCCATTTTAACTAAACAAGCTAATAATTGTTGAAACTTCTCCTGAGTATGATAACTAGAATTGAGAATGCGAAAGGATGTCTGGTATCCCTCGGGTCGTAAAAGACAATCCCGTCCCGTGGGATCAATCACAACTTGTCGCACGTCCATCCATTCTTTACCCAAGCTAATATATGAACCATGTGGCGTAACCTTGCACCATGCATGATCATAATATCTGACAGATCGAGAAATGCCTTTGCCCTTTAGAAGATGGGAAAATTGCACACAAGCTCGGGCTCCAGAGACAACCATATAGTCTGTATGGGATAGAGAATCCACAATCGATTGCGAAATAAAATTGCCGAACGGACTTGCAGTAAGAAACACTCTGGTTTCCATGGAATCGGGTAGGTCCACCTCAAATGTAAAGTCCATGGTGAGGAAGCGTACCTAGGATTCCGACTTGTAAGACAAATTGGTCCGAATAGAGCAAATGACGTGCAGATCAATGCACCACTAACTGAAGAAGAGCTGGACGAGGTCTGCCTCGCTGCTAGGATGCCAACGGTACGATTGGCGCGCAAAACGGGGCACAAAAGATCACCTCGATATATGTGCAAAAGTGGCATGCAAATCAATGCAAATCGGGTCTGATGTGTGCTAAAACTGGATGAGCCTCGCTGAGACGAGACCAATGCCGCTGACGGCGCTCAAATCGGGGTCCGGGACGACCTCGAACGGTGAGCACAAGTGCCCTCGTAAAGCGTGTGTGGCACGCAAAACGAGGCAAATCGACCGCTGGCCGTTGCAAAACCAGTGCGCCGAAAACTGGCATGCTAATCAAGGTGGCTGATGTGGGCCTCAGAATGCGTGATCGGTGTCCTCAGAGGCCTCGAGATGCACGATCGGAGTCCTCGGTATGCGTGCAGTAGCGGCACGCAAAATGAGGCAGATCGGACACTGGCTGCTGTGAAATCGGTACGCCGAAAGGTCGGCACGCAAATCGAGGCAACTGACCCAGGCCTCGGGATGTACAATCGGAGTTTTCGGTATGCGTGCAAAAGAGGAACGCAAAATGAGGCAGCCGGGGATGCAGCGCACTGAATCTGGAATGGTCTCGTCAAGACGAGTCCAACGGCGCAGACGGCGCGCGAATCGGAGTCCAGACGAGCTCAAAACGAGGGCGGTGCACTAGCGACTCCAATTGCACCACCCAGTTCCCAGTAACATACTGGGAAGGCAGGCTCGGACCTGGCCGCACCCTGGTTGGGACCAGGGTTGAGTCAGGTGGCTCGGACCACCTAAAGACTGGATTCGAACCCAGCTTTAAGAAAACCTGGCTGAACCAGGTTGGAGTTTTTTTTAAAATGGGGCTTGGGGAGGCTTGACCGAACTAGACCGAACCGGACCTGGTTCAACTGGTTCGGACCAGTTCATTTAAAGGGCACGAATCCCTTTTCTTCTTCTCCACCCTTCTTCTTCTTCTTTCTTACCCTAATCGAGCCAGCCAAACGAGGGGAGAGGGGGCAGTTGCAGACACAGGGAAGGGATTCTCGCGGGGGAAAGAGGCGGCAGGGCGTGCGGCGTTTGGTTGCGCCGGCGGCCAGTGGCCAACGGGGCATCAGCGACGGCGGTGGAGAACGGCGACAACGCCGGCAACTGGTGCTCGTGGAGGCGGTGTCGATGGCGGGGTGGAGCGGCTCCGGTGGCCGCGAACGCGGTTCCAACGGGGCTGCAACGGCGCTAGAGTGGTCCAACAGTTGCAGCGGCTAGGTTCGGCGGCAACGGCGGCTTCGGCGATGGGATCCGGTGACGACTGCAGGAGGTCACCAACCCCTCACTGCCATCCTATTCCTCCTCCTCTTCTTCTTCTGTTGGATGTGAGAGAGAAGGGGGATGGATGCCCTAGTGGGGTGGGAAGGGCGGACGACAGCGGTGATGGAGCAGTGATGGTGATGGTAGCAGGGTTGCTGGCGGGGTGGAGGCGCAGGAGTTGGATCGTGAGGACGACCGAAAGAACCTGACGCTCTGATACCAAATTTGATGCGGGACGAAGGAGAAGAGAGGAAAAGAGCGGGGTCTGGGAAGGGAAACCGGCCGGCATCGCACCGGCGGGCGGTTCTGAGGCGTCACACCGGAGCAGGGGAGTCCATCGGCGTCACACCGAGGAAGAGGGGGTGGGGGTCTCTCTCTCACAGAGAACAACACGCACAACCGGTATTTTCTTTTCAATCATTCATCATCTCCTTTTTTTTCTGGAACACATACATATATATAGACTCATTCGTGTAACTCCTCATGACTCTTGGATTTTCGTCCCTATCCTCCCACATTTCTAAAATTCCTAGAAAATAAAAACTCATAATGGACCATAAATGGTCCTAATAATGGCAAGAAAGGTAACTCCCAGCCATGCATCGTCTTCTGCATCAAATTCTGATGTTGTTGTTGGTTCGTGCTGGTGCGCCAGCCGGTCCCCCTCCCCCAGCCCTTCGCCCGGCCACCGCCGCCACTCCCTGTCGGGCATCCCGCCGCCGCCATCATCTTCTTCTTCTTCTTCTTCTTCTTCTTCTCTCTCTCTCTCTCTCTCTCTCTCTCTCTCTCTCTCTCTCTCTTTGAGATCTCGACCGAAAGAAGGGGGTTTTCACCCCATCATCGCTGGCTGGCCGGCCGGCAGCCACCGCCGCCATTGTTGTCGCTGTCACCGCTGCCGTCAACGTCGGATTTTGTTTCCGCATCCCGATCCGAGTTAAGGTATATTTCGATCTAAATTTTGTTTAAATTCTCAAAAAATTAGAAATGATGTATCGTAGTGTAAATCTATTAATATTTAGCTTTAAAAAAATTAGCATGTTGATTAGATAAAATCTCCAAAATTAATCCTAATTAGGAGTTAAAAATTGAGACTTTTGTATGATTAGTGTAATTAGGGTTCAATTGAGTGTGTCAAACACTCAATTGAACTTATTACAACCTAATTGTATAGATTTTTACACTAATTGCATATTATTAGCGTTAATTTGTTAAAATTAACCATAATTAGAGGTTAAAAATTGAGACTTTTGTATGATTAGTATAATTAAGGTTCAATTGAGTGTGTCAAACACTCAATTGAACTTATTAGAACCTAATTGTATAGATTTTTGCATTAATTGCTCGTCATTTAGTACTAATTACTCAAAATTAACCTTAAATAGGGGTTAAAATTTGGGACTCTATGAATAGTATAATTAGGGTTCAATTGAGTGTATCAAACACTCAATTGAACTTATTACAATCTGATTGCATAGATTTTTGCATTGATTGAATGTTATTAGCGTTAATTTTTTAAAATTAACTCTAATTAAAATTAGAATTTTCGTATGATTAGTGTAATTTGGGTTTAATTGAGTGTGCCAAACACTCGATTGAACTTATTACAATCTGATTGCATAGATTTTGACATTAATTGCATGTTATTAGTGTTAATTTTTTAAAGTTAACCATAATTAAGGATTAAAAATTTATATTTTTATATGATTAGTGTAATTAGGGTTCAATTGAGTATGCCAAACACTCAATTGAACTTATTACAATCTGATTGCATAGATTTTTGCATTAATTGTACGTGATTAGTACTACTTAAATTTATTTGTCTTTTTATGTTATGCAGGAATATGGCAGAGCAAGGACATCATAAACAGGATGTGGAACAGTAGGGTGTTGATCCTGGTTGACAGCATTGCACACTAGTGGACAGTAGGCAGAGGAGGGTCAAATGCAACTGATGTAAAAAGGAGATGGATGGAGGCGTGTATCGCCTAAAAAATCATATTGTTGATATAGTAGGAGACGTCAGCAGATGTGAGTCAGTCCCGCTGAACTTGAAGAAAGAAATGAGGACTTGTATGCTGAGTAAAAAAGCACATAAAGATTTATCATCTCAACAACACATGGATCTACAAGATGAGATATCAAGATGCCAGAGACGAAGGGATTACAGTATGCCTATTCAGCGGCCGATCAATTTATATGATGATGATGAAGAGGAGGAGGAAGATCCAGATGACCCTGATGCAGAGTACACCAAAGTTGTTCGTGCCAGTTTGCGGACAAATAGAGAAGATGAAGATCGGCGAAGAGGCATAGGATCATCAGGTGGATTAGTGCCTACTGGTTCTCAGCCTGGGAGATTCGTTCTTAAGGGCTCTTTTGCTCACAAGACTACTAGTTTTGTGTTGAGTTGTAGATGGACGTCAAATGTGGCTCGCGGTCTTATGGACCAATTTTTATACAGATCAAGGTCTGCTAGACAATCTGAAATCAAGTAAGCATTGAAATGAGTCAAGGCTTCAGCAAAAAATACATTGAAAGGAATTGTGAAATGATTTTTACATGTAGGTGTGCCAGCACATACACCATCCAGTCCATATTTTTAGACGATGGTAGATGCAATTGCAGATAATGGGCTTAGTGAAAAGGCCCCTACACCTCACTACATTTATGATGTTGGACTCAAAGATGAGTATAATGACTTGAAAGTATGGGTTGACAACTTCAAAAATGTGTGGAAGGAGCGTGGTTGTACCATCATGTGTGATGGTTCGACAGAGACGACAAAGAGATTCATGATTAATTTCCTTGTGTATTACAGTGAGGACATTATTTTTTTGAAGTTTATGGATGCCTCAAACAAAATAAAGAATGTTGATTATTTGTACATGCTAATGGATGACGTGGTAGAGGAAATTGGTGAAGAAAATGTTGTGCAGATAGTCACTAACAACGAAGCAAGCTACAAAGTAGCTGGTAGATTGGTGATGCAGAAGAGGAACTATTGGTACTGGGTGCCTTGTGCAGCACATTCCATTGACTTGATGATGGAGCACATAGGCAAAATCCTTTTATTGCTGAGGTGGTACAGCATGCTCAGATGATCACGGGATTTATTTATAGTTACAACAGAATCCTACATATGATGAGAGAGCATACAGATGGACGGGATCTTCTTCGTACTGGCCCTACCAGATTTACATCCAACTTCATCTCTTTAGGTAGTCTAATGAAGTATAAGCATCAGTTGGCCCAGTTAGTCCACTCTGACGAGTTTCTGCACATATAGGGACACTGAGGGCTGATGCTAGGGATGTTGCCTTGGCAGTGCAAGGAGAAAAAATTTTGGAATAAAGTTTCTCGTTATCTAAAAGTGGTTGAACCTCTGGTACATGTTCTGAGGTTGATTGATGGAGATGACAAAAATGGCATGGGATATTTGTATGAGGCCATGGATAAAGCAAACGAGCACTTAAGGGAAAGCCATCCTACAGCTTTTGAAAAATGGTGGAGGATCATCAATGATAGATGGAAATCGACTCTCCATCATGATCTCCATGCTGCTGGCTAATTCTTTATCATTTTTACTTGATTTTATTTGATTAATTTTAATGACATTTACTTTGATAATTAATAAATCTTAATTTAAATGCAAGATATTTTTTCAATTCAAGGTATCAGTATAGTGAGAGCGTGCATAATGATGGAGAGGTCATTCGAGGCACAACTAATGTGATTACTAGAATAGCAAAAAATACGAATGAAAGGATAGATGCCTTAACAGAGATAACATACAAAGTAGGAGTTTATGAAAATCCAATCTTCTATCATTAACTCATGTCATTTATATTTATTTTGTAGATGGAGATATTTAAATTGAAGATTGACATTTATGGAGATGATGACATTAAGGATACACTAATGAGGACAACTTCAGGAGACTTACATAATAAATAGCCAAACACTCAATTTAATGAATTACTACCATTCATTATTAATATTGTCTTCTTCTTTTTTTTGCAACAACTGAATGGTAGATCCAAATTAATTATAGAAAAATTGCCACAAACCCTTTGGCGTATGTTACAGTGAGAGTACTCAGTCAAACCACTTCTTCCAGTCAGTGTGAAAGAAACTGGAGTACATTCAGTCTCATTCACACGAAGGTTCGTAACATATTGAGTGTTTCTAGGCTGAAAAAGTTGGTGTACTTTCACTACAACATGCGCCTAAAGATCAAGCATATTCAAGAAAGGCATAGGCTTGAAAGACATATTCATGGAGTTTACTGGTAGACCAGTTGATGAGCATGCACATCAGATTGATATTGATGAACTGCTAGATAAAGAACACCCATTGCATTCTTGGGTGGAGAGTAGAGCAGCCAGAGATGCACAGCCTAAGTTTGATCCTCAGGATCGAGTTGGGTAAGAGGTGAATTAGATGCAGTAGTTGCTTGAGATCTTGAATTTCATGCAACATAAGAAGGAGGTACACATGTTCTTTAGAGGCGTCGAAAGTAAGCCACACTAGTAGACACTACTAGAGCTTCTGCCTCTCAGCCAGCACTCAGAAGATCAACTACTCAGGTGGATCAACATAGAAAAAAGGAGAAAGAGCCAACGAGACCTTCATGGCAGTCATCCAGCAGCAAAAAGAAAAAATAATCAAAAGAAAAGTCTAAACAACGAGTTGACCCATCGGAAGAAGAACAAGGGGAATACATAGCTAGAGTTCAGCATACTGGAGAGACACTTGAAGGCACTCCAACTGTGCCACCTCACTTGGCCAGTATGTACGAGGCAGAGAGACAAACCTACAGGCATAGAAAAAAGCGATTGAGGAAAACAAGCCAAGTGGGGAGTGATGACTCCACGGAGGAGGAGGAGGATGATGATGGAGATGGTGATGATGTTGTTGTTGTTGCTGGATTATCAGGAGGTTCTGCACTTGGAAGCAGTTACACAAGATACGAAGATTACTCCGTACCTCCGAGTCATTCTGGAGGAGCTCAAGACCAAGACAGACAACAACGGAGATTTGAAGGCCAACAGAGACAGGTAGGATATGATTGGCCCCCATGAGAAAATGCATCTTCTTATCCGCTCACTTTTCACCTCCCTACACTGCCGTATTCAGACACCAGCAGCACTACTGAAGGGTATTCTGGACTTCCACCTATACAGTATGACATTTATGTTCCTCCAGTACAATCAGGGAAAAGTTCAAGCCATCAAGCTTACACACCTCAAGGTATTCAAAGGGGATTCAAAGACCTCGCTAGCTCCTTATTTGGCTATAGATATTTAGTACATATTATGGCCCGTCAGCTCAAACTTATGAGCAAGATGATGAAGGATCACAAATGTGATCTTTCTAAGGTATTTTTTATTAATTTCATGTGAAATACTTCATAATGTCTTTTTTAATTAGTGCACAATAATAATTATTAGCGAGTTATTTATCTTTAATGTTTATTTTTTATGGATGTACATGAATTGCATTCATTTTTATCCTACACTCATTGAATAATATGTATACAATTTTTCTTATTTTTTTTTATTGATTTTTCTATTTTTTCTGATTTTTTCATATATTTTTTCTCATTTTTTATTATTATTTTAATTGGGTCGATCCGGACCGGTCAGACTTCAACAGGATCGGCCGAACCAGCCGATCCAGATCGGGATCGGCGGGTCCCGATTCAACCCGGAATTCCTTAGTCCCCAAACTTTCATTGAAAACTTGATCTTGTGCATATTCCTTGACATGACCAAGCTGTGGGTTCAAAAAGATTGCAGCATATTTGTTTACCACATTTTCAAAACTCAAATGCAAAGGAAAACTTAGCAAGCCAGGCAAACTCCCCTTTTCTTGTTTGTTTCCCCCCTTTTTTGGTGTTGGGGGTGTGATGTGGTGGGGTAGGGAGGGCAGGAGGGTGGAATCCCCTGGTCAAGCCTGCACATGAGAGCATACATTTGACTGGTAAACCTAGTGCTACTTTCTCTCCATATGAACTGCAGGTTTTGAAGTCCTACAGCATGGCTCCGCCAGAAATCTCTATTTGCAAGCTGCTCTTTGAACACGCCCACATTTGGAGACCACATACCATCTGAACCACCTTTCTTAGAGATTGGCCCATCTTAGATCTGCAGACTTTATCCCATGACTAATACTCTATCTCTGGACTGTGGACTCCATTCCTCAGTGGGAGTCTTCCGCAGCTCCGACTCCAACCTCCTTAACTGCAGAAGCTCATCCCTGATCCCCCAGTCTCAAACTGGAGAGCAAACCAGCAAACATCCCCAGTGGAAGGCTGCAACCTCCATGTCCACCATTCCCAGAATTCCTATCTGGCCACCAGAACAGAGAACCTGCGGTAATTGCAGCATCCCTTCCTTTGTTGTGCAAACCTAAATGGGATCCCCCTATCATCCAGATCTTCCGACATATCTCCTATGCCTCAACAATGAGTGTCTATGCCTTAACACTGAGCGCCACTGTCCTCAACTCCAAGGCAACGAATTCAGCAAAAACCCGAAAAATTATGACTTGCACATCCCAACTAACTCATAAGGGAAAACTCTATCATCACCTTTGAAAGTTTAATCACCAAAGCCGAGAGACATCAGGCATCATGCAGCTCCTAGTCCAATTGTCAAAAGCGCTGGACCATTTCCAGATACCTTGCTTTCTTCAACTCCACTTGGACGCTTACACATCCCCTCTCTCACTTTCTTATATCAAAGAAAAAAAAATGCCCCCCCCCCTCACACTAATTAATAGTCACTCGTCATACTAATCAATTTTGTGAGCATGCTGATTAAATAGAAAAAAAAAATGCTCAATTCAATGTCCACCAGTATACGGAGGGAGACATTCTTCTTAACATGTGGGTCATATTCTGATATAAAGAAGAAAATGCAGTCATATTTTCAACAAAGGTATATTTTTTTCCCACAAGACCCAATAATGTACAGATATGCTGAGCTAAATATGGAAGTCTAAACTCACAGGGCATATGGGTCCTTGAGAAGAAATCACCGACTGCATCTCAGATGGGTCTGAAACATAACCTAATCGCAGATAAGGAAGCATATCCAAGATAGCTTCCTTTTCTCTTCCCACATACACCTGCAAAAGGTTCAGTATTATGTAAAATGTAAGCCAAATTATCGAAAAATTTTAAACCACGTACGTGAAAGACTTGGATAGCCAGCTTTCCATTTCTCTGAGCAACAATTCTCTTGTCCTGATATTGAGGATCTTCCACATTCAAGGATGCCTGGGTCAAAGATGTAGTCAACAAAAATGTCAGTTTCAAATAAGTTAGGGAGTACGAAACATGAACATAAGCAGGAAACCAGTACTCACCTCAACCACTAGACGGTCATAGGGATTATCTTCATCAACAAAACCATAGTTCAAAAGCAACCTTGAGTTTGGTTGTGGTCCACACCTATGTAATATAACACTTAAAGATGTCTGGGTATTATGCTGTAAATGCAGCCAAGTAGTGATTCCAGCCTTACTCCCACTATATAGATGGCTACAACAAGTACTGGATTTCATGATACAAAAGAGAAAAATGGCATACCATACAACAATTGATTCCCCGGCCCTGTATGGACGGTCCACCACCAATTGAACAGCATCCCCCACAGCAGTCAGCATTGCTTTGCAGTTACTCTTGTAAGCTAATAGAGGAGGTCCCAGAGGAACTAAGGCAAATCTTCTGGCCAAACTGACTTTCTGATTCCACAAAAAGGAAGCATCACTTTTGATAGATTGCACAAAACAAAGAACATCTTATATCTTCCACAGAAGAAGATACTATACAGAAACTATAAGGGAATCATATGGGTATGAATATTCACAGCAAGATCAATATGTTGGATGCTTCTCCATGACCCTTTGAAACACATACACAACCCTTGAATAGATATGACTTTACCCCCATTCACTAAGACATGGAACAGCATGAACCTAATCAATTTTTTGCACGACCACATTTGCCAACTTGGGAACAAAGACAGGAAAGAAAGTGAGAAATGACCTCCCAAAGAATAAGGGTAAACAAAAAATAGTTATATTTTATTCAGGGTTTTTTAGTTTTTAGTCCCTTTAATCTGCTTGATTTAGGAAAAACTCTCCATAACCTCTATTTTTTAATAGAAGCTCCCTGTAATCTCACTTTTATTTGGAAAATACCCTTTTTCAGGGAGTTTTTTCAAAACATTCTAAAATATGGAGGGACCTTTTCTGAATTATCTGGAGTGTTTTCCAAATAAAAGTGAGATTAGAGGACTTTTTACCAAAAACAGAGGTTATAGGGAGTTTTTCCTAAATAAAACAAATTAGAAGGACTAAAATCCCTTTTATTAAATGACTTTAAATTAGTTATTAGTACCCTATGATTAAATGTTTACAAATGTATTTTTGTTATTTAAGGAGTTTTAAAAGTCTTATCTGACCTAAAAATCTTTTAACATATATTAGATTTTAACTAAAGGTCTCTATGATACTCGTATATCTTTTACATCTATACTATATATATATATAAAACAGAGTTTCCTGGTGCCACGTGTCAACACTAGAGAATTTTGTTTCCCGCCTAAATTTTCTCTCTCTTTCTCTCTTCCCTATTAATATATGTCCCTATTAATTCTCTCTCATTAATTCTCTTTCTCTCCTCACTCTCTCTCTCTCTCATTAATTTCTCTCTATCTCCCTCTCATTAATTCTCTCTCTCCCCTCCCTCTTTCTCATTAATTCTATCTCTCTCATTAATTCTCTTTCTCTCTCTCTTGACCTCTCTTTCTCTCTCTCAACCCTCTCTTACATAGGATGGATTTCTTGTTGCTTAGTAACAAGAAATTGTCATGTTAACGACTTCTAAACCGTCCGATCAAATTTCTTTTGAATCTTAGGGGGTTAATCATGTGTCGCACCTCATTGTGGCGTCGCAAAATTCAAGCGGTAAACCCCGAATTTCATGGGAGAAAATATGGTAAACCAGGACTTAACCGGATCACGTATGGAGCATGAGCATGGAATTTTCTATGGTTATTGACATTACGTAGAACATTAGCCAGACCCATCCTATCAAATGCCTTTAGAATCAAAAGATCTAAAATTTTGTAAGGCATCAGAAGACATCAACATGGGTCCCTGCAAGCAAGCGGGATGGCTTAAAATTTCTTTAGAGCATCAACGTGTGCCTATAAAATCATTGGTTTAAAATTTCAATGTCCCTAGGCTCTCAGCCATGAATATGACAGCCCAAGCTAGGCAGTAGGTAAAATTGTCCACGCCACAAATGGAAACTCTGCGAGCAAACGAGATTCTAGCTATATGCAGGCGGGTTAAACGTCTGGATTTTGTGGATGGGTATTTCTTGAAGTTTTAGCGAGAGTTAGATTAATCCAACGGCAGTACATTAAACGATAACAGAGAATATTCCTGTTTAGGGATGCAAATGGACGGAATATGGATATATATATATATCATATTTGTTTTCATATTTTTCGTGGGAATATGGATTCAAATACGAATAATCATCAGACTGTAAAATTAACATTCATATTTCTAATAAACGAATACGGATATAAATCGGATATAGTAAAAAGTTAATAAAAAGGAAAATTTGACCTTAAAAGATAAAACTTTTAATGTGTGATCAAAGTTTCAATAACAAAAATCAGGTTAGCCATATGATTTTTCTTACTTTACAAGGATTACATAAATAAGAATAATTTATATTTGAATACTAATCTTTTAAGATTGTACATACAAATATTTTAGAATGACCAAATTTGTATCCATATTTAAAACAGATATAAAATATGTATTCATATTCAGTAAAATTGAATGAGAATATGGATACGAAACCAATACACTTGTATTTGTTTGCATCCCTATCCCTGTTACTATGTAACGGGAAGGTATTTCCTTCTTATATGTTATAATAATAATAATATATATCACTTCTTATCTATACTATATATATAGCCAATATCTCTTTTATATTATAATTAATTTTTTTGTTGTTGTTGTTATTATTATTATTATCTCTTTTTCTTCTCTTTTACATTTTTCTCTCTCGCTATTAATATTTATATCCCCTATTTCTTCAATCCCCTATTATTATTATTATTGTTGTTGTTGCAATCTCTCTTTTATATTATAACTAATTTTGTTGTTGTTGTTGTTATTATTATTATTATTATTATTATTATTATTATTATTATCCTCATTTCTCTTTCCCTCTTTTACATTTTCCTCTCTCCCTATTAATATTTCTATCTCTTATTTTTTGTCCCCTATTATTGTTGTTGTTATTGTTGTTGTTGTTGTTGTTGTTGCAATCTCTTTGGATAATAATAATTAATTTTGATATTATTTTTATTTGGATAGTCTAATGAGATAATAATAACTAATTTTGATATTATTATTATTAAAAATTAATATCAAAATGATCTCTAATGGGATAATAATAACTACTTTTAATATTATTATTATTCTAAAAGTATTATTATTATTATTATTATTATTATTATTATTATTATCATTATGATCATCATCTCTCTTTCTACTCTTTCACATTTTTCTCTCTCTATTAATATTTTTATCTCCTATTTTTTGTCCCCTATTATTATTATTATTGTTGTTCTTGTTGTTGTTACAATCTCTTGGTATAATAATAATAATAATTATTATTATTATTATTGAGGTAGTTTCATGAGATAATAATAACTAATTTTGATATTACTATTATTAAGGATAATAATAAATAATTTTATTATTATTATTATATGAGTAGTCTCATGAGATAATAATAAATAATTTTGATGATATTATTATTATTATTATTATTATTAACGAGACCAATCTCTCCCTCATTTTTCTCACTCATATTATTATTATTATTATTGTATTTGTTGTTGTTGTTGTTATTATTATTAATATTAGGATAATCTCTTGAGATAATAAGAATAAATTTTGATATTTATTATCATTATTGGGATAATCTCATGGGATAGTAATAATTAATTTCGTTATTAACGAGATCAGTTTCTCTCTCACTTTTTACTCAATCTATATTTCAATTGGATATAATGATTTTGAACTTTTAATGTTTATCAAACAACTAGCCTAATATTCAGAAAAAAAAATGTTAGTGTTTCTGCATATATATTTTTCTGTAATTATTTTATTCATTCTTTCAAGAATTTTTTTTTACTTATATTAATTTTTATCATGATTTTATTCAAACGTGTTAATTCGCCGTGCATCGCATGGGATTGCAACTAGTATGCTCTAATTTTACAGTTTTTTTCAAGTTTTAGGATATTCATATAGTATCATACTTAACTCAACTCAACCAAGCCTTAATTCCAAATAATTGAAGTCGGCTATATGGATTCTCTATCTCCACTCTAAATGATTTTGGGCTACCTCTTCTGAAAGGTTTAAAGCCTCCAAATCATATTTATATAATATCATATTCAAATCAAATATTTTTAATGCTAATTTTTGTTATAGGGATCGTTTTATGAATAGCATCCTTCAATCTTTAAACCTAGCCTAACCCTACATTTGATGGCAAGGGAATAAAAAACCTCTCATAATAAGTGTGTCACCCTCGCTGTGCACACCTCGGCCAGCATCCTCACTTGTGCATGCCGTTGCCAAAATCCTCGCCTATGCGTGCCACCACCACTATCCTCGCCTGCTATGTCGTCCCCAATCTTCTTCCTCCTCCCTTCTTCCCCATTCTTCTGCTGCATAGGCCAGCAGCCGGTGTCCACTATCAGAGGCATTTCTACCCCACATTTTTCTGGCTGTTTCCACTCATTTCTGAAATGATAAACATGTTTCCCTCTTATGATCAGGTTTCCCTGCAACTATGTACTTATTGGACCTAGTAGGATCAGGTTTCCCTGCAACTATGTGCTTATTGGACCTAGAGATGGCAAACCTCTTTGGACCAATATAGACTTAGCACTAAGTGGGAACAAACTATGTCCAAGTCTTATTCGAGATGGTAAACCTTGGCTGTTACTTCTCTCATGCCTCCTGCCATGCTAATACACCTAGAGTTGGAGTTTCACTGTCTATTCCCGTTCACCTCTGTTCCTTTTGCCTCCCATCAATGATGACCACCAGTTCTACTTATTGGACCAAAGACTAAACTTCACCCACTTGTTACTTGGCCCGTTTCCATCCAGACTCCCAGAATCAATTTTTTTTCCAACAGTAGCATGTTGCACACGGTTGTCAACTCTCAGCTACCTCAGAGGAGGATTCATAAGTTTTAACATTCTGCTGTCTCCAAGAAAGTGTAAATAAGACTTCACATAAGACATTCAGCAGGGAAACATGATCATCAGTGTATCTCATTTAATGAATTTGCAAGGATTCAAAGTGAAATCACAACCACAGACATCAGATTTCACATCAGCATAGATCTTCAAATGAAACATAACAGGAAAAAAATCACAACATACCTGCAGATGAACAACGCAAGACTGAACTGCGACAAAAGCCTGCTTAAAAATCTCAAAGGGAAAGGCCTCGGTGGGTATGTCATAAGGGTATTGCTGCAAAATTACAAATCAACAATGATAAGATAAGTAATAACTCTATAGTTTCATTCATTTCAGTGTGAAAATCACCTTAAACAATGATCCAGCCATGAACCATACGGTGTCAAGCTCATTGTACTCCCTTTTGATTCCTTCATCCCTCTGAATAACTTCAGCCTGCATTATTGTCATCCAAAAAGAATTAAAGCCATGCATTTACAAAAAGCATTTAATACTTTATTTTCAAATGCACATTGGAAGGTTAAAGAACCTAGCCGTGGGAAGTCGTAATGATGCATCATGTAAAGCCTGGGACACTGCTGATCCAGGTATATCACAACCTCAGATACCCATTCAAATTCCCCAGCTACTGTGGCTTCACCCACCACATTCCCAGATCATTAATATTTTAATTCAGAAGGGTAAGGCGGGAATGAGGATGTTTGGCAGATTTGGAAGCTTATGTCGCCTTTGAAGGTTAAGGTCTTAGTGTGGAGGATTACGACGGGCAGACTTCCTACAACGGATAGCCTACTCCATTTTGGATGTGATGTCCCATCCACTTGTAGCTTGTGTGGTGAGTCTGACGAGTCTATTGATCATCTGTTCATGCATTGTGCCTTTGCAGGATGTTTGGCAGCTGATATTTGACAAAGTCCAGCAGATCAAGCAGCTAGATACCACAGTGGAGGCTTTGATCAGGACCTGGTCTTCCAGTTTGCACACCAAAGGTGACCGCATTTTGTGGTGGCTCATCCTTCACGCCACACTCTGGACTATTTGGACTGAAAGGAACAAGAGGATCTTCAAAAGGGAGGCTTCTAGTCCTGAGGGAGTGGTGTCTTTTGTCTGCTCTAGGGTCAAACTTTGGATGGCAGCTCTTTGCAGTGATCCTGTTCTCACTTCTTCCTTTTCTCAATTTTTGTTGGATATACAGTGAGTCTCCACCTTGATGTTTTGTGGAGGGTCCTGGCCTCCTTTCTTGTTGAGTAAGGGGAGACCATCTTGGTGTTTTTTGTGTATTTGGGGCTGAGGGATGGGTTTCTTTATGCTTGTATATTCCCCTCCTTTTGTATCTCTTTTTGACATTTTATACAATTGTAGTACCGTCCACTTTCAAAAAAAGGCGGGAATGAGGATGTGTAAAGCTTCTAGCAGCCAAGAAAGGGCTATTGTGAAGCCGAAATAACAGGATAGGAATGATGGAAAGGAAGTTAACCCCTTACTTTGCAACCAGGAGGCCCTGGGTTCAAGGATTAAAAGTTTGCTCCATGGTCCTTAAGCATACTGCCCCATGAGGGGGAAAAAGAAAAGGACTGAAACAATGACCTTTTGAATGAAAAAGAAGAAAAGGGAATTCCCAGCTTGGAACACACAAGAAAGAGGGGTTGTCCTGAGAGTTATCATTGCAAGGAACATGCTGCAAGACCACACGGGTATTCAAGCAACCAAGTTATAAGGCTCATATGGAACATCAACAGAGAATTTTATAAAACAGATTGGTAGAAGAGGTTATTGTTTAGTATGATAGTGATCCAATCCCTGTGGAAGGTTTGAATTATGCATCTAATGGGATACAAATTTCGTGTAGGCAGAAATAGGGTACTGGCAATAATGGAGGCTGCATTAGTCAAGTGAATTTTGTATAATTGGATATTTCAATATGACCCGGGGACCAAGGAAGAAGCATGCTGTTGTCAATATTCTTCAGCTTGAAGAGTTTCGGCATGTCTAGTGGAAATTCCAATATTAAACTAGGATACCCCAACAAGTAACCTAAGAGACTGTCTGCTCTCAAGATCTCTGAGGACTGGTTGCTTTACTGTGGGAACCCATGTCCCCACTGGTGCAGTTTTGAGAAGGTGGATTGGTTCTAATGATTATCTAATTTCTGTTTGCTCAGTTGAAACCAAATATAGCTAAGACACTGTGGTTACTGGGTTCTGGTTTTGTTCTGTCCTCTGGTTAGCAGAATGGAACCGATTCACCTTCCTCTAGTCCTCCTTGCACAGTGAAATGTCAGATTTTCCCATGTGCTGATTTGGGATTTCTACCATTGTAGGGATGCTGATGAGTTGATGCTTGTGATTGTGATCAGGTAGATTTAAATAAGGCTATTATGCTTCTTCAAAGGACTGGCCTCTATGTTGATTGTGGAATTGGAATCAATAAGTCAGTCTTTGATATAAAAAAATATATATACATATCCCAAGTTTTGACTTGTTTTTTATGTGTTTTGGACAGTCGGACATTCCTCACTTCTGAACATTGAAAGCATGACCACTCTTTATTTACTGATAAAATAGGTGGTATATTCCACCATTTCTTGAAACATGATAGTGTATTCCACTTCTCCAAATGTCTCATAAGGTTGTTACCCTTGTGGGACTGCCAGTCAGGTAAGCCAGTTCACTTTCAGACCAAAGAAGGGGAGACTCCACTGCGAGCTGGCCTCTTCCTCGTTGTCGATCAAGCTCCCTAATGAAAGGGTACCAATGAGACTTCCTTCCCTGCTTCTTTTCATACATAAGATACAGTGCCAAGCAGGCCAACTCTGACAGCTTGTTTGTTGTTAGGAGTTCCGCTGCATAAACATGAAAAACAGGTTCCTCCATATTAAATAGGTCATAAAAAGGTGGCTAAAACATGCACTTAGACTGAGAGCGGGATACATATAAACACAAGCAGGATACACATAAATAGTTCTTTGTTTAGAATAAAGAATGAGGATAAATTGCTCTTGATTAAAGTATACACAAAGTGAAAGAATACATGTGAATACGTATGCAAAAGCAAGAAGCACACAAAACAGGTTCTGTCAATTGCCTGGCATGAGTGGTTAGCAGGCAGCAAGGCAGCAGCACCATCATTATCATCGTATGCCTTATCCCATCAATCTGGGTTCCGCCAGATCCAATGAAGGATACAAGGATTTGGTTTCCCAACCAACATCAACCCCCTGCAAGGTGGTGCTAAGAATCCTGGTGAGATAACCCAGAACAAGGAAGGGTCCAGAAAAGTTCCCACAAGGTCAATTGGCAGGTAGGAAACTACCTCCTTAGTTATAAAGTTTGAACTTTGAGCACATGCAATCAGGGAGAACCTTCGAAAGTCCCCCTAGACTTTAGAGAGAGTCTAGCAAAAGGAATCTAGCAAAGAGGGAAAGACTCCACCTTAAGCTTTACTAATTGCAAAGAGTTTACATGTGTTTCTTTACAAATGGACTAATGTAGCCTCCTTATTTATTGTTAGGGCTAGCCCTGCCCATATGCCCTCAGAAATTGAAATTTGAGCAGCTTCCCTTCAGTTAAGTGGTCATCTCAAATCAAATGATGTTGTCGTCATCCAAGGTCAACACTTTGAGACCCTATGAGATATCCTCCAGACTATGTATATTATTGACTTGGTTAAAACCTTC
Organism: Zantedeschia hybrid cultivar; assembly: GCA_030544215.1. NCBI lineage: Eukaryota > Viridiplantae > Streptophyta > Magnoliopsida > Alismatales > Araceae > Zantedeschia > Zantedeschia hybrid cultivar. The sequence goes on from JARZZO010000014.1 coordinate 70,458,867, forward strand.
AACTGCATTTTGTTACTGTTATCATAGGATCCCTCTCCAAAATTCAATATTTGGTCTTCATCATTCAGTAATGGCGAGAGTCAGCACCCAATAAAACGTTGTTGAACTCCTCTATGGGAGCATACAACTACACCCAGTTTGCTCGATTTCCTCTCTCTGCTATGGGAGCGTACAACTACACCCAGTTTGCTCGATTTCCTCTCTCTGCTACCGATCAAATCCTCCAGATCTTTTATTTGGATCCAAATCATAAATACACTTTAAGAGGTCCTGGATAACACTGACTTTGCATACAGAGTTCTTATAACTCCACTCCATAAGGTTCTACCACACATATTAGAGCTTTCTAGCAATATGAAGCACCATACTTCCTGAGATGGGACCTCCTTCCACCAGCTATCGTCCAATTTGCTAACATACAAACTTTCCCCAACACAAGTCATAGCAAAACGGACTTTGACCTCTTCCATATTAGTCCTACGAAAGCGCAAGTCCTTATTTGGTTTCACCCTAAAGGGGGGAAACCATGGTGTGCCGGATTGGCACGGATCGTATCAGATCGGCCAATCCGATCAGTTTCGGGCCGGTCCAATCCAATCATGTTCCCCAATCCTCCGGTCCTAGACTGAGATCAGAAGGATCGGGCGGGATCAGTGCAAATCGCCTGATCCCTGGTCCTGTAATCTGCACTGGATTGGGCCAACATGGCCCCCCAACAGCTCGCTTTCAAAGTTTGAAAGCTAGCCGTTGGGAAAATTCCCAATAACTAGTTTGGGCCTTGGGGGGTCTATATAAACCCTCCAAGCACACTTTCCACCCCATCCATCCAGGTGCCTCCCTCTCTCTCTCTCTTCCATCTTTCTCTAAGTTCTTTTTTTCCCTCTTTCTCTATCTAATTATTAATTTAATATTTCTCTCCCTCTCTCTCTAAGTTTTTTTATCTAATTAATATTTATCTTCCTCTCTCTCTCTCTCTCCGTTTTTCTATCCCTTCAATATTTCTCCCTCTTTCTTTAAATTTTTCTATCTAATTAATACTTCTCCCTCTTTCTATAAGTTTTTTCTATCTAATTAATATTTCTCCCTCTTTCTCTAATTGTTTGCTAATTAATTAATATTTCTCTCTTCTCTTTAAATTTTTTCTATCTAATTAATATTTCTCCTTCTCTCTCTCTAAAAATTTTCTATCTAATTAATATTTCTCTCCCTTATACTCTCTAAGTTTTCTCTCTCTAAAATCTAAACTCTCTTTTCTATCGACTTGATTATACTAAGTGACACTCTACAACGATCAGGTGAACTTTTCAAGTTACTTTTTTTTAGTAAATTGTCTTTCTATAATACACACTCTCTCTAACAATATCTCTAAAATTTTCTCTTTCTTACTCTTTTTTCTTCTTCTCTTATATTAGTATTAATAATCCTCAATAGCAAATAAAATCTATAAGTTTACTAAATTGTGCTTTGGAAGAAAATTAAGAAATGTGTATCATTCTTTTTTTCTAATGAGGACTATCCAGTTCTAAATATAAACAACAATAAGGATAATGAAATTTATTTTATTTTTTTGTCAATGACTGAAATCCATACCTTCTTTGGTGCTTAACGCTACATTAAGTACCATAGGGGCTTGTATTTTAGTCATTGATTAAAAAAATTGACTAAATGTTCAGTATCCTTATTGTCGCTTATATCTAGAACCGGGTGATTTTCAGCAAAAAAAGAGTGGTATATATTTCTTAATTTTCTTTCGAAGCACATCATGATAAATTTATTGATTTTATTTACTGTTGAGAACTGTTAATACTAATGTATAGAAGAGAAGCGGAAAAAATGAGTAAGAGAAAGAAAATTTTAGAGATGCAAGATAGAGAGAGCATGTATTATAGAGAGACCAGTTACTAAGGAAAGAAGATAAAATTGACTTAGATAACAAGGTAAAATGAAGAAATCAACGTTTGAACAAAGTTAATCATTTGTACATTTTTTGAGATTTTTATTTATTTTTATTTTTTCTTAACCCTTGTAATTTATATAAGGGGGAGAGGGATCAGCGTGGGATCGGATCGGATCGGCCGATCCCATCAGTTTGGGTCAGACCGACCCATGCGTAATCCCCAATCCTTGGGGAAAACCAGCAAGTAAAATCCATTTGATTTCAACAAAATGTGGGAGCTTCTGCCGGTGGTGAAAACATGTGATAACTATCAACTTATTTAAATAAAACACTAAGCCAACATAGTATTAGTATTTGGTCGAGCCTCTTTTCATACCAAGGAAGCAAGGATCGAGACTAGCCAGCCCAAACTGAGTGTATTGGCCAAGCTCAATCCAACTCGGACCAATCCATACCAATCCTAGTTGGTCCAACCTTGGCCAAAATCGACACATAGCACCCAAAAAATTTCAAGAAAACATAGAAAAACGTGGACAAACAAAAAAGCATACCTGACTCTTAATGTACAAACTGAACATGGAAAATGTATGTTTAAAGTAAACATAAGTTGAAAACTTAATTTTATTGCACCCCTACATCATGTGTTATACACATAATGTCCATAATCCATCCACAACATGTAACGCATGTATATTCGTTGATACCCATAAGGTACCAGTTATCGTTGTCCATATTAGCATAAATGACTATAACTGTCATTCAACCAAGGATCTTTCACAACTGGTAAAGGCCCTCCTGTTGATTGCTAGGATGATGTATCCTCCTGTTGATTGCTAGGATGACGTATCCAAGTATTCTGATAATCATAACACCTCCCAGGGTAGCTTGAGACATCAAAATATTGTGGGTAAGTAGCCATTCAGATAGGCAGATTCCTCAAAGTGAGCTGGAAATGATGCATCGGAATATTCAAGCTGGGATAATTGCTCTGCCATCTCCCTCTCTCCTTTACCTGCTTTACTCTGAAGACTTTTCTTGGTGTTTGGCGGATGAAAATGAGAACAAATGATAACGTGGCAGCCTATTTATCTAGTTTTCTTTAACAAAATGTAAGTTGCAATCAAGAATTTTAGTCTCATTATCTTGAAACGTGCCAGTTTAGAATTCTAGAGTTTTACTACAACAACCCATATAACTCCTTAACGAAATTCACGAATAGAACTGTTCATAGTAAAATAGACCGCCAGAGATGGTTTACAAATATCCACCACTTCTGAACTAACTAGAAAGCCTCGAAATGTAAGAACTCTTCAGAACCAACTACATTGTAATGTCTTTTAAAGTGATTCTTAGTAAATTTGTTCAAAATACATCTTTGCTAAATTTTTCTCGCCACTAAAGAAAAACCTTGGCTTTGTCGCTGCTGCAAAATAATGAAGAATCTGAAGGAAGCATTAAATGCGTAGGGGCAACGGAAATAGATTCATACCTAATGTCTCATCCCCTAGAACTCTCTCAAGGGTAACTACCAAGGAGTTTGGAACTGAAAACGCCACATCACCTGCCTGAAACGATTCCTGCTCTTAGCACGACGTTGCCCTTGGAAAACGTACAAACCCTATGTGGGGAGGGGAAGGGATACACCACCTGGAGGTCTTCGCTGGCCGCCACATAGTGAATCGGCCGGTGCTTCCCGTCGAGCGCCGCCTTCTCCTTGAGCACCACCTTGCACGGAGGCAGCCCCTGGCTGTGCAGCCAAGATTTCAGGTTTGCGGCCTCCGCTTCCTTCTTTTCCCTGTTGACGGACGAATGGGAGGTCGCCTCCCCCCTCTGCGTCCCGGCGACCAGCGTCTCGGCGCCCCCGCAGGCCGAGCAGAGGTTCCGGCGGCGGAAGGCAGTGCAGCGACCGGAGCGCCGAGGGAACCCGAGGAGAGAGACGGAGGCGACCAGAGGAGAGGAGGAGAGCATTCGGCGGGAAGCAGAGGGGACGGGGGAGAGGAGGCGGGGGCTGCGCATAGCGGCCAGATCCATGGTGTGTGGCGGAGAATTGGGGCTCAAGGGTTAGCGGCGAGAGGCGGGCATTCCCGCGGGCTGTCGGGCTGTATGGGAGCCGCAGTTTGGTTTCTTCCACCGGCGAGGAGAGCTGCTTGCTGTACAGATTTTTTTCTTTTCTTTGGGTTGCCTGCGGCAGTTCTGTTTCCGCAGGATAAGAAATGGTCCCCGGGTGCGAGGAGGCAATCTGGCACCTACGATTCGACTCCTTTGGTATCAGTTTGTTTGCATAATAGCTTAAACCAGAATAAGGAGGAAGGGATTTCTTAACTCAGAATAAGAGGTATTTTAGTTTGGTAAGTAGTTGGTATTCCACTCAGAATAAGTAGAATTACACTACGCTATTCCAAGTGATTTGGTAGGAATAAGTAGAATAAAGAAGAGAATAAAGAGTTCAAAATATTATATTGATTAATATATATTCATAAATATTAATTAATATTTATAAATGTTAATTAATATTGATAATATTAATAAATATTATTGTGATTAATACATACTAAACAATATTAATATATATTATTATGATTAATAAATATTAACTATTATTATTTTGATTAATAAATACTAGCAAACATTAATCATAGTTAATTATTAATATAATTTTTATTATGTTCAATTTAAATAGTATTAAATATTAAAAATGTTAAGTAATAAATGTTAATTATTAGTAACAATGTTAATAAATATTATTAATCACCATTAATTCATATTAATAATAAATATTAATTCATAAATATTAATATTAATAAATATTAGTATGATTACTAAATATTATTTAATATTGTTTTGATTAACTAATATTAATTAACATTAATCATAGTTAATTATTAAGAAAAATTTTTTATGCTCCATTTATTGATAAGAAATTTGAATAACAATTAACGTTAATCATTGTTTATTATTAATTTAAATAGTAATATACTAATAACTAAATATTATTTAATATTTGAATATCAATAAATGTTAAGTAATAGATGTTAACTATTATTAATAATATTAATAAAATATTATATTGATTAATATATATTCATAAATATTAATTAATATTAATAAATGTTAATTAATATTGATAATATTAATAAATATTATTGTGATTAATACATACTAAAAAATATTAATATATATTATTATGATTAATAAATATTAACTATTATTATTTTGATTAATAAATACTAGCAAACATTAATCATAGTTAATTATTAATATAATTTTTATTATGCTCAATTTAAATAATATTAAATATTAAAAATGTTAAGTAATAAATGTTAATTATTATTAACAATGTTAATAAATATTATTAATCACCATTAATTCATATTAATAATAAATATTAATTCATAAATATTAATATTAATAAATATTAGTATGATTACTAAATATTATTTAATATTGTTTTGATTAACTAATATTAATTAACATTAATCATAGTTAATTATTAAGAAAAATTTATTATGCTCCATTTATTGATAAGAAATTTGAATAACAATTAACGTTAATCATAGTTTATTATTAATTTAAATAGTAATATACTAATTACTAAATATTATTTAATATTTAAATATCAATAAATGTTAAGTAATAGATGTTAACTATTATTAATAATATTAATAAAATATTATATTGATTAATATATATTCATAAATATTAATTAATATTAATAAATGTTAATTAATATTGATAATATTAATAAATATTATTGTGATTAATACATACTAAACAATATTAATATATATTATTATGATTAATAAATATTAACTATTATTATTTTGATTAATAAATACTAGCAAACATTAATCATAGTTAATTATTAATATAATTTTTATTATGCTCAATTTAAATAGTATTAAATATTAAAAATGTTAAGTAATAAATGTTAATTATTATTAACAATGTTAATAAATATTATTAATCACCATTAATTCATATTAATAATAAATATTAATTCATAAATATTAATATTAATAAATATTAGTATGATTACTAAATATTATTTAATATTGTTTTGATTAACTAATATTAATTAACATTAATCATAGTTAATTATTAAGAAAAAATTATTATGCTCCATTTATTGATAAGAAATTTGAATAACAATTAACATTAATCATAGTTTATTATTAATTTAAATAGTAATATACTAATTACTAAATATTATTTAATGTTATTTTGATTAACTAATATTAATTAACATTAATCATATTTAATTATTAAGATAAAATTTTTATGCTCCATTTATTGATAAGAAATTTGAATAACAATTAACGTTAATCATAGTTTATTAAGAACGTGTAATTCTGCCCCTATTCCACTTAAACCGGGTATAAGGTATTCCCACCCTAGGTTAAGCAATGCCCTCCACCAAACTAGGTTAAAGGGTTTAAGTAGAATAAAAGACCATATTCAGGGCTTATTCCACAAACCGGGTATAAGGTATAAGGATTCAGGCGATAAATGCCCAGGAAATCACACGCTAGGGATGGGGGTTAGTTGGAAGGAAAATAAAATTTTCTACGAAAGATGTTTAGTTATTGTAAATTTTGTAAGAAAATGAGGTAAACATAATATACGTATATATATGGTTGCCTTGTTATTCGGTCGGGGTCTATTTGGTAGCCCATAAGATGACGGGTAGGGAAACAGTTTTAAGAAAGAGTAATACTTGCTGTACAACTTAAAGAAAAATAATTTTTTTTATGAAAGATGTTTAGTTATTGTAAATTTTGTAAGAAAATGAAGTAAAATAATATATACATATATATATATATATAGTTGCCTTGTTATTCGATTATGCAAGAGACTAAGGATCCATTTGGTAGCCCATAAGATGACAGGTAGGAAAACATTTTCAGGAAAGAGTAATACTTGTTGCAGCTGTCCAGTCACACTGTATAATCATTTGTGATGGAGCCACAATTGGACGAACTAACATAGCCACTCCTATAATATTTAGATAAACAAACACTATTTTCGATTGACAAATACAGTTTCGACTAACAATATGATTTTCGATTGACAAATGCAGTTCTCGAATGACATATACAGTTTTTTATTGACAAATATAAGTATTTGTCGATCGAAAATTAGATTTGTCAATCAAAAAATGAATTTGTCAATCGAAATATCTATTTGTCAATTGAAAATTGCATTTGTCAATCTAAAATCGTATTTATCAATCTAAATTGTATTTGTCAAACAAAAATCGTATTTGTCAATAGTAATAAGTATTTGTTAATCTAAAACAATATTTGTCAATCTAAATATTATAAAGATAGCCATGTCAGTTTGTCCAGTTGACTAAGTTAGTCATATGATTCAACCACAAAGAATTGTGCAATGTGACAGGACTTGCTACACAACCTGATTGTACAACAAGTATTATTCTTCAGAAAATCTGATCCAAAAGTTTAATTGGTAACCTTAAAAATATCAGTCAACCGAAAAGTTCATACGTTGACTATTTCTAAATCAAGATTTTGACATTTGAGTGGATTACCCGTAGGTAGTTTTTCAAGAGGTCATGATAATCTCTACATGTATGATAAGGACGGCTGGCACATCACAAATCACCGTTATAATTTCATCTTAACAAAAAGAGATCGCCTTTCTTTTTGCCAATAGATTATTATGACCAGTGTTTAAAGTGAGCTTAATATGTTGAGTTTTACTTGTTACCACTGTCGTGCAGTCAATTTTTTTTCATTTTTTTTAGATCAACTCCATTACGTTCCACGTACAAGCTATTAAAAAATAAAAGACAAGTCTCAATAAACAGTAAAAAAAATTTTTATGGATCACTCAATTTCAATTTTTCATTCTTGATGGACCACAGCCATAATTTTTTTTTTTTTTTTTTTTAAAGATCCCCCAACATTGTCTGCATCATCATATAATTAGATTTTTCATAGGAGAACTAAACAAAACATGAAAAATAAAAAACCTTAGCTATGTGAATAGTATACTATTGTTCATTGGGGTTAGAATTTTAATTTGTTATATATATATTTTTTGGATGCTCCATCTAAAATCAAATTACATAGGCATGTAGATCTTGTCAGGGGATTTCACAAGAATAATAAAAAAGTCGAGCCCCAACGAATAGTACACTACCGTTCATTGGGGTTCAATTTTTAAATTGTCAATTTTTTTGAGAGATGTCTAATCGAAAATCGAATTATATGAGCATTTAGGTCGTGCAGAAGCCTTTCAAAAAAATTATGAAAATAAAAAAAAAGATCCTCAATGAATAGCATATTATTATTCATCGAGCCTTAGTTTTTGAATTTTTATTAGTTTTTAAGACGTCCTATCGAAAATCTAATTATATAAACATGTAGGACGTGTTGTGGGCTTCAATTTTTTTTTGTTTTTTTAGTTTGACTGTACCATTAGGCGACGTAATAACGCCTAAGAATGCAATAAGTTGTTTTCTTTTTGGAATTACTTGTATTTTTATCTTTAAAACTTAAGATATTATAATTTTACATATGATAGATATAAAGGTTTTAACGTAAAAAAATCCAAAATGGATCTAAGAATTTGTATATAGTAGGGATTTATGATGTGGCGGAAAGGTGAGAGCAAAATAATAGAAGGGGCATTGTAGGCGGATCTAACATACATCCAATGAGGTCCTGTGACCTCGTTAGATTTTGTAAAATTTACTTAAAATCTTCTAATTTTAGTCTATTACAGTGATGGTCATTGATCTCGGCTCATTATTGTGAATCCACTGACCAATTAATTTTGAGCGCAAAGAGAGAGAAGACCCTTGTAAAGAGCAAAACCATGTAGAACTAGAACTGTGTAAATGACGAAATCAAATAAATTCCTGAATGGAAGATAAGAGCAGCTGCGCAAAAGAGCTGTGCGTAAATGACCGAAATGGGTGTAAAATTTCTTCAAGTTCTTCTAATTTTAGTTAATTAGAGTGATGGGTCATTGATCTTGGCCCATTAGAGAGAGAGAGAGAGGAACCATGTAAATAGCAAAGCCAGAGAGAGAAGAACCATGTAAAGAGCAGAGCCGTGTAGAACAGAACTGTGTAAATGACGGAATCAAATAAATTCGTGAATCGGAAGATAAGAGCAGCTGCATGAAAGAGCCGTGTGTAAATGATCGAATCGGGTAAATTCGTGAACCGGAAGATGTGAAACTATGAACCGGACGACGAAAAGCCACCCAATCCTCTTCAGTTGTATATATATATGAGTTATAGATTTATGGATTTGATGAAGTAGGGACTGACCAGGCCTGGTCTACATGTTGAGTTGGGGCAATCTATGCTCGGAGTCGGGGAAGGAGCAAATCCTCAAATTACATACCCTCAATATCTCATTTATAGAGTTACTCTTTTGTTAACATATAATAGAATGAACGAATATTATCCTTATATCAACAATGATTGTATTTTGACCACCTCCTTAGATAGAATAATTTAACATTTTTTTAATAGTAAGTTGAAAACTAAGCATTTTTTTTTTCAAATATGAAAGATGTAATTTTTTGCCAATATGCCTACGCACTATATATTTGAGTAACAAATCTTTTGTAATCTGTATACCCAAAGAATTCGAACCCTTTTTATTTAAGGCTAATTTCATATTAACTATTGTTAAATGTTAAATTTAAAAAGTTTCATGTTTATTTGCATACTATCTTGTGTATCATCTTAATATGCATAATGTTTCAAAATTGCACTTTGATGATATATTCGATATACATAAATATTCAGTATATGTCATTGAAATGACATAATTAATAGACATGTTATCTTACAAGAATATATAAGATAATATAAAAATAAGCATGTCATTTTTGAAATTTAGTATTAAAGACTTAAAAAGAATGCTTAATGTGAGGTTATCCCTTTCATTTATTGCATTATCGCCCGCATCGCGCCAGGCAGCCAGGCACACATCTAGACCAGATAAGCCGCCTCCACAACGCTGCTGGCGTGTTGTGGCGAACTGCTTACTGGACGCGGCAGCGATCCAACACGCCCGTGCGCTCCGCGCGGTGAGCGTACGCGGACGGCGACCTTATCCGAATTCCGAAGCATCTCCGGATCTTCGCCCGGTAGGCCGCCCGCCCGCGGATTCCCATTTTCTTATTTTTATTGCGGTGGAGGCGGCGTACCCCCCCCTCTTTCTCGCCTCTCGCTCGAGGGGCCCCCCACCCGCAGGCTAGCAGCGCCTTCTAGGTCACTTCCTGGCGACTCCCCATTCCCCCCACCGTCCTCAGCCGGAGCCCCGACCTTATCATCTAACGTACCCTCTCGGCTCCCCCTTGCCAGTTCCTTTCTTTGATACTATGGTTTCGACGATCTGAGCTATCGATCGTCCGAGGTGTGTTTGCTTTTTTCCTTCTATTTCTACTGTTCTTCGCTTCGTGCTTGTTTGATTCTAGGCTTGCTTTGACGTTGCTGCTGTGAATTGTGCTTTGCAGTGATTCAGATTGTTACCCTTCGCCGTCGATTTCTAGGGTTTCTGGGTTGCTGCTTGTGTTGATTATTCTAGGGTTTGGCTAGCTGGTACTCGGTTTCTTTAAGTCATTGATCGTCGATTTTTGTCATGGCGACGGGGAAATATGGAGAGTATCACGGGCACAAGTTCAGGGGGCGGGAGATGGATCTCGAGGTTGATAGGAGAAAAGACTCACACCGAGATCGGCTTCGGGATGGTGGTGGCGAGCGGTGGCGGAGCAAGGCTGGCGGCGATACAGGAGAGAGGGGTGGAGATCGTTCTCGGGATGTCAAAGATAGGGTAGTAGTGAATGGTTCCTATATGTCTTCATCCAGCACCGGCAGTTCTAGCGGCAGCAGCAGGGGTGAAAGTGGGAATAGGAGGCGGTGGCATGGCAGCAAGCCGGTCGACAAGGAGCCCGGGGAGTTATCGAGCGGAAGCGGATCAGATGATCCCGATGGCCCCCTGTCCAGGGTCAGGGAAAACGACATTTCAAGAACGGAGAATGGGGTGGGGACGACTCCTACGAAGAAGAGGAAGTTCTCTCCTATTGTGTGGGATAGGGATGATGGTAAGCAATCCACTGTTGCTGTGCCGTCAAGAAGCAGGGACTCTGAAGTCAGCATTCCGCTACCTCCACCCCCTCCTTTGCCTCAAGGTTTTGTCCCATCCAACAGAATTGAGATTACTGAGCCTTTAGAACCCTTGTCTCCGGTTGATGCAAAGGTGTCTCTGGCTTCAGCTGAGGAGCAGCAATATGATCACGAACCTGGGCAAGTGGAAGAGGATGAGGACTACTATGCCCCTGCACGGAACATCTTAGCGTCCCGGTGGGCTGATGGGAATGGTGCTTTCGATGACGAAGAAGTTGAAGATTTTGCTGATGACAGTTTGTCCAAGAAGAAGAAAAGTACACCTTCTGCTGACCCTGTTGCCACAAGACTGAGTAAGAAGGTTCCCACTCCTGAGCTTGGAGAGATTGCCTTAAGGGAATGTTCCGAGGGCGCTGCATCCAGATCTTCTGGTTCAAGAGAACTTTCAGAAGAGTACCGGGAGTTTGATATTGACAAGACTGATCATATGGTTGTGGATGAAGAAGATGAAGTTGACCGACAGTTAGACATGGATTCTGAGGCAGAGGGTGATTCAACAAAGGCTTTAACACCCACTCAACCACCACAACGGAGCATAAATATGCTACAAGGTTGTAGAAGTGTTGATGAGTTTGAGAGGTTGAACAAGATAGATGAAGGTACTTATGGCATTGTGTACAGAGCAAAGGACAAGAAGACAGGTGAAATAGTAGCATTGAAGAAAGTAAAAATGGAGAAGGAGAGGGAGGGTTTTCCACTGACATCTCTCAGGGAGATGAACATCCTACTGTCCCTCCATCACCCTTCTATTGTAGATGTTAAGGAAGTTGTTGTTGGTGGCAGCCTCGATAGTATTTTTATGGTCATGGAATACATGGAACACGATCTTAAAGCGCTTATGGAGGCAATGAAACAACCATTTAGCCAGAGTGAGGTGAAGTGCTTAATACTGCAGCTGCTGGAGGGGATCAAGTATCTTCATGATAACTGGGTGCTCCACAGGTATTTTTATTTATACAAGGTCAGGTTTCCTTGTCTTCACCTTTTTCCCATTGGCACATGCAATTTTACTGATAACGTCAAATTGGCCTATTTTTCAGGGATTTGAAAACTTCGAATCTTCTGTTAAACAATCGTGGTGAGTTGAAGATATGTGATTTTGGGCTGGCTCGCCAGTATGGTAGTCCATTAAAGCCGTACACTCATTTGGTGGTTACCTTATGGTACCGGTATGTTGTTGGATTGACTTGCTATATTCTTTCATTTTATTTTTTGTATTCATTTCTTATATTTTGCCCAAAATTCACCTTTAACTTGAAACAGTTTCTTTGTGGATCTGCATTTGCTTGTTTTCTTAAATAAAATAAAAATCTTGGCTCATAGTAATTCCATTTGGGTGCTGGCAGGGCGCCGGAGTTGCTCCTTGGGGCAAAGGAATATTCAACTGCGCTTGACATGTGGTCCTTGGGATGCATCATGGCTGAATTATTAGCAAAAGAGCCACTATTTAGTGGTAAAACTGAATTTGATCAGCTTGACAAGGTAACATTTGATCTGAATGTACATTTCTTTTAAAGATGATTCTTTGATCATTCTTCTCATAATCAGTTATTTTCTATAGATATTCAGAATGCTTGGTACCCCCAATGAGAAAATCTGGCCAGGTTTTGCTAAACTACCTGGTGTCAAAGTCAACTTTGTTAAACAACCGTAAGTTATTTATTTCTTGATCTTTCTGTTTCCAGTTATTGAGAGTACCTTTCACATAATAATAGCAAGGTATATGACGATAAATTTCTTCCATTTTCCAGGCTTCCACTTATGGCAACACATGGCTAAACTTCTTGGCTAGCATTAGCGAAAATTTTAGCATGAGATGTTGTTCATGATATAGTCATAATTGGTTTCTTCTTTTTAACAGATACAACAGGTTAAGAGAAAAGTTCCCGCCCACCTCATTTTCTGGACGTCCTACTCTATCTGAGGCTGGTTTTGACTTGCTTAACAAACTTCTTACCTATGACCCTGAGAAGGTGCCTTCAATGAAGTTCTATCAGAACATGTTTATCTCTGCTAATCTTTTCCTTTTAGCGATATGCCTCCTGAAGTTTCTTGCGCCTTTTTGTGAGTGCAGCGAATAACAGCTGAAGAGGCACTTAACCATGAATGGTTCCGTGAAGTTCCTTTGCCCAAATCAAAAGATTTTATGCCAACATTTCCCGCACAACATGCTCAAGACAGGTATGTGTGCTTATTATTTCAGATGTTGTCACATAAAAACTATTTATCTTTTTTTTTTGGTTCCTTCTATGACCTAGTCTGCATTGGTGCAGGCGCCTTCGAAGGATACTGAAGAGTCCAGATCCGCTTGAAGAACAACGGAAGAAGGAGCTGCAACAAGGGGAGATTGGCACCGGCAGTTTGTTTGGTTAAGTTAATATACTTGAGCAGAGCTGGGGTGGCGTTCCTGTGCAGATCCATGGCCATTGCCAGGAATCTGGCCTTGCTGAGCTGTTTGAGGTGAGAAGCGGCTTGCTGCAAAGTTCTGCAACTTTTGCCAGTGTCCAGCGACAATTGATGCTGTTCTTTAGCAGGCAATTCCAGTTGATCTGGATGAAGGAACAATATATCCTCTTTTCCTTCTACAAAACAAATTCCATTGCAGGATAATTCTATCCTCCAACATCGGTGACCATAAAAGTGCATCCTTTATGCAGCCTGCATGCAAGGTGTGGCATATTGGACGTTTATTTTGGTAAAACCCAGGTTCACTTGAATCTTGTAAAGTATTTTTATTTGCCGACTGTTAATGGCACTTCTAGAGCCTGGCTTTGAACCTATATTATCAGTGCAATTCTCTTTTGATTTTCACATTGTGTTTGCAAGAGGCGATGCGTGTGAAGAGGAGGAGATGTTCTTTGCTTTCTCATACTTGAAGATATAGGAAGGAAACAATTTCTAAATTGAAGGTAATTAATGATTGAATCAAGGGTAGAATTATGTTGTATAAATTGGTGTGGTGTTTCGATTCATTCCTTAGCTGATATTTGCCTTATAAAAGATCATGTATCCTCCTGTTTCCTCGCATCTCTGATGCCACCTTGTAGCAAGTTGACATTCAATTGCTAGTTGATTGACAAACTTATCCAAGTCTTTGTATTCTTCTTTAGATGTAGTTGACTCCGCACGTTGGGATAAGGTCTACTATAATGATGATGGTGTATGGTGATAATGATGACATTGAGATTGATGATGACAATATTTGAAATGCTGTCTGTGGGGACACCCTAGCTTTATGCAGATTCTTTATTTGTGTCAATTTTTTATATTTCTCTTAGTGATAATGTTGTATGGAGCTTACCATTCCTTTTCACCCAAATGGATAGTATAATTGACTGTTTGGATCATCCTTTTTAGTTTTCACTAATGGGAAAAAAATTAAAATTTCATAGTTGCAATTCTTACCAATTTGGTGGCGTGATTTTGCTGTCTTCATTCAGGGTGGCGCTTGGTTGGCTATTGTCCTAAGTTAACCTATGGGTCTTGATGCGTGATATTCGCATCATAAATTCATCCAACAATTTGTATCTGAATGTTTGATAGCAGTTTCGGTGCAAATATTTTGAGCTTTCTGTTGGGTGGTCTCTCATTTCAAGACGTCATGGCCATAAAATGCTATTCTTATCCCATCTTTGTTTCAAAAGAATGATACACTTTTCATGGTCTGGGTATCATGTTCTGTAGTGGGGTGAGGTTGACAGTTGTATTTCAGCAAATGACGCCAGACATCGTCCAAATATCTACACTGTTATATTCATATGTCCATTTTTATGTTAAGAAGCAGGGTTTGTGTACTTCAGAAGCACTTAACATGAATAGCACATGAAAAAGCTAAAAACATCTCAAATGGATATGATAACATGGACCCCGAAAGATATAAACAACAGAGTTCTCGATGTTGACATGGTCCTAGCGTTACCATTAGTTATGACCATTAAGTTTTGTTCCTGTGAGACCAGAGTGCCACATGTTCCTCCTGTTTTTGCTTGCGATCTGATGCTCTCCACTGGTGGTATATCAAGATGTGATTGCTATATTTCAATTCAATCAACACTTAAAATGGTCTAGTGTCATTTGCATTCTTAAATGGGCTGCATAAAAATATTCTACAATCATCTCTGTGTGGTTTTGTGCACTGTGAAGCAGTCTTTTAGTGATGTCTCTGAGAACGTTGACTCTTAATGAACTTGCATAGCTTTTGCTACCTGGAGATTTCACTTTAGTCAGTCTCTGTGTAATGCCTTGTTGCATTTTCTGCCTAAAGCAGGTATCTTCTGTGGCTAGCTGGCATATTCATCTGCATGCATTTTTGTTTGGTGTCACCCTCTTTCTCTGGGTCAGCTTGGCCATGAGTTTTTTTTTCCTCTCGCCATCTCCTGCTTACAATTGGATGGTCATTCATTCCACTTGCTTCACAGCTTTAATGAATTTATGCATGAATTAGTATTCATATTTTTTCTTTTTTTGGCTTTGTGGTGCTATGAGCAAATTCAGGCTTGCGGTGGGGAGGAATTTTCATGACAATTTGTCTTGAAATGTCACTCCAGTATCAGAGAAATCAATTTTGAAGATGGAGATGAAATTGCAGCCTTTCAGAAAATTTTAAAAAATGCAATTGTAGGTATACATGCTTCAGAAAATGGATTTCAGGCTCTATCAAGGTACCATGCCCTTGGTTCATATACTTGTAAACATACTATGATTTACCATCATCACACATGAAATCTGGTCATGGAGCAATACTATTTAGCAGGTTCGGTAGGTTCTATTTCTATTCATTGATAACTTTCTATTTTAATATTTAATTTAAAAGATCCCCTTGAGTATTGAAGCTGGGAAATATCGTTGATCTATTTTTCCCCCTCTCCCTTGTAGCAATCAGCAATCTATTTATAACTTGACGTCTTGCTTCAATTTTTACTTTCTGCGTCCTTCATCCACATCATGTCTTGAAGTTAAATATGCTTGAGATTTATGTGTGGACACAATAATTGGTGAAAAGAGAAAGCTGCATATTGATAGTTTGGGCTGGCTTCCATACAATTGTTCTTTACACTCTGTTGTCAATGTAGGGAGGTTTAGGGGTTTGGGAAAATAGGATGGAAAAGTCAACTTTCCATGAAAACTAATTTTCCTCGGATTAGGGGTTTGGGAAAAGAAACTGTTATGGACAACTTTTTATTCGTTGGTTGGGAAAACTATCCCAAAAAATTTCCTACCTCTAGACCTAGGAAAGTTTTTTTTTCCAGGAAAAAAAAAGTCACGCTTCTCTTCCACTCTCCGTAGTCACTCTCTCCCTCTCCAAAGGTGCGGTTGATATTTAACATTTACCCACACTAGGTTTGACTTCTCTTAATAACCCCTAACGAGAGAAAAATTAAGTTTTCTCAGAATAATTTTTTAATCCGGGAAGAAAAGATTTTCCTTTCCCAAGGAATAAAAAGCTTTCCTAAATCCCTAACACAATGGTAGTGATCAGAGAATGCTTGATGCTCTTCCAATCTAGTCATGAGGAAATGCTTGGTGAATATTTCCATATTATGCTTTTATGTCAGTCTGCATACAAGTGAGTACTTGTAGGCACCACTTGATATGGTCCAACATATTTTTCTGGGTGAAGAATTCTTCCAATTGGATTAAGGCTTGTGAGTATCTCACTTTTGAATAAGTTCTGAGAGAAACTGCTTGATGATTCATAATGAATGCTGAGCAAGGAATATCTATTCACTGTCTTCAGATAATGTTTTTAATAATTTAATGGAACTGAGTAAGTCAGAAACAATTATCTGTTACAAGAAAGAAAGGTCTAAGTTGCATGGCAGCATAGGTGTTGCAGCATTTAGATATTCTTGGGTTTGTGTCAACATACTATGAAATGCATGATGGTTAAATACGTAAACCTATATTTTAAGGTTTGAATGGTTTTCTTTTTTCTTTTTACAGGGTTTATATGGCATGATTCACCGTTTTTGGTGTCTACCTAAGTAATTTTCAAGGAAATTAAATAAATAGTTTATGCATGGGATAGTAACTTTTGGAACATAATCTGATCTTCGTACTTGCATAGAAGTATCTTCATACCTCCGTGAATCATGACTGCTTTAGGCATCACCAATGGTTGAGTGACACCTCTTATGTTTGGGGCCACAGAGGATTGTTATTTAGCCATTTGATCTTAGAGTGGCTGAGATGTTTGCAGAATGTCGGGCAGAATCTCACCTCTACCCTTTATAGTATTCGCCATGAATGCAATTTTATCCAGTTTATCTTAGAGTAGCTGAGATGTTCAGGCATGATTTCACCTCTATCCTTTGTATATATTATTGCATTTATTGCAATTGTTCCAAAGATTTATTTTGCAAACAGAAGGCGACAATTGAGTTATTATTTTCACAAATTTCAGGCAATAGTGTTTTAATGAGTTTGTCCGCATGCATAGGTAGTGAAGGTCAGAGTTGGAGTCCTGAAGAGTTCTTTAGGGTTTGTGTATAAGCAGATACGAGGAGAAATTTAAATGGGAAATTATATGTGATGGTTTGGTATATAATCTGATCTTGTTTTGGATCAAGAATTGCTGTCTCAATAGGTCTGGCTATATGTGAAAGAATTAGGATATTTTTCATCACCTATGATACTGAAGACAAGCTTGCTGAAACCTAGGCAAAAAAGAGAAGGAAGAGGGGAAAAAAATGAAAGGGGAGGTGGCACAAATAAGCATGTTGTAGGAGTGCTTACCGGCAATAATGAATACAACATACAAGTGTTTGCAGCCACAACATCAGTTCAGCCAACAATCCTACCTTAGGGTAGAATAAGGGTGGAGAACCCGGCTTCAGATCATTTCAGGTTCAGCCAATTGAATTGCAAATTGTGGTGACCCTGACGCTGGCCTTGGTCTGAGTCCCGGCCATCACTATGCTTGTTTGTGGGTTTGGGGACATGCAAAAGCTAAGCTAGTGAAGCACCCTCACATGTAACATGTAAATGTAGAGAAGCAGGTCTCCCAACACTAGAAACATTACATATATCAGTAAGTGAAAGAATGTGTTCATTTATTTCACTAGTGGATGGCAAATTTCATATATGTATGTATCCCAAATAAAAGTAGTACCTCTGATAGGAGGCTGTCAACTATGTTTAGGGGTGGAACTTGTTCCTTGCTTCACCTCATCATCTCTAATTCGGGTTCAATGAATCTGCCAGACAACTAAGCACAATAAAAGTAAACAAAAGGTGGCAGTGAGTTCAGTGAATCCATGCAAGGGTTATCTGTCACATTACCACATGCTACAAAGTAAAAATTGGGTGGCAGATCGACTCCTGCCTGTGGATGCAAAGTCAGTGCCAACCTGGGGTTCACGTGAGTTCTGACCTCATCCTGGCTTCATGGGTTAACTCTCCCAGTTATCAAAGGAAAAACATAAACTAAAATTTGCAAAAAGTAAATGAAGACAGCTACTCAACAAGAAGAAGCAACAAATAGACTAAAGCCAGTCATGAAAAGAATATTAGAATAGTAATGTCAATGGCCAGGAAACATATGCATTCACATGATTCTAATGTGGTAAAGGACTACGAAGATTATGTCATTCTGACAGTCTGGCATAAGTTTGTAGAACTTATTAAAGCACTTAAGAGGATAAGTTTGTAGAACTTCTTAAAGCACTTAATATCCACATAGAAAGGAAGGCACATGGGAAGGTAGAACAAGCCGCTGAACCAGTCAGCTGCATTGGAAGGTGACATATTTGGATTACTGTTGACACAGCTAGACCTACCCAAGATTGACATATTTGTTTTAATACAGGTCAGTTGGTTACAGGCCACTATGTGGTCAATTAACTTCTCTTTTAGAATGCAAAGCTGCCTAGACTTCAAATGTCTCCGAAAGTGACAGGGTTGCCAACACGCTAGTTGTGGTCATATGGTAATTATTTTAGTGGAGTTGTTAACTGGCAAGTTCTAGGCCTTTGCTTGTGAACCCAAACACGATGCTGATTGTCCTGAAAGGCAACTGTTTTAGGACCAGTCAGGTCGAATGATTTGCGGAACTGTGGTATCCTACACTCAATAATGTTGGTATGTGAGACTCCGTTCATTGTCCCAACAAAGTCTAAGATTTGGATCCTAGTCTCCATGGCAGTAGAAGGCTGCCTTGGGTCCTGACTTGTCCCCCAATTACAATTGATAATTTTCTCCGATCCTTACTTTGGAAGGATCTATGGTCACTGTGCATGGCGCACTTAGGTCAGCTCAAACCCTCTCTGCCATTGTGCTTACAATGAAGACTGCGATCAGACACTGATGATGAGGTAGGGGCAATGACTGCATGCATGCTGAGGTGAAGACTCTGAGTCTCTGGGGAGGTGGCAGTGGAGGTCATCTTATTGAAGGGGATGCTAAGCATGGATGGTCATCTTAAGTAATTAGACAAAAGTCTCAATTTTTAACTACTAATTAGGGTCAAAATTGGGAGTTTTCTCTAATTAACCGTCGATCAACGCAATTCACAGCATGCTCTTAGTTTAAAATATGCAATGAAGCTTAATTAGGCTTCAATTGATGTTTAATTTAAATAATTAGACAAAAGTCTTAATTTTTAACCGCTAATTAGGGTCAAAATTGGGGGTTGTCTATTTTACTAAGAAAATGAACGTAAACAATCTAAGAATTAGTTAACAACTACAAAATAATAATTAGATTTAAAATATATATCATACCTTTTTTTTTTTTCCACCCAAAATGGTGAAAACGTCTTCGGCAACGGGTGAAAACGTCTTTGGCAGCGGCGGCGGGTGGTGGCTCCTTCCCCTCCCCTCCCACTGCCAAAAACGGCCTTCCCCTCTTACATATCTGTTTCTGAGAGAGGGGAAAGTGAAACATCCGGTTTGGTATCGGGCCGGTACAATATATATATATATATATATATATATATATATATATATATATATATATATATATATATATATATATATATACCGGTACCGGCCATTACTGACTGAACCGGTACCGGTGCCGGCTGATACCGGTACGTACCGGCTGGTACATACCGGTACCGGCCGGTACTGCCATCATATGATGCTAAGGGCTTGAAGGTGCTGATGAGGCTGAGCAACCTAGGGTAGGATTGAAGGGTGCGACAGCCGACTGGTGGCAGATAGCTCCCTCGGGGGTGTGAGACTTGGATAAAATGCTTCACAAGCAACAGCCCTGGTATCGACTCCCATCCATGGACATGCTGCAGGTACCAAACTGGGGTTCACCCGAGTTCCGACCTCATGGATTTTGCCAGGCCGAAGGGGGGCCCAATGCTTGAGAGATGTTTGGATGGCCTAGGGCTCAGGGTACTGGAGCTCGGGCCTCGATCTTGGATTTGTGGGTTTACTCTTGGTATTCAAAAAAGAAAAGGTGGCAGATAGGTATATGGGGAGGGGGTGGGGGAGTGGAAAGAGGCAGTGGCATGCATGGTGGTTCTGTTGATGCTGGGAGAGAGGTGGAGGTGGAGGGAGTGGACGACCAGGTTACAACTAGATGCAAACATATCCAACACTTCATCGTTGGGCACGTTGGCTTCGGTAGGATTGCAGTTGGAGATGGGTCATGGCCAGGGTGCGGGGTATCCAAATATACAATTGGCTTGATCTAGTGGAGATTTTGGGATGAAGCTGCAATATCAGATGGGATATGTGAGACATCTTATTTGCTGAATTTTGGATTTTCCTGATAGGGTTTTGGATAATCTGATCTGTTGTGCATTATCCAGGTTGATCCCGGTTGAGCCAGTTTTTGAGCTCTCCTTAAGGGCATTGGCAGCCCTAGAGCCTTTCTAGTCTCTCATTTATGTTCAGATTTGAGTCCTTGGGAACAGCTCTGGATCATCTAAGATGTGGGGCTGGAGAGGTTAGGGTTGCTCTTCAAGGAAGAAGTTCATTAAGTTTTAAGAGGTGGATGATATGGATAAGCACTTCTCTTTTTGGCAAATCAAAGTTTGCCTACTCAATTTTAGATTCATCTAGAAGCTTGTGAATTGTGTTGGACAGATTGTCATGCCTTAAGCAAGCCTATTTTCTAGAGTTTGAGTTCTATAAGATGTTGGTCTTGATTTGTGGGACAAATATGTCAATACAGACGCGTGTTGAACACAATAATGCTTTCGGAACATGACAGGAGGGTGTAGGGGGTATTGAATTGTGCGCATGTACCTATGCATGAATATAAAAAAATACAGTCAACGGAAACTTGTCTAAAAGATGCAAGGATAAATAAAAATATTAATAAAAAAATTCAAAATGCTTAACATATGGCATATGCATAAAATTATTTTGAAGAATTGTTGAAGGGTTCATTTTGAAACCCAAAAATGGAGATGAACATGCATGTCTAAGTCGCATGCCATGTCTAGGTGTTTGACGTCTGTTTGAATAAGGCTCCTCCAAATCATATCCTGTTGTTTTCCTAGATGGAATTGTTTTAGGCAGTGGTTTGAGCAGCCATGAAAAGGAGTTAGGCATCAACCTCAACTGCCGTGAAAATGGCTTTTAGATGGTTTTTTTTTTGGGGGGGGGGTGTGGGGGGAATGGGACCGCTATGTAGATGGCAGTAGGTGGCAGCAAGCACTGTCATGCTGAGAGTTGGGGACCAACAGGAACACCATGTTATACCTGCGACCCCTTTTTAGGTGGTGGAGTGGATGGTACCACAATTCTGTAAAAAAGTAGATAAATACAAAGGTATAATAGCCTAAAAAAGCCCCAAAGAAAACCCAAATATGGTCACAATTATGACAAATGGCACAAAGCTCAGCTGTATGCAACCCACAAAATCCAGACACACAAGAAAACCAAAACAACCAAAAAAAGAAGGAAAGAACAGAAGACAATGTCATACAGTAATGCACCCACCATTAACCCTTGAATCCACTGGAAATACAAGGATTAAAGCCCCTTATGAGATGAAAGCTCTAACCTGCATGGGCGTCTGCTTGTCCGCCAACAATATATCTTGCGAGCTCTAAATTTTGGGCTTTTGCTTTGGACCTTGACAGTGTCCCCCCAGCTCAGTGGTCTATGGTTGGCATGGTCAACCAGGTCTTGGATACTCTGACAAACCCCCTAGGTCGATCCCAATACAACCTGCCATTTTCTTCATCCCTGTGACAGATACCTCTTTTCTGTTACCAGCCTCCCTCCCTAGTGTCTTCATCGGTTGATTTGGGCAATCGTCCACCACCCCATTTGAAAATCTTGTTCATTTGAAGTCAGGAGATTGGTTTCACCTCACCTCCCCCATTTAAGCCTCCAGCGAACATTGGTGAGGCCTCCCTTGTAGGTTAGGAAGGCCCAACTAACTCCCTCCTGTTGGAAAGAGCTCAAACCTCAACGAGGGTGATTTATATGCTGTCTCCACTGTTGTCAAGGTGGGCGCCTAGGCGTCGCCTAGCCGCCGTCTTGGCACAAAAGGCACCAAATCAAAGCCCTGGCGAACCGGCGCCTTTCCAATGCTTCAAAAAGCGGGCCAGGCGGACCGCTCGAACTGCTTAGTTGTCTATCTGATTGGACCAGACCCAAGCGGATCCAGCTACTTAAAACCTTACCCCCCCTTCCTTCCTTCCTCATTTCGTCTCCCCCCTCTTCCCTTGAGCCCCCGTGACGATCCAGCTAGGGTTTTGAATGGTGCCTTGCTCCACGATCAACAGCTTCACCTCTCCGCAGCCATCTGCCGCCGTCCGCCGCTGCTTGCTGCCCTTTGCCACCGTCCGTTGCCATCTGTCTAAGGTCTTTCTCTCTCTAAATCTCGTTCTCCGTCCCCCTCCATGTCCAGCGCTGAGCATCTTCTTTCTTCTTTTTCCCCTCTTTCTTTATCTCAATATCTCTCTCCACCTCTCCCTCCCTTTCTATTTCTGTTCCAATCTCCCTCTCTCTTCAGCTCATGTGCAAATGTACAGGGTATAGTGCACTGTGAACAGCACACTGTGCACACACGGATGGTGCACTGTTCACTAAGTGTGAACAGCCTCTCCCTCCTTGGTTCTCTCTATCCCAGTCTCCCTCTCTCCCACTCACTGCAGACTTTGGAAGCAGAAGAAGACAAATATGAGGTTAGTACTCTTTATTGTGAATTTTTATTTTTTATAATTATTTTTCTGTCATATATTTAACTTGGATATTTCATTGTAATGTTAGTTTTCATGTTAATGTCATATTAGTGTTATTAGTTATGTTGTCATATTAGTATTATTTCTTCATATTTTTCATGTTAATATTAAATTAGCGTGTTATAGGATATATTATTATGAAGTGTACGCCTAGGCGGACGCCTTAGCG
Organism: Zantedeschia hybrid cultivar; assembly: GCA_030544215.1. Lineage (NCBI taxonomy): Eukaryota > Viridiplantae > Streptophyta > Magnoliopsida > Alismatales > Araceae > Zantedeschia > Zantedeschia hybrid cultivar. The sequence continues at coordinate 70,482,256 of JARZZO010000014.1, forward strand.
CTTAGGTGCTAGGGGACCTAGAGCATGCCTTGGTCGCCTTACCGCCTTGACAAATATCGCTGTCATCTTTGCTGGTTTACCGTTGCAATCATCCCTAGGCTGTCACTGACTGTCAATGCCACTGTTGTCTCCAAGGACATATCTGCTGTTGATGGAAGTAGAGTTGTTGTTGCCAACCCACTTGGCACTCCTCCATTGGAGTCATCGTTGTCAAGGCGACCAAGGCGTGCTTGGGGTTCTGGACCGCCTAAGCGCTTAGGCGTCCGCCTAGGCGTCAACTTCATAATATAATATTTTAATTTATATATATATTACATACATACATTTTGATATATATATATATACATTTAGATTTACACACATATATATATATATATATATACATACATACATATATATATCTATGTATAAATGTATGTATGTAATATGTGTATATGTCTAATTATATAATATATACATACACATATATCTAAATGTATGTATGTAATATGTATATGTATATATATGTATATATATGTTATATATATATATATATATATATATATATATGCATACACATATTACATACATGATACATATATTTAGATGTATACATATACATACATATATATATATGCATACACATATTACATACATGATACATATATTTAGATGTATACATATATATATATATATATATATATATATATATATATATATATAAATATATGTATGTAATATGTGTATATATATATACATATTACATACATATATGTATATATACAAAGAGAGAGGGGTAGGAACCTTGGGTTTCAGCAATCTGGCGCCTTGGTGCTGGAATAGCGCCTAGGCGACGCCTGGGCGCCTAGGCGGACGCCTTGACAACAGAGATTGGAGTGAGATAACGTGATCAGGCTGACTGACAAAAGTGGACGGGTGCCTCTTTAAGAGGTCTGCCACAATCAGATCTGCAGCCCTAGCGCTCGTAGATGATTCGATCATCCGACTGACATAATTTGTCTGCTCAACCTGTGAAATGTCAGATGCTTGGGCATTCTACAATTTGAATTGAAACTCGAGTGCCGCCCATAGTGAATCAGAATCAAAGCTGTTAGCCGCCCATAGTGAATCAGAATCAAACCATGTAGGGCATAACGGGGCCGCTAAAGAAAAATCATTTTTTAAAATGAAAACACCGGCAGCCTGTGCAGGACTGGCTGCCAGTGCAGCTGGTCTTTCTCTTAGTTTTAAGCTTGGACCTCATGCCTTTTTAACCTTGTATATCAGGAAAAAAGGAAAAAATATTTCATCACCTTGCTTTCTTTAGCATTATTTTCAATGGTCGTATCTTGAGATTGTTAAGCTACTGAAGCAAACTTGCGGACTACACATACGTAGGTTCATTATGAGAGAAGCATTAAATGACATTCTATATTCTGCAGTGCCTACACTATGGTTATATAGTGGGAAGGTGGCCCTTGACCTCCTCAACCACATTACATTTCTATTTAGCACGGCCCAGTTGTTTTTTTTAGCTGGGGGATCTTGGGTTGACACTGGGTGAGCATTATTTAATTATGTAGGACTAATGTCTCGGGAAGGTGTCTACGTTGACAATGGGCTTGGGTTCCACTCCTGAAAGTGTTATGTTTGAGTCCGCATGGTTGCTCCTTGTTGCGAGCTACCTTATCAGGGGTTTATGTTCCATGTTTGGTATGAAGGGTTCATGTTGCATGTTTGGCAGTCTAAACAGGTTAAGGATGGAAATGGAAGCAGGTGTTTCTGCTTCTATTGCCTACACAATATTAGAAACTGAAATGGAAACAGAAATGGATGTTTCTATTTCTGCATCTTTTACCTATTTGGAAGCAAATGGAAATGGTAATGGAAGTGTTAATTTGTATTTCATATATTGTTTTAGTATTGCATTGGCCAAAAGTAACAGGGAAGACCATAACCCTCTTTGTAAAAGTCCCGCATTTTGTCTAACCGACGCATCGATATCTGAGCTACCTAGCTTGAAGCTTATGATAAAAAAAAGCTTGAAGCTAAAATGGAATCTTGGCCTTAGGCTCCGTTCGGCAACAATTTTGGGATTTTAAATTTTGGAGGAATTCAGATTTTGCATAGAACCACATCATTATCTCTTGAATTCAAAATTTAGAAGTTATTTATTTTTTAGAATCTCATTGGAAAAGATCATGTGAACTCAAATTTGAAGACACATCAAAAAACACTTTTGTCCTCATATTCCCCCCTTTTAGGAACTTTAGGAGGGTAAATAAGGAAAGAAAGAGGGTGTTACGTTTTAGAATCTGCAGATTCCTTTCCTATTCCCTTTTCAATAGATTCGCCAGGAATCAAAAGAGTATCTTCCAGATTCCTGTCGAATCTGTGGACTCCGAACAGAGCGTTAGGCTGGGAACTGGTGTGAAGTGCTTCTTATAAAGTGTCTCTACACAAGTACATTAAAGAAGCACTTCTTGTTTTATAGGTAACAGTAGTTTAGGAGCATAAAATAGGAATTACTATAGAAGTACTTTTGAATAAATTTTGACTAGAAATAGTCCTATTGTAACCATCTTAAGAATCACATCGCCATTGATTTGAAATATGTGATAAATGTAAAGATAAATAAGAGTGATAACAAAATAATACAAGTTTATTAGCATTTTGTAAAATAAAAAATGTACAATATAGATAATCAGATAATGTACTTAATGTAATAAAATAGTATCTTAACAAAAAATATTATAGATGGCTAACTATTTGTTAAAATACATCTAATTCGTCAACTAAACTATTTCTCCAAAAACAGCATCATTATATTGCCCCCATCTCAATTGAATTTAAACTCATAGATTGTTCAAGTGTTCCCAATTGTCATGCTTGCTTTCCGGAGTTCAAGGGTCGAGGAGACTTCTAGTGTGGGTAGATATGCGGGAGAGCAGTTATAAGGTGCATGATTGTCTTTGCATCATCTAAATATTCCTTCTGTGGAAAGGAGAGTTCACTTCACGCTGAAGGAGAAATTTTCTCCTTAAGTCTGGAGTGCGTCTTCTCCTCCTCGGTGAAGAAGTTAAATTAGGAACGGTTGCCAAACATTCTTAAAATAGGAAAAGTTTTTCTCAAGGGAGGATAAGTGTTTTAGAAGAACTTCCAACTGTTCCCCAATGCAGCATTAGTTGTTGGCTCTTATGAAGGGAAAAATATAATTAATATTTAGCATATAATATTATAGTAATTTATTGGTATATACATCTTAAGATAGATGCAGAAATTAGTGTTTCCGCTTCCATCGAATTTCTTGTATGAAGGTTCCGATTAGGAAACACTTATGTATTGGAGAAAGGGAGGAACTATTTTGTTGCATTTTTTTGGCAAAAATGGATTGGAAATTGGAAGGTCAGAATACGGTTTATAGCCCTATTTGGCACACTACTTCACTCTCTGCTGAGTAAGCTTCTTACAGGCACTCTAACCTAGTGATGTTCACAATTTGGTTCAGACTGAAAAACCAAATTGAACCAAATTCGGCTTGGAGAACTCTTGGGTTTTTTTTTTTTCGGTTGAAAACTTCTCAAGCTGTGAAGACCGAACCAAACCAAAGAAACCGAAGCATTATACCATATCCTTTTTTGTATGTTTATTATTGAAACTTCATCTATTTACTTGTGAAATAATTTTGTTCAGGTGGCCCATCCCTTATCATGGCTCAGGCCCAAGATAATGCAGGGTCCAAAGACTGATTTTGCAGTGTGGACTGACTTGAGCAATAATGAAGTTCAAGGCTTTATGAGCATTTCATTTTGAAAATAAAAGTTTATAAACGCTTCAATTTCATTTGATAATTACCATTCAGCTTTTTGAAATGTGTCACCGACAGTATTGTTAAGTATATTTCTATTATGATTGCGTCTGCTTAAGCTGACTCCATATATTTTTATTTTCTTTCGTAATGTGATGGTATTTGTTGATTTTTTTTCTTTTCTAATTTCTCTTTTACATGATCCGTTGACTTGACTTCTTGACTTTCTGATGAGTCATGCTGAATCAGGCATCTGTTCATATTTTGAATTGTTTATGTTTTAGTTGGGAATTTTCTCATTATGTCCTTGGTAGGCAACAAATGTCTTATTATTATTGTTATTGTTGTTACTATTCATTTAAAACCCTACAGACCACACTTAGCATCTCAATACATAATCATGCCACCTGGTTTAGGGGTTTCTCTTTGAGAGAAATCACTGTACTTGAATGCATAATGAGATCATTGATTCTTTGCAACTGTTTACAGTGTAGTCGTGTGCCACCCTGATCATAATTGAGACCATCACTCAATTTCCGCGGGTGGCTGAGGACATTCGTTGAGCATCATGCAGACATTATATGAGCACATTTCAACAAATGTTTTATCGTATTGGAACTTGGAATTATCCATTCAATTTCTTTTGTCGATAGGGAGGATGCTAGTACAATGTTCTGCTAGCTTGAGATGAACTGCACACATTTTAGCAGTCCTGGGTGGGCATAAAAGGATTTATATCAATGATATGTAGATTGTATATCCAGTCCACGTAGTTCCTTATTTCTGAATTTTCCATTTGTATGTTGAGTCCGTTTTAGTCTTTGTAAGATTTACTTAATAGATGTTTCTGGACTTTGTGCCTAGGATGTAGGATGTAACACTTTTTTTCTGCAGTAGTTGGTGGAAACTTACATACATAAATAAAAAACGAGTCCAACGACAATTGCTGTTTCATGCCATTCCTGGCAGTGTCTTTATATATAATCCATCTAGCAAATGTTCTGTTATCTTATGCTACTGAAGCGTGTATGATTGTTTTGGAGGGCATTAGTATCAGTGTTTCAAACTGTGTAAGAAACGTCCTAGATGAGGTCCTGTTTGTTAGGATTAGTGTCTGTCAGTAGCAGCTACCGTGCCGCATTTAATCTGGTAGTGCAGTTATTAGGCCTTACGATTGGATTGTTGATTCATATCTTTTGGTATTCATCCTTGGAAAATTTAATTTCTATTCCGTCTGGAGTTAAACCAGATTTAGCGAATGTTTGGAGGAATGGAAAAATGCATTTTTCCTTTCACAATCTGTTTTGGTAGTTTTTTTTCCTTTCTTTTCCGCTGGCTAGCTCTCAGAGAAGGCAGGATGGCGAAGCTTGGTGTTAGCTCCCCCAAAAAATGGGAGCTTGTGGGTTGCTGCCCTAGCGCAAAATGCAGCTGATCGGTTTAAAGAGTTTACCAAGGATCTACTCAGGTTGTAATACGTCCCATCGCCGAAGGACTTGTAGTAAATTATTCGGTAGTGCTTATTGTTAGTGCTTGATGTACCCGCTGTTCAAGTTCTGTTTCCCTTACTTGGCATTAGTTTGTTTATTTTGGTAACCGAAGATGCAAATTCTTCTACTACATTTCATGATCAATGCTTCCGAAGGGCCAAAAGTTGTTCGTCGGCATGCTCAAGGAAGTTATCAGGCTATCAGGGGGAAAGACTTGAGTCTTATGTATGTTTTTAGTTTGAAAATAATTTTTTCGGTAATGATAAAAAAAGTTATCTTTTGACTTAGTGTAGATGGTGTGTCTTAGGTCAACGGTGCTTAATAAAGTGTCGCATTTCAATCGTTAATCTTGGTAGAAATATAATCTTAAGTAATACTTGCTGGTATGGTGGTGCAAGAACATTGACGAAACTTCATTTGAAATTGTGCCTCACGTCTGTACATGATTGGATAATTTAAAAAATTCTTAAAACTAAACGTTTAGCCCCAATGAATAATGATAAAAAAATGCTCTTAAGAGGTTCTGTTTTTGATATTTGAAAATGTTAGGGGCTGTCTAATTGGATGTTGGTGTAGGCTATGATTTAGTGAATTTTTTTATTTATGTCAGACATCCGTGTCCAACTTCTTCAAGATTCCAAAAAATAAATGTTAAAATGTTTTCAAAATACTTAGCATACGTTCTTATAGAACTTGTCCGTGTGCTAAAATTTGACATGTTTTAGTTATATCTTTTATATTTTAAATGGTTTTTATAATTATATTTTATTATAAACATTTATGATGTTATATTAATGTATATTAATGTTTAGTTGTTCATATATTCTTCATGTTTTCTTGTTCTATTTTTACGATATTGCCATGTTTGATAGGTGTCCGCACTGACACTTGTGTGCTTATCCCATAGATCTTAAGTTGTAGGACGTGTAGGGTATGGTGGCGTTGACTTATTTTATTTTGTTAATTAGAAAAGCTTTGTTGGTATGCATGCCTATCGCAACATTGCTGCGTGATGTTACTCATAATCTTTGTTAAAGAGTTATCGGAGGTAACAACCGGTGAGTTTCCTACCGCATTATGATGGTGCCCGAGTTGGTTCTCATGTATTAGATGAAGATGAAGAAAGAATTTGTGTATAATGATGATAGGTATAGAAAGCCTAACGCAGTGTTTGTTTGAGGCAGTGAGGAGATTTCAATGTTCCAAGATAGTGGGTGAAAGCACATTTAAATTTGAGAAAAGTTCTAAAACGAGGAAAAGTTCAAATAAATCGCCATTTGTTACATCATCTATCTGGATGATCGTAAAGGTTTCAAATTTGAACGTGAGAAACTAGGCAACTGTCCATTCAACTTCTCTCTCTCTCATTTGTATTTTAATAGAATCTTAGAAAAATTAGATAGGGAAAGAATTCATCTACTTTATGCAAAATCCCATGCACCCCACTACCCCAAACAAACACTGCCTAAGTGGTAACAAGCAGAATTTTCAAAACAAGGTGGGAGATAGCGTTTGTTTGCAAGAAATTTAGTGATAAACATCGAAGGCAAAAATAAATAGTGGTTTGTCAGCAAAAGTAATAATGGGAATTAGTAATTATTATATATAATGATAAGAATCAGAGAGGTTAGGGAGGGATGGATGTATATTAGTTACATTCTTATTAGCTGAACACATTTTATATATAGTTAGTGGTTATGCAATTGAAGTGGGTTTGGAAGAAAGTGTTAAAAAATAATTTTGGGATAATTTCAATAGGATAGTATGAGTACTTTAAATGGAAAGATCCCTAAAAGAGATCTAAATGGTTATGTAGGTGAGGGTGATAAAGAAGAGTTATGCATGCTTCATTTTTAGGGATTTTTTACTTTTAATCCTATAATCTTTGAATATTCCTTATAAGTTCCAAACATGTTCATATTCCTTAAAACCCTTCAGAATTTTCGAATCATTCTTAAAAAAGTCCTTTCAGTGGGGTTTTTAGAGACGGTTGAGGGTTCTTATAAAGACATTTTAAATAATTGTAAGGACTACTAAGGAATATAAAGATTGCATGAAAAATACCGTAGATATCATTCTTGATTTTTTCTGTTGTGGTCTATTAATTGTAGATATTTATATTAAACAAAGAGATAAACATTTAATAACTTGTAAGAGCGGGACACATAAAAGACAAATAGATTATCTTTTTTCAATTAAGAAGGATTATTGAAAATTATGCAAAGATCAAAACATTGTATCTTGAGAGGTAAACGCTCTACATAGAAGTTTATTGACGGATGTTTGTATTTAAAAGTGTAAGGTAGAAGATTTAATGAATAGTTGCCCTAAAATCAAATGATTGTATTTAAAAGGTTTGATATGTTTAAAAATTGTCTACGGAAAGAAGAAATAATTAAAGAAGAAACAAAGACACTATGGAATAAAATGTATGATTGTATAATATAGTAAGAAAAGAATCTTAAGTAAATCGAGAAGAAAATTTTAGGAAAGGAGACAATAGTGAAATGGTGAGTTTGAAATGTTCAAGAAAAAGGAGAATACTTTTAAGTATGAAAAAGGATAAAAATGATCAGAACTTAAAGAAATGTAAAATTCTAACTTATGTTGAGGCTTTTGAAAAATTGTATCATAAATTAGAAACTTGAGAGGGTTAAAGAAATATACTTAAATTTGCTAAAGCAAGAGATAAAAAGCGCAAGGATTTCGATCATATTAGATATACTAAGAGTGTTAATTATAAATTTTGTGATTACGTAAAGTAATATGCTTATTTTGAGAAATTGTTAAATAAAGATCATTTTAGGAGTCCTTTTTAGAAAGCTAACGGCTCAATAAAATCAAGTAATTATCATTACTAGAAAGGACAAAAAAGATAAGATTTATATTGGGTATATGTCAAAAAGTTAGGTGTGGCTTCTATTGACATAAGTGTAGTTAAAAATGTCCAAATGGTTCCATCGTGTGCGTTAGCAGCCAGGTTTGCACCGGTTAAAAGGTGAGTGGGTTAAGGGAGTTGGAAAGGCTTAAAATGAATACACTAATGAATAATAACTATTTGAGCAAACAATGAATGATGACCATAGTTGTATTTCGAAGGATTGAATTTAGTAAGAAAAGATTTAACTTTCTTACATTTCACAACGTATATGATATTAGATAGATTAAAATAACATGCTGGAATTTGTTTAGGTAACCTCAAGTAATGGGATAAGGTGATGGTGGTGGTTACTATGTTGGTGATGATGATGACGATGATAAAGACATTTTCATCTCTTATGGAACTTTCCTTTTTTTATTTTTTTATTTTTACAATTGACATTTGTCATATCAAATTTTGGTTAACTTTCAACTCTTAGTTAAGAGAACATTTTGGTACGCAATAAAGGCACTATCTATAGTAATGTCTTTGAGAATTTGAGTTATCTCGAAAGGTTGTTGTAGTGGTTAGAAATTGGTTTAAAGATCAGGACCGTGCGATCCACTCTCTGGCTACTCAACACCATAAAATTTGTAAGAAAGACACACGAGTGCAAATACCTACAAGAAGAAAAAAGCAGTCAGAGGGTCCCCGTCTAGGTGGGGAAGAACCCTCTGATGCGTAAGTCAGATGCTTCAATCAAAGGAGACTGTGTGGCTAGAGTTTTTTGGGTCTAAGTGTGCATTAGAGCATACCTTGTTTTGAAGGGGGGTAGACATATTTATCCTTCCCTCTATATGAGACATCAAAGGGTACTCTCTTTAGCAACAGGTTGGCGGCCCATGATTTGGGCCCCTTGATTGAGGGGATCGTGGACCCCCAAGTTGGAAGGCACGATCCCCTTTCTTGATGAGAGGCGGAGATCATAGAGACTTGCCTTGAATGGGCAGTTCCTATATCTTGACTATATCTTGACTGTAACTCTTGCCTATTGGGGGAGCGGGAGGATTTGATTTTTCCCATTGGACTCTTAATTGATGCAAAATATTGCGATTTAGATGGTAAATATTTTAGTTTTCATGATAGGAAGAAGATGTTTTTGGAATGAAAACTTTTCCTATGTTGTTATAATTTTTATGATCTATATAGCTAGTGAATTATCATGCACGTTATAGATTTGGAAGAACTATGTGTCTATATATTGTAGTTTAAATTTTGTAATAATTGGACTTGATTTCAAGAAGATCCATCTCATTCTTATGGATGTGCGTTTGTTTTTGTAAACGGTTCGGTGAAGTGATATTGATTTAATGTAGACTATGAAATGTTTTAATAGACTTGGTTTTAATGCATTATGTAGATATCATGATGCTCTTCCAATACTCATGAATGGTTTTTAAAAGTTTTTATGTGAATTTTAATGGTGAAGATCGAAAATTTAGTTTGGAGTTAAAATTGACTCATTTCTTTTTAGGAATTGCCACCTAATAGGAAACGGTCGACCATTACGAATGAAATGGTCGATCGAACTATAATAGGTGATCGTTTGGTTTTTGTGAAACCAAATGGTCGACCGATTCAATCAGATCAATCAACCGAATTGGAAATTGCCAACTTCTGATTTTTGGGAGACTAAAAGTCGATTGATACGATTAGATTGGTCGATCTATTGGGTCCGGAACATCATTTTGAGATGAATGGTTCCCAAATGGCCTCGTTTCTCATGCATTAACTCTCAACTCTTATTCCAGTGATCGTGATGGACATGATTTAAGGATTACGCCTAAGTTTCTTGAGTAATTATGAGTCCTTATTAGTAATTGGCTATTTGAGGTAATTGATGTTATATGGCTTGTGTTCTTTATTAAATTGGATGATTGACTTCACTAACTTACTGATATCCATGTGATGCAGTCCTTAGGGAAGGAGTGAGATTTTAGACATGTGATGGGATTAGTTGAGACCTTAGCTTGTCATATGATGCTGTTTAGATGTCTGGACCTGGCATTATTGAAATTATAGATTTCTGACCAAAGGCAGTAGTAGACGATTAACCCACTTGTGTGCGCATCTCGAGTGAAGACTGTGACTGCATGGTAGTGTGCTACGTACCTCAGACGGCCTTGTGCTTTGCCATACCTTCAAGGATTTTTCAGAGATTTTGAAAAGGCGGAACGGCATTGATAGATAAGGAATTTGACGAGATTACCAAATCCGAGTGATAATTAATTGATAGATGGCTAGTGATTGTTAAGTCCCTTTCATTCCAAGATAATATGAATTTGATAAGATGATGATGATGATCCATAATTTGATATCGTTTATAATAATTCTTGTTAAGATGTGGATCCAAAATATGATGAATCTGTGAGTTTACGTTAGTCATTTATTTCCTTATTTCTGGCAGCAATTTATTTCATTTGGAATAAGTTATTATGATTTCTTGTGTTCGGTAGAGATTTCGTAGTCCATCATGGGCACGGGATCCCACGGGATCCCTACTGCGCTCTCTTTTGGTGGAGACTTAGCTCGCTGTATTTTCAGAGAGGAGCCTCGAGGAGTACATCTTTGTCTTATTTTGTTGGTTTTGGCTGGTTGTGTGTTTCACCGGCGGGAGGACAAGACAATTATCTTTTATCGTGTGAACGTTTTTGGCTATGTAATAACTAATGAGGAAGAGTCCTATTCACCATGTATTATCGTTCATTTCGCTAGAGTCGTATTCACCATGTCTTGCAGCTAGGCAGATACCTGCGCACCTTGGGGCACGATTAGTGCATACCCCTGCACATTGGTGCACCATTAGTGCCCATTGATGGCCGATAGTTGGTAAACTAGTGGCCCCAACCAGGCAAACTATCATGACAGAAACTACTATAGGTCCTTCCCTCAAACTACTAAGTGCTAAATATGATATGGTCCCTGTGCTTGATAACATGTTTCATGTGGATTCTCCCCTCAAATATATATCTTCTGCTCTGCCCAAACACCATTTCTGATATAAACCTTCCAGCATTGTTTAGTGCTGCCCAAACACCATCTCTGATATAAGCCTTCCAGCATTGTTTAGTGTGATGGGCTGCATGTCTCCCAGAGGGGAACACCGAATACGGATATCTCCTCTGGAACACCTTCTCCAAAAAATACTACGGTGAGTTTGTAGCTACATGGCAGAGAGGACGCAAAGGCATAGGAGAAAGAATGTGCGTTCTAACGAGTTGTCCACCAGATGATGGAACTTTGTTATATTCCAGAGTTCCATTTTACCTCTGATTTTGTCAATCACAAATTTGCAAGTGGGAGTGATGCCTTACGAAATGTGTGTGTGTGTGAAAGAGAGAGAGAGAGAGAGAGAGAGAGAGAGAGAGAGAGAGAGAGAGAGGAAGCAACTCTTGCTTTTACCGATCCTCTGGCCCAGCAAGCTTCATATTCAGGAAGAAACTCCATCAGCATAGAGCAAATAAGTGGAATATTCCAACGACTTTGTAAGGAGAGAGATGACCAGAACAAGACGTGGATTAAACTTCTACCCAGAGCTTACTCTGCTGAAAAGGCTCGAGGCCAGGGGGTTCCCTCATACGGGAACCCATGTTGAGTGAAAATAACTCACCGCACTGCTATCAACCGTAGTAGAAAATCAGCATCCAGCAATAAGGTGTTTGCAGCATGAATACACAAGGAAGAAAATCCAAATTTCTCAAGTGCAGAAATAATAAAATCCACTCTGAACAGTCATATTTACCATGCATAAATAATCAACACTCTGAACCAACTCCTGCACTGAGCATATGTTATCAATGATATCACAGCCCTTGATAAAGGCTCCAAGATTCAGCATAGAACTGACGAGAAAAGAAGTGAAATAAACCACTCAGACTGACCCGTAACACATCTTGCCAAAATGAATTCACATTTACTTGCCTTCCCTGCCTCGGATCATGGGAACTCTCACAAGCATTCTCATTTGTCTGCTCAGCAGATTCATTGAAATATTTTCTAGCCTTCCCACTTTGTGCACCATCATATTTCATTTGGTTCGTCTCTACAACCTTTTCTATCTCTGCAGTCTATAATGTGCTTTGTTTCACTTTCTGCTCAGATGCATCATGACTGTCTCTTACAGAGATGCTTTTACCGACAGCCCTGGATTTTGCTTAATGCTGTGCACAGTAACTCAGATGAGCATTCCATGCCAACCAGTCTGTCTCTCTGTTATGTAGCTCCACACACTATATGCCTGTTTGAAAAGGATATATTTCTACCGTTTCTGCAGTCCTCTAATGGTCTGATCCCATATCAGATTTTCAACATAATTTCTCCTCTCAAATGCTGTTTAGCTGGGAGTTTTCCTGGGACCAAATTCCATTGTCCAGAAGAAGAAAGGTTTTTGCACGTCTGTTTCCACAACTTCCACCTTGCTTTCAGTACGGTTGATTAATGATGGACAAATTTCTATACTGAAAAAGAGAACCCTGGTTGGCATTTGCACTTCCATGCTATTTTAACTCCCTGTGCTCTACAAACTTCTGACTCTTTGCCTGTATTCTCTATTGTACACTTTCCATGATGTTCACTCCTTGGACAAACTCATCTTTTTGCCTATGCTCGCTGCAGCAATACTTGAGATCTACCTTGCAATATATCCTTGGAATCTGAAATGTACTTTATGCAATGCCATCATATGAAACTTCATCTGTAAAGAAACATACATTCTGCGAGCAGAGCTTTGGAATCCTGCTCCCAGATCTTCTCTATTGGACCAATAACAAAAGTAAAATATTTCTTCAGAGTGAATCCTGATGGCTGCTTTATATGGACTAAGTGATATCATCAAACTGCTGCCACTGGTAGTATTGACTAGGAAAAATCCAGCAGACCTTCAAATGCAAAGTCAACTTGGTCTACCTCAAACCAGGTATATAAAGGCATGCATTGGAATGCCACAACATAAAAGATTTTCTTTGTATCTCTACTATCTCTTGTGAGTTTATAGACAATGATCGGATGCAGTCTCTTTGGAAGCCAATGCTTACAGTGTTCTTCCGAATACAAAAAGAAGCAGTGAAAGCTCAATTGCAAAAATAGTGTTGATTAGTCCACGGTCCACAGCCCATCCATAAATTGTGATGCCACTGCAGTTGGATTGCAAATACATAACTGTGCAAGCATGTACATCAGCTAGGAGAGAACAAATGAGTAATTCTTCTTGATAATGAAAAATATTGGAAAAACTGCAAACACGCTAATGTTATAAATTATTTTGCAAGGTATAAATGGCGTATCTAAGTATGCCACCCAGAAAACTAAGACATTTGCCATCATATGCTACTATGTGATCTGTGGTCCAAGATTGGACCAAAGAAGCAATGATGATTTTCTATAAATCAAGGACTGGCAGAATGGACCATTTAAATATCATTAATTGTCCTGCCTTCGTGACAAGATTTTATAATTTTCTTCCATTTTATTCAAACCATTCCCCAGCCTATCAAGAGTTGTCTTTACTTTCTAAACAAGAAGATCTCATTAGGGGCAAGCAAAGTTGACAGACTTCAGTGGGATAATGCAAGGAAATGGCATTACTCCAGCTGGCCATCTATTCAAGCAGTTTGGAGTAATGGTCCTCTATCCAAGCAGCTTTGTTATGGAAAGGTCTAAGACGATAAAATGAAATTCATTAACTAGGGCAGACTGTTCAATTTTCAGGAAAACTCATTTGAACAGTAACATAAAAATATCCTTTGGTGCAGAGAACTCTTAGGATCACCAAATACCTTCAGCTTATTCTTGATGCAAGATGCACAACTATGAGTTACATTTACCATGGTTGTTTGTGAACAAGATGGGTATAAAGTTACCAGATTCTATGGGGTGCATTTCCTCGTTCCTGTTTTAGACAAGTGGGAATTGCGAACATGGTTTTGTTCGTTTTGCCAGCAGAGATGTAAATAGAAATGCCTCCAAAGTCAAACAAAGAATTTCGACATGGGTTCCACTTTGTGAAGATACATAAATATGTGAAAAGTGACCAAAGATTCAATTTGATAATATTTGGTGTTAATGGATAATTTGATAATGATCAATATATGAATGATTGAGTGCAATTCTGAAACCAGTTGGAAACAGCTACTGTCCAATCTGTTTTCCACATGGTTGGGGTCTAAAGCTACTTCCAAAAGGAAGCAATGCCAAACACACTCCAAGGGATAATTTTTTTTTTTTCAGGATGTATAGAGATTTTATTGAACAATAGTAGTGCCATTTCTCATTTGTTATTCAAGACAAATACATCTATATCTAAATCCTCAAGATTTACAATAATCAAATTGAAATAAGTAAATGTTACTGACGATACTTCATTTAGGATGGATATTAATGATACAAGAGGAATGAATGACGCATTGGTGCGTCTGATTAAATTTATAGATCACGGAATATCACTGAATTTGACAGCTAATATACTATTCTAGAGGAAATCACAACTACAAAGAGGAACATACTTTTATGACCATTATATGTGACCTTCCTTACAGACTGCCTGCGACTCTGTAGACACAGTCCAACCATTTAAAATTATTTCAGCTGTGTAGGTATTTTCCTTGGCATTACCAGAGACAACTTTATAATTTAGCTGTAGAACAACTAAAACTATAATGCATATATATTTTGTAGGAATGGGCATCAGATAGGCATAGACATTAAGAGAATGTGAGAGTAATGACATTGGGGTCAAAACTCAGAGGAGTGGAAACAAAGGGAAGGTAAAGAACATGAAGATCATGCAAAAGACCATCATCCATTATGACTATTCCAAGATGCTAGAAATCCAAATTAGCTGAAAATTTAATGAACTTCTAGCACATAGATTCCAGTGTAGGTATCTTTCTCTTTGTTAATCTTATGTACAGCTGGGTGGCATCTCTTGAGCCTGGCCATTTATAGGCCAAATATTGTGATTGCATTTGCATCCTCAAGACACGTAATCAATTATTTATTTAAGTACAAACATAACTGAATTTGAGAGTCCTGAAGGCTGAAACTCTATCATGTAAACAACCCATATACCATATTTTATGTATAAGATACACACCTAATGCTTGTCTTTGGTACTGTAAGGATGCAAATGAGGTGAACTGTTCTTTCCCTTGCAATACAATGTCTGGTGATATGACACATTCTCTAGGATGATCAGTAGTAGCTTGATTCACAGCAGAAACTTCCAGTTTACAATTAACGTCTGCAATTTTCTCTGAGCAGCTAGCAGATATGCATGTTGCTAATACATGCCATCTACTTGCAAGTGATGCAAGCCTTTGGGCCCAGTGTGAAATTCTTGTGGCTGCATTCAAACAAAGAACTATACCAACAACTTGAACAGCTGCAGAAACCTGCCAACAAGGTGAGACTGCTCTTTAATAGAAATTTGTTAAGACATCAGCTTCTTTCATGTCCAACATTTTTGGATGGAATAATTGTAATGGCATTTCAAAATCGCTCTTGGGAAAGTGAACAAATCATCTATTTATGCGTGCTCAATATAAATGTGTAATAAATAGAAATGTACATATGATAAAATAAGTTTGCATTATCTGTGTTCCACTATGTGAGGCTTACTTCCAACTGACATCCATGCCAGGGCCCTCATTATCTAGTTTTGATATTTTTGGAACCTCAGGCAGACAAACTCAGGTTTGCTGCACATTGCAGTAGGTAACATATATTTAATTAACACATGACGATCTACTATATCATATAGATCTTCAACATTCCCTTATATTTGAATACATTTCTCCTTTGCACCAAATTGTGCAAAAGTTTATGCTCATAATTCAGGTTTTGTTGAATTTATAACAGAATAAAAAAAGTTAAATGCATTAGCTTTGATGTGAAGTTATGAAACCTTCATCCGAGCACTGAAATTCCATGTTTCTTGAACATCCTTTATCCAAATATCTCAGTTTTTGATTGGTTCCATATAAAGATACTTTGACCTTGACAACCTTATGATCAAACTGGAACTACTATTGGTCGTAAAACGTGTACGCCCAATCAACAGAGATGTTAAAAAAAGGAAAAAGTATCACTTACTGCAAAGTCTCCAGCATTGACGAAATCCACATTTTTGGCATAATTGGTGGCCAGAAGGAGAGTAATAAATTGACTAGCCACAGAAATGAAGAAGACTAGCAGCAAATGTATGCGGAATCTATGACTAATCTTTGATAGATTGTAGCAGAGACTTGTGTGCTCTTCCAAAAGCACTGAAACCTCAGCATCATGTTGCAATGATTGCCCATACTCTTCAAAATTTACCACTTGCAGATTGCAGGCCAAGCTAAATAAGTTGCATCCAGATAGAAATATGACTGTCAGGTAAATCCACGATAAAACCGAAGCCAGTACCATTGCAAGAAATTGCCACCCTGATTCGTGATAAACATAGAACATACGAATAATCTCACGGGAGGTCTTTGTGATCACACCAGGCAAAATCCAGAAGAAGAGTGAACGAAAGAAACCCTGAAATGTCAGAAAAAGAATGTTGCATCAGTTATGAGGCCAAATAAAGAAATAATACAAAGAACAAGTGAAATTGGTAACTCAGTAAGTATCAAATAAAGAAATAATACAAAGAACAAGTGAAATTGGTACGTCAGAAGTATCAAATTAAAGCAATCGATGCTTGAGACAACATTATTCAAACAACTATTAAGGAAAGAAAATGTCGTATTAAGTAGCTGCCAGATGTTAGCAGGAATACACATAGATCCCTAAAATTAATTAGTTTCTTCTGAAGCCAACGATGATAAACCCTGATTACACCAAACTTTGTCTAACCATTTAGATGCTCTTGTGATCGCAAATTTTGCATTCCAGCGGATTCCTCGCCAGCTCGGAAACTAGCAAGCACGATTACTGCTCAAATTAAAACCAAACGGGCAAAAGTGATAGATTCCCGCCACACCCTACCTTGATCCTGGCCACATACTGGCCATGGAGCCGGTCAAGCCTCTCGTAGCCCTTTCCGACGAAGAGGAGCTTGCGCAGGCCGTACTTCCGCAGGTTGTAGGAGACGCAGAGCAGGGAGACGACGGCCAGCGACGCCTGCGACGCCATGACGCAGACGTCGAACTCCACGATCGGCGACCACCCGCGGCGGCGAACGCCGGAGCAGCTGGAGAGGAGGAAGATAAGCAGCGGGACGGAGACGCCGAGGAGGAGGAAGAGCGCCCAGGAGAAGAGGAACCAGGGGAGGGGGTGCTGGTAGAAGCCCAGCAGGCGGAAGAAGGACTCCAGGCACTGGAGGACGCGGTCCAGGCCGGCGACGGCGTCCTCGTTCCGGGCGGTGGCGGCTTGCTGGGCTTCGCCGAGGAGGAGCGCCTCGGGGCTGGGCAGCTCGGCGGGGATCTTGATGTGGTCTTCCATGGCGGGGACTGAGAGCGGTTGGTGTCGTGGTGAGCTCTCTGGTCTTCTCTCTCTCTATTTTTCTTCTTCTCAAATATCTTGGTCTGTCTCATTTATTTGCGTCGCTTTGTCTGGTCTTTAAGTAAGGGGAATGATTGGCCAGGAGTCGGATGCTCTCTTCTCTTTATTCCAACCCCCCAGCTACCTTTCTTTGTGATTTTTGCATGCGAGTTAATATTTAAGAATTTTTTGTATGCATACGTGATAACCTATTATTTTATTATTTTTGAATAATACTTTCTGCGTGGCATGTGATAGGTACAACCTATTTTTTTATTCTTTAAATTTTTTTAAGTTGGCCCCATCACACATCAATGCAAATCGATCGCTATTGGACAACCCAAAAAAATCTGAAAAATAAAAAATTAAGGCTCATGAATAGTTTAATTTTTTACTTTTCAAATTTTTTAAGATCGTCCAATCGGTGATCCAATTGTACAGGCTTGTTGGACATGATAGAACCGACCTATTTTTTTTTTTTTTAAAAAAATAATGCTTCTGCATCTGTCTGATCAACCTACAAGGACGATTGCCCGCTGCACGTGAGCGGTGCAGTAAGTATTACTCAATATAACAATACGAGAGCCAAAACTATAATATATATATATATATATATATATATATATATATATATATATATATATATATATATATATATATATATATATAAGTTTCTTTTTATATCTATCCTTACATAGTGAATTCGAAATGTCCATGTATCGTGTGTTTTTGGTATCAATCCCTATACATTCGATACAATTCAGTGATAAATCCTTATAGTTTCGTTTAAAAGAAAAGAATATTTATGTTAAATAAATGAAAATATCTAAAATGGCTCTATACCCTCACTGGAGAGAGAAAGAAAAAGAAGCGGAGGGTCTCCCTCTGATGGCATACCTTCTTCGCCGGCAAGCAGCCCTCCACTCTCCTCCTTGCCTTCCCCAGTGTGACAATAGGTGAATGAGAGAGCTTGCTCTCCTCCATTGTATTGTATACATATATATAGAAGTATAAGAGCCCAAAACGGGACAAGAGGCTAGCAGGCCTACACACTAAATCTAGGCCTACTTTTATCTCTCAAATTCAATTAGGGACTGTCGGAATGTTAGTGCTAGTGAACAACTAGTCATATTTCTATATATTGATCATGGACTTACTATGCATGCTACATGTGAGCACTTCCAGTACTCATTTCAAACAATTAGTCAGTATGCCAACCGTGTCATCAATGCTGTACCTGATCTTAAATTCGAGTATATTCAACTCCCAACAAATGTGGACGAGGTACACCGTTCGTTCATCATAATCCAAAGTTCTACCCCTTCTTCCAGATAAAGTAGGATCCCAAATTTTAAATTTTATGATTTTAATGGAAGGAAAGATTGGAACTCAATAGTGTCATTGTAGGGTGCTATTGGTACAATTGATGGCACCCACATCCCATCCCCGCACGTGTTGCCCGGTCCAAGCATTGTCGGTATCGAAATCATAAAGGTGAGATAAGTTAGAATATCCTAGCAGTGTCCTTTGATCTACAGTTTATGTATGTTGGTGTGGGTTGAGAAGGTTCCATTGGGGATTAGAAAATTCTTGAAAATGCATTAGAGAGGGATGGGTTTAGTGTACCACAAGGAAAGTATTACTTAGTTTATCGTAGGTACGTAAATACCGGTAGATTTCTAGCACCGTATCATAGAGAGAGATACCACCTGCAACAGTATTAAGGCCGTAATGCGCCGTACAAGAGCATGCAGGATAAATTTAATCACCTCTATGCACAAATCATGAACTGTGTGGAGCGTGCCTTTTGCCTCTTGAAGATGCATTTTACGATGCTCAAGAAAAGGAACAAGTATCCCTTACGCACTTAGTTGTTCATTGTGCTGACATGTATTGTGGTTCATAACTTCATCTATCGGGAATAGGGACATGACTTCTACTTTCTGCAGAATATTGCAGAAGAAGATGGCGCATGCAACATGAATGTCGATCCAACAGTTGCCACCCTAGTAGTTGAGATGAGAGTAGGAGAGGTCCTGAGGACCAACATTGCGCAACAGTTATGGGAGTCAAAATAGGATGTTAATCCATCAGTCTTGTGCTAGGCTTCTATGAGTGGGATCGGTTATCATCTATCAGTCTTATCTTAGGCAACTATGATTGTGCTATGTTTTCATTATGTGTGTTTTCTCTGTGTTGTTGTACTCCCTAAGACGTGTTTGAGATACGCTTATTAACTTGACTATATGACGTTCACTAATTTACTATGTTGTCTTCTATCTGATTCTATCTGATCCTTACCTATGTTGTCTTCTTGCAGGAATTTGTCACAATTTCACCCCATATCATGTGGCCACATATATTTCCCCCAACATGTGTCTGACTCAATGTAGGCCAATGGCAGGAGGGCATCAATTACAGTCTCATCTACGTTACATAAAATGGGTACTGATACATATAGTTGGCGGTAGTCATATTGTGATATCTATGATTTTAGGGTGAAGGCAATGATGATGACAAATATCAGATAGGTAAACAATTGGATGACCTTCATAGTAACCGTATTTGACAACATGACTACACGCATATTAATCCCTCCTGAGCCCACCAATGAAACACAAGAATCTAAGACCAGCTCCATGAGACACTTGGCTATTTGAATGGTTGTTTTAATTACTTGTCTGATGATGGATAATCATATTTGTATGAGAAGTTCTATACTAGTTGCAGGGGACCAATAAGTGTGAGTCATAGTAGCACTTTTGTTTTACTGCTTCTTTGTCTTAGTAGCCATACCAAATTGTATGTGTTGGATTTGGATTCTACGCATGGACACACAGTAGAGCAATCTTTAGTACTTGATGTGGATCAGCACACCAGGTTAATTGGGTGGAAATTAGATAATAGGAGGTGGCGCAAATTAGAGATAAAGTTGGGTCAGGCCCTGCTCTGATACCATCTTACAAACCACAAAACCCGAGTGTTGAGTTTGAAGGGACCCAAGATCATAAGCACTGGCCACAACTGAAATTATCCGATGTAAGACTATTATATAGCTGCTACTCCAACATATAGGTACCCCAGGTAGGTTCCCAATGCATCCTCCTCTCCATGCTTCAGCGTATTTTTAATCTTTCTAATTCTCCCTCTCTCTATTCTTTGATTAGTTACCATCACAGATTTTAATTTTAAGTAGTTGAATTTCTGACCTGATCCAACGCAACATATGCGCCAAAGGATGTAATTTGTTCAAAATACGTAATTAAGAGAGTGCACACAGCTCGTACATGTTCATTAGTTTAGGCACACGGTTAGAGGGGTGAACTATGCTAAAGATAAATGGAAATGCGTGAAAGTGTGCTACGTAAAACGTCAAATTAGTTAAACTTCTGATTGGTCAGTTACCTTAGTGGTAGTAGTCAAAGTGGTTAAACATCCATATGCTTGGTGAATTAAGTTAATAACGTGTTAAAAAAATTCAAAAATGTTAAATAAAAAATCAAGTACCCATCCGTTGGTTGGCCTTGTGAACCATGTTAAGATATGATTATGGTCCTGTAGTCAAGAAGTCAACCTTATTTATCTGGACCGTCAAATATTGAACATCAAATTTTGAATATTAATTAATATCCTAGTATGTGTAAATTGTATTACGCTCTTATAATATTTTAAAAAGTCATAATCTGGATAATCAAATTATGAACTTTAATCAATATCATAGTATCAAAATTATATTCGAATACGGCTCTGAATTATATATATGGAAATTTTATAATAACCATATTTGTATCCATAATTAAAACTAATATAAAATATGCATTCATATAATCACCACTGAGACATCCATACGTCTTTTGGCTTCCTATAAACTTATTTTTCACCGTAACCTTAGTTTAGATGGTTAAAACAAAGAATCAAAATTATTTAACCTTGGTCAACTAAGTTAACCACACCACCGAACAAGTGATGCATGCTTTGGACGTTAGTTAATATCATAATAAATATAAATTTATTTTAATAAAACTTAGTGAACTATTGTTCAAAATATCATAAGTAATGAACTTAAAACATCCATACGTCCTTTGGACATTAGTTAATATCGTAATCATTGTAAATTTAATTTAACTTTATGTGATAAGAAACAAGTAAAGGGTAAGGGCCTGTTAGATAAAACTTATTTTAAACATTTAAAGTCTAATTCTCCATCTACTGTTTAAATCTGTAACTAAAAAAGTACTTAAAAAAAATAAGATGCACCTAAAGAGCTTGTTTGATAATCAACTTAACTGACATCTAAATTAACATATTATTTTATAAAAATAACCCTAAATACTTAAAACTACTCATAATTTTGTTCTTTTTATTTTATTACAGTTGAAATCATTTGGTAATATTATTTTTTCACATATATCCTTCTAAGCGTAGAATTTATAGTTTGGTCCCTAACTTTTATATATTATAAAAACACCCCTAAATATTTGAGAATGGTCATAATTTTGTAGTTGAAATCAATGTGGAATGTTATTTTTACACATCTATCCCTCTAAGTATAATATTTATAATTAAGTCCCTAACTTTATATATTGCACAGATACCCTTAAAAACTTGAAAATACTTTAATTTTGTTCTGTCACTAGTTCAGTCACGGTTGAGCTAGTAAGATAATTGTGTAGCAACAATAATATCATTGGTAAAAAGAGAGAAAAGAGAAACCACCTTATTTTTAATTTTTAAAAGTAAAATATATGAATATGCTACAGAACGCCCCTAAGGACGGTCGGCACTTTGGCAACTAGAAAGGTGAGCAAGCTGGTAAGGCCAAGATCTTTTAATTAAACAGGTACCTAATATGATATTAGTGGGGTATGTTATACATGATTAATTAGTTTAGGGACCTGCATACAAAAACTGAAAAAATTTACATTTTCGACACGAACCCCGACGGTCCAAACGTGAAATGAGATTCGGAAACTTCAAAAGAGAAAAAAAAATGGCGGCCTCCCTCGCTCCATCACCGTCATAATCTCCCCCTCCCCTCTCCAACCCCATCCCCATCCCCCTTCCTCGGCTTCGCCTGCGCCATCTCCTTCTCCACCCGTCACCGCCGCCCCTCCCTCACAACTCCTCCCATCTCCGCATTCACCCGCGCGGCGGCGAGGAAGAGGGTGGCCGACAAGGAGGGGACTGCGGCGGCGGCGGCGGCGGCAGGCTTTGGCGCAGGGAAGCGGCAATGCGTCATCCTTGGCGAGCTGCCCAACCTGTCCAATGCCGCCGCGGCGCCCCAAGGGGGTTTGGGTCTGAAGCAAGGAGGGGAGAAACCCAAGTCGAGGGCCAGAAGGGGCAAACCACGTTCCGGTAGGGCATTCCCTCGAACACCTTAAGAGCATCGTCCCCACGGCCGCACTCAGCAAAACATGCTGACGAGGGTGGTGGCGACGAAGAGGTCGGCATCGAGGACCATGCGCTCGAATCAGTCGATGGCGCGGTCACAGGTGATGACGGTAAAGTAGGTGAAGTTGTCGAGCTCGACGCTGCGGTCGACCATCTCCAGCGCGAGCTCCTCCACCATATCCGACAATCAAACAAGGACTAGGAGTTAGTTTTCAAGAAGAATGGAATCCTCCACGTCTAGATTTGAATTGGACTCAGACAGTAAACAGAGGAAAAATATTTCAAAGAACTCCTTCATATGATGCTTTTCTCATTCTACAGAAGAAATTTTTATGAAAGACTCACTCCTTTCCTCTCTATACCGACTGGATTTAGTCTAAATTCATAATGAGAGGAACCTCACTCAAATTTTAACTAGTGGGGCTTTCAGACTCTGCTGTGTTGGTTAAGAGTAGTGCAAGTGTAAACCTGGTCGTTCACTAGAGTAGGGGTAACAATAAAGAGTCCAGATCCGCAGCTTTGGTGGGACTTAGTAAGTGCAGAGAGAGGGAAAGAAATTTGAGGAACTTTTTAAATCTTTTTCTGTCTGCACTGACTTTTAACCTCTGCACCTAGATGTAGAAGATTTTTATTCATTCTGAGTGCGATTTTTTTGAGTACAGGTTTAGACTGAACTCAATCAATATATGAAGAAAAGAAAAAATCTTTTATAAAATCTTTTCTTTAAAAATAGGAAAAATATCATATAAGGAGGTTCTTTGAAACCATCCTTTCTCTTGACTGAGTTTAGTCCAAACCTCACCGGCCACACCCTAGCACGCCAAAAGGAAGTCCGAAAGCTCCACCAGTCGCTTCGCACAAGTTCAACAGACCAAGAAGAGGTTACCGCGCCGCCATCATCTCCGAAGCCAGGTACGTTCTAGAGTTCCTCATGGACGGCGGCCCTGCACCAACTTCCGTCGAACCCAGGAGCGGCTTCTGCGCCACCACCAGCACCTTCCACAGCCTCCGCCCCCCCGTCGCCCTCCCTGCCGCGTCCCAACCCCTCTCAGTAGCGTCCTACGCCTTCTCCCTCCTCTCTTCTTCTTCTTCTTCTTCTTCCGCGTCGATGTCGCCTTCCGCGGGCCACCCTGCCTTCGTCGACGCGTCGCGAGGAGGCGTCTCGCTCTCGTATCCGGAGCTCCTCTCCCGGGTCTGCACCCTCGCGCGCTCTCTCCAGCTCCGGCTCGGCCTGTGCAAGGGCGACGTGGCCTTCGTCCTTTCCCCCGCCTGCGTCGAGGTCCCCGTTCTCTACTTCGCCCTCCTCTCCATCGGCGCCGTTGTCTCTCCCTCCAACCCCGCCTACATGCCACAGGAAATCTCCCGGCAGCTCCAGCTCAGCCGCCCCTCCGTGGTCTTCACCACGTCAGCGGACGCCCACAAGCTCAAATCTTCCCACGTCTCCACGGTCCTCCTTGACTCCGCTCTCTTCCGCTCCCTCCTCCACGAGAACCCCGAGATCGAGTCGCCCGGTCCGGAGGACGCCGCCGTCGTTCACCAGTCCGACGTCGCCGCTATCCTGTACTCGTCGGGGACCACCAGCCTCCCGAAGCCCGCGGCCCTCACGCACCGCAACTTCATCGCCATGATCGCGGGCGCGCTGAGGCAAGGGGGTGCCGGTGCCCGGTCGGTCACGCTCCTCGAGACGCCGGCGTTCCACATCAGAGGGTTCGTCTCCTTGCTAAACGGGGTCGCCCAAGGGGAGACGACCGTGATGGTGGTTGGGATGGAGCTCCTGGACATGCTTCGGGCGGCGGAGCGGCTTGGTGCGACGCAGATGATCGCCTCTCCACTGACAGTTGTGGCGATGTCACAGCGGGAGGAGGCGGCGGGGGTTGAGCTGCGGGTGCTGGAGCGCGTGGTGTGTGGGGGCGCTCCACTGCAGGAGGAGGTGGCGCGGCGCTTCGAGGCCAGGTTCCCATGGGTGCTTCTGCAACAGGTAGGTTAGGTTCTCTTCGCACCTTGCACTCATTTCCCTTTATACGTAACCTCTGCTGCTGCTGCCGCCGAAGAATTTAAGAGATGATCAGCTGATCTTATAAAATTCCAAGTGCCAAAACGTAGGTTTAATTCCAAGTGCCAAACGTAGGGTTATGGGGCGACAGAGAGTGGAAGCATCGCCGGAGCGATTAACCGTGAGGAGTGCCGGCGTTACGGGTCGGTCGGCTGCTTGAGGGGGAACGTCGAGGCCAAGATCGTAGACCATGTCTCCGGGGAGGCCCTGGGGGTGGGCTGCCGTGGGGAGTTCTGGGTCAGAAGCCCGCACGTCATGAAAGGTACAGTAAGAAACTAACCTAATGCCTTTTGATGTATATACTACATATATTTAGCGATAATTTCATATCACTTCTGACTTATGAATTATATTTTAAGATTGGCATGACGACAGCGTATTTAATATGTATAAATATTTCATATATATTACTAAGATGACATATTTGATAGATTTATTATTTGTAAGGGTACGTAAGATAGTATGCTCTTAATTAAATATGTCATATATACTACTAACATGACATCTTTGATAGATTTATTATTTGTAAGGGTATGTAAGATAGTACGCTGGTAATTAAAAACTTCAGTTTTTTAATCTTCGTAAATATTCATTTTTGAAAATAAATCTTTGCAACTTGTGTATTTAGTGCTTGATTCTAAAAAAATTACTATTTTTTAGAAATAGGTCCTTCTAATTAATAATCCATTGAAGGATGAAAATAGAGAGTAAGGACTAAAAAATTATTAAAACTAAGTTTAACGAAGCCATGACTAAATGTGCAAGATACAAGTTAAGAGTTGTTTTTTAAATACGATAATTAACTGAAAACTAAAAAAACCCTTTTGAAATTTAGCACAGGAATGTGGTTGATATGAACTTTCCATACTATTTACGTTGGCATGTTATTATGTCGCAAAATAATTTATGTTCAAGTTATTATTAGCATAATATCTTTTGCTATTAATTATGTGACTAGCTTTCAATAAGTATAATAAAAAATATGAAAATAAGGTAAGATAGTAACTTTTATTTTTTTAAAAAGAATAGTTCAAATATGAATACTCAGTGAATGTCTAAGGTAAATACACTATGGCATGAGGAGACATTTTTTTATTTCTGTGAAATTGAACAATACAAGTGAGAAAAATGGTTTACTTAATTTATAAGTGCATTTAATGTCCTTTTGAACAATCATGTCATTCTTCTTAGGATCTGTGGCAAATATCTTCCTAAAATATCTCTTATATGCGTGGTCCCTCTAAAATGTGGATATGCAAAAATTCCCCTATATAATCATTGTTACGTAAAGAAAACCCTATGGTCAAGGAGAAGGCCTCTTGTAAAACGCATATATGCAAATAATCATCACACACTTGGAGGAGAATTCCCTGCCATCAAGACTACGTGCCGTCAGTTAGGACTTGGTTCAGAATGAAAAGAAAACTTACTAAGTTTCTGCATACATGTATAGTATAGGTGGTTTATTTGCTTATACAAGATTCTTTAAAGAGTTATTTTTAAAAAAACATGCTATTTTTTAAAACTTTTATATAGATTAAATGAGTCATTTGGAGACATCTTGAGTTAGGTCTATTCCTTTTCTTGCATACATTGACTTCTATTTCCAAATTAAGAAATAAAAATTTTTGTATGGAAATAATTTTTTTTTTCTAATGTAAACTCCTATCGCCATCTTTACTAGTGGTAAAGTAAAATTTATTAAGTCTTTGACTATGCAGTCGGAGGATGCTCTCAGATCCTTTCTAGATAGCATACAAGAATACTTTTAGAATTTAATCTATTGTCTCGGGCTCATACATAATCTCATGGTTGTTAACCGAAGAGATATGAGAATCTAGAGATGGGCTTCGTGGGGTTCAAGAGGTGGTTTTTCCACGTAGCACTATGGTCCCGAAGGAATCAAGAGATAGATCCTATAGTGTAGTATTTTAGCCTATGTGGTACTTAAGTCTTATACTACTGGCTGGTGCATCTATCATAACATCTTATTACATACATTTAGATCAATCTGTGACAGTGCCATTATAACAGTGTTCAAATTATGGTAGTTAATATGTAGTTTAATAGGTTCTGTTCGGGTCTGTTAAAATAGCTTGAAACATATCCAGGTAACTCAACGTGCCTCAGAAAAAATTTTCGGGATATCTAGACGTATTTCAGAATATTCCACCAGATTTCATGATTATTTTATGCAACATAATTGAATAAGAGAATAGGCTCATAATCGATGTCAACGGACTCAGTCAAATTTCACAGATAATCGGTTCCAAAACAAGGCTTAATTGAAGTAAACAAAAGCACATAATCAATTACAGAACAAGGACATAATCCATTATCAGAAACAAAGTTAAAAGGCATGATCGATTACAAAGACAAGGGCATAATCGATTACGAAAATAGCAAGTAATCAATTACAAAGATAACAAGTAATCGATTAAGGAATAATAGGTAATCGACTATCATAAACGAGGGTTAATTGAAGCTAAAACAAAGGCATAATCACTTACTAGAAGGGAGCATAATCGATTAACAGAATAAGGATATAATCGATTATCAAAATCACAAGCTAATCGATTAGAAGAATAGTAGGTAATCGATCTCAGAATAGAGCATAATTGATTACAAGACAACAAATAATCGATTAACAAATCAAAGGCTAATCGATTACGAGAACAATAGGCAATCGATTATAAAATAACAGGTAATTGATTACAGAAACACAAGATAATTGATCACGAGCCAGAGACATAATCGATTATCAGATCAAAGGGAAAGCAATTACTAAGCAAATGATCTAATCTCTCACAACTCTCTCTCTAAATCTCCCTTTAGGCAAGAGATCATACTAAGGGGCCTTGGCATGAACAAGACTACTTATAGACTGTTAGAGTCGATTTCTAACTAGAGAAGAACTCCCTAATGTGGGAAACACTTGAGTTTTGATCAAATTAAGCTTACTGGGTTGAATCGCATCATCGTGACTGGAGGCCTGTCAGAATTCTAGTGGGATTTTGACTGGAAAACTAATCATTTGAATCGCGTCGCCTGATCAAGATGCCTATCAAAAGTCTCTCTAATGGGCCAAAACTAGGCTACTAATGCCCCTAATGCGCTAGATATTACACCATCTCTTCTTTAAAGAAAATTCGTCCTTAAATTTTAGAAATAACTAACTTACCAAACAAGCTAGGATACTCTTCATAGGAACTAGCATCTTCTGTGACATTCTCGGCTAGTCCCATATCCTCTCTATTCAAAACAAAAACTCAAGTAGGGGCTCGTGGTCTAGTTGGTGCCGTAGTTGAAGTAGTCTTCACCTTGGGACAATCTCAAACCCAGTGGCCTACTTTGTCACATCCAAAACACTTGCTTGTCAGCCATAAGCACTCTGTTCCTCCATGCATCTTCCTACACCGGCGACAAATGGTGCAGACCAGTACATCTCTCGTAGCAGGTAGTGTTGTCGTCTTGGCTGGAACCTCCTCATAAGTCTTCTTAGACTCCGGTTGCTTCCTCTTCAATGATCCTTGCTCCTATGCTGTCTTATGCTCTTCAAGGAATATCTCGTGCTCAATCTCTTGTCTACAAGCCGCTTCCACTATCTCCTCCATTGCCTCAAATTTATGAGCCACCAACTTCGTCCACACGTTCGGTTTTAATCCCATCAGACACTTCTGGATGTTCCATCTCCCGTTAGTGTACATTTGAGGCGTACATTTTGCCAGCTCAAAAAACTTAGCCTCATACTCCAATACCCCCAACTATCCCTTAGGCAAGCTCAAAAACTCATGTATCATCTTATCCTCAACATGTAGAGGAAAGAACTTTCTAAAAGCTGTCAAGAAATCTTTCCAAGAAATCTCCAACTCCATGCCAACAAACTTGGTCCTTAGTATCGACGTCCACTACATGTCGGCATTCTACTACAACATATAATTCGCCAGGCTTACCTTGTCCTCTTCTAGGCACCTAATCATCGTAAAGATCTTCTAAATCTCTCTTATCAAATTTTCCACTACCGTGGGATCGCTCCCCCCCTTAAAAGAAGGTGGATCTAGCCTCTTAAAATGCTCCATTGCTGTCAAGCCCTGACGATACTTGGGATCCACTGGTGCTGCAAGCCTCTGTTGCTGCTGGGCATCCTACGTGAAATCTTAAAAAATCTGCATAAATGCTCTAACGTCTAAAAGTCGGGGTGGAGGCGGAATCGATGCCGCATCATCCTCTCCAATGTCTTGTTGCTCGAGAGCACGGTCTCTAGCTGGTGGTCGACGCCTGCTAGACATTACTTGTAAAATAGAATACAAGTAAGGCCTAAAACCCCAAGCCCAACCCTAAATCCTTAAAAACTGCCCCTATGATCTTGGTTTAGTGGCTCAAACTGATCATGCTTAAATGTTTGGTCTGGAAACTTACTTTGATACCAACTTCTGCAATGCCTCCGCGGAACTGGTTCAGTTATGCCAATATCCTGCGAACCAATGGGTGCGCCACAGTGGGAACAACCCAAATGTCCACGAATATTCAGGACAAACACAAATATACATCTATGAATACCAATGGCACAACTATCATATCCATAAGAATATCCACCAAATATAAATAAATATATCAAATAACAATAACAATACCTGTCTACGATCCCTAAACGCTTAAATGAAAATATTATATCTCAAAAGTCTGAATAAATTTAACTTATTTCAGCAATTCTAGTTTGAACATTTAACACATAACACAATAGATTAACCGAGTTTTTTTAAATTTGCTTTTACTATATTTTACAAAGAAAATAAAATCTGCATTGAAATACCAAATATATAGATGTTTCAGATTCGGTCACGCACGCCTACGACGCAAGAAATTTGTGCTCGTTCTCTCTATATTTTTTTATTTCCAACCCTTCTTTTTGTTTCATTCGGTACTGCAGTCCTTTTTTTCTGGTCTAATCGAATATAAACCATCCCATAATTCTTCTTTCTAACTAGATATTTTAATTCCTGGATACTGGTTTATCTCAAGTGGCTTTTTAGCACTGAAGGCCGAATATATTCCGATTCCATCTAATAATTCTGCAACCCAACGGGTGAAGTACGGGTCCGTTCGACTTCGTGTAAAATAGGATGCATAAAATAAGTTTTTCTAAAAAATAGTACAATGACCTGTTTGACAATCTGAAAAGATTTATACTTACTACTAACCAGTTGACGCAATGCTGGCTCCCGATGTTTTAAGAAAAAAAATGGAAATTTTTAGGTGGATCCCATTATGTCTTATATATCCGTACAATTCATTCTCTAATCAAATGATGTAAAAAACAAATTCTAAAAAATTAAAAATTAAGTTCTGCTGAACATTTCATCAGTTTGTATGAACATATGCGTTGAGTTGGGGGTCACCTAAAAAGAATTTTATTTTAAAAAAAAAAACACCAACAGCCTGTGGTATAACTCATCCTAAAAACTCTAGTTAACGGAAATTTTAATTTGTTGACTCTTTATTTTATTTTATTTTTTGATTTTGACACACACTGGATGAGACTGAATACTCTTTTCCAAAAAAATTAAAAATATTTTCATAACCACCCAATGACAAATTTTTACTTTCAATTTATTCTATAAATGTGTTTCCTTGGAAAATGTCTTCCATTCCATTATATTTTATATTTAATTGCTCCTCCCATAACGATCATCACGTTAGCTTGGCTACAGAAACTAATTAAGTACACACGGTCAGTCATTAATTTCCTTCCCACCTTTGAATGAAAGAGGTAATCATGTTGTCACCTGGATAGGCCCTGCGACTACGAGTATCCTAACCAATGAAGCCACCCGAAAATTGGGTTTGGCCCGGCAAATCGGATTACGTTTTCACCCAGAGGGCCCAGTAACATAACTTATTTGTTTAATAAAAGCCATCGTCTGTTAGAAATGTTGCATATGATTTGCTTTGGGTTCATATCTGGGTGATCTAATATTCCAACGAGAATTGTTCTTCAATCAGTTCAATTTCCCCAAGAAATTTGCTATGCCGTAACATGTTATAAAATATTGGAAAATGTTGAAATATGATAATTTTCTATTATTTAGATTCAATGGTATTTTTAATGAGTTATAGTGGTGCAACCTAATTTTTTTTATTTTTTAAAATTTTTTAGGCCAGCTCCATCATGCTGGACACATCCGTACAATCCGATCATCGATTGGACGACCCAAAAGAATATGAAGAATTAAAAAACTAGGACCAATGAACAGTTCAATTTTTTATTTTTAAAATTTTTTGAATCGTCCAATCAATGATCAGATTGTACGGACATATCAGACATGATGAGACTGACCTATTTTTTTTCAAAAAATGATAAACAAAAGTTTACTGCTGCTGCGGCCGTCCGATCAACCCAGATCAGACGATTGTCCGCTCGCGGCACAGCGGGCAATGTACCGTGAGCGGTGCACAGCAAGTATTTTTAATATGTTTGTTGTAGGATCGTAAATTGTTGCATCTGACTCGTGCATTATTCTTTTTAGTTGTATTCCACAATCTGTGTTCTGTAGATGTTTATTGTGTCATAAATCTTGTCTTAAATTGCTGTATTTCAAGATCCAAAACTTAGATTTTATTTTCATCAGTTCCATACCTAGTTTTTTCATGACTGATCATATTTTTCAGCATCTTACGTCAAACCAACACTCCTAAACCAAAAGAATGGCCTCTCCATGGCAGGTTATCTGGACGACCGTGAGGCCAACGTCACCAGCTTTTCCCCTGGAGGCTGGCTAAAGACTGGGGACTTGTGCTTCTTTGACGAGGATGGCTTCCTCTTTATTATCGATAGATTGAAAGAGATGATTAAGTACAAGGGCTATCAGGTGACATTTTTCCATCCAGCCAAAGCCTTTCAATAGCCGCAGTAGTCTTTGATCAGTACTGCTCTTGCCGATGCTGGGCATGCTCTAACTCCGACGCAGGAACACGCTACCACAGGTTGCACCACGCGAGCTGGAGCTGCTGCTCCAAGCCCACCCGGAAGTTATTGAAGCTGCTGTGATTCCGTATGTGATGTGCAGTTTATCTCATTGAGATCACTCTTAGTGTAGCTCTTGCACATTTAATCTATTGGCTCTTCCGTTTTCCTTTTCCCAGTTTCTTCCATTTTTGAAACACTAGTCAAGTGCACTTAAAACCAATGTCAGGCACGCCTTTGCCTGCACTCTGCATGGTGAGATTAACTTTGAGATGGAGCTAGTATGTGAATTCAAGTATTTAGGTTATATGATTGTTTTGTTTGTTCTCCTTTCTTTGACTCATCTTGTTGTGAGTCTAGGGGGCAATCAGTCATTACAGATTGTGGTATAACCTCAAACTTTTGTCGGGCTTCTCATCTTCTAACCCCTTTCAGCTCTTAATTCATTAGGTGGAAAGTAATATATATTTCCTTCCTTAGCACAAGCATTTCATTGCAATCTTCCACGCTGTGCTTCATCCCTCCGTTTCTAATGTTTTCTGGTATATTGAAGTTATTGGCCTTCCAACTTAAAAGCTTTAGGCGTGGAGTGGAGTAGGCATCATGCATTTAAGCATTATTTGTTTTGTCTCTTTTCTGATATAAGATTATTTCTTACGTGCTTTTTCACGTGCATACTGATTTTAATTCTATCTATATTAAAGTTATCGGATCATCCAATTCAAAACCTTAATGTATTGAGTGGAGTAGACACCGTGTACTTAAATATTATTTAATTATTTTATCCGTTTTTCAATATGAGAGTATTATTCTAATGAAGTAGATTCCCATATGAACATTGATAAGTCCCTGAGCTTGTTTTTGGTCGGGTTCTTTTGGTGGTAGGAAGAAAATAATCTCAATGCATGTACCATGAAGGAAACTGGTGTAATCGTTGTTTTCTATGAGAGATCTTGTCTCTGAACAAATTTTCAACAGTTTTGACATTAGTTTTTGCCACTCCATGAGCTCTCGAACAAGGACCATTGATATGCTAAATACTAGAGTTTTAATTGGTTTTTTTTTTTTGGACATATAGCACATGGTGATTCTAATTAGGTATCAACCGTAAGTAAATGACTTGGGTTTGAAACCCACAAATCCTCTCATCTCCCTCCCCATTCCGCTTCCATGCTAAAATGGGGAGGATCAAACCCTGACCTCCCAAAGTAGGTGGAGGTGGGGACGTGTCCACTGTGCTGGAGGTCCGGGACCTAGAGTTCTAATTCTTCTATGTTCCATTACTTACCATAACCTAATGAGAACAGGTGCTATACTATGCACGATTATGTAGGTTTGGATCTTAAACAAAACTTTTGCACTAATGTACAGGTATCCGGATGAAGCGGCAGGAGAAATACCCATGGCATTCGTGGTCAGACAGCAAGGAAGCACGCTTACCGAGTCTCAAGTTATGGAGTTCGTTGCAAAGCAGGTAAATAGCTCAGTTACGAATTGCCAACTAGTTTCTTGTTATTTGTTGCCCCTTGATGCACAGAGACAATTGCCATGTGAAGATTATGCTCCTACTAATGAGCAATAGCTCTAAATATATTAACATGCCTGTTGCAGGTTGCACCGTACAAGAGAATACGTAAGGTGGCTTTCATCAACTCCATACCAAAGTCTCCAGCGGGCAAACTTCTGAAGAGAGATCTGGCCACCCAAGTGACCACTCCCTCTGTATCTGGGTTATGATGTGATTTGTATCTGGTTTCACGTGACGACCGATCAAGAGTGTGCAATTAATGCTTTGTATACCATCATTCACATCGACTTGTTGTATAGCAGTCACATGTCTGTACATCTTATCCTTCACCACAGTTAAGACTGGAACAATTTGACACTGTTGGCAATAAAAGAAAATAGACCAGCCTATAGCAGCCACTTCCATTTGGAGACAGGGAGAAGGCTCACGTTTGGCGGTTGCTTTCATTGAGAGAATTGCTACAATTAATCTGGAAACAAAGTTTACAAACGCCATTTTCCATATTTTCACTAAATTAGAGTACTATCCTGCATGCAGAATAAAATTAAACGAAGACCTGAATTTGCAATGGATAAGACCCTTCATTTGCCTTTTTTTTGGACGGACCTTTTGGATATTGATCTCTGTTGTGGGAATGAATTTGGACTCTCCCAATAAGGTATTGTACGTTCTGACCAATGGGCCTCATGATTTTGTTCTTTTGAGAAAAAAAGTTTTTATAGAGAGGAAGGTGAGTGACCTTCTTTATAAGCACATATAATTTCTTTATTAACAATCGATGCGAGATTATTTAACTCACGTTTTTATACCTTTATATAAACTCCCTGAGAAGGTAAGCGTCTGTATTTGGGGTGGAGTTCTCACAAATGGCGTTGACATTGTCAGAAGGAATCAAGATTCTCGCTAACAAGGTATTATCCGTTTTGACCCATGGGCCTCACGATTTTATCCTTTTGAGAAAAAGGTCTTCGTTGAGAGGAAGGTGGGAGACCTTTTTTATAAGCACATATGATTGTCTTCTCAACAATCGATACTGGATTATTTAGCCCTGATTTCTATACCTCTACACATAAGTCCTGATATCTTACGTATTTTGATATTAGTCTCTATAAATTTAATATGATTTAGTAATAAATTCTTTTGATTAAGAATCGTTTAAAAGAAGTAAATATTCATGAAACATTCTTCAAACAAATGTTAAAATGGATAGAACTACTTAAAGGGATTTTAAAAAGTAAAACGTTGATCTCCAATGAACCCTAAAAAGGGACATTAATGAGTCAAGTTTAATTATAATTTTTGTTTTTTTTAGATCATCCGATCAAAAAATGGGCCTATATATATATATATATATATATATTGGCTGCATCGATAGCTCGTGCAACATTAGCTGTTGGCGCAACAAGTAAAACTCAAAATTTAAATAAGAGTATAAGTGACTTTTTAAGAATTAGTTAAACTTATGTTTAACTATGATAGAATTAAGAAAAAATTAAAGAAGCAAACAATAGAAGTTAAAAATTAAAAAAATTAAGTTTATAAGAATTAATATCAAATTATGTAAGATACATATATTTATTTTGAATTCACTATATCTATAGGAATTAATATTAAAAAAATCCTTTTTAAACAGAATAGGACCCTTCATTGTCCTCTTTCACGAAATCGAAAGGAAAATGGAGATCCTTCCTTTCAATGTCATAATCTCACTTCTTGTTGCTGCAGCTACGAGAATTGGTTGACATTGTTGCTTAGGGATGCCAGGAGATAGCTATGTATCAGCTCAGAAAGAAGTTCTATCAGTGATCTTGTCCTTCAAAAAAGAGGACTATTCTTGTCTTTAGATATTCTTATCTTTGTCCTTAAAAGTTACGGAACGGATAGCAAGAATTATAGAATAACACTGTATATTGGCCTACAATGTTGCTCGTTGTATTCTTAATAGACAATGCATTTTTTATGAATAATACTTGCTGGACCGCATTTATTACTGTCTTTTCTCACTTTATTTCTTTTTGAAAAGGACATAACACATTTTCTACTTTAGCCTCATCACTTTTCAACTTATCACTTTCAAATTAATTTTATTATTTTCGAGTGCAAAATTATCATTTCGAAATATCTCTATCACTTCCAAATAAGTTTATCACTTCGTATGTAGTTCATTTTTATTATTTCTTAAGTAAACTTATCACTTCCTGTGCATTTTTTCACTTCCTAGATAAGTTTATCACTTCATGTTCATTTCGATTACTTCCTATTATAAAGAGCTAAAATTATTTAGAGATGATAATTTTACGTTTAAAAATGATAATCTTGCACTTGGAAGTGATAAAATTAGTTTGGAAATAATAAATTGGAAGGTGACTAACTAAAGTGGGAAGGTTTTTATACGGTTTTCAAAGGGAGGTGAGGGGGAAAGGATAGTAACAAATGTTTTTAGAAAACCTGTAAATTCTTTTTTTCTCCATTCAAAGAGGTCAAAAAGTAAAAAAACAAAAAAATGAGACATGTGGTGAAAAGAGGTGTGATGTTGTATTCCACGTCATCCTTACTATATTGCATGCGCTGTAACATGCATTACTCTTCTTGTATTATATTGGATATCTTTGTATATAAACTGCATCTAAGCTCCTTTAAACGAATTATTTGTATGTTTTGATTTCCATTTTTTATAAATAAACAAATATCCTTTCCTCGTGAAGTAAACTATTGAAATCTTGTCATAGAAACATCCACGGAACCTTGTTGAATTCAGACTTTTATACATACCTGCCAAACTCTTAAACCTTGATTATATTTGGATACATTTTTGGCAATTATTTATTTGAGGTTTTCTCTTGGAAGTTGAATGGAGAATAAAATTATTGTAATAATGTAGTTTAAGAGGGTTTACCTCTAATTATCCTTCTTAATAAAAGCGGTTAAGAGAGAGGGGCCTAGGTTGAAGGGTTTTACCTCTTGAAACCTTCGTTCCAACTTGGTATCAGAGCCGCCGGAGAGATCCGATCGTCGGAAGGTTTCCAACTTCGTTCCCGTCGCCGGACGTTCCCGTCGTCGGAGAGGGGTGGCCCCGACGGGCAGGCGCTGGGCGGAGCGCACCGCCGCCCCTGCGCACGCCGCCCGCACCGCGCACGCAGCCCCGCACCGGCACCGGCGCCCACCACCGCCCCTGCGCCGCCCCTGCCCCGCACCGCACACCGCCGCCCCTGCGCCGCCCCTATGCCGCCGCCCCTCACCGGCACCGAAGCCTCGCGCCGGCACCCGCGGCCTCCCTTTCCCTTGCGCCACTGCGCACCTCCAGACGTTGGGATTTCATCTCTCGTGTTTGCCGCATACTTCCATGGCACCCATGTTTTTACCCCAAACGTCTAGTACTTCTTTGTGCTGCTCCGATATGTAGAGCCAGGCGGAGGTAGCGATGGGTTATCACATTTTTTTTTTTGATCTATTTTCTGTGATGTTTGGATGTTTGGACATGGTTAGTTTGTGATGTGTTTGTTGACACTGGTGGCCTAGCTGTGTGGTGCGATCTTTGTTTGTGGAATTTTTTTTTGAGGACAGTTTGATCAAGATGGCCGACCCAGTTACGCTGCAAGATCTTGAAGGCCTGATCGGACGACTGATATCAGCGCAGATCTCTGCAGTGCAGTCTGCCACTGGTGCGAGCACTTCTGTGCCGAAGACGACATTCATCAATGCCCTGCAGGTAGCAGTCAAGCTTGATGGCCCGGCGACCTATTTGACATGGGCCAGGAGTACCCGTCTACTGGTGCAAGGACGAGGTCTGGAGGGATATCTAACTGGTGTGACTAAGAAGCCCCCGTGTGGTGAGTCTGGTGTGACTAAATGGGAGATGGAAAATTCAGTTGTTCTGGCATTCCTTTTGAATACTATGGCTCCCAATGTTGCTCGGAGTGTATAGTTATTAGAGACCGCTCATGAGGTATGGGAGGCAGTGGCTCAAATATTCTCCCAGAAGTTTAATTCTGCACAAGCTTTTGAGATCAGGTCTCGGCTGAGAGAACTCCGTCAAGGAGAATTGTCTGTGACTGAATATGCTACCGAGCTAAAACACCTATGGTCTGAGGCCGATCATTATCGGACTTTTGCTCCCACTTGCTCAGTTGATGTTGATGGATTTCAGAAGCATCTGGAACAGGAACGAGTTCAAGACTTTCTTTATGGCTTGAATTCAGAGTTTGAGTCTGTTCGAGTTCAGTTATTGGCTCGAGATTGTCTTCCTACCTTAGGACAAGCGTTTTCTACTGTCCTAAGTGAGGAAACCCGGCGGCGCGTCTCCTCCGCCTCTAGTACTCCTGTGAAGTCTGCTCTTTCTGTGCAGCCTCAAACCCAATCATCAGAAGAGAAGGTGTGCCATCATTGTAAGAAACCTGGGCACATCAAGGCATTCTGTTGGGAGTTACATGGCCGTCCCACTCAGTCTATTCGTGGTGGCCGCTGTGGTGGTGGTCGAGTTGGAGGACGTGGTCGTGGTCGTAGGGCTGGACAGGCCCATCTTTCAGAGGAGATTGAAGGCACTACAGCTGGTTTGTCTGCAGAGGAATATCAGACTCTTCGTCGGTTGATGGAAAAGCATGATACATTCTCTGGCATTAGCTCTTCCACAACAGAGACCTCCAGCCCACTCGAGGGACATATTGACTCCTCTCATCTCACTCAGTCAGGTACTTCATCCAGCATTGACCATGCTTTCAACTGTGTAGCTAGGAAGTCTACCTCTTGGGTCATCGACTCAGGAGCTTCCAGCTATATGACAGGTACATCTCTCCTTTTTCGGTCGTACTTGCCATGCTCAGGTAGGGACAAAGTTCGTATTGCTGATGGATCTTTTACTTCCGTTTCTGGTAGAGGATCTGTAGATTGTACACCTACCTTGCGACTCTCCTCTGTTTTGCATGTTCCTGCCTTCCCTACAAATATGTTGTCCATTAGCTCAATTACTAAGGAGTTAAATTGTTCTGTCACCTTTTGGCCTTCTCATTGTCTTTTTCAGGAGCTGAAAACGGGAAAGACGCTTGGATGTGGTAAATTGCACAATGGACTGTATTATTTGGAACCTGGAGGATGTAACTTGAAGTTTACTGATGGGCGAGATAGCTTGAAGTCTACTAAGGAAAGATCTGCTCTTCCTGCTAATGATGCTACCCGGGAGATTGTGCTACAACATCGCAGGCTTGGCCATGTTCCGTTTCCAGTTCTTAGTAAATTATTTCCTTCTTTACTGAACAAATGTGATAAAATACTATTGGTGTGTGATCATTGTGAGTTGGCAAAGCATACTAGAGGCATCTATCCTGTTTCTGGACATCGCAGTTCTTCACCTTTTGAAATTGTGCATTCGGATGTGTGGGGACCTTGTAGTACTGTTGCTGCTACATGCCATAGGTGGTTTGTGACATTCATTGATTGTTTCAGTAGAGTTACTTGGGTTTATTTGTTGAAAAGTAAATGTGAGGTTCTCCAGTGCTTTCAGGAATTTCATAAATTCATAGCAACCCAGTTTAGTGTCAAAATCAAGGTGTTACGTTCTGATAATGGGACAGAGTACACAAATAGGGAATTCTCTGAGTACCTTCGTACTCATGGAATTCTGCATCAGACCACATGTGTTGATACCCCGGCCCAGAATGGGGTGGCTGAACGGAAAAATAGACACTTGTTGGAAGTAACACGGTCCTTACTATTTACTATGAATGTTCCAAAATTCTTGTGGGGAGAAGGTGTGTTGACTGCTGCATACTTAATCAATCGAATGCCTCTGAGAATCCTTGGTTTTGTGTCTCCACTTCAATGCCTTAAGGGGTCTACTAGCTATGTAGTTCCTCCTAAAGTATTCGGATGTGTATGCTTTGTAAGGAATCACCGGCTCTCGGTTGGAAAATTGGATCCTCGTGCACTGAAGTGTGTGTTTGTTGGTTATTCCGCCACTCAGAAAGGCTATAGATGCTATTATCCTCCCGAGCGGCGCTTCTTGGTCACCATGGATGTTACTTTTCGAGAGCATGAAGCCTATTATGCACAGCACCGATCTGATGGTGGAACATCGCCTTTGCTCCTTCCTGGCGATTTTCTTAGTACACCTATTTTTCTTCGTGTCGAGGGGGAGTCTGGAGCTACAGAAGCGGCCAGAGTTCAGTCCAATGTGCAGTCACATCCCACAATCCAAGTGTCTTCCCCGGGTGAAGCTCCATCAACTTCTTCTACATCAGGTCATAACGGTAACAACATTCCTCCAGTTATTCTTGATCTTGATCTTCCTATTGCACAGCGTAAGGGCACTCGCCCTATTGTTCCTCCTGCCCGTTATCGTTATGATATTGCCAATTATGTGTCATATAAGTCTGTGTCTCCTTCCTATCAGTGTTTTGCAGTTGCACTAGACTCTATTTCTATTCCTAGTACATGGCAGATTGCTATGGAAGATCCTAAGTGGAGGGAGGCTATGTCAGAGGAAATGAGTGCTTTATCTAGAAATCAAACATGGGAGCTGGTTCCTCTACCTACTGGGAAACGCCCAGTTGGGTGTAGATGGGTGTTTACTGTGAAACAAACACATGAAGGCAAAGTGGAACGATACAAAGCTCGATTAGTTGCAAAAGGATACACACAAACATATGGAGTAGACTATGATGAAACATTTGCTCCCGTAGCCAAAATGAACTCTGTTCGCATACTGATTTCATGTGCAGCAAACTTTGAGTGGGAGTTACATCAGTTGGATGTGAAGAATGCTTTTTTACATGGTGATCTCCAAGAGGAAGTATATATGCAGGTACCACCTGGTTTTGAGAGTGAAGCAACTACTGGAAAAGTCTGCAAATTGAAACGTTTCTTATATGGTCTCAAACAGTCTCCTCGTGCTTGGTTTGACAGATTCAGTAGAGCTATAAGAGACATGGGATACAGACAGAGTAATGCAGATCACACACTGTTTTACAAGCATTCTGCGGGTAAGAAGACTATTCTCCTCGTCTACATTGATGATATTATTGTTACCGGAGATGATCACCTAGAAATCAAACAGTTGAAGTTCAACCTGCAGCAAATCTTCGAGGTGAAAGACTTAGGTCCACTAAGATACTTCTTGGGTATAGAAGTTGCCAGGTCAGCCAAAGGCATCTTTCTGTCTCAGCGCAAGTATGTGTTAGACTTGTTATCAGAGACTGGAATGTTGGGATGCAAGCCGATTGCTACCCCAATAGACCCAAATCATCGTTTGATAGCAGATGGTGGCAAGTCAGTTGACAGGGGGAGATATCAGAGGCTTGTTGGAAGGCTAATTTACTTATCCCACACAAGGCCTGATATAGCATATGCGGTCAGTGTCTTCAGCCAGTACATGCATGATCCACGAGAGAAACATTTGGAGGGGATTTATAGAGTCCTGCGTTACCTGAAGGGATGCCCAGGTCGAGGTCTGTTATTTTCTCGACATAGTGCTTTTCAGGTAGAAGGATTTGCCGATGCAGATTGGGCTGGTTCACTAGATGATCGACGATCTACCTCTAGATATTGTATGTATGTTGGGGGTAATTTGGTTGCTTGGCGGAGCAAGAAACAGTCTGTTGTTGCCCGATCAACAGCAGAGGCAGAATATAGGGCGATGGCACTGGGTGTATGTGAACTTCTTTGGCTTCAGAAGCTACTTCAGGAGTTGCAGTTATGGAATGAATCTCCTCTTCGTCTGTATTGTGATAGCAAGGCGGCGATTGAGATTGCTAACAATCCAGTACAGCATGATCGAACCAAGCACATCGAGATTGATCGTCATTTCATCAAAGAAAAAATTGATTGTGGCCAGCTTTGTATTCCCTTTGTTCAGTCCTCTGGTCAGGTAGCTGATATCCTGACTAAGGGACTCAGTCCTTCTATTTTTTTCTATGTTGGTAGGTAAGATGGGACTTCATGATATATTCGCCTCATCTTGAGGGGGAGTATTGTAATAATGTAGTTTAAGAGGGTTTACTTCTAATTATCCTTCTTAATAAAAGCGGTTAAGAGAGAGGGGCCTAGGTTGAAGGGTTTTACCTCTCGAAACCTTCGTTCCAACTAAAATTATAGTTTAGTGCCAATCAATTAGGGATGCAAACGTATAATTGCATCACCATCACTGAACGCAAATCTTACTCCTATGAAGTAAGAATGTAAATGGGAGTTTGTGGCTGATCTGCGACCTTGTTTGATAGATTACTGATTTAAAAGACGATCTATCAGCTTACTTTGACACAGTAATTGTTTAAATAATCTTATCCGAGACATATATCAGTTTAGAAAGATTGTCTATAATCAACTTAGAAATTAATAGTCTGTCAAATAATCAAGTCATCAATTACCATGTCTACATCTTTACAAATAGCTATTCTAGACTTGAAGACTCAGCCCAAGGAAAACCATTCTCCTCACAAAGTGGCTTAGGTCCTTACATAATTGATAATAATTTTTTTCGAAAAAAAAGGAAGACCTAAGGTACCATTGAACCATCGATAGTGCCAGTCATGTATCACGTATGGAGATATATGCACTTAGTGAGGCAAACTCGTGACTTATCCAAGTAGGAGGTCAAACAGTACCACAGAGTTAGAACAGTTAGTCTCTCACTAACGGAGGGTGCCAATTAGCATCCAGCGACCCTGCCATACTTTTTTTTTTTTTAAATACAACTCATGCAGACACGAGGCACTGTTGGCCCAGTGGCCCTAGGTATTATCTATCGGATATAACTTGGCACAAGGCTGGGCCGGTAATAGAAAAAATTGATTT
This sequence comes from Zantedeschia hybrid cultivar, assembly GCA_030544215.1. Classification (NCBI taxonomy): domain Eukaryota; kingdom Viridiplantae; phylum Streptophyta; class Magnoliopsida; order Alismatales; family Araceae; genus Zantedeschia; species Zantedeschia hybrid cultivar. Next base: position 70,524,635 of record JARZZO010000014.1, read on the forward strand.
TTTTTTTGAGTTGGTCCAATGTGTCTTTTTGGGTTTGCGTACCAGCTAATCTCTAGTGGGACCACCCAAAAACTTGAAACTTCAAAAGTTGTTATTTGGCTAGAATTATTAATAATATTTTTTATTGTTCATTGAGATTCAAATTTTGATCTTTTAAACTTTTTTAAATCAATCAATAGTGACCGTCCGATCGAATATTCCAACTACTCCGATAAATTTGTTTGGAATGAAAATGCTCAGGGTAGAATATGGAAGAGGGGAACATAGGCGTCAAGGGGAGCTTCCCAATCTTTTGGGGAGTAAAATCCTCTGATGCCTAAGTTAGATGCTAGAAGATGAGATCTTGATAGAGGTTTTTTGTGCTCATAATGACATACTTTGCTCCGAAGAAGATCTGGTGATTATATAGTCCTCCTCCTCCGAGGCATCTCGGGGATGGTTTTTCTTTGAAGGGGTGATTTACCCATGATAAGATCCCCTTGATTAGGAAGATTGCGGGATAATATGCAAGGAGAGATCCACCCGCGGTTGTGGGGGCAGATCGTGTGGACCTGCTGTAAGTGAGCGGTTGCATCTGAAAAATTTGCTTGATGATGTGGAGGTACGAAGGGTCACCCCTCGGGAGAGGGGGGACCTTCGTTATCTCGAGGGACTGGGGGAAGGACCTTCCGACCCCACGTCCGTGGTGTTCGTCTAGTTGGGATGCGGATAGAAGAGGTCTGAAGGCAGTAAACGCCCCCCCGTGCCTCAGAGGGTTTAATCGAGACGCTAGGGGGTCTCGGGAGCGACTATCGGGCGCGAGGGCTGAAGATCTGGACTTGGTGATTCTGGAATCTTGCCTTTGTCGCACGGGTCAGGGTACCGTGTGCCACGTGTCCCCTTGCACCTACTTTGATGGGCCATGGGCCTTTGAGCCTATGGGCTAAATGGATTTGGTTGGGTCAAACCCGATCATCCCTCGTCAGAGTGTAAACTATAGGCACATCTAGTTGAGATTGGGACTAAGGTTTTCTTTTTTTTTAAATTCACGGAAGAGGGGTGCAGCAAGTTATATGAGGAAGGCAGCATGTGCTTATCTGTCCCACGGAGCACTGTGGGACCTAGTACAACTTGTAGAAAACGATCCATATCAAATGAAAAATGAGATTTTTTATTTTTCATGATCTTTTAAAATTATTTAGTTAATTTTTTTTGTCAAAATATTGATATTAGGTTTTGTACGTTATGAATAATTAATGGGACATGCTAAACATAATATTGAAGGAAAAAAAGGGCCTAACAATCGTCAAAAAATTGGCAGGTGAAAAAGGGTCAGATTTTTTACAACTATAATTAATTTTTTATTCTATTTTTTTAGATTTTTTAATTTTTAATCTCTCTAATCATATTAATTTAAGAAATTTTTTATTACTTCTATATTTAGTAAAAGTTTCCTATAATCACACTTCTATTTGAAAAACATCCTTTTTTAGGGAGCATTTTCGAAACATGATGTCATATAAGGAGATGTATGCAGCTAAGAGGTGAGATCCTTTGAGTTAGGATGTGCCCTGACCTACAAAGAGGAATGTGTGAATAGGTATTTTCCTATCTTATAATGATAAATGACTTATTTATTTATATTCTCATGTAAGTATTAAAATACCATGATACATAAAAAAAGATTTTAAAGACAAACTCGTGACCTATCCAAGTAGTAGGCTAAATTGTGTCGAGTTAGACCAATTAGTCTCTAAGTGGTGACATATCCAAGTATGATTCTAAATAGTGCCAACCTTTTTAGAATAATTAGTCGCTCAAATGATGGTCAGCGTGCTGCGTACCAATGACCCACCGCCTAATAGCGGCACGTTAAAAAATAAAATAAAATAATATTAATCACTCTTGTATTTTAAATTTTAAAAACTGTATATCAATGTACATATTATCTTACATATCATCCTAATATCTCAAGATATATAATATTTCAAAAATGCCACTTTAATGTTCACACATACCGTTAAGATCACGTATTTGAAAGATATGTTATCTTAGAAGAATATATAGGATAATCCGTAAATAAGTATGACATTTTTTAGATATAACATATAAGAGGAGTTAATGTGAAATTATCCCCAAAAAAACGCATTTTAGCCAAGTGGGATAGACTTGCAAAAAATAACCCATTTAAAATGAAAAATGAGATTCTTCAGATTTTTTAAATTCTTTTAAAAATTTTAAATTAGATTTTTTTCCCCTCAAAATTTTGATATCATTTTTCCTCCAATAGTGTCTACTTTTCACTGGTTATCCATCACTATTTTCTTATGACATTATTTTTAGCCCTTTCGTTAATTGTTTATAACGGACGGGCAACGAATTAACAAAAAATGTAATAATATAGCAACTAATAAAATAATCTTAATGTTCCACGCTCCAACATCAACGATTAATTTAGTAACGTAGCAAATGTTATCGTCTTAGCTTATTTAGATTTAACAGATTAATACTTTATGTTATCAGTTATTACATTATTACTTTATTTTCGTTAATAGTCCATTATGAATAATTAAGGGAAGGAAGGATGCCAAAATTGTCGTAGCAAAAAACAAGGGCCAAACAATTAGCAAAAAATTGACGGGAGAAAAAGAAATGTCAGACTTTTGACAGCTATAATATTTTTTCCTTTTCCATTTCATTAGCAGTTTTAATTTGTAATCCCTCTAAACTTGTTAATTGAGGAAAAACTCTCTATAACTTCTATATTTAGTAAAAATTCTTTGTAATCTCACTTGTATCTGAAATTTTTTTTGGAGAGTTTTTCCAAAATATTTAGGACTTTTTCAAACTTTTTGATATGTTTTTCACAGTGATCGTTAGGAGTTTTTCTTAAATTAGGTAGATTAGAGGTACTAACAATTAAAAATATGTTTTTTAATACAATGGATATGATTCTATTTCTTTCATTCTACCAACTCTAAATAAAGAACTTAAAAGAAAAGAAAAAAGCTTAAAAGAGCACAGCTGATGAGATTAATTGAAGCTTGCCCACTATTAGATCTGTGGCGCCACCCTCTTGGTGGTGAGTCGGGTTCTTCTCAGTAGGAAGTTGGAGGTGATTTCTGTAATCAGTCTGAAGACGTTATATGTAAAGTTGATCTGTTGTTCGAGATGCATTCCCCCACTTTGACAACTTTTTTCTTGTTATCGGTTCAACAGGTTTTAAATACTACGTAGAACACTTAAATACTACGCAGAATATTTAAATGCCTTCTCCCTCCTCTCTTCTTCTTCTTCTTCTTCCGCACCGACGTTGCCTTCCCCTGGCAATCCGGCCTTCGTCGACGCGTCGCGAGGAGGCTCCCCGCTCTCTTACCCGGAGCTCCTCTCCCAGGTCCGCGCTCTAGCGTTCTCGCTTCGCCTTCGGCTCGGCCTACGCAGGGGCGACGTGGCCTTGGTCCTCTCTCCGGCCCGCGTCGAGGTCCCCGTTCTCTACTTCGCCCTCCTCTCCATCGGCGCTGTCGTCTCCCCCACCAACCCCGTCTCCATGCCGCAGGAGATCTCAAGGCACCTCCGGCTCAGCCGCCCTTCCGTGGCCTTTACCACGTCGAAGGACGCCCACATGCTCGCACCTTCCCGCGTCGCCACGGTCCTCATCGACTCCCCTCTCTTTGGCTCCCTCCTCCACGAAAGCCCCGAGGCCGATTCGCCCAGAGGCGATGTCGCCGGCGCCGTCCACCAGTCCGACGTCGCCGCCATCCTGTACTCGTCGGGGACCACTGGCCTCCCGAAGGCGGCGGCCCTCCCGCACGGCAACTTCATCGCCATGATCGCCGGGATATTCCACTCTCCGAGGCGAGAGGGGGCGGGAGCCCGGCAGGTCACACTCCTCACGGCGCCGGCGTTCCACGTCATGGGGTTCCTCTTCCTGCTGAAGGGGGTCGCCCTGGGGGAGACGACCGTGGTGGTTGACCGGATGGGGCTCCAGGATATGCTCTTGGCTGTGGAGCAGCACGGAGAGCGACGCAGATGATGGCCGCCCCACCGACTGTGCTGGCGATGTCGCAGTGGGAGGAGGCGGCGAGGGTGGACTTGCGGGCTCTGGAGAGCGTCATGTGCGGGGGCGCGCCACTACCGGAGGAGGTGGCGCGGCGCTTCGAGGCGACGTTCTCGTGGGTGCTCCTACAGCAGGTTGGTTGCAGCAAAGCCTTGGCAGCTCGCTACCTCACACTCTCCTCTACGTACTCATTGTCTTCTCTGCTGCTGCCGAAGAAGACAAGATCGGATCTAAATTCCCAGTGCCGAAACGCAGGGATATGGTACGACGGAGGGCGGAGGGATCGCCGCAGCGACCACCCGCGAGGAGTGCCGGCATTACGGGTCGGTCGGCCGCCTGAACGGGAGCGTCGAGGCCAAGATCGTCGACCATGTCTCCGAGGAGGCCCTGGGGTTGGGCCGCCGTGGGGAGCTCTGGGTCAGAAGCGCGGACGTCATGAAAGGTACGACAGTGAGAAAGAGGGCTACTGTTCTTTGAGACATCTAATATTCTTATTTATGTTGGTTTGCTTTGGCATTTTTATAGTTCATTTTATTTTTGTTATTATTATTATTTATTATAATATAGCACTAAATGATCGACTTTCAATGAATATAATAAAGAATATGGTCAGAAAAGTGCCATATTCTGTCCTTTTAAAAATATTTCAAAAAGAAAAAGTTCAAACTAGATAGGAGCATCTGTCGCCTAAGATGATGTCTTCTATTTCTACAGAATTGAAAAAGACAAGAGTGTTATTTAAGTTTTAGGTGCATTTAATGTGTCCTAAACAATCTTGTCATTCTTATTTTTTAACTTTTATGGGCATAAAAACGAGTCATTCGGAGACACATGCATCTCGGCTAAGGGCACGTTTGTTTGCACTGAACTCGGGTTAGTATCGCTTTTTGTACGCACAACTTTTCCTGACACGTAGGAGGAAATTAACAACGAAATTAATAGCACCCTTTGTTAACGCTTCCAGAGACCCATTTTGTAACCTGCAAAATGGCTCAATATTGCCCACAGAGAATTGACATTTCTACTTAAGACTACAGATAATAAATCCGTGGAGGAGGAGGACAATGGCAGAAACTTGACCCAATCTATTAGACGACAAAGATGGATTCGCCCACTATCCCTTCTTTTACAGATACTGTGGAAATCTTGATGAGACAGTACATTGTGTCTAACGTATATAATTTAGATTGTCCGAATCCATCTACAGAGTTTTTTCATTTGTTTGCACTTAACATCAACTCAGAGATTTCTATATAATCTAAATGGTGGAAATCTGCGCAAACACGCTAACAAACGCACCCTAGGGTAAGTTCCACAGAACACTCAGTCTGAGACTATTTTAGATTTTTACTTTTAAAATAAATAATTACGATTCAAAATTTTTATTTAACATTAGTGACAATCAAAATAGCAGATAAATAACTTTCAAAACATTCTCTCGTAGAGATGTTTAGGCAAAAGTCCAAAAATATTTTCAATTGGGGCTGTACCAAATGCATCCTAATTACGTCTGATGAATTCAACCGATGAATAAGTTCGTTTTTGTTAAAGTTTATAAATAAAAGCCCAATAAATAAAACGTGCATTAAAATAACAGGCGTATGTTTGGATGGTGATAGACACGGGACCTACATCACCCACTCGATGACAGGCAGATAGGGCTAAGTAACAAGCTTGTCCAGCTAGTGCACCTTCGGGAAACGTGTTCCTCTGGGTCGGAATGAGATTGTTTGAATTTTTTTGTCTAAATTGTGGCGTGTACTCGTACATATTAAAAAAAGTGAATCAATTATTTATCTTTAAAATGATAGAATTAAATAAATACATCTTCTTTTGATGTCTAAAGATATGTTACGGTTAAGACAAAACTATACATATGATCTCGTTCCTTCTAGATCTCCCTCCTCTGAATCGCTGTTCCCGAACTACTCTGACCCTCCCTCCTCTGGACCAATTCACCTTCTCTCCTGATGAGTCTTTAGGGGAGGGGAGATGAGCTGGTTTCATCCTCTTGTATGTTGGTGACAAGACAACTCATAAGTGCACTATTTTCATCTTTTTATTTGGGTTTCCTGTTTTTACATCTAGCTGTCACTTCCCCGCTTGTCTTTTTTTTCTTTTCCCTGACTTGGGTCAGCCCAGATCAGTGCCGAACAGAAGCTATACAAATCGGAGCGGTTCGCCGCCGTAGAGTAGTTGAGGGAAACTTCTGATAGCAGTTTGATGCAGGTAGTTAAGTGGGCGTCAGTGGGCCGTCCGAAATACATGAATCCTACCGTCCAAAAAAAGGAATTCACTAAGAGAAGTACTTGCTGGACCACTTAGGATGCAACAAGTCTATATGAAATGCACCTACTTTGATGGGCCATGGGCCTTTGAGTCTATGTGCTAAATGGATTTGGTTGGGTCAAACCCGATCATCCCTCGTAAAAGTGTAAACTATAGGCACATCTAGTTGAGATTGGGACTAAGGTTTTTTTTTTTAAAAATTCACGGAAGAATTCACGGAAGAGGGGTTCAACAAGTTATATGAGGAAGGCAGCACGTGCTTATCTGTCCCACGGAGCACTGTGGGACCTAGTGCAACTTGTAGAAAACGATCTATATCAAATGAAAAATGAGATTTGTAATAATAATAAATTTTGTAATAATAATAAATTTTGATGTTTATTATCATTATTGTGATAGTCTAATGAGATAATAATAACTAATTTTGTTATTAACGAGATTAGTCTCTCTCTCATTTTCCTCCAAATCTATATTTCAACACAACATTTATTAAGATAATCTTATGGGATAATAATAATAACCTTCAGTTCAATTTTTAGTTTTCTCTCTCAATCTATGTTTCAATTAGATAGAATGGTTCTGAACTTTTAATGTTTAGGAAACAACTAACTCAATATTCATAGAAAAAAATATATGTATTTTTAAATATATATTCTTCTATGATTGTTTTATTCATTAGTTCAAAAAATATAAAATATTAACTTTACTTATATTAATTATATTTTTTTATTCAACCATGTTAACTCGCCGTCAACTAGTAAAGGTTAAATATGATGAAGTAGAGTTATATGTTAAAAACAAATGGCATCTTCTACAATGTCAGTTGAATTCTGACAAGTGACCATGACATTGGATTTGAGGCTCGTAATCTCGATTTTGAAATCATGTAAAAATAAAATACTTGATTTTAAATTTAACTAACTTAAAATCTCTAATTTTAGTTTATGGTGATTTTAGATTAAAAAATCAACTACAAAGGAGAATTATAGGAGTCAATTGATTTTAAGATATAGAAATTTATGATAGTTCAAATGTATGAAAAATAATGTAAAGTATTCTATAGCAATCTAAACTTACAAAAACACTGTTTTGCATTTATTTACAGCATTTTATAATATTTTATGATACACCAAATGACCCTCGGTGTTTGTTGAATCCCATCGATCCAGCAGATGCAGTCAAAGATCTTATCTCCACTAAAAATGTCTCTAACGCTAGTAGACATGTAGATGCACAAATATAGTGGATTCTATGGGCATGATAATTAATATGATATTTATAGAAGCTTAATAAAAATAAAATTGAACTTAGAAATAAACACAAAAATTCCGTTATTGTACAAGAAATAATATCTTCTTAGGAGGATGTTAAATAGAATTGCATAAATTTAATATTCATTGCGACAATTTCACCACTTACAAAATTTTGTATCTTATCATCAAGGTGTTAAATAGGTTTGCATAAATTTTCTATTTATGGTAACAATTTCACCACTTATAAAATTTCGTGTATGTAAAAAATGTCTCTAAGATTATAACGACATGAATGTTTTTTTTAGAGGTAAAAAAATCACAATTAACTTTTTCTATTCTCATAAATATCAGGTAGGCATTTTTTTTTCTTCTAAGAAAGATATTCATCACTACGATTTCAACAAGTATTTCTGCGTAAATAAATTGTGCAAATTTATTTACACAATTTAGAATGGGACCGTGAGAGTCCACGCCTGAACGCCGGCTACGCAGCTGTCGGCTTGAGGCGGGCTCCCCAGCTCAAAAGATGCGAATGAGTTGAGTTGAGTCGAGTATTATTTTGTTAAAATTTTTATTTAATTAATTTTAATTGAGTTTGAATTTAAACTGAGTATCTATAATAGTTGTGCAAGTTTTAACTTATTTAAATATTAAAAATGTTCAAGCCAAATATCGTGAAACTCATGAGTTCAATGAATTTATGATGTCTATTTAAATTTTTTCTTAATTTAAATATAGAAATTCAGGTCATACTATGGTGAATAGTAAGTCATTTGCACCCTTAATTATTTGATATAAAATTCTACAAGACATTAAATATTAAATTTATTCATGAATAGAATAATTCAATGAGTACTTTACTTTAATAAGCTCTTAGTAAATATTAAAATGAGCTCTTAACAAGTGCTTAAGTGAGCTTATTCATGAGCATAATCGAACTGAATTCACTTGTGTTCAACTGAGTCATTTATTGAATTGAGTTTAAATTTTTGTTCAAACTTGTTTATTTAACTAAATAAATGAGCCGAGTCAGCTCTTATAGGAGTAGGGATGTAAAATAATATATATTGGATTGAATAGTAGATTTATCCTTATCTTTTAAACAACATGTGGATCTTTATCTTTATCGTTTGTATCTTTATCCTTTAAAATTATAGACAATTATTGAAAACGGATACATAAAAGTTAGGTTATCGGACAATACTATGTTTGAACATAAGCTTAATTTTTTTGTTGCTTATATAGAGAATGAAGGACTTCTACTTTCAAAATATACGTATGTGTAAGTTTTTTCTAATAATTTTTATGACTTTAATTACAATCAAGTGAATGAGAGAGAGAAAGGGTTAAAAGAATAATGTGGACAATGAGCTATTGTAATTATGTAAGTACATGATTGGAGATTTCATTTAGAGATGAAAGTTTTAAAAAGATATGATCAATAGATTAGAAGAGCAAAAGAAAACATATGGATATTTGGAAAATCGGATTAAAAAAAAAAAGTGTATCGTTATTCTTATCTTAGAATCATTCGGATACGGATTGTATTCTTATCCTTATCTTTTAACCTGTATCTTTTTATGACTCTTAAGCTTTGGGTACCATTTACATCCCTAATTATGAGTAGTTAATAGTGTGTACTGGTTCGTTCGCAGCCCTACCCAGCTCCGTTCATGTTAAGCCGGATTTTTTTTATTAAAATAATTATATTTTAATATAAATTTAAAATTTTAGTTGCAAAAAAATTTATTTTCAAGAATAGTCATGACACGCTACATCAACTTGTCAGATGACACACTGGCGGCCGATCTCGTGATAGTCTTAAAGTCGGAATTAGAAATTCCAACTTTTAAGTCGGTGTTGGTGATTCCGACTTTAAGTCGACATTGCTAACGCCGCTTTAGGTATAATATACATTGTGCGTTGGGTGCTTCCTTCCTCTATGCATCTTCTCACAAAGGGAATTTTTTTAAAGAATTAAAATGTCGGCAATATCAATTCCGACTTACAGTCGGGGTCGGCAACATCGACCCTAAGTAGGCATTGTCAACATCTACTTTACTAATGTTGATTTTTATTACAAAATGATTTGTAGTTGTCATCTGATAGGCTGACACGGCGTACCATATGACTATTCTTTAAGCGATCCTTGGATCTTAATAAAAAAACCCTGTTAAGCCCTCACCCGCGGCTCACCGGCCAGCCGGCCCAAGCCCCGTGGTCCTTGTCCGTCTATGGGCCGGCCCCGCAAATGGTTAAGGCGTGCGGCGCGTGCCTCAACAATCTTATTACAATTACCTACCGCAATCTCTCACTCGTTAAGCGATCCATTAAGAGCTCCAATTCTTCTAATTCTGAGGATTCCTTTCCCCTTCTAAGTTCTTGTTTAGAAACGCCGGTTGGCACAGAACAACCGCCGCCTTCTACAATTGTCAACTCATAAACTCCGTCGTGGAGCCGTAATGCGCCACCCCCTCAGGACAGAGGGAAGAAGAAGAAGATGGATTGAGATCACCCGGATCCTATCCTTGGATCTTGAAAAAGATAACACATTAATATAATAAACTTTACTTTATAAATACACACTCTTTTCACCAATAAAATTTAAAGATAAAAAAATTCAAAGAGAGAATCCAGATGATCTCGATCCAAAGAGAATTAGCAACTTGGCCACAGCCGCCAAAAAGCCGTGTGACCCTATGAGGAAAATAAAATCTATTTTTTTTAAAAATTAAATCTATCAAAATGAATAAAATATAAGTAATATAGAGAAAAAAAATGAAGTGGTCCATCTCAATCCGACCCCTACCAAACCAAGCACCCCGCCATCCCATGCATTAATCGCATGGTCTACAGACTACACAACTCCCCCTTCACCACCACTCTTGTGCACGCCCGCCTTGCTTCGCCCTTGCAGTACCTTCCCATCTTCCCATTAACACCTCTGATCACATCACACCCCAATGGAAGGTTCTGCCGCCGCCTCTGGCTCTTCTTCCATCGACCCCCGCAGCGGCTTCTGCGCCGCCACCAAGACCTTCCACAGCCTCCGCCCCCCTGTCCCCATCCCTCCCCACTCCCAACCCCTCTCCGCCACCTCCTACGTCTTTTCCCTCCTCTCCTCCCCTCCTCCCCAAGTCCCCGCCTTCATCAACGCCTCCGCCGGGGGCGCCTCCCTTTCCTTCCCGGCCCTCCTCTCCCGGGTGCGCGCCCTCGCCTCCTCCCTCCGCTCCCGCCTCCGCCTCGCCCGCGGCGACGTCGCCTTCGTCCTTGCCTCCCCCAGCCTCGATGTTCCCGTCCTCTACTTCGCCCTCCTCGCCATCGGCGCCGTCGTCTGCCCCTCCAACCCCGCCTCCACCTCGCAGGAGATCGCCCACCAGTTCCAGCTCGCAAAGCCCGCCGTCGCCTTCGCTGACTCCGCCGCGGTGGCCCGGAAGCTCCCCACCGGGGTCACCACCGTCCTCCTCGACACCCCCCAGTTCCGCACCCTCCTTGCCGACGGCGAGCCCGGCGGCCATCCTCCCCCCCTGCCGGCAGCGGAGGTCCGACTCTCCGACCCCGCCGCGGTCCTCTTCTCCTCGGGCACCACGGGGCGGGTCAAGGCGGTGTTGCTGTCCCACCGCAACCTGGTCGCCCTGATCTCGTACTACTGGGAGACCCGCCGACCGCAGGAGGCCCCGGCAGTGGTCCTCTTTACGGTGCCGCTGTTCCACGTCTTCGGGTTCTTCATGCTGCTGCGGATGACGGCGCTGGGGGAGACCACGGTGCTGATGGAGCGGTTCGACTTCGCCGACATGCTGCGGGCCGTGGAGAGGCACCGGGTCAATTTCATGCCCGTGTCGCCGCCGCTGATCGTGGCAATGGTGAAGTCCGACGCGGTGGCGCGGCACGACCTGTCGTCGCTGGAGGGGGTGGGCTGCGGCGGCGCCCCCCTCGGCAGGGAGGTGGCAGAGCGGTTCACCGCTCGGTTCCCCGGCATCGAGATCTTCCAGGCAAGTCCCCGGCCGGGAGAACCGGGGAAGGCTGGGTTTGAGGGAGGGGGTTCTCTTTTTTTTTAATCCCTGGAATGCCCCTGTTATCTTCTGGTTATTACGTCCTTTGCCCTTGTGCTAACCGGAGGCTCTGATGGTGACGGGCACAATGAGCAGGGTTACGGCCTGACCGAGTCGGGGGGAGGGGCGGTCTCGACTACTGATCCGGAAGAGAACCGGGTGTACGGGTCCGCGGGCCGTTTGGTGTCCAACATGGAGGGCAAGATTGTGGACTCCCGCACCGGCGAGGCGCTTCCGCCGGGCCAGCGGGGCGAGTTGTGGCTGCGCGGCCCAACCATCATGCAAGGTAATGCGTAAGATCCCGCGGCCGGATTTATGGATTGTTGTGCCTGGATCAGGATATAATACTATTGTTCTTGAGGGCATGCTGTGAATTGAAACTTGTAAAGTTGTTTGTTGTCTTTGGGCAGTATCTTGGAGATGTAAGCAAGGCGGATTCCAAAGTAGATCCAAAGGCCTTAGATGTCATATGTATTGATTTAAAAAGGCCATCTGCCAAGTGATCTATAAACTAATAATTTGGTCGTGTGGTCGAATAATTGGGTTCCAGTTTGCCACTCGCTTCTGTATCTGGAAGCATCAGTGGCATTGTCTATTGTGTCATCTTGGGGAGCTTCAAACCCATTAGAATATAATAGTCGAATTTCAGAAGGAAGGCTGCTTATAAGTTATTGTCATAAAGTTGTTTTAGGCTGTGTTTAACGTAGTTTTTATTTGGAAGTATTTTTGCATTTTTATTTAGTTATTTTTTATGGAAGTTATTGGATCTTAGAAGTCATTAATGTAGTATTTTCTTTGTGTTTTAGCTTCCAACCAAAAATTACAAGGGAGAGCTTCCAAGATTGAAGAAAAAGTAAAGTTGTTACGAAAGAGTTGACTTTTGTGACAAATTAAAATTAATTATAACCTCTCTCTGTCAACTCATTCTATGTAAGAAGTGAAAGCCAAAAGTAATTTTTAAGTGGAAGTTTTGTCAAACACGTCCTTAGATTTTTGTATTTTCTCCTTCTTGGACGGTTCTTTAACGTTGGTTTCCATGCCTATCTTTAATATGCCTGTGTTCAAAGGTTATCTGGGTGACCACCAGGCAACTGCCGCCACCTTGGATTCAGAGGGTTGGTTGAAGACTGGCGATCTTTGTTACTTTAACGAAGATGGCTTCCTCTTTGTAGTTGATCGGTTAAAGGAGTTAATTAAATACAAAGCATACCAGGTATTCTACAAAAAATTTGAGATTTGAGAATGCTAGCTAGTGTTGTTTGTGCGAGAATGAGCAACCCTTCTATGTTCATAAAGAAACGTGACTGATTGCTTTGCAGGTTCCACCAGCTGAACTGGAGCGTATACTACTTTCACATCCGGAGATAGCTGATGCAGCTGCTGTCCCGTATGTATCAAAGGCATCCGACCAAGTGATTAAGTCATTTGTTTAATCTTTCTGTTTTTTTTATTCTAGAAATGCATAAACTTTTCCTACTTCCTAGGAATTCTGGTTGTTTGCTTTCTAATGTGGATCCCCTAGAGTGTATCTAATTGTTGCCGGGAATCATGTAAATTAAATTTATAAATTTTTTTGGAAGCATATAAGGAGGGCAACTAGATAATTCCCTCTGAATTTTTCTGAGTGAGAAATACGCTGCAGGTTCCATGCCTTCTGCAACTTGTTTTTTGGTTATTAGGTTCATATGATCTGCTTTAACATGGCAGGTATCCCGATGAAGAAGCAGGGCAAATCCCAATGGCATATGTTGTGAGGCGAGCTGGAAGTTCTCTCAATGGAGATGAGGTCATTGAATTTGTTGCCAAACATGTAGGTATCAGGCACTAAAATCTCCTTTATTGTCAATTTGTGATCACCACCCTCTTGATAATGTAAGCCTTCTCTTTTTTTTTTATTACAGCTTTCAGTTCTTTTAGTCTGGTGTAGCTATCTGATCTATGGTTATGTCTGTCTTTTGAATCTAACATCAAGGGCATCTCTTTCTTCTATTTGCGATCCGCTAGCTCCGTCATCCCACGTAGTTTTTTTTTTTTTTTTTTTGGATGACGAGGAGAACCCGGTAAACCCTAGAGAAGCTACCGCACGGGGATCATCCCATATAGTTGTGATCAACTTAATATGCCAGTAAAACATCATCGCCAAAAGTCACCCTGTATCATGTCTATACTTTACTATTTACTTTGAAAAGGTTACTTGACATTATTTTTAGACATGTATATACTCTAACATGTATATGCTCCCCTTTTATAATGTACGTGGTACTATCCACTTTCAGAAAAACATTATTTTTAGACATCTTCTGGCTGCTATCCTAGTAGAACAATGGTTTTAGGTATGTTCAAGTTGCCTTACTAGCATAACATGGTTTCTAGACCTAAGAAGTGAAGAAAATATCTTCTACAAGCTCTTCCAGAAACCACTGCTGATACTATGCCCAATATGTTCTATATCCACTCCCACATGGAACAGCAAACAACCTATACACATATATCAAGGAAAATTAACTGCAATCGTGTCACAGTTGAGGGGCCATTTCATGCTCCAACGATAAATTCTGTTGGAAGCTACGTTTTTTTTTATGTAACCGGGCCCCCGACACTTTTATATGTTGTAGATATTCCACAAAATTCAAGATATGACATCGTGTGGTAACTAGCCTTTCGATACACCCGTTGTGATCATAGCAAAGATTAGAACGCCCGTGCTTGTGATTTGATCTATGTTTTTCTAAACCAACTTGTGAAGCTAATTGTGTGTGTGTATTCTTTTTTCCTGCATCTAGGTTGCACCTTACAAGAAAGTTCGCCGGGTATCATTTATAGAATCAATACCAAAATCGCCTGCTGGAAAGATACTAAGGAGAGAGCTAGTAGATCATGCTGCCTCAGGCTCTGGATCAAAACTATAGCGGTTTTTACCTTTCTTTTCTCCCTGCAAAAAGAAGAGTATTCCTGCTTGTTATCAATACTTTATAGGTTTTTATCATTCTTTGTTGGGACATGAGGAGAATTTTTGGACTTTAACATTTGGTCCCTGGACCCGAAGTTCACTGTGAATGGTCTAATTTAGGACCGAAAACCAATTTCCATTTCCTTCCCCCCACCCCCTGCGAGAAGAATAGTCCTGCTTGTTATCCAGATCTTGCCAAGTAAATGAAGTTTTCTTCAGGGTTGATCTATACACATTATACTCCAATCATCATGTATCGTGTATTGACTGTTATTTCTCAGTTGGTTCATTTTGGACTGAGATTCTGCGTTTGCATTTTGGAGTATAATGACTACAGGTGAGGTTCTCCGAGATTGTGAGTCCTGACTAGATCAGCTCATTCTCTAGCTTATGGTGTGCTCTTACTTACAAATAGGGATGTAAATTGAGCGGGTCGGGCTGGGTTATGTAATAATTTGGGTTTAACCTAAATTTAAAATAGTCCAACTCAATTTTAGCCCAACTCAAATTCAGTCCAAATTCAGCCCCAATTCAATAGTGAGTAGGTTAGGTTGGCTGTCTCTGTATATAAATGGTTTGTTAGAAGTGTTTTACTTTTTATATAAATTATTATAAAAGTCAATAGATTAAATTAGGCCTGTTTGTTTTCAGCCCAACTCAGCCTAAATTTAATTAATGACAATTCAAATTTAATCTAACTCAATTTATATAATTTGGGCCAACCTGATTTCTTTTAATATAGGCTGGGTTGGGCTGGGCACGGGTTGGCCCGCCCGATTGATACCCTTACTGACAAAGATCGAGCGGAAATCAAATGAGTCTTCTTTTCGTAGCCGTCCCAAGCAACTTGTAACTTGCAAGTGGAGACGAACATATTTGTTGCAATGTCCCTATTTCTTGGGCTTGCAAATGGGTCGAAGCGGATAGGAGGATGCCTTTATTCACATAAGATTCATTGCAGATTGGGGGACAAACTTTTGATCCAATTCCTTTTGTAGATCTGATCAAATTGAGTTATATTTATTTATTTTTTCATTTGCGGGTGGCACGGATTGGATTGAGGGCTATCGTGATCCACATGCAACTCACTTTGCCGCTGATTGGAGCGGATGCGGTTTGGAGCGGAATCTACTACGGGTCATCGAAATCTTAGAAATTAATACTTTGATAACCAAAATTTATATGCAATAATACATATATTGTATTTAACCTATTTATATCTTTTAAAACAAAGAATTTATTATAAAAATATATTAAAATCTTAGGTCTTTAGTTAATGTATATTAAAATAATATCTTCTATCAAGACTATAAGTAATTAGAAAGTTACAAGTAGTTTAAATTCATTATAAATTTATAATCAATTTACATTCATCCCAAATAAGTTGTGTGGTACATTAAGGGAACATGGATCAAGTGACTCATGATGTTGAACATAGCACTAAATAATTTAAATATAATTCATTTATAACATACGATTCAGAGTGAATATCTATGGATATCTGTGGGTTTGTAGTTGAAAGATTCAATCTAATCCACAAGGACTTATGGCTTATGGATCAGAGCAGATTAGTTTGAGTTCAATCTATAACCTAATCTATGAAAGGTGCGGGTGAAGATTTTTAACCCACACACTAATCTAATCCATAATTTTGCGGATTGAATCGAGTTTCACAGATTGGAGGCGAATTAGATTGCGGATTAACCTGATCCATTTGTAGCTCTATTACTGCTGCACGGGTAGGCATTATAGTTCATATTTTTTTTTTAAAATTTTAAGATCTAGCCCTAGATGTCCTATGAGTCTATAGAGTAATACTTGTTGCATTGACCATTAGTTCATATAGTGGGTAAAAAAAAAAAACAAAAATTGAATTTTTTTTAGTTGGATCCGGAGGTGCCATACATGTCCATGTAGGCCGATCTCTGATCTCTGACCGGATGTCCAAAAAAATCGAGCACCAAAAAAATCAAGCTCCAATGTCTTTAGTAGGTTGAGCCTAATAATAGTTTTTGATTTTTCAAATTTCTTTAGACTGTCTGAGCCTGTACGGACGTATAGGACACTTCAGATCTAACCTTAAAATTTTTTAAAAAATATTTTTTTTCATCCACTGCAGTGACCCTCAGTACAATATTGGAGTCAGTGCAATAAGTGTTACTCGTGTCTATACAATCTAATCTTTAATTTGATGGTCAAAAAATTTTACAAAATCAAAAAAATTTATTAGTTCGGTCCATTAAAGATATTTATTATTATTTATTAAGGTTTGATCTTGAATTTTTTTAAGATTTTAAATTATGAGATCGAAGATCAGATTATACGAATATATAGAATATATGAGATTCAAGCTTTAAAATATTTTTTAAAAAATTATCCGCTACAATATCCAACCGCAGGCAGAGGTCACCGCAGCAAATATTATTTGTGCACACAGAATCAGGCGAATAAGGGAACTGAGGACCATCTTAGAGCGGGAAAGTGGGAGTGAGACCACGAACCCAGGCTTACCAGCTGCCGGGCTGTTGCGTACGCGCGCTCCCCCGCTTTCATCCTGCCCGCGGCCCACCGGCCAGCCGGCTGCCGGGCACAGCCTCGCTCGTCCTTGCCCGTCTACGTGGCGCTACATTAAAATTAAATAAATTAAAATTTTATTTAAATCAAATCTCAAATATATAATTTGATTTTTGATCAAATGATCTTAAATTTTTTTAAAAATTAAAATTATTTTAAAACTCAACTCATAAAAGATATTTTTATATAGGTCACCTCTGAGGAAACTGTTCCTCTTCGGGAACCACTGATCAGAGATTCTTAACACGGTTGACATAAGACACACTCTACTCGTCAACCCTTTCAAAACTCCAACGCAGTCGTGGACCAGTTTCCCACCAGGGCAGAGAAGATGAAGGTCGGCAACTGGATCACGACCGTTGGCGCCGGGCCGGGGCCCCTTCGGCCCATACCAAACCAGGCGCTCCCGTCGGCCCATGCATGGTATTTACAACTCCCCTTATGCACCACGCTACCCTTCCGCGCACAGCAGCCAACACAAAAAGTCTCGCAGGCCCTGCCCAACGCTTTTTTTTACTGATCACACTCCAATGAAAGGCTCTGCCTCCTCTATGCCTTCTTCCGTCGACCCATGCAGCGGCTTCTGCGCCGCCACCAAGACCTTCCACAGAATCCTCCCCCCCGTCCCCCTCCTTCCCCACTCCCAACCTCTCTCTGCCACCTCCTACGTCTTTTCCCTCCTCTCCTCCCCTCCCCCGCAGGTCTCTGCACTCATCAACGCCATCGCTGGGGGCGCCTCCCTCTCCTTCCCGGTACTCCTCTCCCGGGTCCGCGCCCTCGCGTCCTCCCTTCGGTCCCGCCTCGGCCTCGCTCGCGGTGACGTCGCCTTCGTCCTCGCCACCCCCAGCCTCGAAGTCCCCGTCCTCTACTTCGCCCTCCTCGCCATCGGCGCCGTCCTCTGCCCCTCCAACACTGCCTCCACGCCGCAGGAGATCGTCCACCAGTTCCAGCTCGCAAAGCCCGATGTCGCCTTCGCTGCCTCCGCCGCGGAGGCTTGCAAGCTCCCCCCTGGCGTCACCACCATCCTCCTCGACACCCCCGAGTTCCGCGCCCTCCTCGCCGATGGTGAGCCCGGCGGGTGTCCTCCCCTGCCTGCGGCGGAGGTCCGCCTCTCCGACCCCGCCACGGTGCTCTTCTCCTCGGGCACCACGGGGCGGGTCAAGGCGGAGCTGCTGTCCCACCGTAACCTGGTCGTCCAGACCGCGTACTACCGGGAGACCCGCCGACTCCCGCGGGAGGCCCCGGCGGTGGTCCTCTTCACAGTACCGTTGTTCCACGTCTTCGGGTTCTTCATGCTGTTGCGGATGACGGCGCTGGGGGAGACCACGGTGCTAATGGAGCGGTTCGACTTCGCCGACATGCTACGGGCCGTGGAGAGGCACCGGGTCAATTTCATGCCCGTGTCGCCGCTGCTGGTCGTCGCGATGGTCAAGTCCGACGGGGCGGGGCGGCACGACCTGTCGTCGCTGGAGAGCGTGGGCTGCGGCGGCGCCCCCCTCGGGAAGGAGGTGGCGGAGCGATTCACCGCCCGGTTCCCGGGCGTCGAGATCCTTCAGGCGAGTCCCCGCCCGCTGGCCGGCGTTGGGGCAGTTGGCGGTTCTCCTTTCTTTTAATCCCCGGAATGGCCCTCTTATCTTCTCGTTATCACGTCCTTTGCCCTTCTGCTAATTGGAGGGAGGCTCTGATGGTAAAACACACGTCCAGTGGGCAGGCGTACGGCCTATCCGGTGGCCTCGGGTAGTATGTTGGAAGAGACCCCGGCAAAGGGGTCCGTGGGCCGCTTGGTGTCTGATGAGGTAGAATCCGATTCGGCCCATTAAAACAGATTCAACACAGATCAGTCCAACAACAGCAGTAAGAAGCCCCCTGGCAGCCTTCGGCCCGTTAGCGGCCCAGCGGCCTTCGGCCCAGTAAGCAGTCTAGTGGTCCTCGGCCCGTTCGCGGCCCAGCAACCTTCGGCCCATTAGCGGCCCGATAGCCTTCGGCCCGTTAGCGGCTCAGCAACCCCTCGGCTCAGCAGGCTCCAGCCTACTAAGCGGCATCTGGCCTGTCAGCGGCCCTACCCCCTTCGGCCCAATAGCCGTATCCGGCCCACTCCGGTGGGAGGGTTAGGCACTATGGCGGTTTACCAATAAACTCAGAACATAGTCCTATATCGGCTGCCACCGTTAAGCATCCTCTATCCTCCGCTATAAATACCCGGCTATTTATTACCAAAGGTATGTCTTCGTGACCCTATGGACTACAGTCTAAAAAGCATTAAAACTTCTTCTTCCATCTCTTTGACTTCTGAATCGAATCATCTTCAGAAGCTAACTTAACTGTCGGAGGGGGTTCCTAAGGGCCGAAGCCCGAGACTCCTACTGACTGGTTTTTCTTCTTCTTTCCCTCCTGCAGAGGCTCGGTTTGAATCTTCGCCGGCCTCTCCGAGTCAGTCTTGGCCACCGACCTCGGACTTCTTCCTCCGGTCTCGACGCCGTTCGCCGGCTGGTCCTCGCCTGAAGGTGCCTCGGCTCCATCCCGCACCAGCTGTCCCTCAATCGGAGGAGCTTCGACCGCGCCTTCCGCAGGCTACCCACATCCGACCGGGCGACCATCGGCTTCGGATCTTCGGTCTCGTCTCTGCCCTTGCCGCGTTCCGAATCCCCGTCGGGCCTCTTCTCCGATCCGATCTAGCTTCAGATCCCAACTTCGGATTCCAGCCTCGGAATCCGGTCGTGATAGCTTCGGCTACATCACGTGGCGCCGTCCGTGGGAAACAAGCAAAGAGTCATGTCTCATCGTCCTGTAACCCGACGATCCGGGCAAGACGAAGCAGAGACGCGGGCAACTTCAGTACAGCCACTACACTCCGAAAGCGCCCCGTTAGTTCTACCTCAAAGCGCAGCTCTGCCTGTAATACCAGAGTCCCTCGCTATTGGAGACGACCGGGTGGAGGCACTTTAGCAGTAAGTGGCGACACTAGCCGTTGCCGTCACCTCTCTGGCGCCCTTACAAGATATGGTATCCGCCATCGCCCAGCGCATGGGATTACTGGGCCAGCTCCTCCAACAAGCTTCGCCGCCTCCACTTTATCCCGTCCAAGATACAAGGTTCCGGTCGGCACCCTCGTCGGTCTTCCCTGATGAGACTGCCACGGCGCGCAGCGAGCCCTCGGCACCACCTGTCCGAGCTCCTCGCACCGACCGCATTATGACGGAGCAAAGTTATGCTTCGTCCGAGTTTCGCCCAGCCGGAACCGGAGGACGTTCGGTCACCACTTCAACTGCCCCGGACCTGGACCGGCGGTTGACGACAATGAGGAAAGAGATGCAGCAGATGGTGTCTCGGCCGTACGGAGCACCTCTTGCCAGCACCATTCTGGAGCAAACTTCGTTCACGCCAGAGCTCCTGGCTACTGAGGTATCTCCTAACTTCAAACTGCCGAAAGGCCCCCTCTACGACGGAATGTCAGATCCGGTCTGCCACTTCCAAAGGTTCAATACCTACCTATATGTCCGAGGGGTCACTGAGTGTAATGACCCGCCACCCTATAATCGGGGATCCGATTACTAAATGGGTACTGAATCATTAATTTGGAACCAAACCAGGATCTAAGTAAGTCTGGGAAATAAATAATAAACTAAGCTAAACATTCACATCGCATTGAATTGAAAGGAAAGTGCAGAAATTTAAAAGTTATTACAATGCGACTCGATACAGCAAATAATTACATACTCCAACAAAAAAGAAATTATTATACATACATGCCAGGAATAAAATAACAACTACATCGGGGCATACTCCGGAACAACAGCCGTCGGCGCTCAACACACAGCCGCACACTCCTCGCTAAGTCTGTCAGCAGTCCTCACCTGAAAACCGCAGGGGTGAGTCTCAACGAAAAGACTCAGTAGGGATCCTTCGATCCCCACTGCCCACACACACACCCACAAGTGCAAAGTACAGCGGAGATATAGTAACCAAGTAAAGCAGTAATTACTACAGCTAAATTTCCATGTGAATCACATGCATTCGAAGTATAATTATCATGCATAATTCCAATTTACCAGGGGACCCGTAATCAGCGTATCTTCAAAACACGTCAACCACACAACGAAAGTGGGAAACACCGACCCGCTGAGACCAAACAATAACCCCTCGGATAGCACGCTGGCTACCTCGGCGGTTACTCCTTCCCCCAGCAAACACCGACCCGCTGAGACCAAACAGTAACCCCTCGGATAGCACGCTGGCTACTCCGGCCCAACTGGCTCAGGTGGTTACTCCTTCCCCCAGCACGAGTGACACTCAAAAGGTACCACTCCGACACCGGTACAAGCTAGCTAACCCCGGGGTTCACCAGGTGACCCTCTCCACTAGGCGTCACCCCGCCACTGCTCCCGTCAGCGCTGTGTCCCTCCGCACCGACACAGGGTGTAGAACGCTACAACTGTCACTCTAGGTCCACCGAAACATAAAACACGGCACAGAGCGATCCGGTCACGGAAGAAGTCCACGGTCGCACCACATACAACGCAGTGCCATCCGATCACGAAGAGTCCATCACATCGAGTATACTAATAGCATGCATTAATCAACTATCTAGCAGTGTAAACACATTTTACTGGCATAGATTAATGTGGTTCTGTCTTGAATCGCGTCGCCCAAGGCCGACGCTATTCAAGCACCCTAAACTGGTTCATGAAATCCCGGCCTCAGAATCATGGCCTAAAAGGCGTCACTACAGGTAGCCGCCTTTTAAAAGGCGTCGACATCCTTAGACGCCAATCGCACGGAAATCCGTAATTAGCAGAAAACCTTAATAGGAGGATTTCTGCCTTAAAAGGCGTCATGGTGTCCCGACGCTATTCCAAATCGCGTCGTACAGGCATGACGTCTTTCAGCGCCAGAATCCCCGAACTGACAGAGCCTTAGTGGAACAATTTATGTCTAAAAGGCGTCGTGATGGCCCGACGCCCTTATAAAAGGCGTCGTCCATTCACGACGTGTTTTAGCGCTAGAAATCAGGTTCTGCCTCTAGCCCGAGGGCTCCCTTTCCACCCCCAAAAACCCCAAAAACAGAGGAGAAAGAGGGCAACCAAGCCATCATGAATCCACATCCATAAAAACTCCCATTCCCATCAAAGAAAAGCCCCTAACATGCTCATTCTACCCCAAAACCAAAGATCCATAACATGCTTTAAACGGAGGAAACATGGTTTAAAACACAACACTATGGGAACCGTCACCCTACCGGTTACTTGAACTCCTCCAAGCTCCAAACCGTCCGCCCGTCTCGCCCCACGCCGCCGCCGGTACCGCCGAGGTCGTCCTTACTCCACCGGGACGTCGGCTGCCGTCCGGAGAGTAAACGCCACTGAGGAAGTGGTGGTGGTAGTGGCGAGAGCTAAGTGGTTGATGGAGTTGGAGGGAAAGACGAAGTGGTGGAAGGAAAGAAAGAGGGGAAAGGGGCGTCGCCGGAGGTAGGGTGGAGAGAAAGAGAGAAGGAAGAAAATGAGGAAAAGAGGGAAGGCTTGCGGGGTTAACCAGAGACCGGCTAAAACGCGTCGACATGTACGGATGCCTATCAGTTGACATGACGGCCGCTCTGACAAGACTCTGAAACTCTCTGACAGTAGTCTGAAATGCGTCGTCCATCCAAGACGCCGTTCAGACGACAAGACTGGCGCCGTACACTGACAACCCAGGGTCGCAGTCTGAAAGGCGTCGTCCCTCGCGGACGCCGTTCAGCCGACATGTCAGGGCCGTACTCTCACGGCCCAAAGCCAATCCACGTAGCACCCACGTGGCACAAGCTAAAACGCGTCTGCCTCGCTGGACGCCGTTTAAACCGCGTCGAGCCCGCTCGACGCGAAACATCACAGAGTCTCTGCCCCACTGGAGCCTGAACTACAGGGTCCGACCCCGAAAACCGGATCCGAAAGCCTCTGTCCTTACACTGAGGCAGTCCGCTGCCGTCTCTTCCCCCTCACTCTTGAAAAAACTGCTCTAACCTAGTTCGAGACATTGGCCCCCAACTCCATCCACTCTCTAGTCCAGTTGGGTCAATTGTTTATCGACCAGTTCTATGATGCCACCCGGCAGTGCAAAACTTCAGCCAGCCTACTAGCCATTCGGCAAGGCCCCACCGAGACCCTCCAGGAATATTTCAATAAATTCTGGACCGAAGCCGCCCAAATCCCAAACCTGGACAGCTCGACTGCGGTCTCGGCCGTAATCAGCGGGTGCCGGGATGAATAGCTTCTCGGCTCCATTGGGAAACGCCATCCCTCTACCTTCCAGGACCTCGTGGCCCGGGCCCATAAATACATCAACTGGGAGGCCCTGATGATCTCCAAAGGCAAGAGTGCAGCCGAAGCAGTACCGACGCCTGCCCTTCCGGTGGTCCGCCCTCGATCCGAAGATCAAGAACCCTCTCGTAAGCGATATCGGAGGGAGGAGTGGGACCGAGACAAGCGACGGGATCTGCAGCCGCGGTACCTGCCGCTACCTGCTCCCCCTTCCCGAATGCTTATGGAGGTGAAGGGCATGCTCCGGCGGCCGGAGCGCATCAAAACTGATCCTCGCCGAAGGGACCCCGGCAAATATTGTGAGTATCATCGGGAGATCGGCCATTCAACTGACGAATGCCGGCACCTTCGGGAGGAGATCGACCTCCTCATCAGAGGGCAGACTGCCACAGTACCGGCGAGAGCAGCCTCAGCAACAGTGGAACCGGGACGTCCTTGAGACGACCAGGCCGCAACAACCCCCGGAGAAGGAAGCCGCTCCTCCGCTAAAGGTTACCTCGGCTCCGGTGGAAACATCTCACCAGAGACCCAGCGCTGGGTCAATCATGATGATATCCGGTGGGCCGGGAGAAGGATCGAGGCGTCGTCAGCTCGGCTCCATAACAATAACAGCAGTTGATGTCGAGCCGAAGCGGTTTCATCAAGAAGACATCACCTTCGGCCAAGAGGACCTGACTGATATTCAGGTTCCTCACGACGACGCCCTCGTTGTAAACGCTGTCATAAACAGCTACGATGTTCATCGCATTTTTGTCGATAATGGAAGCGCCCCCAATATTTTATTTTACGATTGTTTTGTAAAAATGGGATTGAGTGAGGCTACTATGAAGCCTCACCGGGGGCCTCTATTCGGTTTCAACGGGTCGCCCTGCCGAGTAGAAGGCATTGTCCGGCTCCCTGTAACCATAGGTTCGGCTCCCCGGCAATTAACCGTAGAAACGGATTTTGCCGTTGTAAAAGTCGATTCAGCTTACAACGCCATCTTTGGCCGAAGGCTAATCGGCGGGATCGGAGCTGTACCCTCATCCTTTCATCGAAAGCTAAAATTCCATACCAGCCATGGAATAGGCGAAGCCAAGGGGAATCAAGAAGCAGCTCGGCAATGTTACATGATTTCGGTCAAGGGAAAGGCTGCGGCCGAATCCCTATCGATCGAATCTACATCCGAAGCATCCCCGGTAGAGGAACTCGTCGCCATCCCGGTTCCGGGAGGCGAGGGACGAACCCTCATGATAGGCTCCGGCCTGGTGAAAACCGAAGCAGAAAGACTCGCCGAGTTCCTGAAAGGGAATCTCGACGTCTTCGCCTGGTCTCCAGCAGACATGCCCGGGGTTGACCCGGAATTAGCAGAGCATCGGCTGCACACCGATCCCAACCAGCCCCCGGTCAAGCAGAAGCGGCGTACCTTCAATTAGGAAAGGAGAGCTGCCATTCAAGCCGAAGTTCAAAAAGGGCTGGACGCCGGACACCTCTGAGAGGTACACCACGCGGACTGAATCGCTAATGTAGTAATGGTGCCCAAGAAAGATGGCAAGTGGCGAATGTGCGTGGACTTCACCAACCTCAACAAAGCTTGTCCGATGGATAGCTTCCCGCTACCTCGGATAGATCAGGTGGTGGATGCGACCTCCGGCCACGAGCTTCTGAGCTTTCTCGACGCCTATTCAGGCTACCATCAGATCCGAATGCATCCGGACGACGAAAGCAAGACCCGCTTCACGACTGATCTCGGTCTGTACTGCTATACCCGGATGCCCTTCGACCTGAAGAACGTCGGCGCGACATATCAGCGCCTCGTCAACAAAATATTTGCCCCGCAGCTCGGTCGCAACATAGAAGTCTACATCGACGATATGCTGGTGAAAAGCTGCGTCACTACAGACCACCTGGCCGACCTAGCCGAAACATTCTCTGCCTTGCGTCAATACAAAATGAAGCTAAATCCAGCTAAGTGCGCCTTCGGAGTGGCCTCCGGGAAGTTCCTCGGCTATATGGTCACTCACCGAGGAGTAGAAGCTAACCCCGCGAAGGTTTCGGCCATCATTCAGATGCGCCCTCCGGCTAACCTCCGAGAGGTTCAAAAGCTAAACGGAAGGATTGCCGCCTTAAGCCGCTTCATGTCTAGAGCGGCGGATTACTGTTTTCCCTTCTTTAAGCTGCTGAAGAAGGCCAATACCTTCTCCTGGACAGACGAGTGCCAGTCGACCTTCGAACAATTGAAGGTCTATCTCTCCAAGGTTGCCATCCTGTCCAAACCGGTCCACGGAGAGCCGCTGTTCCTCTACCTCGCGGTATCTGAGACAGCTATCTGCGCCGTCCTCGTTCGGGAGCAAGACAGCGTTCAGAAGCCCGTCTACTATATAAGCCGAGCCCTCCAAGGAGCAGAGCTTCGGTATCTTGCTCTTGAGAAGCTAGCTTTAGCCCTCGTATCATCCGCGAGGAGGCTCCGGCCCTACTTCCTCGCCCACTCAGTAAAGGTCCTCACCGATCAGCCTCTGAAGCAAGTCCTCTCCCGGCCCGAGGTGTCCGGCAGACTGGCGAAGTGGGCAATTGAACTGGGAGAATTCGACGTTTCTTATACGCTTCGGATAGCAATAAAAGCTCAAGCCCTAGCCGACTTTATTGCCGAGCTCACTCCCGAAGCTCCCTCGGCACCTCAGCCAGAAGCCAATATCCCCGAGGCCGAGGATACTTCGGCTCTTACACCGGCGGATGAATGGCGGCTCTATGTAGATGGCTCCGCATGCTCCGTGGGCAGCGGCGCCGGATGGATCTTGGCGTCTCCCGAAGGGATCGTCACGGAGTATGCTCTACGCTTCTCCTTTACAGCTACCAATAATGCCGCCGAATATGAAGCCCTCATCTCCGGCCTTCGGGCCGCTAGAAAGCTTGGCGTGCAGAACATAAAGACATTTAGCGACTCTCAGCTAATCGCCAGTCACATTTATGGGGAATATGAGGCTCGGGATGCAATAATGGCATCTTATCTTCAGGTAACTCACAAGATCCTCGCTCAATTCAATTCCTATGAAATCGTGCGGATCCCGAGAGCCGAGAATGCTCGAGCCGATGCTCTCTCCCGGCTAGCATCAACACAGGTCGGGGGAGGAGGCCGAATGATTTTTGTAGAAGAACTCGCCGAGCCAAGTCTCGAAGAGCCGGATGTCGTGCAAGTGACCGAAGCTGAAACCGAGACCTGGATGGCTCCCCTAGTCACTTTCCTCCTCCGAGGAGAGGTCCCGCCGGATCCAAAGGAAGCAAAACATATTCGGCAGCGCTCGTCTCACTTCCTTCTCTTAGACGGGCTGTTATATAAAAAGTCCTTCGGCCGACCCCTCTTGCGATGTCTCGGTCCGGCCGAAGCTAGCTACGCTCTACAGGAGGTACATGAAGGGGTATGCGGAGCACATGCTGGAGGAAGAGCCCTGGCTCACAAACTTCTAAGACAAGGATACTGGTGGCCGACGCTTCGAGAGGACGCAACTACCCTCGTCCGTCGCTGCGATCAATGCCAGAGGTTCAACTCCCTCATCCACCAGTCAGCAACCCTTCTAACTCCTTTATCGGACCCCTGGTCTTTCGCCCAATGGGGAATCGACCTCTTAGGACTATTTCCCGTCGCCACCGGCCAAAGGAAGTTCCTTATCGTGGCGGTAGACTACTTTACTAAATGGGTAGAAGCCGAACCCCTCGCGTCCATAACCGATAGCAACGCATGGAACTTCGTATGGAAGTCCATCATCTGCCGGTACGGCATCCCTCGGGCCATCATCTCAGACAACGGCAAATAATTTGACAGCCATCGGTTCAAGGACAACTGCGCCAGCTTCGGCATTCTCCATAAGTTTACATCAGTAGCACACCTTCGGGCAAATGGCTAGGTTGAGGTCACTAACCGAAGTCTATTACGAGGACTGAAGACTCGCCTCGGCGAAGCCAAAGGTCGATGGGTGGAAGAGCTACCAAGCGTTCTATGGGCTTATCAGACTACAAGCCGAACCCCTACCGGCGAAACCTCGTTCCGCATGGCTTATGGGGTAGAAGCCGTTATCCCTATCGAGATTGGTCTTCCCTCGCTGAGGGTTCTCACTCACGATCCGGAAGCCAATGAGGAGGCCTTAAGAGATCACCTTGATCTTATAGAAGAAACTAGAGAGAAAGCCTGCATTCGGCTAGCAGCTTATCAGCAGGGCATGGCCAGATACCACAACACCCGAGTGAAGCCCCGAAGCTTTAAAACTAGGGACCTCGTATTGAGGAACGCTCATGCGTCTAAACCCGCCGAAGCCACAGGGAAACTTTCTCCCAACTGGGAAGGGCCATATCGTGTAAGGGAAGTAATTCGACGAGGGGCTTATCGGTTGGAAACCCTTTCGGGCCAACCTCTCCCTCGCACCTGGAATATAGAACGCCTTCGGCGTTATTTCATGTAAGTTACTTCCCCCGAATTTAGCCGGAATGCATGAATAAATTTCTCCCTTTAAAATCATATATGGTATGGTATTCTAAGTCCGCGTAAACCGTGCCGGGAGTGGCTTCGGCCATGCAAACCGTATCGGGAGCGACATGGTATTCTAAGTCCGTGTAAACCGTACCGGGAGTGGCCTCGGCCATGCAAACCGTATCGAGAGCGGCATGGTATTCTAAGTCCGTGTAAACCGTACCGGGAGTGGCCTCGGCCATGCAAACCGTATCGGGAGCGGCATGGTATTCTAAGTCCGTGTAAACCGTATCGGGAGTGGCCTCGGCCATGCAAACCGTATAAGGAGCGGCATGGTATTCTAAGTCCGTGTAAACCGTACCGGGAGTGGCTTCGGCCATGCAAACCGTATCGGGAGCGGCATGGTATTCTAAGTCCGTATAAACCGTACCGGGAGTGGCTTCGGCCATGCAAACCGTATCGGGAGCGGCATGGTATTCTAAGTCCGTGTAAACCGTACCGGGAGTGGCTTCGGCCATGCAAACCGTATCGGGAGCGGCATGGTATTCTAAGTCCGTGTAAACCGTACCGGGAGTGGCCTCGGCCATGCAAACCGTATCGGGAGCGGCATGGTATTCTAAGTCCGTGTAAACCGTACCGGGAGTGGCCTCGGCCATGCAAACCGTATCGGGAGCGGCATGGTATTCTAAGTCCGTGTAAACCGTACCGGGAGTGGCCTCGGCCATGCAAACCGTATCGGGAGCAGCATGGTATTCTAAATCCGTGTAAACCGTACCGGGAGTGGCCTCGGCCATGCAAACCGTATCGGGAGCGGCGTGGTATTCTAAGTCCGTGTAAACCATACCGGGAACGGCCTCGGCCATGCAAACCGTTTCGGGAGCGGCATGGTATTCTAAGTCCGTGTAAACCGTACCGGGAGTGGCCTCGGCCATGCAAACCGTATCGGGAGCGGCATGGTATTCTAAGTCCGTGTAAACCGTACCGGGAGTGGTTTCGGCCATACAAACCGTATCGGGAGTGGCATGGTATTCTAAGTCCGTGTAAACCGTACCGGGAGTGGCTTCGGCCATACAAACCGTATCGGGAGCGGCATTATTTTCCAGGTCCATATCCGAATCTGGATTGGCTTCGGCTGAGAGAGGCGCATCTAAACGGCAATACGGTCTCGGCCACAAGAAGAGCTAGACTCAGTCATTCATTCAGAACACAAAGTAGAAGCAAAGTACTTTTCATATATATATGAAGAACATAGTACAAAATCGGCCGTACATCTGGCCGCAACCTTTAGGAAAAGGTCAAAACAAAAACCGGGACAAGCCCCCGTATTTACCTTCGGTATTTTCACCATCTACATCAACTGGGCTCTGACCAGGAGACGGGGAAGGAGAATCGTCGACCTGAACAACATCGGCAGGGGCGGCATCGACAGGAGCGGCCTCGTCAGGAACGGCCGCGTCGCCTTCCGCCGAGGCCGAAACTCTTTCAGCCTTAAGCTCCTTCCACCAGGCTAGAAGCTCTTCGCCTTCCTCGTCCGTTGGAAGGGTGATGCCGGTCAGGTCTACGGCCGGGTGTAGGTGCTGAAAATTTGCTCATGTGATTAATGTGAAAAAACTATGTTGTTTAGGGTAAATTAACCTATTAAAAAATGCAACTAAGGTACTGTGATCGCCAGAAACTTTTAACTAAAAAGCTTCAAAAGAGTTTGATCGCCTACCTGTTTAAACGCGGAAGAATGAATCCTTGGTTCCCCTCCTTCAGCCGGCTGAAGAAAGAGAGCCTCTTTGTTCTTTCGTTCTTGCTGTTGAATGTTGAGGATCGTCCAGAAGTTCTCCTGGCTTGTGCTTGATTTCCCTCTTTTTTTTGATTTCTTGTTGTTGTTGTTGGATGCAGCAGAGACAGAGAGACAGAAGAATAAAGGAGATATACTGATGAGAATCTAAATGGAAATATCAAAGCTAACCATGATTGGAAACATGCTTAAACAACAACTTACTTGTTTTAGATGACTTTGAAACCCCTTTAGAACAGATGGGTTTTGGAAAATTAATGATGTGGTGTGTGTTGCATGCAGTGAATATGAGAGAATGAAGCTAATGAATGAAAAATGAAATTCTAATATGAAAAACTTATGCCCAGTCCAGTTGGTTGAAGCTTTGAAGAGATGAAGATCTTGAAGAAGGATGCCGACTTCTGGAAATGGCAGCGCTCCGACGTTCCGACGTGGTTGCTCCAATCTTCAAATCGCTATAACGCTGAGGCTCAATAATTCTCTCTCTCTTCTTTTTTTTTTAACTCTTGAGATGCAAGGTATTTATAGGCATTTTCTGCGTTCGCGATTAACATAGAAAAATCTTCGGATTTATCTACTTTAATCGACAGATAATTACTGATTAATTCATCTTTATCTGTAATTATCTAAAACGCGTCCACCTTGGGTGACGCCTTTCAGATTAAATTAAGATAAGGATAAATATCCGGGAAAACTTATCTTTATCTTTATTAGTTAAAACGCGTCCACCTTGATAGACGTCTTTTATCCTAATTAAGATAAGGATAAACATCCGGAAGAGAAGTTAAAACAGCTTAGGAAACCTAAATAGCGTCGACCTTCACAGACGCCTTTTAGCTAATAAATAAATTAATTAAAATTCAAATTTAAACGTTAAAATAAGAATAAAGTCTAAATGACGTCCACATGGGTAGACGCCTTTTAGGATTCTTCATATTTTAACTGAAATTTGAGCTAAAATCAATTCAATTGATTAACTTAAACATGTCTGTTAATCCCGACACTTAAAAATATTAATAAAAATTAATCAATGATTAATTATCAGACCATTATGAGGCATTATTATATGATATGAAATTTACTCAAAATGACGTCAAAATTAGCGTGTCTACAGCTGCCTCACCTTGGCATCGTCTTTGCAAGGGAGTGAAATGAAATGGAATGTACTGAAAAGGTGATGCCAAGGTGTGATGAGACACGCTCTTAACATCACATGATTGGAATTTTTCTCAAAATCATCAATGAAGATAGTTCAATGATATCAATGGAATCAATCCTGTCTGGATGAGGTAGACAAGGAAAATAAAATAAAGTCGATCAACCTCCTCGGAGTGGGAAGTACCCCAGGTCGTAGACACTGTAGGTTTCATCATGGGGAGCGTTTGCCAGCCAATGTGGACGTGCTACAGCCATAATGGATCTTAAAAGAAAACAAGAAATATTGGATAAAGAATCCAATCAAGGATAGAATTCCAATGATATCTTCAAGCGAACCTCAAAGATAATCAAGATACTTAATTCAGAATGGAATATTTCATATCATGTTTGAGATTGTTTAATTAATGGTCTGAAACTTAATCAACAATTAATCCTTATCACAATGATTTCAAAGTCCTACATGATGCATGCTGGGCTAAAAGAAAAATATAAAGTCAAATAAAATATAAATTAATCAAGGATAATATTGTTAAATTGTCATTAATGAGTCAAGATACCAATTCTTGTAATCCAGTGCTAAGCCGAAGCTCGTTTATCCACGCACTGTTTCACAAAAGTGGAATCATCGTCCCCACTAATTAACAATCCAACGGCCTATCCGTGTGATTAAGAATCCTCTGGAATTATCACTGTTTTTGTTGTAGGGGAACTCAAATTCCAGTTTCATCAAAACCACAAGGTCCTTGATTTGCTCTAATAAATATTTATCATATAGTAATGCGAATGCATTACATGAAATAATACAAGGGTAGAAATAACCGTCTTTTTAGCCACGGTCAGGACTTCTTGACTCCCACAATGGGATCTTCTTGACATTTTCCAGCTTTCTTGAATTTTCTGCAATAAAATCATTAGTAATTTCAAACCAATATTCAATTTAAACATCAAAACATTGAATTTCGGACAAAGATCTGAAAAGCGTCGTGTCGTGCAGACGCCTTTTAACTTTTAAACGCGTCGCTTATCCTCGACGCCTTTTACTCACAGAAACAGGTTTCTGGCTGTTCTCTATTCGGATTCCAACTCTTTTCATGCCTTGTGTCCTGTATATGACTTGAACAAACAGGTTAAGCATCTGTTCAGGCTTAGCCCCTTGCCTGGTTAAGTAACTGACTACTTGATCCTATCCTTGATAGAAGGGTCAAGGGGCATAGCCTTTATTAACAAAGGTAATGAGAATAATCAAACTTAAGTAAAATGCAACATACAAGCAGACAAATGCTCACTGAAAATAAAAGGAATGAAACACACTAAATGCAGCAAGCAGATGCTAATTGAAATATTTTTGTTGTTTTGAAATATTCTTTTTTGTTTGTGGTTTTGAAATATATGCTTTTTTTTTGAATTTTGACATATGTATTTTTTTTGAATTTTTGACATATGTATTTTTTTTGACTTTGACATATATATTTTTTTTTGAATTTTGAAATATGTATTTTTTTGGATTTCTGACATATGTATTTTTTTTGGATTTCTGACATATGTATTTTTTGATTTTGTTGATTTTTGAAAACATGTATTTTTTTGGATTTTTGACTTATGTTTTTTTTTTGATTTTTGACTTATGTAAATTTTTTTGGGTTTTTGACTAAGAGATCAGCATGGTACTTAGATCAAAAGATCATATTCATTTATTAACTTCATTTCCAAATTATTCTTAACAACTCAACTTAAACCCATCGTGTTTGAATTTGTGTTTCCATTCGTGATCCCATTTGATGATTTGACCCTTAGTCAATCTAAGTCATCTATTAAGTTTGGAGTACATCTCTTTAGAAAGAAAAGATGAATAAGTTTAGAAAGCCCATGAGAAGGTTCCGGAGACTTAAAAAGATGTTCCTTTCCTACCCTAATATCCGTTGGGGTTCGGTCATTTCTTTCCGGGGTATTTATCGACCTTGCGTTTCCTTTTATTTCATTTCATGGCCTTGATGTAACGTTTGTAATGTAATGGCCTTTTTGATTGACATTTGGCTTTTGCCTTGCTTTTTCTTTTCGCTATTCTTTTTTCTTTTCTTTCACTTTGGGACGGATCTCCCCCATTTTTTTATGACGGCCTCCTACTAAGATGGCGGGTATTCTTAGTAGTCTATTCTAAATCTCGTTCCGACATCATGGGCCGAGTTTAAAACAAAATTTTTGTTTAAAAAAAGAATGATTTGTACTTTACACTTTCGATCAAGCTTTCAATATTCTTTAGGACTTGTCATATCTTGTTACTCACGAATCAAACGTGTCAGTGTGTGCAGTAATGGGCTTGAAATTAAGTTATCCAGACTGATAAGGAAATTTGAGTTTATAAACTTTCTGATTCCACTGGTCTTTGTACCATACTGATCAACTTTTTAACCTAAGGGTAGTATTTCTTAAGATATAAACCATTCCAGGGATGTTTTAGCTCTTCTCCTTCTGCATTAATAAGATGATAAGCATTACCAGAAAAAGCGTGCGATACAACATAAGGTCCTTCCCAGTTGGGTTGGAGCTTAGAACGCGGACCACCAGGTTTTATAAAAATTCTTTTGACAACCATTTCACCGACTTTGAACTTACGTTCAATGACTTTCTTTTGATAAAAACGTGCTAGTCTATTTTGATAGACTTTTGCATGATTAGCAGCTGACCATCTTTTCTCGTCTAAAAGTTCCAATTGAGCAAGGAGTGCTGAACGATGTTCGTCAATGGAAAATTCCTTATTCAATTGTACTCTTAATGACGGTATGAGGATCTCATATGGAACTACCGCCTCCATTCCAAATGTTAAGGAATAAGGAGTTTGCCCAGTAGGCGTGCGGATTGAAGTTCGGTAGGCCCATAGAGCCTCAACCAATTTTTCTGGCCAATCTGCAAATTTGTTAGATTTGCACGTCTTTTTGATGATTTTTATCAAAGTCTTATTTGTTGCCTCTGCTTGGCCATTGCCTTGCGGATAATAAGGAGATGAATGATGCAATGCAATTTTATACCTGTTACAGAGATCCTTCAGTTCCTGTGACACGAACTGCGGTCCGTTGTCGGTGACGATGGTGCTTGGAATTCCAAATCGGGTGATGATGTTCTTCATGATGAATTTGCAGACGGTTGATGCTTTGATCTCCACGTACGCTTCAGCTTCTGCCCACTTGGTGAAGTATTCCGTTGCCGTGAGAATGAAAGATTTTTGCTTGATGCTGGAATCTGGATTACCAAGAGGTCCAATAATGTCGAAAGCCCACATGGAGAAAGGCCATGGGGAAGAAACAGGATGGAGTGAAGATGCAGGAGAATGAATTTTGTCGGCATGAAGTTGACACTTAGCACACCTACGAACATATCCTACACAGTCTTCTTCCATGGTTGGCCAATAAAATCCTTGTCTAAGGATCTTCTTTGCTAGCATCTGTCCATTGACATGACCACCACAAACTCCACTATGAGCTCCTTCCATAACCTTCCAAAGCTCATCTTCGTCTAGACATCTCAGAAGAACTCCATCAAAACCTCTCTTGTACAGTGCTCCCCCAACTAGGGTGTATCGTTGAGAAACTCTCATGATAGCTCTTTTCTCCTCAGTTGTAGCTTCTTCAGGATATGATTGATCTTCACAATATTTTGCAATTTCATAATACCATGGCTTCTGTTCATCATCCATCTCTTCTAACAGCTCTATCAACATGATTTCTCTTTTTTCAATGATATCTCCGTCTCTGACTTTCTTCAGCAACTTCTCCTTAGTTCTAAGGAATGAAGGATCTTTCACGGCGGGTGAAAGACGCCTATGAACTATGATTGATTCAGATTGCTTGCTGATTGGAAAATCAAGAGAAGATGCAAGTGAAGCTAGAGCGTCAGCTAAGATGTTTTGATTCCTAGGGATATGGACAAAGATCAATTTCGTGAAAAGCTTTGAATAAGCAGAAGTAAGTTCTTGATAAGGCTTAAGCTTAGGATCGAGAGTTCGATATTTGGTCAGCACTTGGCGAAGAATCAGTTGGCTATCACCTACAATCCTGAGTTTGGTAGCACCATGGAAATGAGCAGCCTCGAGACCAGCAAGAAGTGCCTCGTATTCAGCTATATTGTTTGTAACTGGAAAATCAAGCTGAAAGGCTTGTGGAATGGTGATACCTTCAGGTGATAACAGAACGATACCAATCCCTTTTCCATGAGAATTCAGAGCTCCGTCAAAATGTAGAGTCCACATATCATCTCTGATTTGATTTACGGACATCAGTTCCTCATCCGGAAACTCTGATCGCACTGGATCAAATCGAGGAAGGGGATGATGAGCTAGATGTTCTGCTATGGCATAGCCCTTGATCGCTTTCTGCTGGATATAAATGATGTCAAATTGAGATAGAAAGCTTTGCCATCGTGCTAACCTATCAGTAAGAACAGATTTCTCCAGGAGGAATTTGATCGGATTCATCCTAGCGATGAGATGGACTTCATGGGCCAGAAAATAATGTTTTAATTTCTGCACAACCCAAACCAATGCTGCACATGTTTTCTCCATCGCCGTATATCTCTGTTCAGCGGGGTTGAGAAGTTTAGAGAGATAGTAGGCTGCCCTCTCTTTTCCTTCTTCATCTTCTTGTGCTAAGACAGCCCCCACTGCATCATCCAGGACTGAAATGTAAAGTATCAATGGTTTGCCTGGAGATGGTGGTCTCAAAACAGGAGGACTTGCTAAATAGTTCTTTAATCCATCAAACGCCTCCTGACACTTATCGTCCCAATCAAATTTGACTCCCGGCTTGGTAAGCTCGTAAAACGGCTTACACCTTTGTGAGTGCTGGGAGACAAAGCGGCGAATAAATTGCAACCTTCCGATTAATCCTCTCAACTCTTTCAAGTTTTTGGGAGGTGGCATTTCTCTAATAGCCTTCGCCTTATTAGGATCGATCTCAATTCCCCATTTACTGACGATAAATCCAAGCAATTTTCCTGAAGATACCCCGAATACACATTTCTTGGGGTTCATCTTTAACTGATATTCTCTCGATCTTTCTAATACTCTTGCCAACACTTTGGCGTGCTCAGCCTTTGTTTTCGATTTAACCAATAAATCATCCACATACACTTCCAGATCTATGTGCATCATGTCATGAAATATTGCCATCATGGCCCTTTGATAGGTGGCTCCAGCATTCTTTAATCCAAATGGCATGACAACATAACAGTATGTTCCCCATGGTGTAGTGAATGACGTTTTCTCTTGATCCTCTTCTGCCAACTTAATCTGATTGTATCCTGAAAATCCATCCATAAATGATAACGTCTCATAGCCAGCGGTGTTATCGATGAGTACATCAATATGAGGCAATGGAAAATCATCTTTAGGACACGCCCGATTCAAATCGCGGAAGTCAATGCAAATTCTGACCTTCCCGTCCTTCTTCATAACCGGGACTATGTTGGCCACCCATTGTGGATAGAGGACAACTCTAATAAATTTAGCTTTATGCAACTTATCGACCTCTTCCTTCATCTTTAGAGCCATTTGTGGGTGGAATCGCCTTAATTTCTGCTTGACCGGGCTAGCTCCTTCCTTTAATGTCAATCTGTGTTCAACCAAAGTTGAGTCTAACCCCGGCATATCCTCATAACTCCAGGCGAAAGTGTCCTTATAGTCCTTGAGTACTTGTACCATTGTGTTTTCATCCTCTGAAGAAAGATTTTTACTGACGAGGACAACCTTAGGTTCGTCTTCAGTCCCTAAATTAATTTCTTTGGTGGGTTCTTCTACGGCAGCTGAGGGTTCATCAAATCTCTTCACTCCACTGGCATATGCCTCAGCCGCGTCCTCGTCATCTTCCTCAATGGGGTCCTTTTCATGTACTAATTCATATACCCCGTACCCATCACTAATTGAGTCATCGTCCATGCAATCTTCTGGCATCTGAATTGGATTTTCTAGAAATTGAGGGATCAAAGAGCAAGAAGAGCATTTATCAGCTAAGTCCTGGAGGTAT
Source organism: Zantedeschia hybrid cultivar (assembly GCA_030544215.1). Classification (NCBI taxonomy): domain Eukaryota; kingdom Viridiplantae; phylum Streptophyta; class Magnoliopsida; order Alismatales; family Araceae; genus Zantedeschia; species Zantedeschia hybrid cultivar. The sequence goes on from JARZZO010000014.1 coordinate 70,561,484, forward strand.
CTATCTGGAATTTGCCTACCCTTAGGCTTCCTAGACTTCCTAACCTGACTAGACTGACTAACTTCACTATCATAACCTAACGAAGAAGAAGCAGGATGAAAATCCTGGGATACAAGTGGAAATACAAGAGAATCCTCCCGAGGGGAGGAACAGAGTAAATCTAGAAGAGAGTCTTGACCGAAGGATCCGCGCGATGGGGTGCAATCGGACAAGTAAGATATTTCCTCGATGAGGATTTGGGAAGAATTTGTTGCCAAATTGGCGTTTTTTTTTGGAAAATGAAAGAATTAAACATAAAACAGGAATGAATATAAATGGGAGGAGAATCAGACGGAGGAAGAGGCACCAAGGCCAAAGGATTAGGGGGATCATATAGTAATATGTCCCAGATCAGATCATACAACCTCTCTGGATCGAGAGGAGGTTGTGGTATAATGTCCCGAGGGGACAGAGTAATCACGACGGGCGGAGCCCGTGGAATATTTTCAATTATGACCCGCGACCAAGTCGGGGTCAAGAGTAGTGTACGAAGAAGAGTATGGAGCATGAAGACATGTGAAGGATATGTCCCCCTCCAGAGCAGATCTGTTGTGTAACCAGCTTCATAGGGGTCATCTGGTTCCCCTTCGTCAGTCTCTTCAGATAGCAGTATCCGCTTGTCAAATATAGCACCAGGGCTTTCAATCAGTTCATCAATCTGCGGCGGCCACTTAGGTTCTGCAGGATCCAGGAACAGTCTGTTCAGTGCAATATACAGGTCTCTGAGGTCGAACCATCTGTACCATTCACATTCAGGGTCATGGAATTTCCTCCTTTTCATAGGCCGCAGAGCCTCCAAGGATTGGTACGTAAGCAGTTCAGAGCAATGTCTGGCCAAGTCCCTCCCATATATATCATGGAAGTCAAAACAGGAAGTAATGACTACCGTATTGTCATAGCTGAGTATGGGCCCTTTTACAAAGTGTGTACACAGGGTCCATGTTAAGGGATCTCGGCCTTCTTTTGGTGGTGTAGACATTGCCTCCCAGATCTTCGGGCCTTCTTTGATTTCTGCTTTCTGAACCGGATCTTGCTTCAGTTTTATTGGCCTATAGCCCAGACCACTTCCAGGTGCTGCTCGATGATTTCTGACAGGAGTGGTCCTGCCTTGCAACTGTGTGCCCAGACCTTTTTCAGGCTCGTAGCCGTTCTTCATCATGATCCTCCATCCTGGGGTACTCATGCACTTCCCCCTTTTGATAGCATCTAATGGATATGGAGAAATAGTAGCGGCTTTCAGAGGATCAGCCACTGGGCGGTAGACCTGTAATACCGACAGAAAAGGTTGTCGGCCAGGTGAAACAGCAGACTTAATGTTCAAGGAATGAGCAGCAGCAAGGATCGGCATGCTCGTTACTTTAATTATTCGTCCTTTGTAAGGAAATTTGAGGCATTGATGATTCGTAGAAGGAATCGCCTCGAGAGTTTTAATATAAGGACAACCTAAAATGGCATTTATGGAAGGGTCGATTTCCAAGATGTGAAATTCAACCTCCGCATGACTTACGGGGCCCAGCTCCACCTTTAAATAAACCATTCCCAGAGGGGAACGAGTAGAATTGTCATATGCTGTCACTGATATGGGGCTGGGCAGCCATTTTTCTTTGGGCACACCGCACAGCTCCAGGGTCTTCGGAGGTAGAACATTGATCGAAGCCCCTGTGTCGACCAGGCATGCATCCACGGCCTTCTTACAGATGTTAACCGTGATACTCAGAGCCATGCTTCTGGCTGCCGGCGGTGCTAGTTCCGATGTATGAAATGTTATGGAGGGCTGATCCCCCTGAGGAACTAGTAGTGCTGCAATCTTCTCTACCGGCACGTCTTCATTGACCATCCCCTTCTGCAGATATTCCATTAAAGCTTCTTGGTGACTCTTGGATCTTTTGATTAGTTCGAGTATAGTGATCCGTGCCGGTGTCCGATCCAGGTGTTTCAACAGGTCGTATTGAGTGCCTGGTGCACTCTCTTCATTGTGGGCTTCCTCAGTCGGCTGTGATGGGCCGTCTCTGACTGTGGACTGAGGAAAGACCTTGTTGAAAATCCTTCCACTCCGGAGCGCGTGTTCCTCAACCGTGGAGGATCCGGGTGACACCTTAAGTACCGCAGAGTTGGATGGTGCGGATGGCGCAGAGGGTTGGTATGTAGGTGATGGTGTAGGGCTAGGTGGTGATGGCGTGGTGCGGATTAAAGGCCTAGAGGGTTGGATGGTAGATGGGTAAGTAGTTGGTGAAGTGGGGAATGGTACGCGTAATAGCGGTCTAGATGGTAAGGGCATATCTGGATAGGCGGTAGTGGTAGCGGGTGAAGTAGGAAATGGTATGCGTAGTAATGGCCTAGATGGTAGGAAGGGTGCGTTATTGGTTTGCGGGGGGTTATATGATGGAGGCGTAGTGGTGCGGGGCGTAATGGGTCTTAGGAAGGCGGGTAGTGGTAATGGGTTATTGGACGTGGGCGAGTGATATGTGGGTGTGGGTATAGGGGTGATGGTAACAGGTTGTGGCCTTGGTATGTGGATGGTGCGGCGTGGTGGTCGCTCTGCGGTACTTTGAACGTGACCCGTTGAACAAAGAGAGGAAGAGTCCTCTACTCTCCACTGCTGCCCACGACCAGCCTCAGACTGGCTGTTCGTCAGGATGGGAGCAACCTGGTTTTGGTTCTGATGCTCCGGGAGTGGATTCTGCACTATGCCCATGTTGGGTGGTGCTGCTGCTTGTGCCGGTGGTCTTGCTTGCTGCTGCTGCTGCTGCGGTCTTCTTGCCTTCAAGGCTGTTATGTACTTCTTCATTTCCTCCCAGTCAATGCCGCCCTGCTCGTTGAGATCATGGATATAATCTCTGAATTGGAAGCAGGTGTCAATGGTATGCCCAGGTTGTCTGTGGAAGTAGCAATACCTAGACGTATCGGCGTTTTGAGGCCAGACGGCCTTCTCCCTTGGCAAAACTAAGGCATTGGCTGCCATTAAAGCGCTGAAAATATCTGCCAAGGATTCTGGGAGGGCCGGGTACTCTGCCCTTTTCGGGCCTGGAGGTCTCCTTTGTTGGTTGTAGTCACCAGGAGGAGGGACATTGTGGTACGCCGGCGGTGCACGCGGCTGGTACTGTGGCTGTTGCTGTTGCTGCTGATGTGGCTGCTGATATTGCTGTTGCCGTTGCGGCTGTTGCTGTAGCTGTTGCTGACTCGGCTGCTGGGGCCGCTGGTACTGTTGTTGGTAATGAGGGTTCTGCTGCTGCCTGTACCCCTGCTGACTCGGCTGTGGTGGCCTTTGGTACTGCTGATTCCTCACAAACTGGGGCGAGTTATTGTTCATAGTACTGACCTGCTCGTGAGAGAGCGTGCCCTCAGTAGTTGGACCTGAGCTAGGAGAATTCGGCACTGCAGGCTTCCGAGGTGGAGGCCTGTTAGGTCTATGAGGATCAAAGACGCTAGAGAACGTAGCGTCCTTGAAAGCATTTTGGCAGTACCGTGCTCTTTCGTAGAGCTCTGCCATGTTCGTCAAGTTGTTCAAAGAGAGGACTAGCTTGAACTGGGGAGTGGCGTTAGAAATCAACATTTTCACTTGTTCGGATTCGGACAAGTGATCTTTCACTTTTTCAGCCAGACCCCGCCACCTGTCAGCAAAACTGACAAACTCCTCGTCCGGTTTCATCTTTTCTGCAATAAGATCCGTGATAGACAAGGAGGGTGCAACTCTGTCCTGGTATCGTTGGATAAATTTACGTGAAACGATACCGTAGTCCTCTACTTCTGAGGGTTCCAGAGAAAAGAACCACTCGAGGGCTGGTCCCTCTAGAGATCTCCTGAACAAGAAAGCCAATGACCTCTTATCATTCTGCCAGAAAGAGGATTCGTACATGAACTCCTTCAGGTGCGTGAAGGGGTTACCAGTACCATTATACTTTCGATACACTGGCATTTCAGAGGGTGGCAGATGGAACACTGGCAGGCTCGGTAAGTTAATTTCTGGCACAGCTTTAACCCCCATCATTTTCTGGAGATTGTTGAACTGTTCATCCATGCGCTCCATCTTGGCCAGCAACGTTTGCGTGGTCAGATCTGCCTGGGGAGGAGGAGGAGGAGGAAGTACCTGATAGGCCTGCTGCCTAGAGTACGTTGGACAAGGAGGGTAATAAGGATGAGGCCCGGCAGAGCTTCCGCCATGCCCGAGGGCGTTTTGATAAATGGGCGTCTGCGGTCTAGCCGGTTGCCTGGATGACGAAAGTTGTGGCCCAGTTGGCCGAGAAGTAAGATGAAGGCCTTGCATGGCCTGTTGGATATAAGGAGGAGGAGGAAGAGGTTGTTGAGGAACAACGGGGGGAGCCACAGGATTCGGCTCAGCAGGCTGCATGGGTGCCTTCCCCTTCAAGATAGACTGGATCGCCTCGAACTGCTGAGGGTCCAGTCGGGAGGCAAGAACTCCCAGAGCATTGACAAGATCCATAGGATCGGAGGATGAGGGATCATGCTGATTCATGTCCCCCTCAAGGTCAGGATTGGGAATCGCATATTCATGCGGAGGAAAATCAGGATATCGATCCTGTGGATGAAAGAGTGGGGTCCGGACATTCCCATCTTGTCGATATGGAATGGGGACGGAATTATGGGAGGCATCAGCATCTCTCCCGTTCTCGTAGTTGAAATCAGAATTGCGAGGGGCATTAGCATCTCCCTCGTAGTTGATAATGGCGTCTTGGGCCATACTCAAATCTCTGCCTGATCGCAGCAACATTATATTAGATTCTCTTTTCAAAGATTTAATCACACAAGTTGTGCAGAGATTAATCAAACAAGTGGATGCTTAACGTGATTTCAGGATTCCTTGTTGAATTATTTGAATTGGATTAAACCACAATTTCGCTCAGGGAAGGATCCTAGTTTCAGTTCAGTTTCCACCGTTATTCTCTAAGATTTTCTCTCACAACGCTTTCGGAATCTAGCCGGGACTTCAATTGGTACAACCAGCCCGATGATCAAGGAGGAATACCTTGATTTTGGGGACTTATGGAGGTCTCAACGTCAACTTCTCTAGTCTGATCAAGGGACCAACCCAATCAGAGAGAGTTGCTAACGTCGAGTAATGTGTTCCTAAGAAAAGGAGGGTTTTAGCCTCAATGCGTATGCCCTGCGACCTGGATGGCCTCTAATGCTTAATAGAGTAATATGTAGCTAGCACTCAACACAGAAATCTGGAAACTGAAAAATAATTAAGAAACTGTCTGAATAGCGTCTATGATAGTCGACGCTATTCAACACAGAATTTAATTCTTTCGCAGAGAACAGATGCAAACAGCAGAGAAGACCTGGAAAATAACTAAAAACTGTCTGAATCGCGTCGATGATGGTCGACGCTATTCAACACAGAACTTAATTATTTCACAGAAACAGATGTAAACGACAGAGATAATCTGGAGGCTAAAAGGCGTCCAGGTGTCCTGACGCGGTTTTGAAACGCGTCGCTGTTACTGGACGCTTTTTAGTTCGCAGAAACAGATTTCCAGAAGGATTTTCTTGGTCGAATCCTCCTTAAACAGGAAAAAATGCAGTAAACAATCAACTCATGCAAAGATTTTTAGTTTCAGATTTTAAACAGGATGGTTTACTATCTAAACAACTAAGAAATCACGCAATCACACAGCATTTTATCACCAAAAACAGCTTTTTAAACTAATCAAAGGGGAGGCAAGATCTTGCCACTGGAGTGTGCACGTGGTGTACGAGGGAAATTAAACAAACTAAACACTCACCAATTGGTGAGGACGTGTCGAAAGACACAAGTGGTGCACCGTGGGTGCCCGATATGATGATAACAAGAACAAAAGAAATTAAAAGACGGCGAGACCAAGTCCCACCGTGATCGCCAAAAGAGCTGTAGGTGCTGAAAATTTGCTCATGTGATTAATGTGAAAAAACTATGTTGTTTAGGGTAAATTAACCTATTAAAAAATGCAACTAAGGTGCTGTGATCGCCAGAAACTTTTAACTAAAAAGCTTCAAAAGAGTTTGATCGCCTACCTGTTTAAACGCGGAAGAATGAATCCTTGGTTCCCCTCCTTCAGCCGGCTGAAGAAAGAGAGCCTCTTTGTTCTTTCGTTCTTGCTGTTGAATGTTGAGGATCGTCCAGAAGTTCTCCTGGCTTGTGCTTGATTTCCCTCTTTTTTTTGATTTCTTGTTGTTGTTGTTGGATGCAGCAGAGACAGAGAGACAGAAGAATAAAGGAGATATACTGATGAGAATCTAAATGGAAATATCAAAGCTAACCATGATTGGAAACATGCTTAAACAGCAACTCACTTGTTTTAGATGACTTTGAAACCCCTTTAGAACAGATGGGTTTTGGAAAATTAATGATGTGGTGTGTGTTGCATGCAGTGAATATGAGAGAATGAAGCTAATGAATGAAAAATGAAATTCTAATATGAAAAACTTATGCCCAGTCCAGTTGGTTGAAGCTTTGAAGAGATGAAGATCTTGAAGAAGGATGTCGACTTCTGGAAATGGCAGCGCTCCGGCGTTCCGACGTGGTTGCTCCGATCTTCAAATCGCTATAACGCTGAGGCTCAATAATTCTCTCTCTCTTCTTTTTTTTTTAACTCTTGAGATGCAAGGTATTTATAGGCATTTTCTGCGTTCGCGATTAACATAGAAAAATCTTCGGATTTATCTACTTTAATCGACAGATAATTACTGATTAATTCATCTTTATCTGTAATTATCTAAAACGCGTCCACCTTGGGTGACGCCTTTCAGATTAAATTAAGATAAGGATAAATATCCGGGAAAACTTATCTTTATCTTTATTAGTTAAAACGCGTCCACCTTGATAGACGTCTTTTATCCTAATTAAGATAAGGATAAACATCCGGAAGAGAAGTTAAAACAGCTTAGGAAACCTAAATAGCGTCGACCTTCACAGACGCCTTTTAGCTAATAAATCAATTAATTAAAATTCAAATTTAAACGTTAAAATAGGAATAAAGTCTAAATGACGTCCACATGGGTAGACGCCTTTTAGGATTCTTCATATTTTAACTGAAATTTGAGCTAAAATCAATTCAATTGATTAACTTAAACATGTCTGTTAATCCCGACACTTAAAAATATTAATAAAAATTAATCAATGATTAATTATCAGACCATTATGAGGCATTATTATATGATATGAAATTTATTCAAAATGACGTCAAAATTAGCGTGTCTACACCGGGCACGCCTTTTGGGCGGCAGCCAGCCCTATGCTGAACATGGACGAAGCAGCCTCGAGTTGAGCCTGTATTATCTCCTCGGCATAATCTGGGCCAGCCTTATATTTGGCTACGGCTGTACGAACAGCCTCTTCGGCCTTAGCCTCCAGATCGGCCTTCAGGGCCGAAATCTCCTCGGCATGGCGGCGGCGATTCGTGACCCGCTGGACGACCTTGTCCTGGATCTCGGCCTTAAGAGTCTCATTTTCGGCCCGAACCGCCTCCAGCTCCTTCTCGGCTTTCTCCCTCTCCCGCTCGGCCTTCGTCTTGGCCTCGGAGGAAGCGCGAGTCGCCTCCTTTTGCTCCTCTGGCTCAGCCCGCATCCGGGCATTTGCCTTCAGGAGCAAATCGACGCTAGCCTCAAGACTACGTCGCACTGGGGCGGCCCCGCTAGAAGCCGGCTGATCCAAGGCCTGGTCGGCATCCCGGAGCCTTTGCAGAATGGCCACCTGACGGCGAATCAGGCCCCCGCACATGATTGCGGCCTGCAGTCAAAAGCAAACAGAAATTAATAACCCCAAGACAAGCCAAGGGAAGTATCAGACCGAGGCCAGCAAAGAAGTTTTTTTACCTGGACCGACAGTCGGGCGCACTGCGTCGCCAAGGCATCCGAGGACATGGCCTTCATCTCGTCCTCGGCTGTCGGGAGGGTCAAGCCTCGGAGCAGGCGCAAGCACGTCTGAGTGTCCTCCAGACTCTCGTCCCTATAGATCCCCAGATTCGGGACCTATAGCTCGTTCTCGTGTTCGCGGGACGCCTGCGTCCCGGAACCTCCGAGGTCCTCCGTGCCTGCTGTTGCAGCCGAAGGAGAGTCGCCCCTCGACGTTTCGGGAGGCGACGAGAGCGGGGCCCCTCGGGCAGCGATTGGCCTCTTGGCCGCCGGGGCGGGCTTAGTTTCACCGGGCTCGTCCGCTCGGCTCCGCTTCGATAGTCGGCCGCCCCTCCGTGCGACCGACTTGCCCTTTTTCTCTCTTTTGAGAGCGGCAGCAGCGGCGTGGCCCTCCGCCGAAGCCGCTGTCTGTACGGTGGCCTGGGTAGTCGGGGGCACGCCTCGTCCGGCCTCTCCTCCCGCCACCTGCGGCTGGGACGATTGAGGTCGGCCAGATTGCTGGGCGAGCCGACCGAGAAGTCCCCGAATCCCAGACATCTCTGCGAACAGAAGAAAAGTAGTTAGTGACTTACAGCGCGCGACTCCGCAACTCAAGACTGACTTACCCTCGGCCGAAGCCTCAGCACCCTCTTCGATCGGAGGAGCTTCGGCTGGAGGCTCGACCTCGGCAGCTCCTTCAGTCTCCCCCGGGACATCCTCAGGAGGAAGATAAGGAAAGACCCGAGGAGGATCCTTCGTCGGATCCGGCCAGGCCCCCGTCTGCAGGAGCCGCTCCTCTTTGCTGAAAAGCTTTGCTATATCGTACGGAACCACGGCTTCTACAAGGCTCACGATATGAAGCTGATCGGGGTTAAGGGGAGGCGGATCGGAGAGGCCCTTGGCCAGTGGTGCCCACTCAGTAGGGAAGGGCCACACACTCTTCTCTTTCTCCAAGAGAGAGACCAAGATAAAGCTCCTCTTCCAGCCGTGGATGGACGAAGGCTTCCCGGAAAATATACCCCGGCCGAGGCGAGGGACAAAGCTGTACCACTCGGATTTTCCCTGCCGTTGTATCTTGAAAAGATAGCGGAAGATGTTTACCGAGGGGGTAACATCGATATAGGCAAGCACAGCCAAGAAGGCATAGACTGTGCGCCAAGAATTAGGGAAAAATTGAGACGGGGCCAACCCGTAGAAGCACAGAAGATTAATTACGAAGGTGGAAAGGGGAAGGCGAAAACCCACCCGAAAGCTTTCTTCATAAATGGAAAAGCTACCCGGTCGGGCAGAGTTGTCCCTGGTGTTCGTTCCAGGCCGATAGGGGATCATCCAGGACGGGAGCTGATAGTAAGAAGCAAGGTACTTGACCCCATCGTCGGTAAAAATGCAGACCGCTTCCGAAACGGTCTCGGCCTGACGTCGGCCGGAAGAGGAAGCCTGGCCCATGGCGAGAACCTCGTCGGCCTCTTCGGCACCGGACGATTCGGCCTCATCCGCCATGAGAGAAGCAAGGGAGTTTGAAGAAAGGGGAGATGACAAGGAGGATTCAGAAGGCTGAGACGAAGAACAAGAATAACCTTCGGCCGAAGAACTGCTATCAGCCAAGGGAGGACTACGGGATATGGATCACGGAGCAGAGAAAGAAAATTGAGGCTTACCCTCAAATAAGATCTCCTCGACTGCCCACCACCTCTCAAGCAACGGAAGCTTCCCCGGCAACAACTCCAGGTAACAGAGAGCCCCCGGCAACAGACAGCGCACTCAAAAGCACCATCAATGGCCCGTTCTTCGCCGGAGAAGTAGGAAGGCTCGGACGATTGCAGGGAAACGCAGGCGCGGGAAGGAGAGAGCTGAACAGTGCCCTGGGGAGGGCTCCTATTTGTAGATAAAGTTGAAAACATCCCCCGCCGAAATCAACGGCTAGGATCCTCCCCCTCATCGGCATCGCCTCTCTCAGATGTGCGCCACGTGCACCGTCCTTCGACAATGATAACAGTCTGACTCCGAGATCGAGGGAAGATAATCAATGGCCGAAAGAGTTCCAACCCTTCGGCTGATCACTCGGATGCTCGCCACGTGTTTCGATCCGCGTACTAGGGACGGGAGAGGCGGCAGTCCAAGTGAAGTCTCGGGCAGAGAGCCGAAGTGACCCACGATCCGCGTGATCACCAGGCACGGCCAGGATCCTTTTGTGTTTTTAACGGGGCGACCAGATGCGCGACGCGTGTCCTGTGTTTTCTCACGACGCGACCGTTCTGACGGAGAACTCGACGTCTATCCCGTCCATTTATCAGGCCTGACATGGCCAGAAGGCTCGTCCCTTCGCAATCAAGGACGGAGGCATTCGTCACTACGTCCCGAACAGAGACGAGGCTAATGGCTACTAGCCCTCGGTAGACCGAAGGCAGTTCCTCTTCATAACAAAGCAGAAAACTTCGGACAGCGCCTGTCACGTTACTCCCCCAAGGAGGCTTCGGACTATACTCTCGCCATCTCATATGTAAGGACTGAGGTTTCGGGTTCAGTGTTCGGGTCGGTTTCGGGTCGGAATCCCCTGGTTTGGACCTTGAGGGGTCTTGAGAATTTCCCTTTAATGACGTCGACCCTTCACGACGCCTTTCAAACGGCGTCTTGCTAGGTGGACGCCATTTAGGTCTTTAGATGTTGTGCCACGTGGGCGCCACGTGGGCAGGTTTCGGGCCGCGAAAGTACGGCCCCTGACTTGTCGTCTGATAGGCGTCTGTGATGGACGACGCGATTCAGACTGCGACCCTGAGATGTCAGTGTACGGTGCCGGTCTTGTCGTCTGAACGGCGTCGGTAGTGGTGGACGCGTTTTAGAGCTTCTGTCATTACGGCCCGTCTTGTCATCTGATAGGCGTCTGGATAGGTCGACGCGTTTTACCATTGTTCGGATTGACCCCGCGATCCTTCCTTTCTTTCTCTCATTTCTCACCCTCTCACTCTCTCTCCTCCCCCTCTCCGCTTCCTCCGACCCCTTTCTTCCCCTTTCCCTTCCTCTTCTTCCTCTTCCACCACTCCAACGCCTCTCTACCTCTCACCACTACCACCACCACTTCCTTCGCGGCGTTCCATTCTCCGGACGGCGGCCGACGTCCTGGCGGAGTGGCAACGTCCTCGGGGGTACCGGCGGCGGCCTGCGGTGCGGCGGTTCGGCGGCACGGAGCCAAGAGGAGTTCAAGAACCGGTAGGGGGACGAACCTTGCGTAGATTGCACTCGTTTCATCCGTAGTTTCCATATGTTGCATGATGCGTTTGGGGGTAGAACAAGCATGTTAGGGGCTCATCTTGATGGGAATGAGGGTTTTTATGAATGTGGGTTTGTGATGGTTTGGTTTGCCCCTCTTTCTCCTCTGTTTTCGGGCGATTTTGGGGTTTTTGGGGGTGATAAAGGGAGCCTTCGGGTAGGAGACAGGACCTGATTTCTGGCACTAAAAGACGTCGTGCATGGACGACGCCTTTTAGAAGGGCGTCGGGCCATCATGACACCTTTTTAGGCAGAAATCGTTCAACTCAGGCTCTGTCAGTTCGGGGATTCTGGCGCTAAAAGACGTCATGCTTGGACGACGCGATATGGAATAGCGTCGGGCCATCATGACGCCTTTTAGGCAGAGATCCCCCGATTAAGGTTTTCTGCTAGTTTCGGATTCTGGTGTGAATGGCGTCCGAGGACCGTGACGCTGTAGACACGCTAATTTTGACGTCATTTCGAGTAAATTTCATATCATATAATAATGCCTCACAATGGTCTGATATTTAACCATTGATTAATTTTTATTGATATTTTTAAGTGTCGGGTTTAACAGACATGTTTAAGTTAATCAATTGAATTGATTTTAGCTCAAATTTCAGTTAAATATGCAGAATTCTAAAAGGCGTCAACCTGTGTGGATGTCATTTAGAGTTTATTCTTATTTTAGCGTTTAAATTTGAATTTTAATCAATTTATTAATTAGTTAAAAGGCGTCTGTGAGTGCTGACGCGTTTTAGGTTTCCTAGGCTATTTCTACTTCTCTTCCGGATGTTTATCCTTATCTTAATTAGTGTAAAAGACGTCTACACATGTTGACGCGTTTTAGCTAATAAAGATAAAGATAAGTTTTCCCGGATATTTATCCTTATCTTTAATTAATCTGAAAGGCATCAGCCTATGTGGACACGTTTTAGATAATCACAGATAAAGATGAATTAATCAGTATTTATCTGTCGGTTAAGATAGATAAATCCGAAGTTTTTCCATGTTAATCCACGGACGCAAAAGAGGTCTATAAATACCTTGCATCTTGAAGAGTTAAAAAAAAGAGGTTGAAAGCCATTAAGAGAGAGTGTTATTATAGCGAGTTGAAGATCGAAGTAACAACGTCGGAACGCCGAAGCGCTGCCATTTCCAGAAGTCGGCGTCCTTTCAACAATCTTCATCCATTCAAGGCTTCATCCAATTCGGCATAAGTTTTTCATTTCTGCATCTTCATTTTCATTTCATTAATCTCTTATTCTTCATCATTCACTTCATGCAACACACACCACATCATCTTTTTCAAAACCTATTTGATTAAAGGGGTTTCAAAAGCCATTTAAGCAAGTAAGTTTGCTGTTTGATTGCATGTTTAGCATCATGATTAGAATGGATATTGCTTCTGCTTAAAGTTTTCATAATCGTTTCTTTATTTCTCTTTCCATTTTTCTTAACAGAACAACAACAAGAAAATCAAAGGAGAAAACAAGCACAAAGCTAAAAGAACTTCTGGACGATCCTCAACCTCAAATTCAACAGTAAGAACAAAGAACGAGAAATGGCTTTCTTTCTTCAGCCGGCTGAAGGAGGGGAATCAAGGACTCAACATCTTCCGCATTCAAACAGGTAGGCGATCATACCTCTTTTGAAACTTTTTAGTCAAAAGTTTCTGGCGATCACTGCACTTAGTTACTGTTTTTAATAGGTTTATTTTTCACTAAACAACATAAATTTTTCATGTTAATCACACAAGCATTTTAAGCACCTACAGACGCCTTTTGGCGATCACGGTGGGACCTGGTCTCGCCATCTTTTAGTTTCTTTTTTTGTTCTTGCTATCATCAATCGGGCACCCACGGTGCACCATTTGTGTCTCTCGACACATCCTCACCAATTGGTGAGTGTTTTAGTTTAATTAATTTCCCTCGTGCACCACGTGCACACCCCAGTGGCAAGATCTTTCCCTCCCCTTGATTAGTTTAAAAAGCTGTTTTTGAGATAAAAATGATGTGTGATTAATTGATTTTCTAGTTGCTTAGTTAGTAAATTATCCTGTTAAAATCTGGAACTAAAAAAAATCTGCATGAATTGATTATTTACTACTTTTTATCCTTTTTGAGGAGGATTCAACCCAGAAAATCCTCCTGCAAAACTGTTTCTGCGAACTGAAAAGCGTCTAGGAGCACTGACGCGTTTCAAACCGCGTCAACACACCCAGACGCCTTTCAGTCTTCATATATTCTCTGCTGTCTGCATCTGTTTCTGCGAAAAATTAAGCTTCTGTTTTGAATAGCGTCGACTACCATCGACGCGATTCATACAGTTTCTTAGTTATTTTTCAGTCTTCAGATTTCTGTGGTTTGAGTGCTAGCTACCTATTATTATTAACCATTAGAGGCCATCCAGGCCGTAGGACATACGCATTGAGGCGAATACCCTCATTTTCTTAGGAACACACTACTTGACGTCAGCAACTCTCTCTGATTGGGTTGGTCCCTTGATCAGACTAGAGAAGTTGACGTTAAGGCCTCCATAAGTCCCCAAAATCAAGGTATTCCTCCTTGATCATCGGGCTGGTTGTACCAATTGAAGTCCCGGCTAGATTCCAAAAGCGTTGTGAGAGAAAGCCCTAGAGAATAACGGTGGAAATTGAACTGAAACTAGGATCCTTTCCCTGAGCGAATTTGTGGTTTAATCCAATTCAAATAACTCAACAAGGAACCTTAAAATCACGATTAACATCCACTTGTTTGATTAATCTCTGTGCAACTTGTTTGTTGAATCTTTGAAAAAAAAGGGAATCTAACATCATGCTGCTGCGATTAGGCAGTGACTTGAGTATGGCTCCAGACGCCATGGTCAATTACGAGGGAGATGCTAATGCCCCTCGGGATTCTGATTACAACTATGAGAGCGGGAGAGATACTGATGCCTCCCGTAATTCCGTCCCCGTTCCGCTTCGACATGATGGGAACGTTCGGACACCTCTCTTTCATCCCCATGATCGATATCCTGATCTTCCCCCGCATGAATATGCGATTCCTAATCCCGATCTTGAGGGGGACATGAATCAGAATGATCCCTCATCCTCTGATCCTGTGGATCTCGTCAACGCTTTGGGAGTTCTTGCCTCCTGACTGGACCCTCAGCAGTTCGAGGCGATCCAGTCTATTCTGAAGGGGAAGGCACCCGTACAGCCTGCTGAGCCGAACCCTGTGGCTCCCCCTGTTGTTACTCAGCAACCTCCTCTTCCTCCTTCTTATATCCATCAGGCCATGGAAGGCCTTCATGTCACTTCTCGGCCAGTTGGGCCGCAACTTTCATCCTCTAGGCAACCGGCTAGACCGCAAACGCCTGTTTATCAAAATGCCCTCGGGCATGGCGGAAGCTATGCCGGACCTGCCCTTTATTTTTCCCCCTATCCAACGTACTCTAGGCAGCAGGCCTATCAAGTACCTCCACCTCCTCCTCCTCCCCAGGCAGATCTGACCACGCAAGCGTTGCTAGCCAAGATGGAGCGCATGGATGAGCAGTTTAACAACCTCCAGAAGATGATGGGGGTTAAAGCTGAGCCAGAGATAAATTTGCCGAGCCTGCCGGTATTCCACCTACCACCGTTTGAGATGCCAGTGTACCGGAAGTACAACGGTACTGGTAACCCCTTCACACATTTGAAGGAGTTTATGTATGAATCGTCTTTCTGGCAGAACGATAAGAGGTCGTTGGCCTTTTTGTTCAGGAGATCTCTAGAGGGACCAGCCCTCGAGTGGTTCTTTTCTCTGGAACCCTCCGAAGTAGAGGATTACAGTATCGTTTCACGCAAATTTATCCAACGATACCAGGACAGAGTTGCACCCTCCTTGTCCATTACTGACCTCATTGCAGAAAAGATGAAACCTGATGAAGAGTTTGTCAGTTTTGCTGACAGGTGGCGGGGCCTGGCCGAAAAGGTGAAGGATCACTTGTCCGAGTCCGAGCAAGTGAAGATGTTAATTTCTAACGCCACGCCCCAATTCAAGCTAGTCCTTTCCTTGAACAATCTGACCAACATGGCAGAGCTCTATGAAAGAGCACGGTACTGCCAAAATGCCTTTAAGGACGCTACGTTCTCTAGCATCTTTGATCCTCACAGACCTAGCAGGTCTCCACCTCGGAAGCCTGCAGTGCCAAACTCTCCCAGCACAGGTCCGACTACTGAGGGCACGCTCTCTCACGAGCCAGTCAGTAGTATGAATAATAACTCGCCCCAGTTCGTGAGGAACCAGCAGCAGTACCAGAGGCCACCGCAGCCAAACCAACAAGGGTATAGGCAGCAGCAGAACCCCCATTATCAGCAACAGTATCAGCGGCCCCAGCAGCCGAATCAGAACCAACAATAGCAACAGCTACCGCAACGGCAGCAGTACCAGCAGCCCCAATAGCAGCAATATCAGCAACAACAACAGCTACAGTATCAGCCGCGCGCACCGCCGGCATACCATAATGTCCCTCCTCCTGCTGACTATAATCAGCAGAGAAGACCTCCAGGCCCTAAAAAGGCAGAATACCCGGCCCTCCCAGAATCCTTGGCAGATATCTTCAGCGCTCTAATGGCAGCTAATGCCTTAGTTTTGCCAAAGGAAAAGGCCGTCTGGCCTCAAAATGCCGACACGTCCAGGTATTGCTATTTCCATAGGCAACCTGGGCATACCATCGACACATGCTTCCAATTCAGAGATTATATTCATGATCTCAATGAGCAGGGCGGCATAGACTGGGATGAGATGAAAAAGTATATATCAGCCCTGAAGGCGAGAAGACCACAGCAGCAGCAAGCAAGACCACCAGCACAAGTAGCACCACCACCCAATATGGGCATAGTGCAGAATCCACTCCCGGAGCACCAGAACCAAAACCAAGTTGCTCCCATTCTGACGAACAGCCAGTCTGAGGCTGGTTGTGGGCAACAGTGGAGAATAGAGGATTCTTCCTCTCTTTGTTCAACGGGTCACGTTCAAAGTACCGCAGAACGACCACCACGCCGCACCATCCACATACCTAGGCCACAACCCATTACCATCACCCCTCTACCGACACCTACATATCACTCACCCGCACCCAATAACCCATTACCACTACCCGCCTTCCTGAAGCCCATCACGCCCCGCACTCCTACGCCTCCATCATATAACCCCCCGCAAACCAATCACGCGCCCCTTCTACCATCTAGGCCATTACTCCGTGTACCATTTCCTACTTCACCCACTACCACTACCACTTACCCAGATCCCCCCTTACCATCCAGACCGCTATTACACGTGCCATTCCCCACTTCACCAACCACTTACCCATCCATCATCCAACCATCTAGGCCTCTAATCCGCACCGCGCCATCACCACCTAGCCCTACGCCATCACCTACATACCAACCCTCTACATCATCCGCACCATCCAACCCTGCGGTACTTAAGGTGTCACCCGGATCCTCCACGGTCGAGGAACATGCGCTCCGAAGTGGAAGGATTTTCAACAAAGTCTTCCCTCAGTCCACAGTTAGAGACGGCCCATTACAGCCGACGGAGGAAGCCCATAATGAAGAGAGTGCACCAGGCACTCAATATGACTTGTTGAAACATCTGGACAGGACACCGGCACGGATCACTGTACTTGAATTGATCAAAAGGTCCAAGATTCACCAAGAAGCCTTAATGGAATATCTACAGAAGGTGATGGTCAATGAGGACGTGCCGGTAGAGAAAATTGCAGCACTACTAGTTCCTCAGGGGGATCAGCCCTCCATTACATTTCACACATCGGAACTAGCACCGCCAGCAGCCAGAAGCATGGCTCTGAGCATCACGTTCAACATCTGTAAGAAGGCCGTGGATGCATGCCTGGTAGATACAGGGGCTTCGATCAATGTTTTACCTCCGAAGACCCTGGAGCTGTGCGGTGTGCCCAAAGAAAAATGGCTGCCTAGCCCCATCTCAGTGACGGCATATGACAATTCTACCCGTTCCCCTCTGGGAATGGTTTATTTGAAGGTGGAGCTAGGCCCTGTAAGTCATGCAGAGGTCGAATTTCACATCTTAGAAATCAACCCTTCTATAAATGCCATTTTGGGTCGTCCTTATATCAAAACTCTCGAGGCGATTCCCTCTACGAATCACCAATGCCTCAAATTCCCTTTCAAAGGATGAATTATTAAAGTGACGAGCATACCGATTTTTGCTGCTGCTCATACCTTGAATATTAAATCTGCTGTTTTACCTGGCCGACAACCTTTTCTGTCGGTATTACAGGTCTACCATCCAGTGGCTGATCCTCTAAAAGCCGCCACTATTTCTCCATACCCGTTAGATGCCATAAAAAGGGGGAAGTGCATGAGTACCCCAGGATGGAGAATTATGATGAAGAATGGCTATGAGTCTAGGAGAGGTCTGGGCACACAATTGCAAGGCAGAACCACTCCTGTTAAAGATCATCGAACAGCAACTGGAAGTGGTCTGGGCTATAGGCCAAGAAGACTGAAGCAAGATATGGTTCAACAAGCAGAGATAGAAGAAGGTCAGAAAATCTGGGAGACAATGTCTACGCCACCCAAAGAAGGCCGAAGTCTCCTAACATGGACCCTGTATACACACTTTGTAAAGGGGACCATACTTAGCCACGATAACACGGTGGTCATTACTTCGTGTTTTGACTTCCATGACATATATGGGAGGGATTTGGCCAGGCATTGCTCAGAACTACTTATGTACCAATCCTTGGAGGCTCTGCGGCCTATAAAAAGGGGAAAATTCCATGATCCTGAATGCGAATGGTACAGGTGGTTCGATCTGAGAGACCTTTACATTGCACTGAATAGATTGTTCCTAGATCTTGCAGAACCCAAGTGGCCGCCGCAGATTGACGAGCTAATTGAAAGCCCTGGTGCCATCTTTGATAAGCGGATATTGCTGTCTGAAGAAACCGATGAAGGGGAGCCAGATGACCCTTGTGAAGCTGGTTACACTACAGATCTGCTCTGGAGGGGGACATATCCTTCACATGTCTTCATGCTCCATACTCTGTTTCGCACATTGCTCTTGACCCCGACTTGGTCGCGGGTCATTATTGAAGATATTCCACGGGCTCCGCCCGTTATGATCACTCTGTCCCCTCGGGACCTTATTCCACAACCTCCTCTCGATCTAGAGAGGATGTATGATTTGATCTGGGACATATTACTATATGATCCCCCTAATCCTCTGGCCTTGGTGCCACTTCCTGCATTTGATTCTCCTTCTATTTGTATTCACTCCTGTTTCATGTTTAATTCATCTGATATCCAAAAAAAAAAACGCCAAATTTACAACAAATTCTTCTCAAATCCTTATCGAGGAAACATCTTACTTGTCCGATCGCACCCCGTCGCGCGGGTCCTTCGGTCAAGATTCTCTCTTAGATCTACTATGTCTCTCCCCTCGGGAGGATTCTCCTGTATTTCCACTTGTATCCCAGGATTTCCATCTTGCTTCACCTTCATTAGGTTATGATAGTGAGTTTAGTGAAGTTAGGCCGTCTAGTTTTAGGCAGGTTAGTCAGGATAGGAAGTCTAGGAAGCCTAAGGGTAGGCGAATTCCAGATAGATACCTCAAGGACTTAGCTGATAGATGCTTTTCTTGCTCTTTAATCCCTTAGTTTTTAGAAAATCCAATTCAGATGCCAGAAGATTGCATGGACGATGAGTCAGTCAATGATGGGTACGGGGTATATGAGTTAGTGCATGAAAAGGATCCCATTGTTGAGAATGAGGAAGATGACGAGGACGCAGCCGAGGCATATGCCAGTGGAGTGAAGAGATTCGATGAACCCTCAACTGCCGTAGAAGAGCCCACCAAAGAAATCAATTTAGGAACTGAAGACGAACCTAAGGTTGTCCTCGTCAGCAAAAATCTTTCTACAGAGGATGAGAAGGCAATGGTACAAGTACTTAAGGACTATAAGGACACTTTCGCCTGGAGTTATAAAGATATGCCGGGGTTAGACTCATCTTTAGTTGAACACGGGTTGACGTTAAAGGATGGAGCTAGCCCTGTCAAGCAGAAATTAAGGCGATTCCACCCACAAATGGCTCTAAAGATGAAGGAAGAGGTCGACAAATTGCATAAAGCCAAATTTATTAGAGTTGTCCTTTATCCACAATGGGTGGCCAACATAGTCCCGGTTATGAAGAAGGACAGGAAGGTCAGAATTTGCATTGACTTCCGCGATTTGAACCGGGCGTGTCCTAAAGATGATTTTCCATTGCCTCATATTGATGTACTCATTGATAATACCGCTGGCTATGAAACCTTATCGTTTATGGACGGATTTTCAGGATACAATCAGATTAAGCTGGCAGAAGAGGATCAAGAGAAAACGTCATTCACTACACCTTGGGGAACATACTGTTATGTCGTCATGCCATTTGGATTAAAGAATGCTGGAGCCACTTATCAGAGGGCCATGATGGCAATATTTCATGACATGATGCACATAGATCTGGAAGTGTATGTGGATGATTTATTGGTTAAATCTAAGACAAAGGCTGAGCATGCCAAAGTTTTGGCAAGGGTATTAGAGAGATCGAGAGAATATCAGTTAAAGATGAACCCCAAGAAATGTATATTCGGGGTATCTTCAGGAAAATTGCTTGGATTTATCGTCAGCAAATGGGGAATTGAGATCGATCCCAATAAGGCGAAGGCTATCAGAGAAATGCCACCTCCTAAAAATTTGAAAGAGTTGAGAGGATTAATCGGGAGGTTACAATTTATTCGCCGTTTTGTCTCCCATTACTCACAAAGGTGTAAGCCGTTTTATGAGCTTACCAAGCCGGGAGTCAAATTCGATTGGGACGATAAGTGTCAGGAGGCATTCGATGGATTAAAGAACTATTTAGCAAGTCCTCCTGTTTTGAGACCACCATCTCCAGGCAAACCATTGATACTTTATATTTCAGTCCTGGATGATGTAGTGGGGGCTGTCCTAGCACAAGAGGATGAAGAAGGAAAAGAAAGGGCAGCCTACTATCTCTCTAAACTTCTCAACCCCGCTGAACAGAGATATACGGCGATGGAGAAAACATGTGCAGCATTGGTCTGGGTTGTGCAGAAATTGAAGCATTATTTTCTGGCCCATGAAGTCCATCTCATCGCTAGGATGAATCCGATCAAATTCCTTCTGGAGAAATCTGTTCTTACTGATAGGTTAGCACGTTGGCAAAGCTTTCTATCTCAATTCGATATCATTTATATTTAGCAGAAAGCGATCAAGGGCTATGCCATAGCAGAACATCTCGCTCATCATCCCCTTCATCGTTTCGATCCAGTGCGATCAGAGTTTCCGGATGAGGAACTGATGTCCGTAAATCAAATCAGAGATGATATGTGGACTCTGCATTTTGACGGAGCTCTGAATTCTCATGGAAAAGGGATCGATATCGTTCTGTTATCACCTGAAGGTGTCACCATTCCACAAGCCTTTCAGCTTGATTTTCCAGTCACCAACAATATAGCTGAATACGAGGCACTCCTTGCTGGCCTCCAGGCTGCTCATTTCCATGGTGCCACCAAACTCAGGATTGTGGGTGATAGCCAACTGATTCTTCGCCAAGTGCTGAGCAAGTATCGAACTCTCGATCCTAAGCTCAAGCCTTATCAGGAACTTACTTCTGCTTACTCAAAGCTTTTCACAAAATTGATCTTTGTCCATGTCCCTAGGAATCAAAATATCTTAGCTGACGCTCTAGCTTCATTGGCATCTTCTCTTGATTTTCCAATCAGCAAGCAATCCGAATCAATCATAGTTCACAGGCGTCTTTCACCCGCCGTGAAAGACCATTCATTCCTTAGAACTAAGGAGAAGTTGCTGAAGAAGGTCAGAGACGGAGATATCATTGAAAAAAGAGAAATCATGTTAATGGAGCTGTTAGAAGAGATGGATGATGAACAGAAGCCATGGTATTATGTAATTGCAAAATATTGTGAAGATCAATCGTATCCTGATGAAGCTACAACTGAGGAGAAGAGAGCTATCAGGAGAGTTGCTCAAAGATACACCTTAGTTGGGGGAGCACTGTATAAGAGAGGTTTTGATGGAGTTCTTCTGAGATGTCTAGACGAAGATGAACTTTGGAAGGTTATGGAAGGAGCTCATAGTGGAATTTGTGGTGGCCATGTCAATGGACAGATGTTAGCAAAGAAGATCCTTAGACAAGGATTTTATTGGTCAACCATGGAAGAAGACTGCGTAAGATATGTTCGTAGGTGTGCTAAGTGTCAACTTCACGCCGATAAAATTCATTCTCCTGCATCTTCACTCCATCCTGTTTCTTCCCCATGGACTTTCTCCATGTGGGCTTTCGACATTATTGGACCCCTTGGCAATCCCGATTCCGGCATCAAGCAAAAAATTTTCATTCTCACGGCAACGGAATACTTCACCAAGTGGGCAGAAGCTGAAGCGTACGTGGAGATGAAAGCATCAACCGTCTGCAAGTTCATCATGAAGAACGTCATCACCCAATTTGGAATTCCAAGCACCATCGTCACCGACAACGGACCGCAGTTCGTGTCACAGGAATTGAAGGACCTATGTAACATGTACAGAATTGCATTGCATCATTCATCTCCTTATTATCCGCAAGGCAATGGCCAAGCAGAGGCAACAAATAAGACTTTGATAAAAATCATTAAAAAGACGTGCAAATCTAACAAATTCGCAGATTTGCCAGAAAAATTGGTTGAGGCTCTATGGGCCTACCGAACTTCAATCCGCACACCTACTGGGCAAACTCCTTGATAAAGTGTTAAATTGATCATTTAAGGGCAACCATATGCATCATACTCATGTTTTTATCTGCAAAATAGCATGAAATGATAGATAATTGTGTAACAAGTCCAACGGTACCAATTTCATCAAATTCTGACTTAAAAACATCGTCATTTCATGTGATCAAAGGAGTGTAGCGCATTTGCGGTTTTTCGATAAAACCGAGTTGAAATGAATAAATACGATGATATTTTTATGATAATGCGCTAAATTATATTTATTTGATGTGAACAGGACATGCCGATGATGCAGTGCAGCTGGTGGAGTTTTCGAAAATTTGGGAGTGGTCCGGTGTGCGGATTTCAACTAAAACAGGGGTAAAAATACAAATTGACTCCTTCTTTCACTGGAGTTTCCTAAAACCCACTATTTCCCTCCGTCTCTCTGATTTCCTAAACACATCCCTTCCTTTATTTTAAAAAACTCTCTCTCTCTTCTCGTTTTAGAAAGTCGAATCCTATTTCTTTTTCAATTTCCTTTTCCAAATCCTGTCCCTTCTCCAAGTCTCCCACATATCCTCCTCCTTTTCCAACTCAAACCCAGCAGCCTCTCCTCCTCCTCCTTTCTATAAATTCCCACAACTTCCTCTCTCCCGGGGGCTCCCTCTCTATTTTCCCGTTTTTCTCCGTAGCTTCCCGTAGCCTCCCTCTATCCAGTTTTCTCTCTCTCGTTTGTTTTCACAGCACCTTCTCCCCCTCTCTCGGTTTTCTCTCTTTTGTTCCAGCAACCTCTCTTTCTCTTCCTCAGTGGTTTCCCGTTCTCTCTCCGTAATCTTTCTCTTTCTCCCGTCCTCTCTTTCTCTTGCTCTCGGTCTCTCTTTCTCCACCTACTCCAAGCGGTTCCAGCAGCATCCCACGCACATCCAGCGTCTTCCAGCAGCAGCTCCCGGCTCCTCCAGCACATGTCTGCGGGCCTACACGCACCCCCCATGCACGCTTGGTAAGCACAAACCAGCTAGCATCCTCCAACGCACGTCGGCAAGCTCTCCACGGCGCACCAGCAACAGCAACTGCATCCTACACGCATGCAGCAGCTCCACCAGCAAATCCCTGCGTGAACCAGCTAGCTCTCAACCTCCAGCTCCTCCAGCAGCAACGTGCAGCCGGCAGCTTCTTCCTCCAGCTGTTCACGCGGTGAAGTTCCTCCACGCACGCCAGCAAGTTCCTCCAGCAGGCCCATACGAACCCAGCAGCACCAGCACCTCCTCCACGTCCAGCTGCCAGCAACAACACGCTCTCAGCCGCAGCACCAGCACACCCCCGCTGCGCTGCCACGCGCTCCCAGCTGCACCTTCTCCAGCACCGTCGTACCAGCTCCTGTCCCAGCGCATGCAGCGGCTGAAACCTGCAGTTGGAGCCTTCACAGCAGCTCTCCCACGCGGCAACCGTTGAAGCCAGCAACACTTCCACATACCTGCACGTAACCGGCTGTGAGCCTCCACGTTCGCTGAAGCTGCAGCAAGCATCTCCACCAGCAGCCAGCCGTCCAAGCACCACAGCTCCTCCATGCATGCCCGGCTGCACAGCCACGGGTCTCCAGCAGCTTCAATGCTGCCATGCACCCACACGTAGCCAGCAAACCCCCATGCATGCCAGCATTCATAGCAGCTCCATGCGTCAAGCCACCAGCGCATGCCAACCTCCTCCAAGTCAACCTGCATCCTTCTTAGTTCCACCGCATCTGCTGCATTTATATTATTATTATAATCTATCATTTTGATTTAGCTTATTTTAGTTTAGTTAAATTAAGTTGTATTGTTTAAAACTTGATTAGTTCAATTTAGTAGTTTTGTTATTTTTACAATATGTTGTTAATCCCTTTTTTTTTCTCAATTTTAAAGGTGGTGTATTTGTGTTTTTAAAAATTAGGTGAGTTTAATTCGTAAATTTAGTTTAATTTAATTAGATAGTTAATTAATCAATTCAAATTCCTAATTTTTCTAGATAATTAAAATCTAAGGTTTTCAAAATTAAAATCTTAACTCCCTGTGGTTCGACTCGGACTCACCGCTATTAATTTCCAAAATTTGATTTGAGTGAGCCGGATAAATTTAGATTGAACGTTTTCATATGTTTAACGACGCACAATTCGAAACGATCAATTTTTGGCGCCGTTGCCGGGGAGTTAGATTTTTAATTTTGATTATCTTGGATTTAGTGCAATTATTCTTTAGCTAACCTTCTTTTTCTTATTTTTGCAGGTATATTGAAAAAAAAAAAAAAAAAAGGAAAGCGAAATCATGGTAAGTGTGTTCCAACTTTCTATGTTTCAATTTCTTGACTTTAGTTAGTTTCCATTTTTGTAGTTTCTAGTTTAGTTAGGTTTCCATTAACTAAAAAAAAGGAACAAAAAGAAGAACATCCAAATTTAAAAATCTCCATTTCCAGGATTAGAAACCTTCCATGTTAGGTCATGCATCATTTAGGACTGCATTTTTAGAATGTTTCCTTTCTTGTAAATTTCCATTTTGTTGAAGATTGCGGGGGACAAGGTGAGATCTCTACCTTCCTTAAATACCATGTTCATGCATTTCCATGATTGCATAGAACCCCTTGTTTGATTTGGTTGTGCACTTCACATAAAAATATCTTAAGGGCAAGTCCATTAACAAAATAAGGTGGGGATTTGACTACCCTTCCTTGACCCAAAAACAACCATCCCTTGCACTCTTTCACTAACCCAAGCCCATTAAAAGTGAGTAGGAATTCAATTTAGGGTTCACAATGAGATTTGGGTCTAGCTTGAGCCCACTATCACTTTTGGAAACCGGTGTCTAAGGCTAGAGGTCAATGGCAAACGCTTAAGTGGGTCGGTGGTTCTTTAATTAGGTCCCTACGAAAGTAGGGGGAGCCTCCCACCACCCCACCTCTTACCTGGCCGATTGATAATTGTGAGGGTGGACTTGAATTAAACCTAGATTAATTTGTGAGAAACACATCATGTAGGCTAGTTTAACCATAGTTGTCTTAAGAATAATTGTGTGATAACTTGTTTGCATCATTAATAAATAAAAAAATAAAAAATAAAAAGATTTTCAGTATGGAGTGGACTCAAATGAACCAATTTCTTGGCCCATGTCTTAATACCATCACACCTTTCCCTCCACCACCTAATATGGATTTGGCTCACAGATTAGCTAAGCTAGACAAGTTGGCCCACACAATTGATCAATTTCTAGCTTTGGACCCAGAACCGTCCTCATATCCCATACAATCATATACCTATCAAGAAAGATGTCCCGTTTGGGCCAATCAGGACCATTATGATACCCCACATGCTCTTCAATTTCCACCTCACCAGGCCCAAGCTCCAAATCTAGCTATCCAAGACTTCTCGGATTGGCCCCAATTCCAAGTCTATTCTGGTGGTTTGGCCCACAATCATGGACACTCCGATTATCCATTGTCCACAAGCTCTTGTCCACCTTGCTTCCAATCAAATTATTCGACATATTCTTCGCAGTCTGATTATCAGCCCAGTTATCCGCATTCTCAAGATGATCAATTCATGCAACTTGAACAAATAGTCTTGGCCCAACAAGATACCATTGGTAGAATGCAGGCCTTAGTTGACTGTTTGACTGAAACTAATCTAAGGATGGATTTAGAAGAAGTGCTTAGCAAGTCCATTGAAAATCTGCAATCTTTTTCACCTGATTTTGATCAACAAATCAACTCCCAAATTCAACTTGACATCGTTCAATCCGGCAATGATAACATCATGCATGATCTCGAAAACGGAGAAAATCTTACGGAGTCGCATCAGGTGAGAATAGGGAATGCTAGCATGAATCAATCTATGAAAAATCCTGAGACTGGTCAACAAGATGCCTCCATGATCATACCTGTCTGTCCTGAGGAAAGCTTAAGTGATAGAAAAGGAGAAGGGGAAGTGAGTGATCTTTTAGAGGTTAATCCGGATTTTGAACACTTCATATTCCCCACAGTGGAAGTCGATATGCATGCTAGTCCGAACCTCGAATATTTTTTCTTCCCAATAGAGAAAGTGGATATTCTAGAAGATATATACCCGGTGGATAGAGAGAAGATGGAAAACCCTCAGACTGACCAGCAAAGTGAAGTCACGATCACACCTATCTCTCTTGAGGTGAGCTTGAAGGAAAAAGGAGAAGGAGAAATGAGTGATTTGCTGGATATTGAGCTGGACTTTGAACACTTTCTATTTCCCACAGAGGAATTAAATACACATGATGGTCTGGATCTTGAATATTTCTTCTTCCCAATGGATCAGAAAGTGGATAATCTTGAGGAATTACATCAAGAGAAAACTGAAGTCATAGACTTAGCTAATCATCAAGAAGAGCCCATTGAGGGTAAGTTGGGGGGAGATGAAGGAGACGAGAAGGATTCTAGTGAGAGCCCAGATATTCACTTACCTATGATCTGTTTCCCGAGTGTTAGAGAATCTAAACCCAATAGCCTCCTAAAACTGGCCCGACTCAAGGAGGTGATGGAATTACTAGGCCAAGTCCACATCAACAGCCATTTTTTCAAAGAAACTCACTGTGTTGCCCAACTCAATTCTTACAATATCGATAACATCAATCTTTACTGGATTTTATTGAAAGTTGAGGCCAAACTGAACATGTTCTCAGTTTCTTTCTTTGAGAAATTTGAAATCCACAAGTTCACGTGTACGTCGGTTGCTTTGCAGTCAATTGATCATTTCATTAAGCAGCCACATGACATGATCCAAGATACTCTTATTCAGGTGGATAGGAGCCACATATTTGTTGATTTCCTCATCTTCGACATTGGATCATCCCCTACATTGAATCAATGTCCCATCATTTTAGGAATTTCTGATATTTTTCTAGGGGATCAAATGCTTCAGTTCAGTCAAGGACAAGAAGCAGGGTACGTAGTTGACATGGCCTATGAATCAAGTAAAACCACTATCCCATTGACCATGTGGAAAAATTCTTTTCTTTTGAATCTCAATGATAACATTCTGACTCATCAGCTACATGCAATGTTAAGTGCACTCCAACCAACAAATTTTAAAATGCATGCACTGAAATTTGTGCTAGTAGGCATTGGATAGTGTGTACATTCCGTCTGGCTGAAGACGATAAACTTAGCGCTTGTTGGGAGGCAACCCAATATTTTACTTCAGTTTTTGTATTTCTTTTCATTTTTAGGTCCTTGAGCAGCAGTCGTCGTGGGCATGTCGCATCCTCTTCATTACAGGTTGTTTCGCTCCTTCACAATTCGCTTCTGGCTGACATGTTTTTCATATCTTTTATGCCATTGAGGACAATGTCAATCAAGTTGGGGGGTGGGACAATCAATTTGATATGCATTTATTGAAAATCTTTTGAAGAAAACTGATACCTTTCACTGAAAAATGGTCAAATTTTTTCAAAAACTTCTTTTCACATCCTAGGAAAATTGCATGAAAATCATGTTTCATTAAGTAAATCTTAAACAAATCAGTTTTCTGTTAGTCACATCGGTTAAAGAGCCTTTAAAGTTCAAATATTCCACTTTACAAAAATCTACGGCGGGATAATTTTCACACACACACGGCAACTTAGAATAAATGGAAGATCTTAAAAGTATAGAATTGCTGGAATTAACCTCAAGGATAAGACTACTTATTCTAATTTTTCTTTTGGGTTGAACGAAAGGAATGTGTAGGATCCGTAATAGGGGACTGTCCCACTCAGCACTCTAAAAGAGGCGGTCATTTAAAATGGACAGCTGTAAACACTAAAGGCAATAGAAGGCGTTAAAAGAGCTAAAGGAAAGGAGGTGGCAAAAAGTACGCACCTCCCCTCAGGCAATTCAAAGAGAGTGGCAAAAAGTACGCACTCTCAAAAGCAAAAGTATAATGAAATGAAAGAAAACGCCGCGCTAAAAAGTCCATCGTACCAAAAACATGACCAACTTGTGAAAAGTGCTGAGTTGGGACGGGAACTGAAAAACGGTCCTCACTGACTGATCGGGAAATCTTTTATTCTCTTCTCCTCCCCAGGTAGTCTTATCTAAAGGGTAGTAAAGGCAAGAATATACCAGAAAGGTCGGAAACAAGTTCTAAGTGTGTCAAATTTCATGCACAATCACCTGTCGTGAATCAAAATATTGTGGGACATGAAAACTTTTAGCTTAACCAATCGGCTACCACTTAAATTGATTGTGAAAGATACTACAAATGAAGCATGATAATTCATCGTTTGTCCTAACTTTTCCTTATTTGCATTGCTAAGGGACTAGCAATGAGTAAGTTGGGGGGTGTGATAAAGTGTTAAATTGATCATTTAAGGGCAACCATATGCATCATACTCATGTTTTTATCTGCAAAATAGCATGAAATGATAGATAATTGTGTAACAAGTCCAACGGTACCAATTTCATCAAATTCTGACTTAAAAACATCGTCATTTCATGTGATCAAAGGAGTGTAGCGCATTTGCGGTTTTTCGATAAAACCGAGTTGAAATGAATAAATACGATGATATTTTTATGATAATGCGCTAAATTATATTTATTTGATGTGAACAGGACATGCCGATGATGCAGTGCAGCTGGTGGAGTTTTCGAAAATTTGGGAGTGGTCCGGTGTGCGGATTTCAACTAAAACAGGGGTAAAAATACAAATTGACTCCTTCTTTCACTGGAGTTTCCTAAAACCCACTATTTCCCTCCGTCTCTCTGATTTCCTAAACACATCCCTTCCTTTATTTTAAAAAACTCTCTCTCTCTTCTCGTTTTAGAAAGTCGAATCCTATTTCTTTTTCAATTTCCTTTTCCAAATCCTGTCCCTTCTCCAAGTCTCCCACATATCCTCCTCCTTTTCCAACTCAAACCCAGCAGCCTCTCCTCCTCCTCCTTTCTATAAATTCCCACAACTTCCTCTCTCCCGGGGGCTCCCTCTCTATTTTCCCGTTTTTCTCCGTAGCTTCCCGTAGCCTCCCTCTATCCAGTTTTCTCTCTCTCGTTTGTTTTCACAGCACCTTCTCCCCCTCTCTCGGTTTTCTCTCTTTTGTTCCAGCAACCTCTCTTTCTCTTCCTCAGTGGTTTCCCGTTCTCTCTCCGTAATCTTTCTCTTTCTCCCGTCCTCTCTTTCTCTTGCTCTCGGTCTCTCTTTCTCCACCTACTCCAAGCGGTTCCAGCAGCATCCCACGCACATCCAGCGTCTTCCAGCAGCAGCTCCCGGCTCCTCCAGCACATGTCTGCGGGCCTACACGCACCCCCCATGCACGCTTGGTAAGCACAAACCAGCTAGCATCCTCCAACGCACGTCGGCAAGCTCTCCACGGCGCACCAGCAACAGCAACTGCATCCTACACGCATGCAGCAGCTCCACCAGCAAATCCCTGCGTGAACCAGCTAGCTCTCAACCTCCAGCTCCTCCAGCAGCAACGTGCAGCCGGCAGCTTCTTCCTCCAGCTGTTCACGCGGTGAAGTTCCTCCACGCACGCCAGCAAGTTCCTCCAGCAGGCCCATACGAACCCAGCAGCACCAGCACCTCCTCCACGTCCAGCTGCCAGCAACAACACGCTCTCAGCCGCAGCACCAGCACACCCCCGCTGCGCTGCCACGCGCTCCCAGCTGCACCTTCTCCAGCACCGTCGTACCAGCTCCTGTCCCAGCGCATGCAGCGGCTGAAACCTGCAGTTGGAGCCTTCACAGCAGCTCTCCCACGCGGCAACCGTTGAAGCCAGCAACACTTCCACATACCTGCACGTAACCGGCTGTGAGCCTCCACGTTCGCTGAAGCTGCAGCAAGCATCTCCACCAGCAGCCAGCCGTCCAAGCACCACAGCTCCTCCATGCATGCCCGGCTGCACAGCCACGGGTCTCCAGCAGCTTCAATGCTGCCATGCACCCACACGTAGCCAGCAAACCCCCATGCATGCCAGCATTCATAGCAGCTCCATGCGTCAAGCCACCAGCGCATGCCAACCTCCTCCAAGTCAACCTGCATCCTTCTTAGTTCCACCGCATCTGCTGCATTTATATTATTATTATAATCTATCATTTTGATTTAGCTTATTTTAGTTTAGTTAAATTAAGTTGTATTGTTTAAAACTTGATTAGTTCAATTTAGTAGTTTTGTTATTTTTACAATATGTTGTTAATCCCTTTTTTTTTCTCAATTTTAAAGGTGGTGTATTTGTGTTTTTAAAAATTAGGTGAGTTTAATTCGTAAATTTAGTTTAATTTAATTAGATAGTTAATTAATCAATTCAAATTCCTAATTTTTCTAGATAATTAAAATCTAAGGTTTTCAAAATTAAAATCTTAACTCCCTGTGGTTCGACTCGGACTCACCGCTATTAATTTCCAAAATTTGATTTGAGTGAGCCGGATAAATTTAGATTGAACGTTTTCATGTGTTTAACGACGCACAATTCGAAACGATCACTCCTTATTCCTTAACATTTGGAATGGAGGCGGTAGTTCCATATGAGATCCTTATACCGTCGTTAAGAGTACAATTGAATAAGGAATTTTCCATTGATGAACATCGTTCAGCACTCCTTGCTCAATTGGAACTTTTAGACGAGAAAAGATGGTCAACTGCTAATCATGCAAAAGTTTATCAAAATAGACTAGCACGTTTTTATCAAAAGAAAGTCATTGAACGTAAGTTCAAAGTCGGTGAAATGGTTGTTAAAAGAATTTTTGTAAAACTTGGTGGTCCGCGTTCTAAGCTCCAACCCAACTGGGAAGGTCCTTACGTTGTATCGCACGCTTTTTCTGGTAATGTTTATCGTCTTGTTAATGCAGAAGGAGAAGAGCTAAATCATCCCTGGAATGGCTTACATCTTAAGAAATAGTACCCTTAGGTTAAAGAGTCGATCGGTATGGTACAAAGACCAGTGGAATCAGAAAATTTATAAACTCAAATGTCCTTATCAGTCTGGATAACTTAATTTCGAACCTATTACTACACACACTGACACGTTTGATTCGTGAGTAACAAGAGATGCCAAGTCCTAAAGAATATCAAAAGCTTGACTAAAAGTGTAAAGTACAAATCATTCGTTTTTAAAAGCAAAAATTCTATTTTATACTCGGCCCATGATGTCGGAACGAGACTTAGAATAGACTACCAAAAATACCCGCCATCTTAGTAGGAGGCCGTCATAAAAAAATGGGAGAGATCCGTCCCAAAGAAAAAAGAGTAGAAAAGCAAAAGCAAAAGGCAAAAAGTCCAAATGTCAAATCAAAAGGCTATTACATTGCAAACGTTATATCAAGGCCATGAAACGAAATGAAAGGGAACGCAAGGTCGATAAATACCCCGAAAAGAAAATGACCGAACCCCAACGGATATTAGGGTAGGAAAGGAACATCTTTTTAAGTCTCCGGAACCTTCTCATGGGCTTTATAAAGCTTATTCTTCCTTTCCTTCTAAAGAGCTGTACTCCAAACTTAAGGAATGACTTACATTGACTAAGGGTCAAATCATCAAATGGGATCACGAATGGAAACACAAATTCAAACACGATGGGTTTTAAGTTAAGTTGTTAAAGAACAATTTGGAAATTAAGTTAATAAATGAATATGATCTTTTGATCTAAGTACCATGCTGATCTTTTAGTCAAAAATCCAAAAAAAAAAAAAAAAAAATACATATGTCAAAAATCCAAAAAAATACATATGTCAAAAATCCAAAAAAATACATATGTCAAAAAGCCAAAAAAAATACATATGTCAAAAATTCAAAAAAAAATACATATGCCAAAAAAAAAAAAAAAAAATCCCCCAAAAAAAAATACATATTTCAAAACAAACAAAAATGAATATTTCAAAATAACTAAAATATTTCAATTAGCATCTGCTTGTTGCACTTGGTGTGTCTCATTCCTTTTATTTCAGTGAGCATCTGTTTGCTTGCATATTGCATTTTGCTTAAGTTTGATTATTCTCATTACCTTTGTTAATAAAGGCCATGCCCCTTGACCATTTATTGAAGGAAAAGATTAATTGACCATTTATTTGGTCAGGTAAGGGGCTAAGCCTAAATAGATACTTAACCTGTTTGTTAAGTGATGTACAGAATACAAGACAAGTACAGGAACACAAGATTGAAGCCCAAAACTTTCATGTATATCATTAGAAAGTGTTTTGTACATGATATATGAAGAAGAAAAAAAAAAAAAAAGAAGATACATGAGCCCTCAAGGCTGGCTCTCCCCTCCGCCCTCGTCGAGCTGGCTCTGAGCCTCGTTAGGCGCATCCGGTGCTGGCCCTCGACTAGGAGGTGGAGGCGGCCCCATCACGCTCGGACCCGCCTGGCCAGAAGACATGGCGACACTGGCCGTGAAGGCACTGGTCAGACCACGCTCGTGGGCGCGCTGCCGAGCTCGCTGATAGCGCTCCTCTACCATCTTGCGCTCATGCTCCGCGATTGACAGCCGACCCTGAAGACTCTCCAGTCGAAGGCGGTCGCGATCTCTCTCCTCAGTCACAACCTCTAGACGAATTTGGAGGCGTGCAAGGTCTCCAGTGGAGAGACGTGCCACCTGCTCCTCCAGAGCCCGGATCTGCGCAGCGTCAGCCTCGGCGCGAGCAGCTGCAGCACGGGCATGCTCCAGCTCCGCTTCAGCCCTCTGAAGGGCTTCTTGAAGCTCAGCAACCTGAATAAAAGTCATTGTTAGTTCAAGGCAATCAAGTAATTAAAATCAAATTCAGAAGTCAAAAGTTGAAGAATTTACCCGAGCAGCACGGTCCTCCTCCGCGAGAGAAGCCCGGTGGATGGCGGAGGCGAGCTGACTCTGGAGGTCAGCCAGAGCATCCTTGTGCGCAGCAGACGAAGAGGATGACGAGGCTCCGCGGGTAGGGGGAGCCGCCTGGGTATAGACGACTCGCTGCACCGGAAGACAACTGTCAGTGTCAATCGACAAAACAATTAATTAATTAATTAAAAACATACATTCATAAGCATTCATAAATACCAGGTCATATAATTCTTTCTGGACTTGTTCTAATTGGGCCTCCGCATCATGTAGGCGAGCCCGGAGGTCGATGATGACCGCATCACGTGCATCCTGCATATCACACATACATACATTCATTCACAAACATAAAATCAAGATAATAATAAAATTAAAGACACATGAATGCATACTTACATTGAGTGGTCGGAGGAGCCGAAGCTGATCGGCGTAGTGGGCCCGGTATTGCTGGAGGTAGCCCTCGCTACTCTCCGCACGGGACTCCACCCGTACACCTCGGCGGTGCAAGTCCTCGTACTGTTCCGGGAACTTGGCACGCCAATCTGTGAGGGCTTGCTTGCCCCTCATGCTCCTCCCGACGTCCTCCGGGACCTCCTCGTCTATCCACTCCTGGTGGAGGCCCAGGGTCCTCATCACGAGCCGGAGGCGGAGGGGCTCGATTTCGTTGAGACAATGCACCCACATTTGCCTCCCGAACCTCCTCCTGCCAGCCGTCACCCACGGCTGACCCTCCTCGCCCATACCAAGGTACGGGCGCCAGATCACCTGCATATAGATTATATACATTCATAAATAACTTGCATTAATGAATAAAAAGATTGCATTTAATAAAATTGAACAAGTTAAAAACTTACCAGGAGTTCTGGATAATCCAGGAACTGACGGCGGAGGGCCGTCAACTGGTGGTGCTGTGGAGCCGTGTCCACGATCGGCTGCCAACGGCAGGCCAACGGGACGGCGCTGGGTCTCGCAATCCGCGCTCTGCCGAGCGGGAAGTAATAGTAACTCCACACCTGCATTCATGAACATATAGGTTAGAAAAAGCATTATGTCATGTTGCATATCATGAATAAATAACAAAACAATTTAATACCTGAAGAAACGGCGAGAAGCCGCTGACAGTGGTCTCACGGTCCGGCGTGACCGCGGACAGATCGGCGAAGAGGTGGGCCAGAAGGGCCGCACCCCAGGCATACTCTCCTAAGCTATCTAAGTCATCTAACAAACAAAGAAACCTACAGTGGATGTGGTCGCCCTTTGTACCGAAGAGCAACCGACCAAAGAAGAAGACTAAGAAGACCCTAAGCTGCCTATCTACCTCCTCCCCCTGACTCGGGTCGCTACAGTATACGGCGGAGGATGACTCTGCTAGTCTATCCGTAAACTCTTCCCGGGTCTCGTCGGACCGACGCCGGGGCTCGTCTAGTCCTAGAGCAGCCTCTACCTCCACCTAGGGACCATCCTAGACTCTCTGCCTAGGCTGGACACCTCTATCCCTAATAGAGCCTATGCTAATCCCTGATAGTTGGGGTAAGTAACCCCACTAAATGGTCGGCCCTCTACCCTGAGTCCAGTAATCCTGGCCACATCTTCTAGGGTAGGGACCATATGTCCCCACGGCATTAGGAAAGCACGGCTTTCCGCATGCCACCTCTCCCGCAACGCTTGCAGGAGGACCAAATCGAGCCAAAATGGCTCGATGTCTAGTACCTCGCCGAATCCCATCCGGCGCAGGTGCGTCTTCTGGAAATCCGGGAGACCTCTATAGGCACCTATCACTAGGTCCCATGAGATTCTGGCCCTCATCACTCCCTGCAAATAAAAAAAATAAAAATAGGGGTCAGTAATGAAAAAAGACAGGAAAATCACTTCTGT
Organism: Zantedeschia hybrid cultivar; assembly: GCA_030544215.1. Lineage (NCBI taxonomy): Eukaryota > Viridiplantae > Streptophyta > Magnoliopsida > Alismatales > Araceae > Zantedeschia > Zantedeschia hybrid cultivar. The sequence goes on from JARZZO010000014.1 coordinate 70,596,030, forward strand.
TTTGAAAGGCGTCAGCACATGAAGACGTTTTTCAAAACACGTCCACATGACTTGACGCAATTCAAAATTATTTTCTACCTAATTAAAAATTCGGAATTTAGCTTGAAAGACGTCAACCCATGGTGACGCCTTTTGAAAGGCGTCACCTGGTCTGGACGCCTTTCAAGCCCAGATTCCGGGTTCTTGAAGAATCCCGTTTTTCCCTCTCTTCTCTTCATCCATTCATACCACCGGGAGCTTACCGTGTGGAGGTCGCCCTCCTCTTCTTCTTCCACCGCCATAGGTGCCGGTGGAGGGAGTTCCTCCTCCAAGAAAGCCGCGGCTTCGGCTAGCATCGTCGGAACCTCCTCGGAAGCTTCTTCTTCTTCTTGCCTCCGCCGCCTCTTAGCTAAGGTTTTCATCTTCTTGGATCCTTCACCACGCTCCATGGTCAAACAAAGGGAGTTTTAGAGGGAGAGATCGCCGGAGCTCGGTCGCCGGAGAAGAAGAAAGAGAAGAGTTTTGGAAAAGTGAGGAAGAAAGGGGGCTTTCGCGGGTCTGTTAACAAAAAGGTTGAAAGGCGTCGACTCATACAGACACTTTTTAGGGCACATAAGTTGAGGCGGCAAGGACAGCTGTTTGAAATTGATTGAAACACGTCTACCTGTCATGACGCGTTTCAAGATTCTGGTCAGAGCCGTACAGAGGAAAATGATGAAAGGCGTCTTATGGTGTTGACGCGTTTCAGGAAATTAATCATAGAATTAATGGCAGAATTCTGGAAAAAGTAGGAGAGAGAGTTGAAAGGCGTCTATAAGTGCAGACGCATTTTAGAGGTTTAATCAGGTTTTTGAGGATTAAAGTGAATTTCTGGAAAAGAATTATGGTTGAAAGGCGTCTGTCTGAGTGGACGCGTTTTAAATTTAACAGAACCCGAACTGTTGAATTTTCAGGAAAAATTCAATTTTTGCTAAAGGAAAAATCATGTGCACATCACAGGAAGTTAAGGAAAGGTTTCAAGGCATGAAAAATCGCTCTTTATTCAATGAAATCCTTTATTACATCCAAAAGAAAGAGAAAGAGGATATTTAAGGCAGAATTTCATAAAAACCTTTGAGGTATGGAAATTTTAATCCTCTATCTCTATCTTTAGAGGATTTTACACGATAACTAAAGCCAAGGTTCCACAAAGTAGTGATGATTTGTATGGCTTCATAATCTTCGTCGGATTCCAAGTCACGCTTCTTGATTGAGAGTGTGGGAGAGAACTCAGGGAATTCACGAAGGCCCAAGCTAAGTTGAGTAAGGCACCGATGTGGATTGTATAACACGAACTCGGTGGCTCCAATCAATTTAAGATCTGCTCCTGCTGCACGGCGCACCCAAATAGGTTTTCCAACAAGAGCGAGTGGAGATGAGTCGAATATGTCGGACGTCATGAGTTTTAAATATTCTCTCCAGTCGGCTCGGGTCTTGAGTTTTGGAACCTTGTTAACCATGTGCTCATTGAACTTTACAATGTTAGCAATGCAATGAATTGGGCTATTCAAGAAGATCTGAGATGGATTTAGGGGCCTTTTCTTGCTGTACTCGAATTTAAAGTGAAGTTCAACCCATAAGGCCAAGAGTAACATGCACTTATAAGGAGGACGGCCCACGGATGCCGCAGAGAGTCCGCTATAAAGATATGCCAAGAGTGCAGTACTAATGGATTTACCTTCGAAGATTGCGCAGATAGCACTAACTTGATCATCTTCTAAGATGTTATCCTGCGCAGGGAAGAACAAGGCACCGGCAAGGCATGTAACAAAAGCTTTCGTCACATCCTCCGCTTCATCCTCCCTTAGATCATCAATTTCATATAATGTCCACTCGGCTAGCTTTGCAAGATTGATTCCCTTTTTGGTGAGGCATCCTTTAGCTTCTGAAGGATCCTTCATGATTGATGTCAACAATTGTTGACCAGTGATTCTTTCTTTTGTCAAAGCTATCTTATCTTTGTTATCTTTGGTCTTTGGGAGACCTAATAGAAGCTCTGCCTCCTCCAAAAGGATTGTGCACTCGAAATATTGGAAGAAGAACGTATGGGTTTGGGGATGCCACCACTCGATCAAGGCACCCATAGCCGCCCAATCTACGTTCGAACTCTTGTAATTCTTGGCAAGTACCACAAGACCTTGAAGATTCCACTTGGATATGAAAACTTGCATGGAAAGCTTAATACTTTTTGCAAGTTTACGAATCCAAGGTAAGGAGGTAAACTTCCTTGGGCCAGGAAACATGGGATAATTCTGAAAACCAAAAAAAGAAAAGATAAAGAACATGATGAAGAACTTGAAGAACATGAAGAACATGAAGAAGAATTGAAGGGAAGTTGATTTAACTTACTTGAAGATTGGGATTTCTTCCGTTAAGGTGATTCTCCACATCAGAAAACTTCTCTAGAGACATCTTCATCTTCTTGTTTGAAGAATCCATCCTCTTTTTCGGAGTTCCTCCTTCTTGAAGCTTGGAAACTTTGAAGAAACCTTGAAACTTTGGTGGAAAACTCAACTTTGGATCTTTGGATTATGATAGGATTGCTTGGGAACAACCTAAAGGTGTTTATATGGAAAGAATTGCGATCCTAGGAAGACTTTTCCGAATTGGAAAAGGGATGTGCATTGGTAGAGTTGGAATCCGAATAGAGAACAGCCAGAAACCTGTTTATGTGAGTAAAAGGCGTCGAGGAGCACTGCCGCGTTTCAACACTGAAAGGCGTCTGCGCGACACGACGCGTTTCATCTTTTATATCATTTTCCCGAAATTCCATGTTTTGTGGTTTAAATTGAATACTTGTTACTAATGATCTTGATTGCAGAGAAAATATCAAGAAGATCCCACTGTGGAATTTGTGAAGTCCTGACCGTGGCTAAAAAGACGGTTATTTCTACCCTTGTACTCCTTTCATGTAATTATTTTGCATTCGCATTACTATATGATAAGTATTTACTATAGCATATCAAGACCTTGTGGTTTTGATGAAACTGGAATTTGAGTTCCCCTACAACAAAAACAGTGATAATTCCAGAGAATTCTTAATCGCATGGATAGGCCGTTAGATTGTTAATTAGTGAGGACGATGGTTCCACTTTTGTGAAACGGTGCGTGGATAAACGAGCTTCGGCTTAGCACTGGATTACAAGAATTGGTGTCTTGACTCATTAATGACAATTTAACAATATTATCCTTGATTAATTTATATTTTATTTAATTTTATATTTTTCTTTTAGCCCAGCATGCATCATGTAGGATTTTGAAATCATTGTAATAAGGATTAATTATTGATTAAGTTTCAGACCATTAAATCAAATCATTCCAACATGATATGAAATATTCCATTCTGAATTGAGTATCTTGATTATCTTTGAGATTCGCTTGAAGATATCTTTGGAATTCTATCCTTTCTTGGACTCTTTATCCAATATTCTTGTTTTCTCTTAAGATCCATCATGGTTGTAGCACGTCCACATTGGCTGGCAAACGCTCCCCATGATGAAACCTACAGTGTCTATGACCTGGGGTACTTCCCACTCCGAGGAGGTTGATCGACCTTATTTTATTTCCTTGTCTACCTCATCCAGACAGGATTAATTCCATTGATTTCTTTGAACTATCTTCATTGATGATTTTGAGAAAAATTCCATTCATGTGATGTTAAGAGCGTGTCTCATCACACCTTGGCATCACCTTTTCAGTACATTCCATTCCATTTCACTCCCTTGCAAAGACGATGCCAAGGTGAGGCAGCTGGAGACACGCTAATTTTGACGTCATTTCGAGTAAATTTCATATCATATAATAATGCCTCAGAATGGTCTGATATTTAACTATTGATTAATTTTTATTGATATTTTTAAGTGTCGGGTTTAATAGACATGTTTAAGTTAATCAATTGAATTGATTTTAGCTCAAATTTCAGTTAAAATATGCAGAATTCTACAAGGCGTCAACCTGTATGGATGTCATTTAGAGTTTATTCTTATTTTAGCGTTTAAATTTGAATTTTAATCAATTGATTAATTAGCTAAAAGGCGTATGTGAGTGCTGACGCGTTTTAGGTTTCCTAGGCTATTTCTACTTCTCTTCCGGATGTTTATCCTTATCTTAATTAGTGTAAAAGACGTCTACACATGTAGACGCGTTTTAGCTAATAAAGATAAAGATAAGTTTTCCCGGATATTTATTCTTATCTTTAATAATCTGAAAGGCGTCAGCCTATGTGGACGCGTTTTAGATAATCACAGATAAAGATGAATTAATCAGTATTTATCTGTCGGTTAAGATAGATAAATCCGAAGTTTTTCCATGTTAATCCACGGACGCAAAAGAGGTCTATAAATACCTTGCATCTTGAAGAGTTAAAAAAAAGAGGTTGAAAGCCATTAAGAGAGAGTGTTATTATAGCGAGTTGAAGATCGAAGTAACAACGTCGGAACGCCGAAGCGCTGCCATTTCCAGAAGTCGGCGTCCTTTCAACAATCTTCATCCATTCAAGGCTTCATCCAATTCGGCATAAGTTTTTCATTTCTGCATCTTCATTTTCATTTTATTAATCTCTTATTCTTCATCATTCACTTCACGCAACACACACCACATCATCTTTTTCAAAACCTATTTGATTAAAGGGGTTTCAAAAGCCATTTAAGCAAGTAAGTTTGCTGTTTGATTGCATGTTTAGCATCATGATTAGAATGGATATTGCTTCTGCTTAAAGTTCTCATAATCGTTTCTTTATTTCTCTTTCCATTTTTCTTAACGGAACAACAACAAGAAAATCAAAGGAGAAAACAAGCACAAAGCTAAAAGAACTTCTGGACGATCCTCAACCTCAAATTCAACAGCAAGAACAAAGAACGAGAAAGGGCTCTCTTTCTTCAGCCGGCTGAAGGAGGGGAATCAAGGACTCAACATCTTCCGCATTCAAACAGGTAGGCGATCATACCTCTTTTGAAACTTTTTAGTCAAAATTTTCTGGCGATCACTGCACTTAGTTGCTGTTTTTAATAGGTTTATTTTTCACTAAACAACATAGATTTTTTATGTTAATCACACAAGCATTTTAAGCACCTACAGACGCCTTTTGAAAAGGCGGCTTCCCGGGACGACGCGTTTTAAAGAGAATCAACCGTGGTCTGTCCCTGTTTCTGTCACCGATAGGCGACGAGGGATGGCGACGCGTTTTAATAGGGTGGGCCTGTGACGACGCCTTTTAGGCCATATTCTGAGGCCGGGATTTCATGAACCAGTTTAGGATGCTTGAATGGCGTCGGCCTTGGGTGACGCGATTCAAGACAGAACCACACTAATTCATGCCAGTAAAATGTGTTTACACTGCTAGATAGTTGGTTAAAAGCATGCTTTTAGTACACTCGATGACGATGGACTCTTCGTGACCGGATGGCACTGCGTTGTGTGTCGTGCGACCGTGGACTTCTCACGTGACCGGATCGCACCGTGCCGTGTTTTGTGTTACTGAGGACCTAGAGTGACAGTTGTAGCGTTTGACACCCTGTGTCGGTGCGGAGGGACACACTGCTGACGGGAGCAGTGGCGGGGTGACGCCTAGTGAGAGAGGGTCACCTGGTGAACCCCGGGGTTAGCTAGCTTGTACCGGTGTCGGAGTGGTATCTTTGGTGTGTCACTCGTGCTGGGGGAAGGAGTAACCACCTGAGCCAGTTGGGCCGGAGTAGCCAGCGTGCTATCCGAGGGGTTACTGTTTGGTCTCAGCGGGTCGGTGTTTGCTGGGGGAAGGAGTAACCGCCAAGGTAGCCAGCGTGCTATCCGAGGGGTTACTGTTTGGTCTTAACGGGTCGGTGTTTCCCACTTTCGGAGACGTGGTTGACGCGTTTTGCCGAGACGCGAGTTGTAGGTTCCTTGGTAGAATGATTTCTGAGATATGCATGTTATATTCCGAATGCATGTGGTTTTTAGAGAAAATTAGGAGTAATGTGTTACAGCTTTACTTATCTTGTTCACTTGTATCTTGGTAATTGCACTTGTGGGTGTGTGAGTGGGAGACCAGGGATCGGATGATCCCTACTGAGCCCAATTCTGGTGTGGCTCACTCCCTGCGGTTTCAGGTGTGGACTTCGTGGCGTGTGGCGGCGTGTGGTGCTCTCCTTAGTGTACGGACCAGCATCTATCTCAGTTCCGGGGTATGCCCCGATGTTGTTGTACTTTGTTTCTGCATGTACTTAATTAATTTGTTGGACCATGTAATTATTGTTGGACTGTGTACGGACATTATTAATCTACTTCATGCGCATTGTAATTCCTTGTAGTCCGTCTGAATGTTATATTTAATCTTGTTTAACGCTTACTCCTCCAGATGTGTGTATAAGATCTGGGTGTGAAACCGTTGGCTATTGATTCGATACCCATTTAGTGATCGGGTCTCCGATCATAGGGTGGCGGGTCGTTACATCATAAATCTGAGGAAGACAAGAGTGGGGGGCTTTGTGATGAGGCAGAATCCGATTTGGCCCATTAAAACATACCCAACACAGATCAGTCCAACAGCAGCAGTAAGAAGCCCCCTGGCAGCCTTCGGCCCGTTAGCGGCCCAGAGGCCTTCGGCCCAGTAAGCAGTCCAGTGGTCCTCGGCCCGTCTGCGGCCCAGCAACCTTCGGCCCATTAGCGGCCCGATAGCCTTCGGCCCGTTAGCGGCTCAGCAGCCCCTCGGCCCAGCAGGCTCCAGCCCATTAAGCGGCATCTGGCCCGTCAGCGGCCCTACCCCCTTCGGCCCAATAGCCGTATCCGGCCCACTCCGGTGGGAGGGTTAGGCACTATGACGGTTTACCAATAAACCTAGAACATAGTCCTATATCGGCTGCCACCGTTAAGCATCATCTATCCTCCGCTATAAATACCCGGCTATTTATTACCAAAGGTATGTCTTCGTGACCCTAAGGACTATAGTCCAAAAAGCATTAAAGCTGCTTCTTCCATCTCTTTGACTTCTGAATCGAATCATCTTCAGAAGCTAACTTAACCGTCGGAGGGGGTTCCTAAGGGCCGAAGCCCGGGACTCCTACTGACTGGTTTTTCTTCTTCTTTCCCTCCTGCAGGGGCTCGGTTTGAATCTTCGCCGGCCTCTCCGAGTCGGTCTCGGCCACCGACCTCGGACTTCTTCCTCCGGTCTCGACGCCGTTCGCCGGCTGGTCCTCGCCTGAAGGTGCCTCGGCTCCATCCCGTACCAGCTGTCCCTCAACCGGAGGAGCTTCGGCCGCGCCTTCCGCAGGCTAGCCCACATCCGACCGGGCGACCATCGGCTTCGGATCTTCGGTCTCGTCTCCGCCCTCGCCGCGTTCCAGATCCCCGTCGGGCCTCTTCTCCGATCCGATCCAGCTTCGGATCCCAACTTCGGATTCCAGCCTCGGAATCCGGTCGTGATAGTTTCGACTACACCAGTGTCCAATGTGGAAGGCAAGGTTGTGGACCCCACAACCGGCGAGGCCCTGCCGGCGGGCCAGCGGGGCGAGTTGTGGCTGCGGAGCCCAACCATCATGCTTAGATCCTGCTTCGGAATTTACGGATTGTTGTTTTAGATCTTTTGTTCTTTCTCCTTCATGAAGGTGACGTTGCTTTCCATGTCCATCTTAATATGCCTAAGTGCTTCCCAGGTTCCACCAGCTGAGCTGGAGCGTATACTACTGTCACATCCGGAGATAGCTGATGCAGCTGTTGTCCCGTATGTATCGAAAGCATCCAACGAAGTGATTAAATCATTGTCCAATCTCTCTGTTTGTTTATTCTAGAAATGCACAAGCTTTTCCTGCTTCCTACAAATTCTGGTTAGTTTTGTTAGCTTTCTTATGTGCATCTCCTAGGGTGTATCTAATTGTTGTTGGGAATCATGCAAGTTAAATTTTATAAAATTGTTTGGGAGTATGTCAGGAAGAAAAGTAATTCCCTTCGAATTTTCTAAGTGAGAAATACACTGCAGGGTCCAGGCCAGGTTTATTTAACCTAATTAAACATCTAATTTGACTCGCTCCTCTTCTGATATGCTTCCATCATCACTTTATGAAGGGGTTCAGTTGTGATTCTTTAGAGTGAACATGTTAGTACCTTATGATGGGGTTCAAGTTGTGATACATGGACCAAACATCATCAGTCATATCTGTATCATAAACTACTTGCTAATTTGAAGGGGCTTCATTCTCTTGTTAACATTTAGTGATATGGGATATGGATTGGAAGAATAATAATTAAAATGAGGATCGAACACCTACATAATCCTAGAATATTATGACTTAGCTTATAAGTTAAAACTACCAGGAGAACCATGAGATGATTTGGCTGGAAAGGTATAACTAATTGGAAGTTAACGGCATATGAGCATCATTTGTTAGATGTACGACAACATATTTTCATTCTGCAACTTGTTTTTTGGTTATTCTGTTGGTATGATCTGCTTTAAAATGGCAGGTATCCTGATGAAGAAGCAAGGCAAATCCCAAAGGCATGTGTTGTCAGGCGACCAGGAAGTTCTCTCAGTGGTGATAAGGTCATTGAATTTGTTGCAAAACAGGTATGTATCAGGCACTTTTTTTTGTCTTCAAAGTTGAACTCCCTAATTGCATGTGATTACCTTCAAGATTGTCCTATTTTTACAGAATCTCCCCTATTGTCAATTTGTTATCACCACCTTTTTGATGATCCAAGCCTTCCCTTTTTTTATTGTAGCTTTCACTTCTTCTAGTTAGGTATAGCATTCTGATCTATGTTTATGTACTGTCTTTTCAATATGACATCAAGGGTATCTCTTTCGTATATTGGTCATCCACCAGCTCTGTCATCCTGTGAGTCGAAATCAACTGAATTCACCAGTAAAACATCATTGTTGTGAAATTTGTAAAATTCACCCTTTATCATGTCTATACTTTCTTATGTACTTTGAAAAGGTTACTCTAACATTATTTTTAGACATCTTCTAGCTGCTATACTAGTAGAACAGGGTCCTTAGGTATGATTGAGTTTCTCTACTAGTATAATATGGTTTCTAGACCTAAAAAATGAAAAGAAAATATATTCTACATGCTCTTCCAGAAACCATTGCTGATACTATAACCAATATATTTTACATTCATTCCCACATGGAACAGCAAACAACATATACACATATATCAAGGAAAAGTTTGTGCAATCATGTCCCAGTTGAGGGCCATTTGTTGGTCCAGTGATAAGTTTTGTTGGAAACTACATTCTTTTGATGTAACCTGGCCCCTCACAGATCAGATATTCCACAAAATTCAAGATGACATCATGTGGTGCCTATCCTTTTGATACACCTTTGTGATCTATCTTGACTGTAGTTTATCCTAACAAGGATTAGAATGCTCACGGTTGTGATTTCATCTATGTTTTTCTAAACCAACTTGCGAAGTTTATTGATTTTTTCCCTGCATGTAGGTTGCACCTTACAAAAAGTTCGCCGTGTATCATTTATAGAGTCAATACCAAAATCGCCTGCTGGAAAGATATTGAGCTACTAAATCATGCTGTCTCAGGCTCTGCATCAAAACTGTAGCAGTATTTACCTTCATTTCTCCCTGCAAAATGAAGAGTATTCCTGCTGTCATCCAGCTCTTGCGAAGTAAATAAAGTTTTTAAAAGTGTAGCAGTTTTGAACTTCCTTTTTTCCTTGCAAGAGTAAGAGTAGGAGCTTGTCACCTTCACCTAGATCTTGCCAAATGTAAGTTTTATGCAGTGTTTCCTTGATCTATACACATTATACTCGAATCACCATGTATCATGGTAAGTTATTGACTGTTATTTCTCAGTTGATTCATTTTGGACTTGTAGATTGTGCATATGCATTTCCACTGTTGTAATCTATTATAATCACTCTAGGATATTGTCTGTCATTAGTAAGGTTGATGACGAAAATTTGCGACAGATTGTGTTAGACAACTGGTGGAGGGCATTTTAAGGAATTCGTTTTGTGACCATCGGTTTCATTATCTTCACGTATAACTGTCTCCATTTTTAGTTTACTATAATTATAATGCAGCCGCTCCACTTGAATATGGCAATGGTTCATGCAAGGCACTCTATCTTTGTTGGAGCGGCTATATAATAGTCTTATATCGGTTAATTTCAGTTGTGGCCAGTGCTTATGATCTTGGGCCCCTTCAAACTCAACACTCGGGTTTTGTGGTTTGTAAGATGGTATCAGAGCAGGGCCTGACCCAACTTTATCTTCTAATTTGCGCCACCTCCTGTTATCTAATTTCCACGGCCCATCTTGGCCGTGAGGGGGAGTGTTGGAGAGGCTATATAATAGTCTTACATCGGTTAATTTCAGTTGTGGTTAGTGCTTATGATCTTGGGCCCTTCAAACTCAACACCCGGGTTGTTCATTATGTGTACCCAAAGCATTTGAATAATAGTCCTTAAAAGCATATTATACAAGTACCTTAACTAAAATCATATACACATTCAATACAAGGTTTACTTCTTTCTCTCCGTATGGAGTAATCATGAACACAAATAAATATTTCTGTATTTATGTCTAGTTTTCTATCATCTATATAAACATGTGAAGCCTGTGTCAAGACCTAGTATGTATGCACATACTTGAGTTAAATGGGTACATGCAATGCTACATTGTACGTTGCTGAGTGAAGGAACAGAGTGTTGACTGGCCATGGGTGGGTTAGCTCTGTATGAGAGAGGGGAACAGAAATTAGAATTGAGAATAGACCTGTAGATCTTGTCTTGCAAGAAAATGTCCAATAGTGAACTTGGTGATAAAGGGAGCAGGATCTGTAATATGGATTTGTTTCATGGACTGTTAGTGCTTTCCTTCTCATCTTGCATCAAACCTGTTGGCATTTGACTATATTTGCGTTGGATTAAGCATGACCTAAAACTCATTTTGGTCAAATGCATCTTATGCCAATCTGATGTGGCCACAGCAGGTGGCACACCCAAGCACTCAATTTAGGTCGGTAATGCTGGACCTGGCCTGGGTCAGGGTCTGGATGAGGGCAGCTGTATGCACGAGTCCCTTTGAAATGATTCAAGTGAACGAAAGGTGTCATTTAGTCCACGGGCTAAATATTTGTTCAACATATTCTAACATTATTTCACACTTCAATCATTTCCTGCATGCCCATGCCTCAGAGTTTCTAACCTGCTAAACTATTTCAATTACTTGCCAACTCAAAATAACTGACCAGACAACCATTTCTTAATGAAGACCGCCCTGGCAATTGCTGATAAGCCTGGGTATTGTGCCTTCAGTGAAGCACTTCTTCGTAGAAGCCATTGAAGCTTGATGGAGAATCCCCTGGCAGGCCAGACAGTAGAGAGGTGTTTTAGAAGTGGGACAGGGGGTCCTTCCTATTACAAAAACAATGATAAAACCGAGATTGTGGAAGGATACTGCAGAGCAGTGGCTGTGTATGAGAAGGGTGAGAGCATTAAATTTTGGGAAGACCATTTTAGTCACAACTCTTTGGACAAACTGTTTCCTGGGATCTCATGTTTAGAAGAAATAGAATACCTGATCAAGCTACTGGAAACCTTGTGGCAAGCAGTTATGCATACATAACAATTAACGAGTTTGATGCCATGGCATATAAACATTTGATACATCTCTTTCACTTTGGTGATATAAATGACAGTGCAGGTGCAGAAATTGCTATAAAATAGTGAGTACAAATTATAACCGAGATGCAGAGACAGAGATTGCTTGAGCAGCTAGGGACCTCCTCAGAATTTTGCCCGATGCCGACTTTGGTATGGAGTTGATGAAAGCCACTTTGCGTATTTTTTTGTATGGTGCAACCTGTAACAGGTGAGTTTGATGGTATGTATACTTAGCTAGCTGTTTCATGTTTTAAATTTATCTGTGCATCAAGAGGAAAAAGGCAGAAATTCTTGCTGTTAATCACTGAGCTATTTACCTGCTTTGCAACAAACTCCATAACTAGAGATTCAGTAAGAGTGCTTCCTTCCTGTCTGACCACAAATGCCATGGGTATCTCTCCTGCTTCTTCATGTGGGTACCTGTTGATTTGTGCAAAATGTGGTTCAATGGAACTATGTCAATACTCACACAGCTACCTCCGTGTTCATGGCTCTCTGAAGGTAGGTTAATCTTTGGTGTTTATCATAACGGGGGGTTATCATTTTCAAAGTTCATGAATGGCAGAAAGTAATGGCAAAAATGTTGAAAAATTCTCTGAAAAAATAACTTCACTTTGTTTCGAGTAATACTTGCTGTAATATGCAACTGCATATAGATCGGACGGTGTGGGATTGCTGCACCATTCCATAGCTAGTGCATTAAAACTTAAAAAACCTCATACCATCTGATCCTGTGATCCGATGATAGTTGCAGTTATATTACAACTGAGTTTTAACCGTGTAAAAACCAAAGCGGTGTGCAGGGAAATAAGAGTGTGATCAAATCAGATAAAATTGCCCATGACATACGGGACGACAGCGGCATCAACAACTTCTGGGATTGTTTGCAGTAGCTGCTCCAGTTCAGCTGGTGCAACCTGTGGCAGTGTCGATGTGCAAGTTAGCTGCCCAGCATTAGGAAAAAATGGAGGATGCTTCTACATATTGAGAGGCTTTGGTTGGGTGGAACATCACCTGATAGCCCTTGTACTTTATCATCTCCTTCAATCTATCGACAACAAAGAGGAAGCCATCCTCGTCAAAAAAGCACAAATCTCCACTCTTTAACCAGCCTCCAGGGGCAAAGCTGTTGGTGTTAGCCTCATCGTCACCTACATAACCTGCAATTGAAAGCTACTCCGCTTGTTTAGAGGAGACCTCTTCAAGTTAATTGTTTCATCAAGCTGGTTCAAACTTAAAAACATAACTTGAGGCTCTGGGTGGAATTTATTTTGAGATAGTCCAACTCCAACCAGACCAACCCGAACGCCCTTTTTACCCAAAATGTTTGTGTTGTTATATGACATAGTTCTATTTTGTAGGTTGTCTTTGTATTGGAAGAATAGGCTATATAATGGATGGATCAAATCCAATCCGACTGGTCGAGTCCAAACCGATCTAAACTTTTGGTGATTCAATCAGGTTCAGTTTCGACTGCCAAAAATCATGCTGCTTGAAGTTTTAGGCTTCTACTATTCTATCTATTCTACCTGGTACTCTTGGGGAGAAAAAGAATTAGATCTTGAAAGCCATTTATTTAGATTTTTTTATCTTTTATTCAGAAACTTATAAATTAGAGCTTCCTGTATTGAGGTAAAGGTAAGAATAGAATTGTATAGCTATCAAAAAAAAATTGTAACACTCTCATGTAATAATTTTCACGTTACAGTTAAAGAACAAAGATAATTTCTAACTAAAAGTTTTATAAACCCACTCTTAACAATATCATATATTGGACTAAGAATGAACCAAGCCGCTCGTGAGTCACTCGAGCTCAACTCAACTTGGCTCATTTTAACCAATAAGTTGGGCTCAAGTTTGAGGCAAAAGACTTGTGTGACTCTAAGTGAGCCAAGCCTGAACTTGGTGAAGGGAGTCATCTTAAATGAAGTTAATTAAATGAGTTTTATTTTTCATGTCCACTTACTTTAATCTAGCTAAGATTCAAATGTTCTATTCATTATTATAAAGCTCAGCTTTTATAATAGTTGAAAAATTATTCAATGACTCCTTTAGAAGAAAAAAAAACTCGACATATCGAACTAAAGTCCCATCATGCGCATGATGTCATGTCTGTGCTCCATGTAGACGGGCAAGATCCAAAAGGGAATGAGATCGTTTGGATCATTTTGTCTGGACCTTGGTGCACTCCCAGACTTAACAAAGGGAGGGCAAATAAGTCATTTGTATTTCAAGTGATAGGACCGACCAAATACATCATCTTTTGTTGAGTTTGGGGGCACACCGAGGTCTAGATAACATGGTTAAGATGATCTCGCCTCACCCAAAAGGAAAACATCAATAGGACATTACTCAATTAGGATCTCGTGGCTCTCCCACTTAGAAAGGTTCTATATTCAATTTCTACTAGATACATATGCCTTCCTCTTATGAGGAGCCTGGAGCTCATAGGATTTCTCTTTTCGGTAGTAGAGTTGACAGAAAATAATCGTTTAATTAGATGGGATTATCGTATTTGATTCCTACCCACTAGGTACATACACCCCCATTCATGAGGGGGGTGTGGGGCTCAAAAGATTTTTTTCTTTGAGTAATTGTTGCATTGTATAGGGTGCAACAAAAAAAAATTAAATTTTTTTAAAGTCGGCCCCATCATATCCAACATGTCGTAAACTCTAATATCTTATCGGATAACTAAAAAAATCTACAAAATCAAAAACTGAACCCCAATTTATTGGGCTCATCTCATTAAGAGTATTTTTTTTAACTATTCATGGGCACTTAATTTTAGAATTTTTAGATCATCCCATCATAGATTAGATTGTACGGACATGTCGAGTATGATGAATTGGATCTTAAATTTTTTTTTTTTTTTTTTTAATTTGAACTGCATTCCATGCAGTATAATAAATATTACTCTTTCTCTTTTTGTAGTAACATTAAATCAAAATAATCATTTACTTAGACGGGATAATCATATTCGATTCTTAGCCACCCAGCCACCCTTACCAAAACAAGATAAAACAGAAAACGAACCCTGTATAAAAAGGTAATGAAAGCTTATTTTAAATTTACCTTTCATAATGTGAGGACCTCTTACCCACAGTTCCCCATCGCGGCCCACCCCAACAGCCTCCCCGGTGTCATGCTGCACGATCTTGGCTTCAAAATTTTCGTTCAGGCGGCCAGCCGACCTATAACGCCGGCACTCCTCCAAGGTGATTGACCTTGAGATTCCTCCACCCTCTGTTGATCCATAAGCCTACACATTTCAGCACTTACAATTAGATCAGATCGGCCCGATTTCATTAGTGATTAGCAAATGGTGAGTATTATTTACTGCGCTGAAGGTCAATGTAGTAAGTTAAGTCATTTTGTAATGTAAGATGTTATTAGTCCACTTGAGTAGGGATCACAAAGGTCAGACAATTTTTTTCATAAGTGGGCCAAACAAGTATTAAGTACGAATGCAAGATTTTGGACATAACAAATGTATATATGTATGACAAATATTATGTAGACATGTGTCGTCTCCGGGGTATTTATCACACCAAAAAGATATTTGTCATGCTAATAAATATGCATACATGATACTTTTTTAGGCGTGACAAATATTTCTGAAGATAAATACTATTTGTCATGATTATGAAGTATCTGTCACACCTGTAAAGTCTTTTTCATGTCAAAAAATTTGTATACAAATACGTAAAGATGACAAATATTTTTAGGCGTTACAAATATTTTGTGTATGTGACAAATACTTAGACATGACAAATACTTAGTGGGCGTGACAAATACTATATGTCATGCTCAAGAGGTATTTGTCACGTCCATATGTATTTATTATGCCCAGAATTCTGCACTTGCATTTAATATTTGTCTAGTCTATCTTTGAAAAAAATTATCTAATCCATATGGCTTGTCTATGTGCGTGCGCTGTCCGTACAACAAACATTACTCTAAAAAATTGGAACAAGCTATCTCAAAATATGGGAGAAGAGATAATTACATTTGTTTGCGAATAAGGAATATAAAGAAGAGTGTAAGGACCGAAAAGTTAAAAATGTAAAAATAAATGAAAAAATTGCTTTTCGAATCAAAGGCATGATCCGAATCCGAATTTAAGGACGAATCCCTTTGAGTTTTCGGATACAGACGATCCATTTTCACCGCTAATTTAAACCCCCTTTGACACGTGCAAACACGTGCACTATGTTATGTGAGAGAGAGGTCGTGCGGCTTGTGGCTAGGGTCACAAACGAGGCCAGTCAAGCCGAGTTCTATTTTGTTCAAGTTTGGTTCGATCAATTTTAATTGAATTCGAGTTCAAACGGAGCTTTCATGCTAATTGTTCAAACTTGATTCATTTAAATATTAAATGAGTTTGGGCCGGATATCTAGTAACTCGCAAGCTCAATGAATCTATGATATATTTAATTTTTTTTATTTTAAATATATAAACTCAGACTAAACTATGGTGAGTAATAAATTAACTCTGTTCTTAGCTATTTGATAGAAAATTTAAAAAGATATTAGAATATCTTTGTCCTTAAATGAGTTCGAGCCGAATATCTAGTAACTCACGATCTCAATGAATCTATGATCTATTTAATTTATTGTTCATTTTAAATATATAAACTCTGACTAAACTATGGTGAGTAATAAGTTATCTCCGTCTGTTTGGTCGACGATTTGTCTGCTCCAAATCAGACGATCAAGACTCCTTGGATCTCAAAAGATTCCTTGTGCTCCTATAAAACAGACAATAGGTCAGAGGAGATTCTCGGTTGCGATCCGGGGGAATCTGCTGCGATGCCTAAGGCAGAGTGTGTAGGGATAAGGAGAAGGTAGAGAATCTGGTGTAGGACGTACCTTTCTGAGGGTACCAGGGAGTCACTTTTATAGAGGTAGATCTGAGGTAGTAATCTAGTCCGATTGGGGAGCATGTTACGGAAACCTAGGTCCAATCTCCAGGCGAGACGGGACTCTGGCTTCCTTTATCTGCTATAGAGTTGATTTGGAGGAGAGTTCCTTTGGTAGGAAGTCTCTTGGCGCCTGTTGAACGTCGGGGTTTGTTTCGAATTGAGGCGCTCCCTGTTGGAGCCTAGGTTCATGGACCTGCCGGTTGAAGTCCCTATCAGACTTTGGCAACAAGCTAGGGCATTCCTGTTGGGTTTTCTCGGTTTCTCCGGATCGCTCACGCAGCGGAAAAATAAAATATTTACTGCTATCCGTTCCCGTTTCGAAAACTAAAATACAAGATAATCGGATTATCTGTTCTCACCGTGTGCGGATTCGAATCCGCAGCCGTTCAGTTCCGTCGGTGTGACACCGCAAGCCGCGCAAGCGTCCAGCCTCTAGCGAAGTCCACGCGATCCTCCCCGCGACGGATATCCTCGAGTTCGTCGTTCTTCGCAGCCCACGAAGCCTCCGCCGGTCGCCGCAATGATCGCCGCAGTGCGCGGACGATTTCCCGTCAAACGGGATTCGGAGAAACGGCGGAGCAGATCTGGATCTGCCTGGACGCCAAAGAAGGACAGAAACTGAGGAGGGGCGGCTAGGGTTAGCATCAGCTTGGCCTGCTCAGCCCGTTCGCTATGTTTTATACTAACCGCGTGATTTTTCATAAAAACCCCCGGTTTGTATAAAACCCACTTATTTATCCATCGTCTTGAGAATCATTTGCGTGTGACCCTCTAAGCCAAAGTACCAGTCCAGTTAATGACCCAACAAGCCCAGTGACTCCTCACTGGCTTTATTAATTAATTAATAACCCTTTATTAATCAATTAATCAATCGAATTGATGTTGCACATCGAATTCGACCGGGCCTCCAATCACGTTGGGTGCCAAGCAACACCGTGTGAACCCGGAAGGTATTTGGGGTTAAGTAACCCACTCTTGGAACCTTTCCGCCGACAGTTACCGCGTGGATATAATCCTTCATTCGTACAATGCTCTCGAGTCAACTCAGGGTATGGCGAGCTGTCAAACCCTAACCGGTCGACTCACTTGGATTGGATGCCGCTGATGAATATCGAAAAACTCCTTTCCCGATATTATCGTCCGCCCTGGCCAGAGACTTTCGCGCATCCTTCCTAGAGCATTCTCTCTCTAAGTACTGAGAGCGAATGATTCCTTATTGACACACAATTCCCTTCGACGGTATTCCGCTGTACCCAATCCTTGGTGTATTAGAATCCCATGGCTAGAGATTCGTAAACCAAGGTCAAAGCACAGAAGTTCACCGCCAAGGTGTCCTTGGTGTCTCAGGCCCGAGGACCATCCACGCAACTGCGACAATAGAATCAAGCTGGTTGACAGTGAGGTACAATACCATCCAGCGATTCAGTCGGATCAGTTCAGTGAACTCATTCTCCAATGAGCACCTACAGATTCGCCTTAGTGTCTCCACACAAGTGACTTATGAGACCAGTCACCCTCATCATATGAGCAGGAGTAATCTGTACTAGTCTAACCGGATATCCGATGTCCTTCTCGGATATCATCCGACTAGGAACGATTAAGAATATGTGTGTTTAAGTGATCAGTCTCATTAGTATGATCTCATCATAATCTGATCACTGTAGCACATATTCACGGACTTCATTATGAAACGATAATTAATGCGATTTACATATAATGAATATTATGCCATTATATTAATAAAATGAACGAGATTTACATAGTCAGATTGGCTTGTAGGCCACCTAAACTAACAATTCCTTAGCGGGCTGTCCCATTGAGCAAATGGGCCAGCGAAATTGAGGTCTCTAACTAGCCCCCTTGCTCCGAAGGGCGTAGCCTTCAGAGTAGTCGAACCGTGAGTGGGCCGGCACATTAATGTTGACGAGAAATGCCCGCCTTTTCGCCTTAGGGCAGGAGGTCATGATTCGAAAGGTACATGTGTCACGCCCTAATGCGGGCACCGGTTCTGCGGCCGCCCCTACCCGAGGCGAG
Organism: Zantedeschia hybrid cultivar; assembly: GCA_030544215.1. Lineage (NCBI taxonomy): Eukaryota > Viridiplantae > Streptophyta > Magnoliopsida > Alismatales > Araceae > Zantedeschia > Zantedeschia hybrid cultivar. The sequence goes on from JARZZO010000014.1 coordinate 70,614,608, forward strand.
GTGCCTTTTCAGTTGTCAAGGGAGGCAAAATGTTGCTGCCGAAGGGACGCTTCTTGCAGGACGTAGAAGGAGATATAAACCCCTCAGGGCGATAACATAAACCCATCTCCGCTTGAGCCCTCCGTCTAATTTCTCTACTTATGCTTTCCTTCTTTGAGCCCCCTCGAGCCATCTGCTTCTTTGTTTCCTACATCCCAGTAGCTCGCCGCGCGAGGCAAGTGACCAGGGACATGCCATATGCCAGAGGGGTCGAATCCGACCGCGAGGCAATGCAACTATCGGTTTGTCTAGAAAGGCGCCTGGTGGACATTCGATCAAGATTTAACATCTCGCAGGAGTACAGGTTCAGTGTTCCTTGTGGCGACGAGCAGATATATGACAAGAAGAGCCGCTCGTTCATAGCCTATGAGGCCATGTTTGAAGCGAGATTCTGGCTGTCGCTACCATCATGTGTGGAGCGGCATTTGAACTACTTCCACATGGCACCAGGGTAGATAATGCCAAATTCTTGGAGGCTGATCATAGGCTTCTTCATTTGAGCGAATGAGCTCGGTTGCCCGGATCCCTTGCCGGCAATGCTTCACCTTGCCTTCCAGCCAAACAGGGGGACGAAGGCGGGCAACTGCGGGTTCGTCCGACTCGAGGCCCACGAGGAGCCTTTATTCCATCTGACCGACTTCAGCAAGGTTGTCCACTGAAAGGAGTGCTTCTTCTAGGTGATGGAGTGAAAAATGGAGTGCTGGCCATTCCCCGTTACCTTCCGCAACCTCTCCATCGGACCGTCAGTAGACCTACCGTTGGTCCCGGTGCCATCGGACGAGGCCTGGGTGGTTACGACTATCCAGCAGGGACCTCCTCTAGAGATTGCCGATGTGATAAGGGAGGAGAGATTGCAGGCGGCAGGTTTGAATGGCATGCCGGTCCTGGGTAAGTGTCTTTCCTGATGCGTACCTTAGCTTTCTCCTTTGTTTTTTATTTTTTTTTATTTTTCACTGATCGGCGTCCACTTTCATGTTCAGGGATTGGCACCCATCCCCCACAGTCTGGAAGGGGGATGTTCCAGCCGTGGTTCCCCTTTGGGATCCGAGAGGTGCCGTGGTGGTGACGATGGCCGAACCAAGGGAATGAATTCATCCACCATGATGTCGAAAGGTGGAGTAAGAGGAGGGGCGAAAAAGTGACTGCATGTACCTCTGATCCTTTCTTGTTTCCTTTATGCCCTGGGCCGGGATATGAAAAGGTGTTAATCTCACAACCTGGTCTAGACGAGCCCCACTAGTGATGGCAAGAGGGGAGCCAAGATGTTGCGGCTGTCTTGGCGGCGTCTTAAGTGGTCCCTCAAGTGGAAAGGACTGAGGGATCACCCGAATCTGACCTCCCCCTCGCCCAGCTAATGCGGAGAGGAATCGCGTCCGAAGAAGCCGAGGCGGGCAATCTAGGGGCAGTGAGCTCTTGCGCCTTGCACGATTTGGCATCGGCCTCCATGGTGACGTCAGGTGAGGAGACGAAGAGTGAAGAGGGTGGCGTGGTCGGCGAGGACACCGAAGCAGTAGAGGAAGTTTGGTCCTCATCCTTGGAAAGTCGAGGGGCTGAAGGAGAAGAATTGGCAGCATTCCCCTCGGAGGCGATCGTACATTCTCCCTTGACAGAGAGATGTGCCTTCTCCGAGTCCCCGATACTGAAAAGACTCTGCCGAGGCGATCGGTGAACATGTCTGTCTCTTGCTGCTAATGTGTATTTTGAGCCGCTCGGTCGGCGAACAAATTGCTTGGTCGCTTGAACACAGATCTTCTGTTTTTGCAGATGAGGCAACTGGCGATGAACTAAGGGTCGCAGTGGACAAGCCCCGAGTCGTGGAGCCTGAGGAGCCAACGACAGCTGAGGGGTGAGCAGGTGCTTCTCCAAGCCCCCGGGTGACGACAAGGCCATTGCTCGTGGAAGGGGGCGACAGGAGTACCCACCCGTCGATGCCTCCTCCAGCAGCAGAGGGCGGAGACCTCCTAGCTGCAATGGTCGCCGGTCCGAGGCTTTACAAAAGGAGATGTCAGATTCTTCAGCGGACGTCTACCGACTCTAGGGGCTACTGTCGGAGGCTGAGGCTGTGAGGCTGCGTCAAAGCGATCGGAGGAGGATCTGGCTGAGCTCTGGCAAGAGACGGATGCCTTGCACAGAGAAACCGACACTCGCGTGGCCGCGGCTCGTGAAGAAGGCTTTGCTGCAAGAGTCATTGCATATAGAGCTTCCGGAGAGTTCCAGTAGGAGCTGGACGAATATGCGAAGAAGATAGGCACCGAGAGCACAGCCCTTGCTTACCAAACATGGTACAACATGGGTCTGGCTGATGCTGAAGCAGTTTAGGGTGAACATGCAACTGCTCCTGAGGAAGGCGCTGAGGAGGATGGCATGGCTTGGCAATAGTTGCATTTTCTCTTCTTTTTTTTTGTTTTTGGCTCGTTGGAGCTTCCTTTTGTAACTGTCTCATTGTTTAGCCGGTCTTCTTGTCAAAAAGGACATGATACAGTTTTTGAACCTATTCATACTCTTTTTCATGGTTTTCAGCTTTGATTTTTTTCTGTTTGACCGGTCAAAGCAGTTACTGCTTTTCCGTATTTATTGTCGATTGGTTGAGAATGTGGGGTGTTCGGGCTTATGCTTATAAAAAGGGAGGCATAGGGAGGAGCCGATCTATAGTTGCTTGTGTGTTACCTTCCTTGTAGTTTTCCTCATCTTTGCTTCATCGGGATGAATTCAGATTATGCCCCTAGAGTGATCGCAGCCGAGCTAGCCTTAGGGCTTCTATGGTTACTGTCGACTCCCTTGTCAGGCTAAGGGATTGGTACCGGATCCCGATCGAGTTTGGGTTGTGCGTGCCTTCAGTGCAAGGCCACCTTTGCTCGAATAGCCCTGGATCTTTATGGCCACCGAGGCCATGTTTGAGGCGGGCTTCCGACTCCCATTCGCTATCTTTACCATAGAGTTGTTCCAATTCTTCGTCGTGGCTCCCACCCATATCCTGCCAAACTTCGGGCATTTGGTCGTAGCCTTCAACATCGTGGTATGTTGTTATAGTCATGTTGGGACTTTAATTGACGTATTTTGTCATCTTTTCAGCTTCCACCATTGCGCGATCCTTGGAGCACGTGGCTTCCTTCAGTTCCTCAGCCGCGGCGACCAAGGACCCTTCATCGTCCCTCAGAGTTTTCCCTCGCAAGGATGGGAGGAGGCTTACTTTTGGGTTGACTGTCTGGCCAGCGGGGAGTGGCCGTTCCCTACGACTTGGCGGGATTTTGTTACTAACCCCATTCCCGAAGGGCTGCGTCAAGGACTTTCTGAAGATGATGCCTTGTTGGTGATAGATCTTTGGGAGGACGATCCTATTGATATCAATATTTTCCTTGGAGATGCCATCTTGCAAACAATTGGCCTTGCTCCATCGTCTGGCCTTGATGTTGAGGCGCATCTTCCTGTCAGAGGAAGGGGTCGTCGTAGTCGGCGAGCTGGTAGGTACGGTGGTCAGCGCAGTCATTAAGAGAGTGGTTGATCAGGGGTTAGTTTGGGAGAAATTATGTAACCGTTTCTTACTTTAATGAATTATCTAGTTGGACTTTTTACTTGCTATCTCCCCTTGTTCCCCTAACCGGGCGGCTAAACCAACATCCATTGGTTTAGGCTTGGCTATGAGTGTGTTGGTGTTGTGTGCTTAGACGAGTTTTATCTCATCTTAGGATGGGGAGCCCCTTCTTTGTGGTGGAGACCACCAGGAGGATCAGATACCCTTGGTGAATGTCACGTCTTTTTGCATGATCAACTGATGCTAGATAATTTATAAGACAAAATTGCATTTTATTGATAATCAATAGTAGAAACATCAAAGTAAATTCAATTGAAAAAGGGACGCAAGTGATCTGCGTTCCACTTGTTCTCGACCAATCAACCGTCGAGGCAGGCAAGTCTGTATGCTCCATTTCCGTAGCTTTTGGCAATCTTGTATGGCCCGTCCCAGTCGGGTGCGAGCTTTCTTTCTGCTTCAAGCGACCTGGAGCTCCGTAAGACTAGGTCTCCAGGGTGGAAGACCCTTGGTTGGACTTTGGAGTTGTACCAGTGTGCAACTGCTCGCTGATAGTTGATGGCTCGTACTCAGGCCGCCTCCCTAGCTTCTTCAATTAGATCCAAGTTCTTCGCACTTTTGACTGTTATTTGCCTCATCGAATCCTTCTACCCGAGCTATTGGTAGGCCTATTTCCAGGGGGATAGCAGCGTTTCTCCCATAGGCGGTCTTGGCTGTAGTTCGAAAGGACCATATAATCTTGGGGAGGGCTTCCAGCCAGTTTCCTCCCCTCTGCAAGTGAGTCTTGATACCTTTCATGATAGTCCTGTTTGCATTTTCTACCAATCCATTAGCCTATGGATGCGCGACCTAGGAAAAACGATATTGTATATTAAAATCTTTACAATGGTCGGCAAACCAAAAGTTGGTAAACTGCCGGTCGTTGTCGGTGACAAGCACTCTAGGATGCCAAACCTGAAGATGACATTGTGCAGGAAAATTTTCCATATGGTGTCATCTCGTATATTGGCCAAGGCTTCTGCTTCAGGCCATGTGGTGAAGTAATCAATGGTGGCCACCACAAACTACCGTTGTCCAGTGGTCTTAAGAAAAGGCCCCAAGATGTCAACACCCCACATGGCAAATGGGCAGGACTCATCAACACTCTGTAGTTCATTTGCGGGTAGCCTGGGGATCGGGGCATTAACTTGGCAACCTAGACACTTCCTTACATCTTCTACGCAGTCATGGGCAAGAGTTCGCCACCAGTAGCCCTGGCGGAGAAGGGTTCGAGCTAGAGCACCCGGCCTGACATGGCTACCGCATTTTCCTTCATGGACCTTTGCAATGGCTTGGGAGGCTTCTGCCGGCCTTAAGCATCGGAGAAGAGGGATAATCAATGATTTCCGATAAAGGTCCTTACCGACCAATGTGAACTTGGGGGTTTGGTACTAAATCTTGCTTGAATCCGTCTGATTGGCAGGTAGCCGGCCGCTCTGTAGATATTCAATGATAGGGGTCATCCAACTTTCTTCTTGATTGACTTGAGAGACTTTCGCCGGGTCCGTCGAGCTGATTGCAACTTCAGGACTTCTTCAACAAAGATCGACGACCGATTGGCTGGGTCAAGGTGATGGATATAGGTGTCATCTAAGCCAATCATAAGGCACCTATTTCAATCTGGTTCACTAATAAATGACATTAAATTCATTATGTGGATTGGTATGTTTATATTTGCACATAATGAAGTCTATGAATATGTGCAATAGTCATCAGATTATGATGAGATCATAATAATAAGACTGATGACTTATAAACGCATATTCTCAATTGTTCCTTGTCGTAGGATGTTTGAGAAGGATATCAAACATCCGGTTAGACTAGTACATGTTATTCCAACTCATATGATGAGGGTGACTGATCTCGTTAGTTACTCGTGTGGAGACACAATGGTAAACCTGTAGGTGCTCATTGAGGAATGAGTTCACTGAACTGATCCGACATGAATCGCCGAATGGTAATTTACCTGACTGTCAATCGACTTGATTCATCGTCACAGTGGCGTGGTTGATCCTTGGACTTGAGACACCAAAGACACCTTGTCGGTGGACTTCTGGACTTTGACCTTGACTTACGAATCCCTATCCACAGGATCTCTAATAGTCAAGGATCAGGTCCAGCGGAAGACCTTCGAAGGTGATTGTGTGTTCAATAAAGGATCGTTCGCTCTCAGGTAACTGGAGAGAGAATGCTTTAGAATAGATCTACAGGAGTCTCTGGCCAAAGCAGAAACAATATCAGAAAACAGGTTTTCTGATATTGTACAGCGGAGTCTGATTCAAGTGAGTTGACCATCTAGGGTTTGACAGTTGACCATACCCTAGGTTAACTCGAGAGCATTGTGCGAACGAAGGATTATAGCCACGCGGTAACTGTGGACGGACAGGTTCCATGAGTGGGTTGCTGAACCCCATTGCCTTCCGGGATCATACGTTGTTGCTTGGCACCCAACTTGATCAGAAGTCCGACCGAATTTACATACAATGTTAGTTCGGTTAAGTAATTAGTTAATATCTAGATATTAATTAATTATAATAAGTCAATTAACTAGTTATTGGACTTAACGGGTTGAAAACCGGACTGGTATATGGGCCTAGAGGGTCACACGCAATAAGATTCTCAGTCGGTGGTACATAAGTGGGATTTATATTAACTCGGAGACATTTGTGAAAAGTCGCACCGACTTAATATATATATACGTGTTGTTGAGAAACCCTAGGCTAAGCTCTAAGATTTCCCCATGCTGGCCGTCATCCCCCCTTTCTCTCCTCCTCTGGGTGCCCCGTTCGAGGCGCCGAGATTGTCTCCGTCTCCGCCGCGCGTGATTCTCGAAAGTCGGGAATTCTCGTCGGCGGGTTTTCGGCAATCGTTGCGGCGACGAATCTTTAACAAGCGAGTTGATATAGACGAGGGAGCGAGGACGAACCACCGCAGAGGATCGTGTGGATACCGCTGGAGGTCGGACACTTGTGCGGCTCGCGGCATCGCCTCGACGGAACCGAGACGTAAGCAGATTCAAATCTACGTACGGTAATCAGATTACAACCTGGTTTTCGGTTTTAGTTTTTCGTTCCGAATCGGATCAGCGAACATCGGGCAGGATATTTTATTCGTCGTTTCCGTTGCGTTCTTCGCGTCCCGCTCGGATCCCAACACGAGGAAGCCAGCTTAGTTAGCTCGTCTGCCCTCTGATTCTACTCTCTTGGGATGTAGAGGATTTCAAATCCCTCAAGGGAAGACACTAACTAGAAGACCATATCCTTGTACTTCTTCATAGCAGGTTCCTTTGCCTTATACTCACCTTTAACTTGCTTTACTAAGAGCTGCGAATCTGAGTGTGCTTGGATCTGCATTGCTCCTAAGTGCTTGGCCATATGGATCCCGAAAATCAGAATTTCGTATGCCGTTTCGTTGTTGCTAGCTTGAAATAGGAACCTTAGTGAAAACTGAAGGCTCTCCCCCTCCTAGGGATCAGGAGGTAGCTTGCCACTCGGGCCGACCCATTTGTGAAGATCTACCAGATAGGTCCTTTGCCCAGCCTGACCACCTATTCCTGCACTTGCAGTGTACATTCAACCACAAAGTCAACGAGGGCCCAGGCTTTGATGACTATCCTTGGTCGATTGGTGATTTCGAACTCTGATAGTTCAATTGCCCATTTTATCATGTGGCCTAAAGCATCCGGTCGCTGGAGCAGTTGTCGAAGTGGGAGATTGGTGACCACCTCGATCGGATGTGCTTGGAAGTAAGGTCGAAACTTTCTTGCCGCCGTCACTAGGGCTAGTATAATTTTCTCCACCACTTGATATCGCACTTCCGAGCCTTAGAGGACTCTACTAATATAATATACTGGCCTTTGGTTTCCACCATCTTTCCTGACAGGGACAGAGCTAATAGTGGAAGGTGTTACTGATAAGTATACTAGAAATTGTTCACTTGCGACCAGTTTTGAAGGCATTGGAGGACGCCTGAGGTAGTCTTTAAGTTATTTAAATGCTTTTTGGCATTATGGGACCACGTGATGTTTCCTCGTTTGACGGGAGGGCTCTCCCTTACCCTCGACAACTTGAAAAAGGGGAAGCAACACTCGACTGCCCTGGAAAGAAATCTGCTCAACGCTGCTAGCGTTCCAGTAAGCCTTTGGACATCGTTAAGGCGGGTCGGAGGATGCATGGAGAGTATGACAGAAATTTTACCTGGGTTGGCTTCAATTCCCCTCTGGGTGACCATGAGACCCAAGAATTTCCTAGCCGTAACCCCAAAAGCACACTTGACGGCGTTCTGCTTCATATTATACCTGCTTAGAGTGCTGAAGGTTTCTGTGAGATCTTCCAGGTGGTTGGTAGCTTGAATGGACTTCACTAGCAAATCGTCCACATAGACCTCCATGTTGCGTCCGATCAGCTGATCAAAAATCCGATTGACTAAAGTCTTTGATAAGTCGCCCCTGCATTCTTCAACCTGAAGGGCATCCGGGTGTAGCAGTATAATCTTACCTCGGTGACGAAGGCCATGTGCTCTTCATCAACTTTGTTCGTCTGTCTCTAATTGTAGCCGAAGAAGGCGTCGAGGAAGTTTAGGTGCTCGTGACCGGCAGTTGCGTCGATTAATTGGTCAACATTGGGCAGTGGGTAGTAATCCTTCTGGGTGGCTTTGTTGAGGTTGGTGAAGTTTACACACATACGCCACTTACCACTTACCTTTTTTACCAAAACTATGTTGGCGACCTAGGCAGGATATTAGGCATGTCTGATCATGCCTGTCTCCAGGAGTTGATTCACTTGATCCTTGACTATCTCTTGCTAATCGAGAGTAAGACACCTCTTCCTTTGTTGCACCAGAGGATGGCTGGGATCTAGATTCAGGGAGTGCACAACAATTTCTAAAGGTACTCGTGGCAAAGGGGCACCCTCCTGGGCAAATACATCATGAGAAAGGAACTCTTGGTATTCAAGCTTCTGTTGTTCAAGCAACGAACCCCTATCTTCAACTCTTGGTCGACCGCTAGTCCTACTTTAACACTAGCCAGCTCTTCAGATGGTTGTGCATACCCCTCTAGATTTTATGCGACCTCCCTTGTGATCGTGACTGGCTTCTTCAGCTGAGCATTGGTAGAGCCCAGGTACGTCTACCTGGAGACATTATGATTTCCCCGCTCCTTACTGATCCCGTCGGGAGTGGGGAACTTGAGCTTCTGATGAAGCGATGATGGTACAACAAAGAACTTCCCTAGGAACTCTCTCCCCAGTATGCCATTGTATGTAGATGGTACATTGATCACGAGAAACTCTACTTCCTGAGTGTGACTTGGCGTCCCCAAGGTTAAGGGGAGGGTAATGATTAGGGCTATCAACGGAAACCCGATTATCTGATTTTTCGATCCGTTACCGAAAAAAAATATCCATTTCCGATAAAAAATATCCCTTTGATAGCTATCGGAATTGGAATCGGATATTTTCGATGAGCTATCGGAATCGGAAATAGAAACTCTTGTTTCCGTATCTGATTTCCGATTCCGATTGTTATTAAATTTATTATTAAGAATAATATTAACCTTAAGATTGTTTTAATCTTATTAATCATTATCTAATATAATTAATAATTATCTAATATACTAAGACGTATTGGTTATATTTAGGTTTATTTTATATGTTTTAAACAAATAAATTAAGAAATCAGTAATTTTCGATAATTATTGAAAATAATATCCGATTCCGATATCAAAATCGGAAAGAAATCGGAAACGGAAAATAGACTTTCCGATTTTATCGGAAACGGAAACGGATAATGCACTTTCCGATCTTATCGGAATCAGAAACGGAAATAAACTATCCTTATTGGAATCGGAAAATGGAAACACCTGTTTCCGTATCCGTATCCTACTCGTTTATAGTGCTAGTAATGATGCCCTCGGCCAGTCAGCCATAACAGGCTGGCCGCTAAAGCGATATATTGGTGTTCAGACCCTCCTTAATCTTCTCATCTTCGGGTCGATCTGTTTGAAACAATCAAGAAAGAAAACGTCAAGAGAGTTATTATTATCAACGAACATCCTCTTTACCTTGAAGTCGGCTATGTTGGGCTGTATCACTAAGGTATCGTTGTGAAGTAATATTAGCCCCTCAAGGTTTGCATCTGTAAATGTGATCGGCTCCTTTGTCAGGGGCCGGTGGGAGGTTGAGGCGACCTCCCATGTTGCTCTCTGGGTCTCAGAGGCATAGCTATGTCTCCTTTTGTTGCTATCTCCTCCGCTGGCCGATCCTCCGAATATAACATGTATCACACGCTCGGCTTGGGCTGAAGGGGCACACTCGGCAGTAGGGGGGACCAATTACGGTGCCGCTGATTGGGCTCTGAGTTTGCAACATACTTCTTCAAGTATCCCCTCTTGATGAGATGCTCGATCTCTCTCTTGAGATCGTAACATTCCGAGGTGAAGCACCCATATTCATGATGATAGGCACAGAACCTTCCTGACTTATCTGCCCCCGAGGCAGGCTTAATATTCTTTGGCCATCTGAGATATCCCTCATCCTTGATCTCCCAGAGAATCCGGTTGATCGCCATGTTGAGAGGGATATAATTTTCTTCCCTCCTATAGCTGGGATGTTCACACCAGTCCTCATAGAGCTCTCGATGTTGTCCCTTAAGCGATCAGTCGTCGGTGTTACGGTCGAAACGCCTCTTCCCCCGGGTTAGTTCTGGATTCTTCCTCTTGTCTCTTTCAGACTCGATCAGTCGGTAGGCTGGGTAGGCTTGCTGAAGTTCTTCAATGTTGATGCACTAGTTCACCCTCCAGACTAGGTCTGGGAGATCTACTGGGAGTTGTTTACTCAACTCGAACCGGACCTGCTGGTTGTGGATCCTGACAATGAATTAGTGCGCCGCGTTTGGCACATCCAAGTTGGAGATTTTGAGAGCTGCTTCATGGAAATGGGTCTAGAACTTCCACAGAGTTTCATCTTTCCCCTACCACATGGAAGACAGCGTAGCAGTCATGGCAGGCATGCACCGACTGGTTGCAAAGTTGCTTCTGAAAGCTCTCATCAACTCTGAGAAGCTATCGATGGAACCTGGTTTGAGTTGGACAAACCATAGTCGGGCGAGTCCTTCAAGGGTCATAGGGAAAGCGCAACACCGGATCGTGTCAGGTGAATCCAACAGGTCAAAAATGCTTTCAAAGGATTGCATATGGTCGTCGGGATCTCGAGTGTCGTTATACCTCTTTAGCGACGGCATCCAAAAGCGGTGCGACAAGGGTGCCTTCAACACGCGCCTAGTAAAAACATGACTGAGCACCTTCTCCATCGTCCAGCCCGGCATTGTAATCATGTCGAAGTAGCCTTTCTACACGCTCTTCCAACTTTTTCACATGATATTTGCTATAGGAGTGTCTATGATGTCAGCTACTACTCTTATGAGTCTGCCGGCTTTGAGAAGTAGAGGACTCTGATGATCGGTCGGATGACCTCCCTCGGGAGGAGCTTCTCCCCCTACTATGATAAGAGCGACGCTCTGAAGACGCCGTAGTAGAATGGTTGGATGAAGTTGAGGATCGTTTGTGCTGATGCTGACCTTTCTCCGAATGCCACTGTGATTGCCCTCGGCTTGCCTGGGGGTCGGTTGACACATCTGTGGCTGCTGACCTTCTAGGCGAGGTCCTCGGGGACCTAGCAAAGCTTGGTAACCTAGGGGGGCAACTTACTGAAGCTCTTGCTGCGGATTCCCTGCTGCGGGTTAGTTGGCTCAGGGTCGCTTGCTCGGAGGGCTTTCACGCGGTCAAGCCGTTTCTCAAGTCGTTGCAACAAAACTATCATAGTCGGGAGCCCTTCTTGCTGAAAATCTCCCGGAGGAGTTGGGTTCCTAACCCCAACCTCGACGGATGCGACAGTAGGAGCCATGGGTATAGTGGTTTGAACAACCAGGGCTTGAATAGTAGGAGTTTGGATAGCAAGGGGAACGGAAGGGAGGACATCAAGTGCTGTGATAGGAAGGGCGATCAAAGAGACAATTGGTTGGGCAACAAGAGGAATAATAGGGGTGTCGGCAAGGAGGTCATGCTGAGAGCGGTTACTATTCCTTCTGGCTATGAATTTTTATTAGCTTTCAACAAACGACATCAAAAAAATGTTGGGTCGGAGATTCGTCCGCTCCAAATCAGACGGTCAGGACTCTTTGGATCTCAGAAGATTCCTTGTGCTCCAACAAAATAGACAACATGTCAGAGGAAACTCCGATTGTGATCCGAGAGAACTCGCTCCGATGCCTAAGTCAAAGTGTGTGTAGGGACACGAAGAAGATAGAGAATCTGGTGTATGACGTACTTTTCTGAGGGTATCAGGGAGTTCCTTTTATAGGGATAGATCTAAGACAGTAACCGAGTCCGATCGGAGAATGTGTTGCGGGAAGTTAGGTCCAATCCCTAGGTAGGACGGGACTCTGGGTTCCCTTATTTGCTCCGGAGTTGATTCGGAGAAGAATTCCTTCGGTACAAAGTCTCCTGATGCCCACTGGATGTTGAGGTCCGTTTTGGATTGAGGCACTCCCTGTTGAAGCCTAGGTCTATAGGCTTGTTGGTTGAAAGACCCATCAAACTTTGGCAACGAACTAGGACATTTTTTAGCGGGCCGGTCCACCTAGCAAATGGGCCAGCAAAATTGAGTCCTGTCACCGTCCTTAACTATTTGATAGAAAATTTAAAAAGATATTAGAATATCTTATTAATTAAAATTATTTATGATTAAAATAACTAAATGAATATTTAAAGAAAATCTTAATAAGTACTGAGTATTAAAATGAGTTCTTAATGAATACCTAAACGAACTTGTTCATTAACAAAATCCAGCTAAATTTTCTTATGTTCAACTTGATTCGTTTAATGAATCAAGTTCAAAATTTTATTCAAATTCATTCATTTAACTTAATAAATAAATGATATCAAGTTCTTATCTAACGGTCTTATGAACTGTTCATGGAGAGTATTGATTTATTTACAGTCCCACTCGTGGCTGCCAAAGATTTTGGTGCGAAGAGTAGTAGAGAACCGAACCTGTTGTAGGATCGCCCTCGGGAATCTCTCTCCGAAGCGCCGCGCCACCTCCTCCGGCAGCGGCGCCCCTCCACAGATAACACACTCCAGCGCCCTCACGTCCACCCCCGCCGCCCCCTCCCACCTCGACATCGCCAGCACAGTTGGCGGGGCAGCTGTCATCTGCGTTGCGCGGTGCCGCTCAGCCGCCCGGAGCATGTCAGGGAGCCCCAACCGGTCCACCACGACGGTCGTCTCTCCCAGGGCCACTCCCTTCAACAGAAAAAAGAACCCCAAGGCGTGGAATGCCGGCACCGCGAGGAGCGTGACCTGACGGGGCCCTCGGGCACCCTCTCGCCTCAGCGCATGGAAGCCCGTAATCATGGCGATGAAGCTGCGGTGCGTCAGTGCCGCCGCCTTCGGGAGGCCGCTTGTCCCCGACGAGTATAGGATGACGGCCACGTCGGACTGGTGGACAACGCCTCCGGGCGAGTCGGCCTCGGTAGGGCTCTGGTGGAGAAGGGAGCGGAAGAGAGGGGAGTCGAAGAGGACAGTTGCGACGCCGAAAGGTGCGAGCTTGTGAGCTTCCCTGGACGTGGTGAAGGCCACGGAGGGGCGGCTGAGGTGGAGCTGCCGGGAGATCTCCTGCGGCGTGGAGGCGGGGTTGGCGGGGGAGACGATGGCGCCGATGGAGAGGAGGGCGAGGTAGAGAACGGGGACCTCGACACAGGCGGGTGAGAGGACGAAGGCCACGTCGCCCATGCGCAGGCCGAGCTGGAGGCGGAGGGAGGACGCGAGGGCGCGGACCTGGGAGAGGAGCTCCGGGTACGAGAGCGAGGCGCCTCCTTGCGACGCCTGGACGAAGGCCAAGTTGGTTGGGCAAGGCGACGTGGGCGAGGAAGAAGCAGAGAGGAGGGAGAAGGCGTAGGAGGTGACGGAGAGAGGTTGGGACAGGGGAGGGAGAGCAACGTGGGGGCGGAGGCTGTGGAAGGTCTTGGTGGCGGAGCAGAAGCCGCTCCTGGGGTCGACGGAAGGTGGTGCAGCGCCGCCGTCCATGGAGAACGAGATGCGCTGCGGGGGTTGTGAGGGTGGTGGCAAAGATGAAGGCCTACTTTTTTTTTTGGACTGGACGGGACTCGGTCGATACAAAAAGAAAAAGAAGAGGACGGATTTTATAATTACCAGATATGTAAATAGTAAATAGAGTGAGTTTGATCTTATTCCAATTTTACAATTGCGGAGCAAGTGAGTGAGATGAATTTTGTCTCGTTTCACCCTCCCTCCTCTTTCTGTCCAAAGAAAAGATCCACTTGAGTTCTCTTACACCCTTTTTCCCTATCTTTTTAGTTTTAGGCTTCTTTGTTTGATGTTGGAAGACCAAATAGATGAATATTTAGTGCGTATCTCTATAAAAGATCTACTGCATTAAAACTCTTGTAATACTCTCTTAGCTTCTCCAACTAATAAATAACAGTCATTAGATTTATTATATGATTTTTTTTTTTTTTACCGTCAGATTATATATATTTGTCCATTCTTCTCTCCCATTAAATAATGGCATGCACCAAGGAATTAAAATGCTTTCTCCTTTCCCATTAAATTTCTTCATTACTTTCGCCAACTGAGGGAACCCGCACCCTTATTCCCATGATAGTCTGTCAGAAGGTCTGCAGTATCCAGGGTATTTGACTAGGTTTGAGAGGATATCTTCGTAGTACACTTTTGGATCGGAGTCCAATAGTATCGAGAGAGAGAGAGAGAGATGATCTTAAATTTTGGAATCATATGAAGAGTTTTTTTACAATATTTGACTCTTCCTCCTTTAAGTACTGTTGGACTCTAATTCACGAATATTGAGAAGATCTTTTCTCACTAGGTTTAGGCTACTAATATTTTTTTATGTCAACTCTTTTTTAAATATTAACCCAAACCTTGGATATATTCCATCTTTCCAAAGTAAATATAAACTCTTAGATTAACATTTTTTATTTTAAGTGTATGTATTTTTTCATTCAAATATCAATTTTCTTTAATAACCCTAACTTTTAGATTGCTGACAATTATCACAACCATCCGTTACTGTCTCTCTTTCACTCTCTCACTACACAACATTAATTAAAACGCAGCTCCTTCTCCACGGGTAACGCATGTCTTACTCTTTCACAGTATAAGGTAACGCATGTGCACGTCTACTTCCCTCCCTAGAATATGTTTCATCTTCTATCTCCTATTTTTTTATTTTTTAAGAAGTTTTCTCTGGTTAGATATTCTTTTCTTGAAGATCATTTTGTGAATGGGAAGGCGTTTTTTTAATTATCATCAGGTTGTATAAATGCATTCTTTGATGCATCAAATATGTTAGTCTATATATAATATGACTATGTTATTTCTAAGTTCACTTGGGTGTTGGATTTATGAGAGACTCGTTTTCATTTATTAGATGAAAGTGCAATCAATACATATTTTTTTTATGACTTATCTCATAGATAATTGCTTTTGTCTAAAGATAGATAAACTTCAATGTTTCTAAAAAAGTATATTTGCATGTGCTTAGTTGAATCTATTGTGTGGCTAAAATGAATTATATTTCTGAGAGCCCATAGGCATATATGAATAATTTTTTTTCTATGTTACATTACTTGAATACATAATAATGTCACATAAGAGATAAATTTTTAGTATATAGCGCCCTAAAAAATCTAGTATATAAAGCAACTCTTGAAAATATATATACTTTCAAAATATCCAATAAGGACATTTTAAGTTCAAAATATCTAAAGAGGCACCATTCTTAAGTTCATATCTTAATGGAACCAAAGCCATATATTTTCTAACATACTATCCAAAATATCCTCGATTATTTTAAAATTAAGTTGCTCTAATCTAAATCTACATAATATGACTTTTACCCCTTTGATCACTAAATATTTATAGGATTAATTTCATATAAACCCTCCTTGCATGAAAAATGCCAAATATACCCCTCTTAATTGTGCAATATCGTACCCTCACTATAACAAGGATTTTTTACATATATACCCATCAAATACACCTTAGTTGCATGTATATTCCCAACTCACATATTATCATCAATACCTCTGAAATCTTCAAAATGTTTCATTTATACCCCTCATGTCAATCTTAGGTGAATTTCAACGAAATATGTCGAAAATATTACATAAATCATCGTATCATCAGTGGTGTCAAGAATACATAATGCAAGATTTTAGTGAATTGAGGAGTATATATACAAAATATTAATAAATTTAAGGTAATTTATGCAAAGTCATTAGATTGAGGGGTAATTTAACGTCATTTTCCACCGATCCGTCTGAAAATCGTTGCATCGACGATAGTTAAGAAACTATCAAAAGATAAGATGATTGCATTTAAGATTTCAATCTGATTAACAAATGGAAAACAGGTTCTCGCGCGCGCTCTCTCAACTAACAGTGGTTTGAATTTAATTGGATAAAACTTCAACGATCACACATGAAGCGACATGAGAAATGAACAGAATTATTTAAATTAAAAGAAAAAAACTTAGTCAAGTTACGCAAACCCTACGGGCATCTGTTAAATTTTGCGTCTTATGTGAACTGCATTGTTGAATTGTGTACAAGTGTGGTCTTGTTCTTTTAATTATTTTTTTCTTTTTTAATTATACAATCAAAGATCAAATGATTATAGTTGTGAGGTTGCGTCTGTTCCACTACTTGGCCGTGTCTCGAGCGGTGCACCGTCACTGATGGCCAAGAGGAGGAGAAGAGGGTCGGTGTGGGTTGAATAGTTTTATTTTTTTGGGGGACAAGTAACCTAGTGGAATAAGGGGAGAAGAAACGTTTAAACCCATGTAGAATAAATTATTATGTAGGATCCACTACGGATATACTAGAATAAGAGATGTTTCGATTTGATAGTTTTATGGGACTTATTGACAGAACAAGAAGAATAAGTGATTTTTAGGTTTAAGATGGGATGACTTATTTTCTTTATTCTCCATATACGTTATTATGTACAGTACAAGTTATTCTGCTGGTCAAAATAAAATTAAGCTTATTCTTTTCTTATTGGTTCTTATTCTTCTCCTATTCGCCAATCAAAGTGGGGCTAAGAGAACCTCAGTTCAAAACTCGACGTGACAGTACGCACGGAATTAAAAAATATCCGGTTGCAAAAGAAAACCCCCACTAAAGTCGAACCCAAAAATTCTGCCACCTAAGATGAGATAACTCTGCAGAGTGTGAGAAAATGCCACAAAGGAAGATGGAGGGAGGGGGAGGGCTGGGGCGTTCATGGTGTTGGTACTGCCGAGAGCGAGCCGAAAAAGACAACCTTGACCCCATGTAGGATTTCCCTTCCCCTGTTTCATTAATCTATCTTGTTCAAAAAAACTTAAAATAATGAAAAGATTAATATATCTTTATTTATTTCAAAATGAATAAAAGTACATAATAAAATATAAAAAAACGAAAAAATAAACATCGACCTACTCGGTTGTAGTCGGATCGACTCACTTTGTCGACAGTGCACATTTGTTTTGACTCTGTGTCTTACTCGGGACATGTACGCGATTCTGTAAGTAGGTATTTGCTAAAATACTCCTAAAAGATAAACTTACATTGATCATAACAAAAATAAAAAGATTTATAAACAAATATTGATGTCTCTCTCTCTCTATCTAGAGAGAGAGAGAGATAGAGAGAGAGGAATGTTAGTCTGTTGGCAGACTGCATGGAACCTTTGGGAAGTTAAATATTTAAACTCCTTAATAGCAATCAAAATTAAAATTTTCATAGATAGAAAAAATGTTAGGATTAGTGAAAATAATTGATTATCCTCTTTAATCTTAACTATCCATCTTTTTTGCTATTTATTATCATATTGAGTTTAAATACAATAAATCGACACTTATTTCTATAGCAACCACTAAATAACATACAGTTTGTAATGTCCCTCTCCTATCTTTTAATAACCCCTGGCTCAGAGCAGACACTAGCATCCTATTCCCATCTTTTAATGGCCAGCTTTTCTTTCTACAAGAATCCTTAGGTAACACTAGCATATATGGTCCATCCGTAACCCACGCTCTTCACCCTCCCTTTATGTTTATTTCTGACTAGCTTACATAGTTACATGCCATGCACCATACATGCCATGGATGGCCCTCGTTTTATTCATGAGCCGCATATCAGCCACATTCTTACCATGGTAGTGCATGCCTTGTTCATTAGCAAGTTGCAGGCATCTCTTCGTTGCATTGGCATGTGAGAAGAGGAAGGGCACCAAAACATGCACACAGGTCTTACAAATCCTCCGGATATATATTTGTAGACAATCTCAATATCACATGCAGCTCAGTGGCAGATGCATAAATTTTGTTCAGTAAGATCATTCGGACAGTAAATTATAAGCATGGTTGGGTCAATGGAGTCTTGGACTGGATCATATGGGATCCTAGATTAGACCAGTAGGGTCTTGGACTAGGTCAGTGGGGTCTCGAACTAGATTGCATTGGACTGGACCAGTAAATTTGGCAAAATTCAGTGAGGTTAACGTTGGATCCGCTACTGCACATGCGCATAGATTATCAAACTTCTTAATTTGAAATTTGCTCATCTGTCAATCGTCTACAAAGAGTTGCTAGGAGTTTCTATTCACTGATGTAGCTTCAAAATGCTTTACAATTAGGTAAGCTTTTCTTTCTTTTATTGATCATATTTTTTAGTTTTACACTTACACTGCGCGCATTTGTATTTGTCAGATCACTGTGAAAAGTCTATTAGAACAATGGTACGTGGTATCCATCTGCATGTAGCCAATGAAGAATCATTTGCTAGCTTTGTTGCTTGCAAAGCTTATAGCCAAGTACTTGATCTCTTGGTAGAACTTCATTATCTATTTTGCATTTTAATCATTAAGCCTCCGTTTGGCAATAGAATAAGAGGGTGAAATAGGAGATTATCCATTCATGTCAAAATATCGTTTGACAATTAGAATGTTTAGGAGATCAAGTATTCTGTCAAAGGATACGAATAACCCAGTAATTTTTATTCTGGGTTTCTCTCCGAATAAAAGAAAATGGATGGAATATCCCACCCTCCGGTTAAAAGAATATTTATTCTGACCATCTTTTGTCAAATAAAAATTAACAAATGAAAGAATAATCCATCCGTGAAAAGATATTCTTCTCCACGTTTATTCTATTGACAAATGGAGGGCTCAGTTAATCTTATCTACTTTCGTTAATTTTGCACTTGATTATAGTTTTAAGTTTCTAATTCCAACACTTGAACATAACGCCAGCTTGTAGTGAAGCAATCTCATTAATCTATTTCCATTATTCTAGGATACACAAACTGAAATTTATACGTTCAAAAGTGAATAAAATTCTTACTAACTCTTCTTTGTTTTTCCTAAATTTCCTTCTGAATGTTAAAGGTCACAAGGGTTATAGAGGTTTACAACCTGGTCTTCGTCATATATTTTAGACGTGCAAGCTTAAACCAACATGGATAACCCAAGAAAATGGACTTTAGACGAAAGATGCATGTTTGAAGTTATAGACCAAGTGAAAATCAAAGGTCAACTTGACCTTATTAAACTGGAGGCTTAATCTTTGCAAATATTCTATAAGATTAATTTAAAAGTTCATTATAAAACTATGACATATTAAGCAAGTATATTTACCACGTATTTAAACTTATATATATATATATATATATAATTTTCCCTCAAATCTTTTTGACATATTTTGTTATCGTTAGAGTTCATAGCATTATGACGAAAATGGTGTAGCCACAATCTTTGTGAAATGTCAGGATTATTTATAACAATGCGTGAGAGTCCAAAGATAAAAATATGATGATTTATAGGAACATATGTAATATATATATATATACATATTCATTAGAAAAACAGATCAATAAACTCTCATATTCCATTTTAAATGGGTCATTTTCTGCAAGTTACACCGGGATATTTTTTGTTTCCATGTAAAATATTGTAATTTTCCAGTTTTACAAACACGGGTTTTAAAATCAGTAATGCTTTACGATTTCAAAACTAGAAGGTACTTTGTTTGGACGCACGTAAAATAAGTGAAAACAAAATAACTTTGTTTTAGTTGTGCTGAAATTCTGAATCATCTTACCCCCAATTTCGAAAGGTGAAATTACTACCCATTTGATTTGCATGCTTATAGCCCTATATCAACACATACTTGTTTAGACTAGTACACGCGCCCCACACCCACTGTTATGAGGCTGGTGTGGAGATTAATCAAGGATCCCCAAAGCCCATGCATGGGCTTGCCTTCTTTGAGACAAATATCTTGGTTCTGCTAGTTTCTGGGAAATCTCAACCAAAAGTAGTTGTTTCAACACCTGGGCCAGCATGCTTGTAGTTAGAGAAGAGATCCTTCAACATTGTTGTTGGTCAGTGCAATTAGGCTTATCCATTGATACTTGGAAACATAGGTGGATCCCAGACCTCCCAAGTAAGATTCCCAAGCCTTCTCCTGCCCTGGGGCCTCCACCTAGAAGGATGTCAGAATTGATCAACAATGGCCAGTGGGATCAGTAGAAGATTAGCACCTTGATCGACCCAAATTTCCACCAAGCCATCTGGAGATTGAGGACCAATTAATCTGGCTCACACACCTGATGGTCTGTTATCCACCAAGTCTGCATACAGGAGCCTCCAAGATCAATTTGTGGTAGGTACATCCAACCCCACCTGGAAGTTGCTTTGAAACCCCACTTTTTGATAGCAGAATAAGAGAAGAAAAAGACTCATTATTCCATAAATAAGGTTAATTTCACATTGATATGCGGAATTAGTTATACTCATCAGAATTACTTATTCTTTGAATAAGCAGAATAAGTAATTCCTATTGAGACCTGATGTAGACTGGATCTATCACGACCGGTTTCCGCAGACGGAATCCGGTTAAGAGGATCCGGAGCCGGTCCGGACCGAACGATGGAAGGGGACCCGACGGGGATCCGCAACGGGGCGAAGACGGGGCTTCTCGGGATGGCCTGGATCCGCCCGCGAGGGGCGCGGTCTGCCGCCGGTGCTGCTCTTGGATAGTGAGCCGCTGCTCCTTCGGCGGACGGAGGCGCGGCGCGAGCAGGAGCTTCTCTCGGCCGAGCGGTCGGGGAGCGTCGGAGCCGAAGCCGGAAGGTCCGAGATCGGACGGGGGAACGGCTCGCTCTCCGACAGTGAGCCCGAAGGCTCCTTCAGCGCGAGGCCGAGCCTCCTGGCGCGGGGCAGCCGGCGGGCTTGCCCTTGGACAGTGAGCCCGAAGGCTCCTTCAGCGCGAGACCGAGTCTCCTGGCTTGGGGCAGCCGGCGTTCGGCGTCGAGACCAGGGAGGGGAATCCGAGGTCGGCGGCCGAGACCGACTCGGGGAGGTCGGCGACGATTCGAACCGAGCCCCTGCAGGAAGGATAGAAGAAGAAGAACCAGTCAGCAAGAGTCCCGGGCGTCAGCCCTGGGGAACCCCCTCCGACGGTCAAGTTAGCTCCTGAAGAAGATTCGATTCAGAAAGCAAGAAAGAGCAGCTATAATGCTATTCGGACAGAAGTCCTTTAAGGGGTTTCGGAAGCTTGGGGAGGCATCCGTTTTTCCCACCACCCCTCTTGGCCACAAACAGCGGGATATTTATAGCAGAGGATAGCGGATGGTTAACGGTGGCAGCCGATATAGGACTAATTGAAGGTTTACTGATAAACCGCCATAGCGCCCGATCCGCCACCGGAGTGGGCCGGATTCGGCTACCGGGCCGAAGGGGGTTGGGCCGCTGACGGGCCGAAGCCTGTTGGGCCCTGGGCTGCCGCGCTGCTCCCGGGCCGTAGGCTGGTGGGCCGCTGACGGGCTGAAGCCTGTTGGGCCGGGAGCGACGGTGCCGCTTATGGGCCGTAGGCTGCTGGGCCGCTGACGGGCCGAAGGCCGCCGGAGGGCCTGGTACTGCTGTTGTTGGGCTGAATGGGGTTTGGGCCTGCTTCAATGGGCCGAATCGGATTCTGCCTCATCACATAGCCCCCCACTCTTGTCTTCCTCAGTTCTGAGATGGCGAGAGTATAATCCGAAGCTTGTCAGAAGAATTTTTGTGACAGACGCTTTACCCGAAGGTCCGTTTCTCTTTCTCGTCGCTGGGAAGGGGGTGCCTTCGGTCGGCCGAGGGCTACGCGGTTGCTCCGTCTTTGCTCGGAGTGGCGACGAAGGCTCAGAGCCCAGAAGCCGAAGGGCTGAGCCATCTGACTCGTGTCAGGCTTCATTAAATGGACGGGATGGCGCGTCGCCTCGCGAGGAAGCACGGGACACGCGTCGCGCATCCGGCCGCTCTGTCAAAAACACAAACGGATCCTGACCGCCCGCTGGTCGCGGATCGCCTCGGCTCTCTGCCCGAGGCTCCACTCGGATCTCCGCCGTTCCCTTCGTCCTTCACGGATCGGGACACGTGGCAAGCATCCGAGCGATCAGCCGAAGGGTCGGAGCGCTCTCGGCCGTTGATCGCTCTGCTTCGAGTCCCGGAGCCGGCCCGTCATCATTGCCGAAGGACGGCGCACGTGGCGGTCATCCGAGAGGAGCGAGGGGACGAGCGGGATGATCTCGGCCGCTGGCTCCGGCGGGAGGCGTTTCGAACGGGCTTATAAATACAGGCCCTCCGCAGGGCACTGTTCTTCTTCTTGCTGCTGCGCTTGCGTTTCCCTTGCAACCATCCGAGTTCTTCTTCCTTCTCCAGCGAAAGGCCAGCTTCCTGAAGGCTTCGTCCGAGCTCGTCGGCTACCGTGGGAGGTTCTTCGTCCCTCAGAGTGCATCGCCGGTGGAGCTTGGAGGCTTGAGGTTGCATTTAGCTCAAGAGAGACTTCCTCCCCCTCTCCGCGAGTAAGCTTTGACCTCCTTTTTCCCCTTCGCGGCCTTATGGTCCGGAGCTCTTCCAGCGAGATTACTCCTTCGGACGAGGAGTATACTCCCCCCCATTCTCCTAAGTCTTCCCTGTCATATCCTCTTGCCTCGGGATCCCTTGCTTCCGCAATGTCTGGGGAGTCTGAAAACTCCGGGACCGAGGGGTCCGAGACCTCTGGAGCGGAGGTCTCCGAGGCCGAGATTTCTGGGACCGAGGCTTCGGGTGCCGAGGCTTCTGAGGCCGAAGCTTCTGGTGCCGAGGCTCCCGAAGCCGAGGCTACCCAGGAAGTCCGGGAGCCAGGCCAGGCTTCCACCTCGGGGCGCCGTCCTCCGGACACTGTTTCGGGAGCATCCTGCGCCCTCTCGGACGTAGAGGTGAGGAACCTAGTTTCTTACTTCCAGCTTCCTTCTTGGACGACCCCCCATCGGCCCGATTCTGCCACCAGGGCAAATACTGTTCGCCCGGGCTCCTTTTCCATCTATGTTGATAGCTTCGAGGCGGGCTTCCGTCTCCCTCTCCCCACCTTCGTCATTAATGTCCTTAGCTTCTACGGGCTGGCACCGTCTCAGTTCTTCCCCAATTCTTGGCTTACTGTGTACGGATTTCTGAGCGTCTTTGCTCATATAAAAATCCGCCCCTCCATCAATGTCTTCCGCTATCTCTTCAAAATCCAAACGCAGGGGAAGTCCGAGTGGTACTGCTTCGTCCCTCGGGTTGGCCGAAGTATCTTCTCCGGGAAGCCCTCGTCTATCCACGGCTGGAAGAGGAAGTTCATCTTCGTCTCTCTGCCGGAGAACGAGAAGGGCGTGTGGCCCTTTCCCACCGAATGGGCGCCGCTGGCTGCAGGCCTCTCGGGCCCTCCTGCTCTGACCCCTGTTCAGAGCACTATCGTGGGCCACGTCCAGGTTAAGGCCCCATACGGCGTCTCGGAGCTTCTCACCGACGCGGAGCGGCTGATAAACGCCGGGGTTTGGCCGGACCCTAAGTTTGATCCGGAGCGGGCCTTCCCTTACCTTCCTCCCGGGGAGACTCCGCGGGGCCGCGGGGGAAGGACTGCCGCTCCTTCGGCCGAAGCTCCTCCGGCTAACGAGGCTGATGAAGTTTCGGCCGAGGGTAAGTCGGCTTTGTATTAGTATTTGACCACTGTCTCGTTACTAACGCGCCACTTTTGCCTGCAGCAATGGCCGGTCTTGATGACCTCCTCGACCTGATAGTCGACCAACGCGGTTCAGGCCGGGCGCCGGTCCCGCAAGCAGCAGGCAGGTCCGGCCGAGAATCTGGGGCTCCGAGGACCCGAGGCGGGGTCCCAAGGACTGCGGCCTCCGCCGAGGGTCGCGCTGCCGCCGCTGCTCTCGAGAGGGAGCAGAAGACAAAATTCGCCGCTCGAAGGGGCGGCCGAGCGTCGAAGCGCCCCCGGGAAGAGGAGGCCGAAGAGGTGGAGATGGCTCCGCTGGTCAGGAGGAGCACCGGGACCCGAAGGGCCGCAAGGCTGGCGTCCCCCGAGGCGCCGAGGGGCGACTCTCCTCCGGCCGTACCGGCAGGGGCCGGTGACAGAGATGAAAGTATGCAGGACCCGCAGACGTGCCTTCGTCTGCTCAGCAGCTTCACTCTCCCGTCAGCTTTCGAAGAGCTGAGGGAGCATTCGATTGCCGACCTGGCGGCGATGAGCACTCGGTTGTCGGTTCAGGTAAGAAGTCCGAAAACTTTTCAACCTATCCTCCATTGGCTCCGGATTTTCTAACCCTTGTCTGCTCTTCGGCTCGCAGGCTGCGATGACGGGCAGCGTCCTGATGCATCAACAGGAGCTGCTCCGCCGCAAACTTATGGAGGCCGAGGTGGGTTCGGCCGGTTCCGGTGAAGGTACCTCGGCGGCGCCCTGCATCGAGCCCTTGGTTGACAGGCTCACTACCGCGAGCGGTCGGGTGCGGGCGCAGCTAGAGGAAAGGGCAGCAGAAGCCCGCGCTGCTGCTGAGGCCAAAGAGAAAGCCAAGGGCGCGCTCGCTGCGGCTCAGGATGAGAACCGGGTGCTTAAGACCCAGATCCAGGACAAGGAGTCCCGGTGGGCTTCGGAGAAGCGCCGCCTTGCCGAGGAGATCTCGGCCCTGAAGCGGGAACTGGAGGAGGCGGCGGAATCGGCCATAGCCGATTTCAAAGCCGGGCTTGAATACGCCCGAGAGATCCTCCGAGCCCAGCTGCTGGCGTCTTCTTCGGTCTTCGACCTCGGACTGGCTGTCGCCCAGAGGGCCTGCCCGGACGTCGATCTGACCGGGGAAGCTCTGCCGAGGGGCGAGGAAGCCAGTGAGCTCCTATCCTGGTGGAAGGGCCTCATGGCTGAGAGGGCCTTGCCTCCAGATGCTGAGGGTGACGTCGAGACCGCCGAGGAGGCTCCCGCAGAGGAAGCTCCCGCCGAGGAGGCTCCCGCCGAGGCTGCTGCTCCTGAATCGGTGCAGATTGTTGACTCCCCCTCTCCCTCTCCTGGCCGAAATGTCATCGAGGCGGAGGAGGAGAGGGCCGTCGAGGACTGATACGAGGGTTCCCCTCGGTTTTTGCCTTTCTGGTCTTGTAAGCCTTCGGCCAGGTATATGGCCGAGCTTGTACTTCCTTCTGTTCAAGAATACAAGGAACGTTTTTGGGCTTTACCTTATCGTTTCTTGCATGACGAGTGGACCTAGTCTTTCCGAAATCTGAGGTCCTTTCGTCGTCCGCTATAGCCTGCGAAGCCGAGACCTAACGTAGGTTCGGATAGGTCGTCGATAGTATCTCGTCAGCAGATCAAGCTGTTTCAGATTCGGCTTCTGTAGCCGAAGCCGCTCTCGCTTTGTCCCACGCAGACTTAGAAAATAGCCCGCCGCGTCCCGATCCGGATTACATGGCCGAAGCCATTCGTCGGATCGAAGGACTTATGGATTTAGAGAAAACCATGCCGCTCCCGATACGGTTTACATGGCCGAAGCCACTCCCGATACAGTTTACACGGACTTAGAGAAAACCACGCCGTGTCCTGATTCGGATTACATGGCTGAAGCCATTCGTCAGATCGAAGGACTTACGGACTTTAAGAGAACCATGCCGCTCCCGGTACGGTTTGCATGGCCGAAGCCACTCCCGATACGGTTTACACGGACTTAGAGAAAACCACGCCGTGTCCTGATCCGGATTACATGGCCGAAGCCATTCGTCGGATCGAAGGACTTATGGACTTTAAGAGAACCATGCCGCTCCCGGTACGGTTTGCATGCCCGAAGCCACTCCCGATACGGTTTACACGGACTCAGAGAAAACCACGCCGTGTCCTGATCCGGATTACATGGCCGAAGCCATTCGTCGGATCGAAGGACTTACGGACTTTAAGAGAACCATGCCGCTCCCGGTACGGTTTGCATGGCCGAAGCCACTCCCGATACGGTTTACACGGACTTAGAGAAAACCACGCCGTGTCCTGATCCGGATTACATGGCCGAAGCCATTCGTCGGATCGAAGGGCTTACGGACTTTAAGAGAACCATGCCGCTCCCGGTACGGTTTGCATGGCCGAAGCCACTCCCGATACGGTTTACACGGACTTAGAGAAAACCACGCCGTGTCCTGATCCGGATTACATGGCCGAAGCCATTCGTCGGATCGAAGGACTTACGGACTTTAAGAGAACCATGCCGCTCCCGGTACGGTTTGCATGGCCGAAGCCACTCCCGATACGGTTTACACGGACTTAGCGAAAACCACGCCGTGTCCTGATCCGGATTACATGGCCGAAGCCATTCGTCGGATCGAAGGACTTACGGACTTTAAGAGAACCATGCCGCTCCCGGTACGGTTTGCATGGCCGAAGCCACTCCCGATACGGTTTACACGGACTTAGAGAAAACCACGCCGTGTCCTGATCCGGATTACATGGCCGAAGCCATTCGTCGGATCGAAGGACTTACGGACTTTAAGAGAACCATGCCGCTCCCGGTACGGTTTGCATGGCCGAAGCCACTCCCGATACGGTTTACACGGACTTAGAGAAAACCACAACAAGTTTTCCTGAACAAAAGAGTTCTTTATTTATAGCTTCCGGCTGAAAGCCTGGGGAGAGGTGACTTACATATAATAACGCCGAAGGCGCTCTACATTCCATGTGCGAGGAAGGGGTTGGCCCGAAAGGGTTTCCAACCGATAAGCTCCTCGTCTGATTACCTCCCTGATCCGGTAGGGCCCCTCCCAGTTGGGGGCAAGCTTTTTTGAGGCTTCGGCCGGCTTGGAAGCATGAGCATTCCTCAACATGAGACTCCCCTCTTCGAAGCTCCGGGGCTTTACTCGAGTGTTGTGGTACTTGGCCATGCGCTGTTGATAAGCCGCCAGCCGGATACGAGCTTTATCTCGGACCTCTTCAATGAGGTCTAAGTGGTCTTTCAAACCTTCTTCGTTGGCCTCCGGACTGTAAGCAACGACCCTGGGAGAAGGGAGGCCGATTTCTATCGGAATAACGGCCTCTATCCCATAGGCCATGCGGAAGGGAGTTTCGCCGGTGGGGGTTCGGCTTGTCGTCCGATAGGCCCACAGGACACTCGGCAGCTCTTCCACCCATCGGCCCTTAGCTTCGCCGAGGCGGGTTTTCAATCCCTGCAGGAGGCTTCGGTTAGTGACTTCGGCTTGGCCGTTCGCTTGAGGATGCGCTACCGAAGTGAATTTGTGGAGTATGCCGAAGCTGGCGCAGTTGTCACCGAACCGCCGGCTATCGAACTGCTTTCCATTGTCAGAGATGATGGCCCGAGGGATGCCGAACCGGCAAATGATGGACTTCCATACTAAGTTCCAAGCATTGTTGTCGGTTTTTGACGCGAGGGGTTCGGCTTCGACCCATTTGGTGAAGTAATCGACCGCCACGATGAGGAATTTTCTTTGGCCGGTGGCGACGGGAAAAGGTCCCAGGAGGTCGATCCCCCATTGGGCGAAAGGCCAGGGATCAGATAAGGGGGTCAGAAGGGTGGCTGCCTGATGAATGAGGGAGCTGAACCTCTGGCACTGGTCGCAGCGCCGTACGAGGGCTAGAGCGTCCTCTCGGAGTGTTGGCCACCAGTAGCCTTGCCTCAGGAGCTTGTGAGCCAGGGCTCTTCCTCCCGCATGCGCCCCGCATACCCCTTCATGGACCTCTCTTACGGCATAGTCGGCTTCAGCCGGGCCGAGGCACCGTAGCAGTGGTCGGCCGAAGGATTTCTTGTACAACACCCCGTCCAAAAGGAGAAAGTGGGATTAGCGCTGCCGAATGCGCTTCGCCTCCTTCGGATCTGGCGGGACTTCTCCTTGGAGAAGGAAAGCGACGAGGGGGGTCATCCACGTCTCGGCCTCGGCTTCAGCAACTTGCATGGCTTCGGTTTCGCCAAGGCTGGGTTCGGCGAGCTCCTCGACGAGGATCATTCGGCCTCCGCCCCCGTCTTGGGTTGACGCCAGCCGGGAAAGGGCATCGGCCCGGGTATTCTCGGCTCTCGGGATCCTCACGATTTCATAAGAATCGAATTGAGTGAGGATCTTGCGAGTTACCTGGAGATAAGACGCCATCACTGCGTCCCGAGCCTCATACTCCCCGGAGATGTGGCCGGCGATCAACTGGGAATCGCTGAAGGCTTTCAGGTTCCGGGCGCCGAGCTTCTTCGCGGCCCTGAGGCCGGAGATGAGGGCTTCGTACTCGGCGGCGTTGTTAGTCGCTGGAAAGGAGAAACGCAGGGCGTACTCCGTGACGACCCCTTCGGGTGACGCCAGGATCCATCCGGCGCCACTGCCCGTGGAGCACGCGGAGCCGTCCACGAAGAGTCGCCATTCGTCTGGTGGTGCAGGTGCCGAAATAGCCTTGGCTTCGACCACCTCGGGTTCCGGCTGTGGTGTCGCGGAAGCGCCGGGGGTAAGTTCGGCGATGAAGTCCGCCAACGCCTGGGCTTTTATTGCTACCCGAGGGGCGTAGGAGATGTCGAACTCCCCTAGCTCAATCGCCCACTTTGCCAGCCTGCCGGACACCTCCGGCCGGGAAAGAATCTGCCTCAAAGGCTGGTTGGTGAGGACTTTTACGGAATGGGCCATAAAATATGGCCGGAGCCTCCTTGCATATGAGACGAGGGCCAGGGCCAACTTTTCAAGGGCAAGGTACCGGAGTTCCGCTCCCTGAAGGGCTCGACTGGTGTAATAAACGGGCTTCTGAACGCCTTCCTGCTCTCGGACGAGGACGGTGCTGAGGGCCGTCTCGGAGACTGCAAGGTATAAGCTCAGAGGCTCCCCGGGAATCGGTTTGGACAGGATGGGGACTTTGGAGAGGTAGGCTTTCAGCTGATTGAAGGCTATTTGGCACTCTTCCGTCCAGTCGAAGTTGTTGGCCTTCTTCAGCAGCTTGAAGATGGGGAAACAGTAGTCGGCCGCCCTCGACATGAAGCGGCTGAGAGCTGCGATCCTCCCGTTCAGCTTCTGTACCTCTCGGAGGTTTGCCGGGGGGCGCATCTTCATGATGGCCGAAACCTTCTCGGGATTAGCCTCCACCCCTCGGTGTGTGACCATGTAGCCGAATAAATTGCCGGAGGCTACCCCGAAGGCGCACTTGGCCGGGTTCAGCTTCATCTTGTACCGCCTAAGGGCGGAGAAAGTCTCGGCCAGGTTGGCCAGGTGCTCCGCAGCAACGCGGCTCTTGACCAACATGTCGTCTATATAGACCTCCATGTTTCGGCCGAGCTGTGTGGCGAATACTTTGTTGACCAGCCGCTGATATGTCGCGCCGGCGTTCTTCAGACCGAAGGGCATTCGGGTGTAGCAGTACAGGCCCAAATCGGTGGTGAAGTTGGTCTTGTTTTCATCGTCCGGATGCATCCGGATATGGTAGTAGCCTGAATAGGCATCGAGGAAGCTTAAAAGCTCATGGCCGGAAGTCGCGTCCACCACCTGGTCTATCCGAGGTAACGGAAAGCTGTCCATTGGACAGGCCTTGTTGAGGTTGGTGAAGTCCACGCACATACGCCATTTGCCATCTTTCTTTGGCACCATGACCACGTTGGCGATCCAGTCCGGATGGTGCACCTCTCGGAGGTGTCCGGCGTCCAGTCCCTTCTGTACTTCAGCTTGGATGGCGGCCCTCCTTTCCTGATTGAAGGTGCGCCGCTTCTGCTTTATCGGAGGCTGGTCGGGATCGGTATGGAGTCGGTGCTCTGCTACCTCCGGGTCAACCCCGGGCATGTCTGCCGGAGACCAGGCGAAGACGTCGAGATTCTTTTTCAAGAACTCGGTAAGCTTTTCTGCTTCACCTTTCCCCAGGCCGGAGCCTATCATCAGGACTCGTCCTTCGCCTCCTGGAACAGGGACGGCGAGAAGTGCTTCTCCCGGAGATGCCTCGGCCGATGACTCGATCGTTAGGGTTTCAGCTGCGTTCTTCCCTTTGACCGAAATCATGTAGCACTGCCGGGCTGCTTCTTGGTTCCCTTTGGCTTCACCTATTCCATGGCTGGTATAAAATTTCAGTTTCTGATGGAAGGACGAAGGCACGGCTCCGATTCCGCCGATGAGCCTTCGGCCGAATATGGCGTTGTAGGCTGACTCGATCTTTACAACGGCAAAGTCCGTCTCGACGGTTAATTGCCGGGGGGCGGAGCCTAAGGTTACAGAAAGCCGGACAATGCCCTCTACTCGGCAGGGCGAGCCGTTAAAACCGTAGAGGGGGCCCCGGTGAGGCTTCATATTAGCCTCACTCAATCCCAATTTTTCAAAACAGTCATAAAACAAGATGTTTGGGGCACTTCCATTATCCACAAAGATCCTATGTACATCATAGTTGTTTATTACAGCATTAACGACGAGAGCGTCGTCATGAGGGACCTGAACATCAGTCAGGTCCTCGGCGCCGAAGGTGATGTCTTCCAGACGAGGCTTCTTCGGTTTGCCTTCAACTGCTGCCACTGTGTTGCGCTGCCGCGGCCTGGACCCTTCCCCCGGCCCTCCGGATATCATCATGATAGACCCGGAACTAGGTCTTTGATGGGACGATTCTACCGGGGCCGAGGTGGCTTTTGGCGGAGGAGCGGCTTCTATGGCCGGGGGCTGCTGTTGTCTGGGCGCCGCAGGGACGTCCCGGTTCTGCTGCGGCGGCTGCTCCCGGCGGTACTGCGGCAGTCTTCCCTCCCGGATGATGCGGTCGATCTCTTCCCGGAGCTGCCGACACTCATCCGTCGTGTGGCCGATCTCCCGGTGGTATTCACAGTACCTGCCGGGATCCCTTCGGCGAGGATCGGTCTTGATGCGATCAGGCCGCCGGAGCATGCCTTTCACCTCCATGAGCATTCGGGAAGGGGGAGCAGGTAAGGGTAGGTACCGCGGCTGCGGGTCCCGTCGCCTCTCCCTGTCCCAATCCTCCCTGCAATAGCACTTTCGCGCGGGCTCTTGGTCCTCCGGCCGAGGTCGGACCACCTGGGGAGCAGGTGCCGAGATGGCTTCGGCTGCGCCTCTTCCTCTGGACAGCATCAGGGCCTCCCGGTTGATGTATGTGGGCTCGGGCCACGAGGTCCTGGAAGGTCGGGGGATGGCGCTTCCCAATGGAACCGAGGAGCCCCTCGTCCCGGCACCCGCTGATCACGGCCGAAACCGCGATCGAGCTGTCGAGGTTCGGGATCTGGGCGGCCTCGGTCCGGAACCTAGTGAAGTAATCCTGGAGAGTCTCGGCAGGACCTTGCCGAATAGCTAGCAAGCTGGCGGAGGTCTTGCTATGCCGGGTGGCATCATAGAACTGATCGATGAACAATTGGCCCAACTGGACTAGGGAGTGGATGGAGTCGGGGGCCAACGTCTCGAACCAGGTGAGGGCGATTTTTTCAAGGGTGAGGGGGAAAAGACGGCAGCGGACTGCCTCGGAGATCCCCCGGACCCGGAGGTAGGTGTTGAACCTCTGGAAATGACAGACCGGATCTGTCATCCCGTCATAGAGAGGGCCCTTCGGTAGCTTGAAGTTGGGGGGCACCTCGGTGGCTAGGAGCTCCGCCGTAAACGGGGTCTGCTCCAGGATGCTGCTGGCGAGGGGCGCCCCGTGAGGCCGAGACACCATCTGCTGCATCTCCTTGCGCATCGCCGTCAGCCGCCGGTCCAGGTCCGGGGCGGCCGAGGTGGCGACGGATTGTCCTCCGGTCCGGGCCGGACGGTACTCCGACGAAGCATAATCCTGCTCCGTCAGACGATCGGCGCAGGGAGCTCGGGCAGGCAACGCCGAGGGCTCGCTGCGCGCCGCCGCGGTCTCGTCGAGAGAGACTGGCGCAGGCACCGGCCGGAACCGGGAGTCTTGTACAGGGTAGAGTGGGGGGAGTGGCGTCTGCTGGGGATGCTGCCCCGTCAGTCCCATGCGCTGGGCGATGGCGGACACCATCTCCTGAAGAGGCGCTAGGGACGTGACGGCAGCGGCCAGCGTGGCCACTTGCTGCTGTAGTACCCCCACTCGGTCTTCCGAGCCGAAAGACTCCGGTATGGTCGGCAGAGGCGGGTTCGGCGGGGCAGACGGTGCGCCTTCGGAAGGCAGCATCTGTGCCGAGGCCTCCCGCGCTTCTGCTTCGCTTTGTCCGGATCGTCGGGTCACAGGTCGCTGAGACATGACTTGTTTTGTTAGTTTCCCACAGACGGCGCCACGTGATGTAGACTGGATCTATCACGACCGGTTTCCGCAGACGGAATCCGGTTAAGAGGATCCGGAGCCGGTCCGGACCGAACGATGGAAGGGGACCCGACAGGGATCCGCAACGGGGCGAAAACGGGGCTTCTCGGGATGGCCTGGATCCGCCCGCGGGGGGCGCGGTCTGCCGCCGGTGCTGCTCTTGGATAGTGAGCCGCTGCTCCTTCGGCGGACAGAGGCGCGGCGCGAGCAGGAGCTTCTCTCGACCGAGCGGTCGGGGAGCGTCGGAGCCGAAGCCGGAGGGTCCGAGATCGGACGGGGGAACGGCTCACTCTCCGACAGTGAGCCCGAAGACTCCTTCAGCGCGAGGCCGAGCCTCCTGGCGCGGGGCAGCCGGCGGGCTTGCCCTTGGACAGCGAGCCCGAAGGCTCCTTCAGCGCGAGACCGAGTCTCCTGGCTTGGGGCAGCCGGCGTTCGGCGTCGAGACCAGGGAGGAGAATCCGAGGTCGGCGGTCGAGACCGACTCGGGGAGGTCGGCGACGATTCGAACCGAGCCCCTGCAGGAAGGATAGAAGAAGAAGAACCAGTCAGCAGGAGTCCCGGGCGTCAGCCCTGGGGAACCCCCTCCGACGGTCAAGTTAGCTCCTGAAGAAGATTCGATTCAGAAAGTAAGAAAGAGCAGCTATAATGCTATTCGGACAGAAGTCCTTTAAGGGGTTTCGGAAGCTTGGGGAGGCATCCGTTTTTCCCACCACCCCTCTTGGCCACAAACAGCGGGATATTTATAGCAGAGGATAGCGGATGGTTAACGGTGGCAGCCGATATAGGACTAATTGAAGGTTTACTGATAAACCGCCATAGCGCCCGATCCGCCACCGGAGTGGGCCGGATTCGGCTACCGGGCCGAAGGGGGTTGGGCCGCTGACGGGCCGAAGCCTGTTGGGCCCTGGGCTGCCGCGCTGCTCCCGGGCCGTAGGCTGGTGGGCCGCTGACGGGCTGAAGTCTGTTGGGCCGGGAGCGACGGTGCCGCTTATGGGCCGTAGGCTACTGGGCCGCTGACGGGCCGAAGGCCGCCGGAGGGCCTGGTACTGCTGTTGTTGGGCTGAATGGGGTTTGGGCCTGCTTCAATGGGCCGAATCGGATTCTGCCTCATCAAGACCTAAAAAGTACTTATTCTACCTATTCTGTCAGTGGGCCCCACATCACTATCAAAGTGAAACACCCCTTATTTTGGTATAAGCAATCCAGTATAAGTAATTCCAGATAACCCATTCTGCTATCAAAGCGGGGTAATTCCACCTAGAGTATCATTGTTTATTTGGAAGTGTTTATGTAATTGCATCCCCACCAATGACAAGCTAGTTTGCATTCTCAAATGGAAAGATAAAGTCCATGTAGATGGAGCCTTGAAAGAAGACATCAGCGGTGGGGGTCTTATCATCAGGAATGCCAGTGGGGATCCTACAGCTTTGCACTCTTTTATGGAGTCTGATAGCTCCCCTGATCTGTGTGAAGCTAGAGCCATTGTCGAAAGCGATGCCTCTCCAACCTCATCAGAGCTATACAAGGTTTTCTTAGCTCCCCCTTGGAGATGCAGATCAATTGTTCAAGACTATATGGATGTCTTGCATAGCTATAGGGGTATCTCTGTTGCTTACACCCCTCGTTTGGGTAACCAAGTGGCCCATGATTTGGCTCAACTAGCTGTTAGAACTAAATCAGGGGCATCTTGGTCCTACCTAGATTTCCCTCATTGTATCCTCCCCTCCCTTTCCAGGGACGGTTGTTTTCTGTAATGTTTCTTTCTAGTAATGGAATCTCTACTTTTAAGTTTAAAAAGAAAAATCCTATTGGGCGTGCTGGATAATTAGTTGAGTATTCAAAAATAATAAACCAAAAATCTTAGAGTACTACTTGATGTACTACTACATGAGGGTGCAGTTCAAAAAAAAGAAAAGAAAACAATATTTTTTAAAAGGTTGGGTCCATTATGTCCGACGTCTTCATACAATTCGATCTTTGATTGAACGATCTAAGATTTTTCAAAAAATCAAAAACTAAGCCCCATTTTATTGGGTTCGATATGAGTTTTTTATACTATTCATTGCGTCTCGATTTTCTATCTTTTTTTAAAAAAATCGAGTCGTTTGATCGGAGTTATACAAATATGTTCGACATGATGGGGCCAACCTTAAAAGAATTTAAAATTCTTTTAGACTACGC
Organism: Zantedeschia hybrid cultivar; assembly: GCA_030544215.1. Taxonomy (NCBI): domain Eukaryota; kingdom Viridiplantae; phylum Streptophyta; class Magnoliopsida; order Alismatales; family Araceae; genus Zantedeschia; species Zantedeschia hybrid cultivar. Next base: position 70,648,985 of record JARZZO010000014.1, read on the forward strand.
CTCCATGCGATGTAGCAAGTATTACTCAAAAGTTTATCCAGGCCATATTTACCAGATACAGCAGGTAAGTACATAAATAAAACTAACAGAGGAGATACTAATACATATCACTAACAAAAGAGGTTGCCAGAATTCTGGCCTCTTTTAGGCTGCTCTCTTCCCACAATCTAAAACAAGGGAAATGGCCTCCACATGGGCCAACAAAGGCCCCACTGAAAACCATTTTACTTTTCTTTACATCAAATCAAATAATAAAAAATAATGTATATATATATATATATATATATATATATATATATATATTTGAATTAAAGTGTCTTACATGGAAACAGATAGCCTCAGATCCCTCAGGACGGGTTAACTGAAATGTGCCGCATTTCCCTTGTCGTAATGCCCACGGCCATGGTACCAACTTTGCCTTAACAATATACCAAAGAGCCAGTGGCTGAAGGCATAAGTTCTTCCCTTTTGAGTTCAGGTTCTAATTCTTACAGTTTTGCAAAGAGGAAATTTATCCTATTAGATTGTGAGATTCATGTCTGCGTGCTTTCTACAGGTAGTGGGACTCGTGAGAGAAACATTGCTCTTTGTTGTGGGACTCTTAAAGTCAGAATAATCGTTTAAACAGGATAGAATTGTCACAGTTGTGTGAAAGAATTTTATACTTTAAAAGATGATGAATGCCCATTTGCATGCTTTGTAAATAGATCTGACCAAAAAAAATTGTCCTAATGATTAATACTAAAAGGTTAAGAGTCTCTTTTACAAATCCACAGCGGTAGATGGCTAGATACTGTAAAATTTCTAAAAAAAAAACAAGAGTCAGCTAATACATGAGGGTTAAAAAAAACAAAAACAGATAGAGATTCCCTGTCTTCGTTAGGTAACAATTTTACCTCACATTTGGAGTCTTCAGATTCGTGGGGAATCTGAAAAGTATAATTTCTTTCAAACAAAAAAAAGTAGATAGATTCTCTAAGAATTTAGATTTTATTTCATATTTAAAAAATAACCTCTTTTCGGTTCCTGATGAATTCTTTAAAAAGAGGATAGAAGAAAAATACGAGGATTCTAAAAAATAACACCTTTATTTTTCCCTTTTTATCCTCTTAAAATTTCTAAGAAGAAATAATATGAAAATAAAAATATCTTTTAATGTGTCTTCAAATTTAAGTTCTCATAATCTTTTCAAATGAAAATTTAAAAAGTAAACAACTTCTCTTAAAATTTAAATTCAAGAGATAATGACATTGCTCTTTTTAGAATCTAAATTCTTTCAAAATTTAGAATCTCAAAACTGTTACCAAGTGGAGCCTAATGGGTGTGAAAGAGTAGGACGTGCTCCCGGCCGCTGGCAGGGAGAACTCGAGTGCGATCCGTGAGGAGCCTCACGTGGATGTTTTATTCTCTCACTCTTTTGCGCTCATTCTGATGGTATGCCGAGTCTCGAACTGGGTACATCTGATGGGTGTTCCTTTCCCCCGTGTCCCCTTTAGCAGTCTAGGCTATCCTTCCAAAAAAAAAAAAAGGTGACGACTTGGACCTACGACTGCTGCGTTTCTCCGGGTCTTTCTTAAAGGGTTCGCTTTCTTCTGTATCTTCTCCAACGATGAGTCTCTTGTAATGATACAGGGATGCAAATGATCATAGAGAACCTAATGATTTAATTAATTATTAATTTAAATCATGAAATATTTTTTAATCAATATACATAGTACATAAGGTTAACAGATAAACTTCTTAAATCAATCATAGTCAATCAAGTCGCAAATAAAAATCTCTCCTTTCCTGTAATTACATTTGTATCCCTTGGTTGGTATACCACTTTTACCTCTCCAATACGTTCACATAGCCTCTGAATATCTTGTACCCACAGCTAAATCTGCCTGGAATTTGTGTTCGTCTGTTGATCCAGTCAATCACTACTTGAGCATCTCCCACAAGGCCTAAACCTCAATTTTGGTGCTTTGGATGGTTAGAGCTGCTTTTAACCCTTCCCAGATTGCAATTGCTTCAGCTTCCTCAATTCCTCTATCTCCCGAGTAGATGCATCCAGCCTTGATGAGTTCTCCCGTATGGTTCCAAGCCCCAGCTGCCTTATCGATAAGATCCCTGGCACCATCACAGTTGACTCTTACCCAAAACTGTTGTGGTGGAGTCCAAAGCACCCAGGATGAAGCATTGGTAGTAACTTGGTTGTCAATGCCCCACTTTATGAACAAATTTCTATGATTGTCCAAACCCCACAATGAGGGGAAATTAACTGAAAGGAACAATTCAGTATCAGTTTAGCTCTCTTCCACACTATCTGCCATCTAATAGGCTTGGATCTAAAAATGCATTCATTCCTAGCTATCCACCAATCCCACATAACATAAACTACCAGGCTAGCTGGATACACTTCAATCGCAAGCTTTCTCTTACTCTTGACACATGCTCTGGTTCAAGGTCTTGTAAATTAGTTGGTGTTGAATTCCAGTCTAACCAATTTGTCATGACAGCCCATAATCTATGATGTTCTGTGCAGCCAAAGAACAGATGTTCCAAACTCTTTCTGGTTCAGCATTGCACAATGTACACAGCTCCTCTTCAATAATTCCTCTCTTTTTCAGCATAACCCTTGTAGGTAGGCAGTCACTAGCAAATTTCCAAAGAGAAAGTTTAACATTAGGATCAGCTGGCCAACTCCAAAGCTTTTCCCAGTTGCTAACAGACTCCACATTTCCAGGAGGATATTTCAGCCTCTCATAAGCTGATGCAAGTGCAGTTGGTTCACCTCTTGCCTCCCAATTGGGAGGTCTCAAGTTCTATTCTTGGTTGACGCCTACAAACTCTCCTGGGATTATCTCCGGTCCGTAGGATTACTTCCTCGGATGATCAAGTTCAAGTTCTGCTCGAAATGAAATTCGTGTAGTTCAAACTCAAGTCGAGCTCGGCTCTCTAAAAGTTTTGTAGAATATGGGTCAGGACTAGGCAGTTGGTTTGGGCTAGAATAGGTGCTGAAGCTCGACAGTTGGTTTGGGCTTAGAATATGGACCCAGGCTGGGCGGTTGAACTGGACTTTCTCTAGTATTTCATTAGAATTAATAAAGATAAACATTATTAGATTATATATTTTATTTCAAACCTATTTGAGAGCCGTCACTGCAAGCTTGGGAGTGCTCATACTCAACTCATTTGATCAAACGAGCTTACAATATTCAAGTTCCAGTTTGACTCATTGAACCAAATGAGCCCAGCTCGAGTCAAACTAAACTCGAGCCGAGCTTCGTGACCAATCCGATTCGTTTGCACCCCTAGCCCCAATATGAGAAGAGCAACAAAATGTTAAAAGACCATCAACTGCTATAATTCAAAATCTAAATGTCTTCTATGGGAATCCTCTCATGATGTATACTTGACATTATAAGGGTTTTATTGCCAAGAAAGCACAAACTAATATATACTGGAGAAGATTAGAATGGTACGACCACAACAAGTAGCACACAACCAGGAGCGAGCAGCTATGCATTCACAATCTTATGACAAAATTCAAAACCTTGTAGCAAGCAGGTACATAATGAGTTGATGCCGTGGCATCTAAACATTTGATACGTCTTTTTTTTTTTAGGGACAAATGATTTTGTTAATTGCTATAAAAAATGAGCACAAATCATAAGCGAGATAGAGAGGCAGAGATTGCTTGGGTGGCCAGAGACCTCCTCAGAATTTTGCCCGATGCCGACTTTGGTATGGAGTTGGTGAAAGCCACTTTGCGTATTTTCTTGTATGGTGCAACCTGTAACACAGTAACAGGCATGTTAATTTGGAGGTGTTTAAGAGTTCATCATTAGCAAGCTCTATTCTCATAGAAAAGTGATTAAGTGAGTTCGGCCGCACCATGCAGTCGAACACCACAGTTAATGAATTTTTTTCACTTATCTTCCTCCGTAAAAAATGAAAGGAGTAAAATAAAAAAAATCCCCTCACTGTCGATCGCATGGTGCGGTCGAGTCCACTGAATCGGGCCTCATTCTCATATTGTAGATTTGGATGTACATCAAGAGCGAAGAAGCAGAGATTAGTTGGCAGGTGTCTTGCTCTTCATCACTGAGCTATTTACCTGCTTTGCAACGAACTCCATGACTTGAGATGCAGTAAGCATGCTTCCTTGCTGTCTGACCACAAATGCCATGGGTATTTCTCCTGCTTCTTCATCTGGGTACCTGTTGATTTGGGCAAAATTTGGTTTAATGCAAGTATATATATCATGCTCATACAGATACTCCCGAGTTCCCGTCTCTCTAAAGTAACTACATCCCTCACTGTTCTCTTCATCTTTTAGGTCAAAATTCAGATGTGTAAGAAGCCTAATTTCTGGTGTCTGGCATGTCAATGGTTCTCGTTCTGGAAGCTCATGAATCCGAGGAAATAATGTCACAAAGGTTAGAAATTTGTCCACCGACGCGTCCTCAAAGAATACTTTGCTTCAAGCTTATCCGGAAATCTGCCTGAGCAATGGAGGTCGGTTTCAGGTGACCCCCTGTGACTCTTCCCAAAACTCCCTAGTGGCAGAGGACAGTAGCTAGATGGGACTGACATCTGCTCAATATTAGCTCAGCCCAGTGATTCACCCAATGAGGATTGGGGGTTACTGTCGAAGGGCAGCCATGGTAGTCCCCTAACCAGACCAGCTGTAAATGTTAGAAACTGAGTTTTTTGGTTCAGAAAAAAAAGAAATGTTTAATGTGGAAGATTGCTATGTGTAGAGACAGAGAAATGGGACCTAAATAATCTCATACTAATTGTCGAAAAGATAACTATGTATTTATAAAGAAGGTCTCCCACCTTCTTCCAACAAGGTTTTTTTTTTCCAAGCGATAAAACTACCAGACCCATGGGTCAAAATGAGATAATACCTCATTGGCGAGAGACTAAATTCTTTCCCACAGCATTAACACTGTCTGTGAGAACTCCAACTCCAACTTATATACACACACTTGCCTTCTCAAGAGACTATATAGAAGGGTCATTTTTTCAAAGGACAAACTCAAACTCATAAGACCCGTGAGTCAAAGTGAACATTACCTTCTAAGCGAGAACCTAAGTTCCTTTCCGCGACATTATGTAATGTCATTGTTACATGATAAAGCTTTGAAAATTATTTGACACAGAGGTATGCAGGGAAACAAGAGTGATCTATTCAGGTATAAATTGGACATGACTACATACGGGACCACAGCGGCGTCGACAACTTCCGGGAGCGTTTGTAGCAGCCGCTCCAGTTCAGCTGGTGCAACCTGCGGCAGTGTTGATGTGCAAGTTAGATGCCCAGCCAGCATGGGATTTGCAAAAGCAAAAGCTAGAGCACTGCTTCTATACATTCAGAGGCCTTGGCTGGGTGGAGCATCACCTGATAGCCCTTGTACTTTATCATCTCCTTCAATCTATCAACAACAAAGAGGAAGCCATCCTCGTCAAGAAAGCACAGGTCTCCAGTCTTTAACCAGCCTCCAGGGCCAAAGCTGTTGGTGTTGGCCTCATCGTCACCCACATAACCTGCAATTGTAAGCCACGCCACTTGTTTAGAGGAGACTTCAATTCTTCAAGCTAATTATTTCATCAAGTTGGTTCAAACTTAAGAAGATAACTTAGGGTTAAGGTCGTAATTCTGGACCGATTGGCTCTAGTTGTAGGTCCTTTGTGTGATAATCCAACCCCATTGAGATGACCTCATCGCAATCTAGAGTATAAAGTCTAGAAGATCTCATCTCAACCCCAATCTGACCAGCTAAAATGTGGGTGGGCCCCCACCCCTCCAACTCAACCAAGACCATGAAGTACGCCACTTTTAATCCAAAATATTTCTATTATTGTATGCCAAGTTTCTATTATCAATAATCAGCAACGTGATGTAACACACACGGTGCAACATTAGATCAAGCATTTGTGTGATCCGATGGCTTGGATCGTGTAAGTGCATGATCTCATTTTTTTAATTCTTTTAAACATTTGATCAAGATCGGATGGTATAGATACCTAGTTGAGATAACTTAACCTCGACAAATTGAAAAAAAAAAAATGTTTACAAAAGAGATCGGACAGCAGTGCCAACGCAATGCAGCAAATGTTACTCTTGTATATATAAGTTGTCTTTTATTGAAAATATAGGTTATATTATGCCGACTCAAATCCTAGAGCACCGGTCAAGTCCAATCAGATTTTATGTTTCGGTGATACAGTCTACTTTGATTTGGAGTGCCCAAACTGATACCACTTGAAGTTTTTGGCTTCTACACTCTTGAGGGGAAAAAAAAAAAATCTTAGAAATTCTTTATGTAATTCTTGATTGATTTTCATCCCTTCTACATTAAGCTAAAATAAAGGTTAGAGAAAAAAAAAACTTTTATAACTATTTAAAATTAGTGCAAACACTCTCCCTTAATATTTTTTATATTAAACATAAAAAGGAAATACATTGTCACTAAAATTTTTCATTAGAGGCTCGCTTGGTGTTACGACCATAGGGACTATCTAAGAGGTCATGTTATCAGTTAAGTTCAATTCCTGTCAGTGCAGATGAGGAGAGAATTGGATAAGTAAAAATGGGGGAGGGAGTTTTCAAGAAAACCTTTCATGAAAATTAGAAAAAGTATTAGGTGAGGGCTCTTTTTGAAAATTTCCTCTCTTTATATATACTGAGCCCCAGATTAATTCTTATTAATACCATGTGTTAACTTGGTACTTAACCTTTTTTTGTCCCCGAGACTTATGGCACGGTTGGACCTCTTCTTAACTTTTTTAGGGGACACCCTCTCTACACTCATTGGACTCGGTCCGGATGTGCACTGAGAGGATCCCGATTCTTTTTAGGGAAACAGTAATTTTAGATGCACGACACGGGTGGGTATTCAACTGCTATAGTAGTCCCTTTGGGCGGCCCTGTTGCCACTTTGGGGGCTCCCTTTCCACGGACTCTTCTCCAAAAATTGGAGGTTTTTTAAGTTTTAGGAATTGTTTGTTTCAATGTGAAACTTTAAAAGTCATCGATTTTAAACAATGAAATTTTGTAATTTCAAAATTAAGGAGCATTTGTTTGATAGCTTTAAAACAAGAGAGTGCTTCAACTTTCTTGTTTTAGTTTATAGTGGATCTTTTTTGTAAACTAAAATAGAAAAAAGGGGCTACCAAGTAGACAGACAAGGTCGAAATATGATTTTATTTTACATTACTTTCTATCATTCCAAATATTTGAAAATACAGTAAAATGAAATAATTATTTTAGATTATGATGTTTTATGTGGAAACAAAACAACCCTTAGATAATTTCAAACTCTACTTTTCGCAGTAAAGGACATCCTGTTCAACCGATTAAGCTACTTGATAAAAAATGACTTTACCTTTTCCTATTGAGCAACATACTAGCATTCACAACCCAATCAAAGTTATGTAGTACGTGTGCGGGGACAAGAAGGGAAAAGGATAAACCAAAATATCTGTCTTTATCTATAGTTTATAGGACACATGAGGATATGAATATAAGGATACTTATTTATTCATGATAAGGAAAAAGAAATAGTTGTTTCTGTATTTTATAACCCAATTATCCGTCTTTTTATATTTTATAATATAATATATATTAATAAAAATATTTTATATTTTATATTATAATCTTACAAAGTAACACATTTTTGAAAACATAAAATTTTAAAAAAAATTGATAAATATGAAGTTAAAACAAGTACTTTAATATATACTTATATGTAACATAATGTTTACTTTTAATATTTTATTTTAAATATTGTTAGTAAACTTGTTAATTTACTTTCTTCGTACTTCATTATGTTATATGTTTATTCATATGATAAATTTGAAGTTAGAAGTAATCATATTGATGTTTAATTTATGATAAATCACATTTCATGCATATGATGAAAGTTTTATAATTCAAATTTGTTGTGTAAAAATGTGTAGAAGCATATGTTGTTCAATAATTTACCGTTTATATATTATTTCCCATTAACTTCTAAAGAAAAGGATAAGGATGTAAGTATGTGAGGATAAGGATAAAGTAAGGATATATTTTTTATTTTAAAGATACAAATAAAAAATAACTATTGTCCTCACCGTTAAATAATTTTCTTGATTTGTTCCCTTTGAGAAACTCATATTTAATAGAGTGACTGTTGCATCGTGTGCACCGGGTGCAGCCCTTTTTTATTTTTTATTTTTTTTTGGTGGCCTTCATCATGATCTACATGTTCATATAATTCGATTTTTGATCAGACGACCTAAAAAATCTGTAAAATAAAAAACTTGGCCTTCCGATGGAGGATTGGTCAATATAAAAAGTGTTGGTAATGATGGGGCCGACCTAAAAAAGTTTAAAAAATAAAAAAAATAAAAAAAATTGTTGTTGATACAGTGTGGGACTTTTCGGTTATCAACTCCTAGAAACTTTCAATATTATAGATAGCTCTACCTGATCCAACTATTTAACAAAATAGTTCTTTTGGCTACCTTTTGGTGCCACTCTCATCTCCTTTAGTAATAATTTTTGTGATACTTAAGAGAGTTTTGTACCAATTCATGGTCAATTATGGGAACGAATAATTGAATTACAAAAGTTCTTTTTTTAATTACGTAAGTTTTTGGAAACTTGTTTTAATGAAATCTTAATACTTCCTTGGGTCTGGTTGGTAAGCAATGCAGCCGCATCATGAGCACACAGCTAGCTAGTCTTTTACCCTTTACTAGAGGATATCGTGTGCTCGCCACACAGCGGCATATGCTTATTTTTGGGATTGAGATCTTTTATTTTTATTTTTAATTTTTACATATATATCCTAAATAGTATATTTACCTCTACCCTTAACTCTCACATATTGTTAGGAATACCTTGAAATATCAAAAAAAATATGGTTATTCCCCTCAGTCAAAATGCCATGAAATCAAACCTATTGATTTGCATATATATATATATATATATATATATATCCTTAAGTTCATTAGTATTTTGTATGCACATCCTTAAATTCATTAGAATTTTGTATATATATACCCGTGATGTTAACAAGATTTACATAATCTTTTTGGGATATTTAGTTCATGTTCACGTTATTTTGACGGAAAGGTATATGTGCAATATTTTTGAGACTTCAAAGGTATCAATAACAATATGTAGGAGTTCGGGGTATAGATGTAACTATGATCTTTTTGAAGAGTATATATGTAAAAAATCTTTTTTTTCTCTATTTCTATTTCACTTGAATCCTTTAGTTCAAGATTTTTAGAATACAGGAAGATTCCTCGCTTTCAGGTCTCCGCTTCTCCATTCCATAAAAATAAGTCGATGAAATCATGCGAAGTACAAATGACCCAAGAAAAATGGAGTAGTGAACTCCAACAAAATATGCCAAAAGAAGCAACCATAGAGGTCATTTCTGGTGAAACAGGAGATATAATACAAAACATATGAAAATCTTTTGGCATATTAGGTTATAGTTTCAAGGCATGTCGAGGGAAGGGCATAACTATAATTTTTTAAAGATGTCTGGGGCCTTGACAACAGTACTTGAGACATGGGAATATGCATATGAGTATTGCGGTTTGCAAAAGGATCCTTCGTAGATATACTATTATAAATTATCATATTTATATGTATACTCTTGAATCTCACATATTGACATAAATATCCCTAAAATCTTCAAAAAAACTGCAATTATATTCCCTCCATTAAAATACTGCGAATTCCAGCCTAATATGCCAAAAGGATTTCGGAAATTCTAATAAAGTAAAGAGAGTGTATGCATATATAATTTCAGTGAATTTGGGGTATATATGTAAGATTTTATACAAACTTTTTCTCCCATATTCCATTGGAGTTAATGCCATTTTGACCGAAGGGTATAACTGCAACTTTTGTGAAGATTTCAAGGATGTTGATAACAATGGGGAGGTACAGGGTATGCATACAAGTATCCTAGTTTAGAAGAATATACATACAAAATTCCTTTTGCAAAAGATGCACATAAAAATTCCAAAAATTTATTTTACATTTACCTTTCATGATGTGAGGGCCTCTGACCAACAGTTCTCCCTGGAGGCCCACCCCGACAGCCTCGCCAGTGTCACGGTCAATGATCTTGGCTTCTAAATTTTCGTTTAGGCGGCCGATCGACTTGTAATGCCGGCACTCGTCTTGTGTGATCGACCTCGCGATTCCTCCACTCTCAGTTGATCCATAAGCCTACATATATACGAACAGTGTAGAAAAAGTGAAATGGACGAGACATCATTCCAGTAATTACATATGTATCCCAATTCTATATATTTTACGACACTCATATTTATTATTTAACTTTATTCACATAATCCAAGTAACCAACAATATACACCCCAACTCTTCTGCTAACTATACGTGCCACTCAAAATCTTTCATTATTAAAGAAACACTCGTCAAAGTTTGATTACTTTTTTTTTTGAACATAAATCAAAGTTTGATTTCAATGATACTATGGCTCACTTTGTTTGCAGAATAATTTAGACCAGAATAAGGTTCTGGAGATTTCTTAACCCAGAATAAGATGTATTTTGATTTGGTAAATTGTTGGTATTCCACCCAGAATAAGTAGAATTGCACTGCGCTATTCCAAATGATTTGGTAGGAATAAGTAGAATAAAGAAGAGAATAAAGAGTTCAAAATACTCATGTTATTCCGCTTAACCCCTGGTATAACCCATAGCACATCCTGGGTTAAGCACTCCCCTCCACCAAAGTGGGTTAAAAGGTTTTAGGAGAATAAAACATCCTATTCAGGACTTATTCCACAAACAAAGTGAGAATAACTTGTTGCACTAACAGTGGGTATTATGCCAGCTACAAGTGTTTACAATTTAAAAAAAAAAAAAAGTTGGCCCTAACCCCCCCACATGACCGTATAGTCTGATCTCAAATCGGATGACTCAAAAAAAGATGAAAAAAACTTTTCATCTATTTTTAGGTTGTTTGTCCGATTTTGAATCGGACGACCCAAAACGAGATTCTAGATCGGGCTGTACAACTATGTAGCACATTATGGGGCCAGTTAAATTTAAAAAAAAAAAAAAAATTTGAAAACACCGGCAGCCGACTTAATATCGCATCAAGTTGTTCTCATACTACAATCAGAGGATTATAATGAAACTAATATCATTTGACATTATATATGATAAAGAATATAAAAAGTATATAGTTTTCAAGTATAGAGACGTAGTCATTCCCTTGCCAAAGGAACAAGGAAACACGTGCGGTGTGCTGTGTGGGGGAGGTCGTGGCTGGGAGGGTTTTTGGTGCAGAGAGAACCGAACCTGTTGTAGGAGCACCCACGGCCACGGGAACCTCGCCCCGAAGCGCCGTGCAACGTCTTCCGGCAGCGGCGCCCCGCCACAGACGACGCACTCCATCATCCTCAGATCCACGCCCGCCGCCCCCTCCCATCTCGACATCGCCAGCAACGTCGGCGGCGCGACCGTCATCTGTGTTGCGCGGTACTGCTCCGCCGCCCGGAGCATGTCCGGGAGCCCCGTCCGGCCTAGCACCACGGTTGTCTCCCCCAAGGCCACCCCCTTCAGCAGGAAGTGGAACCCCATGACGTGGAACGCCGGCGCCGCGAGGATCATGACTTGCCGGGCTCGGCCCCCTTCTCGCCTTAGCGCGTGGAAGCCCGCGATCATGGCGATGAGGCCGCGGTGCGTCACTGCCGCTGCCTTCGGCAGGCCGGTTGTCCCCGAGGAGTATAGGATGACGGCGACGTCGGACTGGTGGACGACGTCGGCGGCATCGCCTCCGGGGGTACTGTTGGTCTCGGCAGGGCTGTCATGGAGGAGGGAGCGGAAGAGAGGGGAGTCGAAGAGGACAGTGGTGACGCCGAAAGGCGCGAGCTTGTGCGCTTCGCCCGGCGTCGTGAAGGCCACGGATGGGCGGCTGAGGTGGAGCTGCCGAGAGATCTCCTGCGGCGTGGAGACAGGGTTGGAGGGGGACACGACGGCGCCGATGGAGAGGAGCGCGAAGTAGAGAACGGGGACCTCGACGCGGGCGGGGGAGAAGACGAAGGCCACGTCGCCCCTGCGCAGGCCGACCCTTAGGCGGAGGGAGGACGCGAGGGCCCAGACCTGGGAGAGGAGCTCTGGGTAGGAGAGCGAGGCACCTCCTCTGGAGGCATCGACCAAGGCCAAGTTGATAGGGGAAGGCGACGGCGGCGCGGAAGAAGAAGAAGAAGAAGAGAGGAGGGAGAAGGCGTAGGAGGTGACGGAGAGGGGTTGGGAGGGGGAAGGGAGCGCAACCTTGGGGCGGAGGCTGTGGAAGGTCTTGGTGGCGGCGCAGAAGCCGCTCCTGGTGTCGACAGAAGTTGGCGGTGCAGCGTCGCCGTCCATGGGGAACGACGCGAGGGGCGCTTCCTGTAAGAGGGTGACCTAGCTAGTAGTATGGAAGCGATTCTCCAACGAGAGGCATCGCTTGTAATGGGCTGTGATCAGTCTATATTGGAGATGAGAAATTCTTTGCTGGCTTGCTGCTATAGCATCGCAGTGCTGCCCTTTCTTTTTAATTATTTTCTACTGCCTAGATCGTACCATACAGATCAATGCCAAATTGTGCTTGTCCTAGATAATTTTTTTTTTCAGGTGAACGTTTAGTGCGTATATAACATCATAAACTCTAGCACTGCTGCCTTTTTTTTTGTTTTTTTAAGCTGTCTAGATTGGTACGATATAGATAGCAAATTGAGGTTGTCCTAAATTTCATTTTCAAGTAGCCGTTTGGTGCCTATAAAACATCGTAAACCCTAGATTCTAAAACGACCCTGTCCTTATATTTGCTTTGACGTAGATCATTTTGTATTACTTTTTTTGTAACTTATAAATTGTCACATTTCAAAATCTGTTGATCTCTAAAATCTTTTAGTTGATTTTAATTTTTAATTCAAAATTATGGTAAACCAAGAATGGAGATTTCAAAACTTGTTGTTTTAAAATCAATTTTTTTCTTTTTACTTCCTTTAAAACCAAGGATTTCAAAATCAAGGATGCCCAGTATTTTACGGCATACCAAATAAGCCTTAGGAGTCATTCGGTGCATCATAAAATACTATAAAACTTCGCAGATAGTTAGAAAATGACATTCCCTGTGTTTGGTTTACTATAAATCATTTTACGATTTTTTTTTTTGTATCTTTAGAGTGTTCCTAAATTGTCATAATTTTAAAATCTATTGACCCTTAAAATCTTTCTGTTAACTGATTTTAGTTTTTTATCTAAGATTATAGTAAATCAAAATTGGTGCTGATTATTGTAAAATTAATAATTTTATTTTTACTTATTTTACAATCGGCCATTTCAAAATCAAGATTTTGCTATATATATTTTATGGTGCACCAAACGAGCCTTAAACAAAAATGCTTTACACACCTGCTTGGCTGCCGTCTCATGAATCTGTATTAATTGCCCAAGATTTTACATGAATCTGTATTAATTGCCCAAGATTTTACAATAAGTATTTATAATTGGAGAGTTTTGTATTCATATTACTAGAAAACAAAACAAATCGAATTCATGAGAGAAATCAAAACTAATCCTAATTGGAAATTTTTTTATTCGGTACAGTTCAAACCAAATTTTACATTTTATATCAAATCATATGTACATATATATTTACAATTAAAATTAAAATAATCTTTTTCATATTTACACAAAAACTATATATGTCACCAAAATTATGAAATATTCATATATAATTTTTCATATGATACTATAATATCATATGTACATAATAAATTCAGTTATGATTTCAAACTGAACCGAAGCATAGCCCAATCACTCGGTTATATTTGATTTTTCTATTTGAATTGAGTTACATCTGTCCTAAGAAAAAGGCACCAAAATAAATAGTTGAGTGCCTAACATTTTACTTGCACAAGCTAAGAAAAAATCATATGATATTATGTAAAAAGTAATTTACATACCAAGAGGTGCCCGATGGTGTCTATAAGAGTTAATGACCATCAAATGAAAATAATAGCTACAAAAAACTCACAATGCCAAGACATGAACATATAATGAAAGTATATATTTATAATAAATTCATGCTTTGAGATAGAAACATAAAGCTATCAAATAAGAGTTACCAAGTAGAAATAGTTTCTTCCTAAACAATAATATGATAAATCTTGTAACATATTAGCATGTATGAAAAACTCAAAGTCCGTCAAAACTTAGAGCAATTAATTCCTTAGCCTTCTATATCTAATACTAATAGAAACCATATATATGATAACATCTGATTAAAAGTTTAAGGTGGATGCATGACAACATGATTTGTGTTTTATATGGTATAAATAACATGTTAAATAAATATATAACTGTACTGAAAAGAATAATCAAATAACTTGATTTTCTATCCTTTCATATATCCTATATAAAAGTTGTATATATTATGCTTATTCAAAATAATAAATCATGCACTACAATATGGGATCAAAATGTAAAGAGAATAAACAAAAGGATTCCTACTTTAAAAGGTAATCCTCGTATAAATGCTTTAATGAGAATAAGAAAAGAAGAAGTATCAACAAAATCTCAAGAAAATGTTTTATTGAAAGATTCATTGACCTGATTCACACAATATTTTTCCATGTTTTTCAAATCACTAAAACGATTAGCAAAAAATATCATAATGATTTTTAAAGGTAGTTCATTAGCTTTTGACATTTTTATTTAAAGTGAAATGCTAGTTAAATAATTTGACTAAAATGAAATAAAAAATGATGCTCCCGATCGGTAAGTGGTGAACGTTTAGTAGATGCTCATAATATAGCATTTTGGTAACACGTGACACTACCTCAAGAAGATCTCATTTTGCTCGGTTCCGAATAAGAAAACTCACCGGTGACATGAAATAAGTCAAGGAATTAATCCACACGTGGAACTAACGCAATTGAAGCGTGAAAGGATCCTTAAATCTTCAAATCTTGATAACCACTTAAAAAAAATAATATTTTTTTAGCGCTTAGAAATTGGTCAGGCAGCGACGACCGTCTAATCATATCTTCTTACTACTTAAAAGAATTTGTAAAATTAAAAACGTCCAAGATAGAATTTGTAAGAAGGAAAAGAGACGTCAGAAACCCCCCTGTTCTTCTAGAGAGCAAAACTCTTCGATGTCTAAATCAGATTTTGGAAGGGAATAGATTATATGGAGTTTTAGGCTAGTATTCAGTGTACCTTTCACCAGAGAAGATCAATGATATATATAGTCTTCTTCTGATGCGGCATCATAGGAGTCATTTACTCTTGGGAAGTTAATTGACCGATGATCTACGTCCTTTGATTGAGAGGATCATAGGATACTAGATAAGGAGGGATTTCCTCTCGTGATCGGAAGAACAAATCGTGTAGACTTGCCTTAAGTATATGGTTATGTCGTTAATCCGCAAGACCCATCTGATGGTGAAAAGGAGTTATGGATCGACCTTTGGGGAGCTTCGATCTCTCAGACAGTTGGGAGGAAGTGGCCTTTGAGCCCAGGCTCCTAGCCCCTTCCCCCCTCAGACAAGTTGCGGACCTTCAGTTACCGAGAGAGTAGGCTCTTCTCAGTGTTCGGTAGACGTGACCGAGATACTGTGATGTCTCGGAACTTATCGACTGATGTGTCGGTCTATCCAGCCTGACGTTCATAGGACTTGAGCCCATACACTCAATGTTCCTGCCTTCAACTCGTTAATCAGGATATCGAAAAAACTCACGTGGTACTTTCTTGCAAGTACCTGCGGACTGTGGATTCTTAGACCTCTTGACTAAATGGACCCGATTGGGTCATATCTCAATCATCCCTCATTAATTTTCAAACTTTGATAGGCCATGTATCGATGCATGTGGAGAGTAGCAGGTAAAGGTAACAATATTTGACTGGATTATGAGGGAAAGGAAATGAGAAGTCTGCATGTTTATGGATCAAACCTGGAATAGAAGAGGATACAATACTTTGCCTGAGCATAAAACCTAATGTCCTTTCTCCTGCGTTGACACCACTCACTGTTCACAGAAAACATAGAACAATTAGCTCAAAGATTAAATTTGTTGTTAGAAATCTTACGAAAAGGAGGTCATAATATTTCATTTTCTATTTTCTAACCCCTAAGGTCTCGAGAAAGACTGGAAGAACATGAAGATCATGTTCTATTTTTTATTCCAGATTGCCCTTTATGGATCTGAAGTACCATTGTTGTCGCACCACCATCTTATCTTTGCTTGAGGTTGAGTGTGTTTTCGATAGGAGTGTGCCGGTGGAATCCACACACACACGCCTGTCAGCGTGCAGTGTGCGCGCACATCCGCCCACGCAAGTGTACACCAAGCACTTCTCTTCTTCTTTTGCTATTGTTGCCTCTCTATAGCCAATTAGTCGATGCCCTAGAACACCGTGGATCTGTCTTACCATGCCCTTCTTTCTCTTCTTTTGCTTATTGATCTTTTTTTTTTCTTTTTCTCCTTGTTCCTACTCTGGGAGGGAACGCAAATGTGTTACCGGAGGGAAGGGGATATGGACAATGCATGCATGGGAGGGAGGGAAGGGCAAGGAACATGCGCATGTTACACGTACATATGTGAATAGACATATTTAGAACAGTTTCATTTTGGAAATTACTTAGTGTAAAGGTAATATATGGGGGTAATAGCAACGGGCTATTATATGTTTGTAATAAACAAGGAATCGATATTTGAATCGTAGGTGTTAAAACTCATAATGCAAGCGGAGGAAATGGACAGCTATTAGGAGAAGCAATAATTAATACATAGAGAAGTGGGAGTATTAATTAAATGTGATTTAATGGTTAAAGATGAAAGCATGCAATCCAAGGGCCCTTGTTTCTTCTGGACAACCATTATACCAAAATTATACAGTAGTATGTGTGCCTCCAAGGGAGTAATGATTTAAGGTTAGGTTAATTTTTATGATATTATTTATATTTATTTCAAATTAATTTTTTTTTTCCGATTAGCAATTACAGAAAGTATATATTTATAGAATATTTGCTTCATGTACCGCAATGTCTCCCAAGCTGGTGATATCTTGCTCACCCTCCCTCCCGTCGGCGCACCAGAGGTCCCGCTGTCCTCTCCACTGCTGCTCAGAGGAAGAAGGCGCCCCCTTTACCAGAAAGAGTTGGCCCAAAAAAAAAAATCAGAAACAACAAAAAAGTAGATCAGATATATTTTGATTGGCGAATTTATTTTACAAGTGTCATTCCTACACTAATTACTGCTAATAGGGTGTTTGGTTCTAAAATAATTTGTTATGTAGTTTTATGATAAAAAATTGTAACAAAGTATGATTCATGATAATTTTTAAATTATAAGATGTTCAATTGTGATGTTCGGTAAAAATGCTACAACTTTTAAAAACTGTAATGATTTGTTTGGTAATCTTTTTATATTAAACAGAACAATGGTGAAGGACTTGATGGATACAATCTAAACAATGAAATCTGGTACAACCATGAAGTAGATTTGACATGCGTCCACCTATCCCTGCCCACCTCTCTCGCCTACAACAGAGAAAGAGCCATAGCCTGTCCTGCCATAGCAACAGAGATGGGGAGCGTGGGGGAACGATCACGAGGGCGGAGCTGAGGTTGGCGACCCTCGTACGGTGTTCGGGTCTACCATCGGTATACACTCCTGAACCAAAAAATATAGGTTCAAATTGGGTCTGGAACTTAATGGGAACAAGTTCGGTCTGGTTCGGATGTGGTTCTCGTCAAATATATCGAGGTCCAATTTCGGGTCTACTCTAAGCCGATCCATACCCGCCCAATAGACAGCCCTAACAGAGATCATCGTCACGGGTATACTGGGGGTGGGCCGTGGGGGGCACGGTGTGGAGGGGATCATCCGCTCGAGGATTTGATTCGTGTGCGCTATTAGAAAAAAAAGAACGATGCACCTGTTTTTTTCTTATCATGTTTATCAAAAGGAATCTTTATCAAGATATATTCTGAAAATGTTCACCAAATATTCATCTTCAACTCTTTTTATTGTAAAAATATATTATGAGATAGAGAGAGATTCTCCTGCTGCCGTATGTCTTGATTTTAGTTTTGGTGCAAAATAGAAACTCTGTTTTAATATTATAGTATAAATATCTCATTAACCAAGTCACTTAGATTTTTATGTTTTAGTCTCTACAAAAATTTTGATATTACAAATAGGCCTTTTTAATCAAATTATTTACAAATAAGTTTCACAATCATGACTTTCTTACAAATATTATTCGTAAAACTCTCGGGAACTTATTTGTAACTTTTAGGGCCCTTTCAACGATTCACAGGAGATTGTGAGGATTTATTTATAAATACCAAAATTAAAAGAGCTAAAGCATAAATACGTTATATTTTCAAGAGTTAAAACGTAAAAATATCAACTGCAAGATGATAGTTACAGAGGTTAACCATATTGGTGTAACAAGCAATAGGCAAATGTGCAGTTCTAACAACTATGTCAATTGGATGCATATCGTGTTGCGTCAGGTGTGTTCAGACAAATTCAAAAACCCACCCATTCTACCATGTGCTTCATGCCGAGTATAAACCCACCCATTCTACCATGTGATTCATGCCGAGTTATCCTTGACCCACAAAAAAAGGAAAAGAAAAAATCAAACCGAGTTCTTCCGTGTCGGAATGTCGAGACAAATGAAAATGCCCACAGTGGCGAGCTAGATCAAGCTGGAAGTGAGGCCGAAATATACATATCATGTTAAAATTAATTTGTCCGGGACCTTTTAGGTATACCTTCTACAATCTTTTGAGTGAATAGTTTTGTACAGTTTATGTGCAAAATTAAGTTGTTTTCACATATATTGAACAATCACCAAAATTTCATCATTCAATTTTTAAGAAGTTTTATGCAAAATATTTCATGTTTTGAGTTATTTTTACACATAATTATCAAATTAACCTTTCAAAAAATACAGATGCTTATAAACTTTGAGGTCCTTTGGTTTGATGTAAAATATGGGTGTATATATGGGGAATTGTTAAAGGGGTTCTCCTCTTTATGTCTCCTGAAAGCATGTTTCAATTTTTAAGGTGTTATGGATAGGGGTGTCAACGACCCGAACTCAAGTCTAGTTTAGCAATGCCCAAGCCAAAGTCCACCAAGAAAAGTGAAACTAAACTCTTGCCCATGCCTATTTCTCCATATCCAAACTCAAGTCCAACTCTAGCCCAAAATAACTTGGGCTCAATCCTCAGACTTAAAAATAAGAAGAACCGATGTATTTATTTAAAACATGTAATCTATCAAGTTAACAAGGATTAATATATATATGTAAACCTCATCATCTATTAAAAAAAATGAGGCCTTGAAGATCTTAATATTCAATAACACACACATTAAAAAAATCATCAAAATAATTATTTATATTTTGATTGTTTATGTTTAACTTAAAATAAAAAAAAACTCTAAAGATCACATCATTTATAAAATCAAAACCTGACATAGCACCTAGATGAAATTAATTAACTCACATTAAAATATTATAATAATTATAGTGCATATGATTATCTCGAACGTGTTAAAGACGTGAATTAAATGAAGTAAGGTAATCTCCATGTCCAAGATTCCTCAGTAAGTACATTGAAAGAACACTCTCTTGAATTTAATACAATTGAAATATTAATTAAATATTTATATCTAATATAGGCAAATAAATGATATTTTCAATATAAGTTTTATATACATTACAGAAATCTAATAATTACTTTTATTTAGTATTTATCAATTTTTTTAAAAAATTAGACTCGGACTAGACAAAGTTCAAACCCAACTCATTAAGAAGATCAGATTTAAAATTGTGACCCAAGTCCACCCAAAAAAGGAGACTCAATTTTAATATCTAAGGGGCCTTCCAGCTCTAGGTTCCTATTGCTAGTTATGGCAGCTGCATTGTCTAAAAATTCATCAGGGGAGGCCTGATGAGAAGGAATTTTTGCAACTGGGAGAACGTTTCTTTACACCACATGCCCTCTCACATCTCTCTCACTCTCTCTCTCTCTCAAAAAAAAAAAAAAAAGTGGAACCATCTGATCAAGATCTGACGACTTTTGATAGAATTCACTACCGGAAGATTAAACCTAGCAATAACAAACTGTATAATTTCTATATATTTATATCTATGTACATTTATATGGTGTGGAAATAATGTGACAAAGATTGTTCAAATATAATTCATCTTCATTATTTTAGAATAATATTCAATCAAAATTCAGTCACTCCAAAAATTAGGTAGAAGATATCAAAGAGTATGTGACACTCTTTACATGAGAGTGTCAAGTGCAGGTAATGGTGGCGGACGAAACGAGATCGTCTTGACCGTTTTGTCTGGATCTTAGTGCGTCCTCAGTCTCAATAAAAAGAAGACAAATGAGTCATTTATATTTGAAGTGATAAGACCGATCAAGTACAATACTTTTTGTTGAGTCTATGAGTGCACCGAGGTCCAGACAAGTGGAGACGAGAATCTTCTCACCTATTTTTCTACGTGTCCTTATGTGCCTCTAATCACAGGAAATCTGACTAAATTTAATATTTTTCCACCTTGTCTTTGTTAATTAGCAGGGCGAAGAGGATCTCATGAAAGCATATTATGGCATCGTTTGAAAGAGGAGTTGGAACTTTTTGATGTGTACATATGGAGTCATGGACGGTCACAATCACTCCACGGCAACACAATGATAGAGGATGACGAAAGGGGAGCGGCAACAATGTTGATCAACAGGTGGGTGTAAGGTGTATTCATGAAGGGCACCGACAATTATCTGTCAAATCATTACTTTTTTTCTTTGATAATTATTTATTATTTAAATAATTATGATTTATTATATAATTATGATTTTTACCTCTTTAAAATTTTAATAAAAATTTTACTTCTCTTACTGAATCTTCTTCTAAACTTCTGATTATTTGATCAAATCTTTTACTATTTTATTTAAAATTCAACTTGAACTGTGTCGGAACATGTTTTCACATGCATGTACCATAGTTAATGACGTTCTTTTTTAGACAAGTGGCTTCTTGGGTTGTGGTTCGAATTCAAAGGACATCTTAATTAGCAACAGGGATTATGATAGGTTTTGAGGGCTTTCGTTTCCGAGAGTTATATGTATTATAACTTAGAGAAACTTGCCCTAGGTTGGAAACAACAGAGGACAGCCGGTGGTTCCTTCTGAGACTGTGTTCTTGTACTTGCTCTTAGAGAAGATTAGTGCAAGGCAATGGTGAAAGAGACAGGTTCCGTAAACATAGGCACCTTGTCGAATCACGTAAATTGTTGTGTGTTCTCTCTCTCTCTCTCTCCCTTTCTTCATCTCTCTTTTTATGATTTGTTTGTTCTTATTTTAGTGTATATGTCTGATCTGGTTGCTGAGGCGAGCGATAGAGATTCACCACACCATGGCTCAATGGCCAAACAATTACTATGCCTTCCGAGCAAAAAATGTTCGAATCTCACGAGTCCTCTTATTTAAGTCAGCCCTACTATTGAAGGAAGTAATCTTAAGGGTCTCGTCCAAATAAGTAGAGTACAAATACTTAGTAAGAGTTGAATTTGTGACCTCTCTATTTGAGAAGGTCTCGAGATATCTAATGAACTTGGACCGATTGATAATTAATTAATTAGGTTTAGAATCAAAGTGACAACGTTTAGAAACCACTTGTCTGTGCAATATTCTAGGTTTCTTCAAGGGAATGGGTGCAAATGCAAAGAGGGTACAAGTGGAAGGTAAAGATGGCAGTTGGGCTAATGAGATCCTCTTGGCCTTTTCGTTCTTGTACAATTGTGCACCACATGACACATTGGGAGAGAGGTGAATGGTTGTTTAACCTTGAAATGATGGGTCGTACTTTATCCCCACATGGACTTAGGGGTGTTGAGAGATATTGGAGAGGAGGTCCAGAGGATCCGGTTCTGCAGTTGGGCAGGCTGGTCTAGAGTTCAAATTGGATCAGCCCAATTTGAAAGTGGGTCAACCCAAATTTAGTCCAGCCCAGAATATGCACAGTTTACTGTAGTCTAACCCAACCTGAAATCAAATTATTAATTTGGGTTGAACTAGACTGGACAATCTTAGCCCAACTTATTATTGTAAACTACTGCAGTAACCCAAAATCAAATTATTAATTCGGGTTAACCGCCAAAATTAAGTTAATTAACCCATCCTATAGACACGATGAGAGTCGGCAGTTGGTGAACTGCCTGTTGAACATATCCACCGTACATGTCATTTTGGTTTCTGGCATGTCAAGTGAATAATGATCTACTCGGTAAATAAAACAACATCGGTTTCTACCATCCCAAGTAATAATAATATGCAAGTAAAACAAATAAAAGCTGAATATACAGTATAGGAAGGAAACAAACAAACACCTAGTCCCTGTTATTCTCACGCTTGTTACTAATTATTGTTGAGAGATTTATTATAAATTTTTTATTTTTGGAAGGTGGCCTCAAAATAAGGACACTATTCATAAAAGAAAATCAAACAAATACCCATCCATGTCCTATTCACATCATGTCACAAAACTCTAATAGAAAAATTAGATTTGGAGAGTTCTTATGCTCAGTCAAAATAGGAACTACATTACATCATCCAAATGATGCTCTGAATGTTGAACAGTGAGAAGGAATGAAGTTTCTTACGTAGCGACATCTTCGGATGTCTTAGGTCAGTGGAGAACACACCGTTGGTGAAAAAGCCCACGTCATGTGATCGTCCTCGCCACGAAGATCTTCCTTCTTGTTGGAGGTAAGGAGAGAGTTTGGTTTCCTCTCTCTTTTTATGTGGTGGCATATATGGAGAGGAATCCCATGGATAGATGGAAACCCGAGAGAAGCCTTATATAGAGAGAGGGATCAAGTCCTACGTAGGAGAAGGTAGACACAAAATATTCTCTCCAACTACACCCACATGCAATGCCTCTTCCACCAAAAGTGGAGGAAGTGGGAGACCAAGAGTTTTAATCCTATGTGACAATTGACCCATTTGAAAATATTTGAAATTTAAAAAAACAAGTAAAATAACTTCAACATGGGCCACCTTCGTGGGAACCGGTTGGTTCTAACATTCTCTCACTTGGCCCATGAGAGAAATGTCACAGGGATACAGGTTAATGAAAATGACTATATGCGCGTGCTTTGAAAATCAGGACATCTTGGAATTCATTTCCAAACTTTATATCTGAAGTCCAATAGAATATAGTGAAAAGAATTATGGCGGTCACATTTAATTGTACATGATGATCCCTTCCATAGTAACACTCCACTATTTCAAGCGAACTAAAGATCCATATAAAGGCATAAAGACATAATGAATAGATAATCAACTTTATTCTTTTCTTTGGTCCACACAAAAACTGAATGAAATAACTGAATAAATTGACAAAATGTCACTCTGCATCAATACACTGACCCATGTCCTTTACATGTTCTTCATACAACCTAGGTGCTAGCCCCTCGATCATAGGATCTGTAATCATCTTCATTGTGCCAATATAACTGAGTGACACATAACCCATCTAAATCTTGTTTATGATAGCATAATGTTTGACATCTATATGATTTGACTTCTTAGATGTCTTTTTATAAGTGGCAAACTGCACTACTGACAGATTATCACAATACATCTTCATTGGTTGGAAAATCAAATTAACCACTTTATAATCTAAAATAAAAATTTTAAACTAGATAGTATGTGATGTGGCATCATAACATGCTATGTATTCTACTTGCATCGTGAATGATGAGGTCATCTCCTGCTTCGCACTCATTTGGGAGACTGCACCTCCAGCGAACTTGAAAATGTATCCTAATTTATACTTGCAATCAGTAAAGTCTGCATCTAAGTATCTAGTAACCTCCATATCACCTGAATGCCCATAAGTCAGCTTAAAATCTTTATTCCCTTGCAAATTCCTTAGCACTTTCTTAACTGCATTCCAATGTTTCATACTAGGATCACTTTGATATCTACTACGTAGTCCCACTGGAAAAGCTTAGTCTGGACGTGTACATGTTTGGGCATATATCAGGCTACCAACTACTAAAGCATAAGAAATTTTCTTCATTTCATCCCTTTTCAAATCATTTTGATATGATTGTAATTTGTTAAGTTTATCACCTTTCTAAATAGGAATTGATCATGGCTTGCAATTACTCAGTCCAAACTTTTTCAACAACCTTGAGATGTATGCCTTTTGAGATAGTCCAAGTGTACGGTTGGATCTATCTCTATGTATTTATATCCCTAAGACATAGGAGGCTTCTCCCATGTCTTTCATCTCAAATTTTTTAAGTAAGAACTTTTTGATTTCATGCAGTAACGCAAGATTATTTATTGCAAATAGTATGTCATCAGCATACAAAATCAAGAATAAGAACTTACTCCCACTGACCTTCTGACATGTACATTGATCCACAATATTTTGTTTAAAATTGAAGGTCATGATTACCTCATTGAATTTGATGTACCACTAACAAGAAGCCTGCTTAAGTCCATAAATTGACTTCTTTTACTTACATATTAAATGTTCCTTTCTTGATTCCATAAAATCTTATGGTTGGTCCATATACACTTCTTCCATTAGGTCCTTATTCAGAAAAACTGTCTTCATATCCATTTGATGTATCTTTAAGTCAAAATGAACTACTAACACCATTATTATCCTTAAGGAATCCTTCTATGAAATAAGAGAGAAAGTCTCTATGTAGTCATTGCCCTCTCTTTAAGTATATCCTTTTACAGCAAGTCGGACTTTATATCTTTCAATATTACCTTTGGAGTCCCTTTTCATCGTATAGACTCATTTACACCCAACTAGGCTAACTCTATTAGGTAACTATACTAGATCCTAAACTTCATTAGGTTGATCAGTGAGGACGTTTCCTTCTCCTTAACAAGGCACAAGGCAACTTTTAGGCTTTCAGACGCTTGCTTATGATGATTCTCCATTTCTGTGCTTTCCATCCTAGTAGAACCACGAGAGATGCTAACAATATCGGATGTTGATGTCGAAGGTTTATGGTGGTTGGCAGTGAGCTGCTGATCGTGTTTGTCATCCATCTGCTTCTTCTCTCTATTATGGACAACTTCGAAGGTCGCTTGATACCGTGTTGAAGATCTTTGACTGAGGAATCCCTCCTATTGAACTCGAGTGGCTCCTCCTATAAGCTGAAGCGACTCATTAAGTTACCTAGTGGTCCTCTTGTCGCCAACATATCTTCAAGGTATTGTTTGCCGGAAGATCTATTGAAATTTTCCTAGCCCTCTTATTAGACCTTAGGATATTAGGTGTTGATCATCTCTTGACTACCACCCATTCGCCTTCCTCTAGCGATTGGGATTCCCTTTGGGTATCAGCCTCTGTGATCACCGTCTTCTTGGCCCCTCCTTCCTCCATGGTATTATATTTAGATCATGGACAGTTCTGGACAAAATGCCCCACCAAACCACATAGTTTGCAGCATGCTGGCAATCTTTCATATTAGAATGGTTGCCAAAAACTCCCTTATTCAAAGCAAATATTTGTTATAGGGCAAAGAGGTTTGCTAAGGTCTATCCGAACACAGATTTCGACAAAGTGACTTAGAGAGTCTTGCTTAGTGCTACTATCTATCTTCAGTAGAGTTCCCACCATGGTTGCTATTCCCATCAGGACGTGAGGCTTCCAATACTCCAAGGAGAGTTCCAATAAATGAACCTAGACAGTCGAGTGGGAAGGGTTTGCTTTACTGGGGATAAAATCTTTTGTCCACAATTGCAAGACTAAGGAGATTCCCCCCACCAAATGAGGCCCATTTGATAAACTATTAGAAGCTACTCCCGGGCTAAGAAAACTTACCAGAAGATATCTATTTGGTAAGGGTAGAAATTTGGGTTTCACCACTCTTTCTATTGCTGGGTTAAGGAGTTCATGAAAAATTACATGCTAGGTTTTCAATGTATGCATTTCATAATGAGGCCATTGACCCACTAGTTGTAACTTCCTTGGAGCTTGCAAAGCTTGAAGGTGATAGAGTTGGTGGTAGGGTCTAAGATCCCCAAGCTAGGTCAAGTTGACTCACTTGTACTTTTTGTCGGGAATGTTTATCTTGGTAGGACTACCTCCGTTAGGTTTTTGCTCCATCCACAGGTTTCTAACGTGGGAGGTCATCACTTGGTAAAATATATGCCTTCATAATAGCCTTCCCTAATCCTTTTGGCTCCACTTCCACCTCTCGGCTCTATTTATCCACAACATTCACCTCCTCTGACTGCAGATCAATCGTTGCTCCCTCCCCTAGGTCCTCCGGTACTCCCTCCATACTACCTTCCTTAACCACCACCACTGCTGGGCTCCACTACTCCACCCCAATGTTCTGCATTTTTTCAAATTCAGGCACTCCTTATTTTTTGTCCAGTTTTCTGTCCATTAGCTGCGTTCATCAAGATCATTTAATGTACATAAAATTTTGTAAAATGTGACAAAATATCATAGAACAAAGTTTTCTTTATATTTAGAATGTTGTAAATTATTTTATGATATCTTCTATTGAGTGTCATAAATTACTATATTTCAAAATTGATTGACCCACATAATTGTACTTTTAGTAGATTTTAATATTCAGTTCAAACTAAAAATTAAAATTGAGGATTTTAAAACCAATGACTAACATCAAGAGCATCGACCTGGAGTGGTGCATTAGTCTCCTTTTGCCTAGGATGATACAATCGACGTAGAACTCGCAACAATGGATTGGATTGGATTAGAAGTGAATTCCACAAAAGGAAAATTAAGGGATTAATGAGTGCATGGTCCGCTGGAAACTCACATTAGGAAAATATTTGCATGATTGAAATGTTGAGCTTATCAAGAAATACTGTAAATGAACAAAAGATGAGTCAGGATAAATTAAGCTTTGCTTCATCTTTTGTGCTTATTTAAGCATGCATCTAGCCCTCAAAACCAAGACAAATCTTCTCGCATGTTTTATCAAACCTTGAATTTTTTTATGCAGAAGTTGAGATTTGAAACAAGTCGAAATATAACAATTAGAAAAAATATTCCCAATTCAAGTTGTCTAATTCTTTACATATAGCCAAAAGATAGCCAGAATTATACTTCTAATAAATTTCTTCTTTTATTATAATCTCTTTAGTAGTCAACTGTGCTAGGGATCAACTAGTTGTAGACCTAACATTTTAGTATCTTCTCAGAAATGTCAGAAAGTATAAGCAAAATGACAAACAATTATAATAAGCACAAAGATGCATATTCTTTGCACTAGGCACCATCTAATGAAGATCTAAAAATTTTGTTAGTGACTGTTTTCAAAGTTTTCATAAATTAATGCTTTATATATTTCTTATTGTTAATGATTAATTAATAATGAACCATAATAAAGGAATCATGAGCAAAGCCATATTACATATGAGATATATGGGTGTATAAACTAGGTCTTCAAAATTTCGGAACCTAGATTGAGCTCGGGAAAAGTTTAGTTCTTACTAATTTGTCGGCCCCTATCCTAGGATTTTCTCCACATACTCCATTAAGCTAAGGCTTCCCCTTCGATGTTAAAAAGGACTATACCTCTGCTTTTACCTCGTAACACTTAAACGTGGATAAGTTAAGAGAGATGTTTCTACTGAGGAATACGTTGGTGGAGTGTAGAACACAAGAGACTTCCAAGCCACCGATGCTGGTTCCAATAAGGCTGCTCAAGCATCAAATATCCAAATTTCACAACCTCCCAAAGATGCAGCACAGGAGTTGTAGCAAGCATCCAATCGAACACGCAATTGGTACCTGTAGTGGTTAGAAACTAGTTCGATGTTGAGGACCATTCAGTCTAATCTCTGGCCACTCGTCATGATAGGATTTGTTTGAGGAGGAAGACGCACTGGTACAAAGACTTGCAGGAGGAAGAGAGGCAATCAAGGCTCCCCCTTCTAGGTAAGGAGAAAGACCTTTCGATGTCTAAGTCAAATCCTTTAGTGGAAGGAGATTGGGTGGCTAGGATTTTCTTAGGTATAAGTACGCATAAGAACGTACTTTATTATGAAGGGAGGTTGGTGTACTTATACCTTTCTTGGGATGAGACACTAGAGGATGGTTCTGTTAACGACTTCTAGACGGCTCACGATCAGGGCCCCCTAATTGAAGAAATCGTGGGCTTCCAGGCTAGGGTGTGCAATCTTTTCTCTCCATTTCTCGCAGAGATCATGGGACCCTACCATTGAATTGGCCCTTATGATATTTTAACTGTGGCTCCTGCTGGTTGGCGGGAGCGAGAGAATTCGAATTGTTCCGAGAGTCTTTTCCTTCTCGAGAAGTCAGGAGTCTTGGTCTTTATGCCTTGTGGGGTTTTGACTTTACCTAATTAAAGCGAGGGACTACAGACTTCTGAGAGTTTGACTCCCTCTAGAGTTAGTGGCGTCTCCCGAGAGATTGATTCTCTTGGAACATAAGGCTCAAGGAGTGACGACCCTCTTGGGGGTTAGTCCTCTCGAAAACTCGGGCCCCCTACTCTAGGCCCTAGCCAGTAGCCTACTTGTTGTAGTTTGAACAAGGTCATGTGATTCCTCAACGTGATGCCTTGTGGGTCACGGGCCTTTAAGCCTTCAACTATTGAGCCTAATTGGGCTGAGACCTAATCACCTCTCATCAATACCCACCCAAGGTGACAGGTCTATGTGATCAGGTGAGAAAGTCGAAGAAAATATAGTGTGGAGGAGATAGTCGACGATAAGGAGAGTAACACTAAGGTTGGCGAAGAAAAAATATGAGGTTAGGAATACAACTATCTTTGAACAAAATCATGAGATGAAAGTAGAATAACTCGAGCAGCAGTTGGAGTTAGACAACTAAAGGAAAGAAAATTTGTCGAAGAAACAACTTTAAGATATAAAGTTGGTAACTTCCCTAATAGAAACTTCAGAAAGAAATTTGACCTAAGTAAATGTCTTCTATGGGAATCGTCTACATCATGTGTAGTTGACACTAAGGGTCTTATTCCCAAGACAGGACAAACTAAGTTATTGGAGAAGATTAGCACGGCACAACCACAACAAAAGAGGGTGGGGGTTTGGAAAGCAGGTGGTGTGATTAACATGTTATAGTCAGAGGCGGACGTAAAATTTTGTCCAGTGAGGTCACTCAAACATTAAGTCATAAGCAATATAGTTGGGTCAGTGAGGTCTTGAGCTAAGTCATATGGAATCCTAAGTTAGGTCGTGAGATCTTGAACTAGACTATTTTGAATTGGACTAATGGATTTGTCAAATCCAGTGGGGTTCCAGGACCCCTACTGAATTAACGCTGGATCCGCCACTGGTTATAGTCCTTGAGAACCTTAATGACTCTCACCTTGGTTTATTTAACCTTACGACAAAATTCAAAACCTTGTAACAGGCAGTTATGCATACATAATGAGCTGATGCCATGGCAAATAAACATTTGATTACATCTCTTCCTGTTTGGCGATATAAATGACGGTGCAGAAACTACACATCTTTTATTAATTACCATAAAAATAATACGTACAAATCATAACCGAGATACAGAGACAGAGGTTGCTTGGGTGGCCAGAGACCTCCTCAGAATTTTACCCGATGCCGACCTTGGTATGGAGTTGATGAAAGCCACTCTGCGAACTTTTTTGTATGGTGCAACCTGCAACAGGCATGTTAATTAATTTGATGGCATTTAGAGTTTCTTCATCAATAGCAAGCTCTGTTGTCAAAATATAAATTTGTACGTGCATCGAGAGCCAAGAACCAGAGATTGGTTGGCAGGGTTTTGCTCTTCATCGCTGAGCTGTTTACCTGTTTTGCAACAAACTGCATAACTTGAGATGCAGTAATCATGCTTCCTTGCTGTCTGACCACAAATGCCATTGGTATTTCTCCTGCTTCTTCATGTGGGTACCTGTTGATTTGTGCAAAATTTGGTTTAATGTAGGTATATATATATATATATATATATATATATATATATATATATATATATCATGCTCATACAGATACAGTTCCGGTCCATTACATCCCCCGCTGTTCACTTCAACTTTAAGGTCAAACCTCAGATGTGTAAGAAGCTTAATTTTTTGGATCGTAATCAACGGGTCAACGATCATTCTTATAGGTCAAAATTAATGGATCTTCTTGATTTTGTAGAATTCAGTGGGATCACCAAACCCCACTAGATATGAATTGGATACGCCATCATAGGACTGACATCAACTCTATATAGCTGATGCCAGACTCCCAATTGATTCACTCAATGAGGGTTGGCCATGATTGCATACGGGACGACAGCGGCGTCAACGACTCCCGGGAGCGTTTGTAGCAGCTGCTCCAGTTCAGCTGGTGCAACCTGTGGCCGTGTTGCAGTGCAAGTTAGATGCCCCCCATGGGACTCGCCAGAGTTAGAGAATGCTTCTTCTATTCAGAGGCTTTGGGTATTACCTGATAGCCCTTGTACTTTATCATCTCCTTCAATCTATCAACAACAAAGAGGAAGCCATCCTCGTCAAAAAAGCACAGATCTCCAGTCTTTAACCAGCCTCCGGGGGCAAGGCTGTTGGCGTTGGCCTCATCGTCACCTACATAACCTGCAATGGAAGCCACTCCATTTGTTTAGAGGAGACTTCAATTCTTCAAGCTAATTATTTCATCAAGTTCGTTCAAACTTGAAAGATAATGCCAACGTCAATGAGATGAGATTATCTAGACTTTCTTTTCTAGACTTGGATATATTCTTGTACATAAACGATTCACTAGTTGGATCACTGAGTTTTAAAATAGTATTTTCAACAGCAATGCTTGTTCTTTTGGGTGGCTCCATTGCCTGTTTGGCCCATTCTAAAATATCTTTATTCTTTCTTCAACTCTTTTTTCTTTTGTTTCTATCTATCCCTCTTAGGCACAATACACCAATCAAAGGAATACCTTTTCCTGCAGATATTTTCGTCTCAACATTAAATTTAATGGTTGAGTGAGGAATATTCAGGGCATCCTTATTGGAAGTAAACTGTAGAAATATTTTTGCAAGTATTACAATACAATGAAGTTATTTATAGTAATATAAAATAGACAAATATGCAAAGAAATGGTATTTTTACAAAAATCTCCTACGAGTTACATATTGGATTTACCCAGGCAACAGTGTAATAGTCTATGAATTACCCTTAAAAGTCAAATAATTGTGTAAACACTTTACCTTTAAGATGAAAACAGGGTGAATAGTCTGTAATTTATCTCAGCCAACTGCTAGTATGGCTTCTCTCTCACTCTTCCCTCACATAAAGTTATCAGTCAACATTTAAAATGGAGGAGAAGATTGAAAATAGAGCCTCTGATAAATAGTGTTTGTAGTTTCTGGTTAGCAACAGCCCAAGAGACGTTTAATTACTGTAATATTTTTCTAACCAACTTTCACAAATTTTACAAACGCAAGTAAAAGTTAATTAGAAATAATTCTTATATTCTCAGAATAATCCCTTTTTTCCTGGAGTTTACTTCCTCACCTCCCTTGCTTGAGAAATATTCCCCGTGACTCTACTTTCCGAATTTCTACTTTCCAAGAAAGCATTTCCCATAATTCCTTATTTTGTGGGAAAATGTTGAGAACTCAAACACTCCATTAATTACGTGATAATTAAAACAATGAGCATGTTGCGAAAATAAAACCAAACATTTTAACATTGCACTCAAGGGCCTATCATGCCGCAACTTTCTCGTCTCCATCACAAGAAAAGGACATATTAAGTACTACGTGTATGAAGATTTTTTTTATGGGATTTCGGACCTTCTCGCTCCAAGTGGGCATCAAATAGAGGATGACCAAATCACTTAGCAGAAAGGGAAAAGCAACCTTCTAAAATATTATATATATATATTAAAATACGGTCATAGCAGTTGGAAAGCATAGGCCGTTCTGGAGCTATCCAACTTAAATCGGATGGTCCCTATCCTTGTTCCTAATCCAGGCAGAAACGGGCGAAACGGTAGTTTGATCGGACAGCTATAGTTGAATCTCACAATTAGACGGTGACATTTAAACACCAAAAGACGGAACAGTCCTAAAAATGTAATTGGATATTTAAAAAAAATTAATAATTTTTATTTATTTTCAACATGAGGAAGGAGGAGATTTCGGTGGGGCGCATTAAGTTTCAATCGCACGCCCACGGTAGGTGCGGACTCACGATTCAAATTTCTCTGATATCGGCACACGATTTCCCGTACACACACACATGCCACGTATTCTTCCAAGCCACCGTATTCTTATGTGTATTCCTAACTTTCACGTATTACTTCAGAAAGATTATGATCATACTCTTCCAGCCAATACCGTGAACACCAACAAAATATGCCAAAGATTCAGTGAAGCATCACTTCTGGTAAGTAGGAGATAAAAGAAGATGCAAAACATATCGAAATTTTTCTGGCATATTTAGTTGTAGTTTAAGGCATTTTGCTGGAAGGATATGATCACAATTTTTTTAAAAGACGTCAGGGAAATTGATAACAGTACGTGGGAGGAGGAGTATGCATATAAATACTGTGGTTTCGAAGAGTATGTATACAAAAATTTTAAAAGGTTATTTTAAATTTACCTTTCATGATTTGAGGGCCTTTGACCCACAGTTCCCCTCGGCGGCCCACCCCAACAGCCTCGCTAGTGTCATGGTCGATGATCTTGGCTTCTAAATTCTGGTTCAGGCGGCCGATCGACTTGTAATGCCGGCACTCATCTTGTGTGATCAACCTTGCGATTCCTCCGGTCTCCGTTGTTCCATAACCCTAAAATGTTTTGATAAACAGTGTAGAAAGTGAAGAGAATTACAGGCACGGGAGTTGCTTTTTAGAGTAATATTTGCTGTAACACGTACGGGAATTACAATGGATAAAAAAAAAAAAAAAATCTATATTGATCCTAAAGTGCCCTAACCGTCCGTACAGTATATTGTCCAATCAGTCGATTCAAGAAAATCTGAAAAATCAAAAATCGAACTTCGATGAACAGTAGAAACTTTGGCCGAGTGTACAGATGGTTAGGGCATTGATTTTCAGATTTTGATTTTCCATCGGAGCATTAATGTTCATCGTAGCTCGCTTTTTAATTTTTCAGATTTTTTAGGTCGGCCGATCAGACATTGCACTGCACAGAGAGTTAGACCACTTCAGAGCCGACTTAAAAAAATAAAAAAAATAAAAACCATTTACCCACTGCAAGGCTCCTACTTGCAGCACACAGACATTGCAGCAAGTATTATTCTGCTTTTTAAGAGAGGGAAAATGCTAACTTGTCTTTATTTAACTTTCTTCACATAGTGCAAATTACCATATACACCCTACTCTTCTATATTCTAGTACAGGTGCCACTTAGAATCCTACGTCTTATAACTTATTTTACATTTTCTGAAGAAACACTCGTCAAAGTTTGATTTCGATGGCACTGGAAGTCTAGAATCAGAAAGATATAATGAAAAGAAATCAGTTCTTATGAGATTGTTTATGATAAAGAATATAAAAGTATATAGTTTTTAAGTTGAAATATTTTTATGTAATTTCCTCTGAACTATCGTGTTTATATGTATACTCCTAATTCTCACATATTATTATAGATACTCCTTAAATTTTCAAAAAATTACTGTTATACTCTTCCATCAAAATACCAAGAAATTATCCCGAAAGAATTTGCATATATAGTCTTAAATTCTTTAGCATTGCATATATATATATACCCCTAAATTAATTCCACAAGAATTTTACATATGTACTCCTGACTTTATCAAGATTTACAGAATTTTTTGATATATTCAATTAGGGTTGAAAGTATTCAATTAGAGTTGAAAGTATTTAAGAAAGGTATAACTAAAACTTTTTTAAAGATTTCAAAGATACTTATAAAAATGTGTGGAGTCACGGATACGTACATACAAAATACGGTATACCTGCTGTAGGAGCAGCCACGGGAACCTCGCGCCGAAGCGCCGTGCTACCTCCTCCGGCAGCGGCGCCCCGCCACAGATGACGCACTCCAGCGCCCCCAGGTGCACGCCCGCCGCCCCCTCCTTCGACATCGCCAGCAACGTCGGCGGCGCGACCGTTATCTGCGTCGCGCCGTGCTGCGCCGCCGCCCGGAGCATGTCCGGGATCCCCATCCGGTCTACCACAACGATCGTCTCCCCCAGGGCCACCCCCTTCAGGAGGAAATGGAACCCCATGACGTGGAACGCCGGCGCCGCGAGGAGCATGACTTGCCGGGCTCGGGCGCCCACCTCTCGCCTTAGCGCGTGGAAGCCCGCGATAACGGCGATGACGCTGCGGTGCGTCGGTGCCGCCGCCTTCGGCAGGCCGGTGGTCCCCGAGGAGTATAGGATGACTGCGACGTCGGACTGGTGGACGAGGTCGGCGACATCGGCTCCGGGAGAGTCGCTCTCGGCGGGGCTGTCATGGAGGAGGGAGCAGAAGAAAGGGGAGTCGAAGAGGACGGTGGTAACACCAAAAGGCACGATCTTGTGCGCTTCCCTTGGCGTCGTGAAGGCCACGGAGGGGCAGCTAAGGTGCAGCTGCCGAGAGATCTCCTGTGGCGTGGAGACGGGGTTGGAGGGGGAGACGACGGCACCGATTGAGAGGAGGGCGAAGTAGAGAACAGGGACCTCGACGCGGGCGGGGGAGAGGACGAAGGCCACGTCGCCCCTGCGCAGGCCGAGCCTGAGGCGGAGGGAGGACGCGAGGGCCCGGACTTGGGAGAGGAGCTCCGGGTAGGAGAGCGAGGCGCCTTCTGATCTGGAGGCGTCGACGAAGGCCAAGGTGGTAGGGGAAGGCGACGTCGGCGCGGAAGAAGGATAAGAAGAAGAGAGGAGGGAGAAGGCGTAGGAGGTGACGGAGAGGGGTTGGGACGGGGAAGGGAGCGCAACCTTGGGGCGGAGGCTGTGGAAGGTCTTGGTGGCGGCGCAGAAGCCGCTCCTGGGGTCGACAGATGTTGGTGCAGCGCCGCCATCCATGCGGAAGGGCCGGGGGGGGGGGCGCTGTAAGAAGGTGACCGACTGGGATCGTCTGCTCCACTCCTTCTTCGTGTTTCACTCATTGCCATTGGTCCACCTGTCCACCTTATGCACATCACCTATACCTCTTGGAACCTCTTGGAAGCAACGTAATGGTCTGATGTGGTGTACCGCACTGCTGCCCCTTTTTTGTTATTCTTTTTTCTGTCTGTCATATTAATTTGAAAAAACAGATTTAAGAATGCTGGTGTCGGTACAACCAGACAAAATTTCCTTTTAGGTAAGCCCCATTATGTCTTGTGCGTCCGCATGGGCTGTTCGAGTCCAATGAACATTTGTTGGGCCTGGTTTTTTGCTATTCTTTAAGTCACATATTTTGAATTTTGAATTTTTAAAAATTATCGTAGACATGTAGATCAGATTAGAGTCGGTTTAAAAAAAAGCTAAAAATGATTCACCAAGTAAAACGCTTTTTTAAATAAAAATACTCTACATATCTGCTTGGTTGCCATCCGATGCACTTCAATTCACAAGAATTTGTAATGGTCTTGAGATTGCACTAAGTATTTCACTATTTGTCAATGGAGACTTTTGTATTTATATTTCTTAAAATTTGTATTTCTATATACACTTTGATGTAGACTGGAACTATCACGATCGGATTCCGGAGCTGGAATCCGAAGAAGAGGATCCAGAGCTGGTCCGGATCGGTGTTGGAAGGGGACCCGGCGGGGATCCGCAACGAGACGAAGACGAGGCTTCTTCGATTGACCTGGACCCGCCCGCGGGGGGCGCGGTCGGTCGCCGGATTTGTTCTTGGATAGTGAGTCGCAGCTCCTTCGGCGGACGAAGGCGCGGCGCGAACGAAGCTTCTCTCGGCCGAACGGTCGACGGGCGTCGGAGCCAAAGCCGAAGGTCCGAGGTCGGACGGAGGAACGACTTGCTCTTCGATAGTGAGCCCGAAGGCTCCTTCAGCGCGAGACCGAGTCTCCTGTCTTGGGGCAACCGGCGTACGGCGTCGAGACCAAGGAGAGGAATCCGAGGTCGGCGGCCGAGACCGACTCGGGGAGGTCGGCGATGATTCGAACCGAGCCCCTGCAGGAGGGAAAGAAGAAGAAGAACCAGTCAGCAGGAGTCCCGGGCGTCAGCCCTCGGGAACCCCCTCCGACGGTCAAGTTAGCTCCTGAAGAAGATTCGATTCAGAAGGCAAGAAAGAGCAGCTTTAATGCTTTTCGGACAGAAGTCCTTTAAGGGTCTCGGAGGCTTAGTCCTGCCCCCCTTTGGCCATAAATAGAGGGGTATTTATAGCAGAGGATAGCGGATGGTTAACGGTGGCAGCCGATATAGGACTAAGTGGTGGCTTACTGATAAACCGCCATAGCGCCCGATCCGCCACCGGAGTGGGCCGGACTCGGCTACCAGGCCGAAGGGGGTTGGGCCGCTGATGGGCCGAAGCCTGTTGGGCCCTGGGCTGCCGCGCTGCTCCCGGGCCGTAGGCTAGTGGGCCGCTGACGGGCTGAAGCCTGTTGGGCCGAGAGCGACGGTGCCGCTTATGGGCCGAAGGTTGCTGGGCCGCTGACGGGCCGAAGGCTCCCGGAGGGCCTGGTACTGCTGCTGTTGGGCTGAACGGGGTTTGGGCCTGCTTCAATGAGCCGAATCGGATTCTGCCTCATCACATAGCCCCCCACTCTTGTCTTCCTCAGTTCTGAGATGGCGAGAGTATAGCCCGAAGCTTGTGTGAAGAATACTGTAACAGGTGCTTTACCCGTAGGTCTGTTCTCTTTCTTTTCACTGGGAAGAGGGTGCCCTCGGTCGGCCGAGGGCTATGCGATTGCTCTGTCTTCGCTCGGAGTGGCGACGAAGGCTCAGAGCTCAGAAGCCGAAGGGCCGAGCCTTCTGACTCGTGTCAGGCTTCATTAAATGGACGGGATGGCGCGTCGCCTCTCGAGGAAGCACGGGACACGCGTCGCGCATCCAGCCGCTCCGTCAAAAACACAAACGGATCCTAACCGCCCGCGGGTCGCGGATCGCCTCGGCTCTCTGCCCGAGGCTCCACTCGGATTGCCGTCATTCCCTTCGTCCTACGCGGATCGGGACACGTGGCGGGCATCCGAGTAATCAGCCGAAGGGCCGGAGCGCTCTCGGCCGTTGATCGCTCTGCTTCAAGTCCCGGAGCTGGCCCGTCATCATTGCCGAAGGACGGTGCACGTGGCGGGCATCCGGGAGGAGCGAGGGGACGAGCGGGATGATCTCGGACGTTGGCTTCGGCAGGAGGCGTTTCGAAGGGGCTTATAAATACAAGCCCTCAGCAGGGCACTGTTCTTCTTCCTGCTGCTGCGCTTGCGTTTCCCTTGCACCCATCCGAGCTCTTCTTCCTTCTCCAGCGAAAGGCTAGCTTCCTGAAGACTTCGTCCGAGCTCGTCGGCTATCGTGGGAGGTTCTTCGTCCCTCAGAGCGCATCGCCGGTGGAGCTTGGAGGCTTGAGGTTGTATTTGGCTCAAGAGAGACTTCCTCCCCCTTTCTGCGAGTAAGCTTTGGCCTCCTTCTTCCCCTTCGCGGCCTTATGGTCCGGAGCCCCTCCAGCGAGATTACTCCTTCGGACGAGGTGTATACTCCTTCCCATTCTCTTAAGTCTTCCCTGTCAGATCCTCTCGCCTAGGGTTCCCTTGCTTCCGCGATGTCTGGGGAGTCTGAAAACTCCGGGACCGAGGGGTCCGAGACCTCTGGAGCGGAGGTCTCCGAGGCCGAGATTTCTGGGGCTAAGGCTTCCGGGGCCGAGGCTTCCGAGGCCGAGGCCACCCAGGAGGTCCGGGACCCGGGCCAGGCTTCCACCTCGGGACGCCGTCCTCCGGACATTGTTTCGGGAGCATCCTGCGTCCTCTCGGACGTAGAGGTGAGGAACCTAGTTTCTTACTTTCAGCTTCCTTCCTGGACGACCCCCCATCGGCCCGATTCCGCCACCAGGGCAAATACTGTTCGCCCAGGCTCCTTCTCCATCTATGTTGATAGCTTTGAGGCGGGCTTCCGTCTCCCTCTTCCCACCTTCGTCATTAATCTCCTCAGCTTCTACGGGCTGGCCCCGTCTCAGTTCTTCCCCAATTCTTGGCGTACTGTGTACGGATTTCTGAGCGTCTTCGCTCATGTAAAGATCCGCCCTTCCATCAATGTCTTCCGCTATCTCTTCAAAATCCAAAGGCAGGGGAAGTCCGAGTGGTACTGCTTCGTCCCTCGGGTCGGCCGAAGCATCTTCTCCGGGAAGCCCTCGTCCATCCACGGCTGGAAGAGGAAGTTCATCTTCGTCTCTCTGCCGGAGAACGAGAAGGGTGTGTGGCCCTTCCCTACCGAATGGGTGCCGCTGGCCGCAGGCCTCTCGGACCCTCCTGCTCTGACCCCTGTGCAGATCACTATTGTGGGCCACGTCCAGGTAAAGGCCCCATACGACGTCTCGGGGCTTCTCACCGACGCGGAGCGGCTGATAAATGCCGGGGTTTGGCCGGACCCCAAGTCTGATCCGGAGCGGGCCTTCCCTTACCTTCCTCCCGGGGAGACTCCGCGGGGCCGCGGGGGAAGGACTGCCGCTCCTCCGGCCGAAGCTCCTCCGGCTGAGGAGGCTGATGAAGTTTCGGCCGAGGGTAAGTCGGCTCTGAGTTTGCTTATTTAATCGTTGCCTTGCTTCTAACATGCTCTTCTTGCTTTGCAGCAATGGCCGAGCTCGATGATCTCCTCTCCCTATTATCCGACCAGCGCGGTTCAGGCAGGGCACCGGCCCTGCAAGCGGCAGGCAGGTCTGGCCGAGGTGCTGAAGGTCCGAGGACCCGAGGCGGGGTCCCAAGGACTGCGGCCTCCGCCGAGGGTCGCGCTGCCGCCGCTGCTCTCGAGAGGGAGCAGAAGACAAAATTCGCCGCTCGAAGGGGCGGCCGAGCGTCGAAGCGTCCCCGGGTAGAGGAGGCCGAAGAGGCGGAGGTGGCTCCGCTGGTCAGGAGGAGTGCCGGGGCCCGAAGGGCTGCAAGGCTGGCGTCTCCTGAAACGCCGAGGGGCGACTCCCCCCCGGCCGTATCGGCAGGAGCCGATGAAGAAGGCGCCGGGCCGCGAGCGCCGCGAGCGCGACGCGAGTGGTGGCACCCCGTGCCGGGGGTGTACAAGGACGAGAGCATGGAGGACCCGCAGACGTGCCTTCGTCTGCTCAGCAGCCTCACTCTCCCTTCAGTTTTCGAAGAGCTGAAGGCCCACTCCATCACCGACCTGGCGGAGATGAGTGCCCGGCTGATGGTCCAGGTAAGAAATCTGAAAGTGCCTCAGCTTATTTTTCCTTAGCTGTCTTTTGATTTCCCGACCCTCAACTGCTTTCGGTCCGCAGGCCGCGATGACGGGCAGCGTCCTGATGCACCGTCAGGAGCTGCTTCGACTCCAGCTCCTGGAAGCCGAGGAGGATCCGGCCGGCTCGGGAGAAGGTACCTCGGCGGCTCCTCGCATCGAGCCCCTAGTCGATGGGCTCGTGACCGCGAGCACCCGGGCGCGGGCGCAGTTGGAGGAGAGGGCAGCAGAGGCCCGTGCTGCCGCCGAGGCCAAGAAGAAGGCCGAGAGCGAGCTTGCTGCGGCTCAGTCCGAGATCCGGGCCCTCAAGGCCCAGATCCAGGACAAGGAGACCCGGCGGGCTTCGGAGAAGCGCCGCCATGCCGAGGAGGTCTCGGCTCTGAGGCAGGAACTGGAAGAGGCGGCGGAGTCGGCCGTGGCCGACTACAAGGCTGGTCGTGACTATGCCCAGGAGATCCTCCGAGCCCAGCTGTTAGCGTCTTCTACGGTCTTCGACCTCGGGCTGGCTGTTGCCCAGAGGGCCTGCCCGAGTGTTGACTTGACCGGGGCCACCCTACCGATGGGCGCGGAAGCCAGGGAGCTCTTATCCTGGTGAAAGGATCTCATGGCCGAGAGGTCCTCGCCTCCAATCGCTGAGGATGAAGACGTGACCGTCGAGGAGGCCCCTGCTGAGGAGGGCCCTGCCGAGGATGCCCCCGCCGAGGACGCCCCTGCGGAAGGAGCCGCTCCCGAAGCGGTGCAGATTGTTGACTCTCCTTCTCCTTCTCCAGGCCGGAACGTCGTCGAGACGGAGGAAGAGAGGGTCGTCAAGGATTGACACGAGGGTTCCCCTCGGTTTTTGTTCTTTTTACTTTTGTAAGCCTTCGGCCAGGCATACGGCCGAGTTTTGTACTTCCTCTCGCTTATGAAATAGAAGGAAGGTTTTTGGCTTTACCTTATTGTCTTCCGCATGATTTTGACTGGATCTGGGCTTTCTGAAGTCCGAGATCCTTCTGTCGTTTCCTATGGCGTGCGAAGCCGAGACCCGATGTAGATTCGGATAGGTCGTTGATAGAATCTCGTCAGCAGATAAGGCTGCTTTAGATGCGGCTTCTGTGGCCGAAGCCGCTCCCGCTTTGTCTCATGCAGACTTATAAAATAACCCGCCGTGTCCCGGTCCGGATTACATGGCCGAAGCCACTCCCGATACGGTTTACACAGACTTAGAGAAATCCACGCCGTGTCCTGATCCGGATTACATGGCCGAAGCCATTCGTCGGATCGAAGGACCCACGGACTTTTAAGAGAACCATGCCGCTCCCGGTACGGTTTACATGGCCGAAGCCACTCCCGATACGGTTTACACGGATTTAGAGAAATCCATGCCGTGTCCTGATCCGGATTACATGGCCGAAGCCATTGTAGACACGCTAAATTTGACATCATTTCGAGTAAATTTCATATCATATAGTAATGCCTCATAATGGTCTGATATTTAATCATTGATTAATTTTTATTGATATTTTTGAGTGTCGGGTTTAACAGACATGTTTAAGTTAATCAATTAAATTGATTTTAGCTCAAATTTCAGTTAAAATATGCATAATTCTAAAACGCGTCAACCTGTGTGGACGCGATTTAGAGTTTATTCATGTTTTAACGTTTAAATTTGAATTTTAATCAGTTGATTAATTAGCTAAAAGGCGTCTGGGAAGGTCGACGCGTTTTAGGTTTCCTAAGCTATTTTAACTTCTCTTCCGGATGTTTATCCTTATCTTAATTAGTGTAAAAGACGTCTACACACGTGGACGCGTTTTACCTAATAAAGATAAAGATAAGTTTTCCCGGATATTTATCCTTATCTTAATTAATCTGAAAAGCGTCATCCATGGTGGACGCGTTTTAGATAATTACAGATAAAGATGAATTAATCAGTATTTATCTGTCGATTAAAGTAGATAAATCTTAGATTTTTCTATGTTAATCGCGAACGCAGAAAATGCCTATAAATACCTTGCATATCAAGAGTTAAAAAAAAAAGAGAGAGAATTAAGTTGAGCCACAACGTTATAGCGAATTGAAGATCGAAGCAACCACGTCGGAACGCCAGAGCGCTGCCATTTCCAGAAGTCGGCGTCCCTTTCAAGATCTTCATCCCTTCAAGGCTCCAACTGGGCATAAGTTTTTCAATTCTGAATTTCATTTCACATATTCATTAGTTTCATTTTCATATTCACTTCATGCAACACACACCACAGCATCAATCTTCCAAAACCCATTTGTTTTAAAGGGGTTTCAAAGCCAATTAAACAAGTAAGTTGCTTTTTAAGCATGTTTAACATCATGGTTAGTTTTGATATTATTTCTACTTAAAATTCTCATCAGTGTTTCTTCATTTTCGTTTTTTGTTTCTGTCTCTGCTGCACTCAACAACAACAACAAGAGATCAAAAGGGGGAAATCAAGCACAAAGCCAGAAGAACTTCTGGACGATCCTCAACCTCAACAGCAAGAACAAAAGAACAAAGAAAGGGCTCTCTTTCTTCAGCCGGCTGAAGGAGGGGAACCAAGGACTCATTCTTCCGCGTTCAAACAGGTAGGCGATCAAATCTCTTTTGAAGCTTTTTAGTTAAAAGTTTCTGGCGATCACTGCACTTTAGTTGCTGTTTTAATAGGTTAGTTTACACTAAACAACATAGCTTTTCATATTAATCACACGAGCATTTTCAGCACCTACAGCTCTTTTGGCGATCACGGTGGGACTTGGTCTCGCCGTCTTTTAGTTTCTTTTTGTTCTTGCTGTCATCATATCGGGCACCCACGGTGCACCATTTGTGTCTTTCAACACGTCCTCACCAATTGGTGAGTGTTTAGTTTAATTAATTTCCCTCGTGCACCACGTGCACACCCCAGTGGCAAGATCTTGCCTTCCCCTTGATTAGTTCAAAAAAAGCTGTTTTTGTGATAAAATGATGTGTGATTGAGTGATTTCCTAGTTGTTTAGTTAGTAAATCATCTTGTTTAAAATCTGAAACTAAAAATCTTTGCATGAGTCGATTGTTTACTGCATTTTACCCTGTTTGAGGAGGATTCGACCCAGAAAATCCTTCTGGAAATCTGTTTCTGCGAACTAAAAAGCGTCCAGGAAAGTTGACGCGTTTCAAAACCGCGTCATCACACCTAGACGCCTTTTAGCTTCCAGGCTTTCTCTGCTGTTTGCATCTGTTTCTGCGAAATAATTAAGTTCTGTGTTGAATAGCGTCGACCACTATCGACGCGATTCAGGCAGTTTTTAGTTATTTTCCAGGCTTTCTTTGCTGTTTGCATCTGTTTCTGCGAAAGAATTAAGCTCTGTTTTGAATAGCGTCGACCATACTCGACGCGATTCAGACAGTTTCTTAATTATTTTTCAGTTTCCAGATTTCTGTGTTTTGAGTGCTAGCTACCCATTATTTTATTAAGCATTAGAGGCCATCCAGGTCGCAGGGCATACGCATTGAGGCGAAAACCCTCCTCTTCTTAGGAACACATTACTCGACGTCAGCAACTCTCTCTGATTGGGTTGGTCCCTTGATCAGACTAGAGAAGTTGACGTTGAGACCTCCATAAGTCCCCAAAATCAAGGTATTCCTCCTTGATCATCGGGCTGGTTGTACCAATTGAAGTCCCGGCTAGATTCCGAAAGCGTTGTGAGAGAGAACCCTAGAGAATAACGGTGGAAACTGAACTGAAACTAGGATCCTTCCCTGAGCGAAATTGTGGTTTAATCCAATTCAAATAATTCAACAAGGAATCCTAAAATTACGTTAAGCATCCACTTGTTTGATTAATCTCTGTACAACTTGTTTGATTAAATCTTTGAAAAGGGAATCTAATATCATGTTGCTGCGATCAGGCAGAGACTTGAGTATGGCCCAAGACGCTATCATCAACTACGAGGGAGATGCTAATGCCCCTCGCGATTCAGACTTCAATTATGAGAACGGGAGAGATGCTGATGCCTCTCGTAATTCTGTCCCCATTCCAGTTCAACATGACGGGAATGTCCGAACTCCTCTTTTTCATCCACACGATCAATATCATGATCTTCCTCCGCATGAATATGCGATCCCTAATCCTGATCTAGAGGGGGACATGAATCAGCATGATCTCTCATCCTCCGATCCTATGGATCTTGTCAACGCCTTGGGAGTTCTTGCCTCCCGACTGGACCCTCAGCAGTTCGAGGCGATCCAGTCTATCTTGAAGGGGAAGGCACCTATGCAGCCTGCTGAGCCGAACCCTATGGCTCCCCCCGTTGTTACTCAACAACCTCCTCCTCCTCCTCCTTATATCCATCAGGCCATGGAAGGCCTTCATATTGCTTCTCGGCCAACTGGGCCACAACTTTCATCATCCAGGCAACCGGCTAGACCGCAGACGCCTATTTATCAAAATGCCCTCGGGCATGGCGGAAGCTCTGCCGGACCTCATCCTTATTATCCTCCTTGTCCAACGTACTTTAGGCAGCAGGCCTATCAAGTACTTCCACCTCCTCCTCCTCCCCAGGCAGATCTGACCACGCAAGCGTTGCTGGCCAAGATGGAGTGCATGGATGAACAGTTCAACAATCTTCAGAAGATGATGGGGGTTAAAGCTGTACCGGAAATCAATTTACCGAGCCTGCCAGTATTCCATCTGCCACCCTCTGAAATGCCAGTGTATCGAAAGTATAACGGTACTGGTAACCCCTTCACGCACCTGAAGGAGTTCATGTACGAATCCTCTTTCTGGCAGAATGATAAGAGGTCAT
Source organism: Zantedeschia hybrid cultivar (assembly GCA_030544215.1). Lineage (NCBI taxonomy): Eukaryota > Viridiplantae > Streptophyta > Magnoliopsida > Alismatales > Araceae > Zantedeschia > Zantedeschia hybrid cultivar. Next base: position 70,693,134 of record JARZZO010000014.1, read on the forward strand.
TGGCTTTCTTGTTCAGGAGATCCCTAGAGGGACCAGCCCTCGAGTGGTTCTTTTTTCTGGAACCCTCCGAAGTAGAGGATTACGGTATCGTTTCACGCAAATTTATCCAACGATACCAGGACAGAGTTGCACCCTCCTTGTCTATCACGGACCTCATTGCAGAAAAGATGAAACCGGATGAGGAGTTTGTCAGTTTCGCTGACAGGTGGCGGGGCCTGGCTGAAAAAGTGAAGGATCACTTGTCCGAATCTGAACAAGTGAAGATGTTAATTTCTAACGCCACTCCCCAGTTCAAGCTAGTCCTCTCCTTGAACAATTTGACTAACATGGCAGAGCTCTATGAAAGAGCACGGTACTGCCAGAATGCCTTCAAGGACGCTACGTTCTCTAGCGTTTTTGATCCTCACAGACCTAGCAGGCCTCCACCTCGGAAGCCTGCCGTGCCAAATTCTCCTAGTACAGGTCCGACTACTGAGGGCACGCTCTCTCATGAGCAAGTCAGTACCATGAACAATAACTCGCCCCAGTTCGTGAGGAACCAGCAGCAGTATCAAAGGCCACCGCAGCCGAGCCAACAGGGGTACAGGCAGCAGCAGAACCCCCATTACCAACAGTAGTACCAGCGGCCCCAGCAGCCGAATCAGAACCAGCAACAGCCGCAACGGCAACAGCAGTATCAACAGCAGTATCAGCAGCCACATCAGCAGCAACAGCAACAGCCCCAGTACCAGCCGCGTGCACCGCCGGCGTACCACAATGTCCCTCCTCCTGGTGACTACAACCAGCAGAGGAGACCTCCAGGCCCGAAAAGGGCAGAGTACCCGGCCCTCCCAGAATCCTTGGCGGATATCTTCAGTGCTTTAATGGCAGCCAATGCCTTAGTTTTGCCGAGGGAGAAGGCCGTCTGGCCTCAAAATGCCGATACGTCTAGGTATTGCTACTTCCATAGGTAACCTGGGCATACCATTGACACCTGCTTTCAATTCAGAGATTATATTCATGATCTCAATGAGCAGGGCGGCATAGACTGGGATGAAATGAAAAAGTACATAACAGCCTTGAAGGCGAGGAGACCGCAGCAGCAGCAGCAGCAAGCAAGACCACCGGCACATGCAGCAGCACCACCCAACATGGGCATAGTGCAGAATCCACTCCCGGAGCACCAGAACCAAAACCAGGTTGCTCCCATTTTGACGAACAGCCAGTCTGAGGCTGGTCGTGGGCAGCAGTGGAGAATAGAGGACTCTTCCTCTCTTTGTTCAACGGGTCACGTTCAAAGTACCGCAGAGCGACCACCACGCCGCACCATCCACATACCAAGGCCACAACCCGTTACCATCACCCCTATACCCACACCCATATATCACTCACCCACGCCCAATAACCCATTACCGTTACCCACCTTCCTTAGACCCATTACGCCCCGCACTCCTACGCCTTCACCATATAACCCTCCGCAAACCAATAACGCACCCCTCCTACCATCTAGGCCATTATTACGCATACCATTTCCTACTTCACCTGCTACCACAACCACTTATCCAGATATGCCCTTACCATCTAGACCGCTATTACGCGTACCATTCCCCACTTCGCCAACCACTTACCCATCCACCATCCAACCATCTAGGCCTCTAATCCGCACCGCGCCATCACCACCTAGCCCTACGCCATCGCCTACCTACCAACCCTCTACGCCATCCGCACCATCCAACTCTGCGGTACTTAAAGTGTCACCCGGATCCTCCACGGTTGAGGAACACGCGCTCCGGAGTGAAAGGATTTTCAACAAGGTCTTTCCTCAGTCCACAGTCAGAGACGGCCCATCACAGCCGACTGAGGAAGCCCATAATGAAGAGAGTGCACCAGACACTCAATACGACCTGTTGAAACACCTGGATCGGACACCGGCACGGATCACTATACTCGAACTGATCAAAAGATCCAAGAGTCACCAAGAAGCTTTAATGGAATATCTACAGAAGGTGATGGTCAATGAAGACGTGCCGGTAGAGAAGATTGCAGCACTACTAGTTCCTCAGGGGGATCAGCCCTCCATAACATTTCATACATCGGAACTAGCACCGCTAGCAGCCAGAAGCATGGCTCTGAGTATCACGGTCAACATCTGTAAGAAGGCCGTGGATGCATGCCTGGTCGACACAGGGGCTTCGATCAATGTTTTACCTCCGAAGACCCAGGAGCTGTGCGGTGTGCCCAAAGAGAAATGGCTGCCTAGCCCCATCTCAGTGACAGCATATGACAATTCTACCCGTTCCCCTCTGGGAATGGTTTATTTAAAGGTGGAGCTGGGCCCCGTAAGTCATGCAGAGGTCGAATTTCACATCCTGGAAATCGACCCTTCCATAAATGCCATTTTAGGTCATCCTTATATTAAAACTCTTGAGGCGATTCCCTCTACGAATCATCAATGCCTCAAATTCCCTTACAAAGGACGAATAATTAAAGTAACGAGCATGCCGATCCTTGCTGCTGCTCATTCCTTGAACATTAAATCTGTTGTTTCACCTGGCCGACAACCTTTTCTGTCGGTATTACAGGTCTACCGTCCAGTGGCTGATCCTCTGAAAGCCGCTACTATTTCTCCATACCCATTAAATGCTATCAAGAGGGGGAAGTGCATGAGTACCCCAGGATGGAGGATTATGATGAAGAACGGCTACGAGCCTGGAAGAGGTCTGGGCACACGGTTGCAAGGCAGGACCACTCCTGTCAGAAATCATCGAGCAGCACCTGGAAGTGGTCTGGGCTATAGGCCAATAAAACTGAAGCAAGATCTGGTTCAGAAAGCAGAGATCAAAGAAGGCCCGAAGATCTGGGAGGCAATGTCTACACCACCCAAAGAAGGCCGAGAACCCCTAACATGGACCCTGTGTACGCACTTCGTGAAAGGGCCCATACTTAGCTATGACAATACGGTAGTCATTACTTCCTGTTTTGACTTCCATGATATATATGGGAGGGACTTGGCCAGACATTGCTCTGAACTACTTACGTACCAATCCTTGGAGGCTCTGCGGCCTATGAAAAGGAGGAAATTTCATGATCCTGAATGTGAATGGTACAGGTGGTTCGACCTCAGAGACCTCTATATTGCACTGAACAGACTATTCCTGGATCCTGCAGAACCTAAGTGGCCGCCGCAGATTGATGAACTGATTGAAAGCCCTGGTGCCATATTTGACAAGCGGATACTGCTATCTGAAGAGACTGACGAAGGGGAGCCAGATGACCCCTATGAAGCTGGTTACACAACAGATCTGCTCTGGAGGGGGACATATCCTTCACATGTCTTCATGCTCCATACCTTATTTCGTACACTGCTCTTAACCCCGACTTGGTCGCGGGTCATAATTGAAGATATTCCACGGGTTCCACCCGTCATGATTACTCTGTCCCCTCGGGACATTATACCACAACCTCCTCTCGATCTAGAGAGGTTGTATAATCTGATCTGGGACATATTACTATATGATCCCCCTAATCCTCTGGCCTTGGTGCCGCTTCCTCCGTCTGATTCTCCTCCCATTTTTATTCACTCCTGCTTTATGTTTAATTCTTTCATTGTCCAAAAAAAAACGCCAATTTGGCAACAAATTCTTCCCAAATCCTCATCGAGGAAACATCTTACTTGTCCGATTGCACCCCGCCGCGCGGGTCCTTCGGTCAAGATTCTCTCCTAGATTTACTCTGCCCCTCCCCTCGGGAGGATTCTCTTGTATTTCCACTTGTATCCCAGGATTTTCATCCTGCTTCGTCTTCGTTAGGTTATGATAGTGAAGTTAGTCAGGTTAGTCAGTTTAGGAAGTCTAGGAAGCCTAAGGGTAGGCAAATTCCAGATAGATACCTCCAGGACTTAGCTGATAAGTGCTCTTCTTGTTCTTTAATCCCTCAGCTTTTAGAAAATCCAATTCAGATGTCAGAAGATTGCATAAACGATGAGTTAGTTAATGATGGGTACGGGGTATATGAATTAGTACATGAAAAGGACCCCATTGTTAAGAATGAGGAAGATGACGAGGACGCGGCTGAGGCATATGCCAGTGGAGTAAAGAGATTTGATGAACCCTCAGCTGCCGTAGAAGAGCCCACAAAAGAAATTAATTTAGGGACTGAAGACGAACCTAAGGTTGTCCTCGTCAGTAAAAGTCTTTCTATAGAGGATGAAAAAGCAATGGTACAAGTATTAAAGGACTATAAGGACACTTTCGCCTGGAGTTATGAGGATATGCCGGGGTTAGATTCGTCTTTAGTTGAACACATGTTAACATTAAAGGAAGGAGCTAGCCCTGTCAAACAAAAATTAAGGCGATTCTACCCACAAATGGCTCTAAAAATGAAGGAAGAAGTCGATAAGTTACATAAAGCTAAATTTATTAGAGTTGTCCTTTATCCGCAATGGGTGGCCAATATAGTCTCGGTTATGAAGAAGGACGGGAAGGTCAGAATTTGCATTGACTTCCGCGATCTGAACCGGGCGTGTCCTAAAGACGATTTTCCATTGCCTCATATTGATGTACTCATCGATAACACTGCTGGCTATGAGACGTTATCATTTATGGATGGATTTTCAGGATATAATCAGATTAAGCTGGCAGAAGAAGATCAAGAGAAAACGTCGTTCACTACACCTTGGGGAACATACTGTTATGTTGTCATGCCATTTGGACTAAAGAATGCTGGAGCCACTTATCAAAGGGCCATGATGGCAATATTTCATGACATGATGCATATAGATCTGGAAGTGTACGTGGATGACTTATTAGTTAAATCGAAAACAAAGGCTGAGCACGCCAAAGTTTTGGCAAGGGTATTAGAGAGGTCGAGAGAATATCAGTTAAAGATGAACCCCAAGAAATGTGTATTTGGGGTATCTTCAGGAAAGTTGCTTGGATTTATCGTCAGCAAACGGGGAATTGAGATCGATCCTAACAAGGCGAAGGCTATTAGAGAAATGCCCCCTCCTAAAAACTTGAAAGAGTTAAGAGGATTAATCGGGAGGTTACAATTTATTCGCCGCTTTGTCTCCCAGCACTCACAAAGGTGTAAGCCGTTTTACGAGCTTACCAAGCCGGGAGTCAAATTCGATTGGGACGATAAGTGTCAGGAGGCATTCGATGGATTAAAGAACTATTTAGCAAGTCCTCCTGTTTTGAGACAACCATCTCCAGGCAAACCATTGATACTTTACATTTCAGTCTTGGATGATGCAGTGGGGGCTGTTCTAGCACAAGAGGATGAAGAAGGAAAAGAGAGGGCAGCCTACTATCTCTCTAAACTTCTCAACCCCGCTGAACAGAGATATACAGCGATGGAGAAAACGTGTGCAGCATTGGTTTGGGTTGTGCAGAAATTAAAGCATTATTTTCTGGCCCATGAAGTCCATCTCATCGCTAGGATGAATCCAATCAAATTCCTTCTGGAGAAATCTGTTCTTACTGATAGGTTAGCGCGATGGCAAAGCTTTCTATCTCAATTCGACATCACTTATATTCAGCAGAAAGCAATCAAGGGCTATGCCATAGCAGAACATCTAGCTCATCATCCCCTTCCTCGTTTTGATCCAGTACGATCAGAGTTTCCGGATGAGGAACTGATGTCCGTAAATCAAATCAGAGATGATGTGTGGACTCTGCATTTTGACGGAGCTCTGAATTCTCATGGAAAAGGGATCGGTATTGTTCTGTTATCACCTGAAGGTATCACCATTCCACAAGCCTTTCAGCTTGATTTTCCAGTTACAAACAATATTGCTGAATACGAGGCACTTCTTGCTGGCCTCGAGGCTGCTCATTTCCATGGTGCCACCAAACTCAGGATCGTGGGTGATAGCCAACTAATTCTTCGCCAAGTGCTGACCAAGTATCGAACTCTTGATCCCAAACTCAAGCCTTATTAAGAACTTACTTCTGCTTACTCAAAGCTTTTCACGAAATTGATCTTTGTCCATGTCCCTAGGAATCAAAACATCTTAGCTGACGCTCTAGCTTCACTTGCATCTTCTCTTGATTTTCCAATCAGCAAACAATCCGAATCAATCATAGTTCATAGGCGTCTTTCACCCGCCGTGAAAGATCCTTCATTCCTTAGAACTAAGGAGAAATTGCTGAAAAAAGTCAGAGATGGAGATATCATTGAGAAAAGAGAAATCATGCTGATAGAGCTGTTAGAAGAAATGGATGATGAACAGAAGCCATGGTATTATGAAATTGCAAAATATTGTGAAGATCAATCGTATCCTGAGGAAGCTACAACTGAGGAGAAGAGAGCTATAAGGAGAGTTGCTCAACGATACACCCTAGTTGGGGGAGCACTGTATAAGAGAGGTTTTGATGGAGTTCTTCTGAGATGTCTAGACGAAGATGAGCTTTGGAAGGAGCTCATAGTGGAGTTTGTGGTGGTCATGTCAATGGACAGATGCTAGCAAAGAAGATCCTTAGACAAGGATTTTATTGGTCAACCATGGAAGAAGACTGTGTAGGATATGTTCGTAGGTGTGCTAAGTGTCAACTTCACGCCGACAAAATTCATTCTCCTGCATCTTCACTCCATCCTGTTTCTTCCCCATGGCCTTTCTCCATGTGGGCTTTCGACATTATTGGACCTCTTGGTAACCCAGATTCCGGCATCAAGTAAAAATCTTTCATTCTCACGGCAACGGAATACTTCACCAAGTGGGCAGAAGCTGAAGCGTACGTGGAGATCAAAGCATCAACCGTCTGCAAGTTCATCATGAAGAACATCATCACCCGATTCGGAATTCCAAGCACCATCGTCACTGACAATGGACCGCAGTTCGTGTCACAAGAATTGAAGGACCTCTGTAACAGGTATAAAATTGCATTGCATCATTCGTCTCCTTATTCTCCGCAAGGCAATGGCCAAGCAGAGGCAACAAATAAGACTTTGATAAAAATCATCAAGAAAACGTGTAAATCTAACAAATTCGCAGATTGGCCGGAAAAATTGGTTGAGGCTCTATGGGCCTACCGAACTTCGATCCGCACACCTACTGGGCAAACTCCTTATTCCTTAACATTTGGAATGGAGGCGGTAGTTCCATATGAGATCCTTATACCGTCATTAAGAGTACAATTGAATAAGGAATTTTCCATTGATGAACATCGTTCAGCACTCCTTGCTCAGTTGGAACTTTTAGACGAGAAAAGATGGTCAGCTGCTAATCATGCAAAAGTTTATCAAAACAGACTAGCACGTTTTTATCAAAAGAAAGTCATTGAACGTAAATTCAAAGTCGGTGAAATGATTGTCAAAAGAATTTTTATAAAACCTGGTGGTCCGCGTTCTAAGCTCCAACCCAACTGGGAAGGACCTTATGTTGTATCGCACGCTTTTCCTGGTAATGCTTATCGTCTTGTTAATGCAGAAGGAGAAGAGCTAAAACATCCCTGGAATGGTTTACATCTTAAGAAATACTACCCTTAGGTTAAAGAGTCGATCAGTATGGTACAAAGACCAGTGGAATCAGAAAGTTTATAAACTCAAATTTCCTTATCAGTCTGGATAACTTAACTTTAAACCCATTACTGCACACACTGACACGTTTGATTCGTGAGTAACAAGAGATGACAAGTCCTAAAGAATATCGAAAGCTTGATCGAAAGTGCGAAGTACAAATCATTCTTTTTAAAGCAAAAATTCTGTTTTATACTCTGCCCATGATGTCGGAACGAAGCTTAGAATAGATTACCAAGAATACCCGCCATCTTAGTAGGAGGCCGTCATAAAAAAAAAGGGGGAGATCCGTCCTGGAAAAAGAGTAGAAAAGCAAAAGCAAAAGCCAAAAGCCAAATGTCAAATCAAAAGGCCATTACATTACAAACGTTACATCAAGGCCATGAAATAAAATGAAAGGGAACGCAAGGTCGATAAATACCCCGGAAGAAAATGACCGAACCCCAACGGATATTAGGGTAGGAAAGGGACATCTTTTTAAGTCTCCGGAACCTTCTCATGGGCTTTCTAAACTTATTCATCTTTTCTTTCTAAAGAGATGTACTTCAAACTTAAGGAATGGTTTAGATTGACTAAGGGTCAAATCATCAAATGGGATCACGAATGGAAACACAAATTCGAACACGAGGGGTTTAAGTTGAGTTGTTAAAGAATAATTTGGAAATGAAGTTAATAAATGAATATGATCTTTTGATCTAAGTACCATGCTGATCTTTTAGTCAGAAATCCAAAAAAATACATAAGTCAAAAATCCAAAAAAAATACATAAGTAAAAAAAAATCAAAAAAAAAATACATATGTCAAAAAATCCAAAAAAATACATATGTCAAAAATCCAAAAATACATATGTCAAAAATAAAAAAAATACATATGTCAAAAATCAAAAAAATACATACATCAAAAATTCAAAAAAAAAAAAAAACATATATCAAAAAAATCAAAAAAAATACATATGTCAAAAATTCAAAAAAATACATATGTTTCAAAAAAAATTCAAAAAAAAAAATACATATGTCAAAATTAAAAAAAAAGGCATATATTTCAAAACCCCAAACAAAAATGAATATTTCAAAACAACAAAAATATTTCAGTTAGCATCTGCTTGTTGCATTTAGTGTGTTTCATTCCTTTTATTTTCAGTGAGCATCTGTTTGCTTGTATGTTGCATTTTTACTTAAGTTTGATTATTCTCATTACCTTTGTTAATAAAGGCTATGTCCCTTGACCATTTATTGAAGGAAAAGGTTGATTGACCATTTATTTGGTCAGGCAAGGGGCTAAGCCTGAATAGCTGCTTAACATGTTTGTTCAAGTCATATACAGGACACAAGGCATTGAAAGAGTGGGAATTCGAGTAGAGAACAGCCAGAAACCTATTTCTGAGATTCAAAGAAAACTTGAGCAAAGCTGAAAATATCAAGAAGATCCCACTATGGGAGTCAAGAAGTCCTGACCGTGGCTAAAAAGACGGTTAACTCTACCCTTGTACTCTATTCCATGTAATTATTTTGCATTCGCATTACTATATGTTAAGTATTTATTAGAGCATATCAAGGACCTTGTGGTTTTGATGAAACTGGAATTTGAGTTCCCCTTCAACAAAAACAGTGATAATTCCAGAGGATTCTTAATCGCACGGATAGGCCGTTGGATTGTTAATTAGTGAGGACGATGGTTCCACTTTTGTGAAACGGTGCGTGGATAAACGAGCTTCGGCTTAGCACTGGATTACAAGAGTTTGTATCTTGACTCATTAATGACAATTTAACAATATTATCCTTGATTAATTTATATTTTATTTGACTTTATATTTTTCTTTTAGCCCAGCATGCATCATGTAGGACTTTGAAATCATTGAAATAAAGATTAATTACTGATTAAGTTTCAGACCATTAATCAAAATAACTCAAAACATGATATGAAATATTCCATTCTGAATTGAGTATCTTGATTATCTTTGAGGTTCGCTTGAAGATATCTTTGGAATTCTATCCTTGATTGGATTCTTTATCCAATATTCTTGTTTTCTTTTAAAGATCCATCATGGCTGCAGCACGTCCACATTGGCTGGCAAACGCTCCCCATGATGAAACCTACAGTGTCTATGACCTGGGGTACTTCCCACTCCGAGGAGGTTGATCGACTTTATTTTATTTCCTTGTCTACCTCATCCAGACAGGATTGATTCCATTAATCTCCTTGAGCTATCTTCATTGATGATTTTGAGAAAAATTCCAATCATGTGATGTTAAGAGCGTGTCTCATCACACCTTGGCATCACCTTTTCAGTATATTCCATTCCATTTCACTCCCTTGCAAAGACGATGCTAAGGTGAGGCAGCTGTAGACACGCTAAATTTGACATCATTTCGAGTAAATTTCATATCATATAGTAATGCCTCATAATGGTTTGATATTTAATCAGTGATTAATTTTTATTGATATTTTTGAGTGTCGGGTTTAACAGACATGTTTAAGTTAATCAATTAAATTGATTTTAGCTCAAATTTCAGTTAAAATATGCATAATTCTAAAACGCGTCAACCTGTGTGGACGCGATTTAGAGTTTATTCATGTTTTAACGTTTAAATTTGAATTTTAATCAGTTGATTAATTAGCTAAAAGGCGTCTGGGAAGGTCGACGCGTTTTAGGTTTCCTAAGCTATTTTAACTTCTCTTCCGGATGTTTATCCTTATCTTAATTAGTGTAAAAGACGTCTACACACGTGGACGCGTTTTACCTAATAAAGATAAAGATAAGTTTTCCCGGATATTTATCCTTATCTTAATTAATCTGAAAAGCGTCATCCATGGTGGACGCGTTTTAGATAATTACAGATAAAGATGAATTAATCAGTATTTATCTGTCGATTAAAGTAGATAAATCCTAGATTTTTCTATGTTAATCGCGAACGCAGAAAATGCCTATAAATACCTTGCATATCAAGAGTTAAAAAAAAGAGAGAGAGAATTAAGTTGAGCCACAACGTTATAGCGAATTGAAGATCGAAGCAACCACGTCGGAACGCCGGAGCGCTGCCATTTCCAGAAGTCGGCGTCCCTTTCAAGATCTTCATCCCTTCAAGGCTCCAACTGGGCATAAGTTTTTCAATTCTGAATTTCATTTCACATATTCATTAGTTTCATTTTCATATTCACTTCATGCAACACACACCACAGCATCAATCTTCCAAAACCCATTTGTTTTAAAGGGGTTTCAAAGCCAATTAAACAAGTAAGTTGCTTTTTAAGCATGTTTAACATCATGGTTAGTTTTGATATTACTTCTACTTAAAATTCTCATCAGTGTTTCTTCATTTTCGTTTTCTGTTTCTGTCTCTGCTGCACTCAACAACAACAACAAGAGATCAAAAGGGGGAAATCAAGCACAAAGCCAGAAGAACTTCTGGACGATCCTCAACCTCAACAGCAAGAACTAAAGAACAAAGAAAGGGCTCTCTTTCTTCAGCCGGCTGAAGGAGGGGAACCAAGGACTCATTCTTCCGCGTTCAAACAGGTAGGCGATCAAATCTCTTTTGAAGCTTTTTAGTTAAAAGTTTCTGGCGATCACTGCACTTTAGTTGCTGTTTTAATAGGTTAGTTTACACTAAACAACATAGTTTTTCATATTAATCACACGAGCATTTTCAGCACCTACAGCCATTCGTCGGATCGAAGGACCCACGGACTTTAAGAGAACCATGCCGCTCCCGGTACGGTTTGCATGGCCGAAGCCACTCCCGATACGGTTTACACGGACTTAGAGAAATCCATGCCGTGTTTTGATCCGGATTACATGGCCGAAGCCATTCGTCGGATCGAAGGACCCACGGACTTTAAGAGAACCATGCCGCTCCCGGTACGGTTTGCATGGCCGAAGCCACTCTCGATACGGTTTACACGGACTTAGAGAAATCCATGCCGTGTCCTGATCCGGATTACATGGCCGAAGCCATTCGTCGGATCGAAGGACCCACGGACTTTAAGAGAACCATGCCGCTCCCGGTACGGTTTGCATGGCCGAAGCCACTCCCGATACGGTTTACACGGACTTAGAGAAATCCATGCCGTGTCCTGATCCGGATTACATGGCCGAAGCCATTCGTCGGATCGAAGGACCCACGGACTTTAAGAGAATCATGCCGCTCCCGGTACGGTTTGCATGGCCGAAGCCACTCCCGATACGGTTTACACGGACCTAGAGAAATCCATAACAAGTTTTCTGGACAAAATAGTTCTTTATTCATACCCTCCGACTGAAAGCCTGGGGAGAGGTGACTTACATATAATAACGCCGAAGGCGCTCTACATTCCATGTGCGGGGAAAATGTTGGACCGAAAGGGTTTCCAACCTGTAAGCTCCTCGCATGATCACCTCCCTGATCCGATAGGGCCCCTCCCAGTTGGGGGCAAACTTTCCTGAGGCTTCGGCTGGCTTGGAAGCATGAGCATTCCTCAACACGAGGCTCCCCACCTCAAAGCTCCGGGGCTTTACTCGAGTGTTGTGGTACTTGGCCATGCGCTGTTGATAAGCCGCCAGCCGGATACGAGCTTTATCTCGGGTCTCTTCAATGAGGTCCAAGTGGTCTTTCAAACCTTCCTCGTTGGCCTCCGGACTGTAAGCAACGACCCTGGGAGAAGGGAGGCCGATTTCCACCGGAATAACGGCCTCTATCCCATAGGCCATGCGAAAGGGAGTTTCGCCGGTGGGGGTTCGGTTTGTCGTCCGATAGGCCCACAGAACACTCGGCAGCTCTTCTACCCACCGGCCTTTCGCTTCGCCGAGGCGGATTTTTAATCCATGCAGGAGGCTTCGGTTGGTGACTTCGACTTGGCCGTTTGCTTGAGGATGCGCTACCGAAGTGAATTTGTGGAGTATGCCGAAGCTGGCGCAGTTGTCGCCGAACCGCCGGCTGTCAAACTGCTTTCCATTGTCAGAAATGATGGCCCGAGGGATGCCGAACCGGCAAATGATGGACTTTCATACGAAGTTCCAAGCATTGCTATCGGTTATTGATGCGAGAGGTTCGGCTTCGACCCACTTGGTGAAGTAATCGACTGCCACGATGAGAAACTTTCTTTGGCCGGTGGCGACGGGAAAAGGTCCCAGGAGGTCGATCCCCCACTGGGGGAAAGGCCAGAGATCGGATAAGGGGGTCAGAAGGGTGGCTGCCTGATGAATGAGGGAGCTGAACCTCTGGCACTGGTCGCAGCGCCGTACGAGGGCTAGAGCGTCCTCTCGGAGTGTTGGCCACCAGTAGCCTTGCCTCAGGAGCTTGTGAGCCAGGGCTCTTCCTCCCGCATGTGCCCCGCACACCCCTTCATGGACTTCTCTTGCGGCATAGTCGGCTTCAGCCGGGCCGAGGCACCGCAGCAGTGGTCGGCCGAAGGATTTCTTGTACAACACCCCGTCCAAAAGGAGAAAGTGGGATGAGCGCTGCCGAATGCGCTTCGCCTCCCTCGGATCTGGCGGGACTTCTCCTTGGAGAAGGAAAGCGACGAGGGGGGTCACCCATGTCTCGGCCTCGGCTTCAGCAACTTGCATGGCTTCGGTTTCGCCAAGGCTGGGTTCGGCGAGCTCCTCGACGAGGATCATTCGGCCTCCACCCCCGTCTTGGGTTGACGCCAGCCGGGAAAGGGCATCGGCCCGGGTATTCTCGGCTCTCGGGATCCTCACGATTTCATAAGAATCGAATTGGGTGAGGATCTTGCGAGTCACCTGGAGATAGGACGCCATCATCGCGTCCCGAGCCTCGTACTCCCCAGAGATGTGGCTGGCGATCAACTGAGAATCGCTGAAGGCTTTCAGTTTCCGGGCGCCGAGCTTCTTCGCGGCCCGGAGGCCGGATATGAGAGCTTCGTACTCGGCGGCATTGTTGGTCGCTGGAAAGGAGAAGCGCAGGGCGTACTCCGTGATGATCCCTTCGGGCGACGCCAGGATCCATCCGGCGCCACTGCCCGTGGAGCACGCGGAGCCGTCCACGAAGAGTCGCCATTCGTCTGGTGGCGCAGGTGCCGAAGTAGCCTCGGCTTCGACCACTTCGGGTGCTGGCTGTGGTGTCGCGGAGGTGCCGGGGGTAAGTTCGGCGATGAAGTCTGCCAACGCCTGGGCTTTTATCGCTACCCGAGGGGCGTAGGAGATATCGAACTCTCCTAGCTCGATCGCCCATTTTGCTAGCCTGCCGGACACCTCCGGCCGGGAAAGAATCTGCCTCAAGGGCTGGTCGGTGAGGACCTTCACGGAATGGGCCAGAAAGTACGGCCGTAGCCTCCTTGCAGACGAGACGAGGGCCAGAGCCAACTTCTCCAGGGCAAGGTACCGGAGTTCTGCTCCTTGAAGGGCTCGGCTGGTGTAATAAACGGGCTTCTGAACGCCTTCCTGCTCTCGGACGAGGACGGCGCTGAGGGCCGTCTCGGAGACTGCAAGGTATAAGCTCAGAGGCTCCCCGGGAATCGGTTTAGACAGAATGGGGACTTTGGAGAGGTAGGCCTTCAGCTGATTGAAGGCTGTCTGGCACTCTTCCGTCCAGTCGAAGTTGTTGGCCTTCTTCAGCAGCTTGAAGAAGGGGAAACAGTAATCGGCCGCCCTCGACATGAAGCGGCTGAGAGATGCGATCATCCCGTTCAGCTTCTGTACCTCTCGGAGGTTTGCCGGGGGGCGCATCTTCATGATGGCCGAAACCTTCTCGGGATTAGCCTCCACCCCTCGGTGCGTGACCATGTAGCCGAGGAACTTGCCGGAGGCTACCCCGAAGGCGCACTTGGCCGGGTTCAGCTTCATCTTGTACCGCCTAAGGCCGGAGAAAGTCTCGGCTAGGTCGGCCAGGTGTTCCGCAGCAACGCGGCTCTTGACCAACATGTCGTCTATATAGACCTCCATGTTTCGGCCGAGCTGTGGGGCGAACACTTTGTTAACCAGCCGCTGATACGTTGCGCCAGCGTTCTTCAGACCGAAGGGCATTCGGGTGTAGCAGTACAGGCCCAAATCGGTTGTGAAGCTGGTCTTGCTTTCATCGTCCGGATGCATCCGGATCTGGTGGTAGCCTGAATAGGCGTCGAGGAAGCTGAGCAGCTCGTGGCCGGAAGTCGCGTCCACCACCTGGTCTATCCGAGGCAGCGGAAAGCTGTCCATCGGACAGGCCTTGTTGAGGTTGGTGAAGTCCACGCACATACGCCATTTGCCGTCTTTCTTTGGCACCATGACTATGTTGGCGATCCAGTCCGGATGGTGCACCTCTCGGAGATGTCCGGTGTCCAGCCCCTTCTTCACTTCGGCTTGGATGGCGGCCCTCCTTTCCTGATTGAAGGTGCGTCGCTTCTGTTTTACCGGGGGCTGATCGGGATTGATATGGAGCCGGTGCTCTGCTACCTCCGGGTCAACCCCGGGCATATCCGCCGGAGACCAGGCGAAGACATCGAGATTATTTTTCAAGAACTCGGTAAGTTCCTCTGCTTCAATCTTTTCTAGGCCAGAGCCTATCATCAAAACTCGCCCTTCGCCTCCCGGAATAGGGACGGCGAGGAGTGCTTCTCCCGGAGATGTCTCGGCTGATGACTCGATCGTTAGGGTTTCGGCTGCTGTCTTCCCTTTGACCGAAATCAGGTAGCACTGCCGGGCCGCTTCTTGGTTTCCTTTGGCCTCGCCTATTCCATGGCTGGTATGAAACTTCAGCTTCTGATGGAAGGACGAAGGCACGGCTCCGACTCCGCCGATGAGCCTTCGGCCGAATATGGCGTTGTAGGCTGATTCGATCTTTACAACGGCGAAGTCCGTTTCAACGGTTAATTGCCGGGGGGCGGAGCCCAAGGTTACAGGAAGTCGGACAATACCCTCTACTCGGCAGGGCGAGCCGTTAAAACCGTAGAGGGGGCCCCGGTGAGGCTTCATATTAGCCTCACTCAATCCCAATTTCTCAAAACAGTCATAAAACAAGATGTTTGGGGTACTTCCATTATCCACAAAGATTCTATGTACATCATAACTATTTATTACAGCATTGACGACGAGGGCGTCATCATGTGGGACCTGAACATCGGTCAGGTTTTCGGCGCCGAAGGTAATGTCTTCCAGACGAGGCCGCTTCGGTTCGCCGTCAACCGCCGCTACGGTGTTGCGCTGCCGAGGCCTTGATCCTTCCCCCGGCCCTCCGGATATCATCATGATGGACCCAGAACTGGGTCTTTGATGGGATGACTCTACCGGGGCCGAGGTGGCTTTTGGCGGAGGAGCGGCTTCTATCGCCGGGGGTTGCTGTTGCCTGGGTGCTGCAGGGGCGTCCCGGTTCTGCTGCGGTGGCTGCTCCCGTCGGTATTGCGGCAATCTCCCTTCCCGGATGATGCGGTCAATCTCCTCCCGGAGCTGCCGGCACTCATCCGTCGTGTGGCCGATCTCTCGGTGGTATTCGCAGTACCTTCCGGGGTCCCTTCGGCGAGGATCGGTTTTGATGCGATCAGGTCGCCGAAGCATGCCCTTCACCTCCATGAGCATCCGGGAAGGGGGAGCAGGTAAAGGCAGGTATCGCGGCTGCGGGTCCCTTCGCCTCTCCCTGTCCCAGTCCTCCCGGCGATAGCGCTTTCGGGAGGGCTCTTGGTCTTCAGGCCGAGGTCGGACCACCTGGGGAGCAGGTGCCGAGGTGGCTTCGGCTGCGCCTCTGCCTCTGGACAGCATCAGGGCCTCTCGGTTGATGTACTTATGGGCCCGGGCTACGAGGTCCTGGAAGGTAGGGGGATGGCGCTTCCCAATGGAGCCGAGGAGCCCCTCGTCCCGGCACCCGCTGATCACGGCCGAGACCGCGATCGAGCTGTCGAGGTTCGGGATCTGGGCGGCCTCCGGAACTTGGTGAAGTACTCTTGGAGAGTTTCGGTGGGGCTTTGCCGGATGGCTAGCAAGCTGGCAAAAGTTTTGCATTGCCGGGTGGCATCATAGAACTGGTCGATGAACAACTGGCCCAACTGTACTAGGGAATGGATGGAGTTGGGGGCCAGCGTCTCGAACCAGGTGAGAGCGATTTTTTCAAGGGTGAGGGGGAAAAGACGGCAGCGGATTGCCTCGGAGATCCCTCGAACCCGGAGGTAAGTGTTGAATTTCTGGAAATGACAGACCGGATCTGTCATTCCGTCGTAGAGAGGGCCCTTCGGAAGCTTGAAGTCAGGGGGCACCTCGGTGGCCAGGAGCTCCGCCGTGAACGGGGTCTGCTCCAGGATGCTGCTGGCGAGGGGCGCCCCGTGAGGCCGGGACACTATCTACTGCATCTCCTTGCGCATCGCCGTCAGCCGCCGGTCCAGGTCCGGGGCGGTCGAGGTGGCGACGGATTGTCCTCCGGTCCGGGCCGGACGGTACTCCGACGAAGCATAATCGTGCTCCGTCAGGCGATCGGCGCGGGGAGCTCGGGCAGGTAGCGCCGAGGGCTCGCTGCGCGCCGCCGCGGTTTCGTCGAGAGAAACCGGCGCAGGCACCGGCCGGAACCGAGCGTCTTGTACTGGGTAGAGTGGGGGGTGCGGCGCCTGCTGGGGAAGCTGCCCCGTCAGTCCCATGCACTGGGCGATGGCGGACACCATCTCCTGCAGAGGCGCTAGGGACGTGACGGCAACGGCCAGCGTTGCCATCTGCTGCTGGAGCACCCCCACTCGGTCTTCCGAGCCGAGAGACTCCGGTATGGTCGGCAGAGGCAGGTTCGGCGGGGCAGAAGGAGCGCCTTCGGAAGGCGGCATCTGTGCCGAGGCCTCCCGCGCTTCTGCTTCGCTCTGTCCGGATCGCCGGGTCACAGGTCGCTGAGACATGACTTGTTTTGTTGGTTTCCCACAGACGGCGCCACGTGATGTAGACTGGAACTATCACGACCGGATTCCGGAGCTGGAATACGAAGAAGAGGATCCAGAGCTGGTCCGGATCGGTGTTGGAAGGGGACCCGGCGGGGATCCGCAACGAGGCGAAGACGAGGCTTCTTCGATTGACCTGGACCCGCTCGCGGGGGGCGCGGTCGGTCGCCGGATTTGTTCTTGGATAGTGAGCCGCAGCTCCTTCGGCGGACGAAGGCGCGGCGCGAACGAAGCTTCTCTCGGCCGAACAGTCGACGGGCGTCGGAGCCAAAGCCGAAGGTCCGAGGTCGGACGGAGGAACGACTTGCTCTTCGATAGTGAGCCCGAAGGCTCCTTCAGCGCGAGACCGAGTCTCCTGTCTTAGGGCAGCCGGCGTACGGCGTCGAGACCAAGGAGAGGAATCCGATGTCGACGGCCGAGACTGACTCGGGGAGGTCGGCGATGATTCGAACCGAGCCCCTGCAGGAGGGAAAGAAGAAGAAGAACCAGTCAGCAGGAGTCCCGGGCGTCAGTCCTGGGGAACCCCCTCCGACGGTCAAGTTAGCTCCTGAAGAAGATTCGATTCAGAAGGTAAGAAAGAGCAGCTTTAATGCTTTTCGGACAGAAGTCCTTTAAGGGTCTCGGAGGCTTAGTCCTGCCCCCCTTTGGCCATAAATAGAGGGGTATTTATAGCAGATGATAGCGGATGGTTAACGGTGGCAGCCGATATAGGACTAAGTGGTGGCTTACTGATAAACCGCCATAGCGCCCGATCCGCCACCGGAGTGGGCCGGACTCAGCTACCAGGCCGAAGGGGGTTGGGCCGCTGATGGGCCGAAGCCTGTTGGGCCCTGGGCTGCCGCGCTGCTCCCGGGCCGTAGGCTAGTGGGCCGCTGACGGGCTGAAGCCTGTTGGGCCGGGAGCGACGGTGCCGCTTATGGGCCGAAGGCTGCTGGGCTGCTGACGGGCCGAAGGCTCCCGGAGGGCCTGGTACTGCTGCTGTTGGGCTGAACGGGGTTTGGACCTGCTTCAATGGGCCGAATCGGATTCTGCCTCATCACACTTCTAAACTTTATTCTTGTTATGAAGGTTTTTCTATTTTTTTTCAAAATATAATTATATCATTTGATCAAAATGTTGTGAACTATAATCGAATATGTTAAAAACAATTTGATGTTTTGCTGTGTATATAAAATATGTGAGCTAGTATTATATACATAGAGTCGTTTGTAATAGTACACATGTAAATAATGGGTTTGGCATTGGGTGCAGCACAAATTCCTTTGTATTTTATTTTTTGAATTCTTTTAAGGTCGTATCCATCGTGTTCTACATGTTCTATAATCCAATTTCTGATCGGATAACTCCAAAAAATTTAAAAGATTAAAAATTAAGTCCATTTTTATTGCATTGAGCCATCAATTAAAGATAAAAAAATTCACCGCTCATTAGGGCACGATTTTTTATTTTTCAAATTTTTTTAGTCATTCAATTGAGTTGTAAGAACATGTCAGACATAATGAGTCCAACTTAAAAAAAAAAAAAATTGGGTCACACTGTAGTGCAGCAAGTACTACTGTGGTAACAATTATATAAAGAGTAATACTTATTGCATAGCATGCGGTGGTAAGATTATAGTAACTTGTGGCACCACATGGAGTGCAGTTCAAAAATTGAAAAGAAGTTCTTTTTAATTATTTTTAAGGTTAATCTCACTATATTTTATATGTCCATACAATCTGATCTATGATCTAATGATTAAAAATATTTTAAAAAACAATCGAGTTCTAATCTTTTGGACTTGACCTATTAAGGATATTTTTTTTACTATCCATTGCAGGTTGAATTCTTTCTCTCTCTTTTTCAATTTTTTATTATATGTAAGGCATAGTGGGGCCAATTTTAAAAAAATGAAAAATATTTTTTTAAACCACACCAATACAGACCAACAGCTGCGGTGCAGAGAAGCATTACTTATATATAAGAGTTACTTTATATTATAAAGTTGGACTGAAGGCTGCACTGAGGATGCGGAGGTCGTTGGATCGTAAGTGCTCCAACCTCAAAGCCACTTCAATTTTTAATTTTAAAGGAGTAATATTTGGTGCAATGTCTTAAGCATTACAATCCACATACATTGCAGTGCCCAAGTTGCATCCATCTAATCCAAATAGATCGGACGGCTGTGCAGCTCTCCACAACATGGGGAGTGGGCTTATTTTATAGTTTTTCTTTTCTTCCTAAACTTTTTAAAAAAATTTAGAACGTTTAATCAAAAATCAGACGGTTCAGTTCCGAGTTGATTGTATATTATTTTTTAAAAAATTACATGTAAATTGAAATATTTTTCAAAAATGTTTTTTTTTTAAATATAGTCAACTCAAGGTCGACCTGAACTCACTAGTTCTACCGTCTGATTTTTGATCGAACGTTTTAAAAATTTTAAAAATGTGAGGAAAATAAAATAATAAAAATCGGTCTGCTCCCCCATTAGGCAGGAAGTGACGTAGCTATGTGATCCATTTAGATTGGACAGTTGCAACTTGAACATTGCGAACAAGAATTACTCTTTCTAATGTTGGCTGTGTACGAGGTAGTACTAAAATTAAGTTTTCCTTAATTTTTATTTTAAATATTTTGTATTAATTTTTATAATCTTTATATTTATCTTAAATCCCCACATTCTTTCATCATGCTTTGCGACATCGAATGTAAAGGACGTGATACTTTGGATGTATTTTGATGAATTTTGGGTTGAAGTTTATATTTTGAAGGAATTTTACGATATTGTGGGATGCGAGTGGATGGAAGAAGAACACGCTAGCGTAGATTCTCAGTGGTCTTATCTAATCGCATTCTTCAACCACCAAGGGTAAATTTAGCTTTCAATTCACATTTTGTTTCTGATATATAGTACCAAATAAATATTCCTAGAATGGGTAATTTAGAGTGGGGAGCCAACAGATATTGCAAGCATTACTCAAGGTGACTTTGTGTGTGCTGAGCTTATGGTTGAGGTTACTTGAGACACCACATTGTTTGCAGAGTCGGGACTTCTTTGATATCTGTTGATGTGTTTGAGGCAGGTTAACGACAGATAGTTGCCAGCGACTCACTTTACATCGTTGCATGAAGTAATGTTTACTGTACTACACCCTGCAGTGCAGGGCATTGCAGCGAAGCCGTCCGATCCCAAGGATCCTGCAGTGCCGTTTTATTTTTTTTTGTTTTTGTTCGATTTTTTTTTTAATGTTTTTAAAATGTTCAACCGAAAATTTGAAGGTACAGTCGGCCAGCTCGGGTTGGCCTCGACTCGGCCGCATATATATATATATTTTTAATAAAATTTTTTTACACAAAACTCGAGGTGAATACTAAAAATATGGCTTATCAAATTCTCTATCGAGCCGTGAAAAAGATTTAATAAAAGACAGAAAAAAAATCTACTATCTATTTTACGTCAAGCAATACGTGGAATAACTCCCGATATAGCAGTCAAAGCAAGACGTGTAAGCGGATCGACTCATTAAGTTTCTATTGAAATAAGGTCTACACAAGAAAAAGTACTTGCCATTCGTTGGTTATTAAGAGCATTCCGAAAACGTTAGGGTCGAAACATGACTTTCAAATTAAGTTTCTTGCTGAGCCCCCACTTGGCCCAATCAAAATGTTAAAACTCCTATTCCCGTCTCCCAAGGGATAAAATCACAAAAATACTCGTTAGGGAGTACTCATCTTAGTTAAATCATCGGAACATTAGTTTCATCATCCATCTATTCTTGTTGAAAGAAAAGATAACAAATCAAAGACATCAATTTCAATGTAAATCACACACTCAATCATTTAAATCGAATCACCAATAATCACGGGACATGATCCCAAAGTCAAAACCCGAGGTTCGAGGGTCAAAACCTCTCATTCCCTCTCCAATAATATAGTTCTGAGTTAAATGGTCAACCGAAATCTCAGAATGGATGATCGTTCGGCTAGACAAAAGCTAAACAAGGAGCTGACAGAAAATGGTCAGCGATTCTGTTAGAAACAGTCGACCATTTTTGTCAGTTACAACATACTAAGTGAAATGTCTTCAAGCAAAAAATTGGACACTTACGAAAATCTAATGCCAATCGAAATTCACAAATCTAATTCAAAAATTGTTTAAGTGTATTGTAGAATTATATATTGACTACAAT
Source organism: Zantedeschia hybrid cultivar (assembly GCA_030544215.1). Taxonomy (NCBI): domain Eukaryota; kingdom Viridiplantae; phylum Streptophyta; class Magnoliopsida; order Alismatales; family Araceae; genus Zantedeschia; species Zantedeschia hybrid cultivar. The sequence continues at coordinate 70,714,622 of JARZZO010000014.1, forward strand.
ATATTAAAAAATCAAGTCAATTGGAACATCACACAAACTGTACCAACTAAAAAATTAACTGATTATCTTATATTTAAATATAACTGCACACCTACAAAGACGAAGATCTATCTCACTCAAATCAAAGTTAAATGCTACGAAACTTAAACCAAAGAAATTAACTAGACACGTTAATCTACAAATCTCATGACATGCAAATTATTTAATTTAATCTATGAATCAGACCAAACATATCAATCTAACTAAAATCATAGTTTCAGAATGCACAAGTCCATGTAACCTATTCATGCATAAACTCAACCAAATTCCACTCCCAAGACAATTTAAGAACCCAAACCTTAAAAACAGCATATTAGACACTAAATCAAGCTCTTGCATACTTTAAAGAATACCTTAAACTAACGTGCATATAAGGGATCCAAAACATAATCTAAGGGCATCACCCAACCTTAAACTTGAACTCCACCAACTTCTAAAACTTAAATATCCTCCATGCAAAAAGAAAACAAGAAAGAGATGCTTGAGATTCATCTATGAGCTCCTAGTTTTAAGGGTCACTGTCCTCCAAGAACTCCATACAAGAGCCTCCCTGAGCCATGAACGGAGTCGCTGAATGCTTGGTGATCCTTCAAGAAGCTTCCCTCTACCTCCATGGCTGCCATACAATCCAAGGATCATCTCTCCAAGATAGGAAGAAGGAGAGGAGAGTTACAAAGGAAGGGAGGAAAGAATAGGGTTATGCTCCCACTCTCCTTTATATGTAAGTCCCCACACAATTTCACAAAAGCCCGTCTAAGTTGCAAAATAACATTTTCAACCACTAACCACTCAATCGGCCACCCAAAACACATTTAGACCAGTCCAATAGATTTCTCATAAGCTTTCACATACTAATTGAAGTCTATATTTTTTATTTCATCATGAATTAACTTCTAAGTTCCTTTTCAATTGATTCATTTCACTAAAAGATGAAATAGAATCTAAAAATCCAATAAGCCTTATTAAATTCAACATAATTAGATATTAATCACATGTCAATCATTATCAAAATCATTTAACTAACACAAATTCAATTTAATAAATTTAAGCTGATACCTCGTTCGGTCACATGGTCAAACTGGGCACTCGAACTAGAAACTATAGACCGGAGGGAAGAGATCTTATACTGCAACTGCTACTAGTGCTAGATGTGGTGACCTTGAACGAGTGGGGGCTATTTTTGGCATGCGCATGACATGATGGTGAACTAGGTGGCCAAATTTGAGGAATTATGTTTATGACTTGCTACCATGCTTGAAGAATTGTACTTGCTGCAATGTCTTGATAGCAAGGTTCGTAGACTCGAAGAGTCGGATCAACTCTAATTTCTTATAATTTGATATGAGTCGGGTTCACTCGTGCCGACTCGTACGAGTCACATGGCCAAATTGTATAAGTTCGGTCGAGTCGTACCGACTCAAGTTCGTCCCGATACGGTACGAGTCTCTCGAGTCGATCCAATAAGACAAACTTTACCTGATAGCAATGTCTTGGGCACTATAAATCTTCAAAATTAGATAGTAGCACATGCAATGTCTTGGGTACTGTGCTGGATTCTACTTATACGTGATCCGATGTTTTAAATTGTGCAAGTGCAATTTTTTTTTTTTTTTAACTATCCCATCAACAAATAGAAATAAAAATGACAGCATCTTATAGATTGCAATGACTAGAGCGCTACAATAAATATAGCAACAGAGCATTGAACATAGGCATCATAGGATGGTAGCACACAGATATAGCACTTAAATGTATGCTCCCTCTCCAGTCTCCACCTTGGACTGTAGGTTTTCTTGATCTTCTGGCTCATTTTTTTGAGAAATAAGAGGGAAAATTTTATTTAAGTATTTTCTTAAGATTATATCTTTAGAAAAATAAATAGTTATGAAAAAAATTATTTTTTGATTCAAAAAATTATCCCAAAAAAATTCTTACCTACGGCCTAGACTTTTTTTTCAAAAAAAAAAATCACCTTTTTATCCCATTCTTTGCAGATCTCTCTCTTCCTCTCTTAGCTATAATTCATATTCGACAGTAATCTACATAACATTTGACTTTTTTCTTAATAACCCCTATCTGTAAAGAATTTATTTTTTCTCAGGACGATTTACAAGTCTAAGAAGAAAAAAAAAACTTTTTTCAAGGCTAAGAACGCTTCATAAAACCTTACGGTATGTGTGCCAATCTCAGATCATCCACTTCGGTGTCACTACGTAAATTAATAATTTTAAATTCAAATCATTTATTTTACCCTTTCTACATATGCTAACATTTCTAACTTTAGTTGTGACTTTTTATCTTTTTAATAACTGTATTTTTAAATAAATAATAATAAACAGACTAATAAGATCAAATAAAATATAAATAATATAAAGAAAATAGAGTAAACCATCCTTATCTGGGTGTGTCAAGGGTGGGCTTCCTGTATGGCACATGGCTAATGGGTGGGGCCAATTTGGGTCTTTACACATCCGAGAGAATGTTTAGTTTAAAGTAATTTTAAAGAATTTTTTTAATTTTTAGTCCTTCTAATTATTGAATTTGTAAAAAAAACTCTTTATATTTTACATACTTAGTCTTGACTCCATTAAACTTGGGTTTAATATTTTTTTATTCCTTATCGTCTATTGTCATCTTTCAAACAACCGTTAACTAAAAAGACTTATTTATAAGAAGGAATGAGTTTATTTTATGAGAAGGAATGAATTTTTGATGTTACATTAAATATAAAAATATTCTTAGAATATAAGAAATGTTTTTAAAATATTAAATAAATATGAATCCCCATTAATTCGAAATAATCCATTTCTCCTCATAGGAAACTCAGAAAATATTTTTCTTTAAGCACTAATTAAAAGCTGTCCCAAACACCGCCGGGCCCGGCCCAGGCCCGCGGTAGAAGAGCGGCGAGAGCCGGACCGGACCTGTCTCTCTCCTCCTTTCCCTTTTGCGCTCAGAGAGAGAGTGAGAGAGAGAGAGAGAGAGAGCAGTGCGGAGCCAGGCAGGGCAGCCATGGCGGATTACCACTTCGTGTACAAGGACGTGGAGGGGGCGTCCACGGAGTGGGACGACATCCAGAGGCGGCTGGGGAACCTCCCGCCGAAGCCGGCGCCCTTCAAGCCTCCCCCCTTCTCCCCGGCCCCCCTCGACGACGCCAAGCACGCCAAGACGCCGGCGTGGATCGACGAGCGCACCGAGGAGGAGCTCGAGGACCTCCAGGACGACCTCGACCTTGACGACGACCGCTTCCTCGAGGAGTACAGGTTCGTGGATCCCCCTCTCCCCCCGGTGTCCTTTTTTTCCCTGTCGAAATAGCGTCTAAGGGCTTTGTGATCCTGTTGTTATGGCGGTGATGCTTGTGAAGGAAGAAGAGGTTGGAGGAAATAAGGGAAGCAGCGAAGATCTCGAGGTTCGGCTCGGTGGTCCCGATCGCCGGGTCGGATTTTGTCCGGGAGGTCTCGCAGGCGCCGCCCGACGTTTGGGTGGTGGTGCTTCTTTACAAGGATGGGTAAGCTCGTAGTCATAATCGTCAGAATTTTATGCTGGATTAACTTGTTTGGAACTTGAAACATCTTGTACAATTGTTTTTTCCCCTTTCCTCAGTCCTCCCCCCCCCCGCCCCCCAGAATGTAGAAGGTGTGTTTGTCAAATTTGGCTTTTTATTTGAATTCATTAATTGAAAAGGAAGGAGATACAAAGTATAATAGAACAGTATACACCGGAAAAATCAGCTGCCAAAACCATGTTTCATCCCACAGACAGAAGTAGCCCTGCTCTCCTTATACAGAAGAGACAACCCGAGAGAGAGAATAAAAACATAACATGTCACAGAGAGATCGTGTGGTGAGGATACGCACATGTACTAACTTAAAAGGGGACATAATGTGCAGTATGAACGTCTTGAGGTAACAGCCATTCATTGACCTGATCATAAATAAAAGAGACTTGTTGTTCCTTTGTGTGCTCTCTCTTTGGAAGATCCTTAAGCTTCTCTCACCTGAGTGGCTCAAAGAGTGATGGGCAGCACCATCCATCACACCCTCATATCCATCTTCAGCTGCCAAGATTTGTTCCATGAAGAGTGAAGGCTAATCCTCTGAAAAATTGTCATCCACACTAATAAGAAAAAACTTACAATCCAGTAGCAGATGATCTAGATTCTTGTCATCATCACAAAAGCAGAGGTTCTCTTGTCCTCTATAAAAGGGGCCTCATTGTCACAAGTGGGAAGTTTCGAGTGTGCCACAGCCACTCTCTAGACAAGGAATTTGTCCTTTAAAGGTGCATGGTGCTTTCCATACCTGCTGAAAGTGAGGCCAGCTCCTGCCCCTATCTGCAATCAACTTGCAAGTGGATCTCACCAAAAAGTAGCCATCTTTTTTCCCACTTCCAGATAAATCTATCTTCCATGTTCTGATGGGCAGCACAATCTATGAGCAATTCTTGCACATTGCTCAATATAGGGTCTACTCCTAATGCAAATTCTTTCCAGATGAAGGGGCCCAACATACACCTCTTTCTTCAGAATCAAAGACTTCTATTAGTGATGCCACAGGGGTCCAGTGCTGGGGAGACACGGAACGGGTTCCACCAAAGCCCAGCTATCACACCATCCATCCAACAATAATAAGATCTTCTAGCCATTGCAAACGTAAAAGAGACACACCTGTCTTAATAACATTCCTAGTGCTCAGGATACCATTCCATAGACTGAAAACGTGAGAGATGTGGCTTGGATTGAAGTCTCAGACCCATATCTGTGAGGAAGTACTTGTAAGTCGTGATTTCCACCTGCCAACCTATACTATCATTTTCAAGCTTGCATAGCCATTTAGCAACAATGTGTTGTCCTGAAGGTTTATTATGCCCAGGCCCCCTTCTTCCTCCCTCCCTACTCTTGCATGTCCTTTGCAACGAGTCATGTCATCCACTACCTCTGTGACAAGACCTTTCTTATTATGATATCACATAGCATGGATCCATTCGTGAAGCGCTAAGAAGGTGTCTTGAATCTTCCTCTTTTTAGGGTCCGTTTGGTACGATGTAAAAGGTGTTGCAGGGGCAAGTTTTCCCGAAAACTTGATCCAAGTCATTTGTTTGGTTACATGTAAAAGCAAAAGTCAACCGAAAACCTTTTCCTTAAACCATCTCAAGTCCCGATTTTGGCATCCACTCCTTGAGGTCCGATGCCATTTTCTAGGAGCATAGGTGGAAGAATGGTTCATACGTGAATCCAACAAATGGAAGAAGAAAACTTGTCGCATCACCATAGTCAATAAAAATAAATATAATTTTTTCTGAAGGCCCCCAACATTACCTGAATCCTCATATAATTTGATTTTACACAGAACAACTAAAAAAATGTGAAAATTCAAAAACCTTAGTTCCATGAATAATATGTTACTGTTCACTGGGGTTAGGTTTATAAATTTTCATCTTTTTTTTTTGATGTTCGATCTAAAATCAAATTAGATAGGCATATAGGACATGTCAGGAGATTTTACAAAAAAATAAAAAATTATGAAAAAATAAAAATCTAGCCCCAATGAATAATAGTACGCTATTGTTCATTGGGGCTCAATTTTTGAATTTTCATCTTTTTTTGAGATGTTCGATAAAAAATCGAATTATATGAGCATGAAGGTCGTGTTATAAGCAAGGTAGGCCAACTCGGGGGTCGGACTCGGATCGGTCCGGTCCTGACCGAGTGGATCGGCCGATCCGATCTGATCCCGAACCGGTCCGGACCGAGCCGGACCGGTTTGGCCGATCCAATTTATAAAAAGGGGAAAAAATAGAAGAAAATAGGGAAAAAATAGAAAAACAAGTCCAAAAAATAAGAAAAAAATTCAAAAAATCAGGAAAAATTATATTTACCCAAAACTTATCTAGGACCTTGGGTAAGCCCTTGAATTTTTATTAACTTTGAAAAAAACTTGAATACAATACATGGGGGGGACATAAAACCTTACCCCTAAGTATTACATGATAATAAAAAAAAAACACTCACACAAAGTGACAGAACAAGTAGACATACATTTATTCTAGCCTTACATTGTAGGTGCTATACAAATGTTGCACATAATCGGCCCAAGACATATAAGCTTGGTAACATTGTTCATATTCCTGTACAAATCGGTTATACTCATCTGTGAATGGGTAGATTATTGTCACCGGTATCCATCCCTGTGTCTTTGGCTCATGATAAGATCCTTCTGAGGTTGAGGATTGATAAGAGGAAATATCTGAAGTAGGAGGATAAGTGGGATATCCTCCTAAGTAACTCGATGCATCATAGGGTGGTGGATGTTGATAATATGTACCTGGATATCCATAAGGACTATAACCCTCTAATGGAATTTGAGAGGATGCATCAGACGAATGCTCTTGAGAGGATGTTCTCTTTAGGAGCTCTTGTTGTTGTTTCCCTATGCCTTTATTTGTTGTTGATGTGCCCTTAGCCAACCTACTGGAGTGGTCATCATCCTGCGTAGCATGCGTAAATTCTTGCTCTCCTGTGAAAATCATTGGAGGAGCTTCACCATGTTGACTTGATCCTCCACGTCCTCGAGATGACCGTTGTTGCAAGGATCCACCTTGACTTCCATGTGGATCATCATCGTCATCGTCAGGGGTAGTCGTTGCCGAAGTAGAGTCGTCTGAAGTTTGGTAAACGACCTTGTCGCTCGGCTCTGGTGTCTCGTCTGACTCATCTTCTTGTACAGTTTCTAAATCTGCAATATCAACATCCATTAGTTTGCCTTTACCCTTACCTGAACTTTGTGGGGTGGATTTCTTTTGCCGTTTTGAAGGAGGTGGAAGTTGAAACTCAACGGACAAGGGGACACCATCTAATTGTCCTTCTGCCCATGACCGATCGTTTGGATCGAATTCTGATGGACTCAAAACATTCCTTGCATCCACCCATGCATTCAGTGGGTTCTGCTCCTCAAATATCTCGTCCAGATCGATTGGTTCCTCAACTTGTTGTTCTGCTTGCACCGGTCTTCCAGCAACTTCATCTCTCCATCGTTCTTCTTCTCTTTGGTTCTCTTGAATTTTTTGAAGATTCTTTAATTTCAAGCGCATGTTGTAGTGGCAAAAGACCAATTGCTCTAATCTCGCTGAGCTTAATCGGTTCCTTTGCTTGGTGTGTATCAAGCTAAATGTAGACCAGTTCCTCTCACAGCCAGAAGAGGAGGTGGTTTGGCTCAATACACGGATAGCAACATAAGCAAGATCTTCATAACCTGGAGCCTTCCCATGATCCATCCACCAATCAGCTGTAATTCCATAATGATCCAACTAACAATTAGTATTGTAATTTGTAAAGCCTATGCATGATAAGTTGATAACAATTTTTTGAAAGTATTAGTTATGTGTAAAATTCTAAATACCTGGTGAAAGCAACATGACTGCCCGTTGAGCACGATGAGTACCAAAATATAATGTCCGGAGCCTATAGTGATGCATTTTGTTGCATGCTATGATAGCTCGATCCTCATCATGTAACAAACGCCGAATTACATTTTGAGTCCCACGGAGTACTTCTTCATCATTGGGCGCATGTTGAGTAGCAGAGCTATATTGGTATCTTGGGTTGAAGAAATGACCTAAAGAATTGAAAAATAAATTAAAAATAAAATAAAACTTATAGGAAATAAAATGGCGACCAATATGGATTGACTTATTTTGTTACCTGCCGCATGCAAGTCATGGTGGAGTGTCCTATCCCATCTTGCATCTATAATATCCCACCACTTTCTGTATGTATTTTTGTTGGCCCTAGCAATGTCTTCCTTTGCACGGTCCATAGCTTCATATAAATATCCCATTGTGGCCTTCTTATCTCCATCCACCATCCTCAGAACCCGCACAAGAGGTTCAACTACGCTCAAGATCATCTTTATATCCTTCCAATACTCTCGGCTCTCAATCAAGTCCTCAACCTGCTTCCCCTTGTCTCTAGCATCATGCTTCGCGTGCCTTGTCATCCAATCCTCCCATCCTTTACTTGAAATCATCTGCTTCAAGGGGCGTTTTTGTGATTGTATACTCTCCAAGGAAATGTATGTGGAGGCGAAACGAGTTACCCCAGGACGTAGTAACTCCCTCTGTCCAGTGTGTTCACGCATCAACGTGAGCACATAGTTATGGTTGTAGATATAGGATGTGATGAATTGGGCTGACTTCACTGTTTCAGTAATTTTGACATCTTTCCCAATATCTTCTAGCATCAAATCTAGGGAATGAGCAGAGCAAGGAAGCCAATATAGATGTGGCCTCTTCTCCATTAACATATGGCCAGCAGCTTTATATGAAGCTGCATTATCTGTTACAACTTGGACAACCCGATCTTCTCCCACCTGCTCCACAATGTCATCAATTAACTTGAAAAGATATTCAGCATTCTTTACCTTTCCACTAGCATCTACGGACTTCCAAAATACAGTCCCAGCTTGACAGTATATAAGGAAGTTAATCATACTTCTTCTCGTAATTCCTATTCAAATAATGTTATAGATGTTAGCGAATGTCTAAATTAACTAAAAATATAATCTGTTAATCTAAGATTCTAATTTCTAAATATGTTAAACTAATTCAATGTACTCACCTGTCCAGCCATCTGTCATTATTGTGCATCCTCTTTCATCCCAAATTCGCTCAAACGACTTGATATACTCCTGGAGATCACTTACCTCTTGAGGAAGATAAGTGTTGTATATCTCCTTGGGGGTTGGTCCAGGAATACCCTTACCCACATCTCCAATAGTCTCAATCATGTCCTCCCAATAAGGACCCTTTGCAGCATTGGCAGGTACACTGTTATAAACAAACCATCTCGAAACAGCACGGCCAATCTTCTCCTTGCATACCTTCAGGTTCTTCATAGCAGCTGTGATTGATGGTTGTCTACCTCTCCGTCTTGTTAGGAAAGCATCTATAGGACCCACTCTAGGATCATTGTCCCTAGTCAAGTCATGAATTTCCTCCTCGTTGGATCCATGTCCAGATCCACTCCCTTGCCCAACGTGTCGACCGGTGCGTCTATACACATCCTCATCAGCAAAAGATCGTCTAGTTTCGTCCATGGCTCGACGTATATCATCTTTAAATTAAAATAGATGATTAGACTAATTTAATCGAGATGAAGTATAAAGAAGTAAATAATTAATTGAAAATTTTAAATCAAATAATACCTCGAGAGAAGTCTTCAAATGCAGTGGATCTCCTTCTGGTAGGGTCTATGTCTCCCTTCCGAGATCTATCTCCCGGAGGGTGAATATGAATACCTTGACCTGAGGGCCGTGTCATTTCCTCCATAATTTGGCCTCTCATCGTTGATGCTGCTCCTTTTTCCAACTCTCTTTGTCGTAGGTAATTTTTGAATTGATTTTTTTACCTCTAGTGGTGCAGCAGTACAAGCCTTCACTTCTCCTTTGACACCCCCAATATGTTGTTTTAGACGAAAAACTCCACCTGAAATAATCCGACTGCAGTAGTTGCATTTGACTTTGCGTGAAGCCATGTCTACGACGGTGCAGTGGTTCCATCCCGGGTCACCACGAGAGGTGACAGATGTGGCCTCATTATGCTAAGAAGTCGACATCTTTAAAAATAAAAAATATATTAATAGGGAAAGAGATAATTAGTAATTAACTAATTAACTAATTACATAAAGAGAAATGGTGAGAAATAAGAAAAAACATAGAGAAAGAGAGTGAGATTTCATATCATACCTCGAGGGAGAGTGAGAGACAATGAGAAATAAAGCTACAAAGACAAAAAGAGGTTAGAGAGAAAAATTAAAATGCAATAAAAATAATATGATGAAAAAAAATTGATGTAGTCCGTCGGTCCGTCCTTTAGAGTTTAGAACTCTAGAGAGCTTTGGAAGTTTGGAGAGAAAGAAGTTAAGAGAGCTTTGAGTCTTTGAGAGAGTATGAGAGCTTAGAGAGAGAGAGAGAGAAGTTTTAGAGAGAGAGAGAAATGAGAATTTGTGTGAATGAGGGAGAGAAGAGTAGGAGGGGGTTTTATAGAGACTTGGGGGGGACTTGGAGGGGCTCCCAACCGTTGGGAACCCATTTGAATGGGTTCCCAACGGCTACCCAACGGCTAGTTCAGAACTAGCCGTTGGGTGGCCGGACCGGTCCGACCCGGACCGACCCGGGTTGGGGTCGGCCGACCCGACCGACCCCAACCCGATCCCAGCGATCCCGGCTGGGATCGTTGGGTCGGGGCTCGGGGTCGGGTCGGACCGCTCCGATTCCGAGCGGACCGGGCGATCCGATCCGACCCGGCCGACCATGGTTATAAGTCTTTAATTTTTTTTTTTATGAAAATTTAAAAATTGATCCCCAATGAATAGTACATTACTGTTCATTGAGCCTTGATTTTTGAATTTTTATTATTTTTTAGCATGTCAAATGGAAAATCTAATTATGTGGACATGTGAGGCATGTCGGAGGCTTCAAAAAAAGTTTTTTTAGTTTGAACCAGACCATTGAAACTACTTATATTTATACCCTTAAAATTTAAGATATTATAATTTTACGCTGAACTACACCAAACTTACCCCAAATTGAAAATTAAAAAGAAAGAAAAAATATCCTTTAATGTTGACATTCTAATTTTGACCATGTGAAGATATGGACTTTTTTATTTGAATTGTTCAATCAAATGTAGAGTTGGATATTCTCTCATTTCAGAAAAATATAAAAAACTTTTGGTTGAAATCATTTTCAGAAAAAGATTTTACGAGCAAACAAACGAATGAAAAGATTTTCAAGAAATATTTTCAGCAGTGCCAAATGGTCGATTATGTTTTCATTTTCCTTGTAAATTGATTTCCTAGAAAAACCTTTTCTATCCGATTATGTTTTATGTGCAACCAAATGGACCCTTAGTGAAGGTGCTTAGCCTCCAACTAACCAACTTGTCCATCACAGACCTCAATATGATTGCCAATAGCTTATATATTGCCCACTCAAGAGGACAATGGATTTGAAGTCCCGTACATAATCTGCAAAAAATCCTTACTTGGCATAAGAATGAAGTAAGTATTGTGTACTGCACTCAGATGAGCCCTGTCTTCTCGGAAGTCCCAAACCACAGCAAATATGTCATTCTTCATTACCTCTCTGAATTGGTGGAAGAGCATTAGGAAAATCTATCAGTTCCAGGAGCCCTATCCCTTGCTGAAAAGTGATTCCTTGACCTTCTCAAGAGAGAAGGGGTGGACAAGGTACTCTGTCTCCAATGGAGAGATCAATCAAATTTGATTTAATGATCACAGAGGCCTACTATTTTGAATATTATAATTTTAACTTATCCATGGCTCTCATTTCTTTTTTGCAATGACAACTGCTTTGTAACCATGGGTGGTCATGATTTTGTCGCAGAGTAGCAGAATGTGCTGTGCTATTGCGTTGCTTGGAAGAGCTGGCTACTAGATATCCGGCGACCAAGTTTGTAAAGATAATATCTACAGACTGTATTCCAAACTATCCTGATCGTAACCTTCCTACAATCTTGGTGTACAACAATGGTGCTGTCAAAGGAACTCATGTGGGCTTGCATCCTTATGGTTCTCGGAAATGCACCACTGAAGGTATGTCCTACGTCATTGACGTATATTACTTGGAGGCTTATTTCTATCTTTTTCTTTCCCCATCTTTTGTAAAGGAATTATCTCGTTATATGTTTTCTTGTTTCCATGCCCTTTGCTGATAAGGAGAAGGAAATTTTATATAGAATATATAAATATACATTCTCTGCCAGGGTATGACCATGTGAACTCTTTGGACCACCCAATTAGTTCCTGTCTAACTTTTGATGCCTAATGTATGTGTTCTTCGCTCATTGGTACCTATACTATGAATGTCACCATTGCACATACTTTACATGGCTTGGATAGGATGATCAGCTATGTTGGAGATGTGAAGGAATTAAAATGGTTCATTTTATGAACTCCTTTTGTACCAGCCATTTTTTATCATTTACATGCATGCCTTTTCTTTTCGTTGATAAATTTTTGCACCATTGACCTTCGAAAGGAAAGTGATGAATGGAGAAATCTGGTAAGGAAAGCTGATTTTGCATCTAATGAAGAAGGATATGAATTAGAGAAGAATATGCATAACATTTATTCTTGGTAGATGAGTCCGTGCATGTCAATGATGTTCATGATGGGGGACATGGTTCCTATCTCACCATCCATTCCACCATATGTTGACGATGAAAGGATATTCTATGATGTCTGTGAATGAATTATGGTAAATTCCTATGGTGCTGTTTGTAAGTGCTTTGAAAAAAGAAGATTTTACTAAAAGCAGCTTCTTTGACATAGTTGTCGGATGTTAGCGATTCTCCTAGGGTCTGGTCAGCAAATTCCAACTCTTTTATGTAAACATTAATGCCGGTAGATAATGGGATTTAAATTTACCAAAAACACCCTGTAATGGCAGGAGAGAAGGCTACAGTTTTGTGAGTGAGAGAAAAAGTGAGATCAGTGGGCAGACATGTAATTTTGTTTCAAAAATAGCTACAGTGTTTTAAAAGCAGGGAAGGAGTCGCTTATGACAGAAATAGATGAGGAGAGAGAGCTTTCTCTCTCCTCATTGCTGATTTTACTATGCACAGAATCCAGTGTCATTTGGAACTGTTTGGAGATACCAGTGGGGCTGTCTGGAGATTCCAATCATTGGAATCTGCTCCACTGGCATTCCCAAATGATGCTATGACTGATGCCCTTCTTGCCAACCCCACACCTTTCCCTGAGCTTGGAACTGGCAGTTTGGATGATGGAGAACCGAAATCTTGTACGGATGGAGTTTTGAGAAGGCAAATTCTGCCGTAAACATAGCCTCTGCCTTTTTTTTATTTCTTTTCACTCTCTGTTGCCAGATTTGCCTGCATAAGCGGGTAGAGAATTGGTTGGAGGGAAAGTGGTTTTCCTTACCATCACTTTCACATCAACTAGAAAGTCAAATTACCAAATTTCCATTTCTTTCACAATGAAAGATGCACATATGAGAATTTCATGTATCCATCTCTGTTTATCTTCTCTTTCAGATTGGACTAACCTAGATTATGGAACTTTGATGGAAAATTAAGGTAAAATAAAGACCAAGAGGTAGGCCATTACAGTTTAGGCTATCATCATGCATTTGATTGACTTTATGGATTTACGTTAGATTTGGTGGTGAATATATAAAACATTTTAGAGCCTTCTTTCTTGTTTTGTTTTGCACCTTAATCTTGAGTATTTCATTTATACTTGTGCTTCTCCTTTTTCATATCTCCTGATAAGTTATAGTTATCAGCGGAACTGGCAACTGCTTGGAATCCTTTAATGTGTATATGATCAGAAGTCCAATTCATGGTCAAAAGTCCCTGCCTTACTGTTCTGTTGTGGTGTATATGATCAGAAGCTAATGTGTTTTGATTGTGTATTAAATTCTTATTTATACTGGGAGAAATCAATAAGCTCTCTGTGAAAACTTGTTATTTCATGTTATTGCCGTGTATTATTTGGAATGCCCATCAGATTTCAAAATTCAGAGATATTCATGAATATTTCATGACACTTTCAAGGACTTCCAGTTGTTGGTAACCATTTTCCTCATGCAAAGAGGGTGGAAGTTTCAGACTCAGTATTGAATGCCATAACCTGACTTCTATCATTTGGCAGAAATGGTCCAGAACTTAAATAAGAAAAACAGAGAAAAGCTAATTTGAAAAAATGTGAGACCTAACCAAAAACTGAGAGGCCTAGGGATATAATTTAATGTCCCATCTGCTTATTATAGTCATATTAACTATTATTTTTAGCATTTTAATTTGTTGACTTACCAAAAATGATAATCATAGAAAACTGAAGGGTTGCATATGATGTTCCTCTAACAGCAATGAAGTTTCGCAGGAGCTTTCTTCTTTTTCTTTATTTGATGAGAGTGGGACTAAATAATATTTCTCATCCCTTATGCTAAATTTCAGCTGCCACTGTCTCATCCTTTTTCTAAGTGGTCAATATAACATTTGTTGGGCATGCAAATGAAATTTTGCAAAGTTAATGTTCATGGGATTTATCAGTCAGTTGTTGTTGTCGATGCCAAGGCATTTAACACACTAACAAGAAGCTAATCTGTATACAAAATAGTTCCCAGTTTTTATAATTTCTAACCAGATCCTGAGAACAAATCAGGATTTCTAAGCATCATCAATATTTTCAGCAACTTGGCCACAGAGATGATCGGTTGATATGTACAGAAGATGGCTTCAGTTGAATAATCCTCATTTTTGTTCACCTCTTCTATATTGCCAACAGTCCTTCAGGAAAAGATGAGAGTTACAAACAATTGACCAATAATATAAAGAGGTGTAACTCGTGACTAGGAAGTTATGCGCTCATTTGTGTTCTGAGTTGGTGCAGTTAGGTATTCTGTTGTGTCAATGCAATTCTTGTAGCCCCATAGGCATACTTGCCTAAAATCCCAGCCAAAGGAAATAGGGCGTGACTATTATGTTGTTGAAAGTTCCAACCTGTTAATTTTGAAATTTATTATCCCATTTGTTTCTCTGAGGATGTAGGTGTCTCAATTGGGGTGAAGCTACTTATGGCATTTTGTTTGGAACAGGGGAAAAATCAGCAGATAGATTTTTGTTGCATCTGCTGTGATGCTTTTCACAATATAATATGAGCTTATCTTTGAGAGTTCCATGTAGAGGTTGGGAATTTTGTGTGGCACATAGATGATTATTATTGTCAGATAAATTTTACTTGTGGCAAGCAAGTGCTCTCAAACTGGATGCAAGATGTACCTTTGCAAACAATTACCTAAAGATATATAGATCCTTTGGGGTTTAAGAAAAAAAAAATCTAAAACTTGACAGCAAAACAGCAATTAGGACTTTGAGAAGGCGTATGATAAATTAATTGGAATTGCTTGTACGGTGTGATGTATTTGATGGGTTTCAAACTTCAAGGAGAAATGGATTGCTTGGGTAAGGAATTGCATTGAGACTGCAAGATTTTCAATTCTGGTGGATGGAAAACCTTTTGGTTACTTTGATAGCTCCAGAGGCCTTAGAGGCAAGGAGATCCTTTATCTCCACTCTTATTTTTCTTAATGGGACAGATTCTTAGCATGGTGTGGGAAAAAGCTAGAGCTGCTGGTTTTATTGAAGGAGTGAGGCTGTGTAGAGGAGGTGAGGAGGTGACACATCTGCAATATGCAGATGATACCCTTTTGTTCTCTACTGCCAATGAACTAAAACTTCAGAATTTGAAGATCCTCCTCTAGATCCTTGAAGCTGCTACAGGGTTGAAGATTAATTTTCACTAAAGTGATCTTGTTGGTATGCATATTCCGGATGTTAAGAAGAACAGAATTGCTCGGATTATGGGGATTGAGTGGGGGTCCTTTCCAATCAAGCACTTAGGTCTCCCATTATCTGGGGGAACTATCAAAAGTTCATAATGGACAGGTTTAGTTAAAAAGTTTGATAACCGACTTGATGCTTGGAAGGGTAAGCTCCTATCTGCTGGAGGGAAATGTCTACTCTCTAAAATGGTTGTCTCCAACCTGGCCATCTTCTTCTTATCAATTTTTAGAATTCCGAAAGGGATTTGTCATAAGTTGGAATCTATAAGGGCTGCCTTTTTCTGGAATGGAAAGAAACCTAATGAAAAAGGGGTGCATTCTATTGCGTGGAGATATTGTGTGTAGAAGCAGGGAAGAAGGTGGTGTGGGACTGATTCCTATTGAACTTATTGGTTTGGTCATAGGCCATTTATGGACAGATTTTCCAGTTTATATAATAGTTCCACTTCTCATAACAGAACCATTTCAGACTTATGCGTATGTTCAGGCAGCTGACCAGTTTGGGATTTGACTTTCTACAGGAAGTTACACTATGAAGAGGAGAGAGAACTTTTAGAGCTAACTTCACTCCTCTATAGTTTCTCATTGCAGCAGAATATCAAAGACAATAGAATATGGAGATGGGAGCCTAGTGGACAATTTCATTCAAATCAGCTACCATGATGCTATGGACAGGAGGTGTAAAGGTCCCTTGGTACAAGCAAGTGTGGAACAAGCACTTGCCCATCAAAATCAGGATTTTCATGTGGAAGGTGGCACAGGGGAGAATATACATGTGACAGACTAAAGTGGACCAGGCAGGAAAAAAGGTACATGTGCATTTTCTGTGGAAGATTCAAAGAAAATTTGGATAATATTTTCTCACATGTGGGATTATCAACACAGTTTGGATGATTCTATTTAGAGCTTTTAAAATTCCCTGGGTGCAGAAGAATGATGTCAAGTCTTTTTTGGATATTTGGGATGACCTTAATCCATGTAAACAAGAGAGATTTATGGAGTGCCACACTTCCGGCTATGTGATGGTCCATCTGGAAGGAAAGCAATTGCAGAATTTTAAGAGATGATTTCGGAGAGACTACGGGGACCATCAATAGCTGTAGCCTTCCTTCAAGAATGGCATTTTCGGAGGAAGGGAAGTAGAATTTTTGGTTTCTTACTTTTTGACAAGCTCTCCTCTTGGAGATGCTTCATTTTGTTGTGTACTCTCTTCTACTGTGAGTCATTGTTGACTTGGGAACACTATCATCTTGGTAGATTGTTTCCCTGTTTGTTTGTTCTCATTTTGTAACTTTTATGACTTATCAATGAAATGTGGTCTTCTGACCACCTTATGAAAAACAGCAATTATGACTGCTCTATAACACCCAGCATGCTCAAGTGGAGTAATCCTGTGACTTCTATTAACAGTTATATCTCATTCTCGCATCCTCACTATTCAGCAGCTCAGCTGTCAATCCACCACCTATCTTACGAGTATGGGTACAGGGTCATTCTTTCATGAGCTTGTGTGGCATTCCATCATTTTTTAGGAAATTTCAGGTAATATGCTTATTAATGAGCAAGGCAGCAATGGAGCATTCTTTTGGGTTAAAATTGCTTCCCTCACTCAATTGGGAGTCTGTTAAATGAATTGATCTTATTTTTCAGAGGAAATGATACCAAGGATGGCAGGGAAGTGTATCCTTGATTAATCTTACTTTAAAATCTGGAGACAATGGTTCTTACTTTACCAGAGCTTGTCTTTAGAATGAAGTATCTTTGGATTGGTGACGCATATTTGGAGGTAGCTTTATAGCTCAGAAACACTATTTGTAATTCTATATGGCAAGTAGACTTTCACCAACAAGGAAAAGAATGTGAGAATAATTTCCTTTATTTTTCTTGAAAGGTAAGATCATCGCATAAGGAATTGCATCTTTTGCAACTAAAAATGGTTGCTTTCCCTTTTTTCTTCCTTTCCTTCATTGGTCAATGTTATTGTAATTATGTCTGACTTTGGGGATGGTGGATTTAATCCATAACCTGTCTGAATAGCCTATTTTTGAATGTGCATTCGTGTAAGCACTGAGTTATCTTTCTGGAGTGGCATAAACTTTGTTCTCTTTGCTTCCCTAATTGACCATCTTTTTTATTTCATAACCCTTCACTTTCAGCGGTTGCATTAGCACTTTGCCAATCTGACCCTGTTCTTAATGATGGGCAACATGGGGGTGATTCATCAAGAGAAGCTGTCATAGAAGGGGTCCGGAAAAGGTTCATAGAAAGGGTTGTAAAGGAGCATGAAGATAAGGAAGATGATTACTCCAGTGATTAGATTTGTCTTTCCTCTTTCTGTGCAAAACTAAGCTTTATAATGTTGTGCAGCGCTATGTTTTGAACCAAAGAACTGTTTAATGAACTTCTTTTGCATGGTTTTGTAACATTTGTTCCTACTTCTGTACAAGTAAACAATTTGGCCTAAATGCCATTCCTATTTTCAAATTTACATAAACATCATTTACATCTTCATTGTGTTTCAGGCAGCAGGGCATATTGCATGTAAGTGACTTACAGCAACACTCTTTCTACTTTTATAGAAAAAGGGTATGAAGATAGACTATGTTGTTTCCTTGCACAGGAATCCAGCAATGGTACAGCAGTGGATAAAGGGAAATGACTGTTAGATACAATAGTTGAAGATCACAAGATATCGAGGAGCAAATTCAGAGATAACTAGACCCATAGTGATATGAAAAACTAATCCGTAGAGGGATATTCTTAAGTCGTCTAGTTTGTAGTTCCTGTGAGCTGGTGCAATTCATACTTGTCTTCTGCCCATTTCTGGTTCATGGTCTGTCCGAGAGGAGGATAGGAAGAGGGGAAGAGGTAGGCGGCTTTTCTTTGTTTCTGTCTGGGAAAAGAGGGGAAGAGAAAAATATGACAGGACTGCTCTATAAGAGGATAAAAAGCAATCTCTGATGTGTGAGATGAGAAGAGAAGAGAAAGAGGTTAGGCTTGTGTGTTTTTCTATTGCAGTCTTTTGACTATCTGAGTGAAGAGGAGAGGAAAATGCAGCATACAGATGATGTGTCTGGTGTTCGTCTGCAACTTTGGAAAGCAATCTGGAATCCAAAACTCATCCAGCTCATCCCACCAAGAATCACCAAATTCCCAGGGAAGTGTATAAATAATACTCTCCCAGCAAACACAAGAATGAATCGATTTAATCCCACATTTAACTGAAAGCTTCCCCCAGTTCCATTGAAGCCCAGGCTATAGATCACATTCTCTCCATTGTGGTATAGCCAGAGCACCTGGCTGTCATGCCCACTTAACAATCACCCTGATGGAGACAATCTATCCTTAGAAGATAAACTCCTGAACTGGTAATCCCAGAAGCCCAAAGAAAGCAGTATCGATACAAATCAGGTGATAATGATTCCACTTATTTTATGACATACATGGAAATCCAGACGCAAATGAGTGATGGAATCAACAAATACCCACCCTCGGACAATTGTGAACAGAGCTTTGTTAGACTGCAGAGAATGGCTATCAGCTGCACCAGAAGAAATAGCCTCCATCACAAGTAACAAGCTGAAATGTTGGATTCCCCCTCCAGCCAATACTCTCAGAATCAATGTAGGCATGGTACTAAACGAGGAGCTATTGGGAGCTGGCATAGTACCAGGAGATTCAGTAGGAAACTTCATCAAATGTAGCACTTCCATATCCAAGGCACCTCAACAAATACCATGGAGATGCAGATTCCAGACCCATTATCCTTCAGGGTAAATCACTCCTCATCAAACATCCCCCTACATGTCTGTTTTTGTCCCCAAACTTGTAGCCAAGTGGTTCATGATTTGGCAGAATTTGCTGTAAATTTAAAATCAGAAACCACTTGTTGGGGGCGCTTCTTCTAGACTATGTGTTCTTTTGAGGTGTACCAGTGGGTTATATTGTGACCAGCTGGTAGCTACCGAATGCTGACACACAGATGGAAGCATTCTGTCTTTTGATTCAAACTCCCTCTCTGCCCCTCTGTCACTCTACTATTCAAACTCTCTCTCTCTCTCTCTCTTATGAATTAGGTTTAAAAGTAGTCATCACTCTCCCTCCATTTAACACAGGCAAACTTTCTTTACTGGGTTACTTAGATCCACTGCAGCTGGAGAGGTGTTCTTTGTGGATGAGGATTTTATCTTGCAGTTGACTGTTAACCATTTAGGTAAACTCTTCTTTTTTTTTAGAAGGTGACAAGAGTCACAATTCCATTGAAATAAGTGAGAGAGGTATAGGAAAGCCCAAGAGGGCACACCCTTGGATATGACAGACCCCCATCCAAGTCTCAAAAGATTTAAAAGATCCTAACAAAAGCTGTTTTATCAAGAAGATAAAACAGGTTACAGGGTAACAAAGGAGGTAACATTAAGAAATCAGCTGCCTCCACAATTTGATTTTGTCAGAAATAACAGAGCTGCCAACATTCAGGATACCAGCTGCCCGTCCCCACTCTTCCACCCATCTGAATGTCATCTTCAAGAGTTCATTCGCACTGCTGAATTGGTCGCTAAATTTCCTTCTATTCCTTTCACACCATATAGTCCACAGCATGGCCGGGCAAAGTAGAAGCCATACATGTATGAATTCCTTTGACGGAGAAACAATGGTCCACCATTTCAGCAGATTCAGCACAGAGGAGTGCTCCACCCAACCAATTCCAAATATCCTGCACATACTCTTCCATTGGATGGAGATAATGCCACATTTGCAGAATAAGTGGAGTTGGTCTTCCTCGAAGAGTGCACAGAACATACATAAGGATCTCCCGGGAAGTTTAAGTCGCTTCGCCCTCATTCCCGTAAGACTTCTATTCCATGCGAGCTTCCATAGAAACACCCTTATTTTATTAGGAAGTTGGTTAGACCAAATTAGGTCCTTCCACCAAACCCTAGTACCACCATCATTCAAAAACTGAACCAGAGATTTAACCGAAAACAGCCCATTATTAGTCCATCTCCAAGCCCTCTTATCTTGCACCTCACTGCATGTCCTAACACCATTGATTAAGTTAAGCAAGGCAATCAGTTCCTCTGCTTCCACATCGGTAGGATTCCTTCTAAGCATTAGGGTAAACTGGCCTGTACTGCTATGAGACAGAACCTCTTCAACCGAAGCATCCTTGTTCTGGGCAATGCTGAAAAGATTGCTGAAAACCACAGTCAAATCCAGATTGGAGCACCATTTGTCCTTCCAAAATCGTATGTCCCTGCCATTACCCACTTGGACTTCGCAAGAGGTGACCATGAAATCAGCACACTTAAGAATGTTCCTCCATATGGGAGATAAATTATATCTTGATGAATGGGAGAAACTCCATTTACTCTCACCATGAAAGTACAAGTCATTGACAATTACGGCCCAAAGAGCATCCGAATACTCTCCTCTTCTCCACAACCATTTAGCTAACAAGGCTTTGTTGAAGATGGCAATCCCACAAAGCCCAATGCCTCCTTGCTCCTTGCTCTTACACACATTCTTCCAAGCGATCAAGTGCATTCCTCTCTTTTCCCTTTTCCCTCCTGCCCAAAAAAAGGAGCTCCTAGCTGATTCAATAATCTTTTCCACAGTTCTAGGGATTTTCAAAACAGAAGCGTAGTATAAGGCCAATGAAGAAAGAACCGACTTGGATAGGATCAATCTCCCTCCTCCAGACAGAAAGTTACTCTTCCATCCTTCCAGTCTATTCTCAAATTTCTTAATGAGACCATCCCAGTCCCTGACCCTAGTGACACCATTCGATAGGGGCAACCCCAAATATTTGATAGGAAAGTTGCTTACTTTGCACTTTAGGGAGTTTGCAATATCATGTACCCTTTGCTGAGTCATGTTCAGCCCAACAATTTCAGATTTCTCATAATTGATTTTCAATCCCGTGATTATTTCCACCAAAATTAGCAGACTCTTTATATTCTGGATATCCTCAATGCTACCAGGTGTGAACAGGAGAGTGTCATCTGCAAATTGAAGATGAGATAAGTGGATATGGCTTATACCAATCCTGAACCCTTCCACCAAACCTTGTTGAGCTGCATTATCCCAAAGTGTGCTCAAAATCTGTCCAATAAGCAGAAAAAGAAAGGGAGAGAGAGGATCTCCCTGTCTTAATCCTCTTGAGCTATTAAAAAATCCACATGGCTCTCTATTGATCAGCACCGAGAATCTGGAGGAGGAAATACAACATCTTACCCATCGTATCCATTTAGTATTGAATCCCATGATCTCCAAAGTCTTGAGTAGACAGTTCCAATTGATTGTGTCATAGGCCTTCTCAAAATCAAGCTTTACCAACACCCCTTGCTTGTGCCTGATCTTGTAGTGGTGAATGGCTTCCTGAGCAGCCATAAAATTGTCCAGGATGAATCTTCCTTGCACAAAGGCTGACTGGTTGATCCCCACTAGCTTATGGATGACCCTCTTAAGCCGGTTTGTTAGGATCTTGGTAATGATTTTGTAACATCCATTGAGAAGGCTAATGGGTCGAAAATCAGCCATTCTATCAACTCCCTCTGTTTTCGGGATCAGGACAATATGTGTGGAGTTAACAAGTTTAATTCCTTCCGGCCTTTCGTGGAACTCTTGGACAAAGTTTACCACATCTGTCTTGATAATATCCCAACAAAATTGGTAGAAACCAAGGGAAAAACCATCAGGGCCTGGAGCTTTGTTGGGATCCATACTAAATATTGCCGTTTTGACTTCTTCTTCTGAAAAAGGTTCACACAGCTGTTCAGCATCAACAGCTTCTAGCACAGGGAGCAACCCTTCTTGTAGATGGGGCCTGAGAGGGTGGTCTTCTGAAAAAAGGTTCTTGTAAAAGGCAACAAATCTTGTCTTAATTTCCTCAGGATCTTCAATGACTGCTCCATTTTCCTTGATATGCTTAATGGTCAAAAATCTCTTCTTGGCACTAGCCACAGCATGGAAAAAGGAAGTGTTTTTATCTCCTTCCTTTAGCCAGTGTTCCTTTGCCATCTGTTTCCAACTGATTTCTTCTTTCAAGAGTTCTTCATTATAAGCCTTTTTGAGATCCTTCAAGGATTGCAGTTCCTGTGTGGATAAATCACCAGACTCACTTTTCAGCTCCAACTTTTCAATTTTACTTATCATAGTCTGCCTCTCTGCTGAAACCCTTCCAAATTTCTTTTTTGCCCATTGTTTCATACATCTCCTAGTCCATTTAAGTTTCTCCTGGAAACTCTGAATTGCAGAAACTGCCTTTGGTGCCTGATTCCACCAATCCCTCACCAAATCTCTGAAATCAGCTTCCTTCATCCACTTCAGCTCGTATCTGAAAGTTCTGAACCCTACCTTCTTGTCCTCCATCCTGAGGTGCAGAGGGATGTGATCAGAGACCGATCTACAAAGCCCCTTAACATTTGTCAAAGGGAATCTCCTGAACCATTCTGCAGAAATTAATACTCTATCAAGTCTTGACTGTGTGCTGACTTGTTGTAGATTAGACCATGTAAATTTCCTGTTCGGTATTTCCATGTCCATTAGCTTGACCTCCCTTATCCATTGGTTGATGATTTCCATATCCTTGCTCCATTTCTGCCTCCAAGACCTTTCCCAGGGATACCTAACACAGTTGAAGTCCCCCATGATGCACCAGGCTTCAGCAAACAAGGAGTGCAGTCTGTACAACTCTTCAAAAAAGGACACCCTCTGTTGTTCAGTATGAGGCCCATACACTGAAGTAATGATCCATCTTTCATTATTTGTTCTTTTATTCTTGCATGAGAAAGACACCGAGATGCTATAAGTGCCCATATCACATATATTCCCTTCAAATTTATCCCCATTCCATAATATCACCTGGCCTCCTTTAGCTCCATCTGCAGGGAGGACAGCCGCCTGGTTCAGTTTCGTCCCACTCAACCTGTCTGAGATGTCCTTGTCCAAGCTAGGCATTTTGGTCTCTTGTAGGCAAATGCAGTCCAACTGGAGAGATAGCGCCAGGTCCCTCACTGCTCTCACCTTACTCTTCCCATTGAAACCTCTGACATTCCACGAAACCAGGTTCATGGTAAAGTAGTGATCCTCCCCTCCTCCTTAAGCTTCTTCCCTCTCAGAGTATCCACAATTTCATTGTTCTTCACAAAATTAGCTTCCCTCTTCCCTATTTTTATTCCTCCACCCGTTCCCTTCCTCTTAGTTGAATGGAGTAGAGCATCATGCCTTCTCAGTTTCTTCAGAAAGCTTAAGATCATAACCTCCCTACCAGCAAAGGACACACCAATGCGTTGGCCCAACAGGATAATTTCATTCATCCAAACATCTTCGTCAGAAGCTTTCTGTACTGCCAGCGGCACCTCACTCGGAATATAGGGCACAATCTGGGCATTCAGTGTAACTTCCTGCAGCTTCCCTGTATTCCTCACCCCATTCAAGCACTCTTCTTCCATACCATCCTGTCTGCCAGTCGATGCAAATGACTCCTCATTGATATGTCTGGCTTTCTCCATATAGTCAACACGCAACTCTACACTCTCTGCCTGGTCTATCCCCAATGAAGATTCAATACAAACCAGAGCATTTGAGGGAGAAGTCGTCACTCTGTGGTTCGGAGGAACCTCCCGCCCAATACTCTGTTTTCCTTGTCGGGTTCCATTTGCAGACGCTCGGGGAAAAAGACGACGGCTCAGAGCCGGGTTAACAACAGACTCCCGGACCGGTCCAGAACAAGCCCGGTTCGTAGTTAAGTCAGGATCCAAACCGAACGGGTCATAATGGACCCCGTCTAGACCCGGATCCAGAATCCGACCCCGAACCTGTTCATCTTCCTCGCCCGACACCCCACAACCGTCACGCTCTTGGATGGACTTCGTCGAATTCATCGCAGGACCACCATATTGGGCTTCCTTTAGACCATTTAAGAGGCTTGCACCATCTCCAAAAGCAAAAGTCTGTTCAGTTCCGCCGCTCGAGGGATCTGGGCCCTTTCCAAGAACTCCTTTACCCTCATGGGGCCTAGGACCGCTGCCACCATGAATGCTCATTTTGAATCATGTCTGACTCTTCGCTTCCAATTGACTCAGCTCAACTGAGTTCGTCAAGTTGGGAGCATTCTCAGACTCAGTCCCAGCTCCCTCAAGAACAGGATAGAAGCCGCTCTCCTGTTCCAGCATTGTCCCGCAGCCCGGCTCCCCTGTTCCAGCATTGCCATCTCTTCTTTGTCTGTATCTTCTGTACTCGCACACCACATCTGCCCAGGACCAATCTCGCTCAGGCTGTTTAGTCAAACCAGGGTTTTCCTTCTCAACACGTAAACTCTTCTTCTGAGCTGTGTTGTAATTACATCGCTCAGCACATTATCATAGCATTGTGGAAACTCTTTTGTTGTCTAATTCTTTTATCTCTGAAGTTACACTGGGACAGTAAAAATTAGGGTTACACATTATATTAAATTAGTTTGATTGTTGAGTCCGAAGAAGTGTTCATATTACACAGTAAAAACAAATTGCATTTGGTTTTAAACCTGCATGCTGAATCTTTTACATACACTTTTGTTAGTCTTACGATACATGTTTAGAGTATTTCAATTTTCTTGACAACTAAACACATTCAAGACCAAGGGCATAAAGCATGAACATAAATCCATCTAAATCAGATCGTTTGCAAATCAATTTGCTGAAGTAGCAGGAGCCTGTAAAGGGACATGACTACTTGCCTTGGGACTGGCTTTCTGCTTGAAATTACCAAACCAAAAGGTTTTGATATTTGAGCCAAATTGTACGTGTCCATCCTCTTATCGCCCCCCCCCCCGCCCCCCCTTTCTTTGAAGAAGGCATCTTTTCATCACAAAAATATACT
Source organism: Zantedeschia hybrid cultivar (assembly GCA_030544215.1). Lineage (NCBI taxonomy): Eukaryota > Viridiplantae > Streptophyta > Magnoliopsida > Alismatales > Araceae > Zantedeschia > Zantedeschia hybrid cultivar. The sequence goes on from JARZZO010000014.1 coordinate 70,739,908, forward strand.
TCCCCATCCAAAAAATGTCCATTCCCTTTGAAGATGGCTGAACATAAAGTGATAAAATTATGAAGAAAGTGATAAAATTGTGAAGGAACTGTTATAAATGAATAGGAAATGATAAAATTATGTAAGAAGTGATAAAATTGTGTAAGAATTGATAACAAATCGTGTTAAAGTGATAAAAATAAATAGGAAGTTAAAAAATTGTGTAGAAAGAGATAAAATTATATAGGAAGTGATAGTAAACTACATATGAGATGATAAAAAATGACCAGGAAGTGATAAAACTATGAAAGGAAATGATAAAAATTGTGTACGAACTAAGAAGTGATAAAAATGAACGAAGGAAGTGTTAAAACTATGAAAGGAAATGATAAAAATTGTGTACGAATTAAGAAGTGATAAAAATGAACGGGAAGTAATAAAATTGTAAAGAAAGTGATAAACTTGTAAAGGAAGTGATAAAAAATTGTGTAAGAATTAGGAAATGATAAAAATGAAATAAAAAGTGATAAAACTACATAGGCATTAATAAAACTATATAGAAAGTGATAACAAACTGTGTATGAAATGATAAAAATGAATAGAAAGTGACAAAACTATATAGGAAGTGATAAACTAGCAGGTGGCAGGGTTGAGATGAGAAAGAATATTTTTGGATAAAAAGATATTTTTTTAAAGGGAGATTAGGAGACATGATGGGTAATAAATGCTATCAGAAAGCTAACCTCTTCTCTTTGCTACAATAAAAAAATGTGGTAAGAGGGTGGACACATGGTACAATTTTTTTTTTTTTTTGTTCGTTTCTCTCTACCCTAATGATATACCCATAAGCCACCAGGGATCAAACCTTGGGTGGCCTCCCACTGTCCCATGTCAGTGCCTAACTCATCCATTGGGCTAGGCGCAGCTGACAAGTACAATATGGTTAAATGTTACAATCTACGTCAACTTTATTGCATTGCATATGGTACAACAAGTATTACTCTTGAGTAAAATCCATTCATCTTTCTCTGAGCCCTTTTTGTTATCTAAGTAATTGACATTTCTCTCCACGCCATGTGCAGACGCTACTTAGCTTGTTATGTCTCCCTGCATATCACAACTAGGGTGCAAATGGTACCCGTAATATGTTGTTGAAGCTTAAAAGTCATAAAAGGATATAATTTAAAGGATAAGAAAACGAATACTATATGTGACACTCCACTTCCAAATAATGCCACCTTAAATTATACTGTTGTGCTCTTGGAAAGTCTGCAAGATATATTTGTCAAACCATCCACACAACATACACCACTCCAAAATAACCATACCAAATCCAATAATAATAATATCTGATAACTACATGAACAGTTACCCGAGCTTCAATCTTAGGGTTTACAACTAAAATTTTTACAAATTACATCATAAATTAAGATTTTGCATAATGGGACTCATGTTCTAGCACAATAGAATCTCTATGTCCCAGATTCTCCAAAAGTTTTAACCTTAACTTTATTCTAGATTCTCTGTTGGACACTCTCCTAAAAGGTTTATAACGAGGTGTATGAGTTTACAACTCAGTAGGCATCATAACCTAAAAACATGCTTACATTTATAATAAAATTGACAAAGTGTATGATAATTCTGAATATTACATGATCTATAGTTAACATCTCAAAAACATATGATATCTTTAAACATGGCATGATCTGCAGTCAACATTATACTTATAACCTTGCCTTAAATGAGTAAATAAAGATCATAATATTTATATCCCACAACTTATAACTTTATGCACATGTTATAGGTCATGCAGATCGGATTCTTTCTTACATTGCATTCTTATATATGACCTATTTATTCTTATAAATGACTTGCACGTACTTATAAAAGAATTCATACTCATCTACACTTTTAAAGTAAACATGATTCATACATAATCAATCATATATCTGTAGGTCAAATTCATGCGTAATCAATTCAGAACAGCAAGTTAGGTTCACATATGTGCAATCTTATTTTGCACACACTTTAAATAATTGACTTATGTTCAACTAAAATAAATCATTATTTTACATCTTCGGATAGATATCCAACCACAACATAAGAAGTCGTGCCTTGAGCACCTAGACGAATGAGTACATCTGTCGAGATACTGCACAGAATTTGAGGTTAAAATCCTAATGTCCACCAAATCGTCATTTGACTTCATATTTTTTATTCTTTCTCCGTCGTTCTCAAATTGTGTTTACCATACTAGATACTTATTGTGGATTGTTTTGTCCCCTTTAAGGTGGCACTGTCTATACATGCTTAAAATTATAAGCACCTTCTTACATAATAGCTCTGTTATGCACATTTTAGTTCAAAATATATTCACGATTTAAAATATATTTTTATAACAAATTTACAATTGTAAAAAATTTCAAAATTATAAATAAATAATTAACAAAAAAATGACATCATAATTGCAATTATAATCATAATGATTTTAGTGTTAAACTATACGTACAACTGAGACATCTTTTAACATTATGTTTCATGCTCATGAATGACAAAGATTATTTTTTTAATATCAAAATAGAACTTAAAATAATTTAAATAATAGTTAACATGAAATTAGTTTAACATACACTTGTCTTGGATAGAAGAAGGTATAGCTAATTTCAAGTATTTCCTATTATTTAGAAGTACATGAGCCAAAAAATTATGTTTCCTATGTCTTCTTCCTCCACTTATCTCTCTCTCTATTTCTAATTTTTTAGATTTTCTATTGAAAAGCATGAGATATTTTTCCACCTAAAATCAATTAAAAATCTACTACATAATTGTCTAGACTGTTAACACAGTCATAAATCACCTACTAAAAGTCCATGTATCCCTCACGAGTTATCCTTAAAATGACAAAAATAAATAATTTAATTCTAATCAGATCAGTTACATGTGTTTAGGTAATTGATAACTTATTACTACAATAACTTCGATTACATATGTTCTAGTAATTGATAAATAAACTTCAATTATTTGTATTAGCTACAGTAACTTCGATTACATGTGTTTGTTACAGTAACTTCAGCTACATGTGTCCGATAATTAATAATTTAACTTCAATTATCTGTATTAGCTACAGTAATTTTGATTACATGTGTTTACTATAATAACTTCGATTACGTATATTTTGATAATTGAGAACTTAACTTCAATTATCTGTGTAAGTTATAGTAACTTTGATTAAATATGTTCCGATAATTGATAACTTAACCTTTAATTACATGTATTAATTATAGTAACTTCGATTACATGTGTTTCGGTAATTGATAACTTAACCTCAATTACTTGTGTTAGCTATAGTAACTTCGATTACATATATTTACTATAGTAACTTCGATTATATGTGTTCTGCTAATTGATAACTTAACTTCAGTTACCTGTGTTAGCTACAGTAACTTCGATTATATATGTTCTGATAATTAATAACTTAACTTCAATTATATGTGTTTGTGTTTGTTACAGTAATTTCGGTTACGTGTATAGTTCTCTTCTTCTAAGAACCCGCTATACTTCTAATGAATTATCTAATTTATTCACAATTGAAGGATGTGTGACCAGCATGTTCCTCAAAGAGACCATAGAAAATACAATTACCCATGATATCATTCATTAGCTTCCTCAACCTGTCCCCTGTAGCCATCCTTTTCCAGGCTAGTTTCCATAGAAAACTTTTGATTTTTATGGGGATCATCTTATTCCACACCTGATGAAACCAAGGAGCTCTTCCACCTCCATCTATCAACATTTTCACAACAGAAAAGCTCCTATCAAACCTCCATTTCCATATTCTGGAATTCCTTTTTGAAAGCTCCAACTTGACTTGCTCAAGAATATCCATTTGGTTCACAAAATCGAAGATTCCAATATCAATAAAATTTCTTTGAATGTGAAACCGCATCCCTTTACAAGACTTTCAAATAATAATATAAGAATTATTCAATCATATCCCCAAAGAGAGCCTATTACATAAGATCTACTGAAAAATAAATAAGGATGCCACATCATTCATTGTGGAGTGAATATTATCTTGATAAGTATACATATACATAGAATATATAACTCATGGCGCATTATATAAGTTGCATGAAAAAAAATATCACAACATAAATAATTAATGCAAATGAAAATGGCACTTTTCACTCCATTGTCTATGTTTATTGGAGACATAAATGGAAAAGTCCGCTTTCACCTTCATATCCAGTTTTAAATTGAAAATAAAAAACAAACATAGAATTAAAGGGAAGTTTCCAGTATTGTCATCACTATAATAAAAAGTTATGTAAATCATTGTTACCATTCACTTTTGATAAACTTTCTTCTAATAACTGAAAAGTTCAAAACCTACAAGATTTTAGTTTATGTAAATTTTTGCAATGTATGAACTTCAAATTTTTCTATTGGTCTAAATCTACATATGAATCTCCCCAAACCGTAGACCATAAAATCACATTAAATTTTAAGAAAAAATTTCTAGTTATTGTGACCCTACTTTTATCAAACCATCAAGAGATATTGTCACCCCTCCCCAAAATTTTCTTCTCCTTATATTTAAAAAATATTAATAAATTTTTAAATATTCAAATAAACTCCTTAAGGTTGTTCCCATTCTCAAAACCTTAATTTTCACAATGTAATTAAGTACATATAGCAAATAATGTCTAAAAATATTAAAAAAATAGTCAATAAATAAAAAATTCGTCAGATTGACACTTAGAGTTGATCCCATCCTTTGAAATTTTAATTTTAATCTCCAACAAAAAGTGCACTTGATTAGACGGCTACGGTTGAGATTTTCAATCAAACGGTAAAAATTAAATCCTAATGGGTAAAAATCAACTTAGAGCAAAATATTTAAATATTTTAAATTTTTTGATATTTTTATTTATTTTTTAAGATGAAAAAAAGTTTCGAAGGACTCATCTAACTTAAATGAACCCCGTGACTCATTATAGCTGGCGATCCACTTCCATTTCCTTTAACTTAACTAGTGGTCTTTAATGGGTTTCCATATCCATTAATAAAAATGAAAATGGGCCAAATAATTGAAACTTAGGTATCCATTTGCAGCCCCACATGGATAAAGACCTCACGGCGAGTGCAAGCAGACCCCTGCCTTGTTCAGAGCGATGCGCAAGTTTCATGCTCCATTGCTTTTCTCATCATTACGCTGAGGTGGAAATTTGACCCCATAAGCGATTGGCACATATAATACTACAGCTCTTTTAACAGACGGGTGGGTGTCCATTACACTCTTATTCATCTGGAGTCGATACCATCAGGAGACTACTGAAATGTAACTTATCCCAGCCTAGAAAAGGAAGTAATTTCTGGAGAGGGGGACTGAGGTTGCCGAGCTACAGCTGAGAACCACACCGTCTGCTGTAACTCTGTAGGTCTCTGGATCGACTTCTATCTTTGGCAGTGCATCGTTCAGCTTCATGTCCAGCTTTGTCAGCCCGCGTACACCACCCACGGCTTCTACCCTCTTGCTAAGCCCATACTTGGCAGCTATCCCTGCCTCCTTTGCAGCCTGGCAAGCATCAAGTAAAACTCAGTTGCAACCAACGGAATGGCCTCGCATAAAAGTAGTTAATAAACAGACAGACTTGCCTTGCTCACAAATGCAATGGAGTTGGAGCTCCCAGCCTTACCGAACGCACCAAACATGGGCCTCATCATCACCTGCACCGACACCCATGCCATAAGTTTTAAGGAAGGCTTCCAGTAGCCAACCTTCCAACCCCCTCCCCCAAACGTAAAAAAACAAAAAAAGAAGGAAAAAATTGATGATGATGGAAGGACTAGGCTGCAAAGATTCCATGGAACACTTCAGAATAGTTGAATTCTAGTCTGATAATGTGGGGACCTGACATGCAATATAAGAAACAAGATAAATACAAAGCTAATGACTCTACCGGTTCAGGTGTTGGAATGCTGGCATTTGGGTCACCCATGTTAGCCCATGCAATAGCGCCTCCTTTTATCACCATTTCTGGTTTTGCACCAAAGAAAGAAGGCTTCCATATAACTAGATCTGCAATTTTCCCAACCTGCACCAATTACTCAAAAAGTGACTGTTTATTAAGCTATAGAATAAGAGCAACTGACAGATGTAGACTTGAGATGGAAACAACATAAATTTAGTGACAATTTCAGATAGCCATCCATACATCATCATTAGTGAACTCCAGATCTTGTAAAAATAGGATAGCTAGGGAATGCATATACCACGCTACTAACAATCTTAGCATATGAACTCCGTGATCTATCCAGTCTTTTATTATAAGTATCTCACTTAGTTGTTATCATATTTAATTCACTCTTTGGCTAATAATTGTCCCAGAGAATAGCACATATCGTTTATCATTTTTTCTCTTTTCTGTCTAGGCTCTACAAAGTCTATAAGAATCTTTAGTCATCACCTTGCCATCTGAGCTCATGGGACTTTTTGACAAGCCCTCACCTATCCAGTCATTTCCGCCAAGTACGTAGTGCAATCTTGTAGACGGTTGATATAAGTCAGGAAGCCAGTAGGAAGACTTGCCAAATATTTTGATAAACCATTAAATCTAGCCAACATTGGATAGACAGGACAAGGCTAATGAAGTCGAAGGTGATTAAATTAGTTATTTTGTAAAATGTGAAATAGCAAGGCTTCTTAAAGCTTAAGCTATTCGCTGCATGCCCATGTCAGCTGCGATGCTTCATGACATTTAAAGAACCAGGGAAAGCATAAAGGTACAGAAACAGCCGGAATCAAGTACCTCAATTGAACCAACATACTGCGAAAATCCATTAGCTACTGCTGGATTTATTGTGTATTTTGCAATGTACCGTTTGATCCGAAAATTGTCATTGTCTGAAGCTGGAGGTTCAACTGATCTTCCCCTCTGCAATTTCATTTTGTGTGCAGTTTGCCATGTCCGTGTTATCACCTGGTAAACAAACAGTCTAAATTGAGCCTTGAACTCCAGAAAAGGAAAATAAAAAATACAACTAGAAAAACTTGAATACTGTAAAGATCTCCACTACTGATAGCATAATATACGATGACTGCCTCCTAATTCTACAGGATGTGAAGACAGTATGTTTTGGTATCAACTAATATCTTCTACTGCTACTAAAAAGTAAGAAACCTTAAAGGCAAGAGTAGCTATAATGATGTTGAACCTAAGCAGCTTGATGAGGCCTAGTGGGAGCAGAGAGAGTGATGGTAGGAAGAGGGATGCCAGGGCTAAGTGGCGAGGCTCTTCGCCAGGAATCTGCCTGTTTCCACCGGCCAGGTCACTGGGCAGTACTGCTGTGGCATGCAGGGCGTACCAGAGGAGCAGCCATCTGGCCCGTGACTGCACCATGTGCAGAGCGGGGTTGCCGGGGAATGAGAATAAGGCCTTGTCATTGTCATCTCAATCTCTGATGCGAGGTCCAGTGAGGGAGATTACGGTGACGCTGCAGGAGAACGATGTCCACCGGGAAAGGTGGGAAGCGCTGTCAACACAAATGGTGATTGAGGGCATTGGGGTTGATGTGCAGATCAAGGATATCTTGAGGGAGCTGGCATCATCATGGGGAGGCCCAGGTGAGTGGACTGTTTGGTGCTTGGGCAGTGGGGACATCCTCATCAGATGCCCGAGATGAGATTTAGCAGAGGCGATCATCAGTAAGGGGTTGGTCGTCATGTTTGGGAGGGGCCAGAGAGTAAGGAGATGGGATCTCTCAGTTGGATCCAAGGTGTTGAAGGCGCCGAAAATGTCATGGTTGGTCTGTGAAGGCATCCCTTTACATTTGTGGAGGAAGGAGGTGATTCTGCAGCTGGGCAGGGCCGTGGGTCATGTAATAAGAGTGGATGAAAGATCTCTCAAAGATACACATGGTATCAAGGCTCGGATGTTGGTGGTAGTTGGGGGGGGGGGGGGGGGGGTTACTTCCCATGAAGATTCGTTTGCAGCATTGGGGTTTTGTGTTCGAGGTTGATGTGAGGGAGGAGGTGGTTGAGAGAGAGGGCGAGGCCCCTGAGGTCTCTTGGGCAGATAGGGTGAAGCAGGGAAAGGTGGCGGCAGCTTAAGTACAGGGCTCTCAAAGCCTAAAGGAGGATGGCCGAGAGAGGAAGACAACGGTTCGGGGATTGAGCTGGGCACTGGAGGTGGACCGTTCCGCGGCAAGCCAGTCTGAGGCGGACACTAGGAGGGAGGTTCGAATTTCAAATCCCGCTCCACTTGGATTGGGCGTGGACCCGGGTTATAATGATAAGTATGGCGGGTCAGAGTTACCGGCTGTAGGATCTGACATTGTTCGAGCTTCGGATCCTGCTTCTTTAATGGGTGTTTTAAATGGGGGCGCAGGGGCTTCGTTTAGGGTATCATCTGAGGCATCCCCAGGGGTGTCTACTGTGGAGCAAAGGGTGATCAGCCCCGAGGCGATAGTTGACGGCCATCCAACTCCGGTGGCCCTGGCGACAGAAGATGGTCATCCAATTCCGGCGTCTGTTCCAGGTGCATCTGCTCTTCCTTTGCCTTCCGCTGAGGAACCCAAAGGGGATTGGACCGCCGATCTTGGAGCCCTCTTCGAAGAGAAGGCTTCACGGGATGAGCCAGGAGGCAGGTCGTCCCCCGACATCAACAAGGACTTGGAGATGACCATTGCGCAATTGAAGAAGGGTAAAGGTTGTCGGCAGGTGGAGGATGTGCAGATCCCAGTTTTTCAACGGTGGACGTACGCTCGGTTGCTGCGGCGGTGGGGATTTCCATGGATGGACTGATGGAGTCGAGCATTCAGCAGGTTCTGGACCGGGTCAACTACAATCTTCGTAGTGGGGGCAAGGGACCTAGGATGCGTCGTGTACCAAAGGAGCTGCAAGAGACCCACTTGAAGGGTTGAGAGGGCGGCTCATCAAGGGTCTTTAAACCGTCAACATGGGTTTTGGTCAGGTTGATGACGTTTCCTAGGGTTAAGGAGGGGTTTTTATCTGTTTTCTTTCCTTGTATGAGTCTTTGTGGTTGAGGGTGATGATGTCTGGGCTCGGATTACAGTAGGCTTTTCTCATGGGGGTTGTAACCTTGTGGGGGTGGGGAGAAAAGAGTTTGGCTTTTGGGAGCCCTCAAATGTAATCAATTGTCACTTTATATATACGTGGTACTATCCAGTATCCACTTTCAAAGAAAAAGCATAGCTATAATAATATGATGATAATTGATATCACATCAACCAACTATGCCTTCAATCCGTAATGACATGAGTGGAATTTAAAAAAACAATGATTGTTAAGAGAGGATGCTTTGGTGTCAGCCGAATAACTTTATCCTAGATGCAAAAAGACCAAGAATGACACGATGGCAACTATATCATGCCAATCAACTGTATCTTCCATCCACAATGATGTGAGAAGAATTTAAAGCAATGATATTGTTTCAAGATATGCACAAGGGACCACAGTGAAAAGTGAAAACCTCTCCAATGCGACCCATAGCCTGTGAATCAGATGATATGATACTGATGGCTCCCATGTCATGCAAAATGTCCTCTGCGGCAATTGTTTCCTCCCGGATACGAGACTCAGCAAATGCCACATCCTCAGGGATGTCTCTATCAAGATGATGGCAAACCAGCTGCAAGTGCTTAAGTCAATTTTTAAGATGGATAATTGAGCTCTTTAAATAAGCAAGCATAACTAATTTTGTTACCAGCATGTCAAGGTGCTCATCTACAGTATTCGATGTAAAAGGTCGTGTTGGATTTGTTGATGAAGGCAACACATTTTTCACCCCACACACCTTGATAATATCTGGAGCATGCCCACCACCAGCACCTTCACTGCAAAATTACAAGGATGTAGAACTCAGGCATATTACATGTATGTGCCAGTACATTTTAGTAAATATGTAACAGTCTATCATTTGCTTCAGAAAAGCTATACTAAGAACTGAGCAATGAATCCATATTAGACTAAATTCATGCACCATGGTAATGACAGTGATGCAGAAGACAGTAATGACAGTCAACTCATTCTGGAATTGGAGACATACAGTCACAACATCATCATCACCACCATCATCATCATAAAAGCCTAATCCCATCAATCTGGGTTTATCTTCGGTCCAGTATACTAGTCTTCCACCATCAGCCTGACAGCAACCTTCCATTTACAGATCTTGGAACACTGTTACCATGACCAAAAACAGAATCCTGTTTAGGACAATGATGTGACTATCTCAAGCAATGTACCGCATTTACCTGCAAGGCGCATAACAGAACCTCACAGTTGCCGCTTCCTTTGATGCGTTCCTGTCGACCCTGCAAGATTAACTCTACATTGTTGTGCCTTTACATTGATGGTTGACATGGTCTTATACCGTCAACATGGATAAAAGGACATGGTCTTGTATATCTCACATGCTTCACATCAGAGAAAAAGGAGTGATAATCAAAGACGGAAGGGGGATGGCGACACATGAGAGATAAGATGTGCAGGGAGGCAAAAGAGCTGAGCAACAAGGAACTTCCTCCCATCTCGTGATGTATTAAGACCAGCTTTGTCAGCCAACAGTGTCCCAGCATAAGTACTGGTTCTCCAGCCACCGGGTCTAGAAAAGCTACCCTCAGGGTGTGCCGATTCCCTGGGCCTTTCCAACCAGCATGCTGGTCCTATGGGGGCATCGGCCATGTGCTGAGTTCTGCTATAGCTGCAGAAGACCTTCATTTGATGAGGTTGTTGTGAGGTATCATGGATTAGGGCCTCATCCCATGGGGCAAGCTTCAGCATCCTAGGAATTGGGGATTGTTGAAGTGGAGCTCCAGGCCAGGACAAAGATAGCCCAGTCAAGGAGATGTCAAAGGTGCGTGAAAGCTGTGGTGATCGATGACTTCAGCATGTTACATGATGTTAGGTAGATGCACAACGGGAGATGGAAAGTTGTGTGCTCCAGGGAGCTCTTTCAGACATCTCAATAGATGGAGAGAAAGTCAGAGTGGTGGTGAAAAGGGGTTTTTGGCTAACCACAGCCTGCTGCAACTGGTCTTGTATGAGTCAAACAAACCGTGTACTGTATGCATAACAAAGCCAAATCCTCATGCCGAGTCCTCGATGCGGTTGGAACACCATGTTAAACACACAAAGTTTTATTAAAACATGTGCAGTGCACCATGCTTAGTCAGATGTCCCGCATCAAGGCATAGAAGGAAGGATTGGCATGGATCAGATCGGATCGGCTGATTCGATCAGTTTTTCCCAAATCGGTCCGATCCCGATCCAGCCTCAACCAATCCTAGGTAGGATCGGGGATCAACTAATACAGGATAGGATTGGCCCCTTGGGTTCCAACTCTAGCATGTGAGGTCCACCTACCTCCAATGGTTAGTTGGGATCTCTCTCTCTCTCTCTCTCTCTCTCTCTCTAAACACACTCTTTCTAAAAGATGGCAGTTAGAGAAAAAAAGCCCCCGTCGTATGTTCTATATGAAAAGAAATAATTGTAGGTTAAGTTTAACACTTTAGAGAATTTTACCCTTTTTCCCATGGAGGAGGACCAAACCAAAAGAGTGAAATGAGCAATGAAATGAGATCAAATGGTGGGGAGGACCTTTTTGAAGATCATGTCGCTGAGGGCACCGATCTAGGAATTGACGGCCTGGATGGTCTCCCCCTTCTGATGAACCAGGTTAGCCATCACCTCTGCCAACTCTGCCTCCACCCACCACCACCCCTCTGCCAACATCTGCTCCAGCTCTGCCATCGTCTCCTTCTTCATCTAGTTCAGTGCCGCCGATCTCTCTCCCCGTGCTGCCTTCACCACCACCACTATTTGCTCCTCCAACTGCTTCACGTCCTCCAACTTTGCTTGGATCACTGCGTCCCATTCATCCATGAACTCCGAAGTGGCATGAAATGTTTCTTGTCCAGCACCACCATCAACACCAGGAGCTTGACTGCGATCGTCGGCGATGTTAGGTTGAAGTCGAATAGCGCCACTTTCTCCATCTCCGCCATCACCGTTGCCAGTGGGCATGCCCCCCATGCCGTCACCAGCAACACCCTTGCCGCCCTTTCCCACAGTGGCGCTTGCAAGGCCAGCTGCTTTTGTTGTTGTGGCAACGACCTGTTGACCACCTGCTGCTGCTTGGAGCCACTCTACCACTTTCAGTGAAGGCCATGAGGAGGGCCCTCGACCAGGTCTTGGTGGAGGTCATCACCGTGCTTGCCATGGAGGTTTTGGCAGTTGCTGCTCCACTCTTCGCCTCTCACTTTGTTTGCTTCTGTGGGTGGATGGTAGAAGAGAGAGATGGGAGGCCTGCTTCCTTGTCATCTGATGGGGGTGGGGGCTGCTGCTCCTTTTATCCTCTCATTACACTCTTGGCTGGAGCAAGATGAATGGGGTGGTTCATCCCTCACCATCTCCTGCCTGCCTTCACTTCCCTAGAGAAGGACCAAATGCACCAAACACAGCAGGTTGGCTTTGTCTCTATGGTTGTTGTTGGCATGCCGGCTGGAGGGAGAACTCGCCAGCTGGAGAGGGAGCTCATCGGCCCTGTTGGAGGGGACTACAGTTGGGGAGCTTGTCGGTGTGAGCTTCTTTAGAGGGGAAGGGGTAATTTCGTCTTAATCTTTCAACTGTCAGCAATGGATGGAATATTTCTTGGCATATTCACTATGTCAAACATCTATTAGCTACATGGATTTTTTTCTAAACGTTAAGAGATTGTAGGGGCTTGTGGGCAATAGTTGGATTAAGAGGGGTTTTTTGTAATTTAAAAAGTTTATAGGGGTTAAAAGGTAAAAAAGCCTAAAAATTACAAATTATCTTACATAATTATTTAAAGAGTAAACAAATCCTACTAACTCCCTAAATTTGACTCTGGACCAAAGTATCCCTAACATGAAAAATAGTGTGAAAATCGCATAGAAAAATCTTGAAACATAGAAAAGTGACTAAATGGATCCCAAATGGGTAGAACAAGGACTCAATGGATTTATCATCCTATACCCTATGGCTCAGACATCATGCAAACCAAACTATCTTTGAGCCAAAGAAAACATTGTATAGGTTTTCGACAACTGCAGAGATGCTCCATCATGTGTAATGTTAGCTACGTTGGCGCACCGGTCCTAGATACCCATCATTCTCTCTTGGTACGAAAAAACTCGTCCTTGAACTTTGTAGTGCCAAAGAATCATGATAGTTGTAACAAATGAGAGCAACACTAAAAACCTCGAACCAATGATTGCATCGAGGTACGTAATGTACTATTTTGCATGATCATCGAGTGTGCACCACACTAGATCAAAAGCACACTGTAGGATACCAAAATTGATGCCAAACGAGCGGAAAGATGGCAATTTGAGGCGAAGGATAGCGGCAGTAGCGAAGTAGTGGCTGCGGTGTTCATACTCGAGCGTCTAACCTGACCCCATTTCAGGGCTTTTCTAACCCCATCTCAAGATCTTCTTCGTCTCAAAGAAGAACTCATGAATATCCAAAATTTGTCATAAACATTCATTAAAAAATAATAAACTATCTTATAGGACTACTTAAAGAGTAAACAAATCCTAATGACTCCCTAAACTCGACTATGGACCAACATACCCGTAGCTTGAAAAAATAGTGCAAAAATCACACAAAAAATCTTGAAAAATAGAAAACTGACTACCCAAACAGGCCGAACGAGGAGTCAATGGACTCATCATCCGATACCCTATGAGTCAAACATCATGTAAACTATCTTTGAGCCAAATAAAATGGTGTTGTCTTCTGACGATGGTAAACTTGTTCCATTGTGTATAATGTGTAGCGATGGTGGTGTGCCGGTCCCAGATACCCATCATTCTATGCAGGATAAGCAAGAAGATGGTAGTCTAAGGTGAAGATGGTGGTGGCATCGCATCTGACCCGTATTAGTATCTTCTTCTCTATCATATAGAGGAACTCAGAAAAATACTCAAAATTTGCAGTAAATATTTGTTAAAAAGTTATCTTACATGACTATTTAAAGAGTAAACAAACCCTAATGACTTCCTAAACTTGATTCTAGACTAAAACACTCCTAACCTAAAAAAATAGTGCAAAAATCACACAAAAAACTGAAAAAAAGTGACTAAACGGACCCCACATGGGCCAAACAAGGACTTAATTGACTCCTCAAACGATACCCTACGACTTAGACATTATGCTAACCATCTTTGAGCCAAATAAAATGTTGTGTAGTCTTCCAATGGTGGTAAACCTACTCCATCGTGCGTAAAGTGTAGTATGTTGTTGTGCCAATCCTAGTTACCCATTATCCTCCCTAGGTTCGAGAAACTCCTCTTTGAGTTTTGTATTATCGGAAGATCATGCTAGCAACTGTACAGATGAAAATGACACTAGAATTCTCGAACCAACACCCACATAGAGGTGCACCAAATATCACTCTATATGATCATTAAGAGTGCACCACAATAGATCAAATACTCAATGTTCGGTGGCAAGGTCTACATCCATGATAATGATCGATTAACTTTGTGGATCTAACATCTCCTTGAACAAGAACCTTCCAGCAAATTAGACTGATAGTTTGATTCCACGTAGGTGGGTCAAGCAGAGGAAGAGAGGCCACTACTATTGATGTGGCAAGGGACATATCAAGGTCTGACCCTATAGAGAATAAGGGTGGAGCTGGTTATGATGCATTACTGGATGTCCAAAGAATCGAAATCTACCGGGATGGTCGTCAAATCGGCATCAAACTTCATGACCTTGCCTGCATCTTCAAGTCAGGGCTTTGTCCATAGTTGTCAAGGCGGTAAGGCGACCAAGGTGTGCTTGGGGTTCTGGACCGCCTAAGCGCTTAGGCGCCCGCCTAGGCGTCAACTTCATAATATAATATTTTAATTTAGGATATATATATATATATATATATATATATATATATATATATATGTATATATGTATGTATGTATATATATATATATATATATATACACACATTTAGATTTACACACATATATATACATACATACATATATATCTATGTATAAATGTATGTATGTAATATGTGTATATGTCTAACTATATAATATATACATACATATTATATACAAATATATCTAAATGTATGTATGTAATATGTATATGTATATATATGCATACACATTTTACATACATGATACATATATTTAGATGTATACATATACATATATATATGCATGTTTGTATATATAAATCTAAATATATGTATGTAATATGTCTATATATATGTATTAGTATGTATTTATATAATTATATGTGTATATATATACATATATGTATATATACAAAAAGAGAGGGGCAAGAACCTTGGATTTCAGAAATCTGGGCGCCTTGGGCGCCTAAGCAGCCGCCTTGGCGCCTTTTCACCTGTTGGAAAGGCGCCCCAGCTCCTTGGTGCTGTAAAAGCGCCTGGGCGCCTAGGCGGGCGCCTTGACAACAGAGGCTTTGCCGTACTTGAAGGATACTTGATCAGAAAAAGAAACTTTCCTTTCAAGTGAGGCGAGTTGAGGGTGCGCCATTGTTACTCGGGATCCTAGGATCCACGATGGTACACCATGTCACCATGCCCCATCAAAGTGAGAAACTCCCTTGAAGGGCCGAGAGAATTCCATGAATGCTCAATCACCAACTAACACATAGTTTCACCTATCTTGGAAAGTAAATCAACAAGTGTTTGTGAAATAAAGTTTTCCAGTCCACTATTAAACACAAGAGTAGCATGCGCCTTGTTGGGCAAAATAACTTCGGTGTAGAAGACTAAAGAAGTCATGCACGCTTACGGTACGGACGACAAATGAACATGATCTAATTCACGAGGCTCCATGTGCTGCATCACCAAGGTCATCCCCATCTGCAGACATCTTGACAGGGTCACTATGGATCCTAGGATAGATGGCCCGATAGTCACCGGGACGATCTGACTTGATTGGCCCATCTAGCCAAGAACTAGCCATGGATCTGCCTGGATCAGCCAATCCAGGGCTCCAATAGTTAGTTTCCTAGCTGTTAGTGCCAAGTTTCCAACCATTTTCAAACATCTAGGATCAGCCATAAGGGCAACATATACCCCTTATTTGGTCCATCCAAGCTTATATCTTTCCCTTCTTACCCCCTTTTACTTCTCTCTCATGGCAAGCCCCTTGATGCGGGACAGACAGTGCAAGTGTAAATACATGTTATGTGCAATAAGTGTCAGCAATTAGCTGATAAGATTCAGCAATTAATCACAAAGTCACCAGAAATTCCAGACAGAATAACTATGAGATAATGAGCAACACCATTAATCACAAATTCACCAGCAATTCCAGACATAGTAACTATGAGATAATGAAGCAGGTGCTGCTGTCCCATTGTAACAATCCACAAAATTAGAAATGCACAAATGGTTTGCAGTTGAGGAACAGAGTTAATGGTGTAGAGTGTGAATCTTGGTCATTGCCCAAACATGTCAAACTTGCTGATGTAGCAGAGATGCATGCCAACAGCAGGGCGTACAGGCACCATGTGGATGGGCGGACCTGAAAAGCATGGGAGGGTATAGGAGGGCCCACTGGGAGGACAAGTGCCCACGAGTGATGCAGATGCCCTCAGCATCACCGAGACAGACCCAGACAGAGCACAGATGCTGAAGGAGGCATAAGAGGACAAAGGATGGTGGGGATCTGTGGTTGCATGGGTGCCGCATGCCTCATGCACTCATGGCATGCTAAAATACAGGAGATGACCCATGTATGAGTGCATCTACAGGGTGTGCCTGGGCCTGACAGCAGGCCACATGCCAGTTGTCTGGCATGGGCACCATGGGTTGCTGCTCCTAGAGCTGGAAGAGACAGGAGAAAGGAGGGGCATGGGGAGAGCCGTCAGCGCATATGGGGCCTTGCACTTTGGGTAGCATGCGCATGGGAAGAAGAGATGGGCAGCTTGCGCAGGAAGATGGGCACATGATGTGTCACGTGTGTGCACCACAGGTGGGTTAGCGAAGAGCACAAGTTGGATACTGGATAGAAAGGAGGGAAGAAGAAGATGAAACAGGGAAAAGAAAAGGAGGAAGTTGGAGAAGAAGAAAAGAAAGAAGATAAATAAGAAGGGAAGGAGGGCAGCAGCTAGGAATGGATTTTTGGGCCTCTCGCCCTTGCCTCTCGAAATTCTCTAGCTTGGGCAGTAGAAACAATACTATTTTTTTTCCTCAAATCAATCATCACCGATTTCCTCATAAAACATGCAGCACTTAAATGCTACATGACCACATCTCTCCAGAACCCTGAAAATAAGAAGACCAAAATACCCTCACCTATCCTAAAATAAATGAAAAATGCATAATAAAATTGAAATATATAATAAAGGAAGATTATCTCCAAGGTTGGTCTTGGCTCAGGTCAACTCTGTTGATGGTTCATGTATGTCACGTAAGTCCGACTTGGCCTCAGACTCGGATGTCCCCACCATCCCTTTTAGCCCCTTCGATCCCTAGCCACTTTAATGCCCCTGTGTAGCTCTCAGTTGTCCCTTTCTAAGCACCTGAAGTGCTCTTTTCCTCTCTTTCACTCCTCTATCCCTCATTTGGCTGCTTCCAAACCAAAACCTCCCAAAGTCCTCCCGAGTCCTGAGCACTCATTTGCACCTAAGGCAGTCAAAAGACTCATTAACAGTTACGTTGTCATATACTTTGGACCTGTTGATTTTGGGTACGGTTATATACTTTTTACCCCATAATAGTTAACGTTGTCATATTGTACATACATCTGTAATCAGATTTTTGTGAATCTGGGTCTGAGATTTGGCCTATTTATCAACTTCCTTAGGCTCGTTTATCTTTTAAGATGAAGAAATAAAGGAGCAGACCCAAGACCTGACCCATTAACCTGTCAGTTTTATTGGGTCCAAGTATATTCACTTTGCATATGGATCTACTTAGGCCCATTATACCCGTACCAATTTACAGCCCTATTTGCACTCCTCTCACTCTTAACTCCTCTTTTACGGCACATCTTAAAATTTTAAGGAAGCGTGATACTTTTAATTAGTGAGTGGCAAAAAACTTGGGAACACCATACACTTTGACCTCAGGCACTGCAGACCGCATAAGGTTGGCTTCACTGCCTACTGAAGAAAATGTGACTGAATCACTCTAACGAATAGAGAATAATGTGCAGAAGGTTGAAGAGGAAAAGAATGTCTAGGATGGTTCATCAAAGTTTGTTACGCTTTCTTTCCCTCTATCATTACTCCCCATACTCTAACCTCCAGCCATCCTTCCACACAACTGGACAACTAATTTGAGAAATAAAGTACACATTATACTTTGGAATAACATTATCGTTTGACAATCAACCATGTACTTTCTTTCATGCGGAAGATGTGATCAACGTAGTTCTTGACAGAACCATGAGCATCTCTGTGCATCTTTCAAACACTCACCTTTCATCAATAAAAGCAAGCAGAAATAGTAACACAAACTGCATCACGGAATTAAAATAAAAAAATAAAAACTGCACAAAACATGAGGATATGGATATTTAAACCTAAATTTCTGCCTAACATATTAATAATGGTCCCAAGGTATTAATATTCAGAATTATAAATCTGCAAAAGTAATATTTTTATTTGACAGTGCAGTAGCATATTATTGTTGTGAGGTGACTTCCCACTACCCACAAAAACAGCAAACCAATAATCAGGCTGAGTTTCGAGAAAGCCTTCTAATGGAAGAAAACCATTAATAATAACAGATTCTGGACCTCATTGTTTCCTGGAACGTTTGCCAAAAGGTTATTTATATATGTCTTATGAAGGAATTATCTCCATGCCTCTTATGAAGGAATTATCTCCATGCCTTGTTTTCTTGCTGCTTTTAATTTATTAACAACTTCTCCCATGGTCCCCGTTGGTGCCAGTTTAAATCTGCATGGATAGAGAGGATGGTCTGATAGCATGGATAATAAGTTGCATTGTGTTAGATTGATAACACAGACAATGAGTTCCATTATGTTGACAATAATTTGGAGCAAACTTAACATTGATAATAGAAATGTCATCAAACTTGAAGAAAACAGATTACAGTGTTGACTGATAGAAAAAAAAAGAAAAACATAAAATACAAGTCATGTCATAAGCTCCTTCAAACAGTCCAAACAGTGGAGCTATATCATGAGCTCTACCAATGTGGATAGAAGAAGCATCTGAAAGAGGATTACCTGTGGTAAGTGTGTATTGTTCTGTCTCCGAATGCAGCTATTGTGTGTTCCACACATCCTGATTCATTCAATGTGTCCGTGTGGATATTTACCTGCACAAAATGAGTATAACATGATAAACAGCATTACTAGTATATATGATGGACATACATGGTCAAGGACACAGATTGTTACCTGAATATCAAAATTGTCTGCCACCTCCAGACAATTGTCAATTGCAGCAGGGGTGCTCCCCCAGTCCTCATGCAGTTTCAGACCCATTGCTCCTGACTCTATTATTTCTCTTAAACCCTGGGGTTTAGCACTGTTTCCCTGATTATTCACGAAAAGAGGTGAAATTCTATGAGGAAAAAGAGTATGCATCTGAAGAATTCCTCTTGTATGCATATGAAGGATTCCTCTTACATCCCAGTGAGAAGATAGCAGGAACAGTATGAAGAACGGAAAAGATAATCACGTTAATCAGAAGACTGAGGCAGTTTTTCCTTACTTAGGATGATTTAAGGAACTATTTTCTTCATACTTCAGCATCAATTTCAAATGAAGCACATACTTTCCGAGTTTTAACACTAGTGAGATAAGTGAACAGAATATGACCAACTAACTTAAACAATTGTGCATATTACCTTCCCTGTGAAGCCAATATTTATAGGTAACTCATCGGTTGACTGCAGCATTAATTGCATTTGCAATGGAGCAGGTGTACAAGTAGTTGCACGAGTTCCATGTGCTGGCCCTGTCCCACCTCCCACTAGCGTTGTGATGCCTTATGAGAATGGAAATTTAATGATAGATATCAGATACATAAATTGATTCCAGGTTGCATCTAAATCGTGCACATCATTATTGATAGGATGTGTATGCCTATCAATATGATAGATATCAGATACATAAATTGATTCTAGGTTGCATCTAAATCATGCACACCACTATTGATGGGATGTGTATGCCTATCAATATGATCACTGATAAGCTTATACCTGAACAAACATGAGTTATATGACTACAAAAGATATTGGTGAAATATGCATATAAATAATCTAAGTGAAGGTCTTATTGATTTAAAGCTCTGATTTTGGTGGACACTTCTATTTGCGTGAGAGAGCTATGCTTGCACTTGTACATGCACCATTCAACCACTTCCATCAATACTACATTTTAGAATTCTCAAAGTAAACTTCAACAATTCTTTTAATTACGTGTTTGATTTTTTTTTGTCTTTGCCATATTTCAGTCAAATGTCAATTGAGTGTAACTCCAATACATGCATGTACAAGTATAAATGAACATAACCACATCCATGTACCTCCCCCATCTTTGTGCTATGTTTCTAAAACATTGCCATGTCTGGCATGTGTCCATGTGCTCAATCAAGATGTAGGTTTCAAAGTGAATTATGAGCTAAAATTGAATTCTTTCGACCTTGACACTACTCAAGGATAAACTAAAGCTTGAGTGTAGCTCTAATGAGTATTTCAGAAGTGAAGGCATACTATGTATCATTATTTGCAAGGTTTTCTTCTACAACAGAGGAGGATTTTCTCATAGGGGTTCTATTTCATGAACTATTCTCATAGTGCTTCAGTTATGTCTTCACTAACTTAACCTTTGGGATCAGTAGTCATTTTTACTCTCAGTTTATATGCATTTTTCCTAAAATCATTCCTCTGAAGCAATCAATTATTCTCATAAATTCAGTCAAAAAAAAAAAATGCTAGGTCCTCATGTTAAGAAATACCACATGAAATTTTACAAAGAGAATCAAAAGATCAGCCTTAATGGATTTAGACCTATAGTTTACACAATTACCACTTGAAATTGCCTCTTGAGCTAGCTGGGGGCATATAAAATGGACATGACAATCTATACCCCCTGCAGTGACAATCATGCCTTCCCCAGCAATAACTTCAGTATTGACCTGAGTTTGACAAACAGACTAGTGTCATTTGAAAAGGAATAGTCAAGGCATAGTTCCTGATTAACTGCATTGGGAGTGTTGAATTACCCCTATGATCAGGTCAGCATACACACCATCCATAACATCTGGATTGCCTGCTTTTCCAATGCCAATAATGATTCCACGTTTAATACCAATATCTGCCTTGTATATTCCTGTGTAGTCAATGATTACAGCATTTGTAATAACCGTATCTAAGCAAAGGGGTGGGTGATAACCAGTAGATTGTCCCATTCCATCACGGAGAACTTTTCCACCCCCAAATACACATTCATCACCATAAGTTGCAAAATCTCTTTCAATTTGAGCATACAAGTCTGTATCGCCAAGCCGTATTTTGTCACCAGTAGTAGGCCCATACATGTTAGCATATGCCTCATGAGAAATTAGTACGTGGAAAAGGTCAGTCTCCCCAACAACACCTTCACTGAAAAAAAAATGTAAAAAATTAACTTGCAAAGAGTGTGCATAAGCAACCTTTAACATTGCCAGCCTTTTTCCTAACTGCCTTATATTTAGCTACCTAACAACCAATCCTAGCAACATCTGGCTTGAAGAACAAACCTGGCATCTGGCTGTTCTTCATGTCGAAATCCTTTGGCAATTACATTTTTCATCACATCATCAATTTTGGATGGATCAACAGAACCGTCAACAAGGCCATTTCCACCTCTGATCACTTTCATACCTCCAATGCTGACAAGAATTACATTTTTGTCATCGCCTGGCTGTATATATCAATGTGCAAAGATGAATAAAATATTGGAAGTGAAAGGAGAGTAAATATAAAACAGAACTTCAGAACCAATCTGCTAAAGATCTCAACCATGTGTCAAACTAGAGTTGGCACGGCTACTTCTAGTTACAAGTGGGCAAGTTGTTATCATTGGAATACCCATACAGTAAGTACTGTTCAAAAGCATAAAAACAAGTATTTACACATTTGGCTTGTGTCCAATTTGAAAAACATGTCAACTGGCTACTTTAAATCAGAAGTGCCATAAGAATCACAGCCGATTCTTAGTATGAACTATGAAGTAAGTCTACAAGTACAATACATGGGAAGACTTGATGAAAATGGACGTTTGCCATTATCCTCATTTGTGCAACCCACCAATAAGCTTGGGCTTAAGAAACAAGATAGTATATCAGGTCTGGCGGTACCGGTATCGGAGGGTACCAATACCGATACATATCGGTATCAGCTGCATGGCCCGTATCGGCCTGTACCGGCCAATAAAAAAAATTAAAAAGAAAATCTTAATTATAAACACCTGTACCGATACCTTCCAGTATCAGTACCGGGCATGGCCGATACTGCCAACCATGGGACCTTATAATGTTAAAGGAGTTCCCAAAGTTCACATGCACATGCACATGCACCCACCCACATGCACCCACAAACTGACCCCTCCCCCCCCCAACACACACACACATACACACGGATGCGCACGCACACACACACAACACCCCCCACACCCAACACACACACACATGCACACAAAAAGTTCACTGTTGGAAACTGAATCATGACATTACCTCAAACCGCGTTGCTGTTCCTGCCGGTATATTTAATCGCATGCCATAAGCTCTCCTTCTATCAAAAACCATATAGGGGTTCACCTCAATAAAATGATAGTGGCTGCCAATCTGACAAAGAAAAGAATGTGATCTTGAATCATATATGAATATGGAAAAGATAAACTAAAAATGCAGTTAATGAATATAGAAATCAAATTGAATTGTAGATTTTTCCTATTGGCCCAGTATTTCATATATATTACCCTCGTAGCAATATTTTACAGTGTCAGGCTCTGCATCCAAATATAACTAAAACTTTGACTTATCCGGAAAAAAAGTCTGCATTTAGAAACTTTCTGGAAAGAACATAAGGGAGCACAACCTAGAGATTTTCTTGTACAGTATCAAAAGCATGCGTATGTGCATCCACTCAGATGGGGAACATCATGAGGTGGTTTGGAAATGGAATACTAGGTAGAATAAACTGCATTTAATACATATATAACGCTCCACTCAAAGAAAAATCAAGAAAAACCAAGAATCAGTATACTCTTGACCCTTATTCCATCTCCCAAAAAGTTGGATCACTATCCCATGGGATGGGCGGAAAAAGAGATATCTAACTGAATTCTAGAAACCATGGGTCCCATGGTATTTATTGCTTTTAATGCATGCTTATTCAGGAGAATAACTCTACCGATAAAGTTCCAAACAAAACCATAACTTACCTCACCTACCAAGTTCACTCGAAGGCTGTATTCACCATGTCCAGTTTTCACAGTTTTTTCAGTGAAATCTCTATACACTGATAGAAGGGGATTTGCCTTCTTACTCTTCTTTGAATGAGGTATGGAAAGTCAAATCTCCATTGAAAGTCAGAGGGTTTATGTGGCTTCTATTCCGGAAAAGGCTTATCACGAAGGTTTATAGAAGAAAATGGGCACCTGATACAGAGTTGGGATGTCCTTTTGTGGCAGTCAAGATGAGGATGCGGATCATCTTTTCATTCAATGTGACATAGCTCAGGAGGTTTGCAGAATTGTAGCGGCTCTAGCAGTTATACGGGTAAACTTTCAGCATATCAAAGGGATGCGGGATTTTTTTTAGAACCTGCAGGTGTACAGGCGTGAGCACTACTCAGAATAAGCTGCTGCTAATACTTCTGTATGCAATTTATTGGAGTATCTGGAGGCAGAGAAATGATTGTCTATTTAGAGGGTGCAAGGTTTATATAGAAAACATTTGTATTCAAACGGTTTCTTATTTGTATCATTGGAGTAGGTTTGTTTATGTATTTCTGCTGAAAATTGGGCTAAGTTTATTAAGAACCTGTAGACAGTTTGGTTCTGGTTTTTCTTTTTTATTTTGTGGGTAGAGGAGCCTCTCCTCTAGTGATTCGGATGTACTACCTCTCTTTATTTCAATAAAATTGGTGGTACATACCACAGTTTTCTTAAAAGAAAAACAGTTCTGTCACCAAACCACACCCATAACTACAAGCCACAGATCTAACAGCATTCTTATCAATCATCACTTATTTTAAAGATCCGCTTCAGAATCCAAACATTTGGGCAGAGCCATACAATCACCTCAGGTGGCAGTGGCACCCAAAGCTCACCATCAAGCTCCCAACCAAAAGGTTCACTGGAGTTGATAATCGTTGAATCAATCAAACAGTGATTGCCAATTTTCTAACACTGGCCAATTAATTGGCAGATGATTTTACTAGTTGCTAGAGGCAAGTTAATTTATATGCAGATGTGAACAGTTGCCAAATCAAATAATGAAATGTAAATCAGTATGCACAAATGAACAAGTAGACAAATGAAAGCAGGTACAAGAAATCTACCTGAATGGGTCTGTCTGCCTTGTTAACAACTTTAAGTCTAATAGCCTTCCTTCCTGTGTTAAGTGTGATATTTCCAGACACAGAGACCAATTCACCGGGGAAGTTGTCATGATCCTTCCCCAAGAACTTATCAAGTGATGGTACTGCATAGTTTCCACTAAAACCCATGATAAGAATTTAATATTGTGATGTTAACATGCAAAACAGTAATAATCCTTTAGGGCAAAAAAAAATGTCACTCACCAGAGAAATTACTGTTCTTTTTTCCAAGAACTTTTGGTAACTCGTAAAAAATGTTTGACAATTACTGTCGTAAGTACATAAAAGATTCACCCTCCCTAAAATCCTAATCATGGTTTGCAGAGCTGGACAGTTCAAACAGGTAATGGCCAAAGAAGATCAGAACTGGTGGTCCCCAATCCGGTCGGCCAGTTCTAGAATCGGAACTGGCCAATCCTTCAATGAGAAAAAGGGACACCGAGTGAACCAGGATGGAATCGGCCAAAACAGCCTGGTTCCATTCCGGTTCACCCAATTCAGTGAGAAACTTTAGTCCAATCCTTCTCACGGGCGGTATTAATCTACTCTTTTGCCAATTATGATGATTTTTTTACCTTTTTTGTCATTTTTGTAGAATATGTTATGATTTTTTTACATTTTAAAATTAATCTGCATATATTTAAGGGGCCGGTCAGAACCAGTCCTCCAAGACTAGAATTGGCCAGTTTGCGGTCTGAACGGGAACCGGATCCAACCCTGACCAGTTCCGAAACCGGTTCCAGTTTTACAAACCGGCTCCTTTTTTTACCTTGATCTTAATAGAGCTGAAACTAGTATCAACTACCTAAAAACCAACAAGCGATGAAAAGGTATTCATGGATAGAAACCTTTCTCACACAGGAAAGGTATACTGGTTGTTCATGGTCCTTACTTGAACACTAAACCTATCCAGCAGTTTACTGTACCAATGTTCACCTCACCAAGAAATTAGTTTCATGCAGCTCCTTAGACTATAGCCTTTTTCTCTGAATGTTGGTCGTACAACAAATTCACTATATTTCAAAGGAAAATGGGCACATACATGCATGGTCTCAGCATGCTCATGCTCTCAAAAATCCCATGGTACAAGAAACAAAAAAGTCTATGCAAAGATGGTCAAGATTCCCTAACTATACAACCAGAAAAAAATAAAGAAATGTTGGCCTCCCCTCCACAAAGATTCATGGCCATTCCCTCACTGTATCAGAAATGAAGTAAAGACACTATGTACTATAGACTCTGTCCCTCAAGGATTCAGTTGTCCCTCTCTCCCCAGATAGTCCAAAGTGTTGCCTGCAAAATCAAGCTGCCAGACCTTGCAATCCCCTTAAGAGCCATCTCTGGTTCTAGTGAGCCAATAAAGTCTTTACATCTCTTGGAAGATGAAAGCCTACTCCCGTCTTGTGAAAAAGTTGCTGCCATACATCCTCTCGGAAAGAGCAACCATGGAATAACTGGTCCAAAGAGTCCTTCCCAGTTCCCACAGGCAGTAGGATGTCCTCATATCATTCATAGAGAGTGCCAACCAACCACGTGTAGGGAGACTTCCATATGAGATCTTCCAAATCAAAATCAACGGGGGCTATGTTTTCGTACTTGTACTGCATGAGAGTGCCTGGTCCTTCTGTCTATGATCTTGCCATATGGTAGTTCAAAGGGTAAAGCTAACCCTTTTCCCATATCCATCTCCACAAGCCTGGCTTTGGAGCTGATGGTGGCTAATCTGCATGAAGGTGAAGCAACTCTTCAGATTGCCCAATTTCTTCCTCCCTTGAGTTCCTAAACCTTGGACACCACTCTCCAACTAACACCTTGCCATCATACCTCTGCAACAACTATTCTAGTGTCTATAGCCACCTTAAAGAGTAGAGGAAACCTCTTCTCAAATGGATTCTGCAGCAGAAGTGTGGCCCTGGATAGTGTTAGTCTGTCAAAGGGGTAGGTTAAATGATCTAGGAGAACATACAAACCAAATTCAAGCTCAGGCTATGACACTTTGTGTCTTAGATCCTGTTCTCATCACTCCCTCAAGAGTGACGTTAGTTATATCAGTCGAAACTCCGAAGTAAGAAAAGCATTGAATTTCAATAAAATCATAAGGCGTAGACAATGTAAGTGTATACTGACCAGTTCATTTGCTTACCATGAAAGGATGCTCGAGGTTCATTTTGTATTTCATTGTCTGCATTTTTCTGTCTATTAGCAGCAGTGAACATCATACTACATGATGCTTGTTTTCAGGTAATAGAGTCAAAGAGACATAAAGCATGCAAGAGGCTTTACAAGGTATCCATCTTGGTGATGCTCATCTGAGTATCATGTAGAATGTCTTTGAATTTCCCAGCATGAAATGAGAAAGAGTTTGGCATTGGACTCTTATGCTAATGGCATTTAGGGATAAATGAACAACTCGATTTTTGTAACCAGGACTGGCTGTACCAGCATCTTGGTATGACTTGGAACCCAAAAGATGAATACATATTGGTCCAACTTGCATTGTGGCCCAAAACCAGACTAGACTCATCCAAGTCTTCCTTGAAATTTAACTATTCACAATGTATTAATGTAGCAGCCTGGTCACGAGCTAGACATGAGGAAAGGGCTATCCATAGGAGATGGATACCCGCAGTACAGTAGTACATAACACCACAATCTGCTTGGAGGCTTGGAGCTACCACTATATCCTAGGGCTAAGGCAGGGATGAATTAGATTAAGTCTTGAAGATAGAAGAACAGAAGATAGAGAGGCAGAAAACAGGGGTGTGGCGGCTCTCTCTGTCTTTGAGAGGCTGACCAGCACATTAGGTCCTTTTATATATAGGGCAGCACAAGTTACAATAACCAATGACCAGTTTACCCCTGTTAACATGAAGGACAGGGATAAGACCAGGAAAACCAGAAAAAAAGTAGAGAAAACCAGCAAACACATAAAAGGACTAAATTGCCCTAACTAAAGACTATTTTTCACTACACTCCCCCTCAATAAGCATGCCCAGCTTGCTAATTACATTCAAAAATTGATCTTGAGACAACCCTTTGGTGAGAACATCAACTAGATGTTGGCCGATGTTGATGTATGGTAGACACAAGTCTCCATTATTAAGCTTTTCTCGAATGAAGTGTCAATCAATCTCGATATGCTTTGTCCCGTCATGCTGAACCGGATTGTTGGCAATATTAATGGCAGTTTTGTTATCACAATAAAGTTTCATGGGTACTTTGATAGAAATACTAATGTCCTGAAGTAACAATCGTATCCATAAAAGTTCAGCAACTGACTGGGACCATAGCTTTGTATTCTGCCTTTGCACTGGACCTAGCATATACATACTATTTTTTGCTCCTCTAGGTTACAAGATTCCCTCCTAGGAACATGCAATATCCTGTAGTGGATCTCCTGTCATCCTAGGAACCAGCCCAATCAACATTTGTATATCCTTCAAGCACAAGAGGCTTGCCACCGGAGAACAACAAACCCTTCCCTGGACTTGACTTTATGTACATCAGGATTCTATCCACAGCTCCAAGGTGAGAGGTCCTAAGAGCATGCATAAATTGACTTACTATACTGACAACATAAGCAATATATGGTCTTGTCAGAAGCAGGTACAGTAGCTTGTCAACAAGTCTCTAATAAGATCCTTTTTTAGACTCAAATACTCAATAGGGGTAAAATATGCTGCTCTACATCCCAACTTTCCTATCTCTTTCAGTAAGTCTAGTGCATACTTGCGTTGACACACATAGATGCCTCGAGAGGATCTAGCCACTTCAATGTCAAGAAAGTAGCTTAGCTTCAACAGATCCTTAATTCGCCAACTTCTGCTTCAGGACAACAACCTCCTCTTCATTATCACTTGTGATGATCATATCATCCATATACACAATAACAACCTTACCACTTATTTTCCTGATGAACAAGGTGTGGTCAATATTGCCCTATATAAAGCCATACTTGATCATAGCTATTTTGAACCTTTCAAACCATGTCTAAGGTGACTGCTTCAAACCATACGATGCCTTCTTTAATCTGCACACTTTTCCTCTAGTAACAACACCAGGAGGTGGCTGCACATATACCCCCTCTACAAGGTCACCGTTTAAGAAGGCATTTTTCACATTAAGCTAGTACAATTCCCAGGAGAAGTGGGCTGCCAGAGATAGAAACACTCTGACTGAATTCAACTTGGCCACTGGGGCAAAAGTCTCCTAATAGTCAAGGCCATAGGTTTGAGTGAACCCCTTTGCCACCAGTCTAGCCTTAAACCTTTCAACACTACCATCTGCCGGAACTTGGTAGTGTACACTCATTTGGATCCCACTAGCTTCTTTCCCTGAGGGAGGTCAACCAACTCCCAGGTATCATTTTGCATGAGAACGTCCATTCCCTCTTCCATAGCTTTCACCCAGCGGTGATCCTTGCTAGCTTCTACAAAAGTAAGAGGAGTGAAACAAGCAAACAAGGCAACAATAAAACTCATATAGGAATGAGATAATTTGGAGTAGCAAAGGTATCGAGAAATAGAGTGTTCAGTGCACTCACGTATACCTTTCCGGGTAGCAATGGCTTTCTCGAGGCTATCCTGCAAACTGTTAGAGGAAACAAAGAATCAAGAGGCTGCTCAGGCTCAAAGACAGTATTATCTTCCTGGGTTGGTGGGTCAGCGGGAGAAGCCTCTATAACCTCCGTCCCAGCATCCTCATGAAGCTTTTCAAGGGGCTGTTGGGTCTTATTCTTACGAACATAGTACTTTAAAACTTTGTTTCCTCTAGTCAGAGTAGTGTCACTGTCATGTTGACCTGTAGATGTGGTTGGAATCTCAGAGGTGGCACCTGTACTAGGGGGAACAATAGTAGTAGATAAGGAAGGAACAGTAGATGGCACATCAACAATAGGAAGGGAACTATATTGCTCCCCCTGAAACATATCCGGGGAAGGAGAATAATGGAGATGTTCGAAGAAGGTAACATCTTTGACAATGTACTTCTTCTTGGCCTAGGGATCATAGCACTTGTACCCCTTCTGAATAGAAGAGTAACCAAGGAAAATGACCCTAGTGGCTTTGGCATCCAATTTGGAGTGACCTGGAGCCAAATTATGAATAAAACAAAGACACTCAAACACTCACAATGGCAATGGAAATGGTGAGTGCTAGGGTCTGAGGAGAGGATAGGGAGTCCTAAATTAAAGAACTCTAGAGGGCATTATGTTGATGAGATAACGCAACAGTGAGGACAGCTCTGCCCAGTATTTCTTGTGAAGACTGTAAGGACCCTACGACGGGATCAAAGAACGCAGTGGAAGTAAAGATAAAATGACCCCGTGTCATTTTGAATAACAAAATCTAATTTGCGGTGAACAGATTTCAGTTTGTGCGGATTTGAATCTGCATCTGAGTGGTTCTGTCGGTGCGATGCACAAGCCGCGCAGATGCCCAGCCTTTAGTGGTATATCTGTGATCTTCTCTACGACGGATCGTCCTCGCTTCCTCGTTCAGTGCAGCGTCCGTAGAGCTTATCTGGCTTCGCGTAATTGTCCGCAACATACGGAGATGATCTCCCGTCAAACAGGAAGCAGTGCAGGAGGGAGGTGAAGCAGAGACCAGAAGGGTCGCCCCCTGTGAAGTGGGACGTCCAGAGAGAGGAGAGAGGGGGGCGGCTACTAGGTCAGAGTGCATGGCCTCTAACCTAGCAGCAGTCTTTTATATTAAGTGATTCGCGCGATTTTTCAGAAAAAACCTAACTTAATATAAAATATATTTTTGACCCGTCAACTGAAGATCTTTTGTGTGTAACCCTTTAAGCCCAAATACCAGTCCAGTTAATGGCCCATTAAGCTCAATAACTCTTACTGACTCGTCAAATTAATTAATATCTATATACTAATTAATTAGTCAAATTTAATGTCACACATTAAATTCGGACGGACTTCCAATCACATTGGATGCTAAGCAACACTACGTGAACCTGAAAAACATTGGGGTTCTGCAACCCACTAATGGAACCTTTCCGTCATCGGTTACCGCATGGATATAATCATTCATCTGTATAATGTTCCCGAATCGACCTACGGCATGGAGATGTTAGGGGTCACATGGGTGGAAAAGGAGCTTCAAGAGATTCAGAAATGAATGCGCACCTATCTATGATATGCTGAAGTAGGGATACATATCTATTGATGATTGACAAGTGGTTTATCAAAGACTCAAAAAGTTGAAGAATCCTAAATTATCTTCAAACTTCATAAATGTAGCTTCAAGAGATTCTGAAATGAATGCAGACCTAAGATATTCTGAAGTAGGAATACAAATCTATTGACAATTGGCGAGTGGTTTATCAAAGACTAAAATGTTGAAGAATTCTCTATTATCTTTGAGCTTCATAAATGGAATGCTTTCATCAGATTATTGATTGACCATTGTTCGTATTATGACACCTCCTTTTCTTGTACTCTTATTTGTGCCTGTCATAGTTACTGCCAATGTAGCTCTGAACTGACCACATCTTTTCCTTCTATTTCACTGAACCATGGCAAATACTAGGGCACAGAATTGTCCTTAAGTTAGCAATTATGACAAATATAACACTTACATCAAGATGATCTGATAGGGAGAAATTCTGACAAACAACTTTCTCAACTAAAGATGGCCGAAAACTGTACCAAACACGGCAGATCCACATGCAACCATCTGATCCTTGATACAATGGCTATAAGCATGGTATGCCACCATCTGTTCTTCTCCTTTTTCCTCCTGAAATTGTATGGACATGATTACCTAATATGAGTTGGTATCAAGTCAGGCCACTCCTTGACCTGCCTCTGATGTTCAAGCCCTTTGTGGCCCTAGTATACAAAGCATATCTGATAGCTGGACTGTGTGAGAAACAGCATCCTTCTTAGTTAATGGTGCAAACAAGTAGCCTGCAATGGCCAGTCATTGACTTTGGCTTCTTCCCTCATAAATAACATGGTAGAAACTCAATGTAGAATTGTTTAAGCTCAGTACTACAATTTTATGCAACTTATGCCAGGATAATAGCTATAATATCATGTATCTTAGTTTATAAGAAATATTGCAGGTACACTGCAGACACATAGCAAAGTCACTTGAATCAATCCAATGTAGCAATGTTTTTCAAGTAGGCATTCCCTACCTGGAAAAAAGGATCCATGCAAAGCTAGCTCCAAATTTCCATCATTATTTGTAATAGCATTATGGATGGTGATTAACTTCGTGCCATCTTGGAAGGTTCCCTCAACCTAATATTTAAAGGAAAATGACAGATCAAGCAAATACCAAGGTTAAGATAAAATGTGAACAAAGAATGCCAATAATCAAGAATGCTTTCCCCCAAAATGAAGACCAGAAATTCTAAAAATCCAGCAGGGTTAGATCTTAAATGTTATTCAGTTGCACTTTACAACAATATTTCCAAGGTGCCAGAAAAGTCATCTTCCCTTTAAATATTGTCATTGTTAGACATGCACTATATTATACGGAACAATCAGGTACAAACTAAGCAAAATCCCCTACAAAATTGGGATTAAGGCCATTCATTCAATAGAATAAGATAGTAATTATGAAGGTCATTTAGGCATGCTGATCTGTCTCTCTGTTTTGCACATTTGCAGACCATATCAAATAATAAATGCAAGCTAAATACCTAGGGATGAGAGGGATAATGTGGATATTTGAGAGCTAAGTGAAATCAGTGCTCAAAAATACAGTTGCAAACAAGCTCTTGCATGAACATCATTAGCTGAGAGTATGCAATGGCAACCATGTACACCATATGTGCATAGCTTGCTTCCAGGCATTGGGATCAAGAAGCAAGCATGTACACCATTTACTGAGAGTATGCAATGGCAGCCATGTCCTGCATTTACCTATGCATTCGAAGTGTGAATGGAGGATGCTATGAACATATTGTTGCCTGTTGGAGGAGGAGGAGGTGGTGGAGGATGATTCTGCATCCAGAGGAAAGGGAGCTTCAAGAGTCCTTCCCTCCTGTGGGAATGATGTTTGTAAAAATATAAAAAGAGTTTATATTTTTATATGAAGATTACATTTGATTCGTGACTCAAATAATGAGTCAATTAAATCGGGGACTTCAAAGTGAGTCCCAGCTATCATGTTGAATCAAGCATGTGGATTTGTATTTGGACCCCTCTCCATCGACCTCGGTCGATGTTAATTACACCAGTGAAGTCACTCGACACCTTTGATTAACCCCTTATATGTGATATTGAAATTAACTATACAATAAAGAAAGTCCGTGTAAAATTGAAAATGACATAATACACAGATAATGGAAATAACGAGAGAAATGAATTGAACTTTCATTAATCTAGAATATTACAAATTACAAAGATGCCCAAATGATAAAGGCATTATAATATGACAAAACTCCTATTATAACTATCCGATTATTACATCATGATAGTACATGTAATTGCTACAACCAATGTGATAGATTTGTATTCACGATCACAGATGCCATATTCGGATCATTGGTCATGCAAGCATAGTCTCGAACTGCACAATCAAACCGTAAAACTTGCATCCAAGGCCATGATCATTGCGATCGGCTCATCAGATTTGTATCAACGGTCATGTTGATGCGATTGGACCTTAAAAATTGAGTGCTTGGTTGAAATCAATAAGATCATACCATTAGATTTGAGTTTACGGTTGAGATCACTAAGATCAAACCATTGGATTTGAGCTTACAGTCGGGATCATTAAGATTGGACCGTCGGATTTGAGTCTACAGTTGAGATCACTAAGATCAGAGCGTTGAATTGGAGCTTATGGTTGAGATCATTAAGATCAGACCGTTGGATTGAAGTCCACAATTAAGATCAATGAGATCAGACCATTAGATTTGAGTTTATGGTCAAAATCACCAAGATAAGACCGTTGGATTTGAATCCACAATTGAGATCATTGAGATTAGACCGTTGGATTTAGATATACAGTTGAGATCAATGAGATCAGAAGTCCACAGTTGAGATTAGTAAGATCAGACTGTTGGATTGGACCTTACAGTTGAAATAAAAAAGATCAGACTGTTGGATTTGTGTTTACGGTTGAAATCAAAAAGATCAAACCGTTAGATTGAAGTTTACGGTTGAAATCAAAAAGATCATACCGTTAGAGATCATACCATTTGATTTGAGTTTACAGTTGAGATAAAAAAGATTAGACTGTTAGAATGAAGTTTACAGTTGAGACCAAAAAGATCAGACCGTTAGATTTATATTCACGGTTGAGATCAACAACATCAGATCGTTGGATTTAGGTTTACGGTTGAGATCAAAAAGATCAGACCGTTAGATTTATAGTCACGGTTCAGAGAATTTCCTCTTTTCAACTTGGACAAGTTCTTGGTATCAGTCGACTGGGAGGATCATTACCCAGTATGGAAGCAGTCTATCCCTCCAGGCTCATCTTTGATCACAAACCTATCCTTCTTACGACCAACAAGAGAAGGGTTCAGTATGATCACTTGCGCCTAAAGAAACATTGGCTCTGAGAGGAAGGCTTCCTTTGGAGGGTTTCCACTATATGGAATTCCCCTATTAAAGGGAGCTTGGCTATGGCTAGGGTGGTTAATAAATTAAAGCTTTTGGCTACTGAAATCACTAAATGGGGTACTAGCAAAGCTTTACCTGGCAAGGCGGCTAAGGTGAGCATTCTCCTAAGAATTGCAAGCTTTGATGCTCTGAAGGAAGCAGGCATACTTGATGATGAGGATAGAAGGCACAAGAACATACTGAAGGTAGAGTATGGGGAGCTTCTTCTTAAAGAGGAAACTTATTGGCATCAGAGATCAAGAGATGTGGATTAAGGAAGGGAACAAGAACACTTCATATTTCCATAAGGTGGCCTCGTGTAGAAAGAGAATGAATGCTTTGCATCACATTCAAGTTGGGGCCACTACTCTGTCAAGTCAATAGGATATCCTCCAATATGTGAGGGAGTTCTATGATAATCTATTTACAAAGGAAACTCCACAAAGACCATGTATCTTGGAGGGGTTGCTTCCTAAGCTGTCTCATGAAGAGATGATTGAGATTTCTAGACCCTTTTCTAAGGAAGAGGTGAGAGTGGCTGTTTTTTCCCTTGCTGGAGACAAAGCTTCAAGTCCTTATAGCTTTCCCATTTTCTTCTATCAACATTATTGGGACATTGTTAAAAGGGACATTGTGCAAGCGAGTTTGGAGTTCCAGGAAGACAGAGCACATCTAAAGGGTATCAATAAGACTTTTCTTGTGTTAATACCGAAAAAGAGGGAGCTGATAGGCTTGAAGATTATAGCCTATTAGTCTTCTCAGTGGGGTTTATAAGATCATTACCAAAATGTTGCCCATTAGACTAGAGAAAGGTGGTGGATAAATTGGTGGGGGTACACCAAGGAGCTTTTATTAAAGGGAGACACATTCAAGATAATTTATTGGCGGTGCATGAATGCTTACATGCCTTTAGAATCAAAGAAATAAGGGTTTCATTCTCAAGCTTGAGTTTCAAAGAGCTTATGATAGAGTTAATTGGAGATGTCTATTTCAAATTCTTTTCCTAATGGGCTTTGGTGATAGGTGGATCAGGTGGATATCAGCTTGAATCTCTTCAGCATCTTTCTCCGCTTTGTTCAATGGTGAACCTTCCCCTTATTTTCATGGTGGACGTGGCCTCGGGCAAGGGGATCCCATGTCTCCCCTCCTATTTGTTTTGGTAGCTCAGACTTTGAGTTCATTTTGGTTAAGAACTGAGGATCAAGGTGTCATATCCGGTTTCAACTCATAGCTCAGGCAAGCAGATTTCTCATTTGCAGTATGCAGATGACACTATACTGCTCCTTCCTTCTTCTTTTCGTCAGTTATGTGTTATTAGGCAGATGTTGCAGATTTTGGAGGATGTCATTGGGCTGAAGGTAAACTTTGAGAAGAGTCTCTTGGTTGGCATTAATGAGGATCTTGGCTTTCTTTCCAAGGTGACCTCCCTAATGGGTTGCCATGTTGGTCAAATCCCCATTACTCATCTGGGTCTCCCATTGTCACCTGCTAAGATCCATTGTTCTGACTAGCAGAGGATAATCCAGATGTTTGAAACCAGGTTTGCAGGCTGGAAAGGCAAACTCCTTTCTTTTAGGGGCCAATTGGTACTTTGCCAATCAGCCCTAACAGCCTCCTTACCTACTTTCTGTCCCTTTTTCAGATACCTACCTCTGTTGTGAAAAACTTGATGCTATTAGGTGCAGATTTTTTTTGGCACAGGTCCTAGGAGAAGACCAGTGGGTGGCATGATATCCAATGGTCCAATTGTATGGACAAGGATCGGGGGGGGGGGGGGGGGGGGGGGTGTCGGTCTTGGTATCAAGGATATCAAAGACTTCAATTTAGCTCTTTTGGGCAAGTGGCTTTGGCAGCTGGACTCGCCAGGTAAACCCCTATGGGCAGAATTGATTATACAGAAGTACTACATGCAAGGTAGAGTTTGTGATATGTCCCCATCATCCAGGCATGGTACCTCTTCCCTTTGGAGGGGCATTTTACAGGAAGTCGATGTGATTGCAGCAGGGAATCAGCACATCCTTGGTAATGGCCAACGGTGGCAGTTCTGGGGTAACAGATGGTGTCATGGACAGCCTCTCAGTGAGAGATTCCCTCATATCTACGGGGTTCTCTATTTCCTCTGAGGCAGTAGTAGCCTAAATATGGGAACCAGGAGGATGGTACCCTACTTTCCGTAGAAATCTGACAGAGGTAGAAGTATTTGAATTGGTTGATCTGAGATATTATAGTTCGGCAAGAGAGAGAGAGAGAGAGAGAGAGCTGTGGTCTGCTGCTTCTGCTGAAGAACTGTTGCTGCAGGGCGTCTTTAGGCTGCAGGGGGTGGCTTTGAGGGGATTTCTTGAACTCCCAAGGGAAGGTAGGAGACCTGTCCCACTGTCTTCTCTGTGTGCTCCTGTTTGCTTTATGTTTGGAGTACTTTTTAGCCACGTTTATGTGGGGTTTTCATTCCCCAAACAGCAGAGATGTTGTTAGTTTCTGTGGATAGAAAGGGGGATGTTTATTCTGATTTTCTGATGCTACGAGTGGGATTTTTAGTCCCCTACTGGGGGAGTTGCTGTTAGATTTTTGTTTGGATAAGAGTAGAACAAAGTCTATATTGTAAGGACTGCATATACTAGTTTGATTCACAGATTAGTAACGTGCTATGAAGTTATGACGGTTCCTCTTAAAAAACTAAGAATTAGTTATGGTTTATTCTATTAAGTAATGCCCTGCCATGAACAGAATGATAAAGTATAAATCCTATTATGTGTAATTAGCAACTTTTACTAAGTTTCCACATCATTTATTTTAAGCCCAGGTTGAGCCATGAGTGTGTTGTGAAGTGAGGGCTCGAAGTAAATGTTTGGGGTGTAGCGGGGACTGCTTTCCAAAACTCCTGGACAGATTCATATCCTACCCTTTATAAGGGCCTGCGTGCCATTCGGAAGCCACCCACATGACTAGGTTATTGCCAACACTATAGGGTGCTTAGTGGGTGTTCTTGTGGCCATCTTTGGTCTATGAAGGGGTCTGTTTGAGACTTAGTTTCTCGAACACATAGCCATGCTTGTATTTTACATTGTGTCAGCGACCAACATACTATGACTGGACTCTGTTTTACAGTTGATTAATCATTCTGCATACTACACGCATATTGCACGTGATGCTATTTAAAGCCATCAGTTTAGTATGATGTTGTCCCAATTAGTCTAATTGGGTAATTAATATGTTGACACATTTAAGGTGTTTGTATGTTTGATTTGTTTTTGGCGACTAACCCTATAGTCTAATTGTGCAACACGTAATATTTATAAATATGAGAATAGTATATTTACTTGGTACTAATTGATGTGAAGGTCACTTGCAAACATGTACGTTGTTATACATAACTGTAAAGTCATTTGCAATCACGAGTGGTTATTATGGTGTGATTGCATATAAGGACCTACAAGATTATAGTTACATGCCAACATATACATAATTATAAAAAGGATATATTCGTAAATACTGAAAAAGTATAAACGCAATTATGAAAAGTTTGAGGTTAATAATGTGATTGATGATTTTTAGGTCTTAAGTATAATTTTTAAGGTCTCTAGAAGTGTCCTCAAAACACCAGAAAGAAGTTAAATTCAATGACAAACTACTGAATAAGGATATAAATACAATTATAAAAAAATACAGGGACTAAAGTGTAAAAGTGCTAAGGATACTACTAAAGGATAAAGAATACTGGTAAGGTTTCTTGACCATCAAGTGACTTAACCCTAGTTAATATAACCAAGTTTCTTGACCACCAAGTAACCTAACCCTTAAGTAACCCAACCCTAGTTAAGCTAACCCCCAAGTAACCCCCCTTTAACCCTCCCCTCTCCTTCTATAAATAGGAGGGTGGTCCTCCTATTTCTCCCCATCCCATTCCTTTCCTTCCCACCTTCCCCTCCTTCCTCCTTGCCCACATCCAAGAGAGTAAGAGAGAGAAAGAAAGAGAGAGCTTTTAGAGCGGGAGTGGGGGCTGTTCGCAGGATTCTTCACACGTGTAGGAAGGGGTTACTGCTGTGTCCAAGAGAACTCCTGGTTTAAAGGCAAGTACATGATTCTTTTTACATGGTTATTTTCCTATTTCGAATGATCTGTTTTTTAAACATGTATTTTCCTACAAATTCAAGAAGATGCTACTAAGCCGTTATGTTGCCGAAATGGACCCCCAACCAAGATGCTACTAAGCCATTATGCTGCCGAAATGAACCTCCAACCAAAATGCTACTAAGCCGTTATGCTGCCGAAATGAACACCCAACCCATGCTTAAATCCTCATTTCTATAAGTCTCTCATGTTAAAATCGAACATGCTACAGACAATGCCACCTTAGGAGTCCATGCGTCCGAATCATACAAGCATCCGTGTGAGGCAGACATAAATTAAAAGACGTAACCCGAGGCAAACGGGTAAATCTTGGGTACGGTTCTCCCGGTCCAAGTGGGACGGGTGGGTCCCCCTGCTGCGCAGTGGAAGCGTCAGTGAGCATTTGCCTTACCACTGGCTGCACGTCATGCTAACCTTCTCATGTTGTGGTTTGGATGCATGTCCGTTAAATAAGTGAAAAGATTCATGCTATCCGTATGTTATATATGTTTATGACTTCATGCTATTCCATGATCTTTTCACCATGCCATGATGCTATGTCATGCCTCTATTATGCTTATACTCATGCCATGCCATGCCATGTTTAAGTCAAGTCACGCCATGATGCCATGCCATGAATCTTTATGCTTATACATACCATGTTACGCCATGCTCTCTTGACCATGCCATAATTTGTCATGATCCCTATGTTAGTTGAAGTTCGTTATATTATATTCTATCATGCCATGATTGTGTAGTAATATCATGTTGTCTTTTTACGTTTATATATATGATAAGCCATGTAGTGGTATCATGTGCTTGCTGAGTCGGTAAACTCATCCACACTATTTAACCCCCTTTCAGGAAAAGACCTTCCTGGGGCAACCGAGAAGTCTATACGTGCTTAGTTTAGTTGAACAGAAGTTGTTTTTGTAAGTCTAGCCCCTATGTAACTTACATGTTGTATCCCTGGACTTGATATACTGTAATGCACTGTGTATGACATCTATATGAAATGTTTTGTTTATTTACATACAAAGTGCTCAACCTTAACTGTAAGTCATGTTCGGGTTGTTCCCGCTGTTAACATGGTTGGCAGTACAGGCCGGCACCGGTACCTACGGTACCGGGCCGGTACCGGACTGGTTTTGGGCCGATACCGGACCGGTACGTACCGGTACTGGTACCCACCGATACCGGTACCGGTACTGCCATCCTTGGCTGTTAATGGGTCCCTTCGGTTCGTAGTAAGCAGGCATGACTGAACCGACCGACAGGGGGTCGTTACAGTTTGTGGTATCACAGCAAAGTTAAGGATGAGCACTAAAAGCATGTACAACAAGTCCATGATTAGTAGAATTAGGAGGCCAGACTTAGGTAAACCCAGACTAACCTATAACTTGTCCTATAGGTCATGGCGACTAACGGACGAGGGAGGATGCCTAGGGCTAGAAGGATCAGTCCAGAGTCCCAGAATACTACACATGTTCCTCCACCATCATCCCTAGATATAGGAGACATTGTCCAAATTTTCCAAGGATTTCTTCATGCTACCCAACAACACCAGAACTCTGTAGACCAGGGAGGCCAGGCAAGAGCCATCGCTATGGAACGATTTAAGAAGATGGGAACTCCTATTTTTAAGGGGGAGAGCGACCCCCTGATAGCTGAAAGTTGGATACGGGAGATCGAAAAGATCTTTCGTGCCATCCATTGCCCAGATACTGATAAAGTAAATCTGGAAAGTTACATGCTACAAGATCGACATACACATGGTGGTCTTCTACCCTCCGTACAAAGTTTGCTATAAGAGAAGGAGAGGTAATATGGGAAGAATTTTTGACAGCCTTCAGGGCTAAGTTCTTTCCACAACATATCCAAGATAAAATGATGCAGGATATCAAAGACTTCAATTTAGCTCTTTTGGGCAAGTGGCTTTGGCAGCTGGACTCGCCAGGTAAATCCCTATGGGCAGAATTGATTATACAGAAGTACTACATGCAAGGTAGAGTTTGTGATATGTCCCCATCATCCAGGCATGGTACCTCTTCCCTTTGGAGGGGCATTTTACAGGAAGTCGATGTGATTGCAGCAGGGAATCAGCACATCCTTGGTAATGGCCAACGGTGGCAGTTCTGGGGTAACAGATGGTGTCATGGACAGCCTCTCAGTGAGAGATTCCCTCATATCTACGGGGTTCTCTATTTCCTCTGAGGCAATAGTAGCCCAAATATGGGAACCAGGAGGATGGTACCCTACTTTCCGTAGAAATCTGACAGAGGTAGAAGTATTTGAATTGGTTGATCTGAGATATTATAGTTCGGCAAGAGAGAGAGAGAGAGAGAGCGAGCTGTGGTCTGCTGCTTCTGCTGAAGAACTGTTGCTGCAGGGCGTCTTTAGGCTGCAGGGGGTGGCTTTGAGGGGATTTCTTGAACTCCCAAGGGAAGGTAGGAGACCTGTCCCACTGTCTTCTCTGTGTGCTCCTGTTTGCTTTATGTTTGGAGTACTTTCTAGCCACGTTTATGTGGGGTTTTCATTCCCCAAACAGCAGAGATGTTGTTAGTTTCTGTGGATAGAAAGGGGGATGTTTATTCTGATTTTCTGATGCTACGAGTGGGATTTTTAGTCCCCTACTGGGGGAGTTGCTGTTAGATTTTTGTTTGGATAAGAGTAGAACAAAGTCTATATTGTAAGGACTGCATATACTAGTTTGATTCACAGATTAGTAACGTGCTATGAAGTTATGACGGTTCCTCTTAAAAAACTAAGAATTAGTTATGGTTTATTCTATTAAGTAATGCCCTGCCATGAACAGAATGATAAAGTATAAATCCTATTATGTGTAATTAGCAACTTTTACTAAGTTTCCACATCATTTATTTTAAGCCCAGGTTGAGCCATGAGTGTGTTGTGAAGTGAGGGCTCGAAGTAAATGTTTGGGGTGTAGCGGGGACTGCTTTCCAAAACTCCTGGACAGATTCATATCCTACCCTTTATAAGGGCCTGCGTGCCATTCGGAAGCCACCCACATGACTAGGTTATTGCCAACACTATAGGGTGCTTAGTGGGTGTTCTTGTGGCCATCTTTGGTCTATGAAGGGGTCTGTTTGAGACTTAGTTTCTCGAACACATAGCCATGCTTGTATTTTACATTGTGTCAGCGACCAACATACTATGACTGGACTCTGTTTTACAGTTGATTAATCATTCTGCATACTACACGCATATTGCACGTGATGCTATTTAAAGCCATCAGTTTAGTATGATGTTGTCCCAATTAGTCTAATTGGGTAATTAATATGTTGACACATTTAAGGTGTTTGTATGTTTGATTTGTTTTTGGCGACTAACCCTATAGTCTAATTGTGCAACACGTAATATTTATAAATATGAGAATAGTATACTTACTTGGTACTAATTGATGTGAAGGTCACTTGCAAACATGTACGTTGTTATACATAACTGTAAAGTCATTTGCAATCACGAGTGGTTATTATGGTGTGATTGCATATAAGGACCTACAAGATTATAGTTACATGCCAACATATACATAATTATAAAAAGGATATATTCGTAAATACTGAAAAAGTATAAACGCAATTATGAAAAGTTTGAGGTTAATAATGTGATTGATGATTTTTAGGTCTTAAGTATAATTTTTAAGGTCTCTAGAAGTGTCATCAAAACACCAGAAAGAAGTTAAATTCAATGACAAACTACTGAATAAGGATATAAATACAATTATAAAAAAATACAGGGACTAAAGTGTAAAAGTGCTAAGGATACTACTAAAGGATAAAGAATACTGGTAAGGTTTCTTGACCATCAAGTGACTTAACCCTAGTTAATATAACCAAGTTTCTTGACCACCAAGTAACCTAACCCTTAAGTAACCCAACCCTAGTTAAGCTAACCCCCAAGTAACCCCCCTTTAACCCTCCCCTCTCCTTCTATAAATAGGAGGGTGGTCCTCCTATTTCTCCCCATCCCATTCCTTTCCTTCCCACCTTCCCCTCCTTCCTCCTTGCCCACATCCAAGAGAGTAAGAGAGAGAAAGAAAGAGAGAGCTTTTAGAGCGGGAGTGGGGGCTGTTCGCAGGATTCTTCACACGTGTAGGAAGGGGTTACTGCTGTGTCCAAGAGAACTCCTGGTTTAAAGGCAAGTACATGATTCTTTTTACATGGTTATTTTCCTATTTCGAATGATCTGTTTTTTAAACATGTATTTTCCTACAAATTCAAGAAGATGCTACTAAGCCGTTATGTTGCCGAAATGGACCCCCAACCAAGATGCTACTAAGCCATTATGCTGCCGAAATGAACCTCCAACCAAAATGCTACTAAGCCGTTATGCTGCCGAAATGAACACCCAACCCATGCTTAAATCCTCATTTCTATAAGTCTCTCATGTTAAAATCGAACATGCTACAGACAATGCCACCTTAGGAGTCCATGCGTCCGAATCATACAAGCATCCGTGTGAGGCAGACATAAATTAAAAGACGTAACCCGAGGCAAACGGGTAAATCTTGGGTACGGTTCTCCCGGTCCAAGTGGGACGGGTGGGTCCCCCTGCTGCGCAGTGGAAGCGTCAGTGAGCATTTGCCTTACCACTGGCTGCACGTCATGCTAACCTTCTCATGTTGTGGTTTGGATGCATGTCCGTTAAATAAGTGAAAAGATTCATGCTATCCGTATGTTATATATGTTTATGACTTCATGCTATTCCATGATCTTTTCACCATGCCATGATGCTATGTCATGCCTCTATTATGCTTATACTCATGCCATGCCATGCCATGTTTAAGTCAAGTCACGCCATGATGCCATGCCATGAATCTTTATGCTTATACATACCATGTTACGCCATGCTCTCTTGACCATGCCATAATTTGTCATGATCCCTATGTTAGTTGAAGTTCGTTATATTATATTCTATCATGCCATGATTGTGTAGTAATATCATGTTGTCTTTTTACGTTTATATATATGATAAGCCATGTAGTGGTATCATGTGCTTGCTGAGTCGGTAAACTCATCCACACTATTTAACCCCCTTTCAGGAAAAGACCTTCCTGGGGCAACCGAGAAGTCTATACGTGCTTAGTTTAGTTGAACAGAAGTTGTTTTTGTAAGTCTAGCCCCTATGTAACTTACATGTTGTATCCCTGGACTTGATATACTGTAATGCACTGTGTATGACATCTATATGAAATGTTTTGTTTATTTACATACAAAGTGCTCAACCTTAACTGTAAGTCATGTTCGGGTTGTTCCCGCTGTTAACATGGTTGGCAGTACAGGCCGGCACCGGTACCTACGGTACCGGGCCGGTACCGGACTGGTTTTGGGCCGATACCGGACCGGTACGTACCGGTACTGGTACCCACCGATACCGGTACCGGTACTGCCATCCTTGGCTGTTAATGGGTCCCTTCGGTTCGTAGTAAGCAGGCATGACTGAACCGACCGACAGGGGGTCGTTACAGTTTGTGGTATCACAGCAAAGTTAAGGATGAGCACTAAAAGCATGTACAACAAGTCCATGATTAGTAGAATTAGGAGGCCAGACTTAGGTAAACCCAGACTAACCTATAACTTGTCCTATAGGTCATGGCGACTAACGGACGAGGGAGGATGCCTAGGGCTAGAAGGATCAGTCCAGAGTCCCAGAATACTACACATGTTCCTCCACCATCATCCCTAGATATAGGAGACATTGTCCAAATTTTCCAAGGATTTCTTCATGCTACCCAACAACACCAGAACTCTGTAGACCAGGGAGGCCAGGCAAGAGCCATCGCTATGGAACGATTTAAGAAGATGGGAACTCCTATTTTTAAGGGGGAGAGCGACCTCCTGATAGCTGAAAGTTGGATACGGGAGATCGAAAAGATCTTTCGTGCCATCCGTTGCCCAGATACTGATAAAGTAAATCTGGAAAGTTACATGCTACAAGATCGACATACACATGGTGGTCTTCTACCCTCCGTACAAAGTTTGCTATAAGAGAAGGAGAGGTAATATGGGAAGAATTTTTGACAGCCTTCAGGGCTAAGTTCTTTCCACAACATATCCAAGATAAAATGATGCAGGATATCAAAGACTTCAATTTAGCTCTTTTGGGCAAGTGGCTTTGGCAGCTGGACTCGCCAGGTAAATCCCTATGGGCAGAATTGATTATACAGAAGTACTACATGCAAGGTAGAGTTTGTGATATGTCCCCATCATCCAGGCATGGTACCTCTTCCCTTTGGAGGGGCATTTTACAGGAAGTCGATGTGATTGCAGCAGGGAATCAGCACATCCTTGGTAATGGCCAACGGTGGCAGTTCTGGGGTAACAGATGGTGTCATGGACAGCCTCTCAGTGAGAGATTCCCTCATATCTACGGGGTTCTCTATTTCCTCTGA
This sequence comes from Zantedeschia hybrid cultivar, assembly GCA_030544215.1. Lineage (NCBI taxonomy): Eukaryota > Viridiplantae > Streptophyta > Magnoliopsida > Alismatales > Araceae > Zantedeschia > Zantedeschia hybrid cultivar. The sequence continues at coordinate 70,784,588 of JARZZO010000014.1, forward strand.
GGCAATAGTAGCCCAAATATGGGAACCAGGAGGATGGTACCCTACTTTCCGTAGAAATCTGACAGAGGTAGAAGTATTTGAATTGGTTGATCTGAGATATTATAGTTCGGCAAGAGAGAGAGAGAGAGAGAGCGAGCTGTGGTCTGCTGCTTCTGCTGAAGAACTGTTGCTGCAGGGCGTCTTTAGGCTGCAGGTTGTGGCTTTGAGGGGATTTCTTGAACTCCCAAGGGAAGGTAGGAGACCTGTCCCACTGTCTTCTCTGTGTGCTCCTGTTTGCTTTATGTTTGGAGTACTTTTTAGCCACGTTTATGTGGGGTTTTCATTCCCCAAACAGCAGAGATGTTGTTAGTTTCTGTGGATAGAAAGGGGGATGTTTATTCTGATTTTCTGATGCTACGAGTGGGATTTTTAGTCCCCTACTGGGGGAGTTGCTGTTAGATTTTTGTTTGGATAAGAGTAGAACAAAGTCTATATTGTAAGGACTGCATATACTAGTTTGATTCACAGATTAGTAACGTGCTATGAAGTTATGACGGTTCCTCTTAAAAAACTAAGAATTAGTTATGGTTTATTCTATTAAGTAATGCCCTGCCATGAACAGAATGATAAAGTATAAATCCTATTATGTGTAATTAGCAACTTTTACTAAGTTTCCACATCATTTATTTTAAGCCCAGGTTGAGCCATGAGTGTGTTGTGAAGTGAGGGCTCGAAGTAAATGTTTGGGGTGTAGCGGGGACTGCTTTCCAAAACTCCTGGACAGATTCATATCCTACCCTTTATAAGGGCCTGCGTGCCATTCGGAAGCCACCCACATGACTAGGTTATTGCCAACACTATAGGGTGCTTAGTGGGTGTTCTTGTGGCCATCTTTGGTCTATGAAGGGGTCTGTTTGAGACTTAGTTTCTCGAACACATAGCCATGCTTGTATTTTACATTGTGTCAGCGACCAACATACTATGACTGGACTCTGTTTTACAGTTGATTAATCATTCTGCATACTACACGCATATTGCACGTGATGCTATTTAAAGCCATCAGTTTAGTATGATGTTGTCCCAATTAGTCTAATTGGGTAATTAATATGTTGACACATTTAAGGTGTTTGTATGTTTGATTTGTTTTTGGCGACTAACCCTATAGTCTAATTGTGCAACACGTAATATTTATAAATATGAGAATAGTATATTTACTTGGTACTAATTGATGTGAAGGTCACTTGCAAACATGTACATTGTTATACATAACTGTAAAGTCATTTGCAATCACGAGTGGTTATTATGGTGTGATTGCATATAAGGACCTACAAGATTATAGTTACATGCCAACATATACATAATTATAAAAATGATATATTCGTAAATACTGAAAAAGTATAAACGCAATTATGAAAAGTTTGAGGTTAATAATGTGATTGATGATTTTTAAGTCTTAAGTATAATTTTTAAGGTCTCTAGAAGTGTCATCAAAACACCAGAAAGAAGTTAAATTCAATGACAAACTACTGAATAAGGATATAAATACAATTATAAAAAAATACAGGGACTAAAGTGTAAAAGTGCTAAGGATACTACTAAAGGATAAAGAATACTGGTAAGGTTTCTTGACCATCAAGTGACTTAACCCTAGTTAATATAACCAAGTTTCTTGACCACCAAGTAACCTAACCCTTAAGTAACCCAACCCTAGTTAAGCTAACCCCCAAGTAACCCCCCTTTAACCCTCCCCTCTCCTTCTATAAATAGGAGGGTGGTCCTCCTATTTCTCCCCATCCCATTCCCTTCCTTCCCACCTTCCCCTCCTTCCTCCTTGCCCACATCCAAGAGAGTAAGAGAGAGAAAGAAAGAGAGAGCTTTTAGAGCGGGAGTGGGGGCTGTTCGCAGGATTCTTCACACGTGTAGGAAGGGGTTACTGCTGTGTCCAAGAGAACTCCTGGTTTAAAGGCAAGTACATGATTCTTTTTGCATGGTTATTTTCCTATTTCGAATGATCTGTTTTTTAAACATGTATTTTCCTACAAATTCAAGAGGATGCTACTAAGCCGTTATGTTGCCGAAATGGACCCCCAACCAAGATGCTACTAAGCCATTATGTTGCCGAAATGAACCCCCAACCAAAATGCTACTAAGCCGTTATGCTGCCGAAATGAACACCCAACCCATGCTTAAATCCTCATTTTTATAAGTCTCTCATGTTAAAATCGAACATGCTACAGACAATGCCACCTTAGGAGTCCATGCGTCCGAATCATACAAGCATCCGTGTGAGGCAGACATAAATTAAAAGACGTAACCCGAGGCAAACGGGTAAATCTTGGGTACGGTTCTCCCGGTCCAAGTGGGACGGGTGGGTCCCCCTGCTGCGCAGTGGAAGCGTCAGTGAGCATTTGCCTTACCACTGGCTGCACGTCATGCTAACCTTCTCATGTTGTGGTTTGGATGCATGTCCGTTAAAAAAGTGAAAAGATTCATGCTATCCGTATGTTATATATGTTTATGACTTCATGCTATTCCATGATCTTTTCACCATGCCATGATGCTATGTCATGCCTCTATTATGCTTATACTCATGCCATGCCATGCCATGTTTAAGTCAAGTCACGCCATGATGCCATTCCATGAATCTTTATGCTTATACATACCATGTTACGCCATGCTCTCTTGACCATGCCATAATTTGTCATGATCCCTATGTTAGTTGAAGTTCGTTATATTATATTCTATCATGCCATGATTGTGTAGTAATATCATGTTGTCTTTTTACGTTTATATATATGATAATCCATGTAGTGGTATCATGTGCTTGCTGAGTCGGTAAACTCATCCACACTATTTAACCCCCTTTCAGGAAAAGACCTTCCTGGGGCAACCGAGAAGTCTATACGTGCTTAGTTTAGTTGAACAGAAGTTGTTTTTGTAAGTCTAGCCCCTATGTAACTTACATGTTGTATCCCTGGACTTGATATACTGTAATGCACTGTGTATGACATCTATATGAAATGTTTTGTTTATTTACATACAAAGTGCTCAACCTTAACTGTAAGTCATGTTCGGGTTGTTCCCGCTGTTAACATGGTTGGCAGTACCGGCCGATACCGGTACGTACCGGTATCGGCCGGCACCGGTACCTACGGTACCGGCCGGTACCGGACTGGTTTTGGGCCGATACCGGACCGGTACGTACCGGTACCGGTACCCACCGATACCGGTACCGGTACTACCATCCTTGGCTGTTAATGGGTCCCTTCGGTTCGTAGTAAGCAGGCATGACTGAACCGACCGACAGGGGGTCGTTACAGTTTGTGGTATCACAGCAAAGTTAAGGATGAGCACTAAAAGCATGTACAACAAGTCCATGATTAGTAGAATTAGGAGGCCAGACTTAGGTAAACCCAGACTAACCTATAACTTGTCCTATAGGTCATGGCGACTAACGGACGAGGGAGGATGCCTAGGGCTAGAAGGATCAGTCCAGAATCCCAGAATACTACACATGTTCCTCCACCATCATCCCTAGATATAGGAGACATTGTCCAAATTTTCCAAGGATTTCTTCATGCTACCCAACAACACCAGAACTCTGTAGACCATGGAGGCCAGGCAAGAGCCATCGCTATGGAACGATTTAAGAAGATGGGAACTCCTATTTTTAAGGGGGAGAGCGACCCCCTGATAGCTGAAAGTTGGATACGGGAGATCGAAAAGATCTTTCGTGCCATCCGTTGCCCAGATACTGATAAAGTAAATCTGGAAAGTTACATGCTACAAGATCGACATACACATGGTGGTCTTCTACCCTCCGTACAAAGTTTGCTATAAGAGAAGGAGAGGTAATATGGGAAGAATTTTTGACAGCCTTCAGGGCTAAGTTCTTTCCACAACATATCCAAGATAAAATGATGCAGGAGTTCCTATCCCTGACCCAAGGCACTAAGTCAGTTATGGAGTATGAAGCTAGATTTTCTAAATTGGCCAAATTCGCACCTCACATGTGCCTTGATGAACGTTGGAAGCTACAAAAATTTCTGATGGGGCTAAAACCTATATTACGCACTAAGCTGGTTGCACACAAATTTAGCTCTATGGAAGATGTGGTGGAAGCTGCGTGCAGGCAAGAAGTTGAGCATGAGATTTATTTAGAAGAATGTAAGGTAGATCTCAAGAGACAGGCATCTTCCTCTATGCAGAGGCAAGCATCCTCATTCATGCCCAAGAAGAGAAAGACTGAGTCCCCAAAGATGCCAGTAATGACTGTTACTCCATCTTCTCGAGTTCCTTCTTATCCTTTGTGTCAAAAATGTGGGAAAAGGCATGAAGGTAGTGAATGTCTGAGGGGATCAGGCCGATGCTTTGGTTGTGGGGAGACCGGACACATTATGAGGAACTGTCCCAAGGTTAGAACCACTACTATGCCAGCACCAGCATCAGCACAGTAAACGGTTCCTGCCAAATCACGAACGCCAGCTCGTGTCTTTGCCTTGACTCAGGAAGATATGGGGGCTGTTGAGAACGTCACTAAAGGTACGGTTCTTATAGCCGATACTTATGCTAGAGTTCTTTTTGATACTGGTGCTACGCATTCCTTCATTTCAGAAGAATTCATACAGTCATTACCTGATAAGATAGATTTAGTTAAAACTCTAGTCCTTATGACTATTTTCACCCATGGGAGAATTCTCCAATCCCAAAAGTACATTACCTCTCTTAAAATAGAGATTGAAGGTAGACAACTCTCCACACAATTACATGTCTTTAAGATGAAAGACTTTGACGTTATTCTAGGGATGGACTAGTTAGAATAATATCATGCTATGCTAGATTGCCGAAGGAAAAAGATTCTTTTTATAATCCCAGGGGAAGAAGAATTCTCCCTTAAACTCCCCAAACCTGGAAGGCAAATCATCTCAGCACTTAAGGCATGGCACTACATCAAGGATGGCAGTACCGATACCGGTACCGGTATCGGTGGGTACCGGTACCGGTACGTACCGGTCCGGTACCGGTCGGTACCGGCCCGAAACCAGTCCGATACCGGCCGGTACCGGCCCGGTACCGGTCGGTACCCACGGTACCGGTGCCGGCCGATACCGGTACGTACCGGCCGGTACGTACCGGTATCGGCCGGTACTGCCATCCATGCACTACATTGACAAGGGTTGTACTGCTTACCTAGTCAGTGTAGTTTATATCCCAAAAGAAAAGAAAGCCTTCTCTATCTCTGATACTGAGGTAGTTAGAGAATATCCGAATGTTTTTCCTGATGAATTACCAGGCTTTCCGCCAGTGAGGGAGATCAAATTCTCAATTGAACTTCTCCCAGGCACAGTACCCATTTCTAAGGTTCCCTATCGTATGACACCTGCTAAGTTGGCAGAATTAAAGAAGCAGCTTCAAGAACTATTAGACAAGGGATTTATTCGCCCTAGTGTGTCTCCATGGGGTGCTCCTGTTTTATTTGTTCGGAAAAAGGATGGATCTTTGCGGCTCTGTGTGGATTATCGGAAGCTGAATCAAGTTACTATCAAGAATCGGTATCCAGTGCCGCGAATTGATGATCTATTTGATCAATTACAAGCAGCCACTATATTTTCAAAGATAGATCTTCGATCAGGATATCATCCGTTAAGGATTAAAGAAGAAGACATTCCCAAACCAGCTTTTCAAATCAGGTACGGGCACTATGAATTTCTAGTCATGCCTTTTGGTTTAACCAATGCCCTTGCAGCTTTTATAGATCTAATGAACCGGGTATTCAAACCGTACTTGGATCATTTTGTAGTAGTATTTATAGATGATGTCCTAATATATTCTCCAACTGAGGAAGCACATAAGGAACACCTAAAGATTATTCTGGAAACTCTCAGAACTCACAAACTATATGGCAAATTTAGCAAGTGTGAGTTCTGATTACAACAAATTCAATTCCTTGGTCATATTATTTCTAAAGAAGACGTAGTTGTTGATCCGGTCAATATTCAAGCTGTACTTAGTTGGGAAGCACCCAAGACCCCAACTGAAGTTCGAAGTTTCCTAGGTTTAGTAGGATACTACTGACGCTTTATAAAAGGGTTTGCTACTCTAGCAACCCCTCTTACTAAACTAATCCGGAAAGGGGTAAAATTTTTGTGGATAGAAGAATGTGACAAGAGTTTCCAGGAGCTAAATAAAAGATTAACTACAGCTCCAGTCCTTGCCTTGCCTAGTGGAATCGAAAGTTTTGTCATCTATACTGATGTCTCAAGACAAGGTATTGGTTGTACGCTCATGCAGCATGGTAGGGTAATTGCTTATGCATCCCACCAATTAAAGGATCATGAGCTAAATTATCCTACCTATGATCTTGAATTAGCAGCAGTAGTTCATGCACTCAAAATATGGAGACATTATTTATATGGAGTTCAATTTCAAGTCTTTACAGACCATTAGAACCTTAAATATATTTTCTCTCAGAAGGTGCTTAATCTTAGACAGAGGCATTGGATAGAATTCTTAAAAGATTATGATTTTGAATTGAATTACCACCCAAGCAAGGCAAATATTGTAGCCGATGCTCTTAGTAGAAAGCAGTTGATGATGATCAGAGATTGGAAGATGATTGAGGAAGTTATTGCCTCCTTATCTCAGTTATCTATCCAATCTGCCATTGTAGAAAGGATTTCTGAAGCTCAACAGAATGATCATAAGTTGAAAGAACTGACTGATAAGCCTGGATTTAAAGCAAATGATCGTGGGGTAATATATTTCAAAGGCAGATTATGTGTCCCAGAGGATCGAGAATTAAGAAATGATTTTTTGACAGAAGCTCACAAATCAAAGTTCACTATTCATCCTGGCAGTACCAAGATGTTCCAAGACATGAAACGTACTTTCTGGTGGCCAGGTATGAAGAAAGATATTGTTGATTTTGTTTCTAAATGCCTAGTTTGTCAACAGATTAAGGCAGAACATCAAAGACCCTCTGGACTTCTGCAAAAGATAGAAATTCCAAAGTGGAAATGGAAACATATCACTATGGACTTTGTCGTGGGTCTTCTCCGAACAACGCGAGGACATGATGCCATATAGGTAATAGTAGATAGATTTACAAAATCTGCCCATTTCTTGCCAATTAAAATTTCACAATCAGTAGAAAGTTTGATCAAGTTGTACATAGACAACATTGTTAAGTTGCATGGGGTTCCCAAGTCAATTATCTCCGATAGAGATTCTAAATTTACCTCTAGAATATGGAAGCGTCTCCAGAAAGCTTTAGGCACTCAATTAAAATTCACTACTGCCTTTCATCCTCAGACTGACGGCCAATCAGAAAGAACTATCCAGACATTAGAAGATATGCTTAGAGCATGTAGTCTAGATTGGAAAGGAGATTGGGATAAAAACCTACCGTTGGTCGAGTTTACCTATAACAATAGCTTCCATGCCAGTATTAAAATGTCTCCTTTTGAAGCTCTATATGGGAGACCCTGTAGATCACCTATATGTTGGAAAGAGTCTGGAGAGAGACAAATGATAGACCCGGATATTATACAGGCCAGTACAGAGAACATCCAACTTAGCCGTCAAAGATTGATAGCTGCATAGAACCGACAAAAGAGTTGTGTTGATCGGAGAAGAAAAGATGTTTCTTTTGAAATCGGAGATCATATTTTCCTAAAGGTTTCCCTGTCAAAAGGGATTGTCAGATTTGGAAAACGAAGTAAGCTGGTACCTCGCTATATTGGTCCTTTCTAAATTCTGCAGAAGATTGGAGACGCATCATATCAGTTAGCCTTACCACCTGCTCTAGAAGGAGTTCACAACATTTTCCATGTCTCTATGCTCAAGAAATATCTTCATGATCCATCTCATGTCATAGACTATGGCGAGCTTCCGATCCAGCCAAATCTGAGCTATGAAGAACAGCCAGTGCAAATCCTGGACTTCAAGACAAAAGAGCTCAGAAACAAGACAATCCCTTTAGTAAAAGTTTTATGGAGGAACCAGTCAACAGAGGAAACAACTTGAGAAATGGAAGAAGAAATGAGGAGAAAGTACCCACATCTTTTCGGTAAGATCCTCACCATAATCAAGTAAATTATTTAGTTAGATTTAAAATTCGAGGATGAATTTTGTTTAAGGGGGAGAGGATGTAAGGACCTACAAGATTATAGTTACATGCCAACATATACATAAAATTATAAAAATGATATATTCGTAAATACCGGAAAAATATAAACGCAATTATGAAATGTTTGAGGTTAATAATGTAATTGATGATTTTTAGAAGGTCTTAAGTATAATTTTTAAGGTCTCTGGAAATGTCCTAAAACACCAGAAAGAAGTTAAATTCAGTGACAAACTACTGAATAAGGGTATAAATACAATTATAAAAAAATACAGGGACTAAAGTGTAAAAGTGCTAAGGATACTACTAAAAGATACAGGATACTGGTAAGGTTTCTTGACCATCAAGTGACTTAACCCTAGTTAATATAACCAAGTTTCTTGACCACCAAGTAACCTAACCCTTAAGTAACCCAACCCTAGTTAAGCTAACCCCCAAGTAACCCCCCTTTATAAATAGGAGGGTGGTCCTCCTATTTCTCCCCATCCCATTCCCTTCCTTCCCACCTTCCCCTCCTTCCTCCTTGCCCACATCCAAGAGAGTAAGAGAGAGAAAGAAAGAGAGAGAGATTTTAAAGCGGGAGTGGGGGCTGTTCGCATGATTCTTCACACGTGTAGGAAGGGGTTACTCCTGTGTCCAAGAGAACTCCTGGTTTAAAGGCAAGTACATGATTCTATTTGTATGGTTATTTTCTTATTTCGAATGGCCTGTTTTTCAAACATATATTTTCCTACAAATTCAAGAAGATGCTACTAAGCCGTTATGTTGCCGAAATGGACCCCCAACCAAGATGCTACTAAGTAGTTATGCTGCCAAAATGAACCCCCAACCAAGATGCTACTAAGCCGTTATGCTGCCGAAATGAACATCCAACCCATGCTTAAATCCCCATTTCTATAAGTCACTCATATTAAAATCGAACATGCTACAAATAACGCCACCTTAGGAGTCCATGCGTCCGAATCATACAAGCATCCGTGTGAGGCGAACATAAATTAAAAGACGTAACCCGAGGCAAACGGGTAAATCTTGGGTACGGTTCTCCCGGTCCAGGTGGGACGGGTGGGTCCCCCTGCTGCGCAGTGGAAGCGTCAGTGAGCATTTGCCTTACCACTGGCTGCACGTCATGCTAACCTTCTCATGTTGTGGTTTGGATGCATGTCCGTTAAATAAGTGAAAAGATTCATGCTATCCGTATGTTATATATGTTTATGACTTCATGCTATTCCATGATCTTTTCACCATGCCATGATGCTATGTCATGCCTCTATTATGCTTATACTCATGCCATGCCATGTCATGTTTAAGTCAAGTCACGCCATGATGTCGTGCCATGAATTTTTATGCTTATACATACCATGTTACGCCATGCTCTCTTGACCATGCCATGATTTACCATGATCCCTATGTTAGTTGAAGTTTGTTATACTATATTCTATCATGCAATGATTATGTAGTAATATCATGTTGTCTTTTTACGTTTATATATATGATAAGCCATGTAGTGGTATCATGTGCTTGCTGAGTCGGTAAACTCATCCACATTATTTAACCCCCTTTCAGGAGAAGACCTTCCTGGGGCAACCGAGAGTCTATACGTGCTTAGTTTAGTTGAACAGAGGTTGTTTTTGTAAGTCCAGCCCTTATGTAACTTACATGTTGTATCCCTGGACTTGATGTACTGTAATGCACTGTGTATGACATCTATATGAAATGTTTTGTTTATTTACATGCAAAGTGCTCAACCTTAACTGTAAGTCATGTTCGGGTTGTTCCCGCTGTTAACGGGTCTCTTCGGTTCGTAGTAAGCCGGCGTGACTGAACCGACCGACAGGAGGTCATTACATTGCATGACCGCGTAACTATATGACCATAACGATTGTAAGACAGTATAACCGTACAACTGTAAAACCGTATGACCGTAAGAATGTTACTTGTAGTTTACACAACGACGCCTTACACTAGTCATTGTTCCTCATTTATTAAAACTGGGACCCTTGTTAGGATGAGGGTCAAGGAGTTAGCCCAATAATAAGACCCAGAGATACATCAGGACCTCAGGCAACCTTCATGACCAGGAAATACGGGTCTAATCTCAGCTTACCTGACTGGGACAACGAGAAATACTCATTTATGTGCACGTGGTCGATTTCTAGATCTCACGGTTTTGCGAGTTATTGAAGCCAATTAGTCCTACCTACCAACCTCACCTATTGTGGTGCTAGCACCATATAGGGTTGACAAGCATGTGCTTGGTTGAGTTTCACTCTACTGAGGCGTACGACTATGACTAGTGTTGTTGGTGATCTTGTCGCTTCTGGATTAGAATTCTACATTAAGTTTCTTATTCATTTTAATGTATGACTGTCTTGGTTCATGATTTATGTTTCTTCAGTTTCATATATTGAAATTGTCCACTTGCATATGCCAATCACCATTTGTTTAGTACATAAGTCAAGCATATTTACTTCTTAAAAAATGATCTTATGAGCCATATGACTTACTGCTGTCCTTTTTCTTGTTTGTTTTGTTTCTTATGGGTGGCAGGGTCACAAGGCGCTGGGCGTGAAGATAGGAATTAGTGATGTTAATAAAGAGTTGGCGGACAAGAGACTTATCAGTTTCATAGATGTACTTTTGCTTTTATCGAAGTATGTTGGTCTCTCTTTTTAAGACGTAGTATATCTCCAACTATGTATATTACTTTGATGTTAATGAATACAAGTGTTTTTTAGTAAAATCCTAGGCGTTTTAATTGTCATAGTGTACATGCTCACTTCCTCACTCTTATTTGTATAGATCCCCAAACCGACATTACCGTAGGTGAAAGTTCTTATGTGGGCCTTCACAATAACAGTCCCAAAGGACCATTATAGCCCCAAAATTGATAGTTTTGTGGATTAGGGGACTTAGTCATGGAGGAGATCAAACCTATCATTTTTAATGAGGGAAGCATGACCTAAGACAGTTCCTTACTACATAAAGGCCTCATCTCTCATCAACAAAGGACCCAAGTGTCATTGAAGAAGCAATCAACTGATCAAGGAATCAAGGAAGCATCCCCAAGACTCCCTGAAGGAGGTTCATTTAGCATTATCCATCCCTGCTTGAAGGTCTCCCAAGAATCAAGGGAAGTTATCTTCTAACTCTTCTATATGCTATATTCTATTCACCTCATTCGCATAATAACCTATCTCATTTATTCCAAGTCCCTTTCCTTACATTATGCTAGATTGAAGGCATGGTAGCATCATTCGTATATCTCTCCCCTCAACCCCACTGTTGAAACAGTTTTTATATGCAAAAAAAAAATACAAAGCAAAAAAGGAAGAAAGGGAGGGGTAAATAAAAAAAAAAAGGAGAGAGAGAGGGGTGTGGGGAGCTCCTGTGCCACCAGCTGGCTCCCCCCAGCGGTGGGGGTTGCCATCGGCCCCCTCCTTCCTCTTTTCTCTCCCCAGCCCCCCTATATAAAGCCCACTAGGGCCGGCTGCTGCAAGACACAAGAAGAAGGAAAAAGAGACACAGAAAGAGAATAGAGAAGAAAAGAAAAAAGGGGAGGAGGCTCTGGAGAAATTTTGTGTGAAGAGCAAGAAGCTTGTGGATTTTTTTTGTGCGTGAAAAAAATCAGAGAAGGACCCACTTATTATTTTATGGTCTTGTAATGATGATAACTAATTAATATGGTTCATTCATATTGGTTGAATGACCAAATATTTAATAAAAAATATGGTTCATTCATATTGGTTGAATGGCCATAAACTTCATGTTAATTAATTCATGTGGTTTCATGTTGATTAATTTATGTTGTTGCATGTTGATTTAATATGGTTCATTCATATTGGTTGAATGGCCATAAGTCTTATGTTAATTAACTCATGTTGTCTCATAATAATTAATTGATTCATTCATATTGGTTGAATGGCCAAAGTTTTAAAATATGTGGTTCATTCATATTGGTTGAATGACCAAAGTTTAATGTAATAAAAATTACTTGGTTCATTCATATTCATTGAATGGCCAAATTTTCGTGTTAACTTATGTGATTTCATGTTAATGGTTCATTCATATTAGTTGAATGACCAAAGTTGTTTGCTAATTAAAAATGTGGTTCATTCATATCAGTTGAATGACCAAAGTTGCATGTTGCTCACTAATTAAAAATGTGGTTCATTCATACCAGTTGAATGGCCAAAATTCCTTGATTAATTATACATGGTTCATTCATATTGGTTGAATGGCCAGAATATTGATTAATAAATTTTGTGGTTCTTTCCTATTAGTGGATTGACTAATGATTATGGCTCTTGGTTCATTCCTATCAGTGGAGTGACCATTAATTTTGTGGTTCTGTCCTATTGGTGAGCCGGTCATGGAGTTGTGGTTCACTTTTACTGGTAGAGTGACTAATAATCATGGTTGTTGGTTCATTTTTATTGATGGAGCGACCATTGACTCATGTGGTTCTTTCCTACTGGTGGATTGACCATTATATTTGTGGTTCACTCTTATTGGTAGAGTGACCAATAATTATGATTCTTGGTTCGTTCCTATTGGTAGAGTAACCATTAACTTTTGTGGTTATGTCCTATTGGTGGACCGGCCATGAAGTTGTGGTCCACTCTTATTAGTAGAGTGACCAATAATCATGGTTCTTGGTTCATTCCTATCAAGGGGGTGGCCATTAAAATGGTGTGGTTCGCTCTTATTAGTAGAGTGGCCAATAAATCATTGTCTTGGTTCTTTCCTATTGGTGGATTAATCATGAAGTCGTGGTTCACTCTTATTGGTAGAGTGACTAACATTCAATTTCTGTTGTTCATTCTTACTGGTGGAATGACCATTAAGTTGCTTGGTTCTAAGTTATACTTTTACTCTTATCGATAGAGTGACTAAAATTTTAAATGATTCATTCCTATCGATAGAATGGTCCAAAGTGACATCTTGTAACAAAATGGATTCAAATAAGTTGATGCATGTTCAATTTCGCTTGTTTAATGTATGTTTACTGTCATTGAATGTATGCTTAAACGATAAATGTATGAACTTAGAAAGTGGGACATGTTGTCTAAAATCTCTATGTTCTTTAAAAGATACTTAAAAGATATCTTTGAGTCATTTAATATCTTTTAGGGGTTCTAATGGAGATTGGGTCCAAAAGAACTATCCTTTTAGTACCATTTGAAGACCATGAATTCTCATATTCCCTTGTGGACTCAAAATCCATTAAGTATCCTCTAAAGACCCTTGTAGGATCCCCAATTAAGAAGAATCCCTCTTTCATGCATGGCATAAAAGCAAGTTATTTATTTCATTCTTGCTTTATCAAAGGGCTTTAATGGACGGTTAATCAAGGGTTGCCAGTTAACAAGTGGCATAATTAACATTGACCGAGGTCAGTGGGGAGAGGTCAAGAATACGGATCCACGCTTGATCCAAAAGAATCTTAGACTTGAGGATTAATCCTAAAATCTCAAAGTCTACATTAAAAAAAAAAGGAAAGAGAATAACACGTTTTCTAAAACTCCACAAATTCTCTTTCAAACAAAATTCTATCTCCCTTTCCAAAAAACAAAACCAAAAAGTTAAAAATAAAAGGGAGACAAGATTTTCGAAGTCTCACACCCACATATGGTTCATATTAGCCTTCTTAGTTTTCCTTGAAGAATAGATACTATATGAATTATTATTCTCAATGTTTATTTCACTTTATTCTAAACGAATTACACATATAAAATGAGCCAAAAAAGAAAAATGAGCCATGGGATGTGTCCGGCTGCATTCCATGTGAGGAACCCAATATCCTGGCCATATCTTTATTGATCCTTATTTTATCATATTACTATTGTTTGAATGTTTGGCTATGTGATCCCTTTTTTTAATATATTTTTCCTTTTTCTGGATTAACAAGGGTGGCAATCACAACACTTCAGCAAAGGAATCAAACAAGCAGGATGAAGTTCTAACGGGCTGGTGAAAGCTTCACCACGGCGTCCTCATCAAAATCCTCCAAACTTCCGGCATCCACACAAGCATCTTGGAATCAATGATAAAGGCCTCACATATTGCTCCACTCTGAGATGCTCTACTGCTGGAACCTGTTAGATTGCCAAAAAATTCAACATCTTCTGAGGCATCTCCTAACTTCTCCCTTGTAATAGTCTAATTTCCAAAACGTTTTCACCTTTGTAAACTGGGCTGGGTTATGTTTATCTTTCCCTTGTACACATCCTGGAGGTAAGGCAGGATGTTATGTTTTTAATGGAATCAAACTGGGAGTTGGGACATTGAACCAGGTTTATTTAAAAAATAGAAAGGAGGAAAAGGGTAAGGACAATGATAGAATAAAGAATAACTTGAACACAAATGCACTTCAAATTGAGGCAGGGGCATAGACCATTGTTCATACCATCAATGGAGGTAATTCATACAGCATCCAGAATATTCAGTAAGTCAGCTGATTCCGCTGGAGCACTTCAATATTGGGCTGACAAAATTGAAAATCTCCTAAGGATTGCTACTTAAAGGAGTCGAAGCTTCTCTCAACAACAATGTAAGAGCATCCAAAACAAGATGGAACAGGCTGCCATCTAGCATGACAACAGGAACATATCATATTTCACAGATCTGGATCCCATCCACGGCTTGCTGTTGATCCCTTGTTAAGAGGGACCTAGCCTTCCAACTCAAACCTGAACTAATATCTGTCAAGTTGGTTCAAAGATAACTCCTTGAAATAACACTTTCAGTATGAATCCTAATGCATAGAGGACAACATAAAACAGACGATATTTTACCATATCTTCCATCTTATTGGCACACATATTCCACCTTCAAATATAGTCAATACAGTGTTTTATCCCACCTATAGTTGATAGCATAATTCCTATCACTGCATTTATCTTCTGCACAACTTGGAACAGACAGCAGAGGTAAATGTTTATTATAACAATAACCTGAACAATGTCGAGAAGATGTGGAACAGCGGGAAGAACTTGCCTCCTGCATCAACAACAAAACAAATAAAGTCAGATAAAATGAGGGAGATACTATGGTTTACATTTAAACCAGAAAAGCCACAGCACTCCAGGAAGAGAAGGTTGTGTTCAAACCATCCCTACAAGAAAGGTGAGAGCGAGCCATTGGTACCCTGCCCTCCCTGAGGTTTACATAATGCTGGCAGGGGTTATCTTCAACGTCCAAAAAGAAATGCAACAAAAGATCATGTGCACCAATTATCAGAATATCATAAAAGAAGTCATCTAAGCTTACATAAGGAGTCACAAAAATGGGAAGCACTCAAAAGTAGGGACATAACAGATAAGCAATTACCTGACAACCTGACTAATCATTAGCCTTCAGTCATTTTGGATTAGGTTGTCTGAACCAACTTTATCAGCTCAGAAATGGACAATTTTTAAACTGACACTTTTAGCAGGTAAGTTAATTTGAGTATCTGAGATGGTCCAAGGAGAAAGCAGACATTGTAGGAACAACCAAGGCGGAATCAGAGTGGGACACTGGATTGGCCTGTCCCAATTCGATCTGGACAGGGAATCAGATTGGCAAGGAGAACCTGGACTGTCTTGTTTTTTAACTAAAAGGACTACAAAAAAAAAGAGTGAAAACAGGGGGGGGGGAAATGCATATGACATATTAACATTAAAATGCGGGTTCAAGGTGGGGTGGAGATCTTTGCTCATGACCAAGATGACATTTCAGAGGTTGGATAGGGCTGGATTGGCCTAAGATTAGGCGATCCAGGTTGGATCAGCCAAGGTTGGCTAATTCCTGGTCAATTTGACTTGATTCTAGGCCAATTTGGCACGTTTTCATTCCATTTTCAGGAGGTGATTGGAAATTGGATCAGGAGGGCTCAATCCTGATCCAAATTGGCCAATCCAGATCACGATTCGCCAATCCTGCAGACAATGAGAACAACCATGAATTACTAGCATGTTTTCTCAAATTCTCACTCATGTTTCCTCTTTATAGCTTGACCATTGCAGTGGAAGTTACATTTATACCCGCAGAAAGTTAAGTTTACAATCCTTGTTAACAGGACTGCAGCAGGAAGGTGTAACATCTTATGAATTCAGGCTTCAGCTTTCTACATGAACATATCCAACAAGCATTTGAAACTTATCTGGGATCCATAAAAATTTTGGATAAGTTTACAGAATCGGACATGTTTTATCAGAAACAAACAGGTTATAATTCCGACATTTCTTATAAGACCTATTATCAAACCTTAGCCTGGATCCATATTGATCAAACCTGTTTGGATCCCTACTCAGAAGAATACAATTATGTAGGAATATCATCACTAATGTATTCACTTGGAAGGCAGATCCTCTCTCTTCTCATTTTGCAAGAACTTCCAAAGCATATCTCAACTATTTTATGCCAAATATGTTGATCATAGAGTGATATTCCTAAATAAAGTTAGCACTGCCAGTCTGGTTTTGCAAATATTCTTATCCTGTTTTGATTATCCTGGGCATTGCAATGGTGACAATTTGGAAAGGGAATTTTGCAAATATACCCTCCTTAGGAGTTGATTTGCAGAATTGTCTATTTTATTTTCATATTGTTTTTAATACTCCATTGCACTGTAAAGACATAAATCCTCATAATGATTCATGGATTAATACTGCAGTCAGACTTGGTGGTAGACGCTTTTTGGTAGAGGAAAGCAGTCTGTTTCAAGAGGGGCAACACCATTGAAGTCCTTGATGGAAGAGGTAACCATTCAAGCAGAAATTTGACATGATTTTTTTTCTCTTTTTAGTTAGGGTATTTTAGGATAATCTTTGTGGGAGCCATCGCTTTATGTTCTTGTAAACTTGTATTAGAGATGTGGATGTGAGTTGAGGTTTGCCATGTGAGGAGATCTTGCTGTGAAGTTTGCAGTCAATGAGGAATTTCTCTTTCCTTATATTGGTTGTACTGCCTCTATTTATTTTTTAATAAATCAGTGGTACGAACCACAACTTCTTTCAACAGGGGAGGAAAAAGAGCTGCATTACATCGCAATACTTGCAAAATGCACTTGTGCTCACCGTCTGTTAGTACTATCTTATCCAAGACTGTTAACTTTTTAACGTGAATTTAAAAAGTCCAAGATACCGCTAGTCATTCATTCTCTCTCTGTCTCTCTCAAGTCTCAACCCCCCCCCCCCTCTCCATCCACAGCATTAGTTGTGACTCAGATAAAATGCAAGAGGAAAATTGTTTTGGCCTCCTTGAAGAGTTGCAAAATTATCAGAAAAATAAACCGATGCCTTTAATTCATGTGAACTACAAAAATCGCTGTACACCTTAAAAGGCTCCCCATGTCAATGATATAAGAAAATACTCAAATAGCAATATTCTAAATTCCATCAACTTTTAAGGCCTGGTTGGATAACATGTCAAGGGTGAATACAACCAAGGAAGGCAGAAGCGTATCGGGACCTGGGATCAGCAGGTCTCGATCCGCATAGGGGTCGGATAAGCCTGATCGGCCAATCCTTGGATCGGCTTGAATGTTATTTTAAAAAATAAGAAAAATAGGATAATGGGAAAAAACATTTAAAAAAATCAGAAAAAAAAAGAATATCACACTAACAATCAAATTGCATGGACTAACATTGAGTTAAAAATCCTAGCTCACAGGCAATATTGGCCTGGATTGGGCTGACACAGACCCCATTGGCCCGAATTGGCCCTCATCACAATCCAGGACGATACAACCAATTTTGGACCAATCCAGGGAATCAGGCTGATTCAGCCTTGTTTTATTTTTTTATTTTTTACATTTTACATGGGGATCAGGCTGCCTCCCAAGATCAGATTGCCTAGGCGTCGATTCCGATCCAAATTGGCTGATCCTACAAACCCTAAACGGGATGGCTATTATGTTTTATTCACTTTAGAGTGCAGACTTTGTATCTCAGCTGGGAATAGAATTGGATGGTTTATCCATGTTATTCAATGAATAAGTTGTTCAATTGAAAAGAGGGAACTGCATATCCATGTTATTCCTGGTAGAATACAAAAATTTACTCAAAGAATGACACCTCCTATTCCATCACAAGAAATACGGAATAAGCCATCCCATTATCGAAAAGGGCCTAAACGAATATATGTGAATGCCATATTTGCACCCCTCCCCATACTTCTATGAAAGTAACACCCTGTCTGTGCAGGTCATCCTCTTTGTTTGCTTCTCCACCCACCAGTTCTGCTTACAAGCATGTCATCAAGGTCATTGAGGCCCAGAAAGAAGCAGTAAGCAGTCGCCTATGTCATATATTCATCATCATGTGTGCCATTGCATATTTCACCATTGTCTGGAAGACATGGAAGGAATTAACCTTTGTTTTATATTAAACTCTTTTGTGTGAAACCCTAAGGCTGTTAGGACATTTTGCTGCTCTACTCAGCATAGACGTAGCAAAACACTTGATCTCTCCCTGTCAAGAGATGTAGCAGGATAAATAATGAGAGCTACTGTATTGAACAACATGACACATATAGATGTGCATGCATGCACATACACACGCATGTATAGGACAATTCCCAATACAAGTGGAAATAGTATGTATATATTATACACTAATCCAGATAGAATTAGTATCTACAATCAAAACCTAACTAGGACTGTTAGAAATTGTGCTAGTGTGTGTGTGTGTGTGTGCGCACGCATGTGCACATACGTACAAGTGTATAGAACAATTCCGAATACAAATTGGAACAGGACTCTTCCCTACTAATAATGGAAACAGGACATATACACAATAACCCGATTAAAATTAGTATCTATAATTGAAATACAAGTAGGACTCTTCTAATCCTAATCTAAATAGGATTAGTATCTGCAATCATAGTCTAAATAGGATACTAATGAAACTAGCATGGGACTTTATTCTGAAACTTTGGACAATATTATGTACACAATAAAATGACCTCACCTCACTCTAACCCCACTCCACCCAAACTGATGGTGGATCATAAACACAAGGGTTTGCAACTAATGCTTTGACACAGAGAGGAAGTGGAGACTAGATGAAGTGATCAGCAACTTGCTCGAAAGGAGGAGGAGTAAATGTGTTAGAGAGGTAGGATCGACAGCTGAAAAGCTGGTTGATCTTAATATATTTCATCTACTCATGGAAGACCGCATTGCCCCAGTAGTCATAACATAGCATGTGTGAACTAGGAAAGTGATGCCAAGATCACAAAGATATCGCAACCAGCAAAGGGAGCAAAACCACCAAGTAAGCCTAATTGAAGCACATGCAAAATCTGCTAGAGTGGAGTGGTGAGAACAACCTAGTAAGCAAGTAATAAACCTACAGTCACAACAGAAGTAGTAGAAACTGCCAAAGAAAAAGGCTTCAAGAAAATGAAAAACTGTAAGATAAAGAGTATGAGAGCTCCAAGAATGTTGGGAATAGTCAATAAGATGTCTCTACCCTAGACGGGAGTGGCAATATGGGCATCCATCGGAGAAGGGCGAGATAAAATGGCCAAAAGATTGAACTGAACAAGACATAGATATTGCTATAGATGCAAAAGCTATCAGGCGAAATCTAGGGAGAAACGCCTACTAAATAGACAAAGGAAGCTCTAAATCAAGAAACAAACTAACACTGAAATCAACATGCTGAAAAAACTTTGGAAGAGTAAGAAGCAAGACAAGCTCAAAAAAAGCCCATGGATAGTGAAAAAAACACCTGATATCTCTCAAACAGAATGGCATACAAAGAAACTGACCGCACAGGAGCAATCAGAATGACCAAAAAAAAGACTTTGGACAGGTACAAAGTATGATGCCATTATCGAAGATGCTGCATGGGTGTGAAACTGGGGTGTGAACTGGCAGTAAAGAAGGGACTGGACATGCTGAAAGGAGTTCCTGAACAAGTCTGCAACTAGAAGCTTCAACTGACTAGCAAATAAGGTGTGAACCAGGATACATAAAAGAATCTGAACAGACAAAGGGGCCTAAACTGGTCACTTAAAAGTGGGCTTGAACGAGCTGAAGGAGTGGCTTGAACCACCCTTCAGTGGTAAATCAGGAAAGCTCCAAAGAGGAGACAAACCAGCAGGCCTATTGTGATATCTTAGGCCTTTGGATAGAAATCAATCAACAATTATGCAGGTTTTGGCAATGTTAGTTTTTTGTAAGTGTACCAAAAGGCATTTTTCATTTGTCCAACTTTGCCTTATCAGATCTTTAATGGGCCCTTACTGAGTTCTTATTGGTTCCCTATTGGGATCTTTCTATTGGGTCCTTATCAGACCTTTAGCGGGTTTGTTATAAGATTTTCATTGGGACACAAATGGATCCCTTTCATGTCCTTCTTAACAGAATTCACAACAGGAACAATGAAGAGAAGCAGTGGCAACAGCAGCAACGGCACCAAAGGAGAATGGCAGTGTCAGTGGCTGAATTCCGGATGGGTGGCAACTACACCAGCGGCTGCAGGAGCAGCAAGAGCATGACTTTGCGTCCAAGTTTTTTAGTCTCACATCGTGGATAAAAGACCCCTCAGAACTTTCTATCAAAGATTCCCTGTCAGGCAACACGTCCAGTGTTGGTGTGAATTGGTCCTGAATCCATCAGTCTTTGGTAGTGGGCTGAGTGTTGGGCTGGTCCTTCAAACATTTAGAAGTTAAAATATTTTCATCAAAGTTGTCAGGAAGAATCCGTTATCAGCTCCGACTACAGCTATTATTTGAATAAAAATATCTGATCCATGTTTGATTGATAAACGGAGCAGATAAGGATTATCTGATCAACATTTCCGGATGGTAACGGAAAATGCATATCTGCTCCGTATCTGCTCCATTTGCAACCCTATGATGAAGGAATCGCGAAGGAAAAGTCCGAGGGATGCACACAGCTGCTACATGGGGATGATTCAGGATTGACTGCTCCTCTACCAGTTCAAGGGACAACAAAGCTAGGAAAGAGTTTCTAGATACTCTTCAGAGCACTAAGAGGAATGGTGACACTCCTCTTATGGCACCCTTCCTCTCTTCTCCATTTTCCATTTGTTTCTTCACTTGGAGGACATTTGCAGGCTTTTTTCTTGAGTCTTTACCAGACTGGAAGCTGGGATCGATCTATTTTTCATGCTCCCTTT
The DNA here is from genome assembly GCA_030544215.1 of Zantedeschia hybrid cultivar. Classification (NCBI taxonomy): domain Eukaryota; kingdom Viridiplantae; phylum Streptophyta; class Magnoliopsida; order Alismatales; family Araceae; genus Zantedeschia; species Zantedeschia hybrid cultivar. The sequence continues at coordinate 70,805,825 of JARZZO010000014.1, forward strand.
GATGTCCTCTTGTTATTGCATGTTAGGGGTTTTGGCCTAGATTGCACATAGAGAAAACCCTCATATCTAATCACCCTGATTAGTGTTATTTTATGCCTAATTATGTTCTAAACATGCGTATGTGTTAACCTTACCATGTTAATGATGATCATTAAGACGCACTAACCATGATTAGAAGAATCTTGAAACATGATCAAGAGAATGACCAAAACAAATGACATACTTATCTTAAGTTAATGATGGTGATTAAGACCAATGATAGAGTTAGTTTAAATTAATGATGAATTAACAACAAATAACAGTGGTTAACCTAGTCATATTTAATATTGTGTTTAGTAAGGATAATTACTTTAAGCCTTAAGGATGATTCACTCTGCTTATTAAAGAAGTTAGGTATGATTTAATCATTTTTTTCTTTTAATTACGGCTACAAGCATCACTAGTAGATATATGGATTATGCATGATTCCAATGATGATTAGTTGTTTACATTTGCCCAGAACTAAGCAATGCACTTGCTCATTTAAGGAAATTTACATAGGGTTTTATGGCGATTAATGAAGTAAAGTATAATTAAGCATGTTTATGATGTGAATAGATATGAGTGAAAATGCATGCATGTTAGTAGTCAGCGGTAAATCTGTCTAGTATTTTTTATTCTCTCTTTTTCTTCTTTATGTGTGGGTTTATAGGGTTTATTATGTGTTCTATTGGAGCAAGGGGTACTCTTGTCCTTGCCCAATCTTTTTAACTCTTTTAACTCACACTATAAAAGAAGGGAGGGTGCAGTATGTGCAGACCTACCGCTGCCTCAGTTTTTCCCTATTTTTGTCTCCCCTGTTTATTCTTCAAGGTATGTCAACTTGCCAAATATTGTAGAACTAATTTTCAAGTTTCCATGAATAAGAGTGTTTTTCTTTTCCAACTTATTCACTCTGATGTTTGGGGCCCCTGTAGATGGTCGTCATTACTTCATCAGTTTTATTGATGACTTTTCTCATTGTTGTTGGGTTTATCTCGTGAAATCCCATGAAGAAGTACCCCAGATTATTCAGGTGTTCTGCAAAATGGTTGAGAACCAATTTGAACGACGGGTTAAGATGTTCATATCTGACAATGCAAAGGAGTACTTTGAGAGAACTCTCAATATTTTTATGGAAAATGAGGGTATCATTCATGAATCATCCTTCCCAACAAAATGGGGTGGCTGAAAGAAAGAATAGACATTTACTTGAGACCTCTCGAGACTCCTTTTGCAACATCAGTAGTCCAATAAATTCTGGGCAGAAGCTATCCTAACTGCCCCTTATGTTATCAACTGTATGCCTTCTCGAACACTTGACTTTGTGTCCCTTATCTGAGTACTATGTCCTGACCATCCTCTGTTTGTTCTGGAACCCCGGGTCTTTGGCTGTGTATGCTTTATTCACTCTTTGACTCTGGAGTGTACTAAATTGGATCATCGGGCCATCCGTGGCATCTTTTTGGGTTACTCTCCCACTCAGAAAGGGTACAAATGTTTTGACCCTAAAAGAGGAAAAAAGTATGTCTTTAAAGATGTTACTTTTTTTGAGTCAAAGTCCTATTTTGCCCTTCAGATCTTTGGTATGGGGGAGGATGTTCCTGATTCTTGTTGTGATCCTTCTCCTGAGTTGGTTCCTCCTTTACCTCTGGTTATCGACACGACTAGTGCTGCATCTAGATTCAATGGATACTCTCACTTACTCCAAGTATACATGGCACAAGTATAGGCCTCCCATGGATCCACCATCTCATGAAACTGCTGAAATTTCAGGTCATTCTTTGACCCCCTCACAACTCATGTGGATTTGGACTTGCCTATTACTGTCCGGAAAGAGACGAGAACGTGTAGCAAGCATCCTATTTCTCACTACATTTCTTATTATCGTCTCTCACCATCCTATTGTTCTTTTTTGTCTGCTATTTCAACATATCATGTTCCTAACTCCTTTGCAAAAGCTGTTAAGGACCCAAAGTGGGTGCAAGCCATAGAAGAAGAGATGCAAGCTCTTGACAAAAATAATACCAAGGAGTTAGTAAGTTTGCCTCCAGGGAAGAGCTTGGTTGGATCCAGATGGGTGTACACTATTAAGTACCATTCTTATGATACTGTTCAAAGGTATAAAGTTAAACTTGTTGCCAAAGGTTTTACTCAGACTTATGGTGTGGATTATCTGGAGACATTTGCCCATGTGGCCAAGCTAAACTCTGTCAAAGTTATGTTCTCCCTTGCTGTCCAGTTTCCTTAGGAACTTCACCAATTATATGTTAAGAATGCCTTCCTTAATGGTGACCTACAAGAGGAGGTGTATATGTAGCCCCTCCTAGACTAGAAACCAGGGGGAGAGTATGTCGGCTCACGAAGGCACTGTATGGTTTGAAACAGTCTCCAAGAGCTTGGTTTGACAGGTTCAGATGTGCCATGATACAGCTTGGCTACCAATAGGGCAACTCTGATCATACTCTATTTACCAAATGGGTGGATGGACGTGTGGTAGTACTTCTTGTGTATGTGGATGATATGATTATTACTGGAGATCATACCATAGAGATACAGAAGCTCAAAGATAGTCTGACACATGAGTTTGATATTAAAGATCTTAGGGAGGTGAAATATTTTATTGACATTGAGGTGACCAAGTCTCAGCAAGGTCTCTATGTTTGTCAACGGAAATATGCTCTTGATCTGCTTCAACAAACTGGGAAGCTGGGATGTAAACCAGCTCATACCCCCATAGAGACTAATCATGGATTGTATGAGTCAGGTGGGGAGCTTCTGTCTGAGTCTGACAAAGGTTCCTACCAATGCCTTGTCGAGAAACTTTTGTACTTATCTCTCACCCGACCAGACATTGTCTATGCAGTTAACATTGTCAGTCAGTTTATGCATGCTCCCAGATCCCCACATATGCGGTCTATGGAAAGAATTATGCGTTACATCAAGTCTTGTCCAGGTAGAGGCTTGTTGTACACTCATGCTCTACATGCGAACATTGATGCTTATACCGATGCAAATTGGGCAAGTTCTCGTGATAAGAGGAGGTCAACCACTGGTTATTATTTGTTTCTAGGTAGAAATCTTGTTACTTGGCACAGTAAGAAACAAATTGTTTGTGCTCGCTTCAGAAGTTGAATATCGGACTATAGCACATGGTGTTACAGAGATGTTATCGGTTAAGCTCTTTCTTCAAGATCTTGGTGTTCAAGTTCTCACACCCATGCACTTGTATTGTGACAACAAAGCTGCCATCAACATTACTAATAACCCAGTTCAGCATGATCGCATCAAACATATTAAGATTGACCGTCACTTCATTCGCTTCAGTTGGATAGTGGGGAGATCTGTCTCTCTTATGTTCGCTCCACGTATCAACTGTCAGATGTTTTTACCAAAGGACTGTCCAAGGAAGCTTTTGTCTCTCTCTTGTCCAAGATGTGCATTTCTGACATAAATGCTCAGTTTGAGGGGGAGTGTAGTCAGCAGTAAATCTGTCTAGTATTTTTTACTCTCTCTTTTTCTTCTTTATGTGTGGGTTTATGGGGTTTATTATGTGTTCTATTGGAGCAAGGGGTCTTGTCCTTGCCCAATATTTTTTACTCTTTTAACTTGCATTATAAAAGAAGGGAGGGTGCGGTCTATGCAGACCTACCACTACCTCCAGTTTTGCCCTATTTTTGTCTCCCCTGTTTATTCTTCGATGAGTATGATGCCATGGACTATGTTATATACAATGAGACATAGATATAAACTATGAAGTATGATTTATGATGGAACTATGAAGGATTATGGAGTGACATGAACCCTAGAAACCAGGGAATGAAACTCTAGGGGCTAGGAGCCTTAATGATGATAGGTTACATGTCTGGAATAGTGTGACTATAATATACTACTAACAACAGATATGATGACTTTCACCTTACTTTCTATTGTTTGTGGTGGAGTAGCAACACTTTACTAGCAAGATGGGTTCTTATGGTCTACCTTTTTTGGAATAAGGGACAATGGGTCAGCTCCACTGTGAATGACACCAAGCCAAGGCTGAGAAAATTTCACCTCATATAGGATCTAGGGTCCAAGACTTGGAAATTTAGAAGGAAGTTGGCAATGGGAATAAGACTTAGGGCACTTGAGTGCACTTGTGACTGGGACTGTCCCAGTGGGACATGGATCACATAGTACAAGATTGCATGCTCCAAGGCAGCTTGGAGCCATGTTATCTATGGGTGATTGGAAACTTCTATAAGATGAGCAGGTGATTGGTAATGGGATATGCCGTGAGGCAATCTGCATACCTGAGAACCCATGACCACTGTAAATGATTATCCCTCTACTACGGAGCATGGAATGAACCACTTCCAATGGGAGAAGCAAATGGACTATGGAACAAAATTTGACAGGCCAATTAGGATAAATGGAATGAAAATGAGTCAGGGCAGGTCTTTGTCCACGGCTCATTGTTGTACACCAAATAAGTTAGCAGGAGAAATATGAAATGATGAGTATTATAGCAATTATGAAAAGACAAAAAGAAAAGAATAACAAATGAAATAAAGGACTATGTCCAAAGAAGGAAATGAAGAACAAATGATGAATCGAGCTTGTTATCACTATTGTTCATCTTTTAATCTTTCATTTACTTATATATGCATGTGGACGCTCTTTATTCCCTGTTATAATATTTCACATGTATAACCTTGCATGGTTGTGTGTTAAGCAGAGGGTGAAAGACCCCTACTGAGCTTGATGTTGGAGTGTCTCACTCC